>OX941090.1:20152200-21459700 GCA_954870635.1 Arctium minus | reverse complement strand
TTGTGATCATCGAAACCATGGGGATGATGCCACAGGGGCTAAAGCAAAGGACGATACCATTACCACAAGGGAGATGGTGGGTCACGGTGGCGATGGTTGGAGATGAAATCGTTGTTGGGTTTGAAAGAAGAGAGACTAAAGAGGAGGAAAGTGAGGAATATGAGAAGAGCACAAATGGAGATTGTGGATTGAGCTCTGGTGAGAATATGGTTGGAACTTGTGAGTTTAAGAAACCCATTAATTGTTGTTATTTTTTTTAATTTTCATCTTCTTCCATCTCCGATTCTCAAGCTCAAAGAGACAAAACTCCTATTCCATCTCTCCTCACCAATTACATGGATGCTCCAGCAGATCAGGGGCCTCCTTCTCTGCCTCATCGTCGCCCAAGAGTTAGAGAGGTCAACTCCAAATTGGCAACTCTAACACCTGAAAGATCATCAAAAGGCTCGAACCATTTTCTTGTTGTTCTCATGACAACATCCCCGAGACCCTTCAGAGCTTGGATACCCCCTTCCAGCATGCTAAATCTGAAACTTTCTCGATGCAAAGGAAACAACGTCCTCTGAAGCTTTTTAAAGAGAATGGATATGGAGAACAGATCGTGAAATCAACATCTCTAAAAACATTCAAACCTTGCAGACCCGATACGCCAACTACTGCTACTTGTGGTGCATGAGATAGGATCGTTCCTTCAAGGTTTAGGCTCCTACAGCGTCAAACAAGTTCCTCGGTAACCGATGTTGCAAATTGCAATCCATGGGTTTGTCGTTCTCATCATCTAATCTTGGTGGAATCAATTCTCTAGATCCTTCTTTTGGTCCAGTAATGATACAGGCATAGAAGTGTTTCAAAAATCACTCAAATGAATTGGAATCGACTCAGGGGGGTTCATGCCCTAATTCACCTCTCTCCTCCCAACACACCAGAAATTGAGCCCTTCCCGATACGAGGTCTTCCATGGCAGAAGAAGATACATTATCCACTAAGATTACTCATTAGAAATAGCAACACTATTTCATCCAAGTTCTCTACACCTTCACTTTGCTCTCGCCGGAGCCTCTTCCATTTTTTTCCGAGCATTTATCTCGCAATTTTATCGGATATATATATATATATATATATGTGTGTGTGTGTGTGTGTGTATATGTATATATATGTGTGAGTTAATTAGAAGTTGGACCCTATAATTTGTTGTTTTTTACAAAAACAAGAAAAATCAAAAAGGAATTGCAAAAATTGGGACAAAACATGGTTGGACGAAAATACCCCTGGTTTTAACGGAGTTAATGATCAGGTCATTCTTTCAAAACAAAATTCAAACTATGAGAACCAAAACATAAATTATAAAACCATAGGTCTTGTTTTCAAAGAAATCACCAAACCTTAAGAACCAAAATTTAAGTTTACTCAAAGTTTAATGATTAATGATTATACTTTCAATCATAAACATTATTCTATTATAAACTTTAGCTTCTCAATTTAGACTAAATTACTATAGCCACGTTGTTATAAAGGAAATATATAAATAAAAAAATCATCAATACTTTTATGTATTTACTTTCTAATGATGACAACACAAGCTGACGTTTATGAGACACGGTCACCACTCTCTATAAATCTAAAAAAAATTAAAAAATAGATATATAGAGGGTGAAAATGAAAACTACATTTTTATTGTAAATTAAGGATTGATCTTGACCTTTAATCACAATTAAAAAAGTAATAAATTACGTTTTTAGTCCATGTGCTTTGTTGAAAATCTCTGTTTTTATCTTTGTGGTTTTGAAATTATAATTTCCATTCTTATGGTTTGTAATTTATTACCTTATTCATCCTTATAATTTAAATTTTATTGTCTTTTTCATCCCTATGGTTTACAATTTATTTCTATTTTAGTCATTCATATTTAGGCTATGTTTGGCAAAAAAAAAACCTAGCTTATAAGCTAGCTTTTTTTCCTGATACATATTTGGATGACCATAAGCTAGCTTATCAGGTATCAGCTAGCTTATAAGCTAGTTTGTCAAACAATGCCTTAAAAGTAGTAGTTTGGCCTCAAGGATAAAAATAGAAATGAATTACAAACTATAGAGACCAAAACCGAAAATTCAAAACCAGAAGAACGAAATCCACAATTTTTAACAAACCACAGGGACTAAGAACGTAATTTACTTTAAAACATAATAAGGTTAATTAAGAAGTGGTTAAGGGTAAAAATGGAAGTTTGAATCAATGTCTACCTTATGTAACTTTTTATTTTCTTTTTTAATTAAAAAAGTTTACCTTCTTAATTTCTAAACTGGTTATCTTAAAACTAACTAATATTTTAATTAGGGGTGGCAAAAAGTGACCCAACCCGCCAACCCAACCTGAACCCAACCCAATAATAGCAGGTTGGGTTGAGAATTTCAACCCATTTAAGTTAAATGGGTCAACCAGTCTAACCCATTTATTAATTGGGTTTGGGTTTGGGTTGGGTTGAAATTTTCAACCTGTTTTCAACCTGATTTCGACCCATTTACAACCTGATTTCAACCCATTTACAACATGTTTCTAACCCATTTACAACCTGTTTTTAACCCATTTATACTATTACCTAATAATTTTTTTTAGTTATTAATAAATATAATATAATTTCAATATTAAAATTAAAATTTGAAAGTTAAAGTTGAAGCCCTAAATCACTAAAGGAAGTAGGCGCCGCTTTCTTCCTCATTTCCTCTCGAGTCTCCTCCCTCTTCGGCTCTGTACTGTTCACGCTTCACGGCGGCCGGCGGCCCTTTTGGAACTATGATTTATTTAACTTTGTGGTTGTGGAAAACTTTGAACTATTTATTTTACTTTTTGGTTGTGTTTTATTAAACTTCGAACAATTTATTTGACTTTGTCGTTGTGTATTTGTCGTGGAATAAAGTAGTTTAAGCATTTTTATTTCATTTACAGTTTTAAATTTAAATGGGTCAACCCAGGTTCAACCCATTTATTTAACATGTTGGGTTGATATAGTCATAAACAGGTCAACCCGCTACCAACCCATCAACCCAACAGGTTGGGTTGGGTTGAAAATCTCAACCCATTTAATTAAACAAGTTGGGTTGGGTTGAGATTTTCAGCCCAATTAATAAATGGGTTGAACCCGAACCCAACCCAACCTGACCTATTTACACCCCTAATTTTAATCAAACAACTTACATCAAAAAACCGATCATTTCATTCTCTTCGATTTGACATCTATCTCGATATAGTTTTCTTTACAGTTTTTTACATGAAATGATATATAAGTGTAATATTTATCATTAATATTAATGCACGTGCATATGTTTACAACAACTTTTTAACATTCATACATTAGTATGATATTTATCGTGAATAGCTATGTATTTTTACGTATATTCAATAAATCTTCAGTTTTTATACATCAACATTGATCATTCATATGCATTTTCATTAATAACATTCATCATTAATATAAATATTATTAATTCATGAATATACGTTTTCTTTATAACATTCATCATTAGTGTATATATATATATATATATATATATATATATATATATATAAGAGAGATCAAATGAAAACGACTCTAATACTGTGCAAACCGTTGATTTATTTGGTTAAATTAATGAAATTGGTTTGTAAAATTGTTTAATTTGATGAAATTGTTTCATACATTTTCTCATTCTGATGAAATTGTTTCATGTATTTTCTCATTCTGATTAAACTTTTTCGTTTTTACATAAGAAACACAAATATATGAAACGGTTTCATAAAAAAAGAGTTATATGAAACAATTTATCAAATTATACATTTTATGGAACAATTTCATTAACTAAACCAATAAAATCGACGATTTTCATGGTTTGCAAAATTAAGGTGGTTTACAAATGAAACTACCCCTATATATATATAGAGAGAGAGAGAGGGGGGGGGGGAGGATCATGTGAGAAGCAAACTAATTTGCTAAAAGTCGAGAAGGAATGTGGACCAC
This sequence comes from Arctium minus, assembly GCA_954870635.1. NCBI lineage: Eukaryota > Viridiplantae > Streptophyta > Magnoliopsida > Asterales > Asteraceae > Arctium > Arctium minus. The sequence continues at coordinate 21,455,709 of OX941090.1, read as the reverse complement.
ATAATCTATTAAATAAAAATACCATAAATAAAAAATAATTTTAGAAATTAGAATAATCATCATTTTGAATTGGATAAATTCTTAAAAATCTCATTATATCTTTTAGATTTATTTATTTTTTAATTTCAATTATTTCATGAATTTTTTATTAATTTTTTTTTCTAAATATACTTTTAATAAAAAAATCACAATTTTGAACAAATACCACATGTGATATCACTATATGAATATTTATACATATCACATATCATATTATGACATGTGATAATTGTATATATTTTAGTTAATCACATGTGATTAGGTATGTTTATATTTATAGATCTTTTTGTAATGTAAATATTATCACATGTGATTATGCGTCACTTATATTCAGATATATATTATCATGTGTGATATGTACAAAAATTCAACTGGTGGATCATATGTGATACATAATAATAGATCATATGTTAAACGAAGTTAATCACATTTGATTGAAAAGGTAAAATAAAAAAATAGAGAAAAAATTGTGAAATAAATAATGAATTAATTGTGGATCTATCACATGTGATATTTGATGAAAATTGGGATTTTTTTTATCAAAAGTGTATCTAGAAAAAAATTATATAAATTTGATAAAAAATTATGAATTTATTAAAATTAAAAAATAAATAAATTTAAAAGATATAATGAGATTTTTAATGATTTTCAAATTCAAAATTGTAATTATTCAAATTTTTAATTTTTTATGGTATTTTTTAATTAATAAATTATGTGGTCCAACTTCTTTCTCGACTTCTAGTAAATTGACCACCATATATATATATGTATATGTATATATATGTATATGTATGTATGTATGTATATGTATGTATACATATATGTATATATATGTATAGATGGGCGAGTTCTCGATTGTGAACTGGAAGGACAAATGATAGTGCGTTACAAGCCACGTGTCCACATCTTCACGGGTCATTTATCAGGAATAATTAATGTATCAATTATGATAAATAATACATGGATCATGAACTGTGTATTATTCATCATGAATAGTGTATGAACGTTCACTTTCATTACTCACACTGAATGTGGACACCCGCAGACATGTGTCGCGCTCTCCTTTTTCCCTCGGTCTACAACCGAAAATCGGTTTTTAATTAAACTTATCTCTCTCTCTCTCCCTTGAGAACCGATATAAAAATATTTTTTTACATGATTTTTTTTCATCAAAACCTATGATTTAAGATATTGTTTCATATATGTTTTTGTTCACCTTGTGAAAAGATTACACATGAAAAATAAAATTTGATTCACCTAGTGAAATGAAAAATACAGGTAAAAAGTATTCATGTGGTGAAACAAATACATGTAAAACTATCATATTATGAAACAAATATATGGGAAGAAATATATTAAATCCAAGCATTTGGTGAAAATATATCATGTGAAAAAATAATTTTATATTGGTTCTCACATGTTTGTAACATATTTGTGGTTTTCATTTGATTTAACCCATTTATAAATAACTCTTATGTGTATACAAATAACTCTTCAGTATTCATACATCAATATCATATTAATCATCAATATACTTTTTTACTATAACATTTATCATGTATATAAAAATTATTTATCATGAATATTTATATGTTTTCACGTGTATACAACAAATATTTTAACATTCATACATCAGTATGAATTTCGTCATGAATATACATATTATTCATCATGAATATTTATGTATGATGTTAGACCACAGATTTATTGGATTCAAGATCATCAAGACTGAAGATGGAAATCTGAAGTCAATGGTGCAAAGTCAATTCTCAATAAAAGTCTAGGTCATTTTGTAATAAAATGTCAAAGTTTATTTTTTGTGTATTTTGTTTTTCCCTAAATAGGTATATGGTTTTTAGGGTGCCAGGGTTGGTTGCGTGTAGTGTGTGCAAAAAATAGAAATCAGCAGCCACACCTTTTCGAGAGAGAGAGAGAGCTTAGAGAGAGAAATCCTTCAAGAGAGAATCTGTAATCCTTTGATTGTGATATCAAAAACAGGTTTGTTAATCTCTTGATTGTGATTATATGTTTATTGTGATAAGAAACTGAATTTGCAAGGAACATCAATTGGTATCAGAGCCTATCCAGATTGAAATCAAATCAGAAATATTGTTCGTGTACTGTTCCATCGATATCCAGATCTGTTCGTGGATTTTTGTGTGAAATTTGATAAGAAATCATTTGGGTTGAGGTCGAAATCAGTTTTAGATTGAGATTGTATTGTTCTATTCAAGTATTGCACTGTAATCGATTGTCATTTTGATGATTTTGGTGTTTTTGGTTTTCACGAGTTCATGAGCACTGTTACATTAATCGAGTCTTCTTAGAGTGTTTACTTTTGAAATTATTTGGTTGTAATCTGTTCTAAATGTGTTTGTGGTCTTATTGTCAAATTTTGGGATTGCAATTCGATGTCTAGATAGATTTTGAGTGATTCAGAGTCGTATTTTGAAGCATAAGTGAAGAACTTGCAACCAAGCCGAAGAACTCGCAAGTTCTTCAAGAACGCGCAAAGTATATTTTGCGCCACAGCCCTTAGCGCATTTCTGAATTTCTCGCCAACTTCTCAGTGCTAAGTCTCTTTTGCGCTACTACCTTTAGCGCATTTTTGAATTTCTCGCCAGCTTCTCAGTGCTAAGTCTCTTTTGCGCTACTGCCTTTAGCGCATTTCTGAATTTTTCGCCAGCTTCTCTTAGCGCAAAGTCTCTTTTGCGCTACTGCCCTTGGCGCATTTCTGGGTTTTGCGTGTTTTGTGTATTTGTATTGTGTGCGAATTCTTTACTACTTCCTTATATTTTGCGAATTCTTTACTACTTCCTTATATTTTGCGAATTCTAGACTTGTTAAAATTGGAAATTTCATTTCTGAATTTTTTTTGATTTTATCTGGACTAACGATCAATTTCAAGTTTCTTATTGCATATTTTCAAAAACAGGATGACATCAAGAGAAGCTTTCGCTATTGGAACAGATGTAAAGACACCAGTACTCTTCAAGGGAGAGAATGAGCAATGGAAAGAAAGATTCATGGACTTCATTGAAAGACACGAAGTAATTGTTCTTATTAAGAAATCTTTGGAAGATGGAATCATGTCAATTCCAATGAATACCCACACTGTTGAAAGTGAAGAGAGAGAGTATCCAGTGCCACCTGAAGAGTTCATAGAAGAGCAAACGAGAAGAGCCAAAGCTGATAGACTAGCAAAATCATTCATTCTTCAAGGCATCCCAAATGAGATTTATGTGAAAATTGATAGCTACAAAGCTACAGGAAAACAAATGTGGGATCAACTGGAGAAGATGATGCTTGGATCAAAGGTTGGGAACCAGCTCAAAATATCCAACTGCCTCAATAATTATGAGGAATTTAAAGCCAAAGCTGGAGAATCTCTGGAGGCGACTTATGACAGATTTGTGACTTTACTTAATGAACTGAGCAAAAATAAAGTAAAGAAGTCACAAATTGAGCTCAATATGAAGCTCCTCAGTATCCTTCAACCAGAATGGAAAAGGTTCACTAGACAGATGAAGCAGATGAAAGACCTGAACGAAATTCCACTCCATGAAGTTTATGAAACCTTAAGGCAGAATGAAGAGGAGGTGGATGAGATCAAGGATGAGAAGAAAAAGGTTGAGAAGACAGTTGTTGATCCGGTTGCACTTGTTGTGAAGAAGAAAAGTGTGAGTCTCAAGAAAAAGAAAAAGATGATAGTTTCTGAATAAGAAGAGGCTGAAAGTGGGAATAACTCTGACTCTGACGACTGTGAGAACCTGAAGCAGGCTATGCTTATGCTAACCAAGGCTTTTTAAAAGAAGTTCTACAAAAATCCTAGCTCTAACAGTCAGAGGTATTCATTTGGTTCAAGTAACTACGATCACAAGGAAATAATTGAAGGAAAAAGGATAGAGGAAAGGAGGCCAGAAGAGAAAAAGTACAGAGCTGAATAGACTAAACAGCCAGAACCTCCAAAGTGCTACAACTGTGGCAAACTCAGACACTTTGCTAAGGATTGCCGAAAACCCAAAATCCGAAACTCTGAGTACTATAAGAACAAGATGCTCTTAGCCAAGCAACAGGAGGCTGGCAAGGCATTAATGGCTGAAGATGAATTCTGGCTCGACTATTCAGACCAGGAAAATGAAGAAGAAGAGAAGGAAGAGATAGAACACTTGTACTTGATGGGTCAGATGGAGAAGGAAACTGAAGTTGATTTTGATGAAGAGGATAACGAATAGGTATGTGATATGACTGAATCGGATTTTTTGAATCAAATGCATGCTATGATGACTAAACTCCAAGAATTAGAGTCCAAACTTAAGCGTGAAAAAGGTGTCATTAATGATAAAAATCAATCTATACATAAACTAAGCAATGATATTGCTGAGAAAAATGTATTGATTGAAGCGTTGCATAAGAACATTGACACTAGCGCGAAAGAGAAGACTATAATTCATAGAGAGTTATCTGAAACTGTTTCAAAATATAGATTGTGTGAGTTTGAATCTAAAGAGCTTTCTAAAATGTATTCTTCGCTTTCAAAAGAAAATAAATCTTTAATTGAAAAGGTGAATGCTTTGGAAGGGAAATTATATACTTTGGGTCAAACTGAACAAACCATTCATCTAAACAAACCCAAAGAGAACAGAGAGGGTTAGGGACTCGGATACGAGAATCCACAATGTCTCAAAAAGGGTATATCTGAAGTACATGCTCTTTATGATTTTGGATTTTTAAAACTGGCACCTCAATACCCTGAACTTCAAGTTTTTTGGACTAGACTGTCTGAAAAGGATGAAGCCAAGGAAACCGAGAAAAGAAAGAACACATCTAAAATTCAACTTCCATTTCGTTATGAGAGATTGAATAATAGTTATCGTTCTGATAAATCAAAATTTCTTTCAAATGACTATTTTGAGAGTTATTCTGTAAAAGAAATGGAGGCTAAGCCCATCGAAGGTAAGCTTTACGTTCCTCCTCTCGTGTTGGAAAGTAAAATTTCTGAACTCGAGAATACTCTCAAAGAAGAAAGGATCTTGATGGACTTAGAACAAACTATTTTTTCTACTGTGTTTAAATATTCTGATTTTTCTAAATCATTCAAGGCTTCAAACTTTGCTGATATGTCTGGTTTACTTGATGAAGGGTTTGATTTTCTAAACTCTGATGGTTGTTTAGATGACTGTGTTAGTGATTTTGACTTTAATGCTAAACTTCCTAATCAGTCTTCTTTTGTTGTTAATTCTTTTGGATTACCAAGTGTGTATGAAAAAGGTGAAACATCAACAAAAGTTGATAAATCAGTTCCTGTGAAAACCAAAGTTGCCAAAGGTAAGAAGAAGAAATCTGGGGAATCACAGAAACAGATCACCACTGGTAAGTCAAAGAAAAAGTGTTTGTTTGATTCTCACCATTCTAACTCTAAAGTTTCAAATGTTTCAGATTTGAGAAAGAAAAGGCTTGGAGTTAAGTCGGAATGGATACCGAAACAGAAGATCGATGATAAAGCTAAATCATTTTCTAGTTCTGATTGTAATAAGAAGACTACTAGTAAAGATGATTTGATTGTGAATGTTGCTATTTCTAAACCAAAACTTGTTGATTCTCGTAAGAAATATTCAATACAACAATTATTCCAGTTATCTCCGTCTGCTAGAAAGTTTTCAAATTATGATAGATATGATTATGCTTCTCGAAAATATTCTGATGTTTGGTTCGACACATATCATGTTTACTCTTATCGTTATAATTTTTCAAATAGGTTTCAAAAGAAAAGCGGGCCCAAATTTAAATGGGTGCAAAAATCATGTGCTAACACAGTTGGACCCAAATATCAATGGGTACCAAAGAAAAAGGATGAATCTGTGTTACAGGAATGTCAAGTCAAGGTTGAGTGAAAGACCTTATGGCTCTTGAATACAACAGTTCAAGACCCACACTTTAATGATCAAACGACTTTACTCCTAAGCTGAATGATATTGTACTCCTAGATCATATATGAGAAGATCAACAATTAAGAGGGAGTACATATTTGTCTGAAATTTTATGCATCCGACAGATATGGTGATCTACATTTGAGGGGGAGCATATATAATTTATGCATTTACCTATCTGTCAAATTTTTGTAATGCATGATTTTAGGGGGAGTTTTTTTCAAGTCAAAGGAGTATGGCAATGATTTCTGATTACTTCAGATCAGAACTCGTACTTTTAATTGTTTTACTGCTTTATGTCTTTTAATTTCTGTGAATAAAGTTGCTTTGACTATGACTTTAAGACTTTTGCAGTTTGAGAGATGTTTACAATATCATATCTTTATGACTTAACACTTGACTTCATGAGATGTAAGATTGCACGCAAAAAGGTATAATTCTTTATCTTCATCTCATATATGGTTGAAAGAAGGACACCTTTCAATCATAGAAAACATTATTCTTAAATGTTCAAACCACTTCCCGATTCTCAAACAGATTTCATGAATTGGAAGTGTGATTTTAAATGTTTTCAAGATCTATTTTGTGCTTCAATGCTTAACAAACTGTGTGTTTCTAAAGATATATACTTGCGTATTATCTTCTCTATATACTTTCAAGTATTCACACACACCGGTTTAATTCTTTTGTTGAATAAGTTATCACCATGTCTCATATTGACCAATTTTTCGATGGTGATACATCCCACTTGTATTTCAAAGAATTTTTTAGCGTCATTTAATTTCGAAACGTCATTTCAAGATTGTCTATATTTTGGTTCGTATAGACACTTATCTGTTTTTATTGACCATAAGCCTTGATTGCTATATCATTCTTTACTGATCATTTTTCATACAATATCAGATTTTTCAAACAAGTCTCTTGCATTCTTGTTCATTCATTCAATTTACTTGTTTGAAAATACTTCAATGTTTCAAATGCTCAAATCTACATGATTATATTCTGAGCATACAAACATCTGACTTGTATTTGAGCTTTAACTGATAAAGTTAAATCATCTGAGCAATACATGCTTTCTAGGAAAACATGGGATCTTTATGCTAGGACTTAATTGAAACTTCTATGGATTTATGTTAACCAGTGGTTCCTACCCAAGAAGTTAATCCTTAGTGATTGAGTGTGAGAAGTCGAAAATAAATGTGTGTGGGTTGTGCGTTAAGGTAAAATGGAAAAGAGAGTTTGGTTAGATGTGAGCTTAATGATTAAAAGAAAGAGGGTGTGCGATCAGAGTAAAAGAATATCAAACTCTGCACCAACTACTTTCTGAGTCGGGCAGCCACATTACTAATGTTTCACAATTCTTTGGTGAACATTATTGAAACAAGCAACTAGCCTATGCCAACTCTTGACATTAACCCCACCAGCCACTCATTTTATTCTTAACAAGAAAATGTTTTATTTTTTAAAGGGGAAACAACACATTTACTATCTGATTTTCATTTGAAAAATCTGGATATTGAAAAGAAGGAAGTATGCCCCACCTTCGCACTTCAATCATGCACATTGAGTCTGTGTTGAACTTCCTGTTGTCTCAGTGGTTTACACAATTTTGAGCCTTTATAAGCAATCATTTGTTCTTAATTCTTTCTATCACATGCACGAACACATAAAGAATTTGTTTCTTTGTCATAACATTCATAGAAATTGCCTTTGTGGTATTTCGATGATTGGATGGAAGCCCTGGGTGAGTGAACATCAAAAAGCTCATTTCCAATGTGTATTCGTTACACAGTAACTTTGTGTTACTGACAGGCATATTAGCTGATTCATTTGTTGCTTCAGGTGTTACATTCTTATTTTGTCTGGATTTGAAAAGATCTAGATGAATACATTTTTCAAATTGGCAACGAATCAGTGGCTCATTATCAAAAATCAGAGGTTAAAAAGAATTTCAATGACATTTCTTGAGGAAGTTTTGATGATATTGATGCATTTTTCATCAAAAAGGGGGAGAAGAGAAAGTTTGAAGAAATGTCCATTACAAGTTTTGTTTTCAAGAGACGTTTGAAAAGAGAAGAGTTAACAAATAAATGGAGAGAATACATTTTTTAAAGAAATGTCCAAGTCAGAACGTTCAAATTTTGAGGAAATTTTCTTTGAAAATATTCTGCTAAAGCATTCTGAGCTGAATCTGGAGATAATTTCTTTCCATTATCTGAAAGAGTGTTTTTCTACGACTCTTGGGAAGATTACAAGATGTGTTAAAGAGAGAGATTGCATTTTTCTGAGCTTAAAGAGAAGATTGGATTGCTAAATCCTTTTAGTAATGATCTTGGTCCAAGGGGGGAGATTGTTAGATCACAGATTTATTGGATTCAAGATCATCAAGACTGAAGACGAAAATCTGAAGTCAATGCTGCAAAGTCAATTCTCAATAAAAGTCTAGGTCATTTTGTAATAAAATGTCAAAGTTTATTTTTTTTGTATTTTGTTTTTCCCTAAATAGATATATGGTTTTTAGGGTGCTAGGGTTGGTTGCGTGTAGTGTGTGCAAAAAATAGAAATCAGCAGCCGCACCTTTTCGAGAGAGAGAGAGATAGCTTAGAGAGAGAAATCCTTCAAGAGAGAATGTGTAATCCTTTGATTGTGATATCAAAAACAGGTTTGTTAATCTCTTGATTGTGATTATATGTTTATTGTGATAAGAAACTAAATTTGCAGGGGACATCATATGATCACGTGTACACAATAACTCTCTAATATTTATATCAGTGTGATATTTATTATAATATTAGTTTTCACCATGATATTCAACATGCGTATACATATTATTCATCATGAATAAACTACAGTTTCAACTCTACATACTCTAGTTTTTCTTTCTTTTTCGTTGTTGGATTATTGATTGATCCCGATGAGTTCCCGATTCGTCTCGATAGATTTCTTGATCCATCTCGATAAAAGTTAAAAGTGATAGGTTATGGTTTTATACAAACAAACACACAATAAATTATTAATAGGTTCTCAATCGGTCTCGATTAAAAATGAAGGTGTTAGGTTATGATTTTAACACACAACCACACACCAAGTCGTTGTATGAGTTATTGATTAGTCTTGATTCGTCTTCATGTGTTACCGATTAGTCTCAATTGGTGTCAATAGGTCCCGATGGATTCTCGATCGATCTCGATGTGTTGTTAAATCGTATCAATGGGTTCCCGATCCGTCTAGATAAAAACTGAAAGTGGTAGGCTATGGTTTTATACATACAAACAAATAATAAATCAATGATATGTTCTGGATGAAAAACGAAGGTGGTTGGTTATGGTTTAACACACATAAACACACAACAAGTCAAGGAATGGATTCTCCATATTATCGATGGGTTCTCGATCAATCTCAATAGGTTCTCACTCGATCTCGATGACTTCTGGAGTGGTCTCGATTGGTGTTGGGTTACAGACTTACAGTGATGAAGAATGCAGTGTCTTACAATGTTAGAAGAAAGTGTTGGAGAAGGTGATGTCGAGTTATAGACTTGTGGTGTCGAGCTGTTGTACACATTTGAACGTACATAAATATTGATAATGAATATAACACATATATAGCATTTCACGTAAGAAACAGTTAAAACGAAATAAAACTATATCGAGATGAATGTCACACCAAAGAGCATGAAATTCTCGTTTTTTGATGTAATTTGTTTGAATAAAATATTAGTAATTTTTAATATAATTTATTTTAAACATTAACGGGTATAAGTGTTTAATTAAAAGAGAACATAAAAAATTAAATAAGGTAGGCATGAGATTAACTTCATTTTTTACCCCTAATCACCTTAATTAATAATCCTAAAAAAACTTTATTTAATGTGAGTTGTTCGATCAATAGAGATGAATTACCAAGATCAGTCCTCAAGTTTACAATGAAAATGGCGTTTGCAATTGAACTCTCTCTCTCTCTCTCTCTCTATATATATATATATATATATATATATATATATATATATATTATATGAATTTTTTACAGCAATCATGATAAATATTCCGGATACATGAAACATTCTTATTGGTTCCCCGTTTTGCAATGAGGATCAGGTCCTAAACAAAACCTGTCCCTATTTTTAAAAAAACTCGTCGCATAGCCGTCAAGGCGCGCCATATCACAAGGCTTGTGTCTCACGCCACATTAAGCCCGTGGCACGCCATGGCCTGATGCGCAGTTTTCGTAGTGCGATATTTAATTTTTCCTTACATTTTTTATGTCCTATTTGATAATTTTTAATGTATAACATAATTTAACTTGCTTATTAATATTCACTCATTAAGTAACAATACAAAACATTTTTAAAAATAATATTGATTATTATTTTTTTAGATTATCAATTATTATATTATTAAATACTTGTTGTGTCATTGAAATGAAATTTTAGTATTCCTAAAAGTTTAATGATCATTTAATGATTATACCTTAAATCATAAACAATTTTCTAATATAAATTTTTGTTTATGAAGTTGGAATAAACTCATATAGCCACGTTGTTATAACGGAAATAATAAAATAATTCATCAATACTTTTATGTATATATTTACTTTTATTATTGCGTAATGGTTACTAAAAAATAATGACAACACAAGCTGACGTCACTGAGACGAAGTCACCCATAGTCATATAATGGATTATTATTTTTTTTTGAAGAAATATAATGGATTAATTTAAGCATCGGTGGATCTAAATTTATTTTATTATTGTTATATATCACAAATAATTATCGTAACGTAAACAACATAAAAAATAATTATAAAGATATTGCAAGAACTATGTTTTTGACTATTTTGGATCCATTAAATATACCTAAATATTTAAGTTATTAAAAAATGGGTATACTAATATAATTTTAAACAATTATCTCTTTGTTAAAGGGAAAAACAAATGGAACAACAATATGAAGAGAATAACAATAAGACAGAGAGAAGAAATCTATATTTCTCATTAATCATAAGCCCTTTAAATAGGGAGGAGTTACAAGTAGATAGTTAGGAGATATTTCAGTTCTAATCTAACTCTGATATATTTATCTCTATCTCTATCTCTATCGTCATATCCTTTAGACGATGACACACTTATCCTACAACACTCCCCCTTGTGCCGAGTTAAAGGAGTGGTGGTGCACAGTTGTTGCCTCGTTAAAACCTTACGCCAAAATAAAACCCAGTAGGAAAAAATAAAAATATGACGAAGGAAAGAGTACAACGCACCAGCTTCTTTGCAATACATAGACTTATCCTTCAGTCTAGTTTTCTCTTAGATTCATACTTTAATCTTGAGAATTAAGAAAACATGATGGTATATAAACAGTTGCCTCACTAAAACCTTACACCAAGGAACAAAACCCAATGGGAAAAATAAAACATTGGTTGAAGGAAAGAGCACAACATACCAATATCACAAATATAGTAGACTCCCCCTTTTGTCTACTACTCCCCCTGATTCGTGCATTAACCAAGGGAATTTGGAAAACATTTCCATTTACTTTCTACACGTTTCCCAATATATGGTTTTAGGTAATGACTTGGTAAAATATGTCACATTCTTTTGACACCTTACTTGATTCACTTGAATCTAAAGGAGAGTCTTTTATTGCTGATTGTATAGAAACTTAAGCAGAATATGCTTTGTGTTATTACCCCTGATGTATCTTATGTTCATTTCTTCGATACATGATACATTATTTCCATATATGCAAGTAGGATACTGGTTGAACCCAGAATTACTAACTCCTATAATATATGTAATGATAGTCCTTAATCATATACATTATTTTATTATCTCATGGAGAGTAATATTCTTGGATTAATTCAAGGATGTAGTTACAAATGATCGCTTAGTTTACTTCCAAGCAATCGACGTGTTCCTTGTGGTAATTCTTTATTCAGTTTGGGAACATCATTTGTATGGGTCAGACAGATACCTAATATCAGCAAACACATACCAAGACATTATTTGGTGTTTTTCTATAAGAGCTAGCTAGTACTTTTGCTGCTTACATTCTAAGTAGGTATTGAAGTTCCATTATCAATCCCATTTTTCTTTCTATAGGGAAAGTATAAACCATGTCAATGGTTCCAAAAGATTAATTTAATATCATTCCAATGATTTTGCGTTGACGCTGAGCTAAATCTAGCTAACAAGTTCACTAAGAAATACAATATATGGTCAAGTGTATTATGTTAAGTACGATAATGCGCATATTGTACTTAGATAGGGAATTCCAACTCCCAGCATCTTTCGTCATCATCCTTTAGACAAAATGAATCTTTCCTTATATCCGACACTTCGACCGATCATGGGAGTGCTAACCTGATGCGCTTTGTCCATATTAAATTGTGTAACACCCTGAATTTTGGGGTTGGGTGAGAAGTTGACCGTTACCCAAAGTTCAGGGGGGTTATTTGTAACTTGGGTTATATAAATACAAATCAAATCTGAGATATTTTCAAAATATCTCATTTGGTCTGATTCTTGTTTGAGAAGCCAGAGAGAAGTGAAGAGCAGGAGAAAAGCAGTGTTGAAGTGGTTGATCGATTCGGACAAATCAAGGTACGAATCTAGCTTAATACTTTGATCTGAATGCTTTTAGCCGTGTAGAATCTCGTTGTGAAGGTTTTAAACCGTTCCATTTCGAGATCTGAGTATTTATCATTTTGGATCTGGGTTCTATATGTCCGACTGTTCTTGGCGAACAAGACGACCGGATGTGCAAAGGACCGGACGAATGCATTCGACCGGAACCCTTTCGACCGGTGAGGTGCATTCGACCGGAACCCTTTCGACCGGTGAGATGCATTCGACCGGAACACATTTGACCGGTATGGGTTTGACCGATATGGGTTTGACCGGTACGGGTTTGACCGGAGTGTTGTCTTCAACCGAACCCCCTTTCGACCGGTAGTGCCTTTGACCGGATTAGGTTCTGCTCGTTGTTAGCTTATGTTATTTCTTTTGAGTTCTAGTCAGGTAGCAGGAGAGTTATCTGTGTTTCGACTTACCGATTCTTTCGGTGTTGTCATAGGTAGCATTCGTTAAGGAGAAGGAAACTGAGGCGAGTTCCTACTAACTTTTCTAAACTGTTATATATGTCAAAGATTGTGTTTTTAACTCCTACATATCTCTACGTTTTCGGATTGTCCGTTTATTTCATTTTGATGTAACTTGGGGTTTTGAGATATCTTAGGGTTCCTGAAACGCTTTTGACTAAAATGATGGATTTCACCTTGTTGAAGTAAAATAATGTTTTACTTGCCCAGTGTGTGGCTTATTCGAAAGAATGTATATAAACTGGATTTATGATTATCTTTCTTACCAGCAGTTGGTCTGGAAAATGGCATTTTGAAATATAAATGTGTTGGAAGCTATTTATCTAGCTTTGTTGGTCACACGAAATATTGTGACAAGTCCTGACTATACTAGTGGATCCCTAGGTATCGAGTCGGCTTATGGCTGGGAAGGATATGCCCCTTCCGTTGTAGTTAGATACATTTGATCCTCGGGGGCAACTTAGGTACGGTTATGTGAGACCGGATCCTAGCCATGGGTCAAATGTAGTATAATAAACGAGTATGACATGGTTCCTTGGGGGCCCTCCCTCACATCGTAGTACGGACCGAAGCGTTCGTGGCCATGGTTCCATGTATTTAGCTCATAACTCGGATTTGTGGCTTACTTTGTGTTCCACTATAATCCTTGGTAAATCGGGTAATCCCCGTCATCGAAAGATGTGTTTTGGACCGGTTGTCCATTTATTATCAAGAACTGTATTTTGCACAACCAAACCTTTGAAAGGATTTGCTTGTTACATTTGTCAATATCTCTTGAGATTTATGAACTGTATGCTCTCACTAGGCTTAAATCCTAACACTTTTTCTCAAATGATTTGTATAACAGGTTTCCCTTAGCGGTGGGCTGTCGGGGTTTTGAGAGACGAGTTTGGTCTCGAGGCTTTTGAGAGATGACTAGTATTGTATCTGGGCATTTGTTAAGTCCCATTCTTTTGGTGAATTATGGATTGTCAGCTGATGTAATCTTGATATAGGTATCTAGATTAGTTCGTTGATGAACCCTATATCTGTTCAGGTTTTGTAAAGTCTTAAGGACTGATTCCCTTGAAGGGAGGTTTATATCAATACGATCGTCATGTTGCCAGGTTTTTTTTTCTCCAGGTTTTAATTTACTCTGATTTTTAGGTTGTTACAAGTTGGTAACAGAGCTCTAGTTTAAGCGAACTAGGCATGAATGTAAGATGTCTAGACTTAGACTGAGTATACTAAGAATTGATTCGCGAGATTTGGGTAGAACTTCTAAGTTGGGTTAGTCTTAGAGTCGACGGAAAGTACGTTTATCAGGCGTTGTAGTGGTGGTGACAAGAACCGTTATGTGTTATATGTTCATAATTTCACTTAGCTAATGTTATTATGAGGATATTGTACGTAAGAGTGCTTGAATTGCTGTTAATATGACAATTGGTAATGTGGTAGTACGTTTTCCTTTCGAGTTTTCCTACCTCTTTCTTATCTCTTTCTCTGCTCGGTGTAGCAGTTCAGTATGGTAGGTACGCGCGGAAGACCGCGTACGCGTGTTGATGGTCTAGTAGCGACAGCCTCTACAGCGGGTCAACCGGAAGGAGTTGAGGTTGTTGTACGACCACCTGTTCAGCCAAGGCTAGGTGGGGGGCCAGAGGTCATTCCGAGAGTAGACCTGGCTTCGTCCCACCCAGTCATCGGGGATGCTAATCCCCAGTCCGAGTTGTTGGCCAGCGTGATGTTGGAAATGAGGGAAGAGATGGCAAAGCAGCAAGAGTTTCTGCTGAAAGTAATGGAGGACCGCGACGTGAACAATCGGAGAAGTGAGATGGTTGTGGAGAACGTCGTAGCGGGTTCTGGAGGCGATGGTACGGGGGTCAGGGCTGAAGAGCGCAGGATTGTTGGTACTCCGGGAAATAGGAAAAGTTGTTCCTACAAGTCCTTTATGGGCTACAGACCGCCAGAGTTCTTTGGTTCTGATGACCCGACCGTGTGTGTAAAGTGGATCCGAGCGGTTGAGCAAGCTTTTGGCTCTTCCGAGTGCGGAGATGATCAAAGAGTGCGGTTCGGTACCCAACTGCTGAGGGATACTGCACTCATTTGGTGGAATGTCATCCAATCCACCCTATCTCCTGCAGTGTTGGCTCAGTTGTCTTGGGCCGAGTTCAAGAAGAAGTTGTTAGAAGAATTCTGCAACGAAAGAACGATGGACCGAATTGAGAAAGAATTCCGGTCTCTGGTAAAGGGAAGCCTGACGGTGAGGGAGTATACCCGTCAGTTCATGGAGAAGCTTGGTCTGGTGGGGCACGCTGCCCCAACAGAGAAAGACAAGATGAAAGCATATCTCAATGGCTTACCAGCGGACATGCAATCTATGGTCCACAATTCCAAATCTTCCAACCTCCGTGAGATGGTCGAGGAAGCTCAGTTCATGGAAGAAATGTTCGCGAGAATCAAATCTGAGAAAGCAGTGGTGGTGTCTGATAAGAGGAAGTGGGAGAGCAGTTCAATACCTTCCAAGCGGGCCCGACCTTTTGTCGGAAACCGCAATTTCAACAGTCATCAAGAAGCAAAGTGGTGCCCGAAGTGTCGAACCAAACACCACGGTAACTGTAACTCCACTTCTAGATTCTGCTTCAAGTGTGGTAAGAATGACCACACCGCCCGTGACTGTTCTGTCGTGGGGATGGTTTGCTACGAGTGTAAGGCACCAGGGCATGTGAAGAGAGATTGCCCGAAGCTCAAGTCGGGTAGTGCGGCGGCAAAGAAGGAGAACCCTCCGAGGGTTCCGGGTCGAGCTTTTCAGATGACGGCCGAAGAGGCCAGGGCATCCGCTGATGTGGTATCGGGTACTTTTCTTATAAACTTTGTACCTGCTAGTATTTTATTCGATACGGGTGCTAGTTTCTCTTTCGTATCTGAATTGTTCCGTTAGAAAATTGCTATGCCCACTACTAGTCTTGAGGATGCATTAGTGGTAGAAATAGCAGATGGTAGACAAGTTCTGATCCACGAAGTTCTGAAGCAGTGTACTCTTAGTATCGAAGGGATAGAATTCCCGATCGATCTACTGCCGATGTTAATCGGGGATTTTGATGTTGTGGTCGGCATGGATTGGTTGTCAAACAATCAGGCCGAGATCGTATGTTCCAAGAAGTTGATTTGACTTCCCAACCCCTCTGGCGAAGTCGTTGTCATCTATGGTGAAAAGAGAAAGGGTGAAGTGGCAATAATCACAATGGCAAAGGCACGCAAGTGCTTAGTAAAAGGATGTTCGTCTTTCCTAGCCTATGTGATCGATGCCAAGTTAGAGAAATCAAAGCTAGAAGATGTGAAGATCGTGCGTGAGTTTCCAGATGTCTTTCCGGACGACTTGCCCGGGTTGCCACCCGATCGTCGGGTAGAGTTTCTGATTGATCTTGTGCCTAGAGCAGCACTGATCGCTAAAGCACCTTACCGTTTAGCGCCATCGGAGATGCAAGAGATGGTGGCACAACTCCAAGAGCTATTGGAGAAAGGCTTTATAAGACCGACTTCGTCACCTTGGGGAGATCCGGTCTTATTTGTCAAAAAGAAGGATGGCACAATGAGAATGTGCATTGACTATCGTGAGTTGAACAAGGCTACAGTAAAGAACAGATATCCGCATCCGAGAATAGACGACTTGTTCGATCAACTTCAAGGAGCGGGATGTTTTTCTAAAATCGACTTACGATCGGGTTATCACCAAGTGAAGGTAAGAGAAGAAGATGTTCCGAAGACAGCTTTCAGAACGCGTTACGGCCATTACGAGTTTCTTGTAATGCCTTTTGGCCTGAAAAACGCACCAGCAGTGTTTATGGACTTGATGAATAGAGTGTGCCGACCATTCCTCGACAAGTCGGTCATTGTATTCATTAATGACATACTCGTGTACTCCAAGAGTGAGACAGAGCACGAGCAACATCTACGTGAAGTTCTGGAGGTGTTGAGAAAAGAAAGGTTGTACGCCAAGTTTTCCATGTGCGACTTTTGGCTTAAAGAAGTACATTTTCTGGGTCACGTAGTCACTCGGGACGGAGTGAAAGTAGACCCCTCCAAGATTGAAGCTATGATGAGTTGGGAGCCTCCTAAGAGTCCGTCCGAGATCCGAAATTTCTTGGGTCTGGCGGGATACTACAGGAGATTTATCCAAGACTTTTCAAAGATCGCTTCTTCCTTGACAGTTCTGACTCGGAAGAATGTGAAGTTCGAATGGACCGAAACCCAAGAGAAGGCGTTCCGGATCCTTCAAAAGAAGTTGTGTGAAGCTCCGATCTTGACGTTACCTGAAGGGTCGGAAGATTTCGTGGTTTACAGCGATGCTTCAAAGATGGGACTGGGTTGTGTGTTGATGCAACGAGGCAAGGTCATCGCTTATGCCTCGAGGCAGCTCAAAATACACGAAGAGAATTATCCAACCCATGATCTGGAGTTAGCGGCGGTGGTGTTCGCCTTGAAGCTTTGGCGACATTACTTCTACGGCACGAAATGCACTCTTTACACGGATCACAAGAGCCTGAAGTATGTCTTTGACCAGAAAGAGCTGAATATGAGGCAAAGGCGGTGGCTCGAGTTGCTTAAAGATTACGACTATGAATTGCTTTACCATCCCGGTAAGGCGAACGTGGTGGTCGATGCGCTAAGTCGGAAGGACTATAGCGGGAGTATTCGGACTACCCATTCGAGAATCGAGCTAGTGTCTAGTCTTGTTGAGAAGATCAAGACATCGCAGGTAGAAGCACTGTTGGAAGAGAATCTCAAAGAGGAAGTCATGACAAAACAACGTTTACTCTTAACGGATGATAGCCGTGGAGTGAAACTGTTCAACGGTCGTGTGTGGGTGCCCAAGATTGGGGGTAACCGTGAGATGTTGCTAGAAGATGCTCACAAGTCCAAGTATTCCATTCATCCGGGAAGTACAAAGATGTACAAGGACTTGAAGTTGCACTATTGGTGGCCGGTAATGAAGCTTGATGTGGTGCGTTACGTTGAACGTTGGGTGACGTGTTCGCAAGTCAAGACCGAACATCAGCGACCGTATGGGAGTCTTCAGTCTTAAGAGATTCCCGAATGGAAGTGGGAGCATATCACCATGGACTTCGTAACGAAGTTGCCTAAAACCCTTCGAGGTCACGATACCATTTGGGTGATAATTGATAGATTGACAAAGAGCGCTCACTTCTTGCCTATGCGCGAGACTTTACCGATGGATAAGTTGGCAAAGCTTTATATCGATGAGGTGGTCTCGAGGCATGGGATACCATTGTCGATCGTGTCGGATCGCGATAGTCGGTTCACTTCGAACTTCTGGGATGGGTTTCAAAAAGAGCTTGGTACACGAGTTAAGTTGAGTACGGCTTACCATCCACAGACCGACGGGCAGAGCGAGCGAACGATCCAAACCTTGGAAGACATGTTGAGGTCTTGTGTCATCGATTTCGGGGGTAGTTGGTACTCTCACCTGCCTTTGGTGGAGTTTGCTTACAACAATAGCTACCACTCGAGTATTGGGATGGCAGCTTTCGAAGCATTGTATAGGCGAAAGTGTCGGACTCCAGTGTGCTGGCTTGAAGCGGGAGAAAAGCAGTTCGCCGGGCCTAAAATCGTGCAAGAGACTGCCGATAAGGTTAAGTGCATTCGTGAAAGAATGAAAGCGGCTCAGGATCGTCAGAAAAGCTATGCCGATAAGAAGAGGCGACCGATGGAATTCCAAGTAGGCGACCGCGTTATGCTTAAGGTGTCGCCGTGGAAGGGCATTATACGGTTCGGAAAACGTGGGAAGCTGAGTCCCCGTTTCCTCGGACCTTTCAAAGTACTTAAGCGGGTGGGTTTGCAAGCCTACCAGTTGGAACTGCCACCGGAGTTGAGCAGAATACACAACACGTTTCATGTTTGCTACCTCCGGAAATGTTTGGCGGTAGAAGACAACGTCATTCCCCTTTCAGAGTTAAGGGTAGACGAAGGTAACCGTTGTGTGGAAGAACCCGACGCCATCTTAGAGAGAAAGTCTAAGAAGTTGCGTCACAAAGAAGTCACTTTGGTCAAGGTGCAGTGGAAGCATCACCGGGGACCAAATGTGACTTGGGAATCTGAAGAGGATATGAAGCGTAGATATCCTCATTTCTTTGTATAGTTGGATTTCGGGGACGAAATCATTCCCAAGTTGGGGAGGATTGTAACATCCTGAATTTTGGGGTTGGGTGAGAAGTTGACCGTTACCCAAAGTTCAGGGGGGTTATTTGTAACTTGGGTTATATAAATACAAATCAAATCTGAGATATTTTCAAAATATCTCATTTGGTCTGATTCTTGTTTGAGAAGCCAGAGAGAAGTGAAGAGCAGGAGAAAAGCAGTGTTGAAGTGGTTGATCGATTCGGACAAATCAAGGTACGAATCTAGCTTAATACTTTGATCTGAATGCTTTTAGCCGTGTAGAATCTCGTTGTAAAGGTTTTAAACCGTTCCATTTCGAGATCTGAGTATCTCTCATTTTGGATCTGGGTTCTATATGTCCGATTGTTCTTGGCGAACAAGACGACCGGATGTGCAAAGGACCGGACGAATGCATTCGACCGGAACCCTTTCGACCGGTGAGGTGCATTCGACCGGAACCCTTTCGACCGGTGAGATGCATTCGACCGGAACCTATTTGACCGGTATGGGTTTGACCGATATGGGTTTGACTGGTACGGGTTTGACCGGAGTGTTGTCTTCGACCGAAGCCCCTTTCGACCGGTAGTGCCTTCGACCGGATTAGGTTCTGCTTGTTGTTCGCTTATGTTATTTCTTTTGAGTTCTAGTCAGGTAGCAGGAGAGTTATCTGTGTTTCGACTTACCGATTCTTTCGGTGTTGTCATAGGTAGCATTCGTTAAGGAGAAGGAAACTGAGGTGAGTTCCTACTAACTTTTCTAAACTGTTATATATGTCAAAGATTGTGTTTTTAACTCCTACATATCTCTACGTTTTTGGATTGTCCGTTTATTTCATTTTGATGTAACTTGGGGTTTTGAGATATCTTAGGGTTCCTGAAACGCTTTTGACTAAAATGATGGATTTCACCTTGTTGAAGTAAAATAATGTTTTACTTGCCCAGTGTGTGGCTTATTCGAAAGAATGTATATAAACTGGATTTATGATTATCTTTCTTACCAGCAGTTGGTCTGGAAAATGGCATTTTGAAATATAAATGTGTTGGAAGCTATTTATCTAGCTTTGTTGGTCACACGAAATATTGTGACAAGTCCTGACTATACTAGTGGATCCCTAGGTATCGAGTCGGCTTATGGCTGGGAAGGATATGCCCCTTCCGTTGTAGTTAGATACATTTGATACTCGGGGGTAACTTAGGTACGGTTATGTGAGACCGGATCCTAGCCATGGGTCAAACGTAGTCTAATGAACGAGTATGACATGGTTCCTTGGGGGCCCTCCCTCACATCGTAGTACGGACCGAAGCGTTCGTGGCCATGGTTCCATGTATTTAGCTCATAACTCGGATTTGTGGCTTACTTTGTGTTCCACTATAATCCTTGGTAAATCGGGTAATCCCCGTCATCGAAAGATGTGTTTTGGACCGGTTGTCCATTTATTATCAAGAACTGTATTTTGCACAACCAAACCTTTGAAAGGATTTGCTTGTTACATTTGTCAATATCTCTTGAGATTTATGAACTGTATGCTCTCACTAGGCTTAAAGCCTAACACTTTTTCTCAAATGATTTGTATAACAGGTTTCCCTTAGCGGTGGGCTGCCGGGGTTTTGAGAGACGAGTTTGGTCTTGAGGCTTTTGGGAGATGACTAGTATTGTATCTGGGCATTTGTTAAGTCCCATTCTTTTGGTGAATTATGGATTGTCAGCTGATGTAATCTTGATATAGGTATCTAGATTAGTTCGTTGATGAACCCTATATCTGTTCAGGTTTTGTAAAGTCTTAAGGACTGATTCCCTTGAAGGGAGGTTTATATCAATACGATCGTCATGTTGCCAGGTTTTTTTTTCTCCAGGTTTTAATTTACTCTGATTTTTAGGTTGTTACAAATTGCCTGATTATTTTCTGGACATATGCGATCGGTGGATTAATATTTCACAAACTCGGTATGCTAGCTCAAATATCTAGACAAAACCAAGTTTTCCCAAGATCTTTCCTCTCAAAATCAGATTTCAAGTAGCTTGTGGTTCATCTCATTTCATCAAGAGTGCCTATTATGTTCATAACATTGACATATAGAGCTACTTTGAAAATCTGGAACTTGTTTTCCATTATAAATAAGCAAGAGAACATTTCATCGTTCTTATATATCCTTTCCCAATCAAGTATTCCATTAGGAGGGTATACCACATCCACTTATATTGTTTTAATCTATAAAGTGGGCGTTTCAATTTATTGTAAACACATTTCGTGGTTTAGAGTTGCTTGATTTTGGTAATGTAATATCATCAAACACTTTTATATATCTCTAAATCTAGATCCCCGTAGAGATATGTGGTAACCACATTCATGAGTTGCATTTCCAGTCCTTCGGAAACTACTAGGCTAGTAAATTATACGGATGTCATAACATCCATCATGAGAGACTAAGTCTCCTCGTGGTCAATCCAGGGCGTTGTGAGAAACCTTGCGCCAAATGAGAGTCTCATACATTATGACTTAATTATTCTTATTACACTTTAGGACAAATGATTTATCTATGTCTTACAGGCTTTACACTTGGTGGGTTAGCACTACCAAACCAAATACCTGTTTTGGATCCATTAAATATACCTAAATATTTAAGTTATTAAAAAATGGGTATACTAATATAATTTTAAACAATTATCTCTTATAATTTTAAATCATTTAATTATTGGTGCATTTTCAATTTTCTAGTTGATAATCTTGGTCAAGATACAATATATTAACATCAAATATAAACAAATTAACCCTAAATTCTAAAAGGTTAATCATAAATATTAACAAATTAACATACATAGTTAGTCTATAATTAACAAAAAGCCTAAAGTAAAAATAAATACAAATTATCTATAAACAAATAACTATAAAGTCTACATAAAATGTTAAATATACAAAAAATAACACTAAAAAGTTGGTTAACATGTTACTATGTAATCACTCTTACACCAATATAAACAAATTACTCTAACCAAAAGACACTAAAAAAACTTTTATTCATGTTTAATTTTACTAAAAAAAGTTTTCCATATTAATTATTCACTCTAAATTTTATTTTAAAAGAAAAACAACGACAAACATTAAAGCAAATGTGTAGTTAATTAACGATGATTGAATATTGCATTTATTATACACTCACGCTATTAATGTTAATATGTAAATCATTTGTGTTAACATTGAAAATATAATTAATTAAATTTTTTTAATATGGGTTCATTTTGAAGGCATCGACGATACTTTTCTAATAGTGTAATTTGTAATAAAAAAATATGTTTTCAATGTATTTTAGTTATTAATTAATTAATTAATATGATAATTCTATAAAATGAAAAATGAAAATAGGAAATGAAGTAAACTAAAAACATTATTTTGAAAGATAAAACTGTAACTTATCCCAATCACCATCCTCTTGCGGGTGGACTTTATTTCCTAAATTTTCATGTAAAACCCCTAAAATTTTTATATGCTTTCACCCAAAAAAAATTTGTCCTTTCACCCAAGAAACTTATGGTTTTACAATTACAAACCTTAAAAGTTAAACTTAACCCCTAAATTTTTGTGGTTTTACAGGCAACCACACCCCGAAGGGGTGGATCCGCCCTTGATATCAGGTAGAAGTGTGCAAAACCCGAAAAGTCTGAAACCCAAACCAGAAAGAAGGTGTTCGTGCAAAACTCGATTGCCCTGAAATCTGAAACTCGATTTTTTGGTGGATATTTAGGTTAGGGTTGGGTTTGATTTTTTCCAACTACATTGTCAGAGAACCCGATATATATATATATATATATATATATATATATATATATATATATATATATATATATATATATATATATATGAAGGAACGTGTGAGAAGTTGAGGTTAACGTAAGAAGCGTGAGAGTGGATCTGAACCATTGATCACTTTTAATTTCATGACCTCCCATGAATTGCGTCTTAGAAAGGAATTGATGTTGTGCATCTTGGGGGATCGTATCTCGGTGCATCTAATCCTAATGTACATCCATTTCTAATCCAACGGTTGATAACCACTTCTTACGCTTCTCACGGTAACCTCAACTTCTCATCGGAACCCAACCCTATATATATAATTGTTAAACATTTACAAATATATTTATTCATCTAATTATTTTTCGAAAATCTTAAATACTAGTTGGTCGTACTCTTTCTAATCTATAAACCTACTATCGATTTCATCAATAATCACAATTGATTGAGTTAATCCTCAAAATCAATTAAATGTATATATATATATATAGAAAGGTTCAAACGAAAACGCTAACTATTTAAGAAAAAAATAAGAAAACAACAAATCATGTACAAAATCATGTGATTTTACATTCACCGAAAAAAACGGACGCAAACAACTTTGGCCGCGACTTAAGTCGTGGGCAAAGTCGCATAAATCATATATGATTTTGTATGTACTCGACCGTTCTCGTGTTTTCTTAAATAGATATCGTTCTCGTATGAACTCACCTCTACATATATACACACACACATATATATATATACATATATATATATATAGTGGAAGGATATTTTGCAACTCTTGAAAAAGTTGCAACCCTTGCAACCCACATCTTAACCGTCGGATTCATGATCGACGGTTATTTTATTTATTTATTTCTTTTTTTTTAATTAAAAATATTGGGCCCCATATCTGTTGTAACCGTCGATCATGAATCCGACGGTTAAGATGTGGGTTGCAGGGGTTGCAACCTTTTCAAGGGTTGCAAAATATCCTACCCCTATATATATATATCCACATATATATACACACATATATATTGCATATAACTATATGTGACACCCCATTTTCCATAACATCATAAACTTTATACATCCTGCGAAAGCGTTCTTACAACAACTCAAATAACCTAACACGTATAATGACTATTCTAACTACTATAACTCGCCGTGTGGTCCTTCATGTCTTATGTTGACCTTACTTGAGATACATATATGGAAATACATAAGCTTTATGCTGCTTAGTGAGCAGTTATGATTTCATGAAGAAACCATCTTTCATAAAATATATCATTTTAGCGCATGAATGACAATTCAATACACTTCTCAACAATTATGCATAATAACATTGATGCATAAAACTACTTCTGTAAAAACATCATTTTGACATCATCTTTTAGTGCAAAATCTCATAAGTGTAAGTATGTCAAACATTCTTAATAGGATCCTAGATCCCTGGGGTTCCGCGAGGGATCTTCCACCTAAGGCCTGTTTGCAAGACGTCCTCATTTCTTTTACCCCGTCGGGTATTTAACACAGGGCCGTTCCTGGGCCTGTTTCATCAGGTTCATCAGCACAGGGCCCCCAAATTCTTTGGGGCCCAAAATTCTACCAGCCTATGTATATATATGTATGTAATAACTTCTTTTTTTTAAGGCCCAATCCATTAAAACTAAAGAATAAAGACTTCAATAGCCCAAATCAAAACTTTCAATTTAGTCGGCCGCTTTCTATCTAATCTGTACGATTTTTTTTGGAAATTGAAAACCCCTCTTTTGTTAATCGCCTTCTTCTTCTTCTGTGTTCTACTTCTGTCGATTCGGTTTTCTTCACACTTTTCTTTCCAATGGCAATCACTACAAGAATCAAGACGACTCTTCAAATCCCTGGTAAGATATACGTTTATTGGGTTATCAAACAACGACTATTTTGTTCTATTTTCATCTTAACGGACACAAAAATCGTCAATCAAATTGAACTATATAATCGCTTCAAATATGAATTTTGTAATCTATCTGACTATCTCTAATATTTGCATTCCAATTTTCACAGTCCACACGATTTTAGGTTTCGAGTTTTGGACTTGCATTCGTTTTTGGCTTTGGCTTGGCTTAGGAAATTATCAGATTGACTTGGAGACTTGGAGTCTTGGACTTGCAGACTCAAAGCGTCAAAGCGACAAAGCCACTAGGCCAGGTGTATTTTTTCCATCTTATTTTGCCAATTTTTTTTGCTAAACTGCTAGTAATCTGTCTGCTTTCTAGTTTTTTTGCTAGTTGTTTACTTGCTAGTATTTTGTTTATTTTATTTGCTAGTCATGTCTTCTAGTTTAAGAAAATATGACTCTGGTTTTCAAAAACGTAAAAAGAAAAAAAGAACGGAAGAGATGATTTTGTCTCAAAAAGGAGCCATTGATAAATTTTTCTCAAAAAAATCACAACCTTCCCTTGATAATTCTGTTCATGTTGATGCTAATGTTAGTATGGATGAGGATGAAAATCCTAAAGATATCAATGTTGATAATGATAATGCTATTGATGTTGAGGATAATGTTAAAGATGTTACTGATAATGCCAATGATTTTATTGATGTTGAGGATAATGCTAAAGATGCTACTGATAATGCCAATGATTTTATTGATGTTGAGGATAATGCTAAAGATGCTAATGATATTGATGATGCCTTCATTAGTTTTGATATATTTGATCCACGAAATTGGGACTCTTTGGATTCTAAAATGATAAATATGCTAGTTGCAAAGGGTCCTAAAAGAGATTTATCTATTAAAAAAGGTCCTAAAGATAGATATCGCAAACGGTTTTCTGCAACATCTTATACTAGAATTTTATCAAATGGAGAAAAATGTGATAGAGATTGGCTTGTGTATTCTCTATAGCTCGATAAAATATTTTGCTTTTGTTGTAAATTTTTTAAAAAGAGTCACGTTAATGGTCAGTTAGCAAATGATGGGTTTAGAGATTGGTCACACCTTAGCCTTAGACTTAAAGAGCATGAAACAAGTGCAAAACATGTTATGAATTTGAAATCTTGGTATGATTTGCGTTTAAGGCTTCAAAAGAATGAAACAATTGATAAAGTTGCTCAAAATCAAATAGAGAAAGAAAAAAATCATTGGAAAAAAGTGTTGGTAAGAATTTTTGGTATTGTGAAATTTCTTGCAAAACATAATCTTGCATTTCGTGGTACTAATGGTAGATTGTATGAAAATGGCAATGGAAATTTTTTGGGGTTGATTGAAATGTTGGCCGAATTTGACCCAATTGTTCAAGATCATGTTCAACGTATTACAAATAATGATATACATGTTCATTATCTCGGTAATAAGATTCAAAACGAGTTAATAGCTTTGCTTGCTAAGAGAATAAAAAATGAAATCATCAACAAAGTAAATGAGGCAAAATATTTCTCTATTCTTCTTGATTGCACTCCTGATATAAGTCATCAAGAACAAATGTCTTTAATATTAAGGTATGTAGACCTCTCTTCTAAAAATGTTAGTATTGAGGAATCTTTTTTAGGATTTTTGGAGGTAGATGACACCACTGGTCAAGGTTTGTTTGATGTTTTACAATCCGAGTTAAAGTGTCTTGGTCTAGATATAGACAATGTGCGAGGACAAGGTTATGATAATGGTTCAAACATGAAGGGAAAACATAAAGGTGTGCAAAAGAAACTCTTAGATATAAATCCTAGAGCATTTTATAGTTCTTGTGCTTCTCACAGCCTTAATTTGACTTTGTGTGACATAGCTGATACTTGTGGTAAAGCTAGAGATTTTTTTGGAATAATTCAACGTATTTATACTATACTTACTAATTCTATTAAAAGATGACAAGTGTTTAAAGATAATGTAAAAGGGTGGACAGTTAAATCATTGTCAACGACTCGTTGGGAGAGTCGTATTGATAGCGTAAAAGCCATAAGATTTCAGGTGTTAGATATAAGAGAAGCTTTACTTCAGGTAGCTGAAATTGATAATGATTCAAAAATCAGAAGTGAAGCAAAATCTTTAGCACAAAATGAGCTTGGTGATTTTGAGTTTTTAGTGTCAATAGTGGTTTGGTATGAAATTTTATATGCTGTGAATTTGGTTAGTAAGCATTTGCAATCAAAAAATATGCTAATTGATGTTGCTATCGAACAAGTTAAAGGATTGATTTCTTTTTTTGAGGGATATAGAGATACGGGATTTTTAGATGCTATTGAATCAGCAAAGAAAATTGCCACTGAATTGAATATTGAGCCATTATTTCCTTGAAAACGTGAAATTCGAAGGAAAAGACATTTTGATGAAAATCCAAGTGATGCATCCGAAATTACTTCACAATCTGTAGAAGAGTCTTTTAGACTTAATTATTTCTTATGTGTTGTTGATCATGCAATTGCTTCACTAAGAAGAAGATTTGAACAATACCAAGAATACGAAAATGTGTTTGGGTTTTTATTTACTTCTGATAAGTTGCGCTCTTTGGATAATATATGTTTAAAGTCTTCTTGTCTAAATTTTGAAAACGCGCTTAAGAATCATGATCAATCTGATGTTGATGGAAATGACTTATATGTGGAATTGAAATTCCTTCAAGAGTTTTTACCACATGAAAAGATGGGGCCTCTTGATATTTTAGAGTACTTGAAACATTTAGACTGCTTTCCTAATGCTATTATTGCTTATAGAGTCTTGTTGACTATTCCCGTAACTGTTGCATCTGCAGAAAGAAGTTTCTCAAAGTTGAAATTGTTAAAGAACTATTTGCGCTCGACAATGACACAAGAAAGACTGAACAGACTAGCATTAATAGCCATTGAAAATGGTTTTTTGGAGAAAGTTGCTTATGAAGATTTGATAGAAGATTTTGTTTCGAAGAACGTTAAAAGACTAATTTTATTTAAGTGAATTTTGTATGTTATTTCACTTTTGTTATTTTTAATTTGTAGTACTTTTAATATTGATACATGGTATGAAATTCAATATTTTGTTTATATCTTATCTATCAGTCAATAGTTTTGATATAGTCTTATAGATGTAACAGGGCCCCCAAAATGATTGGAACGGCCCTGATTTAACATGACCATACTTTCACATGCACAAAATTTTTCACATGCCACATGTAAAATACATGTCTTTCACATAAAATGCATTATAAACATAACCTTGTCTCATGTAAAACAAACATGTCAAAATATCATTTTAAATAATCATCATGCATAAAAACATTTATATAACATATATGTATTCCAGTAAATATCATAACGTACTCACCTTAAAGCTTAACCTCGATATTGCCACCTTAAACTCGATACTAGGCTAACTCTATAATGTATATTGCATTTTTATTTGGTGTGAATTAAATGAATATAAATCTCCATATTTATAATGAATTGGAGAGAGTTTGAAAAAGGTGAGTCGGTCATGCATGGTGCACACTAACACTCATTTTACTTCAAAACTTAATCAACAAGCATACATATATATTTTATATATAAAAATATTTTATTTTATATATATATATATATATATATATATATTAGAGAATTTAATTAAAATGCCCCAATTTCAAAAGTCGATTACCAAAATGCCCAAAAACTCTCCATCTTTGCCGAAATACCCCATAACCCCGCGACATAGGGTCGTGATCGTGGGGTGGGTAAATTTTTTTGAAATTAGGTTTATTAATACTTAATCAGTACAATTTTTATGTAGTATTTATGACATATAATATAATTAAATAAAAAAATATTCAATATTGGGCTCATTTCGAAGTTATCGCGGACATTCCCTAAATTAAAAAAAAAAATTACCCACCCCGCGATCACGGCCCTATATCGCGGGGTCATGGGGTATTTCGGCAAAGCTGGAGAGTTTTTGTGCATTTTGGTAACCGACTTTTGAAATTGGTGCATTTTAATTAAATTCCCTATAAGCATCAATACAAACATATATTTGGGACTTATGCGATAGTACCTACCCATAGGCATGCTATTGTTATATCTTTTTTCTGAGTTGTACAAACTTTCGTTCATATTTTGATCTTTTTGATATTTATTGTATCTAGATTTTTCAACATATTTGAATATGAAATTTGGTATTAATCCGATATTTCTATAATCCATAAACGACACATTTCTATCGTCCTGTTCAAATGACCCTAAAATAAAAACGTTATTCTTTTTCAAATCTGAAAGCACCATTATGATCTACGTAAATTGCTGAGTCCAAATATATATGTATTGTATAACACTAGAAGCGTACTCGCGCAATGCAACGAGATACATTACGATTTTAATGTTTCATTTTATTTTTTGTTTTTTTGTTGATTTACAGTACGATTTTGGATGGTTTTGAGAAATTGATAATGTTTTTTTTTAATTTGTTTAATTTAGGCTTAATAATATAATGTTTTTTATATAAAAATAAGTATTTTGGTAGAATTCAATGATTATCTTATATATTTTAATGACATCTACAAAAAATAACCAATTACATATTTAATAATATAATTAAAACAAATTTATAGTAATATAATATATTAATTAATAGTGATACATAGAAATGTCTACATAAAAGGAAGGCTTTGCACATACCAAATTGGAGGATGTTAGAAGCCTGCAGTAGTAATATGTATCTTATGCTTTGATACTTGTAAATTAAGAGATTTTTAAAATCTTGCATAAAATGATGGTACCTTATGCCTAATAATTTGTATTTAAGAGTTTTTTATCCGTGATTTATAATATAGTATAGATATAAATCCATTTGAGTACTTAAATTAATAAAAACGATATATTTAATATCGAATCAATCTTACAAATAAAACTTTGTCGTTTTTCAAATCCGAAAGTTTCATCGTGATAGTTATAAATCACTGCTCACAAAAACATATTAGTCGTTTTTCATAAAAATCTATACGACTAAATAATTTGAGTAAAATGATAAAACATTTTAAGTAGAATTAATAATACAATATTATTTTTAATATATATAAATACGTTTCATTATATATACATATATCAATTATTTTAAATATATGTTTATTATATAATTCAAAATGTATTGAATTATATTACATATTTTATTTCCATAATTATTATCAGATATATTTCTCTCTTATTTATTTTCAACAAAGATATTTTCTAAGTCTTCGAATTATCCTATTTCTATTGATATCAATATTTTGATATTAAAAACCTTAACTTTTGAATCCGATTACTATTGACATATTCTATAACTTGCATTCCTGGTTAACATCTTAATTTTATGTATAACATAAATGCAAAACATCTTTCCTTAAGCACCTACGTATTTTTATCACTAATATAATTCTTATTTCACCTATCTATCTAACATTATGCACCGATTCTCCATTCAAATTACATATCTTAATCATATTCTTTTTACATATCACCTTAATGTCATTCTTTGTCAACTATTCCACCCCAAAATCATCAAACTCATCTAAATACATCAATTTAGCCGGGTGTTACAATTTTTGTCAGTAATGTATATTTCTAGTTTGCATGGTCCAACCATTGATCCCGAAAATTTATACAATAAATTGGGGTAGGTCACTAATGGAGTTTCCTATCCACGATTCTGTTATTTACTGGAATAATTTGACTGGATTAATATATAGGATGAATCTCCGGGATGGGTAGAAAGATAAAGATTAAGTACGATTTTCAATGTTTTGCTTATGTACAACTGCAAAGTAAGAAACATTATAATTATAATTGGATTAGGTAGATAATTTTTCAGTCATTCATTGAATGATAAATCACTACAAGTGACGGAGATACGCGATTTAAATAACGGAAAATCCAATATTTTAAAATTGTATCTAGTGAAAACGGGGTGTTACAATTTTTCCCTCATTACAAGAATTTCGTCCTCGAAATTGAATCCTACTATCAATGGGTTTTATTTCTCATTCCTTATTCTATTTCTCATGTAATAGCTTTCTATTTCTCATGTAATAGCTTCTGGTCCATGATGGTACTTAATTTAAATCGACGAACACCAAGGGTATTTCTTTGTCTCAACTTATAACTCAGAAATATCACATTCTTAAACATAATACTTCTAATTTTCATCCTTTTGCTCTTGCTTATTTACGTAATATTATCTACTATTTGAATATCCTCATACACTCTGTTATAAATATTTTCTCGTAACAATAGATTACAATTACTGAATGTTGCTTTCTTTTGGATACACTTAGTTACCCTATTATTTACATATATTCAAATATCTTCATTTCCTGATATCAAAACTCCCCTACAAATTGGATATCTCCTACTAATATTTTACCGTTAAATTACCATCTCATGTCCCATACTTATCCTTACATCAATGACTTAAAAGTTTGTCCAAGTAGGGGTGTAAATGATGCGAGTCGAGCTCGAGTATCATTATACTCGACTCGACTCGTTAATATATTGAGTCGAGCTCGAGTTCGAGTCAAACCTATTCGAGTCAAGTGTTGACCGAGTTTTGACCGAGTCGATCTCGAGTAGCTCGCGAGTTGTCTCATCTCATTTACACCCCTACATAGGCTCAAGCTATTTAACAAAAGCAAAAGATGTAAAACAAGGGAGGAGAAAAATCTATATATAGTGGAGTTCAAAGCATTGGGTTCTATATCCTCACAATGTGGGATGGATTAGACACACCATCAAGATTTTACCCATATCTTTTACACCATCATTTTCCAAAAAAAATCAAAAAACTTGAGTTTGTTGTTGTTGTTGTTGTCGTCGTCGTCGTCGTCGATTAAATTAAAATAATATTACTAATTATTATTATTATTATTTTGCTTATCGAGTATCTCACGAGTTTATCGAGTCGAGTATCAGGTCGCTCGACTCGACTCGTTAGCATATCGAGTCGAGCTCGAGTTCGAGTCGAGCCTATTCGAGTCGAGTGTTGACCGAGTTTTGACCGAGTCGATCTCGAGTAGCTCGTGAGTTGTCTCGTCTCATTTACACCCCTATGTCCATCTATCCACAGTTGCCCATACCAAACAGTAAGTTTCTGGTATTGCATTTCCTGAAACTAGATTATTTTTCATAACAACAATAATTTCAGCAAATATTATTTTTCCCTGAGCTTTACTAATAATCATTTTTTTCCTGTTTTGTATACATTTCTCATAACCATAGTATATTGTTATTTTGAATAATAATTAAAAAAGATATCTCTTTTTCTCTACTAGCAACATTGTGCTTTTGCTGCGCACTCTGATCCTTTACACACCTACTTTGTTATAATTCTTATTCTTATTTAACATCGTTGATACATCTGTTAGTATATAATTGTATCCAAGATTTATGGTAAAAAAGTCAAAGTTTGTAAAGTCAACTAAAGTCAATGTTTAGATAAGTCAAAATGTTTCCTTTGAGTGAATATGGTCTTTGACCATATATATATAGTGTCATGAGAGTTTCTGTTAAGTAAGACGTGTAAGAGTTTGTAACATATTCAACATTAAGAGATATACGACTTGTGTTTTTCTCTCTCTACTCTCTCTCTCTAGATCTTGAACTAAACTGTCAAATCTTGAGAATTGCTTGAAAACTAGGACTAACAATTGGTATCAGAGGAAACCAAAATCATTCAGATTGTTGGATTTAAAATAATTTGATCGATTTTATGTTTTCACGATGAACACGCAGAACATATTCTGAGATTTCACTGTTGCATCAAAATTTTCATGTAAAATCAACTTTATTGCAAGAAAATGATTTCATAGGGTTCGATTACTGTTGTAAAACATTTCTTGTGTAGATTGTTTCACGAAATTCACACCAATTTGCATTCAATCTTGAATTTTTATGGATTTTGGTTTTAAAATGTTCGAACACAGTTTTTTTTATCGATTCTTAGTGATTTTGTTGTTTTTAGTTACATCATTGTATTAGGAAAATGTTCAATATCAATATTCGATCATATCTGTGCTTTTTTAAGTCTTAATTGAAGGTTTTAAAGATTTTGGATCGAATCCGTGATTATAACTGAAGAACACGCAAGATTCGAAAAACGCGCAACTTTCGTAAGGGAAGAACACGTACGTCGAAAAACGCGCAAAAAGTGAAGAACACGCAGGCTAAAGAATCATGTCTTCTGCGAGTTCTTGACCATTACGTGCAAAGGGTGATATGCGAGAAGTGGAAACGCGCATGAAGCTGTCTGCGAGTTCTTATTTTTTGTTGCTTTGATTTGCGAGTTCTATAAATCTGCGAGTTTGTGATTTCTGAGAGAAGTTAAAATGTCAAAAATTTTCTAAGTCCAGAACGCGCTAACTCAATGCGAGAAGTTGAAATCAAAGAACATGCACGACCTTATCTGCGAGAACTCAAAACGCGCATCCTTTGATTTGCGCAAACCAGAAACGCACATAAGCTTATCTGCGCGAAGTTGTGTGAACAGTAATTTGCGATTTTGTGCCTTCTGTGCGAAGTGAAGTTTTAGCTACAGTGGTTTGCGAGTTTAACACTTAGAAAGTTTTTCAGATTTTTTCAAGTGTTTTTCAAGTTTGTCTTTCAAGTCAAAATTTTTATCTGAATATTTTGGACGATCATTTCAAGCATTTTATTCAAGATGTCTAATGTTTTGTCAAGGAGAGATTGTGCCATCATGTATATGCCTGAGATACCTGTCATAGAAGCTGAACGAGATGAACTGAAGATTCAGAATTCAGTTCTTCTAAATCAGATTCAGTAGTTTAAAGCTAAATTTTCAAATTTTGAGAAAACTTCTGAATGTGCAAAATGTACTAACAATTCTAAATCTGATTTTTCAGGTATTATCAAGGCAAAAGAGAAAGAAATTAAAGTGAAAGAGAGAGAGATAACCAAACTTCAAAGCCAATTGAAGACAATTGAACAGAAATCATTAGAGTTAAAAGCTGAATCAGTTGATCTACATAACAAGTTCAAGGCTTTTGAAGAGAAGATATCTGCACTAGAAGCAAAGAATGCCGATCTGATGAAAAATCTCAATGCAGATACAATTAAAGCTGATCTACAGAAAATCTATGCTCAAAAGCTATCTGATTTTTCAAAGAAAGCTTTTCAAGAGAAAAAGGATCTAGAGCTAAGATGTTTAAAACTCTCTAAGCAAGTGTCAGAATTTGAAAAGATCTTAATAACTGAAAGAGACACGTTTTCAAAAGAGAGAAAAGTTGTTGATGATAAAGTTGTTGAATTTTCCCAAACAAATTTCTGTTTTACGAGACTTACTTGATAAGGAAAGAAAAATCTTTCAAGAAAAGAAGAAGTCTTTTGAAGCTGAAAAGAAAAACTCTGAAAAGAGAAATACTGGGATTTTCAATGAAATATCTGAGAAGAACAAGAACTTGAAAAAGATTTTGAGCAAGAACGTCAAATCTTTGAATCTGAAATATCTAAGCTCACATCCAAGATATCTGTTCTATCTTCAGACATTTTAAAATAACATATGACAAAATCTGATTTGAAAAAGAAGTTTGACACACTTTATGATGAAAGAAATATTTTGTCCGAAAAGATTAAACAACTTGAAGTTGCAAATGTTGAATTGTCAGAGAAGATTTCTGCTGATGTGATTAGTCAATCACCTTCTGACAATTCAACGGAATCAGTTTGTTCTTTTAAAACCGCTTCAAGTTCAATTCAAGAAAAATGTTTCAAAAAGGACAAGTGTCAAATCTAAAATTGTCAAATCAAATCAGATTCGTTCATCTAATCTGTTTTTTGACAAAACTGTTGATAGTCCAACAAAGTTTTATGTAAAATCTCTTGAGAAGAACTTTTCTAAGAAAGGACATATGGTGTGGAGAGTAAAAGATTCTCATGATGAGAAGAAGATTGACAAATCATCAACATCCACATCCAAAGCCAAGAAGAACAATGCTCATAAAGGTAAATCTTTTGGTAAACCTGATATGTTTTACTCTGCTAATCATTTGATCAGGATTGCTCAAAAGAAACTTTGTTGTTCTTACTGTGGAGAGAATGATTTTGTTCAAAGAGAAACTGCTCATAACTGGTACGAAACTTACAGAATTACTTCTCAGAAAAGTATACATAAAATTGTTTAAAATCTAATGAGAAGTGGATTCCTAAATCTAACCTACCAGGACCCAAATACCAGTGGGTACCAAAACCTGTTAAATCTGTTTTGCAGGTACCACATGTTTAGGGGGAGCAAGATGATAAGCTTTTGAACAAAGCAGTTCAAAACCCATACTTCAATGTCAAGAATTATGACTTCTAAGTACATCAACTTAGTACTCATTCTTCAATGTTAAAGAATTGAGACTATTGAATATTTCAGTTCAAGACCCGTTCTTAAATGTCAAAGAGTTTGGCTTCTGATTACAACATATCAGGACCCGATCTTTAATGTTAAAGGACTAAGACTTCTAAACACATCAGTTTAGGACTCGGTCTTCAATGTGTAAAGACAAGGATATTTTGCAAATATCCAGGGGGAGCTTAACTGAATATAAATCATTTTATCATGATTTGAGGGGGAGCTTAAATATAAGTATCTTCTGATCTAGATCTCTGATTGATTAAAAGAAGAACAACTTTCAAGCATGAAAAATGTTTTCTGAAATGTTCAAACCACTTCTTGTTCTCAAAAGATTTTATGAATTTAGAAGTGTGATTTTAAATACTTCTCATAATTGGGCTTTAATGTTTAACTGGCCGTGTGTTTCCAAAGATCAATACTTGTGTATTATCTTATCTATATATTGTCAAGTATTCACACACACCGGTTCAGTTCTTCATTTGAAATTGTTATTACCATGTCTCTAAACGAAACAATTTTCGATGGTAATACCCTCGTTTGTAATTCAATGTTTGTTGAACATCAATCATCATTTCTATATTTAAGCGTTCATTGTTAAATTGTTTATATTAGTTCAAATAAACAAACTATCAAGTTCTTTGATACCCTAACCTTTCACGTTCATATCTTATGATGTTTGATCTGATTGATACATTGTCAGATTCTCAAAACAATTCTCTTGATTTCATTTAATATCTTTGTTTTGAGAGATCTTCATTGTTCAAATGCTCAAATTTCATTCATATTCTTGATGAGCATACATTTTGACAATGATATCATATTTGTGCTTAACTGTTCAAGTTAAATTGTTGAGCAACCATTCTTTTTAGGACTTACATGGGATCAGTGTGAGAGCTTAAACAGAACTTCCATGTATTCACGTTAACCAGTGTTTCCTACCTAGGAAGTTATCCTAGAGTGATTGAGGGATGAAGGGTCATTATCAAAGAGTGGGGGAGATAACTCACCCGATTGAGTTTTTCTCAGTGTGTGGAACGGAAAAATGTAAAAGAGAGTTTGGTTAGAATTAAGCTTAAATGTTTAAAAGAAAGAGGGTGTGAGAACAAAGTTAA
This sequence comes from Arctium minus, assembly GCA_954870635.1. NCBI lineage: Eukaryota > Viridiplantae > Streptophyta > Magnoliopsida > Asterales > Asteraceae > Arctium > Arctium minus. The sequence goes on along the minus strand of OX941090.1, from coordinate 21,419,292 downwards.
AAGAATATCAGAACTCTGCACCAACCACTTTCTAAGCCGGGAAACCACATCTACTGATTGGTTCACATTCTTTGGTGACCATCATTGAAAAAGGCAGTGAGCCCATGCCAACTCTTGCAATTACCCCCACCAACCACTCGTTTCTTTCTTAACAAATAAATATTTCATTTTCTTTGGGGACGCAACATATCTGCTATCTGGTCTTCATTCGGAAGATTTAGATATTGAAAAAGAAGGAAGTTTTCCCCACCTTCGCACCTCTTTTATGCACATTGAGTCCGTGTAACACTTGTTGCTGTCTCAACAGTTTACACACTTTGAGCCTGAGAAAGCTTAAGTAGCTTCAATCATTTCTACACTTTCACGTACACACAAGGAATATGTTTTCTTGTCATAACATTCATAGAAAATTTCTTTGTGGTTTTTCAATGATTGAATGGAAGCCCTGGGGGAGTGAACATCACAAAAACTCCTTTCTAATGTACATCCGTTGTACAAAGTGGCTCCGTGCTACTTACAGTCATTTTAACTGTATCATTTGTTGATTCAGGGTTACAACGTTTATTATATCTGAATTTGAAAAGATTCGGGTATATACATTTCAAGAATTGACGGATACATAGATCATAAAGAATGGAGATTGTCATTTCATAAAGGGGGATAACGTTAGTTTATCATAATGGGGAAGATAGATTTTCAAAGACAGTGATGACTTGAAAAAGGTTTTGATGATTTTGCTGCTCACAATTCATCAAAAAGGGGGAGATATTCAGAATTTTCATGTCAAATCTAAAAGTTTAAGCGAAGTTTGAAAGATTTTCTGAAGAAAAAGGAGAAGATAATCTGAAAGTTTCAAGTCAGACGAATGTTGTAATGTCAAATGAAAGGTTATCAAAGTGGAGGAGACATATTCAGAATTTTCAAGTCAGATAATAAGTTCAAGACAGATGAAAGTTTTTATCAAGATAATGTTTCAAAGATGATTCAAGAAAGTTTGTTTGCTTAAAGACAGTTCAGAGATCACAGAGATGAATATACGAACATTGAAAGATTCCTCAGAGTTGAAAGATTTTTCAAAGTTCAAAGAAGTTTCAAAAGTTTTGTTCAAGACTTGATGACTTTTCAAGATTCTTCAAAAGCATCAGAGTTTAAAGATTGTCAGAGTTTCAACGCTTAAAGCTGTCAGAAATAAAAGTTTTGAAGAATCAAGAGCTGAAGACTATCGTCAAATTTTTTTAAATCTTGAATACAAAAGGGGAGAATGTTAGTGTATAATTGTATCTAGGATTTATGGTAAAACAGTCAAAGTCTGTAAAGTCAATGTTTAGATAAGTCAAAATGTTTCCTTTGAGTGAATATGGTCTTTGACCATATATATAGTGTCATGAGAGTTCCTGTTAAGTAAGACGTATAAGAGTTTGTAACACATTCAACATTAAGAGATATACGACTTGTGTTTTTCTCTCTCTGAGAATCCTATTTTTTATCAAGTTCTAATTGCAACAATCAATATAACAAAATGAGAATCAAATTCGTAATCACATGTCATTGATTTAATCTCCACATATTACAATCACTTTCTCTTTCTACTTTCTCTCACTAGAATGTATACAATAAGTCTTTTCGTTCATCTGCTCCGTTCACTTGCTATCTTTGTGACAAGCTTAACAACAAAGACAAGAACTAAAAACTATTTATACCTACTACACAACAAAACACAAGAGACTTTGACTTTGAAATTTATTGCAAAGACTTTGACTTTCACTTTGAGAGTTGACTTTGAGCATTTGACTTGGCTTGACTTTGATCTTCAATCTTTATGATCTTGTATCCAACAAATATGTGCACTAACATTCTCCCCCTTTGGATCAAGATCATCTCTAAAAGATTTTTCAAACAATCTCCCCCTTGAGATCAGTTGATCTTCAACTCTAATCTCCTCCTTTGTAAAGTTCTTGTCAGCTCAGAAAATTTTCAGAAATCAACATAAGCATTGAAGAGCAATCTCCCCTTCTGATTGATAAAAATTGTCTTAAAAAATTTCTGTATTCTCCCCAAAGTCTGTCTTTAAACAAAGTAACAATCTCCCCCAAGGTTGTAAAAACCTCTTTCAGACATTGGAAAGAAATTATCTTCAGGTTTAGCTCATATTGCTTTAGCAAATTGTCTTCAAAGAAAATTTCAGCAAATTCTGCTCGTATTCTGAAATCTTTGACCTTGTCTTTTTCAGCTTTCAACAATCTTAGCACAATCAACTTCAAACTTTGCATTTCTTGAACATTTCTCAATCATTTTCTTGATTCACTATCCCTTATTCAATTCTGATTCACACATTTCTTGAACTTTTCTCCCCCTTTTTGATGAATGAAGCATGAAATCATCAAAACTTTACAAGAAATGTTTGTAACAATCTGATCTGACCACTGACCTTTTTGAACACTGAGCCTCTGATTATTCATCGATCCAAGAAGATATTCATCTGAATCTTTGCAAATTCAGAAAAAATATGAGTGTAACACCTGAATTAACAAATGAATCAATTAGAAGTGCCTGTCAGTAACACGAAGTCACTGTGTGTAACAAATACACATTGGAAATGAGCTTTTTTGATGTTCACTCCCCCAGGTCTTCCATTCAATCATCGAACACCACAAATTAAGGAATTTCTATGAACGTTATAACAAGAAAACATATTCCTTGTGTGCTCGTGCATGTGTTTGAAAGAAGTAAGCACATGAGGATTGCTTTTAATAAGGCTCAAAATTGTGTTAACCATTGAGACAACAACAGTTAAACACAGACTCTATTGTGTATGATCGAAGTGCGAAGGTGGGGCAAACTTTCTTCTTTATCAATATCCAGATTTTCCAAATGAAAACCAGATAAATTATGTGCTATGTCCCCTTGAAATATGAAACATTTTCTTTTTTGAGAATAAAATGAGTAGCTGGTGGAGTTTTTATCAAGAGTTGGCATGGGCTAGTTGCCTGTTTCAATAATGTTCACAAGGAATTGTGAAACACTAGTAATGTGGCTGCCCGACTCAGAAAAAGATGGTGCAGAGTTTGATATTCTTTTTACTCTGTTCTCTCACCCTCTTTCTTTTTAATCATTGATGTTACACCCTCAAATTTGGAAAGAGCGACTAAACAAAAACTTTCAACAATACCAAAAGGGATAATAAAATCTCTTACTAAAAGCCCATAATTGGAATACATTTCTAGGTTAAACCATCAACAAGTAAATAAAGTCTTACATAAAGACTAACTAAAGTCGAGTGTTACTAAAACCCAATAACAATCGCTATCTCCAAATATAAATGCGGAAGACTTCATCAAGCTATACACCTCTTCGAGCACACAACTAGCACTCATCGCTTCTCAGTGTCGCTAGAACTAATCCCGGAATGGAACCTGGTGCACATGCCAACAAATAAAAAGGTTAGGCTAACGCCTAGTGAGTTCAAGAGTTTATATCATGATTATAAAGGAAAACATAAAATGGAAATATTGTAACTTATAATCATGATTCTTTAAAATGGTTTACCTTAAAATAATGGAACAACTCATTTACCAATAATATGCATTTTATAGATGGTCGCCTCAACGCCAAAACATTTTTGCATGAAATAATGCAATCCAACACTTGATTAAAACAAGAATAATGGTAATGCTCAAATGATGAAATTTGAGTAAGCTTTATAAATCAAACGACCAAAATGTGAGTAAACTCAAGTCTTTAAGATTATAGCATAAGGGAGATAACCCAACTCAAAACGTGGAAATAAAATAACTCCCAATTTGTGATAATGTAAATAATACTTCATATTCCAAAACATCCCAAAACACGGATAGGGATTAATACTCGACCCATAAAACATGGAATAAATTCATGTAAGAACAATGTCATCGAAAACAAATAATAAACGACCCAGCTCAAAGATAACACCTTTCGGTGACGGGGGAAACCCGATTCCGCATAATGTGACGTGCACAAAGTAAGCCACACATTACGTTAAATTGGTATAAGTATCGGGCTCAACATCTTTCAGAATACACCCATAGATAGTAGCACAGAGGACTTACACCATACCAAAGAAGCCTAGCCGCGCCTCAATGGGGAAAACTAATCGTTTCACCATCGGACAAAGCAATAAATGTATCGAGCTCAACATTTTTCAGCATACACCCATTGATACGAGCATGAAGGACTTACATCCCATCCTATGCCTAACGTGACTCGATGTGGAAAACTAGTCGTCCCAATACCGGATAAAATACAAAAGTGCTCATGGATCCATAGCAGACGGGGTTGAAACATTACATGACTCAAAACGAATGAACTAACGCATTCAAAACATGTAATTCCCAATAAGATGCAATAAATGTAAGTCATAACCAAACACTCTATAATGAGCTATCAAAACCGGACAAGTGTCCCCAAGACCTAACAAAATCCAAGCCGATACATAGGCTCAACAAATCCAAAGACCCAACGTTGAAAATCATAAAATGAAATCAAACGTAAACGACCCGAAATAATGCAACCCATGCTTCAACACACCCAAATAACTTTAACATGATTTAGATCGGGACAAAACATTTTCCAAAGTGGGTTTATACCTTTTATTCTTTCAAACCATCCTATGACACCCAATAGAATGCATTTATACTAAAAAATATGCTCCATGCAATAAATCATTTAAATACCCAAAATATATGATTTATTTAGCAAAATGCCTAAAATCCTAAATGTGGGTGTTTTATAAGTTTATAAAGCTGAATACTTCCAATTAACCAAAACTTATCATATGATTAGCAGTTAACAATTTTCATATAAAACATGTGAATACTTTAAAATGGACATTTTGGCATGTACACCGTTTTCACAAATCAACTTGAACTCACCTTGCTAGATTTAGGCTAAATCTAGGTTTCACCCAACGAGCTTTCCTTGAAGAAACTTGATTCTTTAAACCAAATCTTCCAAAACCTAGATCCACAAGGTTCCAACCATAAATATACATTTTCCACCATAAATAATCATAAACAACCACAAGAATCGTTTCCCAACCTTATACACGAATACCTCAACTGATACTGAAACCCTAACTTCCAAAAATGAAGAGAATAGAAGATTACCTTAATACAAGTTTGAATCCACCAACAACAACACCTCTAGTTCACCAAAATGGTTACAAACCTCCAATCTATGAAAGGGAGAACAAAGGGTGGGTGAAACCCTAGAAAACTTTGGTGAAGAAGATGAAGTGGGAGAGATGAGGAGCTTACCACCACAAAATACTCTTGTATACTCCAATAGACTTCCAATATCTTGCTATATCCTTGAATATCTCTAAAAAACGAAACCGTGGAAACTTGAATCACCCAAATCGGAGTTGTGGTTCAAAAGTTACGAGGAAATGACGTTCTAGGGCTGAAAATCGGGTTTTATGCCCGACCAGTGGATTTCGCGGGTTAAGTCGCGGCATAAGTCGCCCGTATACCCCTAAGTCGCGGCATACATCCTAAGTCGCGGCGTAAGTCGCGAGATGCACTGTTCGTCCGGTTTTCTTCTCGTTCACTGATTTGGCCGTAACTTCTTCGTTATAGCTCTGTTTTTGCTCCGGAAAGAACCGTTGGATTCATAATTGAATCCTTCATCCATTAAAACTTCAAAATCTAAGATTCAAGTCCCAAAATCAAATATATTATTTTTTCCTTGATATATCGGTTTCTGTGATAACTCGAAATGTTACTCTTTGAAACTCGGGGTGTTACAATCGAGCTCGCTTCTAACCAAACTCTCTTTTACTTTTTACCTCATCACTCAACCCACACTAAGTATTTTGACTCCTCACACATTCGATCACTCAAGGATTAACTTCTTGGGTAGGAAACATTGGTTAACGTGAATTCATAGAAGTTCAGTTAAGCTCACACAATAAACCCATATAATCCTATAAGTATATGTTGCTCAACTGGTTTAACTTTGTATGCAAAGCACAAAATATGAAATACAAGTCAGATGTCTGTATGCTCAATGAAGTAATCATAAATTTTTAAACATTGAAGATATTTCAAACAAGTATATTGAATGAATGAAATGAATACAAGAAACTTGTTTGAAAATATGACATTGTATGAAAAAGATCACAAAAAAAAAACATCTGAATGATTTATCGATTAAGGCTTAGGTCAGCAAAAATTGGATAATGTCTATAAGAACCAAGATATAGACATTCTTGAAAGAAACGTTTAGAAATGAAATCAACGCTCATACTTTGAATTTCAATCGGGGTGTATGACCATCGAAAAATTTGTTCAATTTCAGACATGGTGATAACATATTCAACAAAATAGTAAACCGGTGTGTGTGAATTCTTGAAAAGTATATGGAAAAGATAATACACAAGTATTTATCTTTGGAAATACACGGTTTATTAACCATAAAAGCACAAGTAACCATGAAAACATTTAAAATCACACTTCTATAATCATGAAATCTTTTTAAGAATCAGAAGTGGTTTGAACATTTAAGAACATATTTTTATATCTAAAAGTCGTCCTTCTTTCAGACACGTATAAATTTCATCAAGTCAGCTCAAAAGTCATATTGGATTATGAACGTGTAAGCTCTCTCTCATTCTGCAAAAGTCACAAAGTTGTCAAAGTGCAAAGCTTTATTCACAACATAAATTTATTGAAAAGTAAATGACATAAAGCAGTAAAACGTTGAATGTACGAGTTCTGATAAGATGTAATCATAAATCATATACTCCCCCTGAAATTATGCATCATAAAATTTGTCAGTGAAAAACATGATAGAGATCTACAACCCCCCCTGAAATGTAGATCATCATATCTTGCGAATGCATATTTTCAGTAAAAATATGTACTCCCCCTTGATGGTTGATTTTCTTATTCATGTATCGGAGTACAATCTCGTTCAGCACGGAGTATAACATCTTTCGATCATTGAAGAGCGAGTCCTAAACTGTTGTGTTTAGAAGTCAAACTCTTTATCATTGAAGAACGGGTCCTGAACTGTTGTATTCAGAAGCCTTGGTTCTCTTACTCCCCCTTGACTTGAGGTGCCTGCAACACATACTCATCCTTTGGCTTTGGTACCCACTGGTATTTGGGTTCATGTTTGTGAGTTGCAGTTTTATTAGGAGTAATAAAATAAGGACCATACCAGTAATGATCACTTGTTTTATGCACAAAATCATATGTATGACAATAAGAACAATAATTTCTCTGATGAGCTAACCCGAGTAACCGATTTCTCGAGTAAGCAAACTCAGGTTTACCTTTCAGCACATTGTTCTTCTTTTTGGCTTTTGATGTATATACACATGATTTGTTTCCTTTCATCTCTTCCGTCTTCTCATCATCAACTGGTTTCACAATCCAGATCAGCTTTTCTTCTTCATACTTTCTTCTTCTCCTTCTTCTAAATGTATCTGAACCATCTACATTTCTATCAAAGAAAATGTTAGTAGTACGAATCTGATCAAATGAGTTAACTGACCTTCTTGTAGAAACAATTTTCTGATGTGAGCTTGCAGCTGTCTTGAATGAACATTCAGAATCACCTTAATCATTTCTAGGTGTGTGGATTTTTGACTCTGGAGTCGTTTGCTCAGTCACCACCACCTTGGAAACAATATCTTCAAGATCTTTTATCTTTGAAGATAGACTGTTATTTTCTTTGATGTGCAGGTCAATCTCTTTCTTGAATTCAGACTTCGCTTTCTGATCTTTCAAAGCACAAGCTGATAGTTCAGATAACTTATCAGTAAGCTTCCTTATCTCTGCTTCAAACATGTTTCTTTCTTCTTCAAAGCCCTTCTCAGCATTGTTTCTTTGACCAGATATTTCCTTGAAGATTCCAACATTCTTCTCTTCAATGGTCTTTTTCTCCTTCTCAAACTTGTCTCTTTCCATTATTATTACTTTCTCAAAATCAGTCACCTGTTGAGAAAGCTTGGAACATTTAAGCTCAACCATCTTCTTTTCTTCAAAACTTTTTCTGGAAAATTATGAGAATTTCTTTGCAAACGCTTTCTTTTCTTTTTCAAAATCATCTCTGTCTTTGGCCATCTTCAGCTTCATATCAGTAATCTTCTTATTCATCTCTTCATTAGTATACTCCAGATTCTTAATTTTCTCAGTATAACTATCAACAGAGTCTGCTTGCTGGATTTGGACAATTTGATTTTCCAAGTCAGAGATCTTTCTTTTCAGCTCTGTATTCTCAGCTTCCAAACTCAGTAACTTTTCTTCATTCAACCCAGAAGTTTGTTTCAGAAGATCTTCATTAATCGTCTTTAATGCACTGACTTCTTCTCTCAGTATCTTCCTTTCATCATGATATATTTTTGATCGTTTCGAGTAAAATTCAACAGATGAAGCAAGATTTTTGTTCTCTAAACTGAATTTGGCAATCTTTTATTCATCATCATCAGAAAAATATCCCATCTTGAATATCTTTATACAAAAAGAACTTGAATTTGATCGTTAGTCCAAGTGAAATCTCAAAATACAACAAAACTCAGAAAAATTCAGAAAATAAGATTTTCAAAAATTTCCATGTATGGAATTCGCACCACACTGAAATTCAAAGAATGCGTATGTAAAATTTGCACACAAACACAAATGACATAATTCTCAGACACACACAAATCAGAATTCGCACACAAAAACTTTAGAATTTGAAACTGTCAAATCATGAACTAAACTGTCAAATCTTGAGAATTTCTTGAAAACTAGGACTAACAACATCAAACTTTGTTTTACATATACAACTCTAATTTCTTATTGCATTAGAAATATATCATGCTTCCTTTGTACATTGTTATTTAAATTATATCTTTTATTACATAATTTATAGCTTTTATTCCCAGCCTAATAACAATATATATTTTTTAATAATTGCACACACAAATTTCTAAAATAACATTGACAACATATACTACACATAGTGGTTTTGATCTACCTGACACGACCCACTTTTCCGTGCTCTTATGGTAAACTTATTTCCTGGCATAACTCACTTGTCATGCTCTTAAGACAAATTTTACCAACCACTACCATTGCATTTAGTATAACATTATCGGTTTCATGTTCATGCATATTTGAAAACACATTTTAAAATCAACATCTCATAGCATGAACAAATCTTATTTCATGATAACCATTTCATTTATGCATCTATATTGGTGCTATATGACTATACATTTAGTGTCGCTCCCTGCACGAGGTCGATTTCGAACTCGACATAAATTTCTATTGGTATTATAGGAAAACCTTTGACGAACATTTCTACATTTTCATTTACTATTGACATATTCTATAACTTGCATTCCTGGTTAACATCTTTTATGTACAACATAAATGCAACACATCTTTCCTCAAGCACCTATGTATTTTTATCACTAATATAATTCTTATTTTACCTATCTATCTAACATTATGCACTGATTCTCCTTTCAAGTTACATATCTTAACCATATTCTTTTTACATATAACCTTAATGTCATTCTTTGTCAACTATTCTACCCCAAAACCATATCAAACTCATCTAAATACATAAATTTAACAAGGTAACTCTACAATCTATAACGATTGAACTATCCTTAACAATTTCTTTAACCTTTATCTGACCACTGTCAACAGGAACAACGTAACTCTTATTCCAGTTGCTTAAGTTATCTATTCAAGTAGTGGAAATTAATCTTCTAGATGTACTTGAATTGAATAAACTACGACACAATAATTATTGAGAATAAATGCACCCAAAACATTGTCAGTAATTCATTTGGCCTCGTTTGTTGTACTAACATATTCCATAATCCATACCTCTGGTTCCTCCTTCCCATTTACACTCTTAACTAAATTTTCTCATGTCGACCTCTATATTATTGTTGAACTATGTTGAAGCTTAGGGCAACTTGATCTGATATCCCCATCATATCACACTTATGGCAAGTACATCTCTCTATAGACTCCTTTTTGTGCGTCCTAACTTTTCACACATGTAGAACCCAATGCTATATTTGTACTTGTCACAATCACAAGATTCTAAACTTATTGTATATAAGATAGCTAACTCCGGTCTATATGCGTATTTCTTGACCTTAGATTTTTCACCTATAACATCATTGGTTACAACCTCAAATTCTTGTTCTTAACACAAGCCTCTATCGCATCCTCTAGTAGTTTACAAAGTTTTCATGAACTAACAAAACAATTTTCTTATTGTTTACTACTCCAATAGCTCAGCCTTTACCCCAACCTTTACCATAACTTTGGCATACCAAAACACTTAGTAGTATGTTTACATTCATGACACCCTCACTTTCGTACATTGTTCTACCATTCCTTTTTAGACATTCTTGTCGAAAAAAACGACAACATATAAATGTTCCATAATCCTCTTTATAAGCCATAGTTGTGTATGTTAGATGTAGTCATACATAATTTGGACTAAATAATATTCACTCCTAACACAGTCTTGTTATTTTGAAACACGACCGCATTGATCTATACATTTACATTTGAGAATAATCCTTTGGTTAAACCTGATCAGCATGGTTATTAATTGTCATCTCACATTTAAGTATATAATGATCACTCCCCAACATAGTAAGGGACTCTTACTAAAGTATTTTATCAAATCACAAAATCTCAAATACTAATGTTTTAGTCTCGCACAAGCTGATAATCTATTTCTCTTATACCATGGATCTGTTATTTTATTCAAATTACCACTTCTTATTAATCTATCTGACTACCAATATGAAATAGCCAGGCCGGTATCACGGGGAGCAAATATCCATTCGGTGCAAAATATAATCTACGACCTTTTGGAAGTCCATAACTCAACTGTTTCAACCTTTCTAGACACCATCCCATATGGTTATATCGACCAGGATAAGCAATTAGCGGAATAATCTGATTGAGTTTATATATAAGTTAATTATTTGAAGGCAATGTAGTATTCTAAAACTCAGTGTTGTCCTCAAAGTTTAAGTCTAGAGAAAATATCTGCACTGGAATCAATGAATGTTGATCTGAAGAAAAAGCTTAATGTAGATAAAGATAAAGTTGATTTAGAGGAGACCTACTCCCAGAAACTATCTGAACTCTCAAAGAAAGCATCTTAAGAAAAGAAAGACCTTGAGATTTTTTTTTTGGGGAAGGAGTATCCCAGACCACATTGGGCCTAGACTAATCTCTGGAAAACAGGCCTTCGGCCCGCGGGCATTCATCCCGTGGCCACAAGGATGACACCCGTGCCAATATTTGGCATAAATGCTGCATGTGAGGCTCGAACCCGAGCAACCGCTATGAAGTCCCCAGGCTCTTACCACCACGCCACACCCTTGTGGTTAAAGACCTTGAGCTTAGATGCATGACACTCTCAAAGAAAGTCTCAGAATTCAAAAAGATTTTAATAATTGAAAGAGACACGTTTGCAAAAGAGAGAAAAGTTCTTGAATAAAAATCCATTGAACTTTCCAAGCAAATTTCTACTCAACAAGACTTACATGAAAAGAAAAGAAATTTTTTTCAAGAAAAGAAGAAGTCTTTTGAAGCTGAAAAGAAATTTTTTGAGAAAAAGAATGCTGAGATTTTCAAGGAGATTTCTGACAAGAGCAAGAACTTAGAAAAAGACTGAGCAAGGAAGTGAAATATCTAAGCTCACCAAAAGTTATATGTTTTATCCTCAGACATTATGAAAGAACAAATGGAACAAATGTTAAATTATCTGATAACATTTCCGCTGATATGATTACTCAATAACTATATGATAATTCAACAGAATCAGTTTGTTCTTTCAAAACTGCTTCCAGTTCTATACATGAACATGTTTCTCAAAAGAACAGTGTCAAATCAAATCAGATTCGTCCTTCTAATCTGTTTTATGATAAATGTATTGATGGTTCAAATAGCTATCATTTTAAAGGAAAACATGCTTCTAAGAGTGAGAAGATGGTCTGGAGAGTGAAGGGATCTTCTGATGAAAAGAAGATTGATAAACCATCTGCGTCTACATTAAATGCCAAGAAGAACAATGTACATAAAGGTAAATCTTTTGGCAAACCTGATATGCTTTATTCTACTAATCATCTTATCAAGCTAGCTCAAAAGAATATTTGCTTTTCTTACTGTGGAGCAAATGATTTTGTAAGCAAAAATTTTGTTAATTAATGGTATGGCTCATATTATATTACTCCTAAAAGAACTGCAATTAATAGACCTGGACCCAAATACCGGTGGGTACTAAAAGCGACTCAATATGTTTTGCAGGCACCTCAAGTATAAGGAGGAGTAAGAACATTGGTTTCTGAATACACCATATCAGAACCCGGTCTTCAATGTTAAAGAGTATATGGTTTTTGAATAATTCAATTCAAAACCCGTTTTTCAAAGGATTTTGACTTCTGATCACAACATATCAGGACTCGTACTTTAATGTCAAAGAATTATGGCTTCTAAACACAACAGTTTAGAACCCGTATTTCAAAGAAGAGTTTGTTCAGATAAGGATGTTATGCAAATATCAAGGGGAGCTTATCTGAATCTAATTCAATCTATCATAATTTGAGGGGGAGGTAAATCGTTTGTATGTATCTTGTAATCTAGATCTCTGATTGTTTGAAAGAAGAACAACTTTCGAACATGAAGAATGTTTTCTTAAATGTTCAAACCAATTCTCTATTCTCAACAAGATTTTATGAATTTAGAAGTGTGACTTTAAATGTTTTTCATGTCGATCTCGGATTACATCATTTCTGACCATGTGTATCTAAAAAGATAAGTACTTGTGTATTATCTTGTCTATATACTGTCAAGTATTCACACACACCGGTTCAATACTTCATTTGACTTTGTTATTACCATGTCTCTAAAGATTCATATTTCGATGGTAATATTCCTGATTGTATTTCAAGTTGTTGGGCTTCAAACATCATTTCAAACTTTGTGCGTTAATGGCAAAATTTTTTATATTTTTTCATATAAACAAGCATCATGTTCTTTGATACCTTATTCTTACATGATAATATTTCATGACATTTGATCTGATTGATACATTGTCAGATTCTCAAAACAAAGCTATTGTTTTCATTTCGTTCATTCAATTTCCTTGTTTTGAGAGATCTTCATTGTTCAAATGATCAAATTTCATTCATATTCTTGAAGAACATACACTTTATGACAATGCTATTATATGTTGTGCTTTATTTGTACAAGGTAAATTGTTGAGAAACATCATTCTTTAGGACAAAATTTCATGGGATTCGTGTGAGAGCATAACAGAACTTCCATGGATTCACATTAACCTGTGTTTCCTACCCCAGAAGTTATCCTAGATTGATTGAGGGGTGAGGGGTCATATATCAAAGAGTAGGGGAGACAAACAGGATGAGATTTTCTCGGTGTAATGAGGTAAAAATGAAAAAGAGAGCTTGGTTAGAAGTGAGCTTAATATTTAAAAGAAAGAGGGTGTGAGAACATAGTTAAAAGAATATTAGAACTTTGCACCAACTTTTTCTGAATCGGGCAACTACATTACTATTGGTTCACATTCTTTGGTGACCATAATTGAAATAGGCTCTAGCCAATGCCAACTCTTACATTAACCCCACCAACCACTCGTTTCTTTCTCAACAAAGAAATGTTTCATTTTTTTTGGGGACGCAACATATTTGCTATGGCATTTTCTTTTGGAAAATGTAGATATTGAAAAAGAAGGAAAGGTGACCCACCTTCACACCTCATTCATGCACATAAAGTCTATGTAATACTCGTTGTTGTCTCAACAGTTTACACTTTTTGAGCCTGAAAAGCTAAGTAGCTTCAATCATTCTACACTTGCACGAGCACACAAGGAATGAGTTTTCTTGTCATAACATTCATAGAAAATTCCTTTGTGGTTTTTCAATGATTGAATGGAAGCCCTGGGGGAGTGAACATCACAAAAGCTCCTTTTCCAATGTACATCCGTTGCACAAAATGGCTTAGTGCTACTTACAGGCATACTAACTGTATCATTTGTTTATTCAGGGTTACAATTCTTATTTTTTTATGAATTTGAAAAGATTCAGATGAATACATTTTATGAATTGATGGATACTCAGATCAAAATGAGGATAATGTTATTTTATCATAAAGGAGGAGATTGATATTCAAAGACAGTGATGACTTGAAAAAGTTTTGATGATTATTTTGTTCACAACTCATCAAAAAGGGAGAGATATATAAACTGAAATTTCAAGTCAGATAAAAGTTTTGCTGATAATCTGAAAGATTTTGAAAGAGATACAATCATAAAAAAGGGGAGATACAGAACTGAAAAAAGGGGGACATTTTTGAAAGAATCAAATTTCCAAAGTGTTCAAAGTCAAAAAGTACAAGACTACGTGTTCGAAGACTATTCAGAGATCAAAGAGCGAAGATACAAGCTATCCAAAAATTCCTCAAAGCTGCAAAGTTCAAAGACATTCAAAGTTTTCAAATTATTGTTCAAGACTTGATGACTTTACAAAGCATCAGAGTTTAAAGATTGTAAAAGCTTCAAAGTTTAAAGCTTTCAGAATTAAAGTTTTGAAGAATCAAGAGCTGAAGACTACTATCAAATTTTTTTAAATCTTGAATCCAAAGAGGGAGATTGTTATGACATTATTGTATTCAAGATTTAAGGTAAAGTCAAAGTCTAGAAAAGTTAAATTCTTGAGAAAGTCAAGTTGTTTACTTTAGTTTGTTCATGGTATTTTACCATATATATTGCCTTGAGTCTTAGTTAATGGTGTATAAAGGGGAAGTAAGACTTGTGATTGTAACTTTTGAGACAGATGGTTAGATCAATGAAATAGAAACATTCTGTTTCTGCACTCTCTCTCTCTCTCTCTCTCTATATATATATACACACGTAATTGTCACATCTTGATTGATCTTGATGAATAGTGCTTGAAATCTGGAACAACATGTGCTGTCAAAATTTTTTAAATCTTGAATCCTAAGGGGGAGATTGTTAGGACATTATTGTATTCAAGATTTAAGGTAAAGTCAAAGTCTAGAAAAGTCAAAGTCTTGAGAAAGTCAAGTTGTTTACTTTAGTTTGTTCATGATCTTTGACCATATATATTGCCTTGAGTCTTAGTTAGTGGTGTGTAGAGGGGAAGTAGGACTTGTGATTGTAACTCTTGAGACAGATGGTTAGATCAATGAAATATAAACTTTCTCTCTCTACACTCTCTCTCTCTATATATATATATATACGAAATTGTCATATCTTGATTGATCTTGATGAATATTGCTTGAAATCTTGAAGAACAAAGGGTTTTAAAAAATTTAAAACTTTGGGAAAACGAATTCAAAACCAACAAGGTTTTACGATTGTTTCTATCCGTACGGACCATGGACGTGAATTTGATAATGAAATCCAATTTGGTGCTTTTTGTGACAAACATGGTATAACATACAATTTTTTGGCTCCTCGAACTCCTCAAACTAATAGGGTTGTTGAGAGGAAAAATAGAACCTTTCAAGAAATGAGTAGAGCCATGCTCAATGAACATCAAATTCCCCAAATGTTTTGGTGTGATGTCGTTGCTACCGCGCTCTATGTGCTTAACCGTGTCTTAGTTAGAGGTATCCTAAATAAAACCCCATATGATCTCTCCCATGGTTGAAAGCCTTCCCTAGCTCACCTCAAGGTATTTGGATGTAAGTGCTTCATTCTTAACTCCAAAGACTATTTAGCCAAATTTGATCCGAAAGCCTATAAGGGAGTGTTCCTTGGTTACTCTTTGAATAGCAAAGCCTATAGAGTCCTTAATAAGGAGACCATGGTTGTAGAAAAATCTCTTAACGTAAGCTTCGATGTGAGTCCTCTCAAACCTATTGCTCCTTTGGTAGATGATAATATTTGTGAAGGAGAAGCCTTAGCTCACCATCTTAGAACCTTGGATTTAGGTTCTCAATCTTCCACTAATTGTGTAGAATCTAGTGATACACCTCCGTGTTATGTTCCTCAAGGTGTAGATGATCCTAACCTTAGAATCTTTAGTGGCTATCTCGTAGGTCAAATCATAGGTGACCTCAACCAAAGAACGACTAGATCCAAAATTCATACCCATTGTGCTTTTCATGCCTTTGTTTTTTTTGCATAGAGCCTAAAACCATAGAAGAAGCCTTATGTGATGAAGATTAGATCATTGCCATGCAAGAGTTGAACAAATTACTACGAATGACGTGTGTGACTTAGTTCCTTGCCCTAGTAGTCTAACCATAATTGGCACAAAATGAGTCTTTCGTAATAAGGTAGACGAGAATGGTGAAGTCACACGAAACAAGGCACACTTAGTTGCCAAAGGGTACAATCAACAAGAAGGTATAGATTATGATGAAACCTTTGCACCTATTGCAGGGTTGGAGTCTATTCGAATGCTTCTAGCTTTTGCAAATGCTAAGGATTTTAAATTATATCAAATGAACGTTAAAAGTGCTTTCTTAAATGCTTTATAAATGAGGAGGTATATGTCTCTCAACCTCCCGGTTTTGAAATTTTTGAAAAACCATAACACGTTTATAAATTAAAAAAAAAAAGACGCTTTATGGTTTAAAGTAAGCTCCACGTGCAGGGTATGATAAATTAAAATCCTTTTTAATTGCAAGTGGTTATGTTATGAGTAAAATTAATAATAGTTTGTTCATAAAGCATGCTCATAATGATATTGTGGTTATGCAAGTGTATGTTGATGATATCATTTTTGGTTCAACAAATGAAAAATTTTGCAATGAATTTTCTACAAAAATGACAAGTGAATTTGAAATGAGCATGATGGGTGAATTAAAATTCTTCTTAGGATTGCAAATAAAACAAGTTCAAAATGACACTTTTATAAGCCAATCAAAATATTGCAAAGACATGTTGAAAAAATTTAATTTCGAAAATGTCAAACCCGTTGAAACTCTAATGACCACCAATTTAAAGTTATCTAGTGATGAGGAGGGCAACGATTTTAATGAAAAAATTTATCGTGGAATGATTGGTAGTTTATTTTATCTAATGGCAAGTAGACTGGATATCATGTACAGTGTATATTTATGTGCTCGTTTTCTTTTGGTTTTTGGTCCATTGATTTTGGTTTTGGTTTACATTTTGATTTATGATATGAGGTTTGGGTTTGGAGACGATGATTGGAGGTTTTGATGTAGATGATGATCGGAAATTTCATCAGAGACGATGGTCTGTGAGTTTGTCGGCGTCAAGGGGTTCATGGATTTCGAGAAAAGGATTGAGTGAGACACGTGTTATGAATTTAGTGGATTACTTTCCAAAAAGTTTTTTTATTCTTTTAAAGAAAAATAAGACAAAAACTAAAAACACTTAAAAAGACAAAAATGCCCCTCACTTAACTGGTTTTTTAACGTACGTTAGAGAAAAGGACCAACTCCGGACGCTTTTGCAAACCATAATGACGGTCTTGAAATTTCATAACTGTAGGGACGAAAAGTGTTATAACCTTCAAACCACAAGTACCAAATTTGTAGTTTACTCTTAAAATAGTTATCCAAAAAGTGTTTGAAAACATGAGTAAGCTAAACAACATAACTATGTCTATATGTACACAAATAAATACAAGATATGTGTAGATAAACATATAAACAAGAAAAACCATTTGAAAATACATGAAACCTGCCGTAAAAACTTTGTTATTGAATAAAACAAAATGTGTCTAATTTAAAACATTTAGAAAACTTGGCATTTTTAAAGGAAGAAAAAAGAGATTTTGATATGTATAAACAAAGTTCTAAACAAGTAATTAAGGTTTGGAAGTTGAACAATTTTCATTTTTATATTATGAAGGAAGCCAATGCCATTCCTAGCTCTAAGATGGCTCCGTCGGTAACCTCAACAATACATTATTCAATGGAAAAGTATTCGATAAGCTCGTTGGCACTTGTTTCAACTCCATGATGTCCCTTTTGTGATCTCCCATGTGCAGAGGCGCACCTAGAAAGAAGCTGTAAATTTGTTTCATATAAACATAGTAGATTAATTGTTGGGTTCCTTCCCTTTGCATGGGGAGGTGAAGGATTCAACCCATTTTCTTGGTTCTTTCCATCAGTTTTTTCACAAAATGTATAAAAACTAGAGGATTAAAAGGTAAAAATCTAGAAATTTGCTAAAAGTAGGCCTTTGAACCCACACCCTCTCAAGCAAGAAACCTTATTTCAGCAACAAAGACCAACTCACCGAAGTTATTAATTTAAGTTTAGAAAATATAACGGGCACACAATGAAATAATATAGTGTCACCCTTCATGAACGTAAATTTTTCTCCATACGAAGGGACTATAAATCACTGGCATGAAACAATGAAGCGGCACTTTCGATGTTGCAACTTTCAAGGGGTCGATGAAGACAAATGCAAAAGAGTATGTGGTGAATATGGATTTGCTTGGATCGAATAGCATAAGAACCCAATCGAAAACCACTAATTTCATCGAAATCCAAATTTTCTTCACTCATCCTACGCTTTACCAAACTACTCATCATTCTCAAGAAGGTAAAGGGGTTGGATGGGAAGAAGATGGTGGGTCGTGGGTTGGGGGTTGAGGGTGCAAGGGACTTTAAGGTTGTATAACTAACTCCTCAATTATCAACTAAGTTATAAGTAATTAAAATTTACAAGAACCCCTTTACTTTATAAGACAACTAACTTCTCGAGAGAAGATCTAGATGTGGTCATTTAACTTCAATTTGCCACAACATTAATATAAACAACGATTAACGACAACTGATGCAATGAGAAAGTTAGATGCCCAAACAGAAACATTTTAAAAAGTTAACTTTATATTTAATGCACTATTATAAAATTAATTTTATAAGATCTCTAGAAAGTCAAACTTTCTATAAATCTATTGTAACACTTTTACATAAAACATTTTTTCGTTTTATAAACATAAATCCTAAAAAGTATTTTATTAAAACGTTTAAACATTTTAAACGTCTTACAAAATCAATTATGTTGTAGTGTTCTTCACTTATTTTAAGTTAATTAGTTAATTAAGTTGTCAAAGTCAAACTGATGACTAGGCTTGGAACTGAACGAACACGAACAAAGGTTTGTTCATGTTCGTTCGTTTAGCTTAACCGAACAAACGAACGAACACGAACAATAAACGAACAATAAACAAACAAAAAATCTTATGTTAGTGTTCGTTTGATTAAAAAATCAATGTGTTCGTGTTCGTTTATGTTCGTTCGTTAAGAACCTAAACAAACAAAAACAAACTTGAACAAATTTAAAGGGATACTTCAATAAAAAGATTTACATTGGCTGAAACCAATAGGCAAGCCACCGACAGGCCCGACCCTGGCCCATGGCAAGCATGGCTTAGGCTATGGGCAGCAGGCCCATAAGGGCATCAAAATTTTAAATAAAATCTAGTTTAGTAGGATAAGTTTTGGAGGCGGGCAAAAAAGAATTAGATTTCCCGTTCAGTTCTCTCTCTCTCGCCTCTCAATCTCTAACTTCTGTCTCAAATTGCTCGACTGAACAATCGAACGCCTCTCGCCTCGCATTAGTATTGTTATCCCAGTTTAATCTAGTTGGTAAATAATCAATCAAGTAATCAAGCAACACAATAATAATCAAGAGATATATAATTCAGAGTAACATACCAATCCCTTGTATAAACTGTTAAACCTTGAGTGTTCTTGATACCCTTTGAATACAGAGAAAATACGGCTAACTATTTAGAAAATTATCAGAGATTACCTAAAACTAAACTAAACATAACTTTAAATACCCAGGCCATATGGGCTTTAACCTTAATGGGCTTTCTAATGGGATTGGGCCCAATAGCTTAATAACTATTGACTTATTACATAATAAACCCTCTAATTAATTTTAGCACAATTGCAGTTTAAACCCTTAACTTTAACTTTAATCTTGAATACAATTTATTTGATCCAACAATCTCCCCCTTTGGATTCAAGATTAAAAATTTTTTGCAATTGTCTTCGGGTCTTCACTTGTATTGTTGATTGCTTCAAAACTTGATATCTTTAAAATCTTTGAAACTTTGATATCTTTGAAAATCTTCAGCAGTCTTCAGATTATATTCTCCTTCTTTGATAATTCTCCATTTTTGTATCTTCTCCCCCTTTTTGATGAGTGGTGAGAAGCATCATCATCAAAACATACCAAAACAATCTCCCCCTTTTCAAGATAATTTCCCCTATTTTGTATGATCACGTAAGCACAGTCTTCATCATGTAACGAGCCTTGTATGGAAATAAGAGCAGTCTTCCCAGATGGAAAGAGTGATTATTTCAATCTTTTCAGATTAAAATAGAAAGTAGAAACCATTCGAATCTTTTCAAATTCAAACAGTTAATAAGTGTAACCCTGAATCAACAAATGACTCAGTTAGAATGTCTGTCAATGACACAAAGTCACTGAGTAACACAAAGTTACTATATAAGGAGCTGGTTTGATGTAGACTCCCCAGGTCTTCCATTCAACCATCGAATAACACATGGTTATCTATAAACGTTCTGACAGAAAACAAATTTCTGTGTGCTCGTGCATGTGTATGAAAGAATTAAGCATAGATGATTGCTTTTCAATATAGGCTCAAAATATGTAAACTTGTTGAGACAACAACAAATTATACAAAGACTCAATGTGCATGAGAAAGGGTTCGAAGGTGGGGCAACTTTCCTTCTTTTTCAATATTAGTATCTTCCAAATGAAGAACCAATAGCGTATGTGTTGCGTCCCCAGAAAATGTGAAACATTCTCTTTTTGAGAAAAGAATGAGTAGCTGGTGGGGTTGTAAGCAAGAGATGGCATGGGCTAGTTGCCTATTTCAATGATGGTCACCAAAGAATGTGATCCAATCAGATTATGTGGCTGCCCGGCTCAAAAAGAAGTTTGGTGCAAAGTTTAATATTCTTTTACTCTGTTCTCTCACCCTCTTTCTTTTAATGCTCACGTCTAACCAATTTCTCTTTTCCATTTTACCTCTTTTCACACACCAACACTCAAATCTTTTGACCCCTCTCCCCTCAATCACTCAGGGAATACTTCCTGGGTAGGAAACACTGGTTATCGTGAATCCATGGAAGTTCTGTTAAGTTCTCACACTGAATCCCATGTATTTTCCTAAAAGAACATAGTGTTCAACAAGCTTTTTTTTTGTACATGTAAGCATAAATACCACTTGTTACATGAAGAATATAATATTCGGAGATGTCAAAACAGAAGATGTTTGACGATGCAATTCTCCCCCTCAAACTAAAAGAGTTTGACAATTTAAGCTCTTAAGGAGTTTTTCAATTAAGCTTATAGACGATTTGTCATGAAGAATAATATTTTGGAGAATAAAAAACGAATGTTGTTTATATGAACAATATATAAACATATTTTCAATGAAAGTACATGAAATGACGTTTGATTCAATCAACAGTGAATACAAAGAACGTGAGTATTACCATAGAAAGATTTAACTTTTGATACATGGTAATAACAAAGTCAAAATAGAATGTTCTGAACCGTTGTGTGTATGAATACTTGACAAAGTATATTGACAAGATAAAACGCAAGTATTTATCTTTAAGAACACACGGTCAGATAAGCATTTAAGTATTCAAAAATCTGTTAATATCACAGATATTCTCTCCCTTAACTTATTTTTTTTTTTAAGATTAAGAAAAAAAAACAGAAAAATAAGGCACTGAAGTGCGGGTTCTAATCCGATGTGATTAGAAGCCATTGTCACTTGACCAAACCTGCATAAATAAAAGAAATAATGGTAATCATTTATGAAAATGATTCCTCTTTCGTTAACAACAGTTGGAAAATAACACACAAGATCAAAACTTGGAATACTCCCCCTAGAATCATGAGTAAGGTTTAAGACATGTTCAACATACCAAGTTTGCTGATGAGAAATTGAAAACGCTTTTCATCCAATGGCTTGGTGAAAAGGTCAGCTAACTGGAAGTCAGTTTGAACAAAGTGCATTTCAATATTACCTTTTTCTACATGATCCTTAATGAAATGATAGCGTACGTCGATATGCTTGGTCTTCGAATGCTGTACCGGATTAGCAGTTATAGATATTGCGCTCTTGGAATCACAATAAATAGGAACACGCTTGTAGTTGTAGCCAAAGTCCCTTAACTGTGTCGTCATCCAGAGGACTTGAGAACAACAGCTAGCAGCAGCTACATACTCAGCCTCGGCAGTGGATGTTGAAACACAATTTTGTTTCTTTGAAGTCCAACTTACAAGTTTGTCACCTATAAATTGACATGACCCAGAGGTGCTCTTCCGGTCTAGCTTACATCCTGCATGATCAGCATCTGTAAAGGCAGTTAGTTCAAAACGAGAATCCTTTGGATACCAAAGGCCTAGATTAGGAGAACCTTTGAGATATCTAAGGATTCGCTTAACAACAGATAATTGTGACTCTTTAGGATTAGACTGATATCTCGCACAAAAACATGTGGAAAACATTATATCCGGACGACTGGCAGTCAGATAAAGTAAAGAACCAATCATGCTACGATACACCTTTTAATCAACAGGTTTCCCGGAGGGATCCGCGTCTAAGAGTGTACCAGTAGCCATTGGTGTTTTCATGACTGAACTATCTGACATATTGAACTTTTTCAAAATATCGTTTATATATTTAGCTTGATTAATAAATATGCCGTCGGGTAATTGCTTTACTTGTAGACCAAGAAAGAAATTCAATTCACCCATCATCGACATTTCAAACTTTGTTTCCATTATCTTTGAAAAGTTCTTACAAAATTTCGGATTTGTCGACCCAAATATTATGTCGTCAACATAAATCTGAATAAGAATCAAGTCCTCACCTTGCCTTTTAAGAAATAAGGTTGTATCAACAGTACCTTTCTTGAAACTAGAAGCAAGTAGAAATTTAGTGAAAGTTTCATACCAGGCTTGCGGTGCTTGTTTAAGACCATAAAGCGCTTTGTCTAAAACATAGACATGATCAGGGTGATGAGGATCAACGAAACC
Source organism: Arctium minus (assembly GCA_954870635.1). Taxonomy (NCBI): domain Eukaryota; kingdom Viridiplantae; phylum Streptophyta; class Magnoliopsida; order Asterales; family Asteraceae; genus Arctium; species Arctium minus. The sequence goes on along the minus strand of OX941090.1, from coordinate 21,396,213 downwards.
TTCAGGTTGAGCCACGTAAACCTCCTCATGCAAAACGCCGTTTAGAAAAGCCGACTTTACGTCCATTTGATAGACAGTAAAGTTTTTGTGCGCTGCATATGCTAGAAAGATTCTGATGGCTTCGATCCTTGCAACCGGGGAGAATGTTTCATCATAGTCAATGCCCTCTTGTTGACAATACCCTTTGGCGACCAGACGAGCTTTGTTTCTCACTACTACTCCGGCTTCGTCTTTCTTATTTCTGAAAACCCACTTTGTTCCAATAACGGATTTACCTTTAGGTAGTGGGATCAAGCGCCATACCTTGTTCCTTTCGAATTGGAGAAGCTCATCTTGCATGGAAGAAATCCAGAAGGGATCACGTAGAGCTTCAGACGCTTTCTTCGGTTCTATAGAACTAAGGAAGCTTGAAAACATGCAGAAGTTGGCTGTTGCAGATCTTGTCGTGACACCAGATTGTACGTCACCTATCACATTGGTCAGGGGATGATCCTTAGTCCAACGATGTGTGCTTGGTAGAGCATCAACTGTTTGTTGCATATTGGACACATCATTTTCATCTTGCACGGAAGGTTGCTCCATAGATGTACTCGGGACATCTTGTACTGGTGTTTCTGATACTGAAGCTTCTGGACTAACAGTTGAAGTGCTCGGGACTTCGTTTCCAAAAGAACTATCTGTAGAGACAGATTCAACATTAGTAGAGTCAGAAACTAACTTTGTACTCGTACCTGATGGATATGAAGTGTCAGTGACTTCTTCGGAAGGTCCAGACATGTCTTCAGAAATAGTAGGGACCTCCGAGCTTGTACCACTTGTTATTGATGTGGATATGCCTTTTTCAAAATCTGCACATATATCATCAAAGACATCAATAAACAATAAATCTAACTCAGATGAAGTAGAGTTAGAGTTAGAAGAAGTGAATCCTTTAGGTGTTGGTTCTATTCTTGATTGAATAGAAGCTTTGTCGTTAAGAACGAGTTCTGAACTGTTGTGTCCAGAAGTCCTTGTTGAATTCTTATCAAAGGAGACATTCATGCTCTCAACAACCGTCTTAGTTCGAATAATGTAAATTCGATAAGCTTTGGATGTCAGAGAGTATCCAACGATATATCCTTCATCCGCTTTCTTATCAAACTTTGATAATCCTTTACGCTCTTTTAGAATGTAACACCTGCAACCAAAAACACGAAGGAACTTAATGTTAGGTGTACGATTGTTGATTAACTCATATGCTGTCTTATTAAAGCGCTTGACCACAATGGTACGATTCTGTGTAAAACATGCTGTAGCGACTGCCTCAGCCCAAAGGTACATGGGTAGATCTGAGTAAGCAAGCATAGTCCGAGCTGCTTCAACTAGAGTGCGGTTCTTTCGTTCAACAATGCCGTTTTGCTGCGGAGTGTAGGCGGCGGAGAAATTATGTGAAATACCCACGGAAGTAAGATAACTCTTCAGGGTGTCATTCTTGAACTCCGTGCCATTATCACTGTGAATGGTTCTGACTGGCAGTTGAAGGCGTACTTGAATGCGCTTGATGAAAGCGATAATCAACTCTGGCGCATCTGACTTGTTGCGAAGAAACTCGAGCCATGTATACCTTGAGTAGTCATCTATCATTACGAACACATATTTCTTTCCGTTGATAGATGTTGTGCGCATTGGGCCACAAAGGTCCATATGAAGAAGTTCCAGTGCAGATGAGGTCGATGATTCAGCTTTGGACTAGAATGAGCTACGCTTCATTTTGCCCAACTCACATGCGGAACATAGTGAGTCTTTTTCGAACCTCATTTCTGGTAGACCTTTGACCAGACCTTGTCTCTGTAGTTTCGCTATAGATCTGAAACTTTGATGAGACAAGCGTCGATGCCACGTCCACGATTGTGCTTTGGAAGCTTTGGCTAGTAGGCATACTGGACGTGTAGCTGACAGTGTAGGAAAATCTACATAGAATAGATTTCCATGGCGCTCAGCTTTGAAGACTTCGTAACCATCGGGATCCTCTAGATAGCAATGAGTGGTTGTGAAGCGGACTTGATATTTCATGTCACATAAGTGACTGGTACTGAACAGGTTATGATCAAGTCCTTCAACATATAGCACTTTTTGAATCTTCACAACACCGTTATCGAGCATTCCATATCCTCTGACGTGGCCTTCGGCTTCAGAATTGGCAAATCTAACTGCTCCGGCAGGCTCCTCCACATAGTTATGCAAGAGGTGCTTGAATCCTGTCATGTGGCGTGAACATCCGGAATCTATTACCCACAATCGACAGGCCTGCAAAAGAGACAATTAGTTTTGCTTAGGCACCCATATCAGGATGGGTCCTTCACGGTTAGCATCAAGCAACTCAGGAATATCATCTGGTTTGACTTTCACTCTCCATTCATAACGCGGTTTTGGAACCCATTTCCAAACCATCTTAACATTTAATTCCTGAAAGTGCTTTTTAGAAGTAGGATTGGCAACCTTAGCACGATACACTTTTGGTTGTGTAGAAGAATCAGAATTAGAATTAGACTTAGAGTTCAGCTTAGCTTTGCTTTTATTCTTTTTGGACTTAGGAGGGGAGTAGTATTTGAATGAATTATCCCAACAGTGTTTGCAATAAAGATTCTTTCGAGCAAAATTCATAAACTTAGATTTATCGGAACAAATCTTACATTCATGTTTATCAAAAGAAGTACTATTCAAAATAACACTGTCTGTAGAACAACTACTAGAATTCAAACTATTCTTTTTATTCAAACTAAGATCTTTATTCTTCTTACTCTTCCCAACTCCATTTTCTCTTATATCTGAAACAGAAACAGGAACCTTGTTAGTCTCTAACTTAGAAGGTGGTTCTTTTCTAGTGCTCTTTGAAGTCTCACCCTTTTCAAAAATACTCGGAGGATATTCAGGACAATCAGAGTAAACAACTGTAGGTTTTGCAGGAGCATCAAATTCTGGATTGGTTCTTACCTTCCAGCTTGGGTCATTGAACATCTGTTTATCACTTGAAGCATTTTTAAACATAGTAACTTTCAAATCATTGGTCTCTATGCAAAGCTCTTGATTTACTTTTAAAGACTTTTCAAGTTTATGTTTGAGATCAAAGTTTTCATCTTCAACCTCATCAAGAGACTGTTGCAACAAATCGATTTGCTTCATCAATTCAGATGTATGATCATTCACAGAATTTGATCCCTTTGAATTAGAAACAGGATCAGAGTCTGAAGCATTCATCATTTCAGAAAACATATCTTCAGGCATGGACTCAATAAACTCCAGTTTTTCATTTTGAGAACAAGAGCCATTCGTGATAGCATGTTCTTTTTCAACCTCTTCAACAAGTAAAGGTTTAGAAGCAATAGGATTTGAGACTGATTCGTTGGAAGGTGTGGTAAATAGTGATTCAAACTCAGTAAATTCGATCTTTCGAGTCGCATAGCTTTTGTTTAAATCACCATATTGAAAACCAACTGATTTAAAAAGATTTTGAGAATCAGTGTCACCAGACTTGTTCTTTCCCATTGCTTCTTGACCTTTGGTCTCAGATAAAGGTGTAGGAGTACTTGCTTCAACAAAAGTTGCACGAATGTCAGGAATGGGTCTAATTGCGGAGCCGAATTTATCCAAATTATATAGATCCTCCGGTGCCTTTTTCAAAATTTCATTAGTTGGCACACCCAAACCTGGTTTTAGTTTGTAAAACCTTTCGTCTTGGAGTTTATTGGTCAACAGACTTAATGTATGTTCAGTCTGACCTCGTTTCATATTAATGTCCTCCAGTTGCTTTATTTTGGTGTAAGCTTCATTTCTTTCTTTATAACAAACTTCAAATTTGATTTGAAACTCACCCTTTTCAGCATTAAGATTCACAAGATCTGTTTCTAAACCAGATATTTTTTCTTTTAAAGACGATTTTTCGGCTTTTAAATCATCTTTTTCCTTTTCCTTTTCTTCCACAACAACTTTTAAAATAGCATTTTCATCACGAAAGCTTAAAACAGATTGATGTGCAGAGCTAAGTTTGCCTTTTAGTAAAGCAAATTCATCTTTCATACCATGTATTTGGGCCATTAAAGATTCAATAAGTTCAGAATTTTCACTAACCTCAGAGTGTGCTTCTTCGGATTGTGTCTCAGAGTCTTCATCGTCACCTTCCAGCTTTGCCATGTAAGAAACTTGGGTGAAGTGTGCTTGCTCCTCGTCATCAGAACTTTGGAACAGCCAGTTCTCTTCTTCAACCATTAGTACTTTTCCTTCTTCAGCTTTCTTGGCAATTAGTGACTTTCTTGAGTAGTACTCTGAGTTCTTCACTTTCTTGAATTTGCAGTCCCTTGAGAAGTGCCCAAATTTGCCACAGTTGTAGCATCTTCCTGGTTCATCCTTTCGCTCTTCTCGCTTCTCCTCTCTCTTTCCTTCTCTTCTATCTTCCTTCCGATCTTCTCGTCCTTCCTCTCTCTTTCCATGCCTCGGCTTGTATTGCATCTCAGACTTCTCTTTCTTGTATCCATCATACTTTGGCTTTGAGTAAAATCTTTTCTTGCCAAAGCTCTTCTTGAATCGTCGTGTGATGAGAGACAAGTCTTCAGAGAACTTTTGAATATCAGGATCTGAATCAACTTCCAGTTCTTCATCGCTCGAATCAGAGTCAGAGTCAGTAACTTCAGTAACTAGAGCTTTAGACACCTTTTTCTTCGACCTTGCAGAGGATACAGAACCTTTGCCGGCTATGAGAGCCACAGAATCCTTCAGATGATTAGACTCATTATTCATAGATCTCACCTCATCCTCATGTTGAGCTAGAGTAGAGAAGATATCGGTGACATTTTCTCGAACCATATTCTTCGACATCTGGAGGTTGATAGCAAAGTTCTTCCATTCTGGATTTAGATTCTTGATGAACTTGTAGTTTATCTCAGAAGCAGATTTGGCGATGTTGTTCCTCCGCAAGTCATTGAGAATAATGTTGTACCTATTGTAGGTAACTAAAAGCAGCTCTCCTTCTTTTGCATGAAATCCCTCGTAAGAATTTATGCAAAGATTCTGCTTAGCTTGAATAGAAGCTTCACTTCCTTCAAACTGCCTTGCTAGTTCATCCCAGATTCCTTTAGCAGTGCTCTGACTGTCGACACGATTGTAGATGTCGTTTGGAATTGCCATCGTCAGATAGATTAGAGCCTCTTCTTCTAACTTGAGCTGGTCTTTCTGCTTTTCAGTGAAGAACTGAACAGGTTTAGGAATCTCTCTGTCAGGGATTTCAGGAGAGGAATCTGTAGCAGGTTGACCCTTTACTGTGATCATTGGAGTTTTAGGACCTTCAATGATTATTGTCATGAATTCTCTGTTCTTGTGATTCAGAAACTGAATCATTCTGGTCTTCCATTGCTGATACTCATTAGCCACGAGGACAGGAGGTTTGACTTGAGAGCCCATCGAGAGAAGTTTATTCGACATCTTAGCTGTACTGTTAGTAAATAGACTTTTCTGTACCAAGACAACCAACTAGATGAGATCGTTAGAATCAAAATAAAACTACACTAAAAAAATTTCAGAAAAATAAATTTCCAAAAATAATTAAATGCAGTATTTGCACAGTTTAAAACACAAAGAAATAATACTGAAGAATGAAATTAGGAAAATTTTGATCAAGCACAAAACTTTTGTCCCCTTCGCAGACTTAGCACGGGGGTCCCGCCCTTGCGGGGGTATGGGGGCAGCGCCCCTAGAGAAATTTTTTTTGACTTTGAGAGGCCATATTACAGTTTGCAAAAATTTGTCTAGGTCTGGAAAAAGTGCTTCGACCGTTCAAACGTAAGACCGGAGAATGAACCGTACCGGTCGAAGGAAAGACCGGAGTAAGCAAGTATCCGGTCGAAGGGTAAGATCGGACTAGCAAGTACCCGGTCGAATGGTAAGACCGGAGTAACAAGTACCCGGTCGAATGGCAAGACCGGAGAATACAAGTACCCGGTCGAATGGTAAGACCGGAACTATGCTTGACCGGTAAAATTGATTCGACTGGTAACTTGTTCGACCGGAAGTATGCTTAGACCGATAATGCTTAGACCGATAATGCTTAGACCGATAGAGGTCTTTGACCGGTAAGGGTCTTCGATCGGGACTTCCTTAGACCGGTAGGATGTAACAACCGGTCTTATGCTCGACCGGTAAAGATTCGACCGGTAGAGTGCTTTGACCGGTATTTGTTTCGACCGATACAAGGTATGGATCGATAGTGTCTTAGACCGATATATTGTTCGACCGGTGTGTTCTTAAGCATCCCAGAAGCGATGAACACGATGAGTACTCAACCCAGAAAGCAATTACGAACTCAAAAACAGATGCACAAATCAGACTATTTCACTCAGAAACATGTAACGATCACAACTCAATCAATAACAAAGATTAAAATCAACTTTCATGCATTCAAATTTAAAGAACACAGTGTCGATATTCATGCAAACCCAGAAAACACAAAATCACAAATTCAATCACTTGATACTTTCTAATTCAATTAATCAATCAGATAGCATTCAGAAGCATGAACCTCAACTAATCAGATCAACTTTGAACCAATAAACACATTAATTCATGAAATCAGATGAACAAAAAAATTTCGATGAATAGTAACTTCGATGAATAGTGATTTCGATGAACAGTGATTTCGATGAATAGTAATTTTCGATGAATAGTGAAATCGCAAAACACAGATTTAATCCTAAAACTTGATTCTTTAGGCTCTGATACCAATTGTTATCCCAGTCTAATCTAGTTGGTAAATAATCAATCAAGTAATCAAGCAACACAATAATAATCAAGAGATATATAATTCAGAGTAACATACCAATCCCTTGTATAAACTGTTAAACCTTGAGTGTTCTTGATACCCTTTGAATACAGAGAAAATACGGCTAACTATTTAGAAAATTATCAGAGATTACCTAAAACTAAACTAAACATAACTTTAAATACCCAGGCCATATGGGCTTTAACCTTAATGGGCTTGGGCCCAATAGCTTAATAACTATTGACTTATTACATAATAAACCCTCTAATTAATTTTAGCACAATTGCAGTTTAAACCCTTAACTTTAACTTTAATCTTGAATACAATTTATTTGATCCAACAAGTATCTCTTAAATTCTCCACCGATTGTGTGGCGGTTTCCCTAAATCGACTACTGGTGTGGTTTTGTCGTTGTGAAATCTGCCCTAAATCAACAATGAAGTCGTGGTTGTGGTCTTGTGTGTCATGGATTCTTCCCTAAATCGAATATTGCTCTCTCAAGTCTCTGTTATGCTGCTCTCTTGATTTCGATTTATACTTCTGGTATATTTCTAAGTTATAATGTTAACGTTTTTTTGTAGTTTTGTAGATTAAGGATGTTTCTAAATTAGATTATGTTTTATTTGTTTATTGTTTAGATTAGGTTTATTTGTTTCTAAATTTCTAAGTTAGGTTAGGTTTATTTGTTTTGTGTTTGTTGTTTAGACTTTATACTTAGATTTGTTTTTTATTTGTTCATTGTTTATTGTTTAGACTTTAGATTAGATTGTTGTCTTGTTCTGAGTTTCTATGAAAACTATATTTTTGTTTTAGTTGTTTACTGTTTATTGTTTAGACTTTAGATTAGATTGTTGTCTTGGTATTTTTGATCTTCATCAAAAGAGGAAAATAGCTCACAAATCTTGCTAAATCCCGTATTAATCATTCATTATCTTATATATCCATATAAAGTTGAGGACTCCATTATCACATTTTCAGATTTTGAAGTTATCATTCATCACAATTTGTGTTTATTTTACCATGACTGTGTTTATGATTTATCATTATTCAGATTTTCATATACTCCCTTTAAGAATATTATTTTATATTAGTTTGTAAACAGACTAAAACGAGGCACAATAGATGTTACTCTATAAATTCAATGATATGAAATGCTTGTTGGTATGGTCTCTGTGAGTTATTCTGCTAGTTTTAAAACTTGTTGATATGGCTTAGTATGAATAACAAGAAAGGCCTTCTACAAATTGAGTATTTTGAACTGAGTTTTACATGCCAGAAGGAGCTGACCATATGGTTGTGGGATTATTTTACAAGTGATGATAAAAGTAGTTATTATGAAGCTACGAACTTAGCAGGCAAGTTGAAAACAACTGGAAGAAAATGTAAGTTCCTATTGCTACATTTCATGCTTTTTTGATGTATTTAATTGAATAGTACTTGTGCTTCTTCAGTTCTTTCTATTGCCTCTTCATATGGAAATAGTATTGTTTCATATTGATATTCTTCATGCTTAGTTTACTTTGCATCCCGCCGCATTATGCGGTTAAATATTTGTTTTTCAACTGAAATAATTTCGTAGGTATATATTAGGGGCAAATTTTTTGACTTTCGCCATGGGCATCCGAAATCTCAGGACCGGCCCTGGCCACCGGTCAAGGCTCAAGCCAATAGGCTCAAGTCACCGGTTGAGGCTCAACCCAACACTAATGCAGCTGAAGATTCAAGGGACAAGGATCATATATATATATATATATATATATATATATAGAGAGAGAGAGAGAGAGCAGGGGATAGAGCACAAGATTTCTGTTTGGAAGCGATGTTAAATGAATATTAATGAACGTTCACGAACATAAATTAACGAACGGGACATTTGTTCATGTTCGTTCGTTTAACTAAACAAACAAAAAAAACTTGTTCATGTTAGTTCATTTATTAAATAAACGAACATAAACGAACTTCCTGCCGAAAAGTTCGCTGAAGTTTCGGTTCGTTTACAGTCCTACTAATGACTACTAAAAGAAGGTAATTGTAAAACCTGTAATTTCAGGATTTATCCTTGACGGTGTTACCAGAGTTGGTTGACTTTTGGGACGTAAAGGTATGGGGAAATCAGGTAAGTTTCATAATGGAACCATCGGGAATCAAATCGGGCGCGAAGAACGCGAGGAAACGCATTTTTGGAATGCCGCGGGTTGGGGCGCGACTTTGAGTCGCGGTACAAACCACGTAACTCACTGGATGTGAGTTTTTCAGGAAACGGGCGACTTGCGCCGTGACTTGCAAGTCGCGGCAAAGTCACGGAATCTGTCTGAGGTTTTTAGTCGCGATTTTTGGGATCCAACCTCATTATTCTCATAACTCCTTCCTCCCAAACCCGATTTAAGGGATTCTTGAACCTAGGGTTTCGTCTTTTGGAGCTTTTCAAGTAGAGAAGAAAGTAGATTGAAGTTATTGGGTGAATCCAAGAGTTTGTAACCAAGGTAATCTACCCATCTTCCCATCTCTAAAGTTAGGGTTTGGTGTTCTTCATCTTGTTTTACATCCTTACGGTTTGGTTTAACCTTGGGAATGTTTGTGGTTGTAGATCTGTAGAAAGCTTGGAGCTAGTGAAAGGATCCAAGATCTTCTCTTCTAAGGAACTCAAGGTTGTGGGTAAAACCTAGATTTAGTCTAAATCTAGCAAGGTGAGTTCTAGTTGCTTTGAAAAACTATATACATGTCAAAATGCAGATATTTTAGGTTTTAAAAGTATATCCATGAGTTTACTTCATTTTAAGAAGTTTTGTGAACATTTGTACACTTGCACATATTTGGGTTTCAAATATTTGAAAATGGGTTACAATAATATATGAGATGTTGGAGTCATCAAAAAGGGGATTTTAATCCACCATTCATGTTTCTCGAACTATTTGATGAACTATTTTAATCCATTAAAAAGGAGGTGCATTACAACAATATTTGAAAATTGTATTCAAGATTAAAGTTAATAAGGGGGTCTAAATTGTAAGAGTATTTCATACTCTAGGGGGTATTTTGTAGTTAGTTTGTTTGTGGGCCTCAAACCCGTTAAGCATTAAGCATAAGCCCATTAGGCATTAAGCCTAAGTATAAATAGTTATTATTAATTTAGTTTTTAGGGTGGATACCTCATAATCATAATTAGAGATTAAAGTAGCCATACGTATTATTCTCTGTAATCGCATTCAAGGTATCAAGAACACACAACTGGTTTTCATTGATTAATCAAGGGATTGTGGTATGTTATTCTAATCTTTTTATCTTTTTATCTCTTGATCTTTATTGTGTTGTGTGATTGTTATCAACTAGATTATCTGGGTTCAACAAGTGGTATCAGAGCCAAAAGAATCAAGTTTTTGCATTTTACTATTCATCAATCTTACTGTGTTCATCGATATTCAATTGGGTGATAATTGATTTCTTGATTTAATGTGTTTTTATGCATAAAATTGATTTGTTTGGATGCGTTTTATGGTTTGAGATGCTATCTGATAGTTTAATTGCAGCTAAAATCATCAATTAGTTTTTTTATAATTCTTGGATCTGGGTTCATAAAACTGTCGACACTTGTGTTCTTTAAATTGAGCATTGAAAGTTGATTTTGATTATCAATTTTGATTGCCTTTCGATCGATACATGTTTATGGTCACTATAGTTTGATTTTTGCATTTGAATTTGTGTTCTGGATTGGTTTCTGGGTTGATTATTGTTTTATGGGTCGAAACCTTCAAGATAATATTGGTCGATATTCAAGACAACGGATTATCGGTCGAATACCATACCGGTCACCCCACAAAACACAGTCCATACCGGTCATTCTTAATACCGGTCACTCTTAACCCCAGTCAACTCTCGATACCGGTCGCCCGGACAACACTGGTCTATACAGGTCGAACACTCTGGTCGGCAAAATACCGGTCAATACCCCGGTCGATACATCATCCCGGTCGGTACCAAGTCCGGTCGAGGACTCCAGTCCATATCTGTTTGATCAGGTCGACACATTACTGGTCAAAGCATCAATCCGGTCGAAGACCATTACCGGTCAAAGCATCAATTCGGTTGAAGACCAATACAGGTCAAGCACCTTACCGGTCGACCCTACTGGTCGTGCAATATACCGGTCAACAAAGGTCCGGTCGGACAGCATACCGGTCGAGCAGGACCCCGGTCAAGCAAGACCTCGGTCGACATCAACTTTGCGCCAGTGCCTATTTGCGCAATCCATACTTTGCGCCACCCGCGGCTCGCGCAAACCTCACTTTGCGCGACCCACATCTCACGCAAACCTCTCCTTTGCGCCATCCTTAACTAGCGCAAAACCTCACTTTACGCGACCTGTCTCTCGCACGAACCGTCCTTTGCGCCACTGCCTTAGCCTATCTTTGCGCGAATTTTTCTGAGATTAATTTCTTTGTGCTTTATACTGGTTGCGAATACTGCACTTAAATTATTTTTGGGAAATTTATTTTTTCTGAAAATTTTTTAGTGTAGTTTTTATCTTATACTTGATTCTAACGATCTCATCTAGTTGATTGTCTTGGTACAAATTAGTTTGATTTCTAACCATACAGCTAAGATGTCGAATCAACTTCTCTCAATGGGCTCTCAGTCCAAACCTCTTGTCCTCATGGCTAATGAATATCAGCAATGGAAGAGAAGAATGATTCAGTTTCTGAATCACAAAAACAGAAGTTTCATGGAATCAATCATCAATGGCCCTGTAAATCCAATGGTCAGAGTACAGGGTCAAGCTGAAACTGCCACCTCTCCAGAAATCCCTGATAGACTTGTCCCTAAACCGTATCAGTACTTCATTGAAAAGGAGAAAGATCAGTACAAGATAGATGAAGAGGCTCTCATTTATCTGACCATGGCAATTCCGAATGACATCTACAACCGTGTAGACAGTCGGAGCTCTGCAAAAGAAGTCTGGGATGAACTATCAAGACAATTTAAAGGAAGTGAAGCCTCCATCCAAGCTAAGCAGAATCTATGCATAAATGCATACGAGGGGTTTCACGCAAAAGAAGGAGAGTTGCTGCTAGATACCTACAACAGATACAACATCATTCTCAATGACTTGCGGAGGAACAATATCTCTAAATCAGCTTCTGAGATAAATTACAAGTTCATCAAGAACCTGAATCCTGAGTGGAAGAACTTTGCCATCAACCTCCAGATGTCAAAGAACATGGCTCAAGAAAACGTCACTGATATCTTCTCTACTCTTTCTCAGCATGAGGATGAGGTAAGATCTATTAATAATGAGTCCAATAATCTGAAGGATTCTGTGGCTCTCATAGCTGGCAAAGGAAAGAGTTCAGTTCCTATATCCTCTGCAAGGTCAAAGAAAAAGGTGTCTAAAGCTCTTGTTACTGAGGTTACTGAGTCTGAATCTGCTTCAAGTGATGAAGAACTGGAGATTGATTCTGAGGACTTGGCTCTAATTACTCGACGATTCAAGAAGAGCTTTGGCAAGAAGAAATACTACTCAAAGCCAAAGTATGATGGATACAAGAAAGAGAAGTCTGAGATGCGATACAAGCCAAGGCATGGAAGGAGAGAGCAAGGACTAGAAGACAGGAAGGAAGATAGAAGAGAAGGAAAGAGAGAGGAGAAGAAAGAAGAAAGAAAGGATGAACCAGGAAGATGCTACAACTGCGGCAAATTTGGGCACTTCTCCAGAGATTGCAAGTTCAAGAAAGTGAAGAACTCAGAATATTATGCAAGAAAGTCACTCATTGCCAAGAAAGCTGAAGAAGGAAAAGTGCTTATGGCTGAAGAAGAAAACTGGTTGTTCCAAAGTTCTGATGACGAGGAGCAGGCACACTTCACCCAAGTTTCCTACATGTCAAAGTTGGATGGTGACGACGAAGATTTTGAGGCACATTCTGAAGATGCAAACTTTGAGGTAAGTGATAATTCTGAACTTATTGAATCTTTGATGGCCCAAATACATAATATGAAAGATGAATTTGCTTTATTGAAAGGCAAACTTAGCTCTGCACATCAAAATGTTTTGATTTTTCATGATGAAAACGCTTTGCTAAAAGAAAAAAAAGAAAAAGAAAAGGATGATTTAAAAGCTGAGAAAGAATCTTTAAAAAGAAAAATATCTGGCTTAGAAAAGGATCTTGTAAATCTCAATGCTGAAAAAGGTGAGTTCAAAATTAAATTTGAAGTCTGTTTTCAAGAAAGAAATGAAGCTTTCACTAAAATCAAGCAATTGGAGGATATTAATATGAAACGAGGTCAGACTGAGCAGACATTAAATCTGTTGACCAATAAACTCCAGGATGAAAGGTTTTATAAACTTAAACCAGGTCTGGGTGTGCCAACTAACGATGTTTTGAAAAAGGCACCGGAGCACCTATATAATTTTCATAAATTTGGCTCCGCAATCAGACCCATTCCTAACATTCGTGCATCTTTTGTTGAAGCAAGTACTCCTAAACCTTTAACAGAGACCAAAGATCAAGAAGAAGTGGGAAAGGACAAGTCTTGTGAAACTGATTCTCAAAATTCTTTTAAATCAATTGGTTTTAAATATTGTGATTTGAACAAAAGCTATGAAAGTCGAAAGATCGAATTAACTGAGTTTGATTCACTGTTTACCACATCTTCAAAAGAATCAGTCAGCAATGACACAGTTCCACCTGAGACTGCATGCAAATATGATGAGTACGAATCGGATGTTGATCCATCAACTATACCATCAGTCTCAAATCCCATTGCTTCTAAACCTTTACTTGTTGAAGAGGTTGAAGAAGAAACTATCATCACGAATGGATCTTGTTCTAAAAATGATAAAATGTAGTTTATTGAAAACATGACCGAGGAAAGGTTTTCTGAAATGATGAATGCCTCAGATTCTGATCCTGTTTCTACTGCAAAGGAGTCGAATTCTATGAGTGATCATACATCTAAATTGATGAAACAAATTGATTCGTTGCAACAGTCTCTTGAAGAGATCGAAGATGAAAACTTTGATCTCAAATTTAAACTTGAAAAATCTTTTAAAGAAAATCAAGAGCTCTGCACAGAAATCAATGATTTGAAAATTACTTTGTTTAAGAATGTTTCAAATGATAAACAGATGTTCGATGATCCAAGATGGAAGGTAAGAACTAATCCAGAATTTGATGCTCCTGCAAAACCTTCAGTTGTTTACTCTGATTGTCCTGAATATCCACCTAGTATTTTTGAGAAGGGTGAGACTTCAAGTAACTCAAGAAAAGAATCACCTTCTAAGATAGAGACTAACAAGATTCCTATTTCTGTTTTAGATATAAAAGGAAATGGAGTTGGGAGGAGTAAGAAGAATAAAGATATTAGTTTGAATTTTAGTGAAACTTCTGTTCCAAACAGTTGTACTATAGACAGTGTTATTTTGAAAATTAATTCTTTTGATGGACATGAATGTAAGATTTGTTCCGATAAATCTAAGTTAATGAATTTTGCTCGAAAGAATCTATATTGCAAAAACTGCTTGGATAATTCTTTCAAATACTACTCCCCTCCTAAGTCCAAAAAGATTAAAAGAAAAGCTAAACCTACTTTCAGTTCTAATTCTTTCACACAACCCAAAGTGTTTCGTGCTAAGGTTGCCAATCCTAAATCTAAAAAGCATTTTCAGGAATTAAATGTTAAAACAGTCTGGAAATGGATTCCAAAACCCAGATATGAGTGGAGAGTGAAAGTTAAACTTGTTGATATTCCTGAATTGCTTAAAGCTAACAGCGAAGGACCCATTCTGATATGGGTACCTAAGCAAAACTAATTGTTTTTGTGCAAGCCTGTCGATTGTGGGTGATAGATTCTGGATGTTCATGCCACATAACAGGATTCAAGCACCTCTTACATAACTATGTGGAGGAGCCTGCCGGAGTAGTTCGTTTTGCAAACTCTGAAGTAGAAGGAAAAGTCAAAGGATATGGCATGCTTGATAATGGTGTTGTGAAAATTCAAAGAGTGTTGTATGTTGAAGGGCTTGATCATAATTTATTCAGCACCAGTCACTTCTGTGACATGAAATATCAAGTCCGCTTCACAACAACTCATTGCTATCTTGAGGATCCAGATGGTTACGAAGTCTTCAAAGCTGAACGCCATGGAAATCTATACTATGTAGATTTTCCAACACTGTCTGCCACACGTCCAGTATGCCTACTAGCCAAAGCTTCTAAAGCTCAATCGTGGACGTGGCATCGCCGCTTGTCTCATCAAAATTTCAGATCAATAGCGAAGCTACAGAGCCAAGGTCTGGTCAAAGGTCTACCAGAAATGAGGTTTGAGAAAGACACGCTATGCTCTGCATGTGAGTTGGGCAAAATGAAGCGAAGCTCATTCAAGTCCAAAATCGAATCATCTACCTCATTTGCACTGGAACTGATTCATATGGACCTTTGTGGCCCAATGCGAACATCGTCTATCAACGGGAAGAAATATGCCTTAGTAATGATAGATGACTATTCAAGGTATACATGACTCGAGTTTCTTCGCAACAAGTCAGATGCGCCAGAGTTGATTATCGCTTTTATTAAGCGTATTCAAGTATGTCTTCAATTGCTAGTCAGAACTATTCACAGCGACAATGGCACAGAGTTCAAGAATGACACCTTACAGAGTTATCTTACTTCTGTGGGAATTTCACATAATTTCTCCGCAGCCTACACTCCACAGCAGAATGGCATTGTTGAACGGAAGAACCGCACACTTGTTGAAGCTTCTCGTACTATGTTTGCATATTCTGATCTACCCATGTTTCTTTGGGCTGAGGCAGTCGCGACAACATGTTTTACTCAGAATCGTACCATCGTGGTCAAACGGTTTAACAAAACAGCGTATGAGTTAATCAACAATCGTAAACCTAACATCAAATTCCTTCGTGTTTTTGGTTGCAGGTGTTACATTCTGCGAGAGCGAAGGGGACTATCAAAGTTTGATAAGAAAGCGGATGACAGATACCTCGTTGGATACTCTCTAACATCCAAAGCTTATCGAATCTACATTATTCGAACCAAGACGGTTGTTGAAAGCATGAATGTCTCTCTTGATGAGAATTCCACTCGGACTTCTGGACACAACAGTTCAGAACTTGGACTTAAGGATAAAGCTTCTATTCACTCCATAATAGAACCAGCGTCTAAAGGATCTACTTCTTCTAACTCTAACTCTACTTCATCTGAGTTAGATTTACTGTTTATTGATGCCTTCGATGATATTTGTGCAGATTTTGACAAAGGCATCTCTACATCTATAACAAGCTCGGAGGCCCCTACTATTTCCGAAGATATGTCTGGACCTTCCGAAGAAGTTACTGAAACTGCATCTCCATCAGGTACAAGTAAACCATTAGTTTCTGATTCTACTAACGCTAAATCTGTCTCTGCAGATAGTTCTTCTGGAAATGAAGTCACGAGTACTTCAGCTGCTATTTCTGAAGCTTCAGTATCAGAAATTCCTGTACAAGATGTCCTGAGTACAGCTATGGAGCTACCTGCCGTGCATGATGAAAACGATGCATCAAACACGCAACAAACAGTTGAATCCTTACCAAGTACACATCGTTGGACAAAGGATCATCCCCTGCATAACGTGATAGGTGACGTACAATCTGATGTCACGACACGGTCAACATTAGAAAACTTCTGCATGTTTTTAAGCTTCCTTAGTTTCCAAGAACCAAAGAAAGCATCTGAAGCTCTACGTGATCCCTTCTGGATTTCTGCTATGCAAGACGAGCTTCTGCAATTCGAACGGAACAAGGTTTGGCGCTTGATCCCACTACCTAAAGGTAAAACTGTTATTGGAACAAAGTGGGTATTCAGAAACAAGAAAGACGAAGCTGGAGTAGTTGTGAGAAACAAAACTCGATTGGTTGCGAAAGGGTACTGTCAACAGGAGGGCATTGACTATGATGAAACATTCGCTCCTGTTGCAAGGATCGAAGCCATCAGAATCTTCTTAGCATATGCAGCGCACAAGAACTTTACAGTCTATCAAATGGACGTAAAGTCAGCTTTTCTAAACGGCGTTCTGCATGAGGAGGTCTACGTGGCACAACCTGAAGGTTTCGTTGATCCTCATTACCCTGATCATGTCTACGTGCTAGATAAAGCACTGTACGGTTTTAAACAAGCACCGAGAGCTTGGTATGGCACTCTAACTAAATTTCTCCTAGATTCTAGTTTCAAGAAAGGTACAGTTGATACTACCTTATTTCTTAAAAGGCAAGGTGAGGACTTGATTCTCATTCAGATTTATGTTGACGACATAATATTTGGGTCGACAAATCCGAAATTTTGTAAGAACTTTTCTAAAATCATGGAAACAAAGTTTGAAATGTCGATGATGGGTGATTTAAATTTCTTTCTTGGTTTACAAGTAAAGCAATTACCCGACGGCATTTTCATTAATAAAGCTAAATATTTACAAGACATGTTAAGAAAGTTCAATATGTCAGATAGTTCTGTCATGAAAACACCAATGGCTACTGGTACACTCTTAGACGCAGATCCCTCTGGGAAACCTGTAGATCAAAAGGTGTATCGTAGCATGATTGGTTCCATACTTTATCTGACTGCCAGTCGCCCAGATATAATGTTCTCCACATGTTTTTGTACGAGATATCAGTCTAATCCTAAAGAGTCGCACTATAATGTTGTTAAGCGAATCTTTAGATATCTCAAAGGCACTCCTAATTTAGGCCTTTGGTATCCAAAGGATTCTCGTTTTGAACTAACTGCCTTTACAAATGTTGATCATGCAGGATGTAAGCTAGACCGGAAAAGCACCTCTGGATCATGTCAATTTATAGGTGATAAACTTGTAAGTTGGACTTCAAAGAAACAAAATTGTGTTTCAACATCCACTGCTGAGGCAGAATATGTAGCTGCTGCTAGCTGCTGTTCCCAATTCCTCTGGATGAAGACACAGTTAAAGGACTTTGGGTACAACTACAAGCGCATTCCTATCTTTTGTGATTCCAAGAGCGCAATTGCCATAACTGCTAATCCGGTTCAGCATTCAAACACCAAACATATCGATGTACGCTATCATTTCATTAAGGATCATGTAGAAAAAGGTGATATCGAAATGCACTTTGTTTAAACTAATTTCCAGTTAGCTGATCTTTTCACCAAGCCGTTGGATGAAAAGAGATTTCAGTTCTTAATCAGCAAACTAGGTATGTTGAACATGTCTTCTTAACCTTACTCATGATTCGAGGGGGAGTATTCTAAATCCTAATCTTGTGCTTTATTATCCAACTGTTGCTAACAATAGAGTAATCATTTTCACGAATGATTACCATGATTTCTTTTCTGTGCAGGATACGTTAAGTGACCTTGGCTTCTAATCACATCTGATTAGGACCCGCACTTCAGCGTTTTTCGTTGCTTTTCTATTTATAATCTTAAAAAAAAAAATCTTCAGTTGAGGGGGAGCATAATTGTCAAAGAGCTTAACTGACAAACTCCTTTAGAGCTTAACTGTCAAAGAGCTCAATTGCTAAACCACTTTTAGTTTGAGGGGGAGAATCGTATTGTCAAACACCTTATGTTTTGACTTCTCCAAATTTTTATTTTTCATGTTTGTATTCCTTTGTGCTTACATGTACAAAAGACTGTTGAACAACACGTTCTTTTAGGAAAATACAAGGGATTCAGTGTGTGAGCTTAACAGAACTTCCATGGATTCACGATAAACAGTGTTTCCTATCCAGGAAGTATTCCCTGAGTGATTGAGGGGAGAGGGGTCAAAAGATTGAGTGATGGTGTGTGAAGAGGTAAAATGGAAAAGAGAGATTGGTTAGAAGTGAGAATTAAAAGAAAGAGGGTGAGAGAACAGAGTAAAAGAATATCAAACTCTGCACCAAACTTCTTTCTGAGTCGGGCAGCCACATAATCTGATTGGTTCACATTCTTTGGTGACCATCATTGAAAAAGGCACCTAGCCCATGCCATCTCTTGCATACAACCCCACCAGCTACTCATTTTTTTCTCAAAAAGAGAATGTTTCACATTTTCTGGGGAAGCAGCACATATGCTATTGGTTCTTCATTTGGAAGACACTAATATTGAAAAAGAAGGAAAGTTGCCCCACCTTCGAACCCTTTCTCATGCATATTGAGTCTTTGTATAATTTGTTGCTGTCTCAACAAGTTTACATACTTTGAGCCTAAATTGAAAAGCAATCATCTATGCTTAATTCTTTCATACACATGCACAAGAACACATAAATTTGTTTTCTGTCAGAACGTTCATAGATAACCATGTGTTATTCGATGATTGAATGGAAGTCCTGGGGAGCCAACATCATAACCAGCTCCTTATATAGTAACTTTGTGTTACTCAGTAACTGTGTGTTATTGACAGACATTTTAACTGAGTCATTTGTTGATTCAGGGTTACACCTATTAAACTATTTGAATTTGAAAAGATTCAAATTGTTACCACATTTATTTGAATCTAAAAAGATTGAAATAATCACTTTCTCCATTTGAAGAGACTGCTCTTATTTCCGCACAGGGATCTATACATGAAGACAACGCTTAATTGATGACTATATAAATAAGGGGGAGATTATTTTTGCTATGTTTTGATGATGCTGATTTGCACCACTCATCAAAAAGGGGGAGAATAAACAAAAAGGGAGAATATAATCTAAAGATTGCTGAAGAATTTCAAAGATATCAAAGTGTCTGAGCTTATTTGAAGATGATTTGAAGATGATTTGAAGATGAAGACTATGTAAAGATACAAGTTTTGAAGTTGTCAATATTATATCAGATACAGTTTTCAAACGTCATATCCAAAGATATCTGAAGTTTTCAAGAAAAGTGAAGACCCGAAGACTAATGCCAAATTTTTAATCTTGAATCCAAAGGGGGAAATTGTTGAATCAAATAATTGTATTCAAGATTAAAGTTAATAAGGGGGTCTAAATTGTAAGAGTATTTCATACTCTAGGGGGTATTTTGTAGTTAGTTTGTTTGTGGGCCTCAAGCCCGTTAAGCATTAAGCATAAGCCCATTAGGCATTAAGCCTAAGTATAAATAGTTATTATTAATTTAGTTTTTAGGGTGGATACCTCATAATCATAATTAGAGATTAAAGTAGCCATATGTATTATTCTCTGTAATCGCATTCAAGGTATCAAGAACACACAACTGGTTTTCATTGATTAATCAAGGGATCGTAGTATGTTATTCTAATCTTTTTATCTCTTGATCTTTATTGTGTTGTGTGATAGTTATCAACTAGATTATCTGGGTTCAACAGTTGGAGATTTTAAAGAGCGGTTACTGAAATATGGTCATTTGGGGCTTTACTCAACCTACGTGTTCTAAATTTGAAGACTTTAACTCCCTTGACTTTAAAAGGGTGAGTTGTTGGAACGGATACCTTTAATTTGGGAATATTTGGTAAAGTTGTAAATCGTCTTATATAGCCATATTGGCTCTATTTGAGTATCAAATGTTTTATGAAGCCTTTCGGCTTGAATCGTATGCTAAAGAGTTTTGGGACGTTGTCCGGTTTAAACGACTCCTTATGGAGTGCCTTATGAAAATACAACTATTATACCAATATTGGTTGAAACATGTTTGAATGTGTTAGTTCATTCATATGGAGTCATGTAATGATTAGACTGTAATGCATTGGATCCATAGGAATATGAGTCGTTATGTTCATCATGGAGTTTTAATGTCCATGTTTGAGTCTAGTGCGTGGTCCCCAAGTCATGTTGATTATGTAAGCTTGCGGTGGTGCTCTGGAGGAGCCGTATACGGAGCTAAGTCTTGCGGTGGTGCCCAGAGTGAGCCGGATACGAGGACTTGTGACTTTGTGGTGAGACTCATCTAGAGGTCGAGTAGACACTAGGATCAGTGGTGTCTTGCGGTGGTAGCTCAGATGAGCCGGATACGGGGAACCATGGTTTTATGTGAAACTCGAGAACGTTGATACGTGGCTTAACTTTGTGTGCCCGCCACATTCGATGGAATCGGGTTTTCCCCCATCACCAAAAGGCGTTATCTTGGGTAGTCCCTTATCCATGCCTTCAGTGTTAAAACGTACCATTTTAATTACACAATGAGTCTTTTGGTGAAATACCGTGTGGGTGTGATTGGAAATTTGAAGTAACTTGATATGCCAATAAAGTCTCTTTACAATCAGTATTCTAAAATGGCCTTATTCAGAGTAAAATATTCATTTTAAATGTTTTATGATTTATATGATGAAACTGCTTTAACTCACTAGGCGTTAAACCTAACACTTTATCTTTTCGACATGTATATCAGGTCCTAGATGGGTCTGTGTGGCGAGTGGAGCTTGGTAGAAGTTCCGGCAGAATGGCTTTAGCGACGTCATACGTTTTTTGTGAAGATAGCAGATTTGGTAGTTTTAGTAACACCCGTCTAATGTTGTCCCTAGTTGTGGGACTAGTTAGTTCCGTTAGAACTATGATACATTGTTATAGTGAAGATAGTCCCTTGTAACTTTAGATGTTTGACATTTCAAAGCTTGTATTTTATGAGTTTTGGAAGTTTTATTTTTTTCTGCTATTTTCGAAATTTAGGGGTGTTACAGTAATCAATCATTAATTGAATTATTTTCAAAAACAAGTTTAATTTCACAAAATTGAACATGTGATGATCTGCAAACTTTTTATATTTGTCCCCTCTCTCTCCTTGATTAGGGAAAAAATATAAAATAATGGTAAAAATTGATTGTCGGAGTACTCATTTTCTTAAAAAAAGTCACAAAATTGAAACTAATTATTTGATTTTTAACATTTTATATTATTTGCGGCCTCTTTCACAAGTGATACCAAATTACAATTGAAAATTAACCATTTTCATTACCAAAAATTAAATTCTTATTTTTTTTGGTAACCGTGGGTTTCCGGGGGCCAGCTTACGCACATCGACTAATCCCCGACTAATCCCCGGGCGACCACGAATGGCCTGGAGTTATCGCAGACGAACCTCCATGGCCACAAGAGCTTTGTCAGCACCTGGATTTGAACCCTGGGTAGATGATGAAACACAAAAGTATTGTTATTATTAGACAACGACTACTCAAAAGTATTGTTATTACGCGCATCGACTACTCAAAAGTATTGTTATTATTAGGCAACGATGAAACACATTTAATAATTAAATAATTAAATATATCACTACAAAAATAGGACCCTTTTACCGATGGACAAATCCGTCGGTGAACTGATAAGCAACAGATTATTGGCGGACGACTTCTGTCACAAAAGACTTGTTTGATGATTGTCTTTATCGATGGATCACCAGCTGCAGACAAGTCACAGGAAAGCATCACTCATAAACTCTATCGCTGATTTTTTTCCAGATTAATTATTAAAAAAAATTAAGCTTTATTCTTCTTGCTGGATTAGGGGGTGTTTGGGATTGCTTATTTAAAACAACTTATCCTTATTTTAAAAAGTGATTATCAACTTATGTGGTGTCAAACCGGAGTTTTTAAAAAAGTGTTTGGATTAACTTATTGTGGTACCAAAACGTAATAAGCTAATAAGTTGTTATTTAAAGGTGTTTGGATTGCTTATACATATAAAATAACCAAAAAAGTGATAAGCACTTTTCAAATAAGTTGATAAGTTAAAACCAAATGACTTATCAAAAAATGTTTTTCATCGGTTTGACACCGCTATAAGCCATTTTAATTTTTCCTCATTCAAACACTCAAAAAACTTATCTCTAATGTCAAATCGCAATAACCTAAAAAACACCTCAAATAAACAATCCCAAACAGCCCAGTTTACTGACGGGTGGATCTTTCGGTGATCCTCCAGTAATTTTACTAACTAAATTTTATATTATTTAGTTAATTAAATAATAAAATATTTTCAAAGAAAAAGTCTGCGACGGTAATTTATTTACATATTTTTTTTAAAATGAATATAATACTGACTCCTTTTAATTTTTTTTAATAAAATTAAATTCCATCGATAAATTATATAAACGAGGTGGGATTAATGCCTGCGCGTTGCTGCGGATGGAAAAAAATATTAAAACCATAAATTTGAGTATCACCAATTATGAGAATAAAACATTTTGTGTCTGTTAGCAGCATGACTATAATTTACAAAATGCCCTATGAGGATGATGTGTGTGTATGATAGGAAGCGAAAATAAATTGGCAAATGGTACATTACATCATTAAACTTAAAAAAAATTACATTGTTATTAAACCTAAATTAAATTATAACAAAAATATGAATTAAACAAATTTTACATCATTATTAAACATAAAATAAATTATGATAAATTACTTTATTAACAAAATAAAAAATTGGTGCGTGAATCACCTACGACTATGTGTTTGGATTGATGTGGAAGGCGGAAGGTTTTGGGTTGGAGAAGACACAGTTATTGAGATTCGATGCATGTTAAGGGATCTTTATTTTATACTTATATAATAAAAATAATTTTTATAATATAACTTTTATTTATTTAAATTAGAAAATGAAAAAGTTATAAATGATCGAAATGTCATTTACTTAACGGTCAGGAGCTAACAACTTTTAGCTTCGAGGACCAAAACGTTACGCAAATGCAAAATCGAAAGTCTATTTTGGAATCAACAAATTATGGAGACTAAATCCAAGAGAAAAATAAAACTATAGGGACCAAATCTGTAACTCTACAAACATAGAAAAAAAAGATCAAAGCTCAAGGACCAAATCTGTAATTTACTAAAAACCAGAGGCACCAAATATGTAATTTACTGTTCACTATAGGGACCAAATCTGTAACTCTACAAACATAGAAAAAAAAAAGATAAAAGCTCAAGGACCAAATCTGTAATTTACTAAAAACCTGAGGGACCAAATATGTAATTTACTATTCATCTACAGTGAAATCGTTCTGGTAAATGTTATATAGTATAATACTAACATTTACCAGTACTGTTCATGAACAGTACTGGTAAATTACAGATTTAGTCCTTGAGGTTTTTAGTAAATTACAGATTTGGTCCTTGAGGTTTTATCTCCCTGTTAGATTTAGTCCTATGTTTGTAGAGTTACAGATTTGGTCCCTATAGTTTTATTTTCCTCTTGGATTTAGTCCCCATAATTTGTTGATTCCAAAATAGACTTTCGATTTTGCATTTGCGTAACGTTTTGGTCCTCGAAACTAAAAGTTGTTAGCTCCTGACCGTTAAGTAAATGACATTTCGATCATTTATAACTTTTTCATTTTCTAATTTAAATAAATAAAAGTTATTTTATAAAAATTATTTTTATTATATAAGCATAAAATAAAGATCCCTTAACATGCATCGCATCTCAATGACTGTGTCTTCTCCAACCCAAAACCTTCCGCCTTCCCCATCAATCCAAGCACATAGTCGTAAGTGATTCACGCACCAATTTTTTATTTATTAATAAAGTAATTTATCATAATTTATTTTATGTTTAATAATGATGTAAAATTTGTTTAATTCATATTTTTATTATAATTTAATTTAGGTTTAATAACAATGTAACTTTTTTTAGGTTTAATGATGTAATGTACCATTTGCCAATTTATTTTCGCTTCCTATCATACACATACATCATCCTGATAGGGCATTTTGTAAATTATAGTCATGCTGCTAACCGACACAAAATGTTTTGTTCTCATAATTGGTCATGCTCAAATTTATGGTCTTAATATTTCTTTCCATCCGCAGCAACGCGCGGGCATTAATTTCACCTCGTTATTCAACATTTTCTAAACTTTTTTAATTTAAATAAATTACCGACACAATTTTATTAAATATATAATTAAGTAAATTCCATCGGTAATATTTCTCATTTAATAAAATAAAACAAATTATATGACGGATTAGACGTAATTTAATTTTATCAAAAATAAAAACCAATTCCGTCGATAATTCTATCAGATTAAGATTTTTTTTTTAAATTTACCTTCAGATTACAAACGTAAGCAAGATGATATTGGTCAAATGACCAATGTGTCACTGATCTTTCACTAGTTATCGACATAATTTTCCGTCGATGAAAGACATCTGTTTGGTAATTTGTGTTGTTATAATTAATAGAATACTTAATAATATTAATATTCTAAGTTATTTTATCATAAACCTCCAGGAATGAAGCAAATATTCGTTTTTTTACAAAACAAATCTAATGTTTCTACAAGATAGCAAGGTGTATATATATATTTTTTTTCTACAAGATAAATGTTTCTAGAATTACAAAATGCTTGCATAGTTGCGTTGACCAACGTGCAGATAGCAAAACTAAAATCATTAATGGTGGAACCTTCCTAGAGAGGAAGGGAGAGCTATATATATAATTCCGTACTTGCTATATATATATATATACACCGGATTTGATATTATTAGTTAATAATACTCAGCGGTGATGAGGACTCCAATTAGTGACATCAAGACTGGTTTAAAGAAAGGTTCATGGAGTCTTGAAGAAGATCAGATGTTGATTTCTTATATTAGCAGATATGGCATCTGGAACTGGGCGCAGATGCCTAGATTTGCTGGTAAATATCTGTTTTCTGATCTTGGATTTCGATCTTGATATCTTATATGTTACTGAAGTAATACGATTTCTGATTGCTTTTTAATTGATTCTTCCCTTTCTAGGGTTGTCAAGAAGTGGGAAGAGCTGTCGACTCCGATGGATGAATTATCTTAAACCTAATATAAAGAGGGGGAACTTCTCCAAGGAGGAAGAAGAAATCATATTCCATTCTCATTTGCTTCTCGGCAATAGGTATATACACACATACACACACTATATATATATATAGAGAGAGAGAGCGAGATTCAAAGGAAAACCTCAAAAAATGAAAAACTGAAGAACACATCGATAGCCCTTGATTTGGACGGTATCCATTTGTGCATACAAATAAATTGTACCATGCACACGTGTATATGCACAAGTGCATTAATCAAAAAACAACTTAATTTACTTGTATACACAAGTAGATGTTGTCCTATCAGAGTATTCCTCAATTCTCCGTTTTTTTGAGTTTTCCCATGAACCTGACCCGATTATTAGTGATTTTACATTAACACACGAAAAAAGAACTTTACTCGCGGCTTCAGGTGTGCATGGTTTTTTTGCGCGTTAATGTAAATCACTAATGATTTTGTTAGTTCTCGTGTTCTTTTAAATAGTTAATGTTCTCGTTTGATCATACTGATTTATTTAAACAATCAGGGCATATGATTCACGTGTAGTTGATGATCATACTGATGTAACTTATTTATTTTCTTAATCTATTCATAGGTGGGCTGCAATTGCATCGAGACTTCCTGGAAGGACTGATAACGAAGTAAAAAACCACTGGCATGCCCATCTCAAAAAACGTCTGACTGATCACAACATGGTTCCCAAAACAACTAAGAAAAATGACAAGAAGGCATCAATGACGTTTAAACCCGATAATGTTGAGAAAATACAACAGCCTGCAAATCATAATTATAATATTTTTGAATCCTGCTCGACTTTTGAAGATGATATATTTTCATCTAGCAGCAGCACTACTACTTCCAAAGATCATCACCAAATCGACTATACAGCTGATTATTTTGATCTAGGTTCACCAGGAACGGTTGATGATCTTCAATTTTTTTG
Organism: Arctium minus; assembly: GCA_954870635.1. Lineage (NCBI taxonomy): Eukaryota > Viridiplantae > Streptophyta > Magnoliopsida > Asterales > Asteraceae > Arctium > Arctium minus. The sequence continues at coordinate 21,369,761 of OX941090.1, read as the reverse complement.
GCAACAGCTTGGCCCATTTGAGAACTTGGAGCTTGAAAACAATCACCTGGACATGTTATCTAATCCCATTTTTCAAGATTCATACGATAATCTGAACAGTCCATGCAGCATCTACAAAAGCGATTACGACATTATCCAAAGATTTTAATCGATGGAGGTTGTGGGTAGAGATCCGTTTTCTCCTTTACATATTCAGTAAAAAAAAACAAATAAGACGTATAACGATCAATCCAATTCGATAGAGGTTGGATCGATGCTCATGTTTTTTTCCTTTGTAAGGCTATGTATCGTTTAGATCTCAGTCATCTACAAAGTTTGTGCCTTAGTATTGGGCTAGAACATCTTCCTCAAAATTGGAATGGAGGAATTCCATACTACATATATAGAAACTAAGAACGTTGTATTTTATGATAGAGATGCATCAAATTATAAATCACACCAAATTGGCCTCTAGAATAATCCTTCATATCCCTTTGATTTGTTCTCTATCATATGCATTAGTTTGCTCCATTTAATTAGCATTATAATCATATCATCTAGGTTAGTTATCTTTTCTATTTTAAATTTCAAATTATATATATATATATATATATATATATAGACACACACTTGATGATGTTGATGAAATTGGTAGGCTTTTGATATTGTCATCTAATATGACATCAATAACTTAAGATCCATATTTTCCCAACCTCACCTGCTCACGATTCTACTGTTTAATTTGCTACTTTCACTACTAAATGGAAGACTTTTATATTTACCTACGGAAGTTTCCCTGAGAGATCCGTCGCTAAAGGGATGATTCGTCACAAAACCGCCACCAAAGTTGGTGGGTAAATTGTTGGTGGGAAATTCAAATTAGTGACAAATTACTCAAGGATTTTGTGAGTGATCCATGGGTGATCACCGGAACCATTGGTATTTTGTTGGTGATCTGTAGGTAATCACCAACGAAAATTTTCCTGCATGATTTTTGTGGGTAAAAGTCATTTGTTTTATAATGAATTCGTTCGTATCTCTCTCCCTAACTCCCTCATGGCATCCAATGACTCCTCTATATATTATCCCCATCATCCCCCTTTCCTACAAACCTTTTTATTGAAGTTCCACTTTCCAACATCCTCAAACTCACTCCAACGAACTATATCTCATGGAAGATTCAGCTTGAAGCCACCCTTCTTTTCTATTATCTTCACAAGTTCATAATCGGCTTTCATCACTCACACCATTAGTAATCCAAGCTACACAACATTGTTGGAGCTCTTGCCGACAATCCTTCAAGGCCTTCGTCCTTCTCCTATCACAACGTCGTACCACCTATGAAGCTTGGTGAACTCTTGCCAAAACCTATGCCAATTCCTCAAAATGTCATCTTAAATAAATAAAAGACCATCTCTAATCAACAAAGGTACTTGTTCCAATTCAGACTACATGCAAGACATCAATTTTCATACTCACCAACTAGCCTCTCTTGGCCGACTTCTTGATCTTAAAGAAATTGTTGACATCATACTTAACCAACACAACAATCCTATAATATATGCCTCAAAGCCCAGAGTAGTAGACTAACCAAATAACTAAAACCATGGAATGGAAGAAGTTATTGATAGCCTACAACTTCAAGTATATATGGAGCTCACAAATTAATCTCATTCTCTCTTAATGTGAGATGAGTTGTCACAACCCCTACCTTGCTTAAATGATCTTACAAGCTCTCAAATCCCACTTTCATGGACTAGTTGTCACGAAATCCCGAGTATGATAGTATTATTAATGTCGTTCAAAGCCATGAGAATCCTGTCACGTTTGACAAGCTACATGAAAAACTGATCAACCAGGAACTCTCCCTCAAACACTAGACGAAATCTTTAATTACGTTTCCTGCCATTGTCAAGTTTGTTATCCACAAAAAACCTATAAAAATACAACCAAAACCTATGTGTTCCCTAACCTCAACCTTCTCCCTGCTCCAAACCAATTCTCCTTCCCTCACATTATTCGTCCTTCTCACCCCTTCAAAGGAAGGTGTTAACGGTGTCGAAATTATGGCTATTATGTCTCCCAATGTCCTACTTCAATACCTGAATGTTATACCAGCCTCCCAAATCTCAAGCCTACCTAGGGTTACCCCATATGCTCGACCTCGTATCAAACTTTCAATTATTGTCCCTTGACATGCAATCTTTCATGCTACAACTTTGTAGATGTCTTCTACATGTTTGAGTTGCTCAAAGAGAATGTAATGAGAAGGGTCCTTAAAGAACATTTGGAATATATGATGGATATATATATATATATAGAGAGAGAGAGAGAGAGAGAGGTGGATTCACGCATGGGATCATGTGAGAAGTGCCATTTTTGGTGAGAAGTGTGAGAAGTGCTTTTAAGTCGTTGATCACTTTTAATCAAATACCCACCTATGAATTGTGGTTTTAAAGAGAATTGATCTGATGCATCTCGGTGCAACTTATCTCGGTGCATGACATCCTGATGTTCATCCATTTCTCATTCAACGGTTGATAACCATTTATCACGCTGTGAATCCCAGATTGCTCAAGTAACAATGAATATAACGATTAAACTTTGTATTGAATGATTGAGAGAATTACAAACATAGGATTGAAAACCAAAATTCTCTCTCAAAACCTGATGAGCACACAATACTATTTCACCAAATCTAGCCCTAAACAAACTCTAAACAATGCTTTATATACTCAGGCCTAAAACCATAAAGGACCAAGGCCTAACAAACCAAACTAAGCCCAATAATGAAATAAGGCATTTACAAACGCTTAAATAAAACAATAAACACTATAAATACTTTATATAACTTTCTACGTACTAGGACTTTCAGTCCTAACAATCTCCCCCTAAAGTTGTATAAATGATTTATCTTCTGTAAATCTTCATTTCTTGAACTTCTCTTCCTCTTGAATCTCCGAAACACTTTGGTGTTGTTTGTCTTCATGTCTTTTCAAGCTCCCCCTTGAATAAAGTTGTTGGTCTTCATAGTTTCAACTTTGTAAACAGATTCAATGTACAATAGTCTCGACTGAATTCACAATTGAGCAACTTTCAACAGTAGAAACTCAACACATCGGATCAACACACAAGAAAGATAATGTGTGAGTTACATGACATTCCACAATGCATCTTCAGTTAAAACAAAGAATCTGTCTTTGAACCGCGAGTTGAATATACTTTCAGCTTATGAACTTGTTTCAATCAGCTTGTAGGAGGAAGCAACTTATGGCGAACACCATATGATGAGGGATAAAAGAACCAATGCAATCTTGAAATCCATGGCTTTTCAACCTCGAATTTAAGAAAAATAATATAATGTTGCTCCCCTTTTGCTTTTGCTAACTCCCCATCAACATGATAATCTGTCTTTAAAACTTATGTCTTTGTTATTGCATTCTCCCCCTCATGATGATTAGGCGAATCCTGATCATCATGTATGTTCAAAGACTAATCGAATGAGGAGCAAAAGATAAGATAAAACATTTAGTAACCAAGATGGGGTAATCAACTAACACATAAACACATTAGTAACTGTTATCACAACAATTAAAAATAATTGTGTGGCCTATTTTCAGAGTTGGCAAGGGGATATCTCTGATAGGACTTCCAGTTATCACTGAAGTAAGATTTTAAGAATCTACTTCTCAAACTGTTCCGGCAATATCACAAAAATATGCGATTGGAATCACAAAGATTCGTGCGCGTGTGAAAGAAATATAAATCATATCAATTTGGCTCAAAGATTGATTCAACCTGAGACGCAGGTTTGAAATCAATAGACACAGTGAGATGAATATGAAGTTCGGAGACCGGAGCTGATGTCTTCCTTTTTCAATATCTAAGACCTCCGAGTGAGGAATGGATAGATTATATGCTAAATCTCCGTGAATATATGAAACAAGTATCTTTTGTGAGATACTTGTGTGGCTAGGTGGGGTGACATGAGTTATCGACACTGAGTCCATGTCTGTTTCAATATCCATCTCCAAAGAACGAGAATGAATAGATTATGTGGTAACCCGGATAACTGACTCAATTTGGTAAGGACCAATATTTCTTTTAAGTCCTATGATACTCTCACCATATTCTTGTCACTCCGAACTAATCTATCAATCTAGACTCCTCAATAATATCTATGAATTGGATGTGTTTCTTGGGTAGGTGGTAGCTAATTATCGTGTACTGCACAGCGGGGGCAAAGTATTACCCAGTGAGAGCAAAAGTATATATACTTTCACTAGAATCGCTACAAGTAAAATATAATGGTACAAGTACCGAGTATCGTATCCACAGGGACTGACTTACTGAGAAACATAAATTTTCATGAACTTCTTGCACAAGTTTCGAGTGTGAGAAAAATATTTGTTTGGTGGTTGATTAATGCTAAGAGTACGGAATAAAATTTATAATTAAGAAATGGGTATGGGTGTAAACTTTTCTTGAGATGGACGTAGTGACAAATGGTTAGGCCTTTGTTAGTACGGAAAATCTATAAAAAAGCCCAATCTCTCGAAAGTGATTTTAAAGACCGGTCCTACAAAATGCCCATAAAGTGTCCATCGTTACCGACTCTTAATCTTACTGATTTAATTACGTTGATAAAAATCAAGTTCTACCGGTGCAGAGATTTACACCCAAATCTCTTTGCGATATAAATCTCCTCCGACGTTTGAACCATAATAAATCATGCAAAACCCGTATCTCTACGTGATTATCAAAGACTCTCTCAAATATTTGTGCATCCCTTAAGCCGTATTTTGAATCCGCTCCTCTCGAGGTCTAGATTTAATATTAACACTTCAAAGTGATCGGCTTATCAGCGTTGAGTTTAAGTCTCCACTTAAGTGACCAAGCTTAAGAGCTAGTAACGATGGCCACACCCAAGTGTTTCCTACTAGTCTCAAGTTGGCTCACATCCTTACCCAAAAGATGATTAGTTCATAAAAATAAAAAGCATAATAATAAAAGACATAATAATAAAAGACTTAGAAATAATAAAAGACGTAAAGTAAGAAAGAAAATACTTGTTACACTACTTGCATAAAATTAAAGTTAAGCTACAGATGTGCCCACAGTGGGAAACTGAGGGCAGAAACGAAATTACGAGAAATTAAATGCTTAAAATTAAAAACAACTCTCTCAACTCTTAAACTCTTCCAAGGAGAGAGTTCTTGGAGCTGGAGAATGTTGATAGGTGGATTTAATGCTAAATTAACCACCTATTTATAAGAAAAAACTAAGCTTTTACCCAATGGGTAATACCCAAAAGTTAAAGGGTTAATAACCATTGGGTAAAAAAGTACAATGATTTGGAAGATTCCTCCATCTAGCATCCACCTTCTTATTTCTAGCTATATTTCATCTTTTAATACTGCAATACCCCCAGAATACGAATACGAATACCCGGTATAAATACCGTATTTCTCCTCGAGTGCTCACGGTGGGCAGAAAGTGCCCACAGTCCCACAAAAACGAGCTTTTCGTGACAAAACTGCATCCTTTGGTGCTTTCATTATTTTTGCAAACTTTAAGGACCAAAGAAAAGAGATGGAAGCAAAAGTGGCTAGAAAGGAAAATAAAATGAAGAAAAAGAGTAACAAATACCACTAAAAAATGAGGGTTATCACACCCCCAAACTTGAGATGTCACTTGTCCTCAAGTGACGGAAGGAAAAGAATCACAAAGAATGTTACGAAGAGACGAAGAAAACTTACAATGGTATTGATGCATCTGTCATGATATTGAAGAGGCACAAACTTTCATTGCAGAAATCACCGCATTTGTAATTAATCGGTAGGGCTTGAGTTGGGTTTGTGTATATGCCTATAATTTTTCTCTCTCCTCTCTTCCCCCAAACTTGTGGTAAAGTACTAAAAAAAGCTTTGTTTTTTTTTTCAAAAATTGGGTCATGGAACCCCAAATGTAACTATCTAATTTATTGGACTCCACATGTCTTCTTATTTGAAGACTTATTATATATAAGTATATTTTTTTCTATTTATTTTTTTATGATTAATAATTCATAAATGATCATATTATTCACAAAACTTCCTAATGATCACCCCCCCCAAACTTAGAACACATCAATGTCCTCATTGGTGAAGGTAAAAAAAAGGAATTTATTGGCAAAAGGTTCGGTTACGAAGGGAAGTATTTCGGCCAAAATACAATAATGGCCTATGTCCTTTTAATTTCCAAACCCATTGATTTCCAATGAAAACTTGAAAAGTAAGATGCATAATACACAATGTGACAGAAAACATGAAGAATTATATTGAAAATCCATCGATGGTTAAGTACAAAAGGAAAGGTTAGCACGAGATCCGGATTTTCAACACAATACCCACGGTCAACAGAAACACCAAAATGAATTAAAGTTCGCAAAAGATAAATCCCACACCAAAAGATCAGTCGGTCAACGGAGGATGGAACATAAGACGTAAGGCGTGGAGCTGCATGGCGAACTTATGGGGTACAGACACCTATGGGAAATGTCGTGACACTAGTCAAAACTATGGATGAATGTTGCCAGTGAGGAGAAGTACGTTTGGTTGTCGTCAACCCTGGCTATTGATGAACCGACGGCGATTTGCACGGCGAGAGTTGATGATCCGGTACTCAAGGAGGTGGACGGTTGCGTCTGTGGTGGCAATGTGGAGCTAGCGTTGACGATGGTGGATGGTATGGTGGTGGCTGGCAGAAGGCGACATGATCGGTGAGAAGGATTTGGGTGAGGGTTGGGAACCAACTTCTTGGAGCGTGCCATGGAGAAAATGAGAGGGTTCATTTTGAAAGTGATAAATCACCCTCCTTTTATTTAAAATCCTGCCTAAATTCTTCGTGGGCGCATTTTTGCAAAAATCACGACCAACTCCTGCAAATACACAATAACAAAAACACAAAACTACTAAAACTAAACAAGACTATTTACAAGGTTGTTTCCAACCCAACACTAAGCTAAACTAACTACCTATTTATAAGAAAAAACTAAGCTTTTACCCAATGGGTAATATCCAAAAGTTAAAGGGTTAATAACCATTGGGTAAAAGAGTACAATGATTAGGAAGATTCCTCCAGCTAGCATCCACCTTCTTATTTCCAGCTAATTTTCATCCTTTAATACTGCAATACCCCTAGAATACGAATACGCAATATAAATATCGTATTTCTCCTCGAGTGCCCACGGTGGGCAGAAAGTGCCCACAGTTCCACAAAAACGAGCTTTTCTTGACAAAACTGCATCCTTTGGTGCTTTCATTATTTTTGCAAACTTTAAGGACGAAAGGAAAGAGATGGAAGCAAAATTGGCTAGAAAGGTAAATAAAATGAAGGAAAAGAGTAACAAATACCACTAAAAAATGAGGGTTATCACACCCTAAATTTGGCATGGTGGAGCTAGCGTTGACGATGGTGGATGGTATGGTGGTGGCTGACAGAAGGCGACGTGATCGGTGAGAAGGAGTTGGGTGAGGGTTAGGAACCAACTTCTTGGAGCGTGCCATGGAGAAAATGAGAGGGTTCATTTTGAAAGTGATAAATCACCCTCCTCTTGTTTAAAATCCCGCCTAAATTCTTCGTGGGCACATTTTTGCAAAAATCACGACCAACTCCTGCAAATACACAATAACAAAAACACAAAACTACTAAAATTAAACAAAGACTATTTACAAGGTTGTTTCCAACCAAACACTCGAACTTTTAGGATGACAAGACGGGGGGTGAGGGCACATCCTTCGACAAAAACCGTTTTTTCTTGTGTTTATGATGGCTCAACCTCACTTCTTTTATACCTTGATTCACTTTCATTGGTGGTTGCACTTTAACTAGACTCTCCAATTTTCTCTCATCCTCACTTCCTTCTTCAAAATGCTCAACACACTCTTCAATATCTAGACCAAGGTCTTCACTTAGTAGATTAATGGATGAACAATCTTCCAAATCACCATATAACTTAAGGGACTTAAAAACATTAAAGGTCACTTTTTGGTCATTTACCCTCATGGTAAGTTCACCCTTTTGGACGCCAGTCAACGTTTGACCAGTCACAAGGAAAGGTCATCCTAAGATGATGGGGACATCCTAATCTGCTTCATAGTCCAAAACTAGAAAATCGGCCGGAAAGATAAATTTATCGACCTTGACCAAAATGTTCTCAATTTTTCCTTTTAGATAGGCTAGAGACCTGTCTGCCAGTTGTAAGGTGACAGTGGTGGGTCTGACTTCTCCAATCCCTAATTTCTTAAAAACTGACAAAGGCATGAGGTTTATGCTTGCTCCCAAATCACATAGGGCATGTCTTACTTCTTGTCCCCCAATCGTACACGGGATAGTAAAACTCCCCGGGTCTTTTAGCTTTGGAGGGATTTTGCAAGTAATAAGTTCACTACATTCTTTGGTCAAGGTGAAAGTTTCAAATTCTCCCAGCCTTCGTTTCTTGTTGAGAATATCTTTTAAAAATTTAACATAATTTGGCATTTGCTCGAGAGCCTCTACCAAAGGAATGTTAATGTGAAGTTGTTTGAAAACATCCAGAAACTTTTTAAATTATTCGTCAACATTTTTGGTTTTTAATCTCTCAGGGAAAGGTAAGTCTCTCAAATCCGGAACAGATTTGCTCTTGTCGGGAGTGCATGAAATGAGTGGTTCTGAAGTGGGTGCAGTCTGTGCTGAACAACTTGGGACAATTGGGCTCGATGTCTGGGCCACGGATTTTGGTTTTGGTGATTCACTAAAGGATAGGAACAAGTCTGGAAAGTTCGAGGCATCAAACAAATGTGAGTTCTTTTGTACTACTAGTATGGGAGAGGTTTTCTCGACTTTTTTAGACTCACTTATGTTTTCAATCTCTCTAATACTTATGGCCTTGACGTGTTCCTTGTGAATGCCTTTGGGAATTTCCGTGTCACTAGGCAAAGTCCCTTGTGGTCTATTTTTGAGTTCGACAGCAAACTGTCCAAGTTAGGTTTTGAAACCCCTCAAAGTTGCATGGGTTTGGTTTATAAAACCTTTAAGTAATGATTCGATTGAACCATTACCGTCTGATTCATTTTGTTGTCTAGGCGCATGTGATTGTGAAGAATGACCATGTTGGTAATTCTAGGTTTGTGAAGACTGTCCATGTTGATAATTCTAAGGTGGGCCTTGATGAAATCCCGGGGGATTTGGTGGTCGGTTTTGGACTTGACTCGCCCCGGGGGTTGAAGTCCTTGATTTCCAGTCCAAGAAAAGTTCGGATGATTTCTCCAATTTGGGTTGTATGTTTGGGAAAACGGACTATTTCTTGACTGATTTCCGACATAGTTTACCGAAACAGGGTTACCGGGACAACACTCGAAAGGATGATTTTCACCGCAAAAAGTGCATGTTTCAATTAAAGATTGATTTATTGCCTGCACATGACTCTTTTCTCCATTAATGTTTAAATTGTTTTTAACCAAATTAGTCAAACCTACAATTTATGCATTTAAAGCGGTGATGGCATCAACCTCACGAACTCCTGATGCAGTTTTAGGAATTACAACACGAGGGTTCGACCAATCAGTGTTATTATTGGCAACTTTTTCCAAAATATCATCCCCCTCATTGTATGTTTTTGCAGTAAAAGCTCCACCAGCCGTGGCATCGAGGATGATTTTAGCAGGATTAGAAAGACCATTATAAAATGTTTCTAATTGGATGCAGTGAGGGATTCCGTGATGAGGACATTTTCAAATTAAATCTTTGAATCTCTCCCATGCATCCGATACTGCTTCATCTTCCTCTTGTCTAAACATTAAAATTTCATTTCTGAATTTCACGTTTAGCCAGGCTTTGGCACTATCTCTTAATGTGTAAGAGAAGAGTGTTAACCGTAAGGCTTCTGCGGAAACTCCGGGAATGAGAAAATGATCCGTCATTTCTAAAAATGATTTTAAATGAGAGTGCGGATCTTCCGAAGGTAATCCTCCAAATTGACCCATTGCTTGGATCATTTGAAACATTACCGGTTTTGGTTCAAAACTTTGTACAGCAATATTGGGCCTAAGAATACCCGACTCGAGTTGATCAAATTCGGGTGTTGCATAGTCCCGTATTCCCCTTTCTTTGTCATCGACAATTTTAATTGTTGTTTCCACAAGCGTAGGTGGAGGATTTTCCGACTCTTCCGTCATGGTTTGATTTAAAATTGGGTTTTGCCGATTTCCTCTACCTCTCCGTCTTCTTTTAAAAGTCTTTTCGATTTCAAGATCATGAGGTACGACTTCTCCGTGTTGCAGCTGTGGCATACAACACGAAAAATTGTTTTAAAAAATGAAACAAGCGACACAAGCTCAAATGAAAATCAAGATCTCAGGATAAAAATCGTGCCAGTCCCCGGCAACGTCGCCAAAAACTTGGTAGCTAATTATCGTGTACTGCACAGCGGGGGCACAGTATTACCCAGTGAGAGCACAAGTATATACTTTCACTAGAATCGCTACAAGTAATATAATGGTACAAGTATCGAGTATCGTATCCACAGGGACTGACTTACTGAGAAACAGAGATTTTTATTAACTTCTTGCACAAGTTTCGAGTGTGAGAAAAGTATTTTTTTGGTGGTTGATTAATGCTAAGAGTACGGAATAAAATTTATAATTAAGAAATGGGTACGGGTGTAAACTTTTCTTGATATGGACGAAGTGACAAATGGTTATTCCTTTTGTAGTACGGAAAATCTATAAAAAAGTCCGATCTCTCGAAAGTTGATTTTTAAAGACCGGTCCTACAAAATGCCCATAAAGTGTCCATCGTGACCAACTCTTAATCTTACCGATTTAATTACGTTGATAAAAATCAAGTTCTACCGGTGCAAAGATTTACACCCAAATCTCTTTGTGATATAAATCTCCTCCGACATTTGAACTGTAATAAATCATTCAAAACTCGTATCTCTACGTGATTATCAAAGACTCTCTCAAATCTTTGTGCATCCCTTAAGCCGTATTTCGAATCCGCCCCTCTCGAGGTCTAGATTTAATATTAACACTTCAAAGTGATCGGCTTATCAGCGTTGAGTTTAAGTCTCGACTTAAGTGATCAAGCTTAAGAGCTAGTAACGATTGCCACACCCAAGTGTTGCCTACTAGCCTCAAGTTGGCTCACACCCTTACCCAAAAGATGGTTAGATCATAATAATAAAAGACATAATAATAAAAGACATAATAATAAAAGGCATAATAATAAAGGGCATATAAATAATAAAAGACTTAGAAATAATAAAAGACGTAAAGTAAGAAAGAAAATACTTGTTACACTACTTGCATAAAATTAAATTTAAGCTACAGATGTGCCCACAGTGGGATACCGAGGGCAGAAACAAAATTATGAGAAATTAAATGCTTAAAATTAAAAACAACTTTCTCAACTCTTAAACTCTTCCAAGGAGAGAGATCTTGGAGCTGGAGAATGTTGATGGGTGGATTTAATGCTAAACTAACTACCTATTTATTTGAAAAAACTAAGCTTTTACCCAATGGGTAATACCCAAAAGTTAAAGGGTTAAATAACCATTGGGTAAAAGAGTATAATGATTAGGAAGATTCCTCCAGCTAGCATCCACCTTCTTATTTCCAGCTAATTTTCATCCTTTAATACTGCAATACCCCCTGAATACGAATACGAATATGAATACCCAGTATAAATACCGTATTTCTCCTCGAGTGCCCACGGTGGGCCGAAAGTGTCCACAGTCCCACAAAAACGAGTTTTTCTTGACAAAACTGCATCCTTTGGTGCCTTCATTATTTTTGCAAACTTTAAGGACCAAAGGAAAGAAATGGAAGCAAAAGTGGCTAGAAAGGTAAATAAAATGAAGGAAAAGAGTAACAAATAACACTCTAAAATGAGGGTTATCAGTAGGTCTTTCCGGTTCTGGATTGACCATAGAAACTTTATAATCCTAAACACTCCTTTAACTCACAATGATAGAACATTAAAAAGTCAAACATTTAGGAACGAGTCCTGAACTGAGTTGTTCATAAGTCATATGGAAGTTTAAAGAAAAACCTGGTACTCCCCCTCAAAAGATGGCATAACCCTTGATTGTAGTCATGTGACGTGAATAATCTGATTTAAATCCCACATGACAATCCTGCAAAACAAATTAGACAGAATTTGGTTTTGGTATCCATGCTTTGATGGATCCTTGATGGTTAGTTGTCTTAGCTTTGAAGATATGAAACTGAGGATTGGGGATACTATAAGTACCATACCAGCTATTGACATACCTGGAATCTACAAAGTCACTATTTCCACAATAAGTGCAACAAATATTTGCTTGGTTTAGACTGATCAACTTAATTGTGGAATGGACATGAGTCAGTGACTTTGGATCAACTACAGGAGATTTGTATAACGTGTTTCCATCACTGTCTTCTGTAGTTGATTTCTTTCTCCAAACCATTTTGACTTTTCGAAACACTTAATTATTTGTATTATCAACAAGAGAATTATAGAAAAGATTTGAAGGGAAAATCCGATCTTTTGAAAATTCATTTGATTTGACACAACTCTTCAAAGAAATAGTTGTGGAAGTTGAACTTGAAGAATAAGGAGATTGAACAACAGTATCGGGACTGACTTGTTCATATAAATCAACTTTGAGATTGAGTTCTTCAAGTTTCTTGACTTTTACGGATAAAACATTTCTTTTTTCGAGAATTGAATCAAATTGTTTTTGTAAATCGGATTTTACCTTATGTTCTTTCAAAATCTGTGTTGTTAATTCAGACAATTTCTAGGAAAGCTTACGAATTTCTGTTTCGAAAAACTTCATCTCACTTTCAAAGTCTCTTTCAATACTGTTGCGTTTATCAAATATTTCTTTGAAAACAACAACATTTTTCTTTTTAAGATCTTTCTTTTTATTCTTAAAAGATTTTCTTTCTATTTCAAAATTATTTCGCTCAATTATCAAGATCTTTTCAAAATCAGAAACCTGTTTTGAAAGTTTAGCATTTTGAAACTCGAAAGTCTTTCTTTCCTCGAAAATCTTCTTTGAATGATCAAGAATTTTTCTTTCAAACCCCTTTCTTTCATTAGAGAAACCACTCCTTTCATTCTCAAAATCTTTTCTGTCATTCTTAATCTCCTTCTCAAGATCAGAAATCTTTCGTTTGAGTTCGAGATTATAATTCATTTTTCAATGAATCATCTGAATCTTTGCTTTTCTTTTCAAAAAATTTTAGAACTTCCGCAGGTTCATCACATGATTGTAGGAATTTACCATTTACATATTGTGATCCCAGATTTATGTTCTTAACTCGTTTAACTATCTCACTACGTGGTAAACTGAAAAATATGAGTGCGGAAGCGTTTCAATATGTAGTGAAGATAAGTTTATAGAGGTAGTAAACACACAAGCATATAGTATGAAAAGCACAATAAGTGACAACGTTTTCACTAAGTCATATGCTTCACTAAATCACTCAAGAACACCAAGAACACGCACAAGTGTGTGCTAATTTGCTAAAGGATTATACAGACTGCTATTTGTGTGTGCTCGCTTCTTCTTTACAAAACAGGAGGTGCACCCTTCATATAGGAAGGGGAACAAACAATAGTACAAGACAAAGGCTGACAATCCATAAAAGGAATGCCACCTGGAAAGTAAAACATCGTGGGACGCCCATTAACGATCTTCAGAATCTTCGTACAACATACATCACGTGTTCTGCACGTGGTTTTGTCTTGAACCATCTTTGCGAATAACTCCAACACTGACCTCTAGAGGTTAGCCTTCACAGAGTCTCTGTGAGTGATCACAGAGGCTCTGTGATCTGAGTATCATCATCAGGTTTGACCTCGGGTACGTCTTCTGCGGAGTTACCTCTGAGATTTGTAGCCCTGTGGTGACTTGGACGATCTTGAGCAGACAACGGAAGTTTCCATACTTAGCCTATTTTTCAACACTTCTAAACTTGGCAGATGGAGCTAACAATCTCCCCCTAAGTGTTGAAAAATAAAATTTTGGAATTTGAGGTGTTGGCTAAGCTAGAAACAAAAAAGAGTTGAAAGGAACTCAACCTCTGAATACCGATTTTCATTCAAAAAGGAAAATGCCAGAAGGCAATTACATTTCATAGCGAATACATGAATAAAAAAAAATTACAGAAGTCATTGAGGAAAATCATCTATCGGATTGGTAAAGCTTTCGGCTAGAGTTTTCTTCATCGATAGAATGAGTTCCCTGTACTTCAATTAAGCATCAATCTGTCCGATAATCCTCTCTGCAGGACCCACTTGCACAGTCTCAATGCCCTTCTTCCTCAGAGTCGTGTTCTTTATCTTCAGCAGAGTGTTGTTCGAGTACTTGTGACTTTGATTTGGCCGGTACATCTTCTTGAGCCCATCATCGTCTTTGAAAATGAATCCGAACTCAGGCTCTGTGATTAAAGAGTTTGATGGAACATTTTCGATTCCGGGGAATTGGTCATTTGTTTTGGTGATCGATAGCTTCTCGACTCCGAGTTGTAGAGCTACCTCGAAATCCATTTTGCTATGATATCTGAGATGTTCGCGCATCAGCACCTTGATCCTTCCATTTGCTATTATGTACTCCTTTCGCTTTTCAAGTCTTTGCTCTGTGAAGGCATGTAGTTGAGGAAGGTCATAGGCGCAGAGGTTCTTTAAGTCTGCATCTGTGAATGTGTACTGCTTCCGATCTTTTCTCTCAACTAAGTATATAGCAAACATGATTGACTTGTTGGCAAAGGAGTACAGAGAGATCCTCATTACTGTCTTGATATCTTCTATAGAGAACACCTCATTCTTCTCTTGTGCAGTTTGCTCGAAACGTCTTCTGATGTCTTCTTTGATTAGGGGATGCAAATTTGGTGCTAAGAAGACGGCCTCGGGCTCTGCGCTGTAGACATAGGTTTGTATGTTCTCTTGAAACTTGAGTTCTTTTGGTGGAGGCCTTGGGATTGGAGTTCTCATGGCATCCATCGATTGAACGATCTCTTTCACCCTATCCTCTTGTTGTTTCTGTTCTGAGGGCTTCTTTCTGTCGGGTTCAGAGGCTTTCTGTTCTTTGTTCTGTAAAGGGGTCTCTGATGTATCTTATGTGTTTACGGGATCAAGACTCTGAAACTGTACAACAGGCGTGGGTGCAGTGGGTATAAGTTCAGGGCTTGAAGGTTCTACGAACTTTGTGAGCCCTTCTGCAATGTTTTCAGAGCCAACACTCACCTTTCCTTTCTGTGACATTGCAGAGGTTGTGCCTTGGACAAATGGAGCAATCGGTTTTTGGTCCTCAGAGGCATATGACTTGAGGTTTTCCGTTTTGTGTACCTCTGAGGATGATCTCTGTAAAGGTAGGGCTCTTAGAGGAGTGGTGGTGATAACAGCTGCAGAACTTTTTGTTGTTGAAGCCTTCTCCCCCTCATGATGGCCAGGGCCAGAGGTATCTGGATCCTGATCATCATGGTGAGCCCTCTTCTGCGATGCCACCGCTTGGCAAGTCGCAGGTGCCTTCCTCTTTCTTCTCTTGCAGAGATGATTGTCAACATGCCGAGAGATCTTCTTGAGAACATCCTCTGTAGCCAACGACAGTTTGTTGACTTCCAGATCAGACTTGAACCTGATCGTGGCTACAGTCTTCTTCAGATCCTCTGCCAGTTTCTTGCCTTCTTGAGAGATGTTAGATCCAATGAGGTTAAGATTTCTTAGAACCATTCTCCCCATTGTTTCCAAGTCCTTCTTTGTGGCAAAGGCAGAGAGGTCAATTGCAGAGGTTGAAGGTGGGGGTGTAGAGGTGGACGCCTGTAGTTGGAATGGGACTATAACACTGCGAGTTATATCCTTGATTTCATCTCAAATCTTGGTCAGGTCATCCACTCCTGATTGAACGGTCTTGGTTGCAAAAGTGCCTATTTCATTCATGCAGATATCTCCTAGGGTCTTAATTGCATCAGTCTGACTGTTGATTGAGCGTTCACAATCCTGAATGTCCGTTCTGGTTATAGGGTGCTTTGTCAGCTTCTTGATATTTGTTATATGTTGTAGTGAAGTTTGATGAAGAGATTTCAGAGTGTCTGTATTGGCTTTGAGAGCCTCTACAAGGATTTGGGAGTTGGCTTGGGACTCCCTTGTGACAGAGCTTTTCAACTCGTCAAATTTTTGGAGCACCATGTCAACAAAGGCTTTAAACTCGCCCTTCATGACAAAGGTGTCCGAGGTAACCTCTGGAACAACAAATGTTCCAGATTTTGCCAACGAGTGTTTGCCACCTTCAGAGCCTAAAGAAAAGATGAGCTCTGGAGGATTTCCTCCCAATCCTTGATGTTCCATAGAGGAAGCATCTATGGGAATTTTGTCAATAAGTTTCTTGGAGGAGGGTTTAGAGACTCCTTCAAGATCCTTTTTGAATGAATCTTGTGGTTGTTCTAGAACCGCAGAATCAATGTGTTCTCGCACCACTAACTCTGAGGTGGTTTGGGGGTCACTCTTGTGTGTGGCAGAGGCAACGAATGCTTCTGCGTGCATATGTGTCGTGTCCTTGGGCGAATGAACACTTATGTCTGCACCAACATCCTGTTGAGAGGATGGGGTGGATTTTGGTTCCCCAGATAGAAATGGCACAGAGGATGAAGGAATATCTTCTGTCTGATTGGTTAGGGTTGGATTCGGACTGTGCGGTCCTTTTTCAATACCCTTCTGCACTAGAACTGCAGGGGTAGTAACATGGGTTGCACAGAGAGTTGGTTTTTCTCCTATCTCCTTCTCCAATATTTTCACACCCTCATCACCAGAGCTTGAAAGCCCCGTAATGTCCTGCACCTCAACGTCTGTGGTTTCATCTAAGTCCACAGTGTGCAGCTTCTGTACTTCCTTAGCTATGTCCATTGCGACATGGAGAGGACTAGGGATTCTATCTTCAGAGCTTTCAATGATGTGAGTTTTTCGCCTTCTCCTCTGCAGAGGTTGTTCTGATTCTGCAGGTTCACTCACTTCTGGTGTAATGACATGTTCAGAGGTTGCTACTTTGGTTAACTTCCTAGCCTTCTTTTTCGGCTTGGCAACCTCTGAGGGTGATTTTGGAGTCTCTTCTTCTGCGACTCTCTTCTTGGGTTTCCTTTTCTTTTTGAGCTTCTTTTTCCCCACCCCACTCTCGTGAACTATAACCTCTGTCCTAATGTGGGTTTCTTCTGCTATATCTACTCCAGCTCCCTTACCCACTTCTGTCCTAAGGTAAATAGCTATGTCTCCCACTTGGAATCCTACACGTGGGGGGGTTGCAGGACTCGGTGCAGGAGTCCTGTGCCCACGAATGTAAGTCCTAACCGCATCTTCATTACCCAGGTAAGGTAGAATACTGGTTGGCAGAGGTCTTGCTCCAGGATATCCAGTCTTTAGTACGGTTGGCTTGTGCGACTTCATGTCGTAGACTTTGATCATTTTACCTTCTGCAGGTAACTTCCCTTCTCCTATCAGAGCATCTCCTAACAGAACTGCAAAGAATCTGTTGAACACGAGATTTTTGGGTTCTGTGCCTCGAGCTTGGTCCTCTTGTTTGGCTATGACCGCGTTTCTGATCTCCCTGAAAATAAGTGTTGCATAGTCCAATGGCAAATCATAGTATATGCCATACATTATTGCAAGTATGGTATGGCTAGATTGGTCAGGATTTCCTACTTTGCAAGTCGAGCAGCGATTGAGAATCGAGAAGAGAATATTCCACATAGGTGGAAGGTTCTAGCGTCTGAAATAAGTTCTCTTGGAAATCGGTGGAGCGCACCCTACGAACCTGAGAAACTCTAGAATTTCATCATTTAAGGGCTCGTCAGAGAATTTTTTCAGGTTCAATTGGGTCTTGGTAGGAAGTCCGAATACCTCTGAGACTCTTCTATGGTTTATGTCAAGGTCCAGTATTTTAGCAATGGAGGGATGAGTGGCATAACCCATGACACAGTAGCCATAATGGTCCAGTTTTTCATGCTTAGCACTCAACCAGAATTGTTGAATGTAAGTTTCTAGGATGTCAGTTCTTTTTAGGGTTAGGGCTTTGGTGAGGATGTGGTTTTTCAGGATTTGAAGTAAAGGAGCAGCTTCCTCGGGGTATCCCTTGGGTTCCAAGATGACATAATGATTGTTAGGCTTGAGGTTTAGTTTTCTGGAGTGGTAATCATGGTGTGTGAAGGAGAGCATTCTGCTTGTGAGGACATGTTCTTGTTCAACAGAATGGGAATCGGCCCTTTTAGCCTCATAATGCATTGAGTTGTTCGATGCAGAAGAACCCTTGGAGTTCTTGGAAGAAGCAGATTGAGATGCCATGGAAATAGATGAAGAGGGGAGATTCTTTGCAAAGGAATTCTTGAGAGGAAAAATTTGCAGGTAAAAAGAAGATGTATGATATGAGAGGGGTTTATATATATAGAGAGAGGGTAAAAAGATTAAGCGGTAAAAAATAAAATTTGAAATCCGAAATGAGTGGTAACGGATAAGAGGCCGTTTATGAAAAACGACGGTATAGATAAGAACCAATCAAATATTGCCATGTCAGATAATGGCGGTGCACGATCTAGGACGTGCTCCTCCACCTATTTTCATGCGCGTGGCATTTACTATTCCCACATGACAGTGAGTTTTAAAAATAACATGCTGAAAATGACCTGAATAGCTTCTCAAGTGATGGGAATGACAGAAGCTCTATGGATAAGAGGCTTCTGAGGTCATAGGCAAGGTTTTGATCAAAAGATCATTTTAAGAGGGAGGATAGTGCGATGAAATGATCGAGTTCCTTTTTAGAGAAGTGCATCGGTCAAATATCCTCATTTTTGAGGTGCAGAGGCTCTGTGATAGATCGCAGAGGCTCTGTGGTCGACCTCAGAGGTTCTGAGACCAAGAATTTCTTTTTAAGGAAAGATTTTCAAAGTTTTGATCATTTCAAAGTTTTGACAGAAAACTGGTACAAAGTGGGATCTTTTTGAGGGCATAGTGCTCGAGAAAGAGTTTTGACCCTTGGTTCAGATGGACTAACCTCACTCTGTAGTCTGTGTCGCACATAATTGTCTTGCTCCCCCTTGAATAGTCAAGATCGGTCTTTGTTGGTTCGGTCTGCTCCCCATTCAACTATGCTTGGATCATTTAAAGATAAGACTTGTACAAGACATAGATTCGAAAAAGAATAACAAAGAAAGCTTAAGAAGCTATTTACAAACAAGGAATAAGTTGCAGAAAAGTAAATATGTACAACAGAGGATCTATGCAAGGGTACAGAGGCTCTATGGTCAACCCATGTTAAGCATACCAATATTGCCAACTAGAAAAGTGAATATTTTCTCATCCAATGCCTTCGTGAAAAGGTTGGCAAGTTGGTAATATGTGGGCACAAAGTACATCTCTATTGTCCCATGCCCCACATGGTGTTTCAGAAAGTGATACCTGATATCGATATGCTTGGTCTTGGAATGCTGCACAGGATTGGCGGAGATCGCAATGGCTCTTTTGGAGTCGCAGAGGATGGGGATTTTCTCGATGTCAAATCCATAGTCTCTAAGTTGGGTTCTCATCCACAGAACTTGTGAACAACAACTGGCAGCGGCAACGTATTCCGCTTCGGCCGTAGAGGTTAAGACACAATTCTGCTTCTTCGAGGTCCAACTTACCAATTTCCCTCCAAGGAATTGACAACTCCCAGAGGTACTTTTTCTGTCTAGCTTGCATCCTCCGTAATTTGAATCTGTATAAGCCACCAGATCAAAGCCAGAGTTCTCCAGATACCAAAGCCCAAGATTTTTGGTCCCTTTCAGGTATCTGAAGATTCTCTTTATAGCATATAGATGAGATTCTTTGGGGTTAGCTTGAAATCTTGCACAGAGGCATGTGGCAAACATTATGTCGGGTCGACTTGCGGTTAAGTACAATAGAGACCCTATCATACCTCTGTAGAGTTTATACTCCACAGACTTGCCTTCTGGATCTGCATGTAGCTTGGATCCAGTGGCCATAGGAGTCTTCATTTGTGAAGAGTCAGAAAGCTTATATTTTTCAAGTATGTCAGAGACATATTTTGATTGGTTTATGAAAATCCCCTCTGTGGTTTGTTTGACTTGCAATCCTAAGAAGAATGTAAGTTCTCCCATCATGCTCATCTCAAACTCACTCTTCATCAATGATTCAAACTTTTTGCAGTATAAATCATTTGTAGACCCAAAAATAATGTCATCAACATAGATCTATATAAGTAGAATCTCACCTTTTCTCTTCTTATAAAATAAAGTAGTATCAGTTGTACCTCTTTCGAAACCATTGGCAAGGAGGAAGTTTGAGAGTCTATCGTACCAGGATCTGGGGGCTTGCTTGAGTCCGTACATAGCCTTGTCCAAGAAATATACGTGATTTGGGTACTTAGAGCTGTCAAACCCTAGTGGTTGTTGGACATATACTTCTTCTTGAATCTGCCCATTCAGAAAGGCTGACTTGACGTCCATTTGATATACTTTGAAACCTCTGTGGGCTGCGAAGGCAAGGAAGATCCTTATAGCTTCTAGTCGTGCCAGAGGGGCAAAGGTTTCTTCATAATCAATGCCTTCTTCTTGACAGTATCCCTTGGCCACCAGTCTTGCTTTGTTCCTGACCACCACACCATCTTCATCCTTTTTGACAATAGCCGTTTTGCCTTTTAGCAGAGGCACTAGGGTCCATACTTCGTTTCTCTCAAACTGCAGAAGCTCCTCTTGCATAGCTTCTACCCAGTTTGGGTCTTCAAGAGCTTTAGATATCTTTTTGGGTTCGATGATACTTACAAATTTGTATAGTAACAAAAATTTGCAGTACTTGATCGAGTTTGGACCTTGTCAGATGGGTCACCTATAATTTGGCTTTGTGGGTGACTCTTGGTCCATTTTTTCATGCAAGGTAGGTGATCATTGGAAACTTCTGTGGCTAACTCAGGAGCACGTTCATCTTGATGTAGATCATTTTATGTTGAAGGAAATTGACCGTTTGTACTTGCCACAGGACTTGGTTGTTCACCACGAGTTGAAGTAGAGAGCTCTGCGGAGCCTTGATCAGAGTTTTCTGATTGTTCTGGTGTTGACCCTTCAGAGATATTTTGAAGATGACCATGATCTTGATTGAGCTTTGGGCCTTGATTCGTATTGTCCTCTGAGTGCTCCCCCTCGATAGTTTCACCTACAACAGTAGTGGAAGAGGGTGAAGCATCACTAGGACCAGTCAGAGAAGTACCTGTTTAGTCCTCAGAGGGTTCGGCTTCAGAGGCTCTGCGGTCACCTTCAGAGGGTCCATCATCATTGAACATCTCTTCAAATAGATGATGAAGATCATTTGTTCTTGATGAACTACTAGAATCTTCATCTTGAAGTTTGAGTCCTGAGCTGATTTGCTCAGAAGTCACCTAAAAAGAGTCATCAAATGAAACATTAATACTTTCAAGTATATGTTTGGATTTGAGTACATAGACTCTGTATGCCTTGGAGTTTGATGAATAGCCAACAAATTTGGCTTCATTGGTTTTTGGACTGAACTTCCCTATCTGCTCTCTGTCATTCAATAAAAAACATCTGCAGCCGAAGACATGGAACTACTTGATGTTCGGCTTCCTCTGGTGTAGTAAGTGGTATGGTGTTTTTACATTCCTCTTCACTATCAAAGATCGATTTTGGGTGAAGCATGCGGTTGAAATGGCTTCTGCCCAGAAAGAAATAGAGAGCCCTGAAGCAGTGAGCATAGTTCTTGCGGCTTCCACTAGTGTTCTGTTCTTTCGTTCAACAACACCGTTTTGTTGTGGAGTCCTTGCAGCAGAGAAGTTCTGTGATATGCCTTCTGTCGAAAGATAGGCTTCAATGGTTGAATTCTTAAACTATGTGCCATTATCACTTCGGATTCTCTGTACCCTGCAATCATAAAGAACTTGTATTCTCTTGATAAGATTGATTAGTACTTCAGGAACATCTGATTTGTTTCGAACGAATTCAACCCAAGTATATCTAGAGAATTCATCTATGAGTACAAGGATGTACTTCTTGCCACCAAGACTCTGCACAGATATAGGACCACAGAGGTCAACATGAAGCATCTGCAGAGGTCTGGTGCAAAATATGTCTGACTTAGTTTTGTGGGCAGCCCTTTTAAGTTTGCCCATTTCACAAGCAGGTCATAGATGATCCTTGTCGAATCTAATACTTGGTAGTCCACTTACCAGGTCTAGTTTCACAAGTTTGTCAAGTGTGTGAAAGTTTAGATGACAGAACCTGTTGTGCCAGAGCCAAGCTTCTTCATTCTTACTTGAGACTAAGCAGAGATTTTCTTCTTTGTTAGTTGATTTGAAATCCATGAGGTACAAATCACCTCGTCCTTTGGCTCGCAGAAGCTCTGTGGTGGTATCTTCCTTCAACAGAGAGCAATATTGTCTTTTGAACATCACATCGAGTCCATTATCACAGAGTTCACTTACACTCAGTAAGTTGTGCTTGAGGCCATCCACATAGGAAACTCTGTTGACATCGATGTCTCCTTTGGCAATGACTCCATAGCCTTTTCTTGTTATCTCCAAAAGTCACAGATCCTCCTCTACGTTTTTCTTTATAAGAGGAAAGCAACACTCTGTCTCCAGTCATGTGTCTTGAGCACCCGGAGTGTAGGTTCCAGATGGGCACATGTTGTTTCTTCTGTGGACAGATTAGAGAGTTTTAGGTACCCATTGCCAAATGGGTCCATTTTTGTTAGGAGGCTTAGAAGATGCCTTAGCACCTTTGGTTTTGGGTTTATCCTCATTGGCAGAGGTACCAAATTGTCTCTTCTCACCCTTGAATTTTGCATTCTTGGATTTGGGGTGAGATATAAGACAGGAGGGCCTCGAGAAATGTTGATTTAAAGCATGCATAAGATCAAGATATTTACAATAAAGAACATTTGAGGCAAACTTCTTGAAAATTTCATTAAAATTGTCAAAGGATGGTACAGAGCAAATTTTACTACAACCCATTTTAGATTTGGGTTTCTTTTTACAGAAAGCTTTGTCTAATCTAGGTTGAGTTTTTTCAAAAACACCTCTTGAGTGGCTCTGAGATTGTACTCTCCTTTGATCTTCTTTTCTTGCTTTCACTGCAACAGAAGCATCATTTTCTTGAAAAGGTTTTGAAGCAAAGACAGGTTTTCGAATTACGGGAGTTTGAGTGATCTTGATCTTTTCATTTCTCAATTTTTCAAGCTCAAGATAAGTCTTTGCTTGGAGACACATATCCAAGAAGTCAGGGCCGATTGGTATTCCTGTGGTTCTCCTTTTGGGAGCAATTATCCTGTTAAGGATGCCAGAGGGTAGTTTATTATCCTCTGGACCACTGATGACCATGTCAAGTTCCACAGAACTTGTCTCTGATTCTACAGAGGACTCAGATTCTGATTCAGAGTCTGTGTCAAGGAAGTCTCTGTGAATATGATCGTGACTTTCTAGAGATGCGTTCCTTTGTACATACATAGTGTCCTTGGGATTGTTTAAATCTTTTGAAATGCAAGGAATGACCATAGGAACACTAAGACAATTTAGAAGATCTTGCTCAAAGATTTCTCTTATTTCAGAGGTTAGATCAGGATGGTTGAGAAAGTAATTTTCATAGGTTTTTCTCAAGTCACTTTCCAAGAACTTTTTAAAAAGTTTTTCTTCCACAGAGGCGGGAACAAACTCTGGTGCATCAGAGGATAGTTCCTTTTCAGGGACCATCATGCACATAAAAGCCATTTGAGTTTGGGTTTCTGGATGACCAAATCTGAACACTCCTATCTGTTTTTGAGACAGATATTTCTTTGGAATAGATTTTCTCTTTGATGAGAGTGCGGATGGTAAATCATTGTTTTCATACCATACATTTTCCATCTGCAGAGGTTTCCTCAGATGTGGTCCTTCAGAGGTTCTGTGCCTCTTGAATGTGGATAAAAGGTTTGGAAGACTTGGTTTTAGAAACTGTCCAGGGCAAAGATGTTTGATAAAGATTTGTTTCTTTTATTTCCTGTGTAAGAGTAATATCCTCGAACCCTATTCCTCTTCTGCCGATCTGGGTGTTGACTTTTTCATGGACCTTTTCAGCATCCTGATACCTCTTAATTTGGAGATCTTTGTCGAACAGATCTTGATGAATGACTTCTCTTTCTTTTTGAAAAACGTTTTTCAGGGAAATGGCATTTAATCGATCGCTCTCACTTTTCTTTAACTCTTTGACCTTTTCTTTCAAAGCTTGGTCAAGTTTTGAAAATTTCTCCTTGAGACCCTTTTTGTTCAAAATATGCTCAGAGGTAAGAGTTTTTCTGTCAAGGTAAAGCTTATCCTTCTCTTGGGTAAGAAGTCTAGTTTCTCTTTCAAAGAAGGCAAGCTTTTTCTCAAGTTCTGAGCATGTGTTTTTATAAGCGAGAAGATCATTTTGTATTTCAAGAAGTTTGTTTTCAGAGTTTGAGTTGTAAGAGTCAGAAGTGGATACCTCACTCTTGTCGTCAGAAGGGTGGACTTCTGCCATTCCACAGAAGAGTGCGTTGTCTTCTCCTTCATCAGAGGATTCATCGGTCACAAGGTTCTGTTGTTCTGCCATTAGGGATTTCTGAGTATAGTACTCTGCTTTCTTTTTGTAGAAAGCAGCGTCTCTTGTGGGTTTCCCTTTATTGGCAGAAGACCTGCACTCTGCGGCGAAGTGGCCTGGTTTCCCACATTTGAAGCAGCCTTCAGTTTGCTTTGGGAATTTGTCACCACCTCTGCCGTATGACCTCTGTCTACTTCTTTCTTCTTGCCTTTGCTCCTCAGACTCTTCTCTTCCATGCTTTCTCACCTCACCATATCCTCTGCTTCTGTCATCTCTTTCTTCTCTCCCTCTGTACTCTGGATACTTGAAACCACGATTGAATTGTCGGGTCATAAGTGCAAGAGTTTTGGCCAGAGCAGCCATATCAATCTCCTCCTCAGATCCTTCTTCACTTTCACTCTCTACTACAAGCACCTTCTTCTTTTTCTTCCTCTGCGCATCCTCAGCTGCCTTTTCCTTCTTTCCCTTGTCTTTGCCTTCTAAGGCACTTCCTACAAGAGCCAGAGGACCTCCGACGGAGGTTATCAACATGGAAATTCTATTCTCTTGGCTAATCAGTGATCCAAAGAGATCAGATATGGACCATACATCAAGATCCAATGTGGCTTGCATGGACATGGTTAGACGAAGCCATTCATCATTCAGGCTCTGAAGGAATCTGACATTGTTTTCTTCAGAGGTTTTGTGGATCCCATACCTCTTGCACTTGTTCAATAAGGAGTTGTACCTGTTGTATGTGCTTTGAATGGATTCACCCGGCAGAGCTTTAAATGCAAAGTATTCATTTATGCATAAAGCCATGTTGTTTTTGAGGGTTTTAGCACCACCCTCAAGCTGTTTCTCCAACTCCAACCACAAGTCTTTCGATGTTTCACAGGAATCAGGAGATTGGAAGATATCGTTTGGGATAGCCATAATGATTAATCTTTTGGCTTTCTTTGCAAGTTCATGTTGTGCCTTTTCTTCTTCAGTCCATTCAATGACAGGTTTGGGATGCTGGTCTTCAGGAACTTCAGGAGTGTTTGCAGTGGCAGGATCATGTGGAACGGTTGTCATTGGGATGAAAGGAGGATTGTGAAGAAACTCAATCAGACCAGGATCCACACCTTCAAGGAAGTGCACCATTCTGATCTTCCACTGAGGATATTCATCCCTTAGTAGAGTGGGAGGTTTAGACTGAGATCCTGCACTGAAGTAGTTAATAGTGTTTGCCATTTTAGTTAGGAGAGAAAAACAGAGTATAACACGAACCAGAGAGAATACAACAGTAATGGTCTTAGAGATGATGAGTGTATGAACAGAGAGAACAAATGACCAACCAACGAGCTTTGAATCTGACTTTGAGTGTGAAGAGCACACTTGTACCTGTATCTATACCAAACTGGTTGATATAGCTTCAGAAAACAGAGTGTGATTGTGAATGGTGTTCAGGACGAAGAACAGACTCAAACTACTACCTTGAACACTGGAAACAAGTATAGAACAGGATCCTTTGATATTGAAAATCAAAGTTTGCTCTGATACCAATTGTTGATCCCAAATTTATGTTCTTAACTCGTTTAACTATCTCACTACGTGGTAAACTGAAAAATATGAGTGCGGAAGCGTTTCAATATGTAGTGAAGATAAGTTTATAGAGGTAGTAAACACACAAGCATATAGTATGAAAAGCACAATAAGTGACAACGTTTTCACTAAGTCATATGCTTCATTAAATCACTCAAGAACACCAAGAACACGCACAAGTGTGTGCTAATATGCTTAAGGATTATATAGACTGCTATTTGTGTGTGCTCGCTTCTTCTTTACAAAACAGGAGGTGCTCCCTTCATATAGGAAGGGGAACAAACAATAGTACAAGACAAAGGCTGACAATCCATAGAAGGAATGCCACCTGGAAAGTAAAACATCGTAGGACGCCCATTAACGATCTTCAGAATCTTGATCATACAGCAGGCATCACGTGTTCTGCACGTGGTTTTGTCTTGAACCATCTTTGCGAATAACTCCAACACTGACCTCCAGAGGTTAGCCTTCACAGAGGCTTTGTGAGTGATCACAGAGGCTCTGTGATCTGAGTATCATCAACAGATTTGACCTCGGGTACGTCTTCTGCGGAGTTACCTCTGAGCTTTGTATCATCTGTGGTGACTTGGACGATCTTGAGCAGACAACAGAAGTTTCCATACTTAGCCTATTTTTCAACACTTCTAAACTTGGCACATGGAGCTAACAACATACATAAATAATTTCCCATTGTTACTTGAACAAAATGATCGTAAGACGATCGAGATTTGATTCAAGAATGGTGAGATTAAAAGAGAAACACACTAAGACCAAGAAAAAAAGATGATCGAAAACTTAAAAAAAAACTTGATGAGTAAAAAATTTCGATCAAAATTTTAACTCTAATCAAAACCCAAATCAATTCTAAATCGAAATCAATATTAACCCAACTAGAAATTTGAATACCGAACCCAAATCGACTGGTACGAATCTAAACTCCAAAAAAAAAATCAAAACCAAGTGGATTATAAATCGAACTAATCACCGTAACCATAATTCGATCGAAATCGAAGTTAAGCCAAAATTTGATCTAATTGATCCATATAAAGACTTGAAAACATGAACCCACAACAAGCAATTGAAATCGATTAACACTAATAGTTCACCTAAACTAAATAGTAATCGATGCAACCAATCAAATTAATCTATCCAACCACAAAATGACCTAAAGCTAACCTTGATTGAAACAAACCAAAACGATTAAATTGAACCGATTGATTTAGCCCTTGAATCCAAATTGAATCAAACCTATGGGGACGAGATACCTAGACCTGGGTGGAACCGTGAGATGGGCACCCTAGTTTAAGCCCAAAGACGATGAACACTGTCTATAAAGAATCAAATTTAATGACCTAATTTTGCATATCGAAAAAATCGATAATCAATCAGTGCAATCGATATAGAAACGAGCAGAAGCTAAAACATAATTTGTCGTTAATCTCATCTCAATCAAGTAATCCCAAAATTGAAATCAAACAAAATCCAAGAAATCGATAGGTAAATTGATTTTAACCCTAAATCAAGATCGATATTAATCTAGGAACGAACCCAAATGAAACCAATAGAATTTAGCAGAATCAATCCAAAACATAATCAGATACCAATATGCCAGAACTCAGTAATCGAATCAGATACAAAAATCCCAATCGATGGGAACCGTAGACAGGTCGATTGGCGGTGGGGAAGCTTGTCGTCGTCGATTAAGGCGACGACGATGGTGTCTTGGTATGTGCAATCGACGAAACCGAGAGAGAGGGATGCGGCTGAGAGAAGTGGGTGTGGGAGGGAATCAGGGTTGGGGGAATCGGGTTTGGGGTGATAAGGGAGTGCGGGGGTGAGTGGTGAGCCGGGGTTGAGAGATGCGAGTCTGAGGTGTGAGCAGGTCTAAGGTAAGGTGCGGGTGTGGCCACGGCAGTCGAGGGTCGTCGACAATGGTGGAACAATAAGGATGAGTCAGGTCTGGTGATGCGTTGAGGAGAACAAGCGGGTTTGAGATGTAGGTAGTTAGGGTTGTTCGATGCGGGTGAGGATGAGGGTGAGAGACACGGGTGAGGGAGAGGTGGGTAGCCAATTGACCTTCGCCCACGTCTACAGAGCCTCAACGCAGCAACAATGGAAACGGCGAGAACGGTGAAGGATGTTTCTCCTCATGAATTCGTCAAGGCTTACGCCGCTCACCTTAAATGATCTAGCAAGATGGAGCTTCCTGAATGGACTGATATAGTGAAGACTGCTACCTTCAAGGAACTTGCTCCATATGATCCAGATTGGTATTTTAACAGATTCGGGTGTGAGGAATACGAGTTTAAGAGTGGTTGGTAGAGATGAGTCGGGTTTGGGATTTAAGCGGGTGTGGGCTTGGCATGGTGCGGGGTTTGGGCTGATGCGGGTTTGGGAGGGAGAGGGTTAGGCGGATGTGAGTGTAAGGCCCAGGTAGGGTAAATATAAGGAGACACCTTTGTTCTGTGTGAACGCTGTATGGACTTAATAAACCCAAAACAAATGATAATCGATGCAAACCAAATTTAATTGAAATCCAGACAACCTCAGTAATCTTAATCGCTTAAACACAGACTTCTAACACCTCATTCAATCGATTATTACTCAAAAACAACGATTTTCAAAAGAAAAACTCAAGAACACATATTCAAGATTTCAGATTTATAAAAAACCAAAATTTGAGATCAATACTACGAATCAGAAGATAAAACTTTACCAATCACTTAATCTAACACAACTAAAGAGATTTGGAACAACAAGACTCAAAGATTTAGCAAAAATCAGTAAACCCATAAAACTTTGAACAAATCGATCGATAAAAAATCAGAGAGATGAATTTTTTTTACCTTTTTGTGAATCAAAATCTTCGTCTCTTTGCTCTTACACCAATTGTGAATCCCATATTGCTCAAGTAACAATGAATATAACGATTAAACTTTGTATTGAACGATTGAGAGAGTTACAAACATAGGATTGAAAACCAAACTCTCTCTCAAAACCTGATGAGCGTACAATACTATTTCTCCAAATCTAGCCCTAAACAAACTCTAAACAATGCTTTGTATACTCAGGCCTAAACCCCTAAAGGCCTAAGGCCCAACAAACCAAACTAAGCCCAATAATAAAATAAGGCATTTACAAATGCTTAAATAAAACAATAAACACTTGAAATACTTTTTATAACTTTCCACGCATTAGGATTTTCAGTCCTAACACACGCTTCTCACCAAACTTGGCACTTCTCACCGGAACCCATTCCGGTGGGTTCATACAATAACAACATCTATTTAAGAAACACGAGAACAACCGAGTACATACAAAATCATATAGGATCACGCGACTTTGTGCGCGACTTTAGGTCGCGCCCAAAGTCGCTCGCGTCCGTTTTTTTCGAGTTAATGTAAAATCACATATGATTTTGTACATGATTTGTTGTTTTCTTATTTTCTTAAATAGTTAGCATTCTCGTTTGAACCTTCCTCTCTCTCTCTCTCTCCCTATATATATATATATGGATAAGTTCATACTAGAAGTTAAACATTTTGCGAGAAGGCGATAAGTTTTCAATATCATATATGATCACACGCATGATACATAAGCTTAATAATATATTATTTAACACATATTGCATTGACAACACATAGACGCATAATCATGTATGATTAAACGCACCCAAAGGAGTGTAATCATAAATAATATTGAGATTTCTCACCTTCTCGCAAAAAGTTTAACTTCCACACATGATCCTTCCTCTCTCTCTCTCTCTCTATATATATATATATATATATATATATATATATATATATGGTCAGGTTCATGGGAAACCGTAAAAAAAATGAAAAAATAAAGAAATACACTCGTATTCATTCATCTGGACGGTATGCACATGTGTATACAAGTAACTTGTAACATGCACATGTGCATAATGCATATATGCATAAAAGCCAAAAAACAACTTAAATTACATGTATGCACTAGTGCTTAGTGTACAAATGAATTGTTACCAGGGTGTTCCTCGGTTTTTCAAAATTTTGGGGGTTTTCCCCTAAACCTCTCTCTCTCTCCCTCTATATATATATATATATATATATATATATAGTCTTAGGTTCATTTGAGAAATGGTAAATATATGAGAAATAGAGAAGTAATCCTAGTCATTCACATGGTCAAGATCGGATTTAACTGGTCAAATATTTCGGCTTTGACTGGTCAAAAATTGCGGCTTTGACAGGTCAAAAGTTACGGCTATTCCAAAAATAGAAGAACACTTTCGTAATTTTTACAAAATACACAGGCTGTGTTTATATATGAACTTGTATAATTCACATATAAACTATATGTTCATATGTGAATTAGTGTAATTCACATCTGAACTCTTTTAACTGATTCATATATGAACTAATTAACTGATTCACATATAAACTAATTAATTGTAAGTTCATATATGAATTAGTTGAACTAATTAACAGATTCATATATGAACTAATTAACTGATTATTATATGAACTAATTAACTGATTCATATTTGAACGTATAGTTCATATGTGAATCATATAGGTTCATATATGAACTCATCCCGTGTATTTTACGAAACTACCCCTCTACCTTCTATAGACAATGCAAGGAATTATCTAGTGCTTCGCGGTCAAAGCCGCAAATGTTGACCAGATGAATGACTAAGATTACTTCTCTATTTCTCATACATTTACCATTTCTCAAATGAACCTCTCCCTATATATATATAGGAAGGATCATGCGAGAAGGTAAACATTTTGCGAGAAGGCGAGAAGTGTAATATCATATATGATTAAACACTTCTCGTGTTCTCGCAAAATGTTTAGCTTCTCGTTTGAACCTGCCCATATATATATATATATATATATATATATATATATATATATATATATATATATATATCATTTCGTTGAAATCTTCTATTTGTATATGGTTACACACATTTTATATTGTTGATTTCGTATACTATGGGCTATCGAGCGTCACTTTGTTAATGTTGTAAGTGTTTGTTTATGATTTATATATTTTAGGGCCGTTTGGTTGATCAATGAAGTTAGGAGTATGTTGTTTCGTTTGATTAATTAATTTTGTATACTATGAAGCTTCAAGGTGCATATTGTTTTGTCACTTCAACATTCATTTAGTATAAACAAAACAATTGCAAATGTCTTTAGGTCCATCTCGTTCGAAATTAATTTGATACATGTTACTTTCGAATAGTCCTCATTTTTGGACCGAGTCTATAGTACCGTCATATTTATAATGTAAATGTGTATCAACATATTGAGTATTAATTTAAGGACAAATCAGTAGACATACCCCTTTGCTCTCGTGAGTTTCTGTTTCGTACTTGTATTTGGAGAGTTTAGGAGAAACATTGTCAAAGTTTTCTTAAATACTCAATTCATAAATATATATTCACATATGAAACAAGTTATTCAAAAAGGGTTAGGATTGTTCTCTCCCTTGTTTGATTCATGCAATGCTTATAGTAATTTATTTTTAAATAATAAATGGATCGTAGTTGTTATCACATGCTACTACTAAATATTTGGCTAGTTTGAATGATTTCATTTAAAGCCATTGAGAATCATCACATGAACAATAATGGAGAATGCCAAATTTGGTGTCCCTCTAAAAATTGTCAAACTTAATAAACTAAATAATTATGTTCTAATTAAGAATATCTTATATGCCATCGTTTTATTGTTTTGTGGAATAGTATACGTGTGGAATATAACATGGTGAAAGATTTGATAATTGTAATATGGTTGTTTGTGATTGTAATTGTTAAAAGCATGTAATTTTAGAGTCTCCCTTATTATCTATGTATAGTATAGGGATCCCTTTGTAACTTTCTTGTCTATATATTGTGAGCAATAATACGCAAACCCTAATGGGGGTTTCCATATATTCCAACATGGTATTAGACCCTCCACCCTTAAGGTTCTGATATGTATTTTTTAGGGTTTAGGGTTTGCCGATCACAACAGTCGTCGCCATCACAGTCGTCGCTGCTGCCAATCGATTTTCTGCAGTCTAGCTCGAGTGCAGCCACGCCGTTTCGCCTATTCCCGGAGTTTGAACTGTCAATCGTCGTGATTTTTCTACATTATCTTCACGACATCTTTATCTACATTATGAATGGTGGAGATCGCTTTTGGAGATTCGAGGTCGCCCTTTTGTTGTTCGACAGTTTGCTGTTAATCTTCCTTTCTCAAGACGGCCGTCAGCCGCTGCTATCACAGTCGTCATCGTTGCCTCCCTTTCGCATGATGCCCGTCTTCCCTATGCAGTATGATATTCTACGTCGTTCCTGTTAGGACATAAAATGTCCAAGTTTGGAAAGTTTTGTTATTTGTAATTGGGCTTTAGATTGTAATTGGGCTTATTGTGTAAATGGGCTTGGGCTTTAGGTTAGAACAAGGGAGTTGGGAGGGTATATATAGTTTAGTTTTGCTTAATCATTAGGTTAAGTCATTCATTCATAACGTAGCCGCTTTGAGAGATCGTGTCTTTTAGAGAGAGAAAATCTCTCTAGGTTTTGTTCGGTGTTTTACTTTTCAATATGAATAAAAGGTATTCTCTCCGAATCTCATCTTGTTTATTGTTATTCGATCATGAATTGTTGTTGAATCTGGGATCTACATGTGGTATCAGAGCAAAGAGACGAAGATTTGATTCGAAAAAGGTATATTTTTTTCTCCTCCGTGTCGATCGACTTATTGATTGATTTTTGGGTTTATTGATTTTTGCTAAATCGTTGAGTCTAGTTGTTCTCAACCTACTTAGTTGTGTTAGATTAAAGGTTGGGTAAAGTTTCATCTTCCAATTCGTAAGTTTGAAGTAGAATTTTGGGTTTTATGGATCTAAAATTTTTAGTCTGTGTTCTTGAGTTTTTTTTATTGAAAATCATTGTTTTTGGCTTGATAATCGATTGAAAAGGTGTTAGAATTCAGGGTTAAATCGATTAAAATTGCTAAATTTCATTAGTTTTCGATTAAAAGATTTTGAGTTTTGTGTTTGGGGTCGATTGCAAACTCAGCGCCGCCAAACCTTGTTGTTCCGAAGCCCTCTCCTCCCAAGCCCTCTCCCCGCGAAGCCCTCTCCCCGTGAACCCCTCTCTCCGCGAAGCCCTCTCCCCACGAAACCCTCTCCCCGCGAAGCCCTCCCCACTCAAACCCGACTCCCACCCAGACTGTTTTCTGTTTTATTTTTAATTTTTTTTCTTTAATAGAGGTTATTTTTCCTTATCTTAAAGTGTCGTCTTAGAGTGTTATTCGTTCCTCTACACCTATTCTTGAGGTTATTTTCTTACATGATGATCGGTGGTATCAAATTAATAAAACGGCAGTTGTGGTTTTCAATAAGATCGACGGCTACTATTTCAAATTGAAATCGGTGGTATCTAAATATATGATCAGCAAAGAGAAATTGATGATTCATATTTCTTTTTTAATCTCTAATGTGATTGGATGCTAAATCCCATAGTAGGTCGGTGGAATGTTTTACATTGTGACCGAAGGTTGTGGTTCTAAACATTGTGACCGAAGGCTGTGTTTTACAATGGGAACGACGGCCATGGGAGTTTTCAATTGAGTTTAAATATTAATTGTCTTAAATTTGTTGATGGTCGACTATGTTTTCATAATGAATCGGTGAAGGAAAATTTGAGAAAGGCAGTTGATGCAATATTTTGTCATGGACGGTGGAAACAATTATTTGGCCGACGGCTGTGTTTTGTTGATTAAACGGCGATGAAGATAAATTGTAATAGGAGGTCGACTGTTTTGATAATGATGGTGGAATCGGGTTCCAATTCTTTATGGTGCGGGACTTAAATTACATTATCATCCGGGAATTGAACACGGAACCGGGTTTGATGAATTTTTTTTGTTGGGCTATGTTCTACCATCTTTTGGGCTTAACAATATATATAAGAGTTTTAGGCTTAACTGATATATATTTGCCAAATCATTTTGCCGTCCGAATTTCAATTTGAGGAATTTATTTTTGCAATTCTCGAGAACTGATTATTGTTCCGAAGAATTTTTATCCATATTTTGTTTTGTGCTTTAACTGTGTGATCCGTGATACAGATTCTTCAAGAAATATTTTTGTATCTGTTCCGGAATTTTCTCGTTC
Organism: Arctium minus; assembly: GCA_954870635.1. Lineage (NCBI taxonomy): Eukaryota > Viridiplantae > Streptophyta > Magnoliopsida > Asterales > Asteraceae > Arctium > Arctium minus. The sequence continues at coordinate 21,335,460 of OX941090.1, read as the reverse complement.
GGTTTTTCTCGATGGTTGCTTATCAGAGTGTGATCCAGTTTATATTTCGACAATTTGTTCACGAGATTTTCGCTGAACGCATATGTGGCATCATTCCGATATTTAATCTCTCGCATATTTCTAGCAACTTACTCAGATTCACAGAGCTCATGCTTGTCAAGATTTTCAAACATTGTGTGTTTAGATTCAGTTTTCGATTGGATTGGATTAGCAGCTTGAGTATCTACAATCATCATTCTGGAGTTTTCTTGACGATGCTAGACCTTTGAGTGCTCTTAATCATTTTTCTGACCTGATCAATCAGAATTGTGAGTGCTTGAAATCATTGTTCTGGTGTTTTGGTTGTGATCCATACTCTTGAGTGCCTATAATCATTCAGCTGATTTGTGAAGATTTGAGGTTCGGGTTTTCTCATACAGTGCTCTGGAAAAGTGTTATTAAAATGAGCATTCTTCTTCAGTTGCTGAACAGTTTTTGATTGCTTCTTCTAACCCTTGTCGAGTAGTGTTTGCTACAAGATGCTTCCTCTACGAGCTGATCAGTACAAGTTCTTGAGCTGAAATCCTATTCAACTCGCGGTTCAAGGACAGATTCGTTGTTATAAACTGAAGATGCACTGTGGTTGTCACGCAAAACTCACACATTTCTTTCTTGTGGGTATAACGAATGTGTTGAGTTTCTAGAGATAAAAGTTGTCTTTATTGCACTCCACCGAGGTTATTGCGCACATCGAATCTGGTGTTTTAAAGTTGAAAATTTGAAGGATAAGAGATTCATTCAAGGGGGAGCCTGAGCCACGCTAAAGTTTTTCAAAGAAATCAAAGGGGAGAAGAGTTGGCGCTTCAAAGACGATGATTCCTTTACAAAACTTTAGGGGGAGATTGTTAGGACATAAAATGTCCAAGTTTGGAAAGTTTTGTAAAGGGTCTACAATTAATATTTGTAATTGGGCTTTAGATTGTATTTGGGCTTATTGAGTAAATGGGCTTGGGCTTTAGGTTAGAATAAGGGAGTTGGGAGGGTATATGTAGTTTAGTTTTGCTTAATCATTAGGTTAAGTCATTCATTCATAATGTAGCTGCTTTGAGAGATCGTCTCTTTTAGAGAGAGAGAAACTCTCTCTAGGTTTTGTTCGGTGTTTTACTTTTCAATATGAATAAAAGGTATTCTCTCCCAATCTCATCTTGTTTATCTTTACTCGATCATGAATTGTTGTTGAATATGGGATCTACAGTTCCGCTATCGGCTATCGCTCTTGCTCACGGGATAGTGTAGTCCGATCACTACATTCCATCTACCCGTGGTAAGCTCTTCTGGCCTACGTTTCTCCTTTCATATTCACTTATTTTGGTTTTCCTTTTCCTTCCACTCCATCATGACCACATCGACTAATTCCTCTTCCCTCTCATCCACCACCCCACCTACATCACAACAGTTAGTCTATACCCTCGCCAATGTTTATTCTCAATTCAGTTTTAAACTCACTATTGATGATTCTGTTAGACCATATATATGTTCTAGTTTAGAAGTTTAGTAAAGTAATCAACTTTATATTGTATTGGGCCTTGTATTAGGTTTGGGCTTATTGTGTACAAGGGATATGGGAGTATATAAGGAGCCTGTATGTGTAGTTTTGAAGTAAGTTTTCCATTTACAATGTAGCCATACGAGTTTCATTTCAACAAAACATCTACAGATTCCATCCCATAATCTCTTGTTATCTTGTTAATTCAATCAATCTATGATCTCAGAGACTTAACAATTGGTATCAGAGCCGAACGCAAATTTTTCTACGACGATCGAGATCAGATTGATTGGATAGAACAGTCACGATGGAAATTTTTGATTTCTGTGATTTGATGAAATTTGATTGGTCTTTGTTGATTAAATTGATTCAGTGGATAAAGTCGATCAATATAGAATCAATTAATTTGTATAATTTCATCAATTCAATCGAATTGGATCGATTTTTGAGATATGTTTGTTCGAGAATATATGTCACTGTGGTTATGATCGATTGGAGCTTAGAGTCGAATTTGGACTGGATCATCAACTACAAATGTGCTACAAAGTTATTTTCGAACCTGTGTACAAAAGATCATCCCAAAATTCGAAGTTTTGAAGGTTAATTTTGAAGAAATTGTGAAAAACGTTCGAGTTCCATAGAATTCGCATGATTCAATGAAAAAATCGCAGAAATTGAAGAACTCGCAGAGAAAGAATTTGCGTAGTCTAAGTTTGAAGAATTCACATAGTTAGTTTGTTGAAGAATTCTCATGGTCAAAATTCGCAAAATGGTCTTTGAAGATGAAATCTGTTAAGTATAGATTTCGCATGTCAGTGAGAAGCGAAATGTGCAGAATTCGCATGCTAGTGGTGTACGAAAAGCTCGATATGAATTCATGTGGTCAAAAAGAATTTCTAAGTGAAGAATTCGTAGGTAGTCATATGCGAAATGTTGAGAATTCACATGCTACCTTATACGAATTGTGAGAATTCGTATGCAGCTTATGCGAAAAGTAGAGATTTCGCATATGAGAGTGTTGCGAGAAGTCAAGAATTCACAAGTAAGTGTAATGCAAATTGTGAAGATTTCGCAAAAGAGAGTTATACGAATTGTGGTGTTAGGCTTATGCCATCATGCGAATTGTGCTCCATTGAAATAGTGATCTGCGAATTATGGTTGGTATGCGAAATGCTTTGGTGTTTTTGAGAAAATTGACTGTTCTGAACCCAGTTTGATACAAGTTTGCCTTGTTCCCGAGCTTTATACGCGTAATTCATATGTGACATCACTCTTCTCATATGTTGGTCACATATCCTTAGCAACTCATCTATTTTTTCACGAGTGTTCATGCTTTTCAAGATTTTCAGATTCTGGATTTTCAGATTTAGTCTCTGATTGGATTGAGTTAGCTGCCTGAGCATTTGCAATCATCAGTCTGGAAAGCTTCTTTTGTGGTTAGACCGTTGAGAGCACTTTATCATTCTTCTAAACTGATCACTAAGTAGTGTGAGCGACTGCAATCATTGTTCTGATGCTTGAGTTGTGATTCAGAATCCTGAGTGCTTATAATCATCCAGCTAATTCGTGAAGAAAGAAGTTCTAGGTTTGATTATTTAGTATTCTGGAAAGCAGTCAGAAAATGAGAGTTTTCTATCAGTTGTTGAACATTGCTTGCCTTCTAATCCTTGCCTTGTGGTGTTGCTACCTGATGCTACCGCTCGTAAGCTGATCAGATGAAGTTCTTAAGCTGAATTCTTATTTCAACTCGTGGTTCAAAGACATATAAGATGTTATACACTGAAGATGCACTTGATTGTCATTCCAATATTCAACACATATCATTCTTGTGGGCATACGAAATGTGTTGGATTTACAAGAGTCAAAAGTTGTCTTTATGTGTATTCAGTCGAGGTTATGGTCTACATCAGATCTGGTATTATAGTTGAAACTCCAAGGATAAGAGCTACTTTCTAGGGGGAGCTAGAGGAGCTTTGAAGTTTATGCAACGCTAAGTTTTATAAAGAAATCAAGGGGGAGAGGAGCTGAAGCTGGAGCTTAAAAGATAATGATTACTTTACAAAACTTAGGGGGAGAATGTTAGAACATAAATATGTTGTAGTTTAGAAGTTTAGTAAAGTAATCAACTTTATATTGTATTGGGCCTTGTATTGGGTTTGGACTTATTGTGTACAAGGGATATGGGGGTATATAAGGATTTTGTATGTGTAGTTTTGAAGTAAGTTTTCCATTTACAATGTAGCCATACGAATCCATATCTCTCTGTAGTTATAGTTTTTCATTTCAATAAAACATCTACAGATTCCATCCCATAATATTTTGTTATCTTGTTAATTCAATCAATCTATGATCTCAGGGACTTAACAGATTCCATGTATAAACTTTGGCGCCGTATCTTATTAGACATGTGTAAAGGCGCTAAGCTTCTCGGTCACATCAATGGTAAATCAAAACTCTCCAGTGAGGATGATGAAGATTGGGAATCCATTTACTCTCGTGTCAAATCCTGATTTTACTCCACTTGTGATCCCAATCTTCTTCAAATAATTTCTAGTGATGACTGCACTGCGAAAGACCTTTGGGATAAACTGGATGAATTCTTTCTTAATAATAAAATGTCTAGAATGCTCCAACTTCTAGATCAATTTCGCAATACAAAGAAAGGGTCTTTATTGATTACTGAGTTTTATCATTCTCTCAAAAATCTCGCTGATGCTCTGTCTGATGTTGACTCACCCATCAAAGATGTTGCATTAGTCATGCAAATTTTATGCCATTAGCACCATCCTACCACACTATTTTTGATGTTATCATTAACACAAAACCCTTCCCATCCTTTTTAGAAGCCAAAAGTATGCTTTTGTTGCATGATCCTCGTGAACCACATTTTCTTGCCCTATAGTGTATTCTCCGTTATTGTAACACCCCAAAAATGGGACAAACAAAAATTTCCGGAAAATGGAAATATGGTAATCACTTTAATGCCAAAGCATGAGCTCACCCAAAAAGGGAACAATAAATGCCTGTTTAATTACAAGTTTTAAAAATAGGCAATGATAGATGACAACTTCCTAATCTAAGATCTATCTAGAAAACAGATTACAATCAGTTGTCATCTATTCCCAAAAGGATTGTCTTCTAGAATGGCATCCCAAAAATGCTCCCAAGCTCATATCTAGAGACCGGCTAAATCTTCTTGGCGGTAGCGCCGCTCGAACCTGAGATACACATCAAACCAACAAGTGTTAGGCCAAACGGGCCTAGTGAGTTTTACAAGAACATGGCATAACATTTATAAACATCGTATGAACATTTATATCATTTTAGTCTCTAAAGGCCATCAGGGAACCAATGGGGGAGACCCATCACACCAATGAGTTTTACCTCAAGTTAATGTACCTTGATGTTCACTCGCATGAGCAACATCCCAAAGGTCCGACACACTTGAAGACTACCTCCCAGACATTACTCCAAATGGCGGAGGTCTAGGTGCATACCGTCATGGTGGCACCTAAGACTACATCCTCCTAGCACTTACTCATGGTTCATCCTATATACGTACGATATTCATCTCTATACATAATTCCATATCCACAAGATACATGTATAAGATCTCATATAATTCCAAGCATATTTTAGGTACAAAACTCTAAAATGTACAAATCCAAATACAATACCCATGGCTCACCAAAACCACATAACCAAGTTTAAATAACATCATTAATAACATCATCAAAGTCCACATGAAGTGCCATAACTAAATTCCCAATAATCTCAAACGTAGCAATTAGGTCAAACTTATCAGATGATTAGATTTCTACATACATATGAAATATTAACAAGTAAGCACACAAGATATGTATCTTATTTGAAAATAGTAGTAGAAAACTCACTATCTAGGTTTTACACAAAACCCTAGAAAAGAAGTGGATGAATGCTCAAGTCCTTAAAGTTTGAAACCTTGCTAGGAAACTCAATGAATGCTCCTCAACCACCCAATAACTCTTCTTTGATGATCTTCACCCACAAAACCCTGATAATTAATGAGGGAAGAGGTTTGGAGGTGGAAAATGGCTTTAACTATCTCCCAAACCCGAGAACCAAATGAAACAAAGTGAAGTCTTGACCTAAAAATCGGCCAAGGGCCTTTTTATACCCCCAGACCCCGCCGGCGACAGTGCCCGATGACTATGTCCATGACACTGTCGCGGGGGAATAGTCGTGCCCTCACCACAACTCTCGGTACCTTGCTCGCGATTGTGACAGGGCGATTGTGCCCTTGTCACTCTCGCGGGGCATTCTCGTCGGGGATGTACCGAGACCATCCCCCGGCCCGCGACTTTGCCACGCGACTATGACCAATGTCATAGTCGCTGGTCACTATCGCTCCAACTTCCATACTCACTGATTTTCAGCTATTTCGACACGATAAGCGCATAAGAGACTCCGAATTATTAAAGCATATAAAATATCATACAAATAAGTCTTTATCTAAAAGAGAACCAATAATCTTAGAGCGATAAAAGTAACTCAGAACAGTAATACTTACTTCAAATTTCTCGGGTGTTACAGTTATATTAAGGGTACGTTCTCGCATGGTATTCATCTTCATCTATTGATAGATTGGTTTCTTATCCTGATGCTGACTGGGTTGGCTGCCCTCAAACTCGTCGGTCCACCTTTAGGTTCTGTTTCTTTCTTGGTGACAACCTTGTGCTGTGGTCTTCCAAACGTCAACATGTTGTCTCCCATTCCAACGAGTTGAGTACAGGGGGTAGCCAATTGTCGTTGTTGAAGCCGCTTGTCTTCGCAATCTCTTTCTTGAGTTGTCCTGTCCTCTTTCACGCACGACGGTTGTTTTTTGTGACAATGTTAGTGCCATGTACTTAGATTCTAACGCAGTTCAACACTAAAGAACCAAACATGTGGAAATCGATTTACATTTTTGTTAGGGAACATGTTGCTATTAGGCATGTGCGTGTGTTGCATGTTCCATCTACTCATCAATTTGTAGATATTTTTAGACATTAGAAACAGTTTAAGCATCCGTCAACCTCTCGCTCAAACTGAGAAGGTGTGTTAAAACATGTAATTTTAGAGTCTCTCTTGCTATCTGTGTATAGTATAGGGACCCCTTTGTAACTTTCTTGCCTATATATTGTTATCAATAATACGCAAACCCTAACTGGGATTTCCACATATTCCAATAGTGAAGAGCACGAGAACACTGAATTAGATAGTAATAACTGTGATAATTTAGATAATATATACCACATGATGTGGATGATAATATTGCTAATAAGAGTTACGAAGATTTTCACAACTGTTTGTCACTCTATAAAACCGTTGTATCTTGGATGTAAAAAAATTTACTAAACTTTCAATTGTGTTGAAATTTCTTAACTTAAAAGTAAATAATGGTATAAGCGATAAAATATCTACGAGTGTACTATAGAGTTTATAAGATAACAAGTTACAATTTTCCATATACCAAGCGAAAAAACTAATGTTTCCATTAGGATTGAAAATTGATAGAAGACCTATATGTCGAATTGATTATATGTTGTGTCAAAAGGAGTATGCAAACCTACATGAATGTATTACCCTGTGGTACATTACATTTTAAGAGAAAATTTTGAATTGAAGAATGACCCTCCCACTAAATTATTGTGGTATTTAACTATTGTACCAAAATTGAAATATTTATTTGCAAACTCCAAATATGAATTTTTTTGCATTGGCATGCTGAGAAACGTAGTAGATAAGGGAAAAATAAGACAAATGGATACCATATTTGAAGAACTTGGTGAGAAAATCATAACTATTCGATTGTGTCTTAGTTCAGAGGAACTAATCCGTTCGAAAACACGAGTAACTTGTAACACCCTAATTATTAAGCTTTGAAATTAAAGTGAGATTACGAGGCTGATATGTGAGAGGCCAAGGCAGAAGGGCCTTTTTTGCCAAACAATAATTGCTTTTGAATTTTGAATTAGGAGCTTAGAGGTTTTACGTCAGCAACGATTACCCCTCAAACTGGCACCCGTTTTTACACCTTTTTGAGCGAGGTTTAAAAGCAAAATGGTCGCCTATGAAAGAGGAAGAAAACCCTTCTAAATATAATTTTTAATCTCCATGACAAATAACCAATTACTGTGAATTAATTAAAAATTAGTTATTTTAAATATTTTTTCAAATTTAATATTATTTTTAAAAAAAATATTCGATTTGTTCCTATATATATGATGCTCATCAACACCTGATTTGTGGTGTTGACTGTTGACAGCCATATTTTAGTCTTGGTTTTGATGGATGACTTGGTGTTCAAAGTGGGTTCACATGCAAGGTTTAAATGGTGATCACAAATAATATGTCTAGTTTTAGTTCCATAAATCGTCTCTTTGATAAAATTACAAAAAAGCTCTTGCTTAATTATTAATAGTCCTTGATTTATATTAATTAATTAATGATTTATTATGGTTCCTATAGTTATCACAAAGCGTACTCCTCACATGGAAACCCTCCTTATATAAAGGAGGGTTCAAATTAGAAAATTATAAACGTTGAGGATATGAGAAGATATGTCATCTATTATATTATACTTTTCAATGGTCTACATCTTAAAGATATATATGTAAATAAAGACATAATCTATACATATAATAAATAAGTAAGTAATTAGAAGGACACGTGTCGTCTTCTGCTGAGTTCATTTTTTCATTTTCCCACCTAAACATGTATCTGGACGCATTTTACATTAAAAGTTCATTTAACACATCCACATTCATTCCTTCTTAAATATTTTCATAATTCATTTTTTTAATTTATATCTTATATTTACTACTCTTATAATTAGGTATATGTAGTTACTTTTAATCCCTTACTTTTTTATTTTTCATTTTAGACTTTTCTCATATAAACATAAATAATATATATGAACTAAAATGCATTAAAAAAACATTTTTGTTTTTTTACAAGTTATACCATTGTAATCGATTCGTCAATACCTTCAAAATGAGTCCAATATTGAATATTTTTGGATTTAATTATATTATTAAATATTATAAATATATACGAATTAATGTGTCGTGATTAGTATGAGATTTGTTAAAATTAATATGAGATTTGATACAAATAATCACTAAATTGTCGTGATTTTCTTTTTGCAATTTCATTTCAATTTTAACTATATACTTTTTCAAAATTTCATTTACGTTCTATTATAAATTTTGTTTTATAAATTATTAATATTTATTCATATATTTTATTAATTTTTTGCAAAACATCCTTTGTGAAAACTGTCTAAAACAAGGACATTTTGTAACCAACTGCAAAAAAAAACAACTCTGAAGGGAAAAAAAGTTTGGAAAAGTTACATCTTACTTTCGATGATCATTCATATCTGTAAGATAAGTTTTCTGACATGATTTAATTTTTTAAATTACTCCGTGTAATACACGGGGTCGAGCCTAGTATTGAATAATTTAAAAACCTGTGAATGTTGAAGGGGCATTTTAGAAAAATTGTATAATTAAATTAGTTCTATAAACGAACCGAACATAAATGCACATAAAAGAACGAACATAAATGAATATAAATGAAGGAACACATATGAACAAAAAAAACAACAGAGTAAAATAATATAACAAAATGAAAAATCGGGTAAACTTAGAAAGGACAAAAAGAAAATTCTATAAATATAATTTAATTAATGATTTTACAAATTATTCATAATTATTCATAATATATAAATATATTTATATATACACAAGCATTAACGAACATAAATGAACGAAAGTTTACGAACGTAAATGAATGAACGAGACCATTATTCATGTTTGTTCATTTAACTAAACAAAAAAAATGTATTCATGTTCGATAACATATTAAATATACGAACATAGAGAAACTTCCGGCCGAACGATTCGCTGAATGTTCGGTTCGCTTACAACCCTAAACCAAATCACTAATCCAGTATTTTTTTACATATTATCTTTATCAACAATAGATTACTCATTTTCTTTTAAACTAAATTATCTAAAATATAATCAATTTTTTAACTAAATAAATTATACCAAAAAAATGAGAATTCATTATCTTTGATGATATATATACTTTTAATTTAAGATTCACCTATGAGTTTGGGTTATAAGCTGCAAATTGATTCACGTACAAGTAATAATTAATATTTACATATGTATCTATGTTAGAATTCATTAGTTCACATCTGAATCTGGATTATAAGTTGTAAATTGATTTACGTACAAGTTATAAATAAGATTCAAATGTGAATCTATGTTAGGTATTCACAAGTTCATATATGACTAATATACACCTGATAGTTGGGATCTTTTACATTTGGATCCATTTCAAATAATCAATGAAGAATATTGATGTTTGTCTTCGCAAATGAATTTTAGGTAATTAAATGAGATGTAATTTGATTTCTAGATTATAAAGCCTCTAATAAATTCGTAGTGGAAGATTAGATCAAAAATCGATAATTATCAATATCCAAAAATTATTATTGAAAAAATAGGAGATAAATTAGGATATTTAATTGTTTATACAATTATCTTAATTGTTATATTATATATATATGTCTTTAACTTATATAAAAAGCCTTAAAAATCAAAATTCTAATCTAGTAGATGAGAATGCTTCTCACATTTTTAACATAAACGAGTTTCTCATTTAAACCTAACAAAATATATATATATATATATATATATATATATATATATATATCCAAAGGATCGTTTGAAAAGTTGAGGTTAACGTGAGAAGCGTAAGAAGTGGATCTGAACCGATGCTCATTTTTAATCTCATGTCCTCCCATGAATTATGCCTTGTAAGGGAATTGATCAGGTACATCTTGGTGCATCTTATCACGGTGCATCTCATCCTAATGTGGGTCCATTTCTCATCCAACGATTGATAATCACTTCTCACGTTTTTCATGTTAACCTCGACTTCTCACTGGAACCCAACTGTAACACCCTTAAAAATTGAAAATAGCAGAAAATTTAAAAGTTCCAAAAATCCCTTAAATACATAGCTCGAAATAACAAATATCTAAATTTTAAAAAGGAAGAAATACTACATGTATCAGAGTTCTATTAAAACCACCAAATCTGCTATCTTCTCAAAACTGAATGACGTCTCTAAAACCATCCTACTGGAACTCTACCAAGCTCCACTCGACACTAAGATTCATCTAAGACCTAATATATATGTCGAAAAGAAAAGGTGTTATGTTTAACGCATAGTAAGTTAAAACAATTTTCATCATATAAATTGTGAAACGTTTAAGACGAATATTTTACTCCAAATACGGTCGCATCTGAAATGTAAGTTATGGAAAAGCTTTATTTACAATTCATATTACTTCCAATACCAACCACCCTTTTTAAATAATTATTCAACAACCAACTTTCCCCAAAACGCACCCACGAGGTATTTCACCAAAATTCTATTTGTATAAATAGAGTGGTATGTTTCAACACTGAAAAAATGGGTAAGGGAATACACAAAAATAACACATTTCGGTGACGGGGGAGACCCAATTCCATCGAACGTGGCAGGAACACAAAGTTAAGCCACTTATCAACGTTCTCGAGATTCACTTCGGGTCATGGATCCCCGTATACGGCTCCTCTGAGCAACCACCACAAGATACCCAAATGACCCTAGTGTCTACTCGACCTCTTGATGAGTCTCACCACAAAAGTCACAAGTCCCCGTATCCGGCTTACAATGGGCACCACCACAAAACTTAGATTCGTACACGGCTCTCCAAGTGAACCAATTCATGCTTACATAAAAACATGACTTGGGGACCACTACTAGACTCAAACATGGACGTCAAAACTCCATGATGAACAAACAACTCCTATGCCTATGGATACATTGCATTACAATCTAAACATTACATGACTCCAAATGAATGAACTAATGCATTCAAAACATGTAATAACCAACATTTGTGGAATAATTGCATTCCTATAAAATGCTCCATGTTGAGCCATTTAAACCAGATAACGTCCCAAAACTCATTAAAGTACTATAAGGCATCATAAAACGTTTGGCAACAAAATAAAGCCAATATGGCTACATAGGCCGATGTACAACTTTCCCAAAATTGGTATTTTCTCCAAGTATTAATGGCCAAAGGCTTGAACCATAAGGTTCGCAATTTTCCAAATACTCAAAAGTCAAAGGATGTCTGTTTCCAACAACTCACACTTTTTAAAGTCAAAGAACCTAAATTTTCAAACACCAAAACTCATAAATTGAGTAAAACCCCAAATAAACCATATTACGATAACAATCCATAAAACACCCCAACTCACTATAATTCATTTTAAAATCATTTGTACCGCAAATTTTCCAATATTAGGGGCCAAAGCAACATAATACCCAAATTCTTCAAATATACAAGAAACTTGTATTGTGGATCAAAATCCCCTTTTTGGTGACTCAAGCACCTCATAAAATATTGTAAACCATTGTCAAGGATTTTATAACTCAAATATGTGTAAGTGTACAAATATTCACAAAACTTATCAAAATGAAGTAAACTTGTGGATATACTTTCAAAACCCCAAAATATGTGCATTTTGACATGTATATAGTTTTTTAAAGAAACTAGAACTCGTCTTGCAAGATTTAGACTAAATCTAGGTTTTACCCATAAACTTGAGTTCCTTAGATGAGATCTTGAATCCTTCCACACGCTCTAAGTTTTGCACAACAATCCTTAGCTACAAACATTTCTAGTTATACCAAGTTCCAACAAATGGAACAGAAATGAGAACCATAAAACCCTAATTTCTTAGGTGAAGGAAAAGAGAAGGTTACCTTAACCACAACTTGTATCCACCAACAATACACTTCAAGGGCCACAAATTTGGAATCCAAGTTCTAAAATACCAAAGATAGAAATGGGATTGGAGATGGTTTGATGAAACTTTAGAAGATGAGGATGAGATGATGACCTCCAAATCTTCATATCCAATCCCTAGCTTGGTTAGGAAGATCCTCCTAAATAAACCAAAAGGGTTCATTTTGAGAGAAAGAGGGGAAGAAAATTGGAGTCTAAATGAGAAATGGGGTAAAAAAACGTATTTAATGCAATCTGACCCTCGTCGGCAATAGTGACACAATGTCATAATCGAGGGCATAGTCGCCTGGATTGCCCCGCTTTCGATAAATGTCCCGCGACCATGGCCCTGGAGAGTGACATCCTCAAAATCGGGGGCATATTCGCCCAACCCACACCACTCTCGGTACAGGGGCTGCGATTTTTTCCGTGAGAGTTACCTCCTGTCACAATCACGGACACAGTCACCCTGGGTGTACAGAACGTACAAAATCCAACTTTTCGACTCGAAGCGCTTCCGATCCAAAACTCAAGTTTCACGAATACATCCCAAAAATTATTTGTAAAATTTGATTAAATTAGAGAGATATAAGATAAGGTTTTACCAAAATTACGGGTATTACAATCCTCCCCACCTTGAAAATGAATTCGTACTCGAAATCTTGACCCGAAAATACCGTTTGGGAGTGATCCGCTAGACGCCCTGAGGCATTCCTAACGAAATCCGAATCCATCAACAACTTAACATAACATAGATTGGACATCTTAGTCAAATAACATTAGTCTCTTTATCACCGGTGTTCATGACCAGACCTGCGAACATTAGTTTAGGGCCTCACACCTTTCTCTTTCGTAAGCCACTCTCATATGACCATATTGTTAAGGGCCATAAAACGGGAACCCACCTCAAACATAAACAAAACATATAATTCCCAAAGCCCTTCGTTCGGAAGGTTTAGACGAATTATCTATCTGCGTGGGACTTACGTCTATTCTTTGTTCCTCACGATCCTAAGGAGAGTTTTCGTCCCACGAATCCCCGATGCATTTATAGGGTATTCCATCAGTCTCACCGTCTCTAGGTAGACCCTTTAAGATCACGGGTTCAAAAATCCCTTTTAGAACAACTCTTAAAATGTAGCATTTCGGCCTACGCATTGTCTTTCCTCACAAGACTCTCAAGCAAGGCTAGAGCATAGGGATACCTCCTACTTTTATAGATTCTCATTCTCGACACGGTTACTGGTTGCATCTTAACTCTTGTCTCGTTAAAGTAACGTGTAGCTCTACAACATCAACATAAAGGCATCGATCTCAAACTCGAGGCAAAATCCTCCATACACAACATTTCACGAAATCACTAAGATCTTCTAACCCTTCTTAGAGTCTACAATCCTCTTTATCCTTTTTACAACCCTCGCGGGCATATACAATCTTAGTCCCAAAAATCTTCGCGCACAACCTACCCCAAAACAACGTTAGCCCCAAACTCTTGCCTGGAAGGTCTTATTGAGCTCTTAGTCGACTGTACACCAACCCATTTACTTGGTCTCATCTGACCGAGCATTGGTTCTGCTTAAGAGGTGATTCAGGCTTAACACACTTGAAGGCGTATGTCCTCCCAATACATCAAAATTCATCCTAGGTTATGAATGATCCACAAAATCACATTAGTCTCGAATTGTTTGATTCACAGACGTTACAAATAATCTTGATCATCAAAAATCTCTAATGCGTCACCAAAACCTCTCTTGAGGGGCTCAACTAACCATCCTATACCACTTTCTTACTATCTCCTTGGAAAAGAACAACGGTTTCCTTGGCGATCGATTGTAAGAGTCAAGGTGTGACCTGATACCAAATCCCTCACAATTCTTCCCACGAGTACGGATGGAAAACGTTCCCTTGTTTTTCTTAGGCAGACTCGACACTGACTCGTCTCATGAAAACTTTCTTCAAGCCACAACAACACTCTTTAGCCTCAGTTATCAATATCCTTCAATTTACAATTCTCATATTGAACTCTTAAGCTAAAATTAATAACGGACAATATTGATCGGGAACTTATCTTTTGAATTCCCAACGTTTCTTAATATTACTTCTAGCTTTGAACAAATGACCTAACTCCTAATGCTTCATACTGGAACTCCTAAGACTCCTCGGAATGTTAACAACATCGACCTCTATCATCAAACCCCAGAAGCTAGCAATACTTCTATCTTTAATCGAGGTAGCGGCAAACAATATTAACAATGACTCGTACTGTAACACCTGTGATTTTGGAGACCTTTAACCCATAATATCGTAACTGTATGACCATTATAATGGAGGTTCAGTAAGCTTGTACTCCCCTTTTTGTAGTGGAGCCATTGAGGATCGAATCGGACGGGAAAACGGAAGGAAATCGTGGGAAATGAATTCCCGCGGTTTGGTGCATGGCTTGGAGGTAGCGGTACAAACCGCCCAAATCGATGGGTCGACATCAGAAGACACGCGCGGCTTACCACTTGGCCTAAAGTCGCGGACAAGGCTGCGGGAGCGACCTGGAGGCTTAAAATAGACATTTTTGGGTTTTTTCTTCATTTGGTTGCATCTCCTTCATCCTAGGTCCGATTTGGGTGATTCTTGGACCTAAGGTTTTGTTTTTTGAAGCTTTTCCAGATGATATAGAAGAGGATTGGTGATCTTGGGTTGATCTAAGGGTTTATGGTCAAGGTAATCTTCTCCCCTCTTCATTTAGATACTAGGGTTTAATGTTTTCATCATCTTCCTTACATCCTTCAACTTTGGTGTAATTTTGGTAGCTTTGTGGTAAAGGATACCTTGAAGAGGTGTTGGATCTAAGATCTTGGGAGATTTCTTGGAGGTCTCAAGCCCTCATCAAAGGAGATTCAAGTTTTGGGGGGTAAAATCTAGATTTAGCCTAAATCTAGCAATGGTGAGTTCAAGTTGATTTGTGAAAACGTTGTACATGCCAAAATGTTCATTTTAAAGTATATATGTATTTAGCATGAAATTATTACTCGTGGGTTATTTGGTGGGTTTTGATCATTTGAGGAGTTTGACTTTAAAAATCTTGTAAAAGCCCCCACATTTGGAATTTTTGGATATCTTGAAAAATAAGTCATTTTAAAGTGTTTTGATGATTTATTGCATAAATAAAAATTATTTGGTAAAAAGACACTTTTAGTGTTTGTTTGGGCAAAAGGGTTGAGTTTTATGTTATGGAACGTTCTGAAAGGATAAAGAGTATAAATCTATTTGGAAAACCATTTGTGTCAACCAAAATTGTATTGGAGTCTATCCAAGTATTTTTGGAGCATGTGTTTGCATGACATGGGTCGAGTGCGTTTATTAATTGGGAATCATTAATCATTGGTCAAGAGGGATTTTGAGCACCTTCGCTCGGTGTTGACTTAAAAGTCTTGGAGACAATTGTCCGGTTTTAATGGCTCATTGTAGAGCCCAGTTATGATGTACGTACTATTGCACAGTGTTGCATATTGAGGTTATTACAAGCTCGAGTGCTTTGGTCATTCATGAGTACTCATGTAATGTTAGACTGTGTTACATTGGATCCATAGGCATGTAAGTCGGTCTGTTTTTGATGGTCAATTGGGTGTTGCGGGATTTGACTCCGGAACCCATGTTTTATGACATTAATCTTTCAAGTGGTCACTAGGAGGGTTGAGTCCGGGGTGGTGCTACCCTGTGTGGGTAGGCACAGGGACCTCCGCTATTTGGGGCAATGCCATGGCTGTAACCCCCGAATGTTGCCGAACCTTGTGGTAAAAATCCATGAGGATAGAAACTAAGGTCAACCGACTCTTTGGGTGAAACTTGATGAGGATTCGCAGGCACATTGGACTTCGGATCGGAAGTGTCATGTGATTAACATTGTATGAGTGGCATACTTTTGTATTCCTCCACTCTCAATGGATACGGGTCTCCCCCGTTGTTGGCCATCGGTACTTTGGATATTTAAGTGTCCATGTTTTTACATATGGGTTTCATTTCATTTCGCGGTCGCGTGAGTTTTGAATTTAGTCCCATGTTTTCGGTGGCAAATTATGTTTATATGGATTGTCTTCCATAATTTACGAGTTGATTTTTATGCCTCGCCCGTGTTTTGGGTGTTTCAGGTTATAATGTTTTATCCGCATTTTTATAAATTGGGAGCCGATTTCTATTCTCCTTTTGAGTGAGCTTTGGGTTGCATCTTTTATAAAGAATGTTTTGCATTGAGGTGTTCATCTTTGAAAATGCATGTTATCGGAAAATGAGTCATTTCGTATTTCAAGTAAACCATTTGGAAAGATCATGATTTAAATTGCATCATTTCCCTTTAACTGTGTTTATTCATGTAAAACTCTTGAACTCACTAGGAGTTATCCTAACCTTTTTATTTGTCGGCATGTGCATCAGTTCCGATTGGGGAATAGTCCTAGTGACACTATGAAGAGAGAAGTGGTAGTTATGTGCTCGTGAAGTAAGTAGCCTGGTGAAGTTTTCCGTGTTAGTTTGTGAAGAGCAACTTGTGTTGGGGTGAACTCAACCGGTCCTCCCGTTTTCTCTTTTTTTAATGTCCGCCTCTTATTCATTACTCTGAGTATAAACATCTTCCATGAATTGCGATTTTTCTATTGCTTCTCAGAGGGTGGAGGTTAACTATAGAATTTTTATATTGAAGTGTACCAAGTTTTAATAGTTTAAAGAAACTTTGTCCCTATTTTGATGTTATATCAAAATTTTAAATTAGTTGCTCTTACCAAATTTGAGGGTGTTAGAAGTTGGTATCAGAGCTTAAGTTTGAGAGATTTAGGTGTTGATTTTGGATGCCTAGACTCAAACTAGTGTTCTTTTAAGTGATCGAGAGAGAGAATTGTACCATTAAGAACTTTAAGATTGGATGTTTTGAGGAGTGATGGAGTCACTAGGAACGGGAATCACGTCGAGAGTAGCAAGTATGACCATGTACAGTACGTTCATAATTGCACATGGCCAGTGTTATGGTGAACCTACAAGTCACATGTGTATACTTGGACCACTTTGATATGACGACCGCTGGGGGTAGTGAAGAAGTACTAAGTGGGTAGCCGCTAGAAGAGGTTGATGATTTTAACATTCATCACTAGGAGTGATAGTAAGTATGATGATTGCATTGAATGGACGGTTTCAAGTCAAAATTATTGGTTGGATTAGAACCATAGACTTATGGAATCGACATTATTTGAAGAGAAGTTGTAAGGTGAACCTATGAAATCCTTGATTTTTGCCTTAAGATGTTTGAGCATCCGGATGACGATAGTGTGACTAAGAAATTGAGGAGCGTGGTTTCGAGGTGTGAGTGTCGAACAACTTCACGCACAAAATTTAATTCTAAATTAAATTACATCAATTATTTCTCATGTTTCCAAATCGCCTTGAGGATTAAATTACAAATCTTGGAGCAATGTTTTAGCACACACAAGGTTTTAAACCATGATTTCGAGCATGCACAAAATTGTTTTATTGCATGAAGTTGCAAACTTTGTTGAAGATTTTCATTATTCTTATTGTTGTCCAACGCTATTTCGGATTTTGCGATGTGCGTATTTTGTTGTTGTTTAGGGTCTTGGACAAGTAACTGCGGTTTATGACTTTAACATTGGATCTCCTCCACATATGTTAAGGTTTTGGATGATGAGTTATCTCCCATTATTTTTGTGTTTGAGTTTTATTGAGAATTTCACTCCATGCGATTTTGTGAATTTACTAGGGTGATTTTAATGGCGTCCCGTTGTATTGTTTTCCCTTGAGTTTTATGCGGGCATTTTGGTTGCATATAGTATGCATATATGTTTTATTTGAAATTTATGTCATAGGGTTTTAGCCAACATTTTAGAACTATGAAGCATATTTTTAACTTGGCTTTAAACTTGAAACCAATGTAGATTATTTTGTATTTTAACCGAAGTACATGCAAATACCGCGTTACTAGTTTTGTGAAATAAACTGTCGCATGCAAGTTTTGTTGTGGGATCTTGTTCCGTGCCATGTTGTGGCTAAAAGAAAGAAAACTTTAAGAGTTTGATATCATGAAAATTATGTTTTGGTTTTTGCAAGCATTTTATCTGTACGGCCTAAAGTTTGGAATCAAAATAAATTATTCTTAAGTTTGATCAAATCGCATGCATCTGTCTTTTACTAAGTTTTAGGGAATAAACTGACGTATGCGAGTCACGTTGGGAAATTTTATTACATGACATTATATGGTTAACGCGAAAATCTCTGGAATTTGATTTCATGAATTTCCCCTTTCTGTAGTTTTGTACAAACGCCTTGTTATACACTGTTTTAGTACGTAAAACTATTTCTCATTCATGGCGTCAATTTATGCATGTTAGGACCGTAGTGGTCCATTCGGAAAAAAAAACTTGTTGTAGACCCTTGTTCATCGTCATTATTAGCTTGAATAATAATCAGATAGTTTTCGAAATGATTTTATATCTGTGTCATTGGTGACCACCTTGTACACCTACCGAGTAAACGGTGGTGGATTTTTATTCGTACGACTAATTGTTATAAAGCATTTACATTTAGAAGATTTATAAAAGTTCAAATTGGCATAGTAGTTGGAAACCTTGAACTCATTAGAGCTATAGATGTAAACCCTCTTGTGTAGAAGTCGTGATTAGGGATTAAGGGAGTCCTCGAAGATTGAGTTGTCAGAGGACCTTCCTTATGTTTATATTTGATTTTGGACTTCAGTTTCACGATCTGGTTCACACAGAAGTATTGGAGACTTTAGAGTTATGTTTTTCCCGGTTATTTTAGTGATGATATTTCCACTACGATAAACCTTCGGGTTAAAACCTTGTACAATTATTTAGGTATGGTTGGTTTCAATTTGTGGGTTAATGGTACGACAACATGCTACGTGTCCATGGTGTACCATCTTAATGGGTATCTATGAATAATGTTGAGATTATGGTTGGCTAGTAAAGCTGTATGATTTGGGGTTTTATTTCTATGAATAGGTGTCAACTTAAATTCGACATTGCAACTCGGGAATGAAATACTTGGTGGTATATCCACGTTGCAGATAGTTGTTTTGAGGATAGGTGTCGACCCTCGTTTTGGAGGACAATGACCGTTGAGGTGCTCTAGTGCACTTTCGTTAAAATTGGGTATGGCTGCAAGTTAAGTGGTAACCTTAAGGATATTAGATGATGGCGATTAGGGATCGATCATTGATAATTCTGTAATCAATGAGGTTTCCCTAATTTGTCAATCGATGCTTGAATGCACTTTGGGAGTTGAGTAACCGTGGAGTTTGGGGTGATTCGTTGTCTACGGATGTTGTGTCATGCCAGCTTGAGGAACGGATCAAATGATGTGATTGGATTGCATCAAGCTAATTGTTAGGGAATTTCGTCAAGGCAGGGACGATGAATCTGTCATGATATGGATTATTGGGAGATTGGGTGAAAATGTCGAGGTAAACCTTAAGTAGAAGTCGAGCATTAAGGAAACCTTAAATTGTCGAAGGTAGGAGTATCGTTTTATGACAGCAGTGGGTGACCGACCCAACAATCTTATGTGGATTCCTTATCACTCGGGTAAAGTCAACCTGGTTGAGGATACTTGGAATTGAAAGGAAAATGGGCAAGCAATGGTTGGACACGTCTGCAAAGGTTGTTGTGTTCTTGAAGGCCAGAAAAAAAGGGTGTAATGTAATTCCATGAAGGGTGAGTAGAAGTATTTAAGGGTATAGTTCGCCTTGGGGTGTCCTTGGTGGAAATAATTAATTAAGATTGTAAGCGCTCTTGAGGTGATAAGTGCAATCTAAGGTTGGGAGGTAACCGAGATCTTAATGATAGGAAAATCATTTGGTAAGGACTTGATGTTCATTCCGTCATCGTCAAGGTACATCGAACATTGGAATTAAGTTTGTGACAGTTCACTAGGAGAAATACAACATAGATGGGACGTGTTCGATTTTGTATATGAGGCAAGGTATTATTGGGGAATATCTTTTGGATAGAGAGCTAATCTATCCTGTAAATACGATATTAGGTGTTTGGTCGGTGCCAGATTTCGAGGACGAAATCACTTTTAAGGTTGGGAGGATTGTAACACCCGTGATTTTGGAGACCTTAACCCATAATATCTTAATCGTATGACCACTATAATAGAGTTTCAGTAAGGTTTTACTCCCCTTTTTGTAGTGGAGCCATCGTGGATCGAATCAGACGCAAAAACGGAAGGAAACCCGGGGAAATGGATTCCCGCAGTTTGGTGCATGGCTTGGAGGTCACGGCACAAACCACCCAAGTCGTTGCGTCGACATCAGAAGACACGCGCGGCCTACCACGCGGCGTCAAGTCGCGGGCAAGGTCTGGAGGCTAAAAATCGACATTTTGGGGGGTTTTCTTCATTTGGTTGCATCTCCTTCATCCTAGGTCCAATTTGGGTGATTCTTGGACCTAGGGTTTCGTTTTTTTGAAGCTTTTCAAGATGATATAGAAGAGTATTGGTGATCTTGGGTTGATCTAAGGGTTTATGGTCAAGGTAATCTTCTCCCCTCTTCATTTAGATACTAGGGTTTGATGTTTTCATCATCTTCCTTACATCCTTCAACTTTGGTGTAATTTTGGTTGCTTGGTGGTAAATGAAACCTTGAGGAGGTGTTGGATCTAAGATCTAGGGAGATTTCTTGGAGGTCTCAAGCTCTCATCAAAGGAGATTCAAGTTTTGGGGGTAAAATATAGATTTAGCCTAAATCTAGCAATGGTGAGTTCAAGTTGATTTGTGAAAACGTTGTACATGACAAAATGTTCATTTTAAAGTATTTATGTGTTTATCATGAAATTATTACTTGTTGAGTTATTTGGTGGGTTTTGATCATTTGAGGAGTTTGGCTTTAAAAATCTTGTAAAAACCCCCACATTTGGGATTTTTGGATATCTTGAAAAATAAGTCATTTTAAAGTGTTTTTATGATTTATTGCATAAATAAAAATTATTTGGTAAAAATACACTTTTAGTGTTTGTTTGGAAAAAATGGTTGATTTTCGTGTTATGGAACGTTTTGAAAGGATAAAGAGTATAAATCTATTTGGAAAACCATTTATCCCAACCTAAATTGTATTGGAGTTTATCCAAGTATTTTGGAGCTTGTGTTTGCATGAAAAGGGGTGAGTGTGTTTATTAATTGGGAATCATTAATCATTGGTCAAGAGGGATTTTGAGCACCTTAGCTCGATGTTGACTTAAAAGAGTCTTGGGGACAATTTTCCGGTTTTAATGGCTCATTGTAGAGCCCAGTTATGATGTATGTACTATTGCACAATGTTGCATATTGAGGTTTATTACATGCTCGAGTGCGTTGGTCATTCATGAGTAGTCAAGTAATATTAGACTGTGTTGCATTGGATCCATAGGCACGTAAGTCAGTCTATTTTTGGTGATCAATTGGGTGTTGCGGGATTTGACTCCGTAACTCATGTTTTATGACCTTAACCTTTCAAGTGGTCACTAGGAAGGTTGAGTCCGGGGTGGTGCTACCCTGTGTGGGTAGGCACAGGGACCTCCGCCATTTGGGGCAATGCCATGGTTGTAACCCCCGAATGTTACTATGGTCAACCGACTCTTTGGGTGAAACTTGATGAGGAGTTGCAGGTACATTGGACTTCGGGTCGGAATTGTCATATGATTAACATTGTATGAATGACATACTTTTGTATTCCTCCACTCTCAATGGATACGGGTCTCCCCCGTTGTTGGCCATCGGTACTTTGGATATTTAATTGTCCATGTTTTTACATATGGGTTTCATTTCATTTCGCGGTCGCGTGAGTTTTGAATTTAGTCCCATGTTTTCGGTGGCAAATTATGTTTATATGGATTGTCTTCCATAATTTACGAGTTGAGTTTTATGTCCCGCTCGTGTTTTGGGTGTTTCAGGTTATAAAGTTTTATCCACATTTTTATAAATTGGGATCCGATTTCTATTCTCCTTTTGAGTGAGCTTTGGGTTGCATCTTTCATAAAGAATTTTTGCATTGAGGTGTTCATCTTTGAAAATGCATGTTATCGGAAAATGAGTCATTTCGTATTTCAAGTAAACTATTTGGAAAGATCATGATTTAAATTGCATCCTTTCCCTTTAACTATGTTTATTCATGTAAAAATCTTGAACTCACTAGGCGTTAGCCTAACCTTTTTATTTGTCGTCATGTGCATCCGGTTCCGGTTGGGGAATAGTCCTAGTGACACTAGGAAGAGAGAAGTGCTAGTTATGTGCTCGTGAAGTGAGTAGCCTAGTGAAGTTTTCCGCGTTAGTATATGAAGAGCAACTTGTATTGGGATGAACTCAACCGATCCTCCCATTTTATCTCTTTTTTTAATGTCCGCCTCTTATTCATTACTCCGAGTATAAACATCTTCCATGAATTGCGATTTTTCTATTGCTTCTTAGTGGGTGGAGGCTTTAGAACCTCGGACCATCGCGTTCATATCGGTCGACAGTCCATTCAAATAAGACTTGACTCTGTCCTTCTCACTCGGGACAACATGTCCCACTAGGTCCAATTTCTTCATGAGGAGGTTGGAGTATTCTCTCACTGACATGTTTCCCTTTTTGAGGGAGTGGAATTCTTTTTCTATTCGGTCATTCACCCTTTCGTTGCCGTAATAACCAAGAAAAAATGATAGTTATCAATTTACTGGGACTTGTTATGTACAGACAAATAAACTAAAGGGTTTTGACCAAAAAGTTGAAATGCGGTTCAATGAGCTTGTAAACCAAGAGTTTGAAACCGCCAAAATATTTAATATGGACATTCAATATGGTGAGAACTTATGGATTCGTTTTCTTCATTATCGGTTTCAAACCACATTATAAATAGAGGTATTTGGGTGAAAGGTGGTCATCGAGAGGAAAAAGAAATCAAAACAAAACTATGGTCGAGTCCTTGGGCATAGGATTGAGCGCATAGACATGATCACAGTTCGATCCATAACAGGATATCGGTAGCCACTTCGAGGAATGGTTTGGAGTTACGACTTGTACGGTGAGTTTCAATTGACTTTTTAATTGGGTTGTATGCAATATTTAAAATTCTATGCAAGCTTGTTATTTCTCTTCGTGATTTTATCATGTGAAGCATATGAATAAAAGTGTGATATTTTGAACATACATGAACATGTACATATTTTGATATTTGAATGGCTATTGGGTGTACAATGGTAACATGTTGTGTGAGTATGTGGTCAAGACGCAACTATAGGGCAAGATGTTGTGTGAGTTTTCCTAGTTGTCGAGTTTCGTCCAAAACAACGGACACGCTGTGTGAGTTCGTTAGGTAACGTTGTGTGATGTTGACACCCACTATAATGTTGTCGTTTTGTGAAATGTGCTATTTTTATCAAATGCATGCGTAATTGTTGAAGCTTTGTGAAAAATGTAAAGTTATTGTTCGTGCATGAAAACTGTTAATTCATTGGGCCCTAGGCTCACCCAAACTCTTTTAAAACTTTTGCCCACCATGTATCTATTAGACAAAGAAGAGTAGTGGGATAAAAAGAGATATGAGGGTTAACACCTGAAGAAGAATATGTGCAGATCAAGGCACTGATATATATATAGAGCAAAATTATATTTGTCAAAATTTTATTTGTTTCCGCTGCAATGTAAGTGTTGATCTTGGGATACCATTTTTGAGATATTTAAGTATTCAAAAATTTTGGGATGTTACAAATGGTATCAGAACAGTAGTTTAAGTGAACTAGGTTAATATAAGCCTAGACTTAAACCATGAAAATGTAGACAAATGTGTTATTCAAGATTGGTTTTTGCAATAGGAGTAGTAATTTAATTTATTTTGGTTATTTGAGCCTAGTCTTAAACCAATCTAATTAGAGAAGCCATGAAATGATTTACGGTCATGATATTGGATATGAGCATTGATAAATATGTGACTATGATGGAGGAAAAACATATGATAAGAGAAGAAGGAAATAAAAAGCTACAGGTAAAGAGGTGTTAAGGGATAAAGTTTTGGTGATAAACTCCCACTGTCCCACATATGTGTTTGATTAAGAAGTAAATAGGTATACCTTTGAGAATAAAAGAATCTCACGGCATATTTGATATCATCAGTTGATTCAACCTATATTTGAGTAAGATGTGAAGCATTCCTTAGTCAGTTGACAGAGAGAATGATTAGATATGAGATAAGTGACGAGGTTGAAAGTATCGTCAATTACCAGATTGAATTCATGGTGAGAGTTGATGATCTTGGTCGCATGCATGACCAGTAGATGATTCTACATTCAGAAGTTGAGTGTTAAGATCATATGAGAAAAAATCTAAGGATTCTTAGAGGATTGGTTTCCTAAAATGAATGACACTTGAGGTGTAGGAGATGGTATTAGAATGTTAGAGACAATGATCGTCTGGACTAGTCGAATACTAGAGTACAATTATCTGCTGTGTATGTATGAAAAATGGTTAGAAAGGTTATATTAACTTTTTTTATTTGATGGAAATAAGCATAGGTCTCTTCGAGCAAGATGTAGACACAAGCATTTGATATATATATATATATATAAAGTTTTTTATGGTTAAATATTCATGATTATCCAATGCGAATTGGTACTAAGCAATGAAATTTATGTACGATTAGATGAAAGAGGGTAGTCAGATTGTGTCCATGATCTTAGTTAGAAAGACACTAGAAATAATGCAAACATGAGATGTTTTCATCAAAATAAGTAAGCTTTGATATAAAGCGGAAGAAAATGAAAAAGTAACGATTCGCTATTAGAACCATCAAAAAATGTGATGAAAGAAAATGTAGACACTGGAAGTCAACAAGAGAAGTTGATGTTTTTGTTGGATGGAAGTCGTGAAAGAATAAATGAATGATGTTAGAGGTAAAACCAAAAGTAGAGATGGTTGAACAGATAAAAGGTGTGAAAGAATTTAAGATATAAAGATGAGCAAATACATCATAGATTTCATACTCATCTTACTATTTATGATTACTAATGTGAGTGTGATTTGAAAGTGTTAAATTGGAACAAGTTTATATCATGGTCAATCGTTGAATGAAATTCCTAAGTTATTAGATATGGTGGACTTTTAGTCGTAGATGATGTTGTCGATAAATCGGAAATAGTACAAAAAGAAACGTGTAACAAAATGGCGGGGTTTTTGTATAAAACGCTCAATAGAATGCAAATGCATGAGCTTAAGGAAGATGAAGGACAAATAGTTTTCTTGAAGTAGTTGAATGATGACATGTGAGTTCCCTCCTTGAAGGTAAGATTTAAAGAGAAAACCTTGATAGATTGTTCATTACTAATGGAATGCCAGGAAAGTGATAAGAGATAAAGATGAAGTGATGGTGATATCATATAGTTAGTTGAAATAGTTGGCCAAAGGGAGATTGAACTTGAGGAAATTAGCAAGAATTGCATGATTGATATAGTCAGAAAATAATCATTGGTTAAGTTGATTACTATATGTTTAGGCATACTCGATCTAATTTGAAACATATATCGATTGTATGGCAATCATACCCATATTGTTTATGTCAAGAAAGTTGACGCAAGTTCAAACTACGAATGGAGAAATACTTCATGTCTACGGGAGTATGTAGAATAATGATATATGAACTAAGTTGATGATAAATGGAAACATGTTTTTTTGAAAAATGATATGTTTCATAATTAGTGTACGTAACGGACTCGAACCAAGAAAGAAAAATGTACAAGAAGTACAAATAATGAGAGAGTTAAACCGTAAGATGAGTATAAGCCAAAATAATTTACTAGGTTCTGATTTATAAGTATGAAACCAAGTTAAATAATGTCTCTATGCTCGGTGTGACTAAATATGCATCGATTATTGTGAAGTATGCCAATAGAGTTCGTATGAGGAGAATGGATGTAGATCTAGGTAGATCTATGATATCGGATTCAAGAATTGGAATAGAAAATGCTCTTCGAAGAAAATATGTTGAAATATAAAAAGTGGTAAAGTTAGTAGAAAGTTTATGTGGAGCTATAAGACTTGAAACAAGTATGGGTTCCAAAAATCGGGAAGAAAGGCGAACAATATTAGATAAGCACGTATGTCTAAGCATGCACGACATGTTACATGTTACATGTAAGTGATATAGTGAACAATTTTCAGGGACTTGTTATGTAAAGGCAAAGAAACTAAAGGGTTTTGACCTAAAGGTTGAAATGTGATTCAATGAGCTTGTAACCCAAGAGTTTGAAACCGCCAAAATATTTAATATGGACATTCAATATGGTGAGACCTAATGGATTCGTTTTCTTCATAATCGGTTTCAAACCACATTATAAATAGAGGTATTTGGGAAAAAAGGTAGTCATCGAAAGGAAAAAGAAATCAAAACAAAACTATGGTCGAGTCCTTGGGCAAAGAATTGAGCACATAGACAGGATCACAGTTCGGTCCATAACGGGATGTCGGTAGCCACTTCGAGGAACGATTTGGAGTTACGACTTGTACGGTGAGTTTCACGTGACTTTTTAAATGGGTTGTATGCTTTATTTAAAATTCTATGCAAGCTTGCTATTTCTCTTCATGATTTTTATCATATGTAGCATATGAATAAAAGTGTGATATTTTGAACATACATGAACATGTACATATTTTGATATTTGGATGGCTATGTCGGTGTACAATGGCAACAAACATGTTGTGTGAGTCTGTGGTCAAGACGCAACTGTAGGGCAACATGTTGTGTGAGTTTTCCTAGTTGCCGAGTTTCAACCAAAACAACGAACACGCTGTGTGTGAGTTCCTTAGGTAACGCTGTCTGATGACGTTGACACTCACTATAATGTCATCGTTTTGTGAAATGTGCTATTCTTATTAATTGCATGCGTAATTGTTGAAGCATTGTGAAAAATGTAAAGTTGTTGTTCGTGCATGAAAACCGTGAATTCACTGGGCCCTAGGCTCACCCAAACTCTTTTAAAACTTTTGCAACCCAGGCAACTATTAGACTGAGAAGAGTAGTGGGATAAAAGAGATATGAGGATTGACACCTGAAGAAGAATAAGTGTAGATCAAGGCACTGATATATAAAGCAAAATTTTATTTGTCAAAATTTTATTTGTTTCTGCTGCAATGTAAGTGTTGATCTTGGGATACTACTTTTGAGATATTTAAGTATTCGAAAATTTTGGGGATGTTACTGTTGCAATATTCATCCAACACTTTCCTTTTAAAAGCATCCCATGTTAGTGACGAAGCGATAGCAATTTCAAGAGTCGTCTTGGTGACATTCCACCATGTTAGAGCTCGACTCCTCATCATGTGGGAGGAGAATTTCACCTTTTGCCCCTCCTCACACTCGCTAGCTTCAGACGCTTGTTCCATCTCTTGGATCCAACTCATGCACGTTACTCGGTTGTCAGTTCCGGAAAACTCTGGCGGCTTGCTACACATGAAGTTCTTGTATGAGCAGGTTCTCCCACCATGTCACATATTAGCAGCAACAAGGTCATCCATCCTGATCATAGTTATGGTGCCACCGGAACCCACCATGCCATGCCCAACAACAATCCCTTGTTCTCGAGCGTTGGCATCCCCACTCGCCAACAATTTCATTATCCTTTTTTCTTCAACAATCCAGATTGAGGGTTTTCATCTCGAACTACTGGGTCCGTGAGATTCAAACTCGCTCTTTGTGCGTGCTCCGGTCCATCAATAGACAATGGCAGCAACGGAGGAGGTAGCACATGGTTGACTCTCGCAGCTTGACTTGGAGTCGTCATGCCTATATCATACCCACCCTCTTGTGCTTGTTCTTCTTTCCACGTATCTGCCATTTCGTCTGACACACACGAGAATGAGGTTAAGAGTTTACACCAACACTAAATTAGCAATGAATACATACAACCACACACATCAAGTATCGTAATAATGGTAGAGTCAAGCATACTCATGTATCAATATATTCATGATAGCAGTAGCTAAGTGAAATTATGAACATAATATACATAATAATCCTTGTCACCATAGTCACGACTCTTAACTAGTGCATTTTTGTCGACCACCACGACCTACTTCCATCTTAAGAGTTCTACTCATAACTATTCAGTCATAACTTAAAGTCTCAGCTTAAGTCTAGGCATTTAAATTCACACCTAGTTCATTTAAACTAGAGCTATGATACCAACTTGTAAGACCCCTAAAAAATAACAGATAATTTAAAACTTCCAAAGATCCCTTAAATACATAGCTCGAAATAACAAGTATCTAAAGTTTACAAAGGAAGAAACACTACAACATGTATCGGAGTTCTAACGGAACAATCTAGTCCCACAAATGGGGACAAAGTCAGTCGGGTGCTACTAAAACCACCAAATCTACTATCTTCTCAAAACCGAATGATGTCTCTAAAGCCATCCTACCAGAACTTCTACCAAGCTCCACTCGCCATTCAGATTCATCTAAGACCTGATATATATGTCGAAAAGAAAAAGTGTTAGGCTTAACGCCTAATGAGTTAAAACAGTTTTCATCATATAAATCGTGAAACATTTAAGAAAAATATTTTACTCCAAATACGGTCGTGCCTGAAATGTAAGTTATGAAAGACTTTATTTACAATTCAAATTACTTCCAATACCAAACACCCTTTTTAAATAATTATTCAACAACCAACTTTCCCCAAAACGCACCCACGAGGTATTTCACCAAAATTCTATTTGTAGAAATAAAGTGGTACATTTCAACACCGAAAGCATGGGTAAGGGAATACACGGAAATAACACATTTCTGTGACGGGGGAGACCCGATTCCATCGAACGTGGAGGCAACACAAAGTTAACCCACTTATCAACGTTCTTGAGATTCACTTCGGGTCATGGATCCCCGTATACAGCTCCTCTGAGCAACCACCACAAGATACCCAAATGACCTTAATGTAAACTCGACCTCCAGATGAGTCTCACCGCAAAAGTCACAAGTCCCTGTATCCGGCACACCATGGGCACCACCTCAAGAACTTAGATCCTTATACGACTCTCCAAGAGCACCACCGTAAGCATACATAAAAACATGACTTGGGTACCACTCACTAGACTCAAACATGAACGTCAAAACTCAATGATGAACAACTAAATCCTATGCCTATGGATCCATTGCATTACCGTCTTAACATTACATGAATTCAAATGAATGAACTAATGCATGCAAAACATGTAATAACCAACATATGTGCAATAATTTCATTAACATAAAATTCCCCATATAGATCCATTTAAACCGGACAACATCCAAAAACTCATTAGAGTATAAGTCAAACCATAAGGCATCATAGAACGTTTGGCAACAAAATAAAGCCAATATGGCTACATACACCGATGTACAACTTTCTCAAAATTGGTATTTTCTCCAAGTATAAATGGCCAAAGGCCTGAACCATAAGGTCCGCACTTTTCCAACTACTCAAAAGTCAAAGGATGCCCGTTTCCAACAACTCGTGCTTTTTAAATTCGAAGAACCTAAAGTTTCAAACATCAAAACTCATAAGTTGAGTAAAACCCCAAATAAACCTTATTTCGATAACCATCCATAAAACACCCCAACTCACACTATAATTCCTTTTAAAACCATTTGTACCCTAAATTTTCCTATATTAGGGGCCAAAGCAACGTAATACCCAAATTCTTCAAATATTCAAGAAACTTGTATGGTGGATCCAAATCCCCTTTTTAGTGACTCAAGCACCTCATAAAATATTGTAAACCATTGTCAAGGATTTTATAACTCAAATATGTGTAAGTGTACAAATATTCACAAAACTTATCAAAATGAAGTAAACTTGTGGATATACTTTCAAAACCCCTAAATATGTGCATTTGACATGTATATAGTTTTTCAAAGAAAATATAACTCACCTTGCTAGATTTAGACTAAATGTAGGTTTTACCCATAAACTTAAGTTCCTTAGATGAGATATTGAATCCTTCCACTAGCTCCAAGTTTTCCACAATAATCTTTAGCTATAAACATTTCTAATTATACCAAGTTCCAACAAATGGAACGGGACTAAGAACCAAAAAACCCTAATTTCTTTGGTGAAGGAAAAGAGAAGGTTACCTTAACCACAACTTGTATCCACCAACAATACACTTCAAGGGCCACAAATTCTGACCTTAAGTTCTAAAACACCAAAGAATGAAATGGGTTTGGAGATGGCTTGATGAAACTCTAGAAGACGAGGATGAGATGATGACTTCCAAATCTTCGTATCTAATCCCTAGATTGGTGAGGAAGATCCTCCTAAAAATCCAAGGATTGAGACCTCCAATGCTTGAAAACCCTAAATAAACCAAAAGGGTTCGATTTGAGAGAAAAAGGGAAGAAGATTGGAGTCTAAATGAGAAATGGGGTGAAAAAAACATATTTAATGCAATCTGACCCTCGTCGGAGATAGTGCCCAGCGAGAGTGACACAATGTCACAATTGCGGGCACAGTCGCCCGAATTTCCCAGCTTTCGGTACATGTCCCACGACCATGCCCCGCGAGAGTGACATCCTGTCACAATCGCGAGCACAGTCACCTTGGGTACATCCAAAATCCAACTTTTCGAGCCGAAGCGCTCCCGATCCAAAACCCAAGTTTCACGATTACAATCCAATAATCATTTGTAAACAGATTAAATTAGAGAGATGTAAAATAAGGTTTTACCAAAATTACGGTTGTTACACCAACCCCATATATATATGATTAGGTTTATTTGAGAAATGTTAAATATATGAGAAATAAAGAAATGATCCTAACCCTTTATCTGGTCAATATTTGTGGCTTTGACTGTGAAACACCGGATAATTATTTGTGCAGTCTATAGAAGATAGAGGGGTAGTTTCGTAAAATACACGGGACGAGTTCATATAAGAACCTGTATGATCCACATATGAATTATATGTTCATATATGAACCAGTGTAATTCACATAGGAACTCTTTTAACTGATTCATATATGAACTTTTGTGATTCATATATGAACTATACATTTATATATGAATCAGTTAATTAGTTCATATGTGAATCACAAAGGTTCATATATGAATCTATTAATTAATTCAACTGATTTACATATGAATCTACAGTTAATTAGTTCATATTTGAATCAGTTAATTGGTTCATATAGGGATCACAAAGATTCATATATGAATCAGTTAAAAGAGTTTATATGTAAATTACACTGGTTCACATATGAACATATTGAACATATAGTTCATATGTGAATCATACAGGTTAATATATGAACTCGACTTGTATATTTGTAAAAACTACGAAACTGTCCTTCTATTTTTGGAATAGCCACAACTTTTGACCAGTCAAAGCCGTAATTGTTGACCAGTCAAAGACGCAATATTTGACCAGTCAAAGTCGATCTTGACCGAATGAAAGGCTTGGATTACTTCTCTATTTCTCATATATTTAGCATTTCTCAAATAAACCTCTCCCTATATATATATATATATGTATATATATATATAGTTTCATTTGAAAACCATCCTAATTTTGCAAACAGTCAATTGCATTGGTTAAGTTAATGAAATTATTTCATGAAATGTTTAATTTGATGAAATACCTTATAAATTCTTTCTTAATGAAATTGTTTCATATATTTGTGTTTTTACGTAAAAATGAAAAGGTTTCATGAGAATGAAAAATACATGAAACAATTTCATCAGAATGAGAAAATACATGAAACAATTTCATTTTTACGTAAAAAAACACAAATATATGAAACAGCTTCATCAAGAAAATAATTATATGAAACAATTTCATTAAATTAACCAATGAAATCGACGATTTGCTTGGTTTGCGAAATTAGGGTTGTTTGCATTTGATCTCTCGCCTATATATATATATATATATATATATATATATATATATATATATATATATATATATATATAGAAGAATGATCGTGTGAGAATAGAAGTTAAAGTGAGAAGCGTAAGAATAGATTTGAACCCTTGATCACTTTTAATCTCACCCTACCCCATTAATTGCGCTTATCACGGGAATTGATTAGTGC
This sequence comes from Arctium minus, assembly GCA_954870635.1. Taxonomy (NCBI): domain Eukaryota; kingdom Viridiplantae; phylum Streptophyta; class Magnoliopsida; order Asterales; family Asteraceae; genus Arctium; species Arctium minus. The sequence goes on along the minus strand of OX941090.1, from coordinate 21,302,964 downwards.
ATCTTGGTGCAACACATGAGTGTTGATCTTGAATTATGATTGATCTAAGGGTGGAGATCATTTCTTACTCTTCTAACTGTAACTTCCATGCTCACCGGAATCCAACCACATTAGTGTTGATCTTGAATTATATATATGTATACCTATGTATATATACACACATATATAAGGGTCTCCTTATTTTGTTAACCACCCTATTGGTAGTAACTGTGTGAATCAACCACAATCGTAGATGCATTAGATCAATGACTAGGATTAATAAGGGTAATTTTGGTAAGTCACATGTGCTTTGCATTTTGTGCATATGCGGATAGGAGTAATTTTGTCAAAACAGAAGGATCATAAACATGGAAAGTGCTATCCACGGTAACTGGTTTCAAAAACAATTAATTTGTGCATGCATTAATAAATCTAAATAAAACAACTACCAAATTTAAAAAAGAGAAAAATGTGGAAACAATATATGGAGGGAATCTTGAATTTGTGCATACATGAACAAATTCAAACCAGACATTAAACCATTACTTGAAATTCGTAAATAAAAAAATAAATTAATACATAACATCAAAACTTAATTTGTGCATACATGCACAAATTCAAAAACAAACGTTAAACCATTTACATAATTTGTGCATACATGAACAAATTCAAATAAAATAACTACCAAATTTAAAAAGGAGAAAAATATGGAAACAATACATGGAGAGAATCGTGAATTTGTGCATACATGAACAAATTCAAAAACAGACATTAAACATAGTTAGATAGTTAAGCATTTGTGTATTTGTGCATATGTGCATTTGAATTATAAAAAAAATGTAATAATCAATTAAAACGTCTATGTTGATCGATATCTTCTTTGATATTAAAAAATTATTTTAAATAAAATAGATTCTGAAAATCAAGATAAATACAAATAATGTAAATAATATGCAATTTAAAATATGTATTAAGTTGTAACATATGCATGTATGCATATGATATGATATGTATTGTGCATATGTGCACAATAACTAATATCATGTGAATAAAAAGTTAAAAACAACTTTTTTATGGTTTCCAGATAATCATATATAATGTTGGATATGAATACATCTGAATCAAACACAATCTTATAATCCTGTCAAAAAACTTACACCTATCAAAACCGATATTCGCTTCTCGAAACAGAGAACTATAAGATGAACAATTTTCGATATTGAATTCGTCTACGGATATGCCATCAAGCCCGATAGGATTACCAAACTCTTGGGTTAATCTTGTATTCCCAGATTGAACAAAGTCATTATCTCGTCGGGCCGGGGAAACATTATGTTCTTCAAAAATAGATTCTAAAAGACTCTCATTATCAACATCACACATTAAATGTGTGCCGCTCATTCCGATATATTGCAAATTTTATCTTCTTTGATTCCAGAAAAACACATATGTTCTTCACTTGCAGTAATGAAAACGCACGTTTGATAAATTTTATGTTTGATAATGATCGATTAACTTATTTAGAAAGGATATTTACAATATTATATAATTAGATAACTACCAAATTTAAATATGAGAAAATTATGAAAACTATTTAATCAATATTATAAACAATTAAAATACCAATAATACCCCTTACAAAATTACTATGGCATGAAAGTGGACATAAAACTTAGGTGGAATTTAATTGGTTAGGATTTGGTTAACAAGGTTAACACTAATGGAATAATTAATAAAAAAATGAGGCTCTATATATAAGGGGCATACCAGGAAGAACTCAATAATTTGTGATAACCATGAAATTCAATCTCAACCACAAATCAAAGAATAAATTAAGAAATTAATAAGTTTGGTAATTTTGACTTCAAATTTTAATTAAAGGGCATTTTAGATGTTTTAGAAAACTTATGTCTCTTCTTTCCTCTCTCTTCTCACCTCTTCCATCTAGCATGAAAATTCCACATTGATACTCGTTGTTGTATACACGTTGTACATCAATTAAGATCATTCTTTCTCTCTGTATATATATATATATATATACTCAATGATACTTACTGTATACACGTGATACATAAATTAGGACCATTCTCTTTATATACCCACCGATATCGTGCACACGTGATAGACACTATATAGATAAGAAAGAGGTGTAAAAGTGTTGATAGGTGTTACAGTTGCATAAATCTATGAGATATAGGGATAAAAAATATTGGAAGATTGATACAAAATATTGTAATTGAATAGATGGAAACGGAATAAAATGTTACCAAATTCTAATTTGCTAGTTTGGCATAAAAAATAAATTAATAATTTACCCTTTATAATTAGTTTAAAAATATTCTAAATTATCTTAAATGACGGTTATTATAAATTACAAAGTTCTCATTTGATTAAGCCATATATATATATATATATATATATATATATATATATATATATGTATATAGGTTTCAATGAACCGGTGAGCTTCTATATAGGGTTCGGTTAGTCATAATGATAAAAATAGCTCAGTGAAAGTACTTAAAAGTAATTGAAGGTATATGAAGTTTTTGTTCATACGTTCTCAACATAATTTCATTTTTTGTGTAAAATTTGGTGACACAATTGCAAAGATCTTGTGTACCAACTATAAGAAAATCAAGTTTATAAAACGTCAAAATTGTGTAAATGTCTTAATAAATTGTTTTATAGGACTTAAATTTAAAAAACAAAACAAATGTGTATCTTATGTAAAGTGTTAAAATAAGTTTATCAAATATTTTTTGACGTCTTAACAAGTTATAAGAACATATCATTTTTTACAAGGGCCTATTACTATTTTATATAAAATTATTTGAAAAGTGTTTTAAAATAAACAAGCGCTCTATAATTCTTACTTCATAGGACCCTTTTTCAAAATCATGTACTATAAATTGAAAAAAAAAAAATTTAATACGACCTTTTATTTTAACAATATTTCTAAAACTTGTTAAGAGGTCCAAAAATATTCTATAAATATAATGCAATACTTTTATATAAATCATAGGGGACACACTTATTAATTTGGTTGTCCGAACTTAAATTCCTATAAATTAATCTATTAAAATGTTTACAAATTATTTGCATGCTAAAGAAAAAAATGGTGTTTTGTGTTAACAACAATGACATCATTGGAGTAATTAAAATCATGCTAATTAGAGATGTTATTTCCATGCTTAAACTAAACGATAACTGTTGGGGAATGGTACAGAAAATCGATAGAGAGGGAGAGAAGATAGAGTGATCGGAACTTGGATAAGAATTCGAAATCGCGTGAGAGCTCGCTTTCCTTAAGTGATATTTCGACCCTATTCTGCCTGGGTATCACGAAATTCACTCGAGGATAATCTTAATTCACCGGTATCGATTCTGTCAGAAATCGATCATATCCAATCCTATATTATTAATGATAATAATTTTCCATTTAATGGGATTGATTGTCTGGCGGTTACACAATGATCTGGGGGTTACAAAATTGATATTCATAAAAAAACTTGACAGTTACAAAACTGGATATCCGCGCGACTGGAGGCGCTAGTGGACCCGCACGGATATCCGCGCCAAGCACTGGACGACAAAAATTCCAGTGCTCCGCGCGACTGGTGGCGCGAGTAGACCCACGCGGAGATCCGCGCCAAACACTTGATGACCAACATTCCAGTGCCCCGCGCGACTGGCGGCACAAGTGGACCCGTGCGGAGATCCGTGCTTAACTGTCAACCATTTACGTAGTAACCTTCCAAACAAGACCATCCAACAATCCCGGGTGCTAGCTAGCTTACACGAGTGTGCACTCCACACCTCCTAACTCATGTTATAGCTTAGCTACCAACCCCATTATTATCTTGTGAACCCAATTACATAAAATGAACCGATGATTTCACTAAAATCACCAACATTCCTCCCCCATTTTAGTGCAATCCTTGGTTCACAAATAACAGATAATATAGGAAACAAACTCATGCATAAATGAAAATATCTAAAAGATTGAATTTCCATCTTAGTACATTACACATTTCAAATACTCGAGAATCCGAGTGTCCTATGGATTGAACCCTTCAACCCATTTGAGTACCAGAAAATAACATACACATGAATTTAAAATTCTCTAAAGTTTAAATTTGACACTATACAGGCCATGTGTCCTTATCCATTCATGAGTGCATCAAAGCCAAGTACAAGCTTCTTGAAGCGGCCACACTTCGCACTCATATAGGTAGTTCCATTCATCATGTACCTGTACATGCACTTTTACAAAAGAACAATTACCTCCTCACTTGTAGTACCGAGCACATACCTTGGGATGATTATCTTATGCTCCAATCCCTTAAAGTGAGCCTTCCCATTGAATTCAACTTCTAACGTTGTATTAGAAGGGAATTGGGTATCTCACCGTTAGAGATTTAAATGGACTTTAATCCCATCCCTATCACCGAATTGTGAACCAAGTCCCTAGCTAACCGCTTCGTCAAGTGGTCCGCTAGATTTTGTTGCGACCGAACAAATTCAACCGAAATCACCCCATTCGTGATTATCTCACGAATCATGCTATGTCTAACACCTAAGTGTCTAGACTTGCCATTATATACTTGACTATAAGCTTTAGCCAAAGTAGCCGCACTATCACAACGGTTAGAAATTGGTGATATTGGTTTCGGCCATAACGGAACTTCATGGACTAAATTCCTTAGCAACTCCGCCTCTTTACCGGCAGCAGCTAATGACATAAATTCCGACTCCATAGTCGAACTTGTGATGCAAGTTTGCTTCTTGGAAGCCCATGAGATGGCACCTCCCCCAAGCAAGTACACCCAACCACTCGTAGAAGAGTAATCTTCTAAATTGGTGATCCAACTTGCATCCGAATATCCCTCTAATATTGAAGGAAACCCGACATATGACAAACCATAATCAATGGTTTTCTTCAAGTATTTAAATACTCGTCTTATCGCTTGCCAATGATGTATACTAGGATTGCTAGTATATGAGAATGTATAATCCCAGATCAAGTAATTCAAGATTTGACAATCAAAGAACAATTTCTAAATAGAGAGTAGACAGAGAAAGCTTATGTCATTGATCTAACTTGATATTACACGTATGATTCTAGTTACATGCTTACACACACATACTACATTATATATGGAACACTTATGACATACAAACTCTCACAAGACTAAACATCAAAGACTTTACAAAGACTTGACTTAGTTGACTTTACAGACTTTGACTTTTCACATTAAATCTTAGATACAATTATACACTAACATTCTCCCCCTTTGTATTCAAGATTTAACAAAAATTTGACAATCGTCTTCAGCTCTTGATTCTTCAAACTTTAACTCTGACGACTTTAAACTTTGTAGCTCTGGAAATCTTCAATCTTTCAGCTTTTGAAGAATCTTGAAAAATATTTAACAAAGTCTTTCACAATGTCATCAAGTCTTGAACAAAACTTTAAAATTTTGAAACTTCTTTGAGACTTTGAGGTATCTTTCAAAACTTATATCTTCATCTCCGTGATCTCTGAACTGTCTTTGAACAAACAAACTTTCTTGAATCATCTTTGAAATATTTTCGTCAGAATCTTTATGATCTTTTTGATGAACTTTCATCAGGCTTGATTAAATCAACATCAAATATTCAACTGACTTGATCATTCCAAAGTATCTTCCCCTTTTACTTTTCTTCAGAATGTCTTTTAAACTTTGCTTAATCTTCATCTGACTTGAAATTTCAGAATATCTCCCCCTTTTTGATGAATTGTGAGCAGCAAAATCATCAAAACCTTTTCAAGTCATCACCGTCTTTGAATAATAATCTCCCCCTTTGTGAAAAACTAACAATCTCCGCCCTTTATAAAATGACAATCTTCGCTCTTTTGATCTGTGTATCCGTCAATTCATAGGAAATGTATATACCTAAATCTTTTCAAATTCAGATATAATAAACGTTGTAACCCTGATTCAACGGATGAAACAGTTAGAATTGCCGGTAAGTAGCACGGAGCCACTTTGTACAACGGATGTACATTGGAAAGGAGTTTTTGTAATGTTCACTCCCCCATGGCTTCCATTCAATCATTGAAAAACCACAAAGGAATTTTCTATGAATGTTATGACAAGAAAACTCATTCCTTGTGTGTACGTGAAAGTGTAAGAAATGATTGAAGCTACTTAAGCTTGAACAGGCTCAAATTGTGTAAATTGTTGAGACAACAACAAGTATTACACGGACTCAATGTGCATGAATGAGGTGCGAAGGTGGGACAAACTTCCTTCTTCTTCAATATCTAAATCTTCCGAGTGAATACCAGATAGCATATGTGTTGCGTCCCCAAAGAAAATGAAACATTTCTTTGTTAAGAAAGACACGAGTGGTTGGTGGGGTAATTGCAAGAGTTGGCATGGGCTCAATGCCTTTTTCAATGATGGTCACCAAAAAATGTGAACCAATTAGTAGATGTGGTTGCCCGTCTCAGAAAGTAGTTGGTGCAGAGTTTTAATATTCTTTTAACTCTATTCTCACACCCTCTTTCTTTTGAAAATTCAGCTCACTTCTAACCAAACTCTCTTTTACATTTTTCCGCTCCACACACTGAGAAAAACTCAATCGGATGAGTTATCTCCCCCACTCTTTGATTTAAGACTCCTTACCCCTCAATCACACTAAGATTACTTCCGGGGTAGGAAACACTGGTTAACGTGAATCTATGGAAGTTCTGTTTAAGCTCTCACACGAATCCCATGTAATTTGTCCTATAAAGAATTGTTGCTCAACAATTTATCTTGAACAGTTAAGAATAAATATGATAACATTGTCAAAATGTATGCTAATTAAAAATATGAATGAATTGAATGATTGAAATGAAATCAAGAGAATTGTTTTGAGAATCTGACAATGTATCAATCAGATCAAATATCAAGAGTATAAACATGAAATGGTTGGGGTATCAAAGAACTTGATAGTTTGTTTATATGAATGCATATATACAATTTAGCAATGAAAGAACAAAGATTGAAATGATGAATGATGCTCAACAACGGTGAAATCAAACGAGGGCATTACCATCGAAAAATTGTTTCGTTATGAGACATGGTAATAACAAATTCAAATGAAGTACTGAACCGGTGTGTATGAAAACTTGACAGTATATGGACAAGATAATACACAAGTATTGATCTTTGGAAGCACACGACCTGTTAAACTTTAACGGTTAACAATGAAAAACATTTAAAATCACACTTCTAAATTCATGAAATCTTTTGAGGATCAGAAGTGGTTTGAACATCTCAGAAAACATTTTTCATGTTTGAAAGTTGTTCTTATTTCAAACAGTTAGAGATCTAGATCAGAAGATACTTACATTTAAGCTCCCCCTCAAATCATGATAGAATGATTTATATTCTGATAAGCTCCCCCAGGATATTTGCATAATATCCTTGTCCTTAAACATTAAAGAACGAGTCCTAAGCTGTTTTACTTAGAAGTTATAGCCCTTTAACATTGAAGTGTGGGTCTTGAATTGAATTATTCAAGAGACACAGTTCTTTAAGATACGAGTCCTAGACTGTTTTGTCTAGAAGTCAAATATCTTGCTCCCCCTACACCTATGGTACCTGCAAAATAGATTTGACAGGTTTTGGTACCCATTGGTATTTGGGTCCTGGTAAGTTAGATTTAGGAAACCACTTCTCAATAGATTTAAATCTTTTAAAATTACTTTTCTGAGAAGTTATTCTGTAAAATCCATACCAGTTATGAGCATATTCTTTTTGAACAAAATCATTCTCTCCACAGTAAGAACAACATATTTTCTTTTGAGCAATATATCCTGATCAAATGATCAGTGGAATAAAACATATCAGAATTACCAAAAGATTTACCTTTATGAGCATTGTTCTTCTTGGCATTTGATGTGGATTTGAATGATTTGTCATTCTTCTTCTCATCATTAGGAGAACTCTTCACTCTCCAAACTATTTGTCCTTTCTTTGAATGTTTTCCAAGAGATTTGACATAGAAGCTCGTTGGACTATCAACAGACTTGTCATAAAATATATTAGATGGATGAATCTGATATGATTTGACAATGTTTGGTTTGACACAGTTCTTTCTTAAAACATTTTCAAGAATGGATCTTGAAGCTGTTTTAAAAGAACAAACTGATTCAGATGAATTGTCATAAGGTGATTGAGTAATCACATCAACATAATTCTTTTCAGACAATTCAACATTTGCTGCTTCCAAGTCCTTTATCTTTTTGGATAGAATGTTTCTTTCTTCAGAAATAGTGTCAAACTTTTTCTTCAAATCAGATCTAACCATTTGTTCTTTAAGAATATCTGATGATAGAACAGTTATCTTGGATGTGAGCTTGGATATTTCATTTTCAAAGTTTTGACGTTCTAGCTCAAAATCTTTTTCCAAGTTCTTGTTCTTTTCTGATATTTCCTTGAAGATCCCAACATTTCTCTTTTCAGTATTTTTCTTTTCAAGCTCAAAAGACTTCTTTTCTTGAAAACTTGTTTTTCCTTTTCAAGCAAGTCTTGTAAAACAGAAATTTGTTTGGGAAATTCAGAAACTTTATCTTCAAGAACTTGTCTCTCTTTTGCAAATGTGTCTCATTTAGTAATTAAGATCTTTTCAAATTCTGACACTTGCTTGGAGAGTTTAATGCATCTTAGCTCCAAATCCTTTTTCTCTTGGATAGCTTTCTTAGAATGATCAGATAGCTTTTGAGTAGAAGCTTTCTCCAGATTTGATTTGTCTTTATATGCTTGGAGATTTTTCATCAAATCAACATTCTTTGCTTCCAACGCAAATATTTTATTTTCAAAAGCTTTAAACTTGATGTGCAGATCAACTGATTCAGCTTTAAGTTCTGATGTGTGTTGTTCAGTTGTCTTCAGCTTGCTTTAAAGATTTGATATTTTTCTTTCTTTCAATTTGATTATTTTCTCTCTTGCCTCAATAATGTTCCCTTTTATTTCAATTTCTTTCTCTTTCTCTTTCTCTTTAATCTCTTTCTCTCTTGCCTTGATTATACCTGAAAAATCAGATTTAGAATGATCAATACATTTTGCACATTCAGAAGTTTTATCAAAATTTAACAATTTAGCTTTAAACTCCTGAATCTGATTTAGAAGATCTGAATTATGAATCTTCAGTTTATCCCGTTCAGCTTCTATAACAAGTATTTCAGGCATGTATATGATTGCAACATCTCTCCCTGCTAAAACATCTTTAGACATCTTGATATCTGAAAAAATTTACATCAAAATGATCGTCAAAAATCAGAAAATTATGATCACTATCAGAAATATGTCCCCCTCCGCAGACTTGAAAATCAAACTTGAAAAGATCAGGAAAAAAAATTCTAAGGCAAAAACTCGCAAAACACTGTGGATTGAACTTCTCGTAGATAGGCTTATGCGTGTTTCAATTTCGCGCAGAACACTACATGCGCGTTTCAAGTTTGCGCAGACAATTAAGGGTGAGCAAGGAGTCCCAAATCCCGATACCGAACCGGTACCGTACCGATCCCGAACCATCCCATGTATTTCGGTACGGTAATCGGTTCCATGTTTTTCCTATAATCGGTAATCGGTTCGGTACTGATGGGGTACTAGTACCGAAATATCGTTAGTATTACCGGTACCGGTACCGTACCGTTTTAACCGGTACGGTATTCGGTATCGAGTTTTCCACATTTTCGGTATCGGGAATTTTTGGTACGGTACCGGTTCGGTACGGTACTGTTCCCATGCTCACCCCTACTGACAATGGTGTGCGAGTTTTGGCTTCTCGCAAATGTCTACGTACGCGTTCTTGAGCGTGCGCGTTCTATACTTAGAAAGTTTTCAACACTTTAAGTTCGCGCAAAATGTAAACTCGCAAAACAATAGAACTCGCAGATCACTATGGCAATCACTTCGCGCAAGTAGGCTCGTGCGCATTTCCTCTTCGCGCAGACAACTATGTGTGTGTTCTTCGTTGCTTTGTGCGTTTAGTGACGTACATGTTCTACACTTAGAATCTTGCGCGAATTTCAAATCTAGCGTGTTCTTCATCTGTGTTCACGAATTCGATTCAAAAACTTCAATACCTACAATTAAGACTTGAAAATGCATAGTTATGATCGAAAAGTGAAACTAAACACTTTCTTAATACAATCTTTAAGCTAAAAACTACAAAATCACATAGAATCAATGAGATACAGTGTTCGAACCATTTTAAACCAAAAATCACAAAAATCTAAAATTAAATGAGAATTATTGCGAATTTCGTGATACGATCTACACAATAAATGTTCTAAAACACAAATCGAACACTAATATACCATTTTCTTGCAACAAAATTGATTTAACAATGAAAATTTGATGCAACGGTGATTTTAAAAAAAATATGCGTGTTCTTCAAGAATCTAAAAAAAACAATCAAATCAAAGCTTTTCAAATCATCTAAATAGTTTTGGTCTGCTCTGATACCAATTGAGAATGTAATCCCAGATCAAGTCATTCAAGATTTGACAATCAAAGAATAATTTCTAAATAGAGAGTAGAGAGGGAAAGCTTATGTGATTGATCTAACCTGATATTACACGTATGATTCTAGTTACATGCTTACACACGCATACTACATTATATATGGAACACTTATAACATACAAACTCTCAAAAGACTAAACAACAAAGACTTTACAAAGACTTGACTTAGTTGACTTTACAGACTTTGACTTTTCACATTAAATCTTGGATACAATTATACACTAACAGTATACCTACTCAAATTGCCTACGGCAAAAGCGATATCCGGCCTAGTGCTTGTCATGGTATACATCAAGCATCCAATAGCCTTTGAGTACTCGAGTTGTGACACCGCTTCACCCGAATTGGGCATAAGCTTCACACTCAGATCAAATGGAGTACTCACCGGAGAACAATCAAAGCAATTAAATTTCTTTAATACTATCTCAATGTAATGAGATTGCGTAATTGCAATCCCTTTGTTTTCACGCTTGATCCTTATTCCAAGAATCACCTCCGCCTCTCCCATATCTTTCATAGAGAAACTTGATGACAAAAACTCTTTGGTTTTATCAACTTGATTTTGGTCGGTGCCAAAGATCAACATGTCATCAACGTATAAGCAAATGATTACTCCGTTACCGGATGTGTCAAATTTGCTATATACGGACTTGTCCGCTTGGTTTAACATAAAACCGTTGGACAAGATAACCTCATCAAATTTTTGATGCCATTGTTTGGGTGCTTGTTTAAGCCCATACAATGATTTTACATGTTTACATACCTTATGCTCCATCCCGGGCATAACAAAACCTTCCGGTTGTTTCATGTAAACTTCTTCCTCCAAGTCACCATTCAAGAATGTTGTTTTGACATCCATTTGGTGAATCACTAAATTTTGGATAGCACCTAAGGCTATCAACAATCTAATCGTGGAGATTCATGCAACCGGGGCATAGGTATCAAAATAATTGATGCCTTCCCGTTGCCTAAAGCCTTAGATTACTAATCGAGCTTTGAACTTGTCAATTGATCCATCGGCTTTCATCTTCCTTTTGAAGATCCACTTGCATCCCAACGGTTTACAACCCGGTGGCAAGTCCGATAACACCCAAGTATTATTCCCCATGATGGAATCCATCTCATCATTTATTGCTTCTTTCCAGAAAGCAATATCTTGAGATTTCATAGCCTCATCAAATGATTTTGGATCTTCCTCAATACTATAACAGTAAGAGAATTGTGACTCAATCTCATCTCTTGATCCCTCTACCAAGTACACTTGGAAATCGGGACCAAAGGATTTTTCGATCCTTCCTCTTTTGATCCTTCGAAGCATCAGAGATTCGGTTGGAACAATTGCTTGTTCTTCAACCTCACTAGTTACACTAGTACTTGGAACAAGGTCCTTCGGCCCAGGTATTGAAGATAATCTATTCTCAACAAATAAAATATCTCTCGATTCTATAACGGTGTGAATCGCTATAAAATCATTAGGTTCAATAATATAGAACCTATAAGCCTTGGAATGTTCGGCATATCCAACAAAGATGCAATCAATACCTTTCTCACCCAAAGTTTTCCTTTTGGGTTCGGGTAGTCGAACAACCGCTCGACAACCCCAAACTTGAATATAATTCAAGTTAGGCCTTTTCTTGAACCAAAGTTCATATGGGGTAATCTTGTTCCTTTTATTGGGAACTCGATTTAATAAATAACAAGTCGTTAACATGGCTTCACCCCAAAATCCATCACTCAATCCCGAGTAGGATAACATTGAGTTAACCGTTTCTTTGAGAACTCTATTTTTCCGTTCTGCCACACCATTTTTTGTGGTGTATAAGGCGTCGTAGTCTCATGAATAATTCCTACGGATTGGAAAAACATGTAATCGTAATATTCCCCACCACGATCAGTGCGTAAACATTTAATAAAACCGTTCATTTTCAATTCAAGTTCCGTTTTATAAATTTTAAAATTTTCTAACGCTTCATCTTTTGAGTGCAATAAATAAATATAACAAAAATGTGAAGTGTCGTCAATAAAAGTAACGACATACTTTTTATTACCAAAAGACGGAGTTGAATGCAAATCACAAAGATCACTTTGAATTAATTCAAGCACCGATGAATCCCTTTTCACTTTAGGAAAAAGGTTGTCTAGTGATCTTTGTCAACATGCTAGTTTTACATTTTTCGGTTTTAACATCAAAAGACGGAATAAGACCGTCTTTTGACATTTCAACCATTCTTTTAAAATTAATATGACCAAGCCTTGCATGCCATAAAATAGAATCAACACAATTCTCATTTGCAATATAAATGGAATTTGAAACAAACTTATTTTTATTCACCCTCAACATAAACATATTATTATTCAAATAACCAAATCCTACAAAAGAGCCACCTTTTGACAAGGTAACCTTGTCAGACTCAAAAACTTGCCTATATCCTAACTTATTCAAGATACTACCGAAAACAAACAAAATGTCTAAAAGTTCAATAATTTTGCTAGAACTAAACTCTAGCCTAACAAAGTCACGTCCAAGAATGGGAGAATTTGACTCGTTCCCCATGTGTAGCACGGATCCGTCTTCAACCGGTTCTAAAGTGGTGAACCAACATCGATCCTTACACACATGACTCGAGGCACCCGTGTCAATCCACCAAGCATCATCATCATCCTGCACATAAAATGATTTGGATATTAGTGGTACATAATTCAAATTCGAATTAAAACCAAAGTCAATAAACCGACCTTACTGTGGGTGTTGATCCTTGGATCCTTGCCCACCACCACTTGTGCTTGTTCCATTCTTGTTCTTGACAACTCGACAATCCCGTTTGAGATGGCTGGTCATGCCACAAGTCGAACAGGTTAATTTAACTTTTTTGTTGGGACCTTTCTTGGCTTCATTGAACTTCCGTTTTCCCTTGAAGTTGTTGGATCTTCCCTCTTCCACCATGTTCACCGAAGGTACAGAAACCTCTTTCATCTTAGGTTTCTCAATCTCTTGCGCCCGTAGAGATTCCTCTGTGTGCAAGTGACTACCGAGTTGTACAAGAGACAACTCTTCCTTCTTGTGTTTCAACATGTGTTTGAAATCTTTCCAAGAGGGAGGCAATTTATCAATTATGTTCGATACGGAGATAGATTCGTCCATCTTCACATTGTGTTGAGCATATTGGCCTAAAATGCGTAGGAGCTCATTATATTGCTCCATCACAGGCCTTGAGTCCACCATTTTTTAATTATTAAAATTACTCACGAGGAACTTCTTACTAGAAGCATCCTCCGCCATGTATTTGGACTCAAGAGAGTCCCATAGCTCTTTAGCGGATTCAACATTTTGATAAATGTCAAAGAAGGAATCACACATACCGTTTAAGATGTGGCCGTGATATATGTAGTCATCGTTTTCCCATTTTCCGTGACGCCGGGTCATCTCAAACGTCTCATCCTCCATTACTTCATGCATCGGTATGTTCAACACGTACACGACCTTCAACGTGATCAACAAGAAATGCATCTTCTTTTGCCATCGTCGAAAATCTACGCCTTCAAACTTCTCAAGTTTGGTGAACTTGGTCGTCATGTCTCTCACGGATTGATCACTTGCCATCTCTCTCACGATAAATATCACTTAAGATTGTTGGGGAGTGGTGTAGAAAATCAATGGAGAGGGAGAGAAGATAGAGTGATCGGAACTTGGATAAGAATTCGAGATCGCGTGAGAGCTCGCTTTCCTTAAGTGATATTTCGACCCTATTCTGCCTGGGTATCACGAAATTCAATCGAGGATAATCTCAATTCACCGGTATCGATTATGATAGAAATCGATCATATTTAAACACCAAGAGAATCGTAACCGATCCTATATTATTAATGATAATAATTTCCCATTTAATGGGATTGATTCTCTAGCAGTTACACAATAATTTTGGGGTTACAAAATTGATTTTCATAAAAAAAAGTTGACAGTTACAAAACTGGATGTCCGAGTGACTGGAGGCGCTAGTGGACCCGCACGGATATCCGCGCCAAGCACTGGATGACAAACATTCCAGTGCTCTGCACTACTGGCGGCGCGAGTGGACCCACGCGGAGATCCGCGCCAAACACTGGATGACCAACATTACAGTGCTTCGCGCGACTGACGACGCGCATGGACCCGCACGGAGATCCGCACCAAACACTGTCAACCATTTACTTAATAACCCTCCAAACAAGACCATCCAGCAATCCCGAGTGCTAGCTAGCTAACACGAATGTGCACTCCACACCTCCTATCTCATGTTATAGCTTAGCTACCAACCCCATTATTATCTTGTGAACCCAATTACATAAAATGAATCGATGATTTCACTAAAATCACCAACAATAACGACACTATTTAGCAAATGATCATGAAATTATTGATATGTGGACATGAAATTTAGTCGTAAAAATACGACTGATACATAAGTCACGTTCACATTCAATATGTCAATTATATCTTCAATTATTCATTATAGAAAACCAATATTCTATTGTAATTAATCTCAAAGAGTTTTTTTATAATGATTTTAATGTCTAAACCAATATTTTAGGAATCACAAGGTGATAGGTATATATGCACCATGCCATTTGTTTAATGAACAATGTACTTTTGATTTAGACATTTTTATAACATGTTTAATAATGCAATTTTCTAATACACTTTATATTAAAGAAACTTATATGGTGGGATATGTACAAATATATGACAAGGATAAGGGATTACTTTTTCGATTTTACCGATTATAAATATAAACTCGTGTGATAATTTGAATATTTTATGGAATAAATCTAAAGATTTAAAAAAAAGTCTGAGCTTTGTAATTTTATTTCATCGGAACTATCATAGAAACATCTACAAAGGTTTTTCAACTTCTTACAAAAAAACGTTTCAAAAGTGACGTTGCTTTGCCACATCATACATCTTTGTAATTGCTCTTGCAGCAGGAATCGTTGCCAAAAAAAAATGAAAGGCTACATGAAGCAACACACACGGGGAAAAATCATTCCCCAATTCAACGTGTCGTTGAGTTTAAGAATACGGAAAGGTTAATCAAAAAATTAGAAAACTCAAGTTTTATTAATCAAAGCTCAATATATCCATATATCGTAACATCATACTAAATAAATCCTAGAAAACATGAAAATAGCAAAATAGCCCAAGCTTGTTAAAAAATTAGATTAAAGTACATTTTTGGTCCCTTAGACTAACTTCTGTTAAATAGGTCTTTAATTCAGGGTCTATTTTCTTCTTTTTTTAGTATTTCTCTAACTTTCAATTAAGAATGAAGAAAATATATAAATATATTACTATTTATGTTATATTAATACATATGTACATACATAAACAAAAAGCTTCGATATTGCAACTCCCCCCCCCCCTTCCCGGCAACCCTTATATGTTTTTGGTGCAAGCTCCAGCGACAAAAGCTCATCTTCCGTTAGAAGCTCCGGTCATATCTCCCCTCCTTGAGCCACATGTAGATCTAATCCATCTTCATCGAAAACCTACATCTTTCTCGACATGCAACCACCATGGCGCTACTGGGCTTATTTTTTATTTCATCGTGAATCATCCTTGTGATTAGTCCTCCTCTACTGGGTTTGTTTTTTATTTCATCATCGTGATGGCTCCCCTCTGCAAGCGTTTTTATATTTAGGGATTTTTTCGATTTGCTTCTTATTTTGGGATTTTAGAGCTTTTAATTTGGGTTCCATTTGATTCAAATACTAGTTTGATATTCCTTTGATTTGGGTTTCAGATAATCATCTGGATATGAGTTATTCTTTATTTTCAGATTTAGGTTCTGAGGGAAATGGATAGCCACGGTGGTTATGATGAGCACTACAAGAAAAACCTTAGTTAGTGACCAAAGTTTTAGTGACTACTTATATTTTGGTCACTAACTATGACGTTAGTGACGATGACAAATGTCGTCATTAATTTTTGGTCACTAATATGAGTTTTAGTGACAAAAAATAAATTTGGTCACTAAGTGGTTACTAAATCTTATGGAATTCCTTTTACGACATTGAGTTTCGTCACAAAAAGTAGTGGTCTTTATATTGAAAGGATTAGTGACCCAAAAATAATGGTCACTAAATTGAATGTGTTTGTGACCAAAAACTAGTGGTCACTAATTGAGATTTGTTAGTTGAAGATTGTATTAAGTTGGATGGGTTAGTGACAAAAATAAGGTGGTCACTAAATTTAATATGTTTGTAACCAAAAAATAGTGGTCACTAAGTGAGATTCATTAGTTGTTATTGAGTAGGATGGGTTAGTGACCAAAAAAAGGTGGTCACTAAATGGTATTAATTAATCATATGATTGGAAGGGTTAGTGACCAAAAAAAAAGTAGTCACTAAATTAATTATGTTAGTGACCAAAATATAGTGGTCACTAAATGATATTTAATAATTAAATAATTCTAGTGAGTTATGAAGGTTGGATGGGTTAGTGACCAAAAGAAAGGTAGTTACTAAATTAAAAGTGTTAGTGGCCAACAAAAGGTAGTCATTAAGTGGTATTCATTAATCGTAGACATGGAAGGGTTAGGGGCTGTTTGTTTACCTCTTAATGGTTCCATTAAGAGGCAACATCTGAATCGTTAAGAGGTAATTCTTGTTTGGCAAAAAAAGTGTCTGCCTCTTAATGGTTTCAAAACCCTCTGAATGATTTTGTATCCTGACCCTCCCTTAACCATTAAGAGTCCTGATTTCATTTTGAACAATTAAAAAACAATCGTATTTCATTTCGCACTATATCATAAGAACCTCTTAATCATTATGACCACTTAATCATTCTATACCAAACCATTCAGCAACTGCCAAACGGCCCCTTAGTGACAAAAAATGGTTGTCACAAATTAAATGTAATAGTGACCAGAAGATAGTGGTCACTAAGTGGTATTCATTACTTATGGAGTTAGAAATCTTAGTGACCAAAAAGTGGTGGTTACTAAATTAAAGTGTTAGTGACAAAAAATAGTGGTCATAAGTGGTATTCATTAGTTGTAGAGTTGGAAAAGTTAATGACAAAAGATGGTTGTCACTAAATTGAAAGAGTTAGTGACTAAAAAATGATGGCCACTAGATTAAAAGTATTAGTGACAAAAAAATAGTGGTCACTAAAAGAATGTTTGAATTAAATTTACTATTTAGGGTTAAAATATAAAACAAATTAAAAGTGTAGGGTTTAGAATTACCAAGTCTCTCAAACAAAACTCACGCAGATCCAGTATGGGTTTAGACCCAGCTCAATAACCTGACTATATAAAACTGTTTTCTCAATCGGATCAGATCTACCTTTGCTCTTAACCCTATCCAAACCCAAGACGAGCGCTCTTGATGAGCACCATTAACCTCCGGTGAATGAGCCTTCCCTCTAGTAGCGAGAAACCGATACATTTTTTCTCTCAATTGTCCTTGGCGACACCAATGACCACTCAATCCGAACCTCGATGAAAACTCTCAGATATCGCTTCCCTCAATTTCCCTGGCTTGTTCTCTTGCTCCTTCTTATTTTATTCTTACGCATTCATATAATTTCGACAATTTTAGTGGTGGAACTATGGTATAACGACATAGAGTGGAGAAAGGAATCAAATAAGAAGATGAACACATAGTGGTACAACGACGTTCCCTGCTCTTCCATCGCCGTCGAATCCATCATTAGCGTCGGCACTGTAAGTACAATCGTTTTATATATCGGTATATATGTTAATCAATTACACAATCAAATAGTCTAAACACTTGACAGAATCAAAATCTGTAAATCGCAAGGTGGATTAATTTGGGGTTCATGTTCTGGATCCTATGATGCCAAGCAAAGAGGTAAAACTATTTACGATGTTGCACTGTAACTTTAGTATTTTCCAAATGCAAAAAAAATCATGTGTTTTGTATCTAGTTTGAAATATTAGTTCATGATTTGCTATGAAGTTAGGAAGAGTGAACTGTATCGATTATGCAGCGAAATTTTCACTTTGAAAATGATCACTTTCTAAGTTGTTTGTTCAGTGAATTTCGTGGTAAGTTTTTTAATTATTTCTTCCATGACTCTTTTTATAACCACTTGATTTCAATTCTTGCTACTTGGCTTCCTCTTCAAGAGGTAGTTGATTTTAAACCTAAACTGTAGTTTGTTCTTAAACCTGTAGTGTCATTTTGATTAATGGATTTATATCTGATCTCACTTGCATGCCAAAGCAGTTGGTAAATATGGGTTTCAATGTGGTAATCTCATGGATGATGCATTTTTTTTCTTAACTATATGATCATATCAAGTTTACCGGTAATTTTATGAAACAAGTTTGTCACTTTTGCCTTCTCTTCTAGCATAGGTGGCTTAACTGAAGAATATCTACAAATTGTGTATTATTTGCAGAGAGATTACTATGTTTATACATAATTGATAATTTCCGTCTATCTGATGATATATGTACCAACTTTATTGACCCCATGAGACAAAACTTGCACATAGACACCACTCACCGTTTATATTTCTCTTTCAAAATAGGGTTAAAAAAATTAGTGTACTTGTCTTCGGGTAAACCATAGAAAGTCAAGTCCATCGTATCATGAGAAGTATGCCCTCTAAAGCTTGTTCCTTTTTCATTAGCCTTTGATATATCGTCAGCTAAAAGGTTGCACAAAGAAAGGGCTACCAAACTAGTTGTTAAATATTTCAGATATTTGGTCCTCTTCCCATTTGCAGCAGGTATAAGCTATTTAATCTTGTGATATTCATTTCCTTGTTCAGGACTGTTTGTTGGTATATTTTCGTTTACAAGGTGTGGGATTCAAAGATACCGCAAGAAAAGCGATTGGGTTAGCTTATTCAACATGTTTGGATGTGATATTGATTTATTTATTCAACATGTTTGGATGTGATATTGATATTCAACAAAACTCCTAATTACAACCCACAACTCGAATTTGCTTCAAAAACTAACCTATACTATGTGTTTATCTAACAGTCTTTGTGGTGTGGGTGATGTTATCTTCTCTGAATAGAATGGTTGTAGGTTCATGAGGGGAGAAATCATGAAGTTTGAGAACTTGTCAAAAGTGCAGGACTTTAGGTATAGTTCTAATTCTTGATGTATGTGCACACCAATGTTATCATTCCCACCACTACTCCTTTGAAATTAAGACCACAAAGCAGAAAAGAAAAGGTTAACTTTGAAGTTAAAATAGTTGATTATTACAGTAATATAGAAGAGGACAACAATCTTCACATAGCAATTGTGAATGGATTAAATTGTTATTGATTTCAAATTCAAGGATATTTGTGGATTACTTATTTGAAAAACATTTGTTTTATGTATGCTACCATATTTCTGATTTAGTATTATCTGTCACTACTGGTGCTTACTCTCAACACATTTTCACATTTTAGCACTGCCTCTCTTATTTTCAAGCTCTTCTTATGTTCTTTCGTAGCAAATTTATTTAGCAAGTTTAATTCCTTTCTTTTGTGCACTTTGCACAAGTCGGGGGTCTTCATGGAAATAGCCACTCTACTCCTTGAGGTCGAAGCTAGGTCTACGTACATCCCAACACCTCAGATCCCATCTCTTTGGGCGGGATATACCTAGGTTGTGTTGTTTGGTTTGGTTTTAGTCACTACTTGTGCCATACATGACTCCAGACTCGCTAAATGTAACAACCTAATACTGTTATGGTAAAGCAATTGGCCCATGTCTTATAATTGTTCCTAACATTGTTCTGGTTGGAAGGTTAGTCAACTTATGTTCGTATTAATAATCTATTTTCCATGCTTATCTAACTTAATTTTCTGCAGACTAAGTTACATAATTGGTTGCCCTACATTTAGTAAAGATAAGTGTGTTGATCCCAATAATGGTGTTCTAACAAATGATTAACCAATACAAACTACACAAAACATAATATTTATTTTAAATTACCATTGAAAAGAGTTTAATAAAATTCGAGAAAAAAATTAGACTTATTTTATAACAATCTATTGTTTATTGTTAAATTCACTTTACTCTTTCTATTCCATATTTTCATTTAAACTTTATTTTTATTAATTATTCAAATATGTTTAATATTTAATATAAACACACACACACACATTTATATATATATATATATATATATATATATATATATATATCAATGTTCTAAATAACATGAGATTTAAGGTTTGTGTTTGACGTCACGTTAATCACTACAAGAAATTTCACCTACAGCTACAAAACCTATAGCGACGACAAAAGTCGTCGCAATAGGGTTAAATTCATATTCCAAAAATTCAAAAAGAGATATATTTTAGGTAGGAAATTAGGGAAAAAATATTTTAACCTACAGCGATGACATATCGTCTCAATAGGATGAAAATAATTATTTATACTTTACAGAAATTCAAAAACAAATATTTTTTAGATGGAAAATTAGGAAAATAAATATTTTAACCTACAGCGACGACATGTAGTCGTTGTAGATATAAATTTTTAATTTTCTTTTACCTTTTACTAAATCAACAATTGTTTTTTAAAAATAAAAAATTTGTATTAGGTATAGACACGATTTGTCGTCGCTGTAGATAAATTTTTAAAATTTTTTTCAATCTTTTACTAAATTAACAATTGTTTTTTAAAAATAAAAAATCTGAATTTCTTTTATATTTTTCCTTAATTAAGAATTTGTTTTATATTTTAACCTACAGCGACGACATGTAGTCGCTGTAGATATAAATTTTTAATTTTCTTTTACCTGTTATTAAATGAACAATTGTTTTTTAAAAATAAAAAATCGGGATAAGCATTAGACTCGACTTATAGTCGCTATGGGGTGATTTTTTTTAAATTTTAGAAAAAGGTAATACAATAATTAACTGAAATGATAAAACAAATTTTATTTTCTTTTCAACATTTATCAAACGTACGACTAACACATTTGGAACCCTAGCACGCATCTCGTTCTCTTCAGATTTTCGTCTCTACCTGCATCTCGATCTCTTCTGATTTTCGTCTCTACTGTCGTCGATTTTCATCTCTTGTATCTCGATTTTCATCAGAAAGCATCAAAACACGTTCATCTCGTGGGTCTCTTGCATCTCTCGTAGTCTCAAAACAGGTAACGATTTTTTTGATTTTGATTTTGATTTTTGATTTTTGATTTTTGATTTTGATTTTGATTTTGATTTTGATTTTGATTTTGATTTTGATTTTGATTTTGATTTTGATTTTGATTTTGATTTTGAGACTCAAAACAGGTCGGTGTTTGATTTTGGGTCGCTACAGAGACGAATTATCATCGATTTCATCTTTTTGTTTTTCTTCTTGTGTTGATTGATGTATGGAATCATATGATATTTGTAGGAAAAGAGGAGGACAAATAGGCGAGTTGAAGAGCTTCTTTCAGTCTGCCATCCTGAAACTCCATTGCTTCCCCCAACATAAATTTGGTAATCTTTGCTCGCACCTTTTTGTGGAATGCTTTTATTATTTCACCTAACTCTGCCTTCAAACCAATCATCTCCAGATTGCTAAAACTATCTATATATAGGTTGATTTTGGATTTTGATTTTGTTTGATTGATATAATTTTCGGTTAAGATTTGATAGGGTTGAGAGTTTTGACAAAGGTGCATATGCAGATATACTTACTCCTACTGGGCTTTAACATTACTTGGTGCCACATTTAAATGGCTAGGTTGAATTATCATGTTTTTAGTTGTTGTTGAACAAAAGGAAATTACATATAAAATAGTGTTACTGTTGCTTATTCTAGTCTTTCCTTAAGGAAGTGTTTACTCTTAAGGAATCATCAACCCCCCAACTACACACAAACACAGAAACGTACATACCTTCCAATGCTTTTTATGGTTTAAAGAATTGTAAATTAATTCTAATCGAACGATTATCTGCCTAAATGATGGTCTCTTGGCTGGATTTTCATGCCAACACTCCTCAATCAACCTGTTACAAAAACCAAACTATATATAAACACCTATATATATATATATTCATCACAGAACTCAATTTTGTGCTATAAATAATGAGAACCAAGATTCAATCTATTTCTTTGTGAAAGCTGAAACAGTTGTTGTTATGAATTAAACAAGAACCAGGATAGATTACAAAACCTTTACTTGCATGTCTTTCCCGAAAAGCCTGCTCACAAGTCACCTTGGAACCGATAAACCCAATTCTAGTTCAAAACAAAAAGAATCCCATATCAGATATATCAATAGTAGTAGTACAACTTCTGTGTAACCATCAATTCAGAAACATATCTCAATAACTTCTAATAGGTATATGATCGATCGTTTGCAAGAAAAAGCACAACGTCACGTTCCATCATACTCATCTGGGAAAACGAAAGATGTTACTGTAAGGCTATGCTTCAAGCTAGATGCAGAAACTTGATCTCAAATTCTTCATGCCAAAAATAAAAATGTTTTTAGAACCTATTAGTTCCTTGATTTTGGAAGTATATATATATAGCAAAACTCACAGACTCCTCACTTAACTTTATACAAGTCGAGCCAAGGCTCATGCTTATACATATTTATAGGATGTTTATGGCTGCAAACAAGCCGAGACAAGCTTGGAAGGGTTCAGGCACGACTCCACAGTGTTAGGCTACAGTTGGACTCGATCCAATAACTTGACGAGTCTTGTTGATTTAGGCTCAAGAAATATTCGAGCTTGATTTGAGAGCTCAAATAACTCTAAAATATCCAGCAAAACTATGCTCGAAGAAGCAAACTTGATTCAAAAGGTGAATAGCTCAATAATATCTACGAAAACTATGTTCGATAAAGCAATTTCATTCGACTTTTTGCGTAACTCTTTGTCCAGACTCGTCGCCTTTAACTTCAAACTGTCGAAATCTTGTTTTGACGCCTCCATGACCCCTTTCGTGTCCATGATTTCCAGTTTCAGCTTCTCATTTTCATCCAACTTTTCGCGTAATTCTGTCTCCAGACTTGTCAACTGCGATTTTAATCTGTTAAAATCCTGTGTTGAATCATTTTCCAGATCATTTTCTTGTTTACCCAAGATCAAGTCCGCCATTTTCAGTTTCAAATCCTCATTCTCCTCAATGGTACATTGCGATTCAGTCTCTTTATCCACCAGATTAGCCAGCAAATCCTCAATATCTGCTTTTGATCTCTTCAGTTCAGCAATGATGTCCAATGTTTGACGCGATTGTTCTTCATGGAATCTTATTTCAGCAGATTTCAGCTTTCCCAGTTCAGATTTCAAAGCAATAATCTCCTCGGATTCACTTTTTTGATCTTTTGTCTTCATTTTCTTGATAATCCTTCTAACGAACTTACACGTGCCCTTGATTGGTCTAACGAAATTCAATTCATTCGCTCAAGTCAGAATTGCATTATAGTTTATCAGATTTGAAGAAATAATTGAGATACGAAGAGTAAGATATCATGGTGGATGAAATTTGTCCAGCCTGGTAGACAATGGCAAATTTAGGTTGAGATATTTTAAGAGTTTGTTTAATTTGATGCCCACTTTCTGTCAAATGATTATGCGCTTGCTATAAAAACAATATTTACCATGCGATTAGCTGTTATATTCCTCCATTAATCCCCACTAGTTAATTCTACTTAGCAGCTGCTATAAAACCCATCTACTTCCCACTCGTATACGAACTCCAAAAAACCTTTGGTACAAGTAATACACACAAAGAACACTCACAAAAATGGAAAGTGACAAGCTAACCACTGCTCTCACCATCACAATGATAGTCCTCATGGCCTTTACAATGATAGTCCTCATCGCCTTTACCAGTTCTGGAACAATGGCTCAGGAGTTTGGTGCAGCACCAGCACCTTCCCCATCAATGGAGAGCGCTGGAACGGTATTCCCCATCATAGACATTTTCCTAGAGATAGCATCATCGTTGTCATCTCTGTCATTCTATTACTTCGACCTTGAAGACCAAATAATATAGCTCCTAGTTATATTGTTTATAGGATGATACATAAGAATGGATTAACTGCTCTTTTATCTTGTTCTGTTTTTTGATTTGTACTTGCAATTATATTAATGTTTTGTTATTTGCTAGAAAAGATAGAAAGATTTTTAAAAAGAAATGTGTCAACATCAAGATCTAATATTAATGATATTAGATAATATAGAAAGTACACATATGATAATTTCCTTAACATCAAGATCTAATATTAATTATATTTATGTTTTGTCGGAGTTTGTTGCGGAACCTAGAAATGTTCGTTTAGGTTTGATTGCTGATGGTTTTAATCCTTATGGTAACATGAGTCTATCTTACAACATGTGGCCAGTTATACTGACAACATACAACACACCTCCATGGTTATGTATGAAAGAGTCTTCTTTCATGTTGACTTTTTTAATTCCAGGCCCTAAGTCACCTGGGAAGGACATGGATGTGTTTTTGAGGCCTTTGGTGGATGAATTAAAAATGTTGTGGGTTGAAGGAGTTCAAACAAGAGATGCAGTAACAAGCACCGTCTTCACAATGCGTGCTGCACTATTATGGACTATTAACGATTTTCCTGCTCGTAGTTTGTCTGGTTGGAGTGGTCAAGGATATAAAGCATGCCCAACTTGTAACGAAGACACTCCTTCATGTCGGGTACATGGGAAGACGTCTTATGTTGGTCATAGAAGATTCTTATCCGCTAACCATCGTTGGAGGAAGAGCAAGTTGTTTGATGGTAAACCTGAGATAAGGCCTCCTCTTAGACGGTTGAATAGTGCAGCTATATTGAGGCAATTAACTCATGTTCCCATTCGTATTTCGGGAAAACATCCGAGGTTTGGAGGCGTGAAAAGAAAACTGATGTTGCAAATGCTAGGAGAAATCCACCGCCACATTTGGATCCTGAAAATTGGAATAAGACTGTGGATCTTTTTCGTGACTCGAAACATAAAAACTGCTCGGAGAAAAATGCACAAAATAGGAGTCATGTCAAGTACCCAAGTCTTCACGGATCCTCATCATATGTTGCTACGCGATACAAAAAGGTAAATATATTAAAGTTGTATACAAGAATGTATCAGTGATTCCATAGTTCTTCTAATAGTATTTTAATTTTTGTTGCTGAAAAACCCGGAAACGCAGGAATTGCAACCTCCAATAGATAATTTTCAAGACATGCATTATAGGCCAAATAGTGGATGGGTAAACGATCTTGCAAGAATCGATCATGTAAGTAACTGTTTAAATAAATGAGATAACCTTATTATGCATTCTTAGCTATGAATCTTTTAGGACTTGCATTCTTATCTGCATTCAAGAGCAGATAAGCCCATACTTGTATGCTTTAGCTGAGAATTTATAAAAACATGCATTGAGGCTGATTGTTCTAATCCAACTATTGCTCTTCTTTCTGTTTTCTAATCCAACTTGCATTCTTATCTGCATTCAAGAGTAGATAAGCCCATACTGGTATGATTTTTGGAAACTAAATATGTCTGCCGGTTATATAAGGGATTTAAATTGTTGCTGGTGGCATAATTATTTCTCATCTTTGACAGCAATGGGATTACTTGTGGACCTCTTAAAACTAGCTTTTTTACCTGCTTTTGGACCTCTAAATCCAAATTTAGATTTAGTTTATGGGAAAGATGCCTACTAAACTTCATAATGGAAACAAGTTTGGCCATCATGTCCCTCTTTATGTGGTAGACATCATGGTCCATTGAAGTATATTGTGGTGGAGCCAAATATGGTTTGTTGATGCCCATGTGTTATGTTCCCTTTAGTGATATTATATATGCATGATGTTCACATAACTTTTCATTCATAAAAAAATCATCCAAGGGTGAATGCTTATGATTTTCTTTTTGTTGCTTCTTTTATCTGAGTACTTAGCTTCTTGTTGTGCTTTTCTTAAGTACTTTTTTGAAAGTCAAAGAAAATGATTGTTGCTTTGGTGCAGCAGCAAGGATGGCACTTTTAATATGACACATTGTTGATGGTAGACCAAACTTAACAGGGAAAAAGTTGGAAACTTTGGCATTGCATTCAAACATTATAGAATTAAATATCAGATTTTCTCTCTGTCAATGGCCAAATTGGCCTTCATTTGGGATTACTTTCTGATCACTTACTCGTATGGTTGTTGCTTATCCCATATGCCTACTGATCAGACTTGTAATTACTGATTATGTTCACAGATTGGTCAAATTTAATTGGGAGTTTGAATCTCAGCTTTGTGCCATATAATTTGTATATAGGATTTTTATTTGGGCTCCAAGTTTTCCATTCACTGGACTGCTTTAAATCTGTGGGATTTTGTTGTGGTGTTGGTTTCATATTTTATGACCTTAGGATATGCTGGTTTTTTTTTCTAGCCGAGATTGTCCGGGCCAGCTTATACAGCTAGGAAAACCAGCTTTAATCTGCATATATTTTGGATTTGCATTTGCAACTATGCTATATGGGATTGTGTTGCTGATGTTTGAAAAAAAGTCTAAATCTACTGCTACTGCTACTGCTACTGCTACTGCTACTGCTACTGCTACTGCTACTGCTACTGCTACTGCTACTGCTACTGCTACTGCTACTGCTACTGTTTCTGCTCTTTTTCTGTTTTGATGATTGAATGAATTGAAAAAAACACACACACACACATATGTATATACATATATACTAAGCTCGTTTGATTTGCTTATTCTTTGCTTGGTGTAATGTTCGACCACTGTAGTGTAGTAGTGGTTACTGGTTAAGCTAATTATATAATTTTTTAATATAGGAAGCAATGCTTGCAGAGAAAGCTGCACAAACACAAGAACATGGATCGACCGCCTCATCTTCAATAAAGGAGAAAAAAATAATCACCAAAGTACTTGGGGAACGTCGCGGTCACAACTGAGGGATCGGACAAAAGTTGAAGGGTTCGGCTTATTCGTCGTTTTTTGAACCGCCCACGCCATCACCCCAACCACTTACTACTGATGCGATGAAGTGTTTCTTTGATGTAGTAAATGCTTGTAGCCAGTACATGCATACAATATATACCAATCCACCTGGTAGCCAGTTACTCCCTCCACCCATTATAGATACACAAGCATTATTTGCGTCATTTATGGCGGGACAGCAGCAGGCGGGACAGCAGCAGGCGGGACAGCAACATGCAGGACACCAGCAACCAGGATCGCAGCAGGCAGGACACCAGCACCACAACATGATGATGAGGACACGGAAAGTGACTCGTTTGATGACTAGATATCCATTTATGTTAATATATTTGAGACGTTAGTGTTTATTTTTGATTTTATTAATTTTGCATTAAGGCTTCCAAAATTATTGTATTATGGTTTTCAAATTATGGAATTATGGTTTTCAAATTTGTTGTCTTAGTTATTTAATTATCAGGTTATTTAATTAAAATATATTTTGTATCAAATTTAAAAAAAAATTATCTACAGCGACGACATGTCGTCGCTATAGGTAAAAATTTAAAACAATTTTTTTTTATATATTCATCTATAGATATGACAAGTCGTCGCTATAGATAGAAAATTTTAAAAAAAAATTATTTTTTTTAAATTCATCTATAGCTACGACATGTTGTCGCTATAGGAAAACAATTTAAAACAAATTTATTTTTTATAAATTCTTCTATAGCTACGACATGTCGTCGCTATAGGTAGAAAATTTAAAACAATTTTTTTTTTAATTCATCTATAGCTACGACATGTCGTCGCTATAGGAAAACAATTTAAAACAAATTTATTTTTTATAAATTCTTCTATAGCTACGGGAAAATAGTGAATTTTTAATTTTAGAGTTTTAGCGACGACATGTCGTCGCTTTTAGGGAGCTACAACTACGGACCAACAGTGACGATATCAACAGCGACGATTTTCATCGCAATAGACCTATAGGGACGAAATTGTGATCTTTAGCGACGACATTTGTTGTCGCAATAGGCTAGTTTTGTTGTAGTGAATTATGTGGCATGTCATGGTTCTAATTTGTTTAATACATACATAACATGATATTTGTAACACCATATTGAAGTCTTTTTATCCTTCTATTGTCTTATTTTTTGTTTTTAATATATAATCTAATTTAAAATGGTGTATGTATGTTTATTTAAATATTAAACAAATTTGATTAATTAATAAAAAGTAAATATTAAATGAAAAGTTAGAATAGTGGGAGTAAAGTGTATTTAACAAAAATTAACCGGTTGTTATAAATAATACTATTTTTTGTCGAATTTTATTAAACTTTTTTCAATGGTAATTTAAAATAAATAAAAAGCTTTAATAAATGAAGAGATTAAAAATATTAATTTTAAGAGATTTAAACCTAAAGCTTTGAAAAAAATATCATATATTTATCAGTATTTTTAATGAAATTATTTGATTATTTTTATAATTAAAGTTATAATAATTATAAAAATATACAATATAATTAATAGAAAAATAAATGTTTTGATGAATACAATAAATAAAAAAAAGTAAAAAAAATATAAACTAGGATAAAAATGTAAAAATTTATATACCACAAGGACCAAATATGTAATTTGCTTATTCAATTTTTAAATGAATTAACATTTAATTTTAATAAAGTAGGATTGAAGGACGAAAATAGAAGCAAATAGAAACCACGGGGACTAAAAAAGCAGTTTTGAAAGATCAAGTACGAAAATCATTATAAACATTAAACCACAAGGACGAAAATCGTAGTTTACTCAAATATTTTTAATAGGTGATGAAATGCCAAAAATTCAATCAAATATACAAACCATCACTGTTGGACTTGGATGGTGCCACTGTGGGAATTTGGAGACAGATTTGGAAGAGATTTCATTTCCTATTTTAGTTGCATGGAGACTTCCAAAATCAAAAGAAAATGTTGAGCACTCATGAATATAGCATGGGGAAAGGTGTTGTGACTTTGAGGGTCTTAAAGACTTCTATCTTGTGGGTAAAAGGGGGACTCCAATCTCCTTTTCTTCTCCTATATATTGAAAGCTTTGGAAGATCATTAATTCACCATTGTTCAAACATTCAACATTTTTATCAATCCAATCAAGAGCAACAGGAAGAACATTCAAGTTTATTTTCTTCATTTTTCTTATTTGTAGCATTTAATTTCAAGTCTTTAATTTTCTGCACACTATCTCATCGCCATGGCAACATTTTCTAGTTTAATTACAATGCAAGTACTTCTTAATTATTTCTCTACTTCTAAAATGTTCTTTACTTTCATTATGAGCTAAACACCTTTTTGGGTGTGGGTGTGGGTGTGGGCCAAATCTATGACAAGTAGGCAACAGTGAGTGTTGCTATTATTGCTAATTCTTAGGTTTGGTTACTTGAGTCAAAGCTTTAACTCAACATGGACAATCACTTGGAAATGTTAATATTAGATCCTAGATCCATAGATAGACAGATTCAGATATATGGCTTGAGTGATGCACAAATATTTGAGAAAGTATTTGATAACTGCGTAAATATAGAGGTTTTGTATGATTTTTCGCTAAGATTCAAATATTGGTCGAGATTTGCACTACAAAGATATTTGTGTAATAGTCTTCATACTAATAGAACTTTGATTCTCAAAAATCAAATTAGCTAAATGGGTAAGCCTAAAATCTACATTAGTAGTGACTTTGTGGGGATATTGTGGGCACTCTCTGTAAAATTCACTTTCGAGAGACCGGGATCTTTATAGACGTTTTTGTGACAAATGTTTTTGACCATTTTTTGACACACGTTACTGACTATCTTTTAAAATTAATGGTTTCATCTTTTTTAATTAAAAGCAATTTCACCAAATTGATTTTTTCTAAAATTGGAACTTGCACAAAAAGTTAATGAAAATATATGATTCTTAGGTGTTGTTCGGTTCATTTTCTATTAAGACCTGTATGGATATTACTGTCTGAGTGGATATGGTTGTCTGGGTGATAACAGATAAGTTGGTGTTCGGTGGTTGTGCTGAATAAACCGTCTGAATGTCAGAAATGACCATTTTACCCCAGTCTTTATTTTCGTGTGAATAAAACAACCGTTTGGTAAAAACAAAATTTAGCATAAATTCCTAATTCTGAATTTCAGCAAAAACCCATCAACAATTCAGCTTAAAACTTAAATTCAAACGAATCACAATATCAAAATTCAGAAATCGAAGAGGGAAAAAATGCAGTTCCATAACCCAAAAATCAACAAAAACAAGTTTAATCTTTGATCTGGTACAACATATGAAAGAATCAAAAAATGGTGGAGACTAGTGTGAAGAAGTACAGACGATGAAACCAAGTTTTACCATCAAAAACCATGTTTTTTTGTAAATCAAAATTTTCAAAACTTAACAAAGGAAACTCAAATTAAAAAAAAAAACTAACTAAAAATTGTAAACAAATCTTTCAAATAGAAGTAGTGGTGGCTGCAAAATCCAAACATTTCAAGATTTGGGTTTTGCTGCATCAATGGTTGCGTGGCTGTGAGGAAGAGGTGCTGGTGGCTGCGTCAATGGAGGCGTGACCTGTGAGGAATAGAGGAGTGATAGGTTTGTAAATGAAGGGTATATAGGGAATAATGGTGGCTGAGCCCAAAAGACTCCCATATTTTAGCTAACCGAATCAGCCCTTATTTAAGCCATTAAGCCGCTACCGAACAGGTAGATATGTCTGTGCGAATCAGCCATATTTACCATACAGCCCATTAAGCCATAAACGAACAGGCCCTTAGTTGTTCCAATCACCGTGGAAGGATCTCGGTACATTACCACTTTCTTACTTGTAACAATCATTGTATCCGGTGTGCACTTGCATCGCCACTGTGGCAACACCTATGGCCATTTCTATGGACATATACGATTTTCTACTACCAGATACCATCCTCTTCAAGCCACCAGACCCAACTAGTCTTCCTCCCTAAAAAAAGTAGTCAATCAAAGAACCCAATTCCCCAATTGATCACCTTCACGGGTCCCAAGACCAACCTCACATTCCCTAGCAAGATCCATCTACCTGAGACATCGGATTGCGTACCAACACTACTTTCTCACAAAGCCTAAATTTCTCCTCTCATTTATCTTTCCAAAAGAAAGAGTTCTTCACCATTTCCAACTTCTTTCCGAAAAGAGTCCGAGAATGGGATACCAACTCGCTCCAAGTTCTTTCCAACGTTAACTACCCCAATATCCCCACATAACCATATACCAATAGATGATTCATTTACCACAAACCATTTGTATTTTGTTTTTTGGAAAGGGTATCCTGGGCCTATGACCCAGATTAATCCCTGGTAATTAGGGCCTTTGGCCCAGCTGCTAAAGCGTGCAGCCCTGAGATTATCCTCAGTGGCCACAAGTGCTGCTAGTGGGGCTCGAACCCGGGTTGAGCGTTATGAACTCCCCAAGCCTTTACCACCACGCCACAGCCCTTGTGGTTAACCATTTGTATTTTGCTGCGAAATTTTAGATAACAATAGAAGCATTCGGTTTCAACCTCTCATCTTTGATCTTAAGGTATAATCCTAACCAATTCGCACGATTTTTACATATTTAGAAAAAGTTTTGCATATACCAATCTAACTCAACTTGATTCGTTAGTCCATTTAGTGTATTAAGCTTTAATTTCTCACAAGTTAAGCAAATGAGGTTCGTAACATCCCGTTTTAACATATATTCATATCGTTTATATATATAGAAGTGGTTTCAATTGGAAACCATATTAGATTGAAAACTTTGGAAACCGTCAATTTCATTGGTTAAATTAATGAAATTGGTTCATCAAGTTGTTTAATATGATCAAGTTGTTTCATGTAATTCTTTTGTTAATGAAATTGTTTCATATATTTGTGTTTTTTATGTAGTTTCATTTTTTTTCTCATTCTAATGAAATTGTTTCATGTATTTTCGCAGTCTGATGAAACTTTTTCATTTTTACATAAAAAACACAAATATATGCAATGATTTCATCAACAAAAGAATTATATGAAACAATTTCATCAAATTAAACAATTTCATTAACTTAACTAATGAAATCGAGGGTTTCCACAGTTTTCAAAATTAGAGTGGTTTCCATTTGATCGCTCCCATATATATATATAGGTCTCCCATTAAAGGCCCTATATATATATATATATATATATATATATATATATATAGGGCCTTTAATGGGAGACCCTAGTATTTTGTGGTAACCATGAGATCCAATCTCATCTATCCATCTTAGTAATCAATGGTTTAAAATAAATAAGAGATATATTAATTAAAAACACAATTTTAGGTCATTAAAATAGGTAAAAAGGGTAAAATTGTCAAAAAACTTTATAATTCATTGTGATCTAATTTAGGCGGGTCCGATAATTTTGGAATGAAATCAGATAAGATTATCTCAAAATATTGAAACTTATCATTCAATCAAACTTTATCCCGATGAATACCAAAAATACAGTGTGTTACACTGTGATTACCAATGTGATACACTCAAAGTATATTGTGTTACACTGTGATTAGCATTGTGTTACACTATGATTACTATTGTGATGCACTCAAAGAACATTGTGTTACACTGTGATTAACATCGTGTTACACTGTGATTACTATTGTGTTACAATGTGATTAACATCGTGTTACACTGTGATTACTATTGTGTTACACTGTGATTAATATCGTGTTACAATGTGAACGATGGAAAAGATGCATAATTTAAAATTTCATACGACCAAATCAAAAAGTAAACAGAATATCTCATAATCAGTTGGTTGAGAAATTTTAGGAAACAATATATTTAATTTATAAATGATTGATTTTTCAATTACAATTTTGTTTTTAATATTATTTAATTTATCAAATGACCAAAATATCCTTCATTATTAATAAATAAATAAAATAATATTAGAAGGATGAATGAGATTGGATCTCATAGTTACCACAATCTAATAGGGTCTCATATATATATATATATATATATATATATATATATATATATATATATAATTAGAAACCTAATTTCATTGAAAACTTTGGAAACCAAATTTCAACCATTGATCTTTTTAATCAATGGTCAAGATTCATTTGAATTATATATGGTAATAAATTAATTAATTTATTAATAAAAGATAATAATAATATGTCAAAAGCATAAATGTGTCTTTTTCTTTTGTGTTTCAAATTTGGCAACAAAAATGAAATATGGTAATAAATTAATTAATTTATTAATAAAAGATAATAATTATATATGGTAATAAATTAATTAATATATTAATAAAAGATAATAATTATATATGGTAATAAATTAATTAATTTATTAATAAAAGATAATAACAATATATCAAGACTACTTTTTTATTACTTGTTCATCAATATGCAGTATGTAAAAACCCAATTAAGTTTCATTACCATTATTGTTTAATTATCTTTCCATTATGTTTCGTTATATCAAATATGTTTCATCAGGTTTCACTATATTAATATTTTGTTTCATTATATTAATATTTTGTTTCACTATATCAGGTTTCACTATATTAATATTTTGTTTCATTACCTTTCTATTATGTTTCACTATATCAAATATGTTTCATCAGGTTTCACTATATTAACATTTTATGTTTCATCATGTTTCACTATATTAATATTTTGTTTCACTATATCAAATCCATTATGTTTCACCATATTAATATTTTGTGCTTGGAGGTAATATTGAAGATTTCACATGAATATAAACTTTCATTCATTGGATGAATCAATCACTGATTCATAAGAATCAAAACAATACATAGTATCAAAGTTTCCAATATTTTAATTTCATATGAATATTTAATTTCATATTAATACTTGAAAATTTGAATATTTTAATTTTATATTAATATTTTGTGGCTCAAATACAAAATTTCCTAAAAATGTCAATTCAATTACATGAATAAAAAAAAAGGGTGTCTTCGTATGATTTAAATTTTGTTTACCTAAATTAGATATCTCATTTTTAATTTAATAAATCATCCATATTACCATATATAAAATAAATTAAAATTAAATAATAATTAATATAATAATAATAACAATTACTATATATATTATGAAATTATGTAAAAGACTAAAATAACTTTATCAATTAAAAATAAAAATAAAAAAAAGAAATTCACTGATTGGTTGATTTCGTTTTCCAAAGTTTCCAATGTAAAATTGGTTTCCAATTGATCCCTCCCCTATATATATATATATATATATATATATATATATATATATATATATATATATATAGAAAATTAAACAAAATGGGAGTTTGGAGGATCAAATGTGTAATATGACCAAAAATTACAAATGATTTGGGTTTAGTAGTCGTGAACTTCAAACCGTTAATTTCTTTGTAAATCGCACGACTAGGTTCAGAAACATAGTGAACTCCATTCTCCTTTCTCTAAATCATGGCATAATCGGATATGTATATTCTTTCTCACATACTAAAAGATACGATTTTGCATTAGGAACTTAAAGGAGCACATCAAAATCGAGATTTAGGGTTCTTCATCAACTATTCGCCTACTTTATATAAGGATTACACACTTAAGCTTCAAATCAATGAAGGTTATTGCTCAAATATGCAATTATGAGTTGATTGGTGATGTTTAACGTTTGATTCTTTTTGCATTAGAACCTTGTTACAAGTGAGAATCAAACTTTGTATTCAAACTTGGGTGAATAGCATATGTTGTTAAAAATATTATGTTGTGAGATTTTTATGGAGAAGGAGGCTCTTAAACCACTGGTTTGAAGTGAAAACAGCCGTGCATGTTGTTGTTTGAGTCAAGTAATTGATTAGAGCATGCTGTTATGGAAAGTTAATCAGTTGCTTAGGTGTATTTTGTGTTGGGTTCTAAAATAAGTCCTTAATTGTGATTATTTGAGCCTCAAGTATAACATAAAACTATTATGTATGAGTTTGCTAGCATTAGATTCATTTATGAATTAAGTTTAACTCACAAGAGGAAGTAATAAAATGACATGGTTTAACTGTTTTCAAAAGTCAAACTAGGCGATGAAGTTTAAAGCTTTAAAATGAATATGAAAAAGGTTAGTATACTTGATGTAGTTTGTTTCATTGGAATATTATGATATTAAAGGGATTCAAGCAGAAAATTTCCCCCAAAACACGTTTTTGATAGGTGATTAAATCTTAAATATAAAACAATTGACATTTTCCATATATAAAGCTAACTGTTTTGATTAAAACTCAAATTGAATAGATTTATGCAAAATTAAGGTTTGAAATTAGATGGATATAATTAGGAAACATATAAAAAGGTACTATAATGATCAAATCAGCATGTCATATGGATTTTGATGGATTTAATGTTAAAGAATGCTTATGTTCAGTTTGAATCAAAATGTGGAAAATGTATGTATTAGCTAGAGTGTAAGTAACATATGAACAAATTAATGAACCTTCTAAAAATAATTTAAAATGTATATTGACTATGATTAGACGTGTATAAAGCAAATCAATAGTTTTGAAAGAAATAAGAGCAATGGTCGGATTAAGTCAAATTGGTGCTGGAAATTGAAAAAAATATATAAAATCACTTGTAAGTCAGATTAAGGCATGTAATACCTTTATAAAAACCTTAGGATGTCTACTACAAACGAATATGATGTTAATTGGACTTTAAACGGGTCCAAAACGGGCTTCTATAGAGCTGGTCATTTTTAGAGGTGAAAAGGAGAACGAATATGTATAAATTTGTACAAAAATGGGTTTAAAACCATCTAGAGTAATTGTTATGGGTTAGAACGATTTGTTTGAATGTCTTGTTATAGTGTTTGTATTGATATAGACCACATACGGATTGCTTAGTGTTGCGACGGTTGCACGATCCACTAGGAGACTGGATTCGACTTAATTGAATTAAAGTAAGTTCAAGTAGATTTTAAATGGGTACACGTCAAACGTATGCATTTCTATATAAATGATTCATGATGTTTGTGTTAGAATGTGTGTTGTGGCAAAAATGCATGATTTAAACGAAACTATGAAACGTGGTTATTAAATGTTTTATACAATGTGAATTTAAAAGTCAAACAAGCATGCTAAATGATAGTGAAAAAGTATGTGGAATATAGTTTGATGTTTTGAAAACTTGATGTTTACTTAGCATGCTATTGAATTAAACTTTAGTGGAACACATATGACTGAGGTATTGTGAGTTATTCGTTTGCTTACTGACGATGATGAATTAAATCCGGATCTCGCAGGGTCACCCTTTATGTTGCGGTTGTATTGGGGTCTCTCCCTTTACAATTGATGGGTTGCTAACCATCAGGTGTTGTATTGGAGTACCATGCATAGATGAGTGCTAGATACTCGGCTAATGGGCATAGTGTCTGTAAGACACAACATACACATGGCGCTTATGCCAATATTAGTCTAATGAATAAGTGGACTGCTGGGTAGTCCTCCTTCATTGATTCCGGTTTTGTTGTGTGTCTCCCCACATGGTATGAATATGATGTTGTTACCTCATTGTAAAATTAATAACCACATATTTTATTGATTTTTGGTGAGAAGAAATGCTCTAATTTTCATATGACTAATGTTTATAAATCATGCATTGTTTTAGAAATACGAACTAGTTATATGAAACAATTTGATTTTAATTGAATCATTGGAATTAAATGAATGTTTTATTATCTAAAATCTACAACTCTTCGGGCGTGAAACCTGATTTGTTTTCTTTGTCGACGTGTATCCCAGGATCAAGATCAGGATCAAATTGTATTATTGATGGTGGTAGTAAAGGTAATCATTGATAGGTAATACTATTGGTTGATATGGTGTTTTTGACCGCCGTATCATTTGGTACAGAAGATTAAATCAAGATAGTATTCAATATAAAGATATTATTCAATATATTTTATATCAATATATTTGATGTATGTTTGTAAGTAGTAATTAATTTGCTTGGTGCTAATACCCGCTTTTGGTTTTGGATACCGTGAGATGTGAATGTGATATATATAAATTGTTAGGTATAAGATGACATTATGAAAAGGTCACGAATTTTCAGTAGAAATATGTCTGAGAAAGTAGGGTCTTATAGGTTTCGATTTAAAACCAAAACTTCAACGTGAGTTATTGACATGTAGGGATTGTTTACTAAACAGGTATTTGTCTCTTACCGGGTAACTAAACAGTTATTGCTTCTTACCAGGTAAAAAATGCTTACCGGATAAGAGATGATGGTCATTACTAATAATCTTACCATGTCACTTTGTTAACCGAGAATCATACCCAGTATGTGAGGGAGATTATTTTTACGCAGTTAGCACTTACTGAATTAAAGACCCTTATATTGTGCTAATTTGATGACCAAGAATATTACCTAGTGAGATAAATAAAGACGATGACTTTTTACTCAATAAACGTACACTGGCTTTGTATTGATAAGGAGGTTCTCTTCTTGTTTTGCAATCGATTTATGTCAAAACTTCGTGAGCTGTGCGATTTTTGGGTCGAGTGTTTAGGTTGAGAAATATTTTATAGTTGAGCCAGATTTGTATTTATTGCTTTTGGGCCTACGTGAATATTTTGTATTACATAAATTTACAATATTAAATTTAATAATAAATTAATATCTAAATACATACTTAAAGTTTATGGAATTCACAATTTAGTTGCTGGAGTTTATTTTTTTCATTAAGGAAATTACCAAAAATACTCTCACGGGGTATAGTTCGATGGAATGTTTTCGAGAAATTTGGATTATATGGAAGGATTTAGATTTGGAAGAATTTCAGATGTTTGGTGTGTTTTATTTTTAGGATTTGGAATGAAATTGAATTCCATTCTTTATAAATAATTTGTAAAAACAAAATACAAATAATTATAAAATTAATTAAATTACCTTATTATTAATTGATTATTGGAAAACAATTTTTTTAAACAAATTTTAAACATTATTATATCCAAATCTATCAAAATCCCAACCAACCCCATACGATCTCAAAATCCTATATTTGAGGGATTTCAAATCCGAACAATCCTACAACCCAAACATGGAATTGGAATGGATTTGAATTCCAAATATTTCCAAATTCATTCCATTCCTGCAAACCAAACAGATCCTTAGGGGACATTTGGTTTGATGAAATGATTTTAAGAGATTTGAATTTCGTGGAAGGATTTGGAATCTTTGAGGTGTTCTGTTTGTAGGATTTGAAATTAAATTGAATTCGATTCTTAACTAAATTACATTTTTATTCAATGATTATTACAAAAAGCAAATGTTTTTAGCATGTTTTTAAATTATTACATAAAATCCTACCAAATCCTATAAAATACCAACTTTTGTGCAATTTCAAATCCAGGTTACCTTACAAACCAAACAAGGAATTAGAATAGAATTTAATTTCAAATCCCATCCACTCCTGTAAATCAAACAAGGTTTACGGGACCTTAAACTATGCAATTATGACTTTAAGCATTTTCACATGTGTCTGTTTCATGGATCGAACCTGACCGGAGGGACAAAGTGAGGTAGGCAAGAGAAACAATAGTAGAAAGTTTTAGGATTTTCATTTGACGTTGGTAGTTATGTTACCAAATTTGTATATTCTTCCTTATTTTTGGAAATGGGTGATTCTAAATCCTAATCCTAGGCTTTACCCAGACTAATCCCATACCAAATTGTGACTGTAAGTTTCGTCCACAACCTTGAGGTAAATCTCCCGTAGCCACCCAAGTATTATGTATATATAGCAGGCAGGATTCGAACCTGGGTTGAATCTTCCTTATTTTTGTTTCACATATTTTGATGGAACAGAAAAATGCAAAAGATGAATAACCATTGAAACCACCGTCGTGTCTTTCAAATGACAATGACCCAAAACAACCAAAGGTTACGTCAACAAATTAAGAATATCGTCTAGGCTCGGAATTGACACCTAACATACATCACTTGATGAGGAAGGTGCGTTGCCAAACACAAACAAGTCGACTATTGAATCTGTTGTGTTAGAATATTTCCAATATTTATAGCCTTCGGACCATTTATGTAATTATTATTTAATTTTAGCTATGTTTATATATTATGATAGTAACTATGCCAACATGACATAATTGGTACCCCAAGTTTCATAAATGTTACTTGATGGAAGTAACTGACTTATATATAGGGGTCAAAATCAATTTTCCTATTAGATGTCATATACGCACTAACTGTCAAATGGTTTGTTTTCTCTCTTACGCTCCATAAGAGAGAACCCACAAGAACACCAATAAAATCTGTGCAAACATCAATCGATTTTAGACATCATAACGGGAATCAAATGACATCTTCTTCTTCTTCTTCTTCAAAGATTGGATATCCAAGTAAGTGTTTCGACTTCTCATTTTGTTTTGTTGATCTGTGTTTAAATTGATTTAGAAAACGATCTTGAAATTATGATTATTAAAATTTTTTATCATCATGTGGTATTTTAGAGCTTTATTGTTCTTAATCAATTTAAACCAATTTATGAAAACAAAATCCTAATTCCCATTTTTTGAAAACTATTTGATATAAAATTGAAAACTTGAAATCCAACGATTGTTGTATAAAATTGACAACTATAATCAAATATCAAAAATCTAAATCCTAAACCTTATGTATGATCGGACTGTTAGGTAAAAATTGTGTCTCACAAATGCAAAAAGCTAGCGAGTGATTTCTAAGGTCCCAAACGGGTAGAAATCCAAGTGCACAATTAACCCAACAACGAATGCGGATAACAATAATCTAGATGTTGCACAATAATTCTCTAACGTAGAAAAATAAACCCACGAAATATAGATAATAATAAATACGTTATTATCTATAATTATAGCAAGTTCAAAACAAATAACACTGTGATTTAACGTGGTTCCACTATCGGTTTTTGATAGTGTACATCCACCAAAGAGAGAGAGCAAGAATATTATTACCAACCAAAGAGATTACAAAGTGCTTGTACAAGGATCTTGAGATCCACGATCACCTAACGAAACTTTCCCGAATACCACCGAATATCAAGAACACTCTCAACCTCAAGAATATATTAGGGAGAGTGTTTGGTGGTTATCTAGAGAAAACTCAAGAAAGGGATGGAGAAAATGGTTGGAGGGGAAGGGGTATTTATAGGATGGAAGTGGAGGATAACAACCAAGCATATGGAGGATGACATATGGAGGATGACATATGCCAAGTCTTCCAATGTAAAATATGTGGTCAAAAATTGAGTTATGCCAAGTTGGTCCAAGTTTGGCTTTAGTCACATGTAACATCCAATGTATAATATAATTAAACATTATAACACTCCACCATGATGCATGTGATCCTCGATAGCGAAACGAATCCTAATCCAACCAATACGAGTTCTTCCAACGGTTGATCATAGCAAGTAGATAGCAAAGTAAATTGGCACGAGGTAGCAAAATGCATTCCAACCTTGACGAGCTTCGGCATGGCCATCACCCGTCAAAGTTACAAGCAAACAAATAACCTCAAATGCACAATCTACTAAACAAGGTAGAGCATAAGCAAAGCTCTAAGCACTTAACAAAGTAATTCCTTCAAAGATGTCATTTTGTCACCTGTGGTAATATCTTCTCTCTCTCGAGCAAAATGCCCAACGGCACTAACACAAACGGATATGGATCAAGTTTGAGCAATGCTCAAACTTAGCTGGCGGTAGAGACTTAGTGAACATATCAGCGGCATTGTCGTCTGTCAGGACTTTCTTCAAATAGACAATCTTCGCTTCATGTAATCTCACAAGATATGCATCACGCACATTTATGTGTGTCAGGATCGAATTCTCAACAAGAATTAATTCTCAGAAACAATATCAAAGAAGTTTGCGGAATAACACTTTGATATTTAATGAAACAGTAAATCAACACAGAAAATATGAAGAACAAACAGTAAACTTGTATTGAATGCTTTGAAGTTACAAGATTACACACTCAACCTCAATATTGATGAACAGGCTCACCAATACGAATTCTACTTCTCTAGAATTAGGATCTATGCCTTGAGGTTGTTTTTCTCTCTAGATCTTAGAATTTTTCACTTTATCTTTTTTTATTCTAAACAATACAATATATATATATACTAAAGATAAAAGCTAATTCCAATTAATAAAATATCTTCAGAATATCTTCCATCATTATCTCTAAGCTTTCCATAATCTTCAGTTTATCCAGCTGTCATCCTTTCCATACAGATCTCCATCTTATAAGCAGTATTAATCATAAGCAGCATTAATACTCTGAGCAGTATTAACTCTAGCAGTACTAACCATGCTCAGCAGCATTAATCTCTTCAAGCAGTACTAACTTTGAACTAGCAGTACTAATCTTGTTGAGCAACATTAACCATCAACTAGCAGCATTAATAACAGAAGTACTAACTAGAAGTATTAACTGTTTTCTTCTAGCAGCATTAACTTTGTTCCACCAACATTAACTTTGTTCCAGCAACATTAACTACAACTGGCAACATTAACCACAGAAGTAGTAACCTCAGAAGTATTAACCAAGTTCTTCTAGCAGCATTAACTTCAGAAGTAGTAACCATGTTGAACTAGAAGTAGTAACCATGTTGAACTAGAAGTAGTAACCATGTTGAACTAGAAGTAGTAACCATGTTGAACTATCCTTGGCATATTTCAGACCCAACAATCTCCCCCTAACTTAACTTTTCAAAACTGAGAAGTTAAGTTCTTCAACATAGGGTCTTTATGATAATTTCAAAACTTTCTGCAACTTCTAGTTCTTCTTGATTCAGTTTCTGCTGTTATCTTCTTTTCTGTTTCTGCTGTAGTTAATGCTTTATTTCAGCTTCTTCACTTATCTCCCCCTCAAAATAAGATTTCATATCAACTTGATTCTCCTTCTCATGTCTTCTCAAGTTCAGTTGTTTAAGTCTCCCCCTTTTTGAAATAATCATGATCTGTGCTCCTTTTCATCTCTTTTATCTCCATAATTTGATTGTGAACTTTCAGACTAATTGTACCAAGTGTATCCATCAATTCTTTGTAGTTAAATCTGTCCTCACCTCCTTTAGGTGTGTTTACCACCTTTGAAGGATCCTTGGATCTTTTAGTAGAGATCTTCTGCCTAGCAGAAGCACCTTCTACTCCCTTGGTTTCTTGGCACCTGGGACCTTTAGATAATTACTCATCTAAAGTTTCCATGGGGAAGGTCTTAGATATGTTCACACTGTCCTGTCCTGCACTTTGAGCAAAGTCAGTAGTGTGAGCCTTACAACCCATATGCTCTTGCATCTCCTTATTGAGCACCTTCTTGAGGTTGGGAGACACCCCTATGGTTTCCCTTTGGATATTCTCTGATGAAAAATGCTCCATCAGAGGGCTTGTAGGTTTTGAGGTTGAAGATACAAGAAGGGAAGGAACCTTCAGTATCTTTTCCTTATATAATATAGTAATGGGGAATGTTGGTTTGACAAAAGGAATCTGAAGATTTATGCTTGGTAGTGGAAGGTGTGGATAGGTCATCAGTGGGTTGGTCTAATGAGGGCTTTGACCCTGATGCCTTACCTTCTTGATTGTGGGACATCACCATCATTGTAGAGAACAATGGTGTGTCAACTCCTTCCGAGTCCTTAGCAGAT
This sequence comes from Arctium minus, assembly GCA_954870635.1. Lineage (NCBI taxonomy): Eukaryota > Viridiplantae > Streptophyta > Magnoliopsida > Asterales > Asteraceae > Arctium > Arctium minus. The sequence goes on along the minus strand of OX941090.1, from coordinate 21,259,804 downwards.
CTCTTCATGATTGAAAAGACCTTGCCCTTAGGGGTTTTAGGTACATATATCTCATTAAAATGAGGTTAATCCGTCAATTCCTTATTAAGTACTTCTTGTACAAACCTTGGATACAGATAAAAGCTTTTTGATTGATATCCAGGTTTGACATTAAATCATTGAAGATCATTTTTAGGTATAGAAAACTTACATTAGCAGTAGTAACACTTATCAGCAGCATTAACACAGACTGGCAGTAGTAACACATACCAGCAGCATTAACACAGTCTGACAGTATTCACTGAACTAGAAGTACTAACTACCTTTCAGTATTAGCAACCTGAAACACTTACAGACACAAGGTTAGTAGTACCATATACCATAAAATTTTCAAAAATTACTTTATCTTTTGAAACTATACCTTTTTCACTTTTCTTACCTTCTGCTGGATCAAAAGTAACATGTCCTCCATCAAATCTTTTGAAGAATTTGAAGGCAATCCATGTTCCTTGTTATGTGCCAAGAGCAACCATTATCTTCATTCCAAATGCTCTTCCTCTTGAGCTTTTGATTGCCCTGCACACTTGATAAATCAGTTAGTCTTTGATGGAACCCAAGCCAAAGTGGTCTTGGGTTGACCTTTCTCATTAATATAATCTGTCAGTTTGGTCTGAATGAGTTGTTTAGGAATCTCATGACTGGAGTACTTTGTCAAGATTATAGGCTTGGCTGCATTACTACTAGAAGCAGCACTAGCCTTGTTAGCAGTACTAACTTGGTTAGCAGTACTAATCAAGTAAGCAGCACTATTCTTGTTAGCAGTACTATCTGGGATAGCAGTACTAACAGGTTTCTTTGCAATTGGAACCCAAACTTGAGCAAAGTTGTTTGCTTTCTTTGTCTTTAAGTTACTCCTTTGTTTATTTGAAGTATTTTTCTTAGTTTTAGCAAACTTGTTTTGAACATGAGACTTTTTAGGTGCTCTGTTCTCAGCCATTTGATTCCTTCCTTGCTTCCTATAACCAAAGGAGTTTTGAGTTTGTCTTTGAAAATTTACTCTTTGGTTTATAGGATTGAAATAACAGTATTTGGCAAGATGATTCAAATTTGCCACAGATAAAACAAGGTTTTGGTCTATTGATTTTACTCAAATCAACCCCTTGTTTTTGTGCCCACTGATTATTCCAGTTTCTCTGATTTCCCCTTGGTTTATCATGTTTTTGGGGCTCAGATATATTGCAAGTACACTGTTTGCAAGGGACAGGATTCACAACTGTTGTCTGTTTGTAGTGGACCTTACCAGACTTTCCCTCTGTCTTTTCTATGTCCTTAGATTTGACCCAAGTCTTTCCACATCCCTCATTGGTGATAATGTGATTTTCTAGGGGAATCTCACCACTCACAGTGTTCTTCTTACTCTTATTATTAGAGTACTCTCCTTCAGAGTCTGTTTCAACCACCACTTTGTCTAATAGATCTACCTTAGTGGCTTCATCAGACAATTCCTTCCTATTCTTGGTCTCTAGCAAGTCTGATATAGGAGGGATGTAATTGTTGTTGTATGGTGGTGGTGTGGTGTTATAACCTATTCCTCTTCTAAGTTTGTCATGGATTTGAGTTTGGAGCAAAGAGTCCATTGCTTTAGAAGCATTGGAAAATTTCTCAATATCCAGCTTTGCTTTCTCAAACTCACTCTTTATCTTCTCATTCTCCTCTTCTTTCTGTTTAAGCTTAGACTCATACTGATCTTTCTCCCACTTCCAGTAGTTTGAGTCATAAGAGTGTTGAAGCTCATTGGCTTGGAAACTCTTGATCTGTTCCTCAAAACTCTCAACAATTCTTACATAGTCTTTTATATCTCTCTCTAATCTTTTAAGGTCATCACACATTGTCTGGTTGTGATCCCTGTACCTTTTAACAGTTTCCATACAAGTTTTAGAGCAAAGATTAGACATTACCTCTGTGGGGATTTCTGTGCTTGAAGAATCTGAAACTTTAGCCATTGATGATTTCTGATTTCAAGGAAGAATGATGATTGCAGGTTTCTGAGAATACTTGCTCTGATACCACTTGTCAGGATCGAATTCTCAACAAGAATTAATTCTCAGAAACAATATCAAAGAAGTTTGCGGAATAACACTTTGATATTTAATGAAACAGTAAATCAACACATAAAATATGAAGAACAAACAGTAAACTTGTATTGAATGCTTTGAAGTTACAAGATTACACACTCAACCTCAATATTGATGAACAGGCTCACCAATACGAATTCTACTTCTCTAGAATTAGGATCTATGCCTTGAGGTTGTTTTTCTCTCTAGATCTTAGAATTTTTCACTTCATCTTTTTTTATTCTAAACAATACAATATATATATATACTAAAGATAAAAGCTAATTCCAATTAATAAAATATCTTCAGAATATCTTCCATCATTATCTCTAAGCTTTCCATAATCTTCAGTTTATCCAGCTGTCATCCTTTCCATACAGATCTCCATCTTATAAGCAGTATTAATCATAAGCAGCATTAATACTCTGAGCAGTATTAACTCTAGCAGTACTAACCATGCTCAGCAGCATTAATCTCTTCAAGCAGTACTAACTTTGAACTAGCAGTACTAATCTTGTTGAGCAACATTAACCATCAACTAGCAGCATTAATAACAGAAGTACTAACTAGAAGTATTAACTGTTTTCTTCTAGCAGCATTAACTTTGTTCCACCAACATTAACTTTGTTCCAGCAACATTAACTACAACTGACAACATTAACCACAGAAGTAGTAACCTCAGAAGTATTAACCAAGTTCTTCTAGCAGCATTAACTTCAGAAGTAGTAACCATGTTGAACTAGAAGTAGTAACCATGTTGAACTAGAAGTAGTAACCATGTTGAACTAGAAGTAGTAACCATGTTGAACTATCCTTGGCATATTTCAGACCCAACAATGTGCTTTGTCCGGGAGCTGAAAGCCAAATTAGTTGCCAAATGTATGGCACTCTGATTATCACAGAAAATGCGCACAGAAGGTTGCTCGAAGCCTAAGCCATTCATCAATTCTTTTAAATGGACCGCTTCCTTTGCAGACTCAACCGCCGCAACAAGTTCAGCTTCTGTGGTTGACAATGCAACAATGGACTGTAAACGTGATCTCCAACTGACGGCTGTTCCACCTAAGGTAAACACATAACCGGATGTGGATCTCCAACCAACTCGATCACTTGCATAGTCAGAATCACAAAATCCAACAATTTCACAGTCATTGTACAAACCAAATATAAGACCATGTGTCTCAGTTCCCTTCAAATATCGGAATGCCGTTTTAACGGCTGTCCAATGTGATCGACCCGGATTCGCGAGAAACCGACTCACCACTTCGACACAATGTGCGAGATCAGGACGAGTGCACACCATGGCGTACATGAGACTTCCGACCGCACTGGCATATGGAACCTTTGACATTTCGGCCTTTCCCTTGTCATCCTTCGGACAATCTTCATTTGTAATCTTGATGTGCTTCGGTAGCGGAGTGCTAGACGTCTTGGCACCATCAAGATTGAACCGCTTCAATATATTTTGGATATACGCCCGTTGTGTCAATCTAAGTGTTTGGGACTTTCTGTCCCGCACGATTTCCATGCCCAAAATCTTCTGCGCCGCGCCAAGATCTTTCATTTCAAATTCTGAACTCAACTTATCTTTCAGACGTTTGATCTCTGACCGGTCCCTGCAGGCTATAAGCATGTCATCTACATAAAGAAGTAAGTAAGTGAAAACGCCACCACTTTGTCTATGATAGACACAAACGTCCTTTTCACTTCGCTCAAATCCCAGATTGAGCATGAACAAATCAAACTTCTTATACCACCGACGAGGCGATTATTTAAGTCCATAAAGGGACTTCTTGAGTTTACATACATATTCTGGCTTGCTTTCGGAAACGAAACCATCAGGTTGCTTCATATAGATAGTTTCCTACAAGTCTCCGTGTAGGAAGGCTGTCTTTACATCTAACTGTTCTAGCTCCAAATCGTGAATAGCCACGATCGCTAAAAGAACACGGATAGATGTATGACGTACAACGGGAGCAAAAATATCATCATACTCGATACCTTTTCGTTGTGCAAAGCCTTTAGCAACGAGACGAGCCTTGTACCGATTGTCATCTTTGACTTTGAAAACCCACTTGCAACCAATAGCACGACTGCCATTCGGCAATGGACATAAGTCCCAAATGTTGTTCTTCGAGAGAGCTTCCATATCTTCTTGCATGGCTCCAAGCCATTTAGAACTGTGGGTCGAGGCCAACGCCTCCTTTATATCAAGCGGCTCATCTTGCCCTACATGCAAAGCAAACTCCAGTTGATCTGTAAAACTCATGTTAGCAAAATCCCAATCTCCATACCTGTTAGGCGGACGAATAGTTCTTTGACTATGCCTGGTAGGCGCAATAACTGGGATTGTATCGCCATCGTCTCCACCATCATTCAGAATCTCTTCTTCAGAATCACTAGTAGAAGTCACTGGCGGAATGAATTCTTCAACATTAACGGGTGATTCTGAGCTAATATCAGGAGTGGATGAATTGGGAATACAAGGACTGTCTACTGTCTCCACATCATCGACAGTAGGAGCAACAGTAGTAGGGACTTCCGGATCTTGAGAGGACTGAGGATCCTGTGACTTCAACAGGACTGATTCATCAAATGTGACATGTCGAGAATGAATCACTTTACGAGTCAAGGGGTTCCAGATTCGGTAACCCTTGATACCATCTGTATAGCCGAGAAAGAATCCTTTGGTGGCTTTAGGATTCAACTTGTCCTGGACTGAAACATGAAAATAAACAGGACAACCAAATACACGTATGCATTTCAGACAGATGTTTCTTTTACCTCTCCAAGCCTCTTCCGGAATCTTTCCCCCGATGGCCGAACAAGGTAACCTATTAATAATGTGCACCGCGGTGTAAAGTGCTTCGGCCCAGAAAGATTTGGGGAAGCCCGATGTCGACAACATACATCGGACCTTCTCAAGCAAAGTCCTATTCATCCACTCTGCAACCCCATTAGATTGAGGGTCGCCTGGTGTGGTGTAGTGACGGTGGATGCCTTTACACAAACAAAAGTCTTTGAAGTTACCACTAGTAAATTCTCCACCGTTATCAGATCTCAGCACTTTCAACTTCTTACCAGTCTCGACCTCTACTCGTGCCAACCAAGTCTTGAACGTATCGAAGACATCTGACTTTAACTTCAACACATACACCCAAAGCTTATGTGAGAAATCATCAATAAACGAAACAAAGTATTTACCTCCACTGAGGGATGGAGTACTGGATGGTCCCCAGACGTCTGTATGAACATAATCGAGGATTCCTTTAGTGTTGTGTTTTCCAAAACCAAAAGAAACACACGTCTGCTTTCCTTTGACACATCCCGAACAAAACTCCAGGCTGGCAGGTACAACGATTTTAATGAGTTTTCGCTTGCGCAAAATCTCCTAGTTTTTCTCGGATGTGTGGCCCAAACGAAGATGCCATAAGCGAGCAACATCGAGATTCTGAGAAATATCAGCCACACACGATTCAGAAGAAATAGTTTCGCCAATCAAATGGAAAAGATTATTTTCCGCCCGTTCGCCTTTCATCACAATGATACTCCCTCGGGAGATGCGCAAACTCCCGTCGTCAATCCGAATCTTGCAAACCGGTTTGGACAGTTGTCCAACAGAGATCAAGGAACGATTCATGGATGGAACAAACTTGACATTATTCAATGTCCGAATACACCCATCGAACATCTTGATCTGCACAGTACCGATACCCTTAGTAACACATGAAGTACTGTTTCCCATAAAAATGCTGTTACCTTCAACTTTTTCGAAGGTAGAGAAATAGTCCCGAAATGGTGTCATGTGGCAAGATGCCCCGGTATCTAACACCATCGCCTATCACCTTGCGGTGGTGTAACTGTGGCAGAGAAGCCATTTTGCCCCTCTTCGGCTGCAACAGCTGATGATTCGGCGTTGTCTTTGTCTTTGTTTTTAAGACTCGGACAATCTTTCACCCAATGACCTGGCTTGTGGCAATAGTTACAGTTGCCACGTGTCTTTGATTTCCCACGAGAGCTAGGCCGACGGGACTGAGAGCGCCCACGGTTTCTTCCTCTTGAAGACCGTTGATCGTCTCGGCCTCTGTCAGCAAATAGGCCTTGACTGCAATTGTTCTCCCTGGGATTGTTACCGATCCTCATTTGAATTCTTTGATCTTCAGAAATCATTCTTGTTTTCACATCAGACAAAGAAAGAGTTTCTCTTCCATATATTAAACTGTTAGTGAATTGAGAATATTTCTCGGGAAGTGAATACAACAGGATCATAGCAAGTGCTTCTTCATCTTTCGCAAGAAGCGCATCCGTTGCCTTCAACTTCATGATGATATCTTCAAATTCGGTCATGTGAGCTTTAATGGTTGTGCCTTCCTTCATTTTGAAGAAGAGACACGACCGCATCAGTAACAATCTGTTGGTCAAAGTTTTCTTGAGATATAAATTCTCAAGCTTGCTCCAAATACCTGCAGCTGTCTTTTCAGACACAGTCTCAGATATAACATTTTCTCCCATAGCCATCTGCAAAGTAGTAAATGCCCATGCTTCCATTTCTTTAGCTTTAAGGTCAGACATATTAGGGTCTAACTCGTCTTTAGCAAATACTACGAGATGGACTCCATTTTTTCTAAGTGCAGCAGATGTTGTGAACTGCCATTTACCAAAGTCACCGTCCCCATTCCAAGTCTGTATACGAATCCCAGCCCCGGACAAATTAAATGTACCTTCTTTGTACGGTTTTTGGGACTGGTTTGAGGAACCGACACCAAATGGATTTTCTACGTCAGCCATAGAGAAAAAAAATGTGCAAACCGGTTTATGTATATTTTCTACACAAACCAAAATCTAGATCCGAAACTCTGATACCAATTGTTAGGTAAAAATTATGCCTCACAAATGCAAAAAGCTAGCGAGTAATTTCTAAGGTCCCAAACGGGTAGAAATCCAAGTGCACAATTAACCCAACAACGAATGCGGATAACAATAATCTAGATGTTGCACAATAATTCTCTAACGTAGAAAAATAAACCCACGAAATATAGATAATAATAAATACGTTATTATCTATAATTATAGCAAGTTCAAAACAAATAACACCGTGATTTAACGTGGTTCCACTATCGGTTTTTGATAGTGTACATCCACCAAAGAGAGAGAGCAAGAATATTATTACCAACCAAAGAGATTACAAAGTGCTTGTACAAGGATCTTGAGATCCACGATCACCTAACGAAACTTTCCCGAATACCACCGAATATCAAGAACACTCTCAACCTCAAGAATATATTAGGGAGAGTGTTTGGTGGTTATCTAGAGAAAACTCAAGAAAGGGATGGAGAAAATGGTTGGAGGGGAAGGGGTATTTATAGGATGGAAGTGGAGGATGACAACCAAGCATATGGAGGATGACATATGCCAAGTCTTCCAATGTAAAATATGTGGTCCAAAATTGAGTTATGCCAAGTTGGTCCAAGTTTGGCTTTAGTCAGATGTAGCATCCAATGTATAATATAATTAAACATTATATCGGACATGCCCATCACCATAACAAATCGAAGGTACGACTCCTGAAACAAGCACCATGTGGTATCAAACCCATATGGAGTCTTGATAATTGGGTATAATCTTCAACATCATTTCGTTGATTGTGCCATTCTTAAAAAAAATTGTCAAATTCATGGTCACTATTCAATTTGACATTCACGTGGTATCAGATTTGTATGTATTTGGCATTCATGTGGTATCCATTGAAGATTAAATTTGACATTCATGTGGGTATCCATTGAAGATTAAATTTGGCATGTCCGATCATACAATAGTGACTTAGATAATCGACCCAACGGTATATTATTTAATTTGACATTCAATATTAAATCATACCATTTTATGTAATTGTATGTATTTTCAAACAACGAACCCAACGGCTAATTGTTTGATAGTTCGTATGATGAATTGTTGGCCTAATATGCATGAATGTTCTATTTTTGCCCAAAGGTGATGTGTGATGTTTATGTGGCGTATTTTATTATATATATTCGAAACACTTGTATGTTGGTCATAGCCAAGGCGAAACCAACATTCAAGTAGAACCTTAGTTTAGTCTATTTTTTTGGTGTTATAATAGACTTAATCTTCAACATGTTATTTTTGCTTCCATTGTATAATTACCCTATATGCTTTAGTTCACTTATGTTCTTCGCAATTTACATGCTTTAATTATATCAATCCAACGACCACTTTAAGCCCTAGCTATGGGATTGAACCTTTGACTGACACTAACTTTGCGTCATGGCGAGATGTTGTCAAACTAACACTTGGAATGATGGATTTAGACTATGCTTTGAGGCATGATCCTCCTGCTGTGCTCATTGATCAAAGCTCATATGAGCATAAACGAGTACATGAGCAGTGGGAGAGATCGAATAAAATGTCTCTCATGGTCATAAAGAATTCCATCCTGGTTTCCATTCGCGGAGCTATACCTTACTCGGAAGACGCGAGAACTTATCTTGACTCCATTGAGGAGGAATTCAAAGGCATCTCCAAGGTAAATGTGTTTGATCCTGAAAATGTTGACTACCAAGTACGACGGTGTGAATGATGTGCATAAGCACATCATGATGATGAGTAACATGGCTCATAAGATCAAAGACATGGACATGGATATCAGTGAGGGGGGTTTTAGTGCACTTCATAATAACCTCTCTCCTAGCACAATTTGGTCCTTTTAAAATAAACTACAACACTCAAAAGGACAAATGACAAATGAGTGAACTTATTGCCATGTGCATACAAGAGGAGGAGCACCTAAAGGTAGAAAAGCCCGATGTTGCTAATATTAAAACCACAAACACCGGAAAGAGGAAAGGAAATTTTAACAGTGGAGAAAGCTCAAAGGTCCAGAAAAAGAATGCAAATGCAGCCTCAAGCTCAACTGCTCCTAAGGGTTCACTTTGTTGTAAATTCTGCCACAAGAAAGGGCATGACCAACGAGACTGCCCGAAGTTCAAGGACTGGTAAGCGAAAAAATGTAATCATCTACTCATGGTTTACGAGTCTTTTAATATTAATGTTCCTTCAAACACATGGTGGGTTGATTCCAGTTCTATGGTACATGTTACAAAATCCTTATAGGGATTCCATACAATTCGGGGATTGGAAAGAAACCAAAGGACCATTAAAGCTCGAAGCGGTGACGAACTAAATGGTGAATTTAAGGGCACTTTACAATTAGTTATGAAAAGTGGCCATTGTATTAACTTATGTGATACTCTTTATGTACTGAGGATAACTCGGAACCTAGTATCTGTATAGAAATTAGGTAATGATGGATATTATGTAACATTTGGTAATGGAAAGTCACTACTAGCCTAAATTCCGATTTTATAGGTTGTGGTTTTTAGGTTGGAAAAATTCACAATTTGTACATAGATGAACAATTCTCAAAATTCTTGTTGTCATATAATGTGAATGAAAACTTAACTAAAAGAAAACGAGACTTGGAACCATCATCTATGTTGTGGCATCAACATTTAGGCCACATCTCACGAGAACGAATGTTAAGACTCGTGAAAGATGGCGTATTACCAACTCTTGATTTCAATGATTTTGAGACATGTGTTAAATGCCTTAGAGTCAAAATGGCAAAGGGAAATAAAAATGGAGCCATAAGAAGTTCTAGTTTGTTGGAAATCATACACACCGACATCTGTGGACCTCTTCCCACCGGAATATCTAGACATAAATCGTTTATCACCTTTATAGATGATCATTCACGCTATATGTATTTGTATTTAATAAATGAAAAATCTGAATCACTTGACATGTTTTAATCCTTCAAGACTGAGGTTGAAAATCAACTCAACCGTAAGATAAAGGTAGTGAGGCCAGATAGAGGAGGCGAGTATTATGGTAGACATACTGATGTTGGTCAGGCTCCCGGTCCTTTCTTTGACTTTTGCAAGAACACGGGATCGTGAACCAATTTACCATGCTAGGTACTCCTCAGTGGATCAGTGTTGCTGAGAGAACAAATAGGACCCTTATGGATATGGTAAGAAGTATGTTAGCAAATACCATCTTACCCCAATTCTTTTGGACCGAGGCATTAAAGACTGTTGTACATATACTCAACAGGGTTCCTTCTAAATCCGTTCCCAAGACACCTTATGAGATCTGGACGGGAAGGAAACCGAGCTTGAGATATAGGAAAGTTTGGGGTTGTCCTGCCGAAGCTAAGCTCTACAACCCTCAACAAAGGAAGTTTGGCATGAAAACAGAAAGTTGTTTCTTTATAGGATATCCAAAACGATCAAAGGGATTTAGATTCTATTGCCCTTCTCATTTCACACGCGTATATTTGCCATGCTGAGTTCTTATAGAACTCTAATGTTGGTGGGTGCAATGCACATCATGACACCAACTTACAAGAAGTTCAAGAGAAGGGGATAATGACCCTCTTACCTCCTCATCCTAGTGTGCCTCTTGTAGAGGATATTGCTCCACCAAGTTCCACTCTTGAGGATAATGTTTCCCCAAGTATGCCATTAAATGAAGGCACATCAAAATTAAAGGAGCAAATCCCTGAAGTTACCATTGAGCCTGAAGAACCCGAAACTGCATTAAGGAGGTTATCAAGGCCTAGAAGACCTATTAATTTTGATGATTGTTGATAAGGTCGATTTCCGACCTTACTAATGATTTAGAATCAAGTGAAATTGCGTGTTCTAAAGTAAAATAGTGATATATTTTAACCAAATTGTTGAAAGTAAGTAAAGGTTCAGATTTATTGAAGAAAAGAGAGAAATACAGTGAAATCAGACCAAAAGTGGAACTAGATGAAAAACAGAAGGAGATCTGATTAAGAAGGAGTGTCCAAAGCATAATTGATTCAAGAGTTGGGGAAAACAGAACCAAATGCGGGTTCTACGCGGAATTGAAACACCCACGCGTATTGTGGTAGCGGGCGACTTTGGCGCGACTAAACCCACGCCAAACCCTGCTTTCGTCCCTGATCTGGATGTAAAACTTTCTGCAACTAGGGTTGTAAAAGGGGTTACGTTTTTACACACACTTTGGACGGCTTGATAATACAGAAGACGATTTTGGAAGAGGCAAGGAGGCAATCTTGAAGTAAGAACCAGGGAGAGACATATTTGATTACGAAGTTGCTCTATATTTCGATACTGTGTGCTTGGACAATCGCATCTCAGGGAGTCTCAATTGCTTTTAGATTTATTGTGGAAACAATGTTTAATATTGTGATATTCTTGTTGAATGTGTTGTTTTGCACAACCCTCAACATGAACTAATTTTAGATGTTGTGGTTGGATGAATTTTAGGCGTAATTTTCGTTTAAACATGTGATTAGTTTTGTACTTTTGTTCAATTCATTCAATAAAGCATATGACATGGTTCATAATGAGTTTGCTAGCCTGATCAACTAATGAATAATATCTTGATCTTTTTATTATTTGAGAAAAGTATTTTAAGGTTTGATGTCAATGTTGTATGCGCCTAGGGTAAGAATTGGATAGAGATATACCAATTCACCCTTAGAATTTAATTAATCTTGTTTTTTTTTGTTAAATTGGGATTAATTGTTGAGATCGGGAGATGAAACGTTATTTCCCAATTGCAAATGTTGGTATAGTTTGAAAAACTGTAGCAGTTATTTTTCGTGATTAATTTCATTGAACGTTGGACTAAAGTGCTTGACCCATACACTGTTTGAGTAAGATGAACCCAAAAGGATTTCAATCCCCAACTACTTTTCCTAATCTGAATTTGTTATTCTTAATTCTCAAAGTTGATTTTGAACTCAAACCAAATTCTGACGGTCTAGTTAATAATTGATATAGTAATTGTGATACTCAGTACCAGGTTCCTTTGGTTCGATACTCGTACTTCTAGTACATATTACTTGATTCGACCTGTACACTTGCGGAAGATTTAGGGGGGGGGGTGTAAACCCACCTATAAAGTTTTTGGCTCCGTTGCCGGGGAGCCTGTTTTGTACTGATAGCACTACCAGCTATAAAGATTATTATATTGGACATATTTCTTATTTACTGTTTTTCTAGTTCTACTATCTCTAAAACTGAAAGTTCGTTCGTTTTTGTATTGCAGGTTGCTCTTTGGTTTATGCCAAGGAGGAGACTCTTTAGAGACCTTGAACACATCGATCCTGAGATAGAGAGAACTGCATGCCAACTGAGACGAGAAGCCAGAAACTGAAATGCACGAAGAATGGAGGATAATAGACCTAATGGCGACCAACAAGACAACAATAATCCTCCACCACCACCATCGGCTCGTGTATCGATGAGAGCCTTTGCCACTCTGAATGTGGCAGCGGTTCATAGAGGAGTAAAATAACTGATTGTTGCCTCAAACAACATCGAAATCAAACATGACACAATTCACATAGTCATCTACGTTCATTCGAAAAATATGCAATACATTCAAGATGAACGGAATACTAGATGGCGCAATTAAGATGAGAATGTTTCCCTTTTCACTGAGAGACCGAGATGCTACTTGGGAGGATAATTTACCCGCTGGCCAAATTCATACATGGGCTGAAATGGTGGCAGCTTTTCTCAAGAAAAAATTCCTTTCGGGCCATACGACCCAACTCTTGGTGGGAATCACCCATTTCTCTCAATGGGACCAAGAGTCACTATATGAGGCATGGGAAAGATACAAGGCCATGTTGAAAAAGTGCCCACATCATGGGTTACATGGATGGATGATCGTCCAAACATTTTGGAGGGTTACACCCTCAATACAAGAATGACATCACTGTCGCCGCGGTTTGAGCTCTCATGATCAAAACTTATGAGGAAGCACTGCAGCTTATTCAAAATTTATCGGAACACAACTATTCTACTCATCGCTCATCCATCAGACGCTTAGCTAGTGTTCAAGAGTCGGATGAGTTAAAGCAGATAAAGGCACAGTTGGCCGCCATCACTAACCAACTGAAGGGAACTTCTATTAAGACACCACAACCTAGTGATGGGGGTATGTCAGATCACTAATCTCAGTATGACCAACCGGAGCAAGTGCAATTCCTTTAAAATCGGAATAACAGACCAAGGAACAATCCATTCTCCAAGACGTACAATAAGGGTTGGAAGCGGCATTCAAACTACTGTTGAGGGGATTACGTCATCAGTGAGCACCTTGATTACTACAGTAAGTACGGTGAAGGTGACAACTGATCAGAATACCGTATTCATTCAGATTTTGGAAATACAAGTGGGTCAAATCGCAGAGGGCTCTACAATCACAAATCCAAGGTCAATTCCTGAGTCAAACGGAACGAAAGCCAAGGGTGGATTGCAATGCCATCAAATTGCGAAACAGAAAATAGCTTATAAAGGATCCAACTCGGGAGCCGTTAGTAAAGGTAAGAAGAGTGCTCGAAGTGATAGTGGAAAAAGAAGAAGAGGAGAAAGTAGACGAGAGTGTAGAGATGGAAAAGTCGGAGGCCAAAGATAAAGGAAAGTAGCAGGAAAGCACCACCGTGAGACATTCAGTCAAGCCTAGTCCTCCTAAAGTGCCATTCTCAACCGTTTGAAAGCTCACAAGGATGATGTTAATTTTGCTAAGTTTCTTGAAGTATTTAAAAAATTGCATATTAACATTCCGTTTCTAGATGCCTTGGCATAAATGCCATCCTATGTGAAGTTCTTGAAGGATATTCTTTCTAACAAAAGAAAGATAGAGGAACAAGCAACCATGGCACTTACTGAAGAGTGCAGTGTAATCATCCAGCATAAACTTCCTCCTAAGCTAAAAGATCCAGGGAGTTTTACCATCCCTGTTCATATAGGAACTTCTGAATTTAGTAAGTCTTTGTGTGATTTAGGTGTGAGTAGTAATCTAATGCCATTGTCTATTTTCAGGAAGTTTGGATTAGGAGAAGTGGAATAAACAACCGTCACACTCCAACTTGCTGACAGGGTTTAGTATGCGAATATGCGTTTGTAGTGTTTTTATCTGTTGTCGCTCTTTTGCTTGAAGACAAGCAACGCTCGGTTTGGGGTTGTTGATAAGGTCGGTTTCCAACCTTACTAATGATTTAGAATCAAGTGAAATTGCGTTTTCTAAAGTAAAATAGTGATATATTTTAACCAAATTGTCGAAAGTAAGTACAGGTTGAGATTTATTGAAGAACAGAGAGAAATACGGTGAAATCAGACCAAAAGTGGAACTAGATGAAAAGCGGAAGGATATTTGAGTAAGAAGGAGTTTCCAAAGCATAATTGATGCAAGAGTTGGGGAAAAAAAACCAAATGCGGGTTCAACGTGGATTTGAAGCACCCGCACGTGTTGTGGTAGCGGACGACTTTGGCGCGACTAAACCCACGCCAAACTTGCTTTCGTCCCTGATCTGGATCTAAAACTTTCTGCATCTAGGGTTGTAAAAGGGGTTACGTTTTTACACACACTTTGGACGGCTAGAGAATACAAAAGATGATTTTGGAAGAGGCAAGGAGGCGATCTTGAAGTATGAACCGGGGAGAGACATATTTGATTACAAAGTTGATCTATATTTCGATACCGTGTGCTTGGACAATCACATCTCAGGGAGTCTCAATTGCTTTTAGATTGTTTATGGGAACAATGTTTAATCTTGTGATATTCTTGTTGAATGTGTTGTTTTGCACAACCCCTAACATGAACTAAGTTTAGATGTTGGGGTTGGATGAATTTTGGGTGTAATTTTTGTTTACACATGTGATTGAGTTTGTACTTTTGTTCAATTGATTCAATGAAGCATATGACATGGTTCATAATGAGTCTGTTAGCCTAATCAACCAATAGATAATTTCTTGATGTTTTTATTCTTTGAGAAAAGTATTTTAAGGTTTGATGTCAATGTTATATCCCTAGCGTAAGAATTGGATAGAGATATACCAATTCAACCTTAGAATTTAGTTAATCCTGTTTTTTTTTGTTAAATTGGGATTAATTGTTGAGACCGAGAGATGAAACGTTATTTCCCAATTGCAAATGTTGCTATAGATTGAGAAAGTGTAGCAACTATTTTTCGTGACTAATTTCATTGAACGTTGGAGTAAAGTGCTTGACCCATACACTGTTTGAGTAAGATAAACCCAAAAGGATTCCAATCCCCAACTACTTTTCCTAATCTGAATTTGTTCTTCTTAATTCTGAAAGTCGCTTTATTGGTGTGTTCCAGTTAATTCATTTATTCTTGTTGAACTCAAATCAAATTCTGGTGGTCTAGTTAATAATTGATATAGTAATTGTGATACACAATACCAGGTTCCTTTGGTTCGATACTTGTACTTTAGTACATATTACTTGATTCGACCCGTACACTTGTGGAAGATTTGGGGGAGGGGGGTGTAAACCCACCTATCATTTATATAACTTACCTTAATGAAGCTGATTTAGATATTGGAAAGTGCAGCGATCCAACTTCTTATAACGAGGCCATTCGTAGTGAACAATCCTCTCAATGGAATGAAGCTATGATTGGCGAGCTTCATTCGATGAATAAATATGATGTTTGGGAACTTGTCGAACTCCCTAAAGGGGTAAAACCTATAGGGTGAAAGTAGGTCTTTAAAACAAAGCTAGACCCGAATGGAAACGTCGAACGGTATAAAGCACGTTTGGTCGCCAAAGGCTACACCCAGTGGGAGGGAATCGATTTTCAGGAGAATTTTTCTCTTGTCTCTAGAAAGTATTCCCTAAGAATGTTATGGCTCTTGTAGCTCATTTTGACGTCAAAACAACCTTCCTTAATAGTGATTTACATGAATATGTGTCTCGAAGGTTTTAAGCCTAAGGGTCGAGAACACCTAGTATGTAAACTAAAGAAATCCATATATGGGTTAAAACAAGCATCACGACAATGGTGTTTGAAATTTGATGAAGTCATGAAAAAGAATGGCTTTCAGTAAGAATCAAGTGGATCAATGTACCTATCTTAAAATGAGAGCAATTTTTCCATACTTGTCCTTTATGTTGGAGACATTCTTTTGGCAAGTAATAGTCTGAATTTGTTGCATGAGTCAAAGCGATTACTTTCGCGCCATTTTGACATGAAAGATCTCGGGGAAGCCTCATTTGTGATCGACATCGAAATACACCGAGATCGGGCCAATGGGACATTAGGTTTATCTCAAAAGGCTTATATTGAACATGTTCTTGCACATAATAAACATTCAACAATGCTCTCCTTCCATTGCTCCCATAGTTAAAGGAGACGTTTTTTATTCTCTTCAGTTCCCAAAAACGATGGTAGAAAAGGAACAAATATGATTAATACCTTAGCTTCTGTAGTAGGGAGCCTAATGTATGCTCAAGTTTGTACTCGTCCTGATATTGCTTATGTCACTGGATTGCTAGGCCGATATCATTCTAATCCTAGCTTAGATCATTAGAAAGCAGCAAAGAAAGTATTGCGATATCTATACGGAACAAAAGACTACAAGCTAACTTATAGAAGAATTGATAACTTTGAAGTGATTGCTATTCCGATTCTGACTTTGCTAAATGCAAAGACGATAAAAAGTCAACTTCGCAGTACATTTTCATGTTAGGGGGCGGGCCTATCTCGTGGACGACTCATAAGCAACAACTAACGACGACCTCGACAATGACGACGGAGTATGTTGCAATCTATAATTCAACCTGCCATGGAATGTTGTTGAAAAATCTTATTGGTGGACTCAAAGTCGTGAACTCCATATCGAGACCATTGAAGATTTATTATGACAATTCTACTGCCTTTAGTTTTTTGAACATCAATAGTTTGAGTTGGGCGAGATTATATCTTGATACAAAGTTCTTGTTTATACGAGAACGAGTAGAGGAAAATAATTTTTGTATCGAGTACATCAACACTCATGATATGCTTGCGGATCCGATGACAAAAGGTCTACCGCCCAAAATTTACCAAGAGCTTGTGGAGAATATGGGTTTTACTAGAGATTTTATATAGCATATTGATCTTATGGACAATTAATATAATTATAAGTTTCCTCGAATATCTTAGTTGTCATGTCTATACTAATGTATGCATGCACTTATTAATCTATAGACAAATCTATACAATTTAAATGTTGTATATTTTATGTCATATTGGCTTGAAGTTTTCTAAAAGTTTTATGTTGAAGCCTTAGTATAATTGATGGGGGTCTCGTGTTGATAACGACACGAATGATTGTATCCTTTTGCTATGACTTTAGTACGAAACTTGATGGGTACTTTCTTGACCAAATGTATGAATACTCATCATAAATGGTCACTCGGCCAAGTGGGAGAATGTTGGAATATTTCCAATATTTATGGCCGTAGGACCATTTCTGTAATTATAATTTAATTGTTTCTATGTTTATATATTATGATAGTAACTATGTCAACATGACATAATTGGTACCCCATGTTTCATAAATGTTACTTGATGGAAGTAACTGATTTATATATAGGGGTCAAAATCAATTTTCCTTTTAGATGTCATATACGCACTAACCGTTAGAAGGTCGTTTTCTCTCTTACGCTCCGTAAGAGAAACCCATAAGAACACCAATAAAATCTGTGCAATCCTCCATCGATTTTAGACATCATAACGGGAATCAAATGACATCTTCTTCTTCATCAAAGATTGGATATCCAAGTAAATGTTTCAATTTCTTATTTCACTACAAAACAGATGCTTATCACCGACGGACCAATCCGTCGGTAAATGGTCGTCGGTATAGTAGTGGTCGGTGTTCAGATTACCAACGGATCACCGACGTATTTTACCGACGGATCACCGACGACTTATTTTTTCGACGGATCACCAACAGCGTGTTAATTTCCGACGGATCACCGACGGTCTCTATTTTGCGACGGATTACCGATGGATTTTCACCGACGGATCATTTCCGACGGATTTAGCGACGGAATTCCTACGGATATTTAATAAATAAAAATTAAATTAAAAATCATCCGTCGGTAATCCGTAGGTAATTTTTTTTAATAATTAAAAAATGACAGTTTTTAACGTGTACAAAACCTGCCAAATTTTAATTAATACTAAGTTTTAAACTGTACAAAACCTTAATTTAATATCTATAAATACATAACGTAGTACAAAAACGTAATCCTACGTAGGGGGAAAGGGGTGATCTTGAAACTTCCTCATGAACGCCTAAAATTGCTCTATTCGCTCCTGCATCTGCCTCCTCTCTGCTTCATCTCTCTCTATTCGCTCCTGCATCCGGATCCTCTCTGCTTCCTCTCTATGTAGTTGCTCCTGCATCTGGATCCTCTTTGCTTCCTCTCTCTCTACCCTCTATCTCAACTCATTCAACTGAAATTCAACATTTGACAAACATATATAGAACAATGTCAGACAACATTTAACAAACATATGATTGACAATGTTAAACAACATTTGACAAGCATACCTCCTCATCGCGACGGTCGCGCGTGCTCCCGCTCGAACTGGAACCTGAATCACCGGTCATAGCATAATAGGGATCCTGACTGGTCCCCCATCTAAAAATACGGCCTTTACGCCATCCTCCGACACTGCGCTCCCACAACTCGACGTCATTGGGAGGTACAGTGACGACAGGTAAGTCCGGGTACTCATCCTCCCTAATCCGATGGTAGTTATCCTACAATTTACCAAATTAGACATTGTCATGTCAACTAACCTATAGAAAATTTGGCAGCATTTCAATTGTAACTTGAACATATATATCCATGACCTGCTTTTATCAAAACAATCCTATCGTCTGCCCAACAATGGCAACCCAAACTAAGTTTGCTATAATTTCTATCTATCTTATAAAACAAACAAAAATCTAGCCATGCATAATTGAACTTACCGCCATATGAGTCGCCTTTGGGTAAACGTAGATCGGAAGATCCGTGGGCGGACCAGTCGCACCCGGAACAAGCTTCTTGTTGGTGCAGTGTGTAGCCTCCCAAACCTCGTCGCTAGTAGGCTCACTACCCCATGCATCTCTCTACAATAGACAACTTATATTGTTAGTAGGTAATAAAATCATGTATATATATATTCATCAATTATATACATTTAGTCTAGTGGATGATAAATTACCATGCGGTCCCGATGCATAGCGGTACTAATAGATCCGATACAGTGTCTGGATATCATCCCCTCTTACTCAGTGACCCGATTGGCCGTATTGGCCACAGATATACGCCGGAACGCATCGGTGTTCCATACCTGTTAAAAAGAAGACATAAATCAATATAAATCCTAGTACAACCAAATACAAGTATTCAAAACAAAACAAACCTGCTCAATCATCTGGACCTAAAACTCACTCCGGATCCACTCTGGAGGGTATGCGGAAAAAATCGTGTAGTCATGTCCGTCGAACTGAACACCATCAATGGCTAAAGCCCTGCCCTAGGCGAATAGACGGGCATCTCTCATCATGTCCACATACCTATTATTTAGGATACGTCGGAATGCAGCAACTACGTCGATGTCCATCTCAGGAGGCCAGCTATAATATAACTGCAAACACATTGTTTGGATTAAGTAAAAATAAATCCACTCAATTAGTTAAATAGAGTAAAATACCTACCCGTAATCGATCCAACATCCGTGGACAGTGCTCATCCAGGACATTCCTAAAATGAACCTACATACCATCAAACATAGACTTAAAGACGGCAACGGCCCTCCGGACTGCCGACTTGTCACTAAACCTTCACAATTGCAAAATATACAACATAAAAAAACATTAGGATTGGTTTATTATGTACTAGAATAAATAATATATCACATCTACTTACCCGCCCGCTTCAGACAACAAAAGTGGCGGTCACTGACTCGGATGGGGCGTCTGTGATGCAACATTCGGGCCTCTAACCCTCGAGCCCGCTGCTAGTCCGTCATCAGACTGGATCTGATCTAGTCCGTCCTCGGTGAACTCATCGGCGTGGGGGTCACCACACCCGACGGAGCTGCTACTACCCCTACCCCTACCCCTACTACCTCTAGAAGGGCGTCCCGACATCTAAAAATAGAGAATGGTTAACACAAAATGATATAAGTGTACATAAATCATAAGGCTCAAAATTATGAGTGTACAAACATATAATAAGGATATAATTATTATGAATAATGTCTACATAAGAAAGTCACACTAGTTCTTAGACGAGTGATCAGATAACGTAAGTTCGTCTTCGTTATATTCATCATCGTCCACGTCTTCAAATTCTTCTTCCTCGTCGCTAGCTTCGTCATCTGATGCATCTTCCTCACTAGCTTCGTCATTTGTGGCGACTACGTTGAGATCCCCAGTGACAAGAGGGACGGAAAGAAAGGTGTTTTGGAAAGTTTAAAACCCTACGTGTAATGGTTTGACTATTTAAAAGTCAAACCGTAGGTGTAAACGAAGTTAGAAGTCTATTGAACACTACATGTAATGGTTTGCCTTCTTGAAAGTCAAACCATAGGTGTAGAGGAGTTTTGGATGACTCTAAAACTCTAAGTGTAATGGTTTGACTATTAGAAAGTCAAAACCATAAGTTTTTTAAAATTTCGGTGGCATAACGCCTATAAAATGAATATTTCCGTGTATCAACCTAATATTTGCCCAACAATTGGCAACCCAACTAAAATAAATAAATAAAATCAAGTATAATCAAATCCTAAATCATACCAAATGTTTCCATTTATCAACCTAATGTTTGTCCAATAATTGACAACCCAACTAATTAATATCACAAGTTTATGAAACCAAATCATACCAAAACATTTTCACAAAAACCAAATCATAGGCTAAACTCATACAAAAAATTATCACAAGTTTATCAAACCAAAAATGGCGTTTTAATAAGCTAAAAGAACTCATATCAAATTAACACACACAGAGATTAATCAGATTAACAAACACACACACACACACAAAGATTATTAACAAACATACACACACACACACACACATATTTATACACAGTTCAGATTAACAAACACACACACACACAAAGATTATTAACAAACATACACACACACATATTTATACACAGTTCACATATTTATACACAATATTAATCAGATTAACACACACACATATTAATCAGATTAACACACACAGAGCTCATGGCTCAAATCAATATGCATTTAAGGGCTCAAATCAATACATGAACAAGTGGAGGTGGTCGTCGACGGTGGCTGTGAGACGAGGGCTGTGAGAGGGATTGTGGTCGTTGTCGGTGCTCGGTTGTGAGACGGTTGTGGTCGTCGTCGGTGGTCGATCGAGAGGGAGAGATCGAGAGATTGAGAGGGAGAGATGGAGGGAGTCTGAGAGATCGAGAGGGAGAGGAGGGACTGAGACGGCTGTCGTCGTCGCCAGTGGTCGATCGAGAGGGAGAGATCGAGAGATCGAGAGATTGAGAGGGAGAGACAGAGAGATTGAGAGGCTGAGAGATCGAGAGACTTATTAGGGCTAGATGCCCGCTTATTTTTTTTAGAAATTTCGGAAATTCACCGACGAATTTCCGACGGAAATTCCGTCGGTATTTACCGACGGATTTTATTTTTTATTAAATAAAATACTTTTAAATTAATAAATTATTAAATAAATTCTCATATATTATTTAATATTAAATTTATTAAAAAATTATTAATTAATTTATCAAATTATATTTAAAATTATTAATTAATTTATCAAATTATATTTAAATTGACTAAAATACCCCTGAAGTAACTGGACTTAACGGAAACAATTAACGGCCTTTATCTTTTCCCGTTAATTCCAGTTAGATCAGGGACCAAATGTGTTATACACACATACATACATACATACATACATACATACATACATACATATATATACACCTAAAGTAACTAGACTTAACGGAAGCAGTTAACGGTCGTTATCTTTTTCCGTTAATTCCAGTTAGATCAGGGACCAAAAGTGGTATACACACATACATACATCTATACACATACATACATACATACATATATACATATATACATATGTATATATATATATATACCCCTGAACTAACTAGACTTAATGGAAACAATTAACGACCGTTATCTTTTCCCGTTAACGGAAACATGTACATGACATTCAGACATTTATATGCATACGATATATACATATACATAAAGCAATATATATGTATATAATACACCTATAGACATACATACATACATATGCGGCATATATATGACATATATATACTATACACATATATATAGACATACATATATATACACACATACATATATAGACATGATATAGACGTATGTACTATATACATACAAGCAATACATATGTATATAATACATCTATAGACATACATACACATATACGTACACACATACATAGACATGCATGATATAGACGTATATGTGCTATATACATACAAGCAATACATATGTATACAATACATCTACAGACATACATACACATATACATACAAGCAATACTAATGTATACAATACATCTATAGACATACATACACACATACATAGACATGCATGATATAGACGTATATGTGTGCTATATACATACAAGCAATACATATGTATACAATACATCTACAAACATATACTACATATACATACAAGAAATACATATGTATATAATACATCTATAGACATACATACATATATACTACATATCATACATACACATACATACACATACATATATATATATACATACACACATGACATAGACATGATCTATAGACATACATACTACATATCATATACATACATACATATATACATACATGATCACATACGTACATACATACATACATACATGATCACATACGTACATACATACATACATACATGATCACATACATACATACTATACATATATACAAGCATACATATATGATCACATACGTACATACATACATACATACATATTACATACATGATCACATACGTACATACATACATATATACATACATACTATACATACATACATACATGATGTGCATACATACATATATGATGTACATACATACATACATGATCACATACATACATACATACATACACGTTATTACGGACGTAATTCTTAATGCCGTCGGTAATCCGTCGGTAAATTCCGACACGGACTTCAGAAAAAAAATATTATTTATTAAATTATTAAATTTACCGACGGATTTTCGAAGGGTTTAAATATTTAAGAAAAACAAAAATAAAATAATTTTATATCCGTCGGTGATCCGTCGGAAATATATTATTTTTCCGTCGGTGTTCCGTCGGTAATTACCAACGTCCGTCGGAAATTGTTCGTCGGTGATAAGCAAATTTCTAGTAGTATTTGGTTTTGTTGATCTGTGTTTAAATTGATCTAGAAAACGATTTTGAAATTGTGATTATTAAGAAATTTTATCATCATGTTGAAGATTTAATCGTAAAATAAGTCAAGGGTTACTGGATGTTATGCTTAGTTGTTGACTTCAGGATCCCATTGGATCAAGAGCGAATCTACTTGGTTGCAAGTGGTGACATATGATACCATGCAACTAATATATTTTGTTGTACTATAGAAAAATTAGACCCTTAAAGGTGTTACCATTATGATTCGTTTTGTGCTACCACCTGGTATCATTGCCAAAAATTTGAGAGGTTATGATAGCATTTCAAAACTTAAATTTGAGTTTTTAATTGTTAATACTGGTAAACACAAAAATCCTACTGGCAAATCATTGTAATTATAATATAACTTTAATTTGTAGTTATAATTTAATATATCTTATATTACAATAATTATAATGTGGTACCACTAAAAATGAATTATGGATCAGTCTCTACATAAAATTAGTCAAAGTATACATATATAAATCGATTTAGACACATTGCTAAAGAAACACTATAAAAAGGACCAACGACACATATTTTAACTCAAAACCCGTTATCCTTAGAAATGTTGTGACATGAAAAATCATTGCTATAAGGATAACTTGAGCCACGTGAATGACTAAAGGAGTGAAGTTATTGATGGTTTCGAATATCAGTCTTCTTTTTTTCGTTACTTACAAGAGCTTTCCAAAAATTTTCTAAAGTAAGAAAGTAAAAGAAAGAATGTAATTTTCTACAAATTTGATGATTTTCTTCATTAACTCCATTTTGTTATTCTCAAAAGAGGTGTCCTTACGGAAGGGTGGGATGGGCACTTGCCCGGGGCCCACAAAGGCCTAATTTTTATTAGTATATAATAGTAATCCAAAGAACATTAGTACATAAAAGACCGAAAAAGATTTAGGGGACGTTTACCAAACACTTATCTGGATAAACGTTTACTAATAAAATTTAACACTATCACTTACTTAGCGGTTAAGATTTTATTCCACCAAAACGGTATCGTATTCAACAATTTTCCCGATAAGCGATTACCGGTAAAATTTAACACTGTCATTTACTTACCGGGTAAGTTTTTAGTCTACCAAAACGGTATCGTATGCAACAATTTTCCCGGTAAACGCTAACCGTGGTAAGACTCTTCGCCATCACTTACCAGGGTAAGAGTCTTGGTCCTTGTCTTATCTCTTACCGGGTAAGATTCTTGGACATTGACATCTTCATTCATAAGGTAAATGACTTGGTAAGCGCTTACCCGGGTAAGCGTTTGGTAAACGTCCCCTTAGTATATAACAAGAGTAAAAAAATTGTAGATAACAAGGGCCCAAAATGTATTAATTAATTACATTGAAGATATCGTTTGTCAAATATAAGCTAGCTTATTTTATAAGTATATGTTTGAATAGACATAAACTAACTTATCGAAAGGCTAGTCAGAGTGGCATTTTAGAAATTTTTTACCACCTTTTATAATTATAACCCTAATTAATATTAATTTTTATTTATTATTATTAGTTATAAATAAATATTAATTATTAACAAAAACTAATTATTACTAATATTAATTAATAGTGATTAATATTAATTAAAAATTATTAATTAATTTTAATTATATATTAATATTAATTATTTAAAATTATTATTAATCATATCAATTATTTTTATATTATTATTAAATTTACTTAGTTATCAAAAAGTAAAGAGTAAATTACAAATTTCGTCCCCGTGGTTTTATAAAAATTTAGATTGGGTTCCTCAAATAAAATAATTACAAATATAGTCATCGTGGTTTCATTTTTGTTGCGGATTTGGTCCCTTGAACTGAACTAACTCTATTGAAAAGATCTTGTTAACCGAAGGATTTTTTAGTCGTTTCATTAATAACTTTTAAAAACAATTTAAAGCACCAAAGAGGTGATGACAATTGACATGTGTCCAACCATCCCATTCCCACCCTCTCACACAATCTTCCCCAACCTCCCACCCCTCCTTTACCTTCCACCATAAAAACCCTTGATTGTGGTCTATCTATACTACTTTATAAAGCATTTGACCATCAAACTCTTGAAAACATATTTTAATGCACAAAGTGCAAACCCTTAATGCATATTTACTTAAATTTCAACTTTACAAAATGAAAAACATGTTGTAAAACTTGTCAAGGCTTTTACTTCCCCAAAGATGACCCTTGGATTCTCAATGTGATCGATTATTTTTTAGATTTGAAATGAGACTCTTTGATTCTCAATGTAACTCCCAAGATGACCATTCATGACCTAAAACCCCTACGAATTTTAATTTCTTTGATTTCCAATAATCATTTGTTTTCTAATCATGCTATAATTTGAGGAATTCGAATTTGATTTTTAATCTTGATTTTACCGATTTTGTTTTATATAGAGTTTTTCTTTATAGATTTTATTTGAGGCGTTTTGAAAAAATCATGGAAGAAAAGGGTCAATAGGGAAAAGATCGAGTTACTTAACTGTTGCTCCTCCACCTGTCTCTCTTTCTCTCTCTAACACATAATTGGTTCCCACACAAAAACACACACACACACACACAAATGGTTGTGAGGGATATATACAACGAGTTGTACCTTAATGTCCACAACTTCTTCAAGTGCCTAATATCCACGGACGTCATGAATCTCTGGTCAGTCTCTGTATCAGCGTCACCTACGATCGTGTTAGCATCCAGAAATAGCTCGATTCCGGCCACATTACGTGCCCCACCACCATGCAAGTCTTCCAATCAACCAGCATCGTTCCTAATTTTACACTTTGCCACCTCATTCGTGTCTACCTCCTCTGCCCTGAATCTCACGCCTCCTTTAACAACCACCTAACCTTTGATTCAATAAAGAAATTGATCGATAACTAACAGACCGAAGCCGTTTCGTCGGGTTCTTATTAAGTATTGGTTATATCTCATCTATATCTTTAATTTACCTGTTGCACCCAAGTTACTTACACCAAGACGATGTTTCACACACATCCATCTTTCTGAGATGACGATTCACACAGATCCAACTTCCCCATAAAAGTCCATCTTCCCTTGATTAGGGTTTTCCTTATACGGATTCCATTCTCATCGTTCTATCTCTGGTGGAGTCGCCACCTTCGATTGATGGAACTAAAGATACGATGTATCGCCTCCTTATATTCAGTCTGAAGGTAGATTTTTTCTTTTGATGGTTCTATATTTCTTCTGAGTAGAAGTTTCATATTTGTGTGTGTATTTGATCTTATTACAACAATTTAGCAAATCGTTTGATTATTCTTTTCATGTGACTATTGATTGTTTTGTTTTTCTGTTTATGATCGAAACTCTAGGTTGAAGCCAAAGAACAACCAGAAATTTTCGAGCCTTATTCAGTTCTTGTCGTGCCTTTGTTTGTTTTCTTGAAGGTAAGCTCACCATTTCCTTCATTATTTTCTTCTTTTTTTTGGTTCACTTTGGTATTTAGATAACTGCCTCATATAATACAACAACATAGGAGACTAAAAGCAGGTGGGTTTATCCAATTTCATCATGATGTTCCTATTGTCATATAAGATAAGACGATGTTATTGCATTGCACGTGGGTTTATCTCGCCATTTTCACTACATACTAAAAATTTTGGCAGTGTTCTTCTGGACAGTAGTGGCTCTTTCTAATCATGAAATTTTGCAGTTTCTACCATACTTCTATTTCGTGTTCCTCACCATCCTAGTTTGAATGCTCAAAGTAGGCAAACATATCATCCATGTTGTGTTTTGATTTGGATGGAAATGGAAATGGAAAATGGGAAATAATGGTGTAATAATTTGGGTGCAGGTATAGGAAGTATTGGAAGACATATCCACAAGAAACAGTGGTTTTAGCAACGACTTTTGTTGTCGCTAAAAGTCCATTTATTCCCGTAAACGATTTATAGAGATGATATGTCGTCGCTATAGCTTGTAAATGAAACTTTTCATCTCTAAAGGCCCGTTGCTGAAACTCACTTTTCTTGTAATTGCACCAAGGTTCCATATAAGATCATACCGAGGATATATTGAGATGGACATGTGTGTTTGATGTATTTTAGTTTTTTGGTATATGACAAAGGAGGCCTTAATTGTTGTAGCATCTTATGAAATATTTATTAGGCTTTTCATGTTAGCTATATTTTGTGCAAAAAAGTTATGTTTGTTGGGAAATTTAAGTTCCTAGTGAGGCTCTCTATGTCAAAATATGTTTAATGTTTGACAACATTTTGGGGGCAATTAATGGCCAATTATTGCTGCAAAAATGGCATATAACATTCAATTAGATAATCAAGTTATCGTACGTTTTTCAAGTACATATTTAATCGAGGTCCTATGTTGTTTTAGAATCAACACGCTTCACTTTGGAGTCTAATAAGAAATTTTCTTTCTCATACCTTTTTTCATAGCTTATCAATCCTTCTTTGTATGACCCACTTTTAGTTCACTTTGCCACTCAATTTACAGGTTTTGTTCAATCGCCAAACCTCTCCATCGTTATTCCATGGTTAGTTGGTTTCCTTTTCCACTTTGCAGTAGATTTCATGTAGTTATTTTGATCGATAAGAACCCTTTAACAAAAATTTCAACAAAGAAAAAACATTCATATTAGTTATATATTTAATTAGTTTAATTTTCTTTTGGCAAATTGTGTTTCCCTTTCATAAATATTACCTCATATGCATTTATAAAGTTCGTTTTGATCTATTAAATTCCCTGAATTTTGATGTGCATATTCTTTTCGAGTTGCAAAAAGAAGTTTAGATATTCCCTGACTTTTGATGTGCATATTCTTTTAAGAGTTGGACTCTTTTCAAGTGTTTTCTCAAAACATTTTCTTGGTAGGCAATTTGTAATTCTTGGGGTATACCCTTGTAATTTGTATGTCCCTTTTTACTTTGAATAATTTTTTTTTATCATAGATGTTTTGCCCCTTTTTCCAAAAAGAACCCTAAGTAGTGGATGAGTTAATCAAATTTAATTGTTTATTGTATACAAATTTTGACAATCAATTTAATCCAATTAAATTTGCACAATGGATCAATACCAGTGGATGATTAAAGAGGTTATTTTCTATACTTTGGTAGTCATTAGATTAGATTGTATTGGTTTAAGTATATTGGATTTTCAACTGTCATACAATTTTTATCGATCGACTGCAAAATGTAACACTTATTTATTCAAATTGTATTAATATGTAAAGATTAAGTTTAAATATATCATCGTTAAACTATTCTTTAACAAAACTACCTAAGCTTCAAAATAGTTTACATTCAAGGCTCCCGTAGCATTGAGCGGGCTCCCAACTAGTACACACACACACACACACACACACACACACACACACATATATATATATATATATATATAATTATATATATTACACATCTGAGACAAAACAGAGGGCATCCCCCCCAAGACCCATACGTCGATCTCCTTCTTCGGCTAGCTTCTCCCATCATTACCTCCTTCGGCAAGATTATCACATCGATCTCTTTCCCCGGTCAACTTGCCTCGCCGATCTCTAGCCTTCCCCATCCCCATACCCATCACCACCTCCATCTCCATGAAACCACTTTCAACTTGAACAATAAAAGAAATTGTAAAATGTATGTTTATGCTTTTTGTGTTTCCAATGAAGTTCGTCCAAGTTTAGATGAGGTGGGAGAAGGGACCCAAGCTTCTGTAAAATGATGGTGGATCCCTGCTGCCTGTAACACCCTCAAATTTGGAAAGAGCAAGTAATTTAAAATTTTCAATTATACATTAAATAAGGATAAAATCTATTCTACTAATCATCACTTGAGTCACCTCAATTAGAATTTTAGATTAAACTTCAACATATAACAGGTCAAGTCTTGTATAAAGACTAATCAATTCGGGTGTTACTATAACCCAATAACAGTTGCTATCTCCAAAAGTGCGGAAGGCTTCACCAAGCTACTCTCATCTCGTGCAAAGGACTATCACTCATCTCACCCCGAAGTCGCTAGCAACAATCCTCAACCAACCTGATGCACATGCCGACAAATAAAAATGTTAGGCTAACGCCTAGTGAGTTCAAGAGTTTTTAACATGGAACTAATATATTTGTTAAAGGGAAAGAATGCAGTTTAAATCATTATCTTTCAAAATGATTTACTTGACGACTCATTTTTCAATAACAGACACCTTTAAAAACAAGCAACCCAACATAAACATTCTTTCGTAAAACAACTTCAACCCCAAACTCACCCAAAACGTGAATAGTAATTAAACTCCCAATTTATAAAATTGCGGATAAGACATTATTTCTCGAAACACCCAAACATAGGAGGGCATAATACTCGGCCCATAAATCACGAATAAAATCCGTATATACAAAACATCAACGAAAACATAGATAGTAAAATAATACTATTTAATACCCAAATAACACCTTCAGGTGACGGGGAAGACCCGATTCCGTTATATGTGGCGGAACACAAAGTTAAGCCACCTAACCACGTTGTCAAACTATACCTCAGATCGTAACTGTATTGCCTGCTCCACCGAGCTACACCTCCAGTCGGACTTTATTTCAAGTCCCAAAACACCGTATCCCCCTTTGCCTGCTCTGCCGAGCTACACCTTAAGGATACACGATCTTATTGCCTGTTCGGTTTCTAGTGGAGTTTCATCCTCAGGGTACTCATTCGAACCCTAGTGCCTACTCCCTAGCATTCAAGATAGGAGCCACAACTCCTTACTTGATAACTCATGATGTCTAACCCTCGTGCACAAGAATCGTAACACAAAACCCATGGTCCCGAAGTACAACCCATAAAGGTTCCTCTCCGCAAAACAATCGATACAACAACAATGCCAACACGTCAGAATCCCCAAGGTGAGAATATCAATACTCCTCACTCTTAATTATGACTGACTTACATGCCTATGGATCCAATGCATT
Source organism: Arctium minus (assembly GCA_954870635.1). NCBI lineage: Eukaryota > Viridiplantae > Streptophyta > Magnoliopsida > Asterales > Asteraceae > Arctium > Arctium minus. Next base: position 21,229,412 of record OX941090.1, on the reverse strand, counting down.
ACAGTCCAAACACATAACTCCAAATGAATGAGACATGCACTCAAAACATGAAATCTCCAATATAATGTGCAATAAATGCAACTCACACCAAAGTACCGCATTAAGTTATTAAAGCCGGACAAATGTCCTCAAGACCCGACACAATCTAAAACCGAGCTTTAAGCCCAAAATCAAATGATCACATGTTAAATCCACAAAATGAAATAAAATGCAACGACCAACGTTTATGTAGACACATGCTCCAAAATACATGAATAAATTCCAACAAAATTTGGATTGAGACAATTAGTTTTCCAGACAAGTTTATAATCCTATTATCTCTTTCAAAACGTCCCATAACACAAATCAAACTTTTCCCATAACACACATTAAAATGCATTTATTCCAAGGGATTTAAACTCGTATGATAAATCATTAAAATATCACTTGTCAAAGATTTACTCAATAAAATACTTGAGTTACATTCTTTCCCCAAAACCAAAAGGGTTGACAACTTCTGAACGTTTGCAAGGTTGGGAATGAGCAAATGTCACTGACTCACGTTGGTAATTTTTAAAACATTTCACGACACAAAGTACACGAAATACCAACAACCATAAAAAATGCATTTTACCAAATAATCTCTATTTATGCAAATAAGTCATCGAAACCTTTTCATTTTGATACATTTATAAAAATACCCAAAAATCCCAAAAATGGGTGTTTTACAAATTTATAAAGTTAAACACTTCAGATAATTAAAACTTATCAAATAACTCAACAATTGATAATTTAATGTAAAACACAAAAATATTTAAAATTTGATATTTTGGCATGTACACCGTTTTCACAAATCAACTTGAACTCACCTTGCTAGATTTAGGCTAAATCTAGATTTTACCCCAACTTGAGCTTCCTTTAAGAACTCCGACTCCACAAGAAAAAATCCTTCCAAAACCTAGATCCACAATTTTCACCCATAAATAATCATATTCAACCATTTAGAATCGATCCCCAAGCATTTTTCATCAAAATCTCCATTTTGGCCAAAACCCTAATTTTTGACCTAAATCCTCCAAAATCTTCCAAACCGAAATTGGAGGAATAAAACACTAGGATATCATCAATGAAGCATTTATATCTTATAATGAGGTTTAGAAATGGAGAGGATAAACTTATCACTTAGGTTTTGGTGAAAACCTAGAAAACCCTAAAATGAAGCTTGAGGTTGAAGATGACAATGGTGAACTCTTTGCCATAGCTCCCAATCTACCACTTGATGATGGAACGCCTTAAGAACTCAAGAAATGGACCCAAAATGAGTTCGGGTTTGAGGGGGAAGAAGGAGAAACGATTTGTGAGAGAAAGGGGGAAGTTTGGATGAGAGAAGTGAGGAATAAGGCTGAAAATCCCGACTTAATAGCACCCCAGACCTCTGGTGCGACATTGACCAGGCAATGTCGCATGGCAATGTCTCCAAACCCTTCCCAGCCTCTGATTTTTGCTGCTACAATGACAGGTGCGATTATGACATTGTCATAGTCGTCGGGCATTATAGTCGTGCCCGTACCAAGCTCCGAAACTCGACTTTTTCAACGCTAATACCCCCGATACTCTAAGGGACTTTAAATAATGATTTCCCAACAAAAATCCCGCCATTTAGTTATCATATGAGATGAGCTCTTGATGATTATTGTTCTTAATTTCTCTATTACATCTTCTATTATATGGAGTTCTTCTTTTGTTTGCCTAAATGGGATCTAACAATTGGTATCAGAGCCAATTGAAGAAACTTTTCTTCAATTCGGTCATCTATGGAAACAATTGAAGATTATATGATTATTTTGTGGTTTTGGTGCTTATATTGATTCAATCACATGAGCCTTAACCCAAGTATCATTTATGTGGTTTATTCACTGTTTTGTGCTTATTTGATATCCATTTTTCGATTTAGATGTGATTTGGATGATCCTTGATAGAATAGATGTTTGATTCTACACAAAATCTGTTTATGCACACCACATGTTTAATGAAATGTCTATGTGAAGATTTGATTCTATTTGGATTAAATCTGATCAGATTTATTACATGTGTGTGTTCTTGATCTTTTTCCTTTATTAGTATAAATTGATAGCACTAAGTAGATGGTTGATTTATGATCCCATCCTTGTGTGTGCTTTTGTCCTTAGCATTTTATGCATCTTGGTTGTAAGGTTGTTGATCCTTGATCTGACTTTTATGTTCTCCAAGATAGGACTCTCTTTTGTGTTGTTGATTGATCATCAATCCCATTATTAAAATAATTTTGTGGCTTATTGGCTTTTGAATTATGATTAAACCAATTTAGTTATCATAAAGGGTTTATTATTGTTCACTTGGATCAGATTATGAGCTTCTTTGAAATTGGAGTGATAAGGATGTAGTTGATATTTTACAACCCTATACTAGATTGCTAATGTCTAGTGTTCCTGTTTCGAATCCTCAGAGTTATTTGGATTAGTTTCATAGTTTTTGCAGATTGCAATATGTTTTCATACAAATTTGGAATGCAAATCTGTTGTGTTCAAGTATCTGCGAGAATTGCAAATTTTCATTTGTCATGAAGAGATCAAAATTCAAGCAGTAGCTACCATGAGTGATAATATATCATCAGTGGATAATCCACTTGGATTTTGTTATGGAGTGTGATGCACTTGGCCATATGGTAATGGATCAGCAATAAAATCATGAAAATCCAATTGTTGTTGTTGGAACAATCACTCTTGAGGAATAGCAAGGCTGCAAAAGTTGTTGATAGTGGTCGAATAATTATTTCAAAAGTTTGTTGTTCTATTGATTCCAGAGTTGTTCGTTGTTGTCGTGTTTGATGATGTTGAATTCTATGAGTGCAACAGTATTCGATTTGAAGTTTTCAAAAGGGAATTCGATGTGCACCAGAAGATCTACAGTTACTGCTAATGTGTTCCAAAACAGAAAGAGAACAACAACATTTTGCTAATTTGTTGCAAAACAGAAAAAGAACAGCAACATTTTCAAAAATGAAATCTTTTCATCCAGATTTCGTATGCAAAATTTAAAAATAAACAAAAAGTCTGCTGCTGCTCGATTCAAAACAACAAGTTGTTGTGCAGTTTATGTTGAAAGTGTGTTCAAGAACTGCAGTAGAAAGTGTCTATCAAAACAGAAAGGTGGATTCAAAATAGTTACTATGTGGAATCTGTATCAATATGATTCTCTTAAAAAAAGGTTTGGTGGAAGCAATATTTTTTAAAATGAGACAGAAAGCAATGGATGGCATTTTTCATTGTTTGCATTTGTTTAATGCAATTGATAAGTGGAGTATCATGGCATTTTTATTATCTAACCTTTCATATTTGAATGTTTGATGTGGTGAATCCCAAATGGTGAACTTTTCTATGGTTGAGAAGAGAAAATGATTTCATATTGTAGTAATTCTTTTTATTTCGGATTATGATCGAGGAACAACAGCGGGTTACAACATTTAATTCTTCATGCTGTTTTTTCGAAGTTATGTAGTGTTTTAAAAAGGTTGAAGCAAATCATGAACTTCCAGATTTACATTCTTGCTTATGCAGACTATGTTTTCAAGATTCAGGACAACTTAGCTTTGGTCTGCCTCATGATGTTGTCCAGATGTTAAAAATACAGAGCCACTGTGTACTTACAGAAGTTGTTGTGTTTAAAAAAATTCTGCATCGTGGATAAGCTCATCAAATGCTCCCATAACCGGTGACAATTCATGTCTTTCTAAAATGTACAGAGATTTGAAAAGTGCATCTTGCTCTTATGCATAGTTTATGCTCGAAGCTTCAATTCCGAAATTGATCAAAGGGTGTCCAAAGTTATTGGACAGAACATTCAAAATTCTTTAGTATTTTCAAATCTTGTTCAAAAGCTCTCTATTCGAAAATGTGCAGGTCATGAATATCCAGATTGTGCAATCTGGATTGTGATAAGGAGACAGTAGAGTTTGAATGACCAGAATAAATTATTTGTGCAGAGCTATGTTCATGTGCAGAAGTTCAAAGCCTGTCCAAAGATATGTTCAGAGGCTCTGGCAAGAAAGTCCAGAGGGCTCTGGTGCATGGTCCAGAAGCTCTGGTCAAGGACAACACAGAACCAGAGATAGTCCAGAAGTTGAACATCTAGAATCTTTGACCGAGAGCAGCGCATAGATATCTTCAGAGGATCTGTGACCAAAACCTCAGAGGTAAGAGAAACGACCAGAGGGTATCAGAGGTAGATTAGAGGATGCGTATCAGAGGTCGCAATGAGCGAAGTGCCCGAAGCCATATTTTTTTAGATTTTCTGACAGCATTGCGTTGTTTCAGAAACACACGCACACCGTTTTACTCGAAGCTCCGATTTACATGTGTCCAGTTGAGTTGAATTTCTAAAACACAGACGTATAACTTTGATGTTTTGAGTTTTCTCAAATTCCATGAGTTGATATGCCAGAATCTATGTCAAAGTCTGCATACGAGTGTTAGACCGAAAGCATTGCATTTCACTCGTGCTCTTTCCGCTTTCAAGTTTCAAGAACGACGTTCTCTCGTCGGTTCTTCATTGTTTCAAGATACATATGTGACACATTGATTGTCACTACCTACTCTTTTATTCAAGTTTAAGGCTGGGTGTTGAATGCTTACTCAACGAGATCTTAAGAGTCAAATTTTCTATTTTGATGACCGTTTTGCGCAGTTGAGGGAAAACTTGCACAACTCACTCATTTTTCATCCAAAACGGATGAATCAAAGCTCGTTCGAAAGATAAGTGTCTAGAGTTCAATGTTCATTTTTTATGTTTTCTCTCAATCAGGTTTCTTGATGGTCAAAAACAGCGGTGAAGTTGAGACATGAAAGCTGGACAAAATGGGGTAATTTGTCTAAGTCTTTCAAGAATATGGACCTACATTTGAGGGGGAGCTTGTGGTGCTTTGAAGACTCGAAGAATGACACACCAAAGTTTTTAAAGAAAGCAAGGGGGAGACTATATGATGATGATTTCTTTATAAAACATTAGGGGGAGATTGTTAGCTTAAATTAGCCCCCAATTTAATTGAATGATTTATAAATAAATTGTATTTTGAGCTTTGTAGCTAGTTTATGGGCTTGAGCCTTTTTTATTGTAAATGGAACCTATATAAAGGTGCCCATGGATCTTTTTTCCATTAGGTTTTTGGAGAGAACACACATATTACACACACACTGACTAAGTGAGCTTCTCATGAGAGTCGATTAAATTCCTAGTTTGGTGTTCTCAACATTTTCCCCACCATTGTTAATCAATCTTAAGCATATGAGATGAGTTCTTGATGATTATTGTTGTTAATTTCTCTCTTATATATTATATTATATGGAGTTCTTCTTTTGTTTGCCTAAATGGGATCTAACAATTACAAAAACGTCCGTGTGGCCTATATTTACCGAAAATTACAGGTTTTACAATCCTCACAACCTTAAAAGAGATTTCGTCCTCGAAATCCAGATTCCCGTTTAATGTTGCCCGCATATTAGGTTGTCTCTATTCCACTTGCCAGAACAACCATGATCACCTTGTGTTGATACTCACGACAAATGTCCCTTTGGGCATATTACACTTATCCCCAAGTGAACGCTTAACTTACTAAAGTAGCCTTTAATCCATGAGACTACAGTTGTCTCCCAACCTTAGGTGACACGTACTACCTCAAGGGTAGTTTGTGACCTCAACCTCTTTCTGACAAATCCGCACCAGTTCCACACGACTCTGGATCTGTATTCCGATGATCAACACCTGTCTCAAAGAATTCCTAAAATCCCTTAATTATTCGTCCTTGTTATTGTTAGAGCCATCCTTCCAGGGACGTGCCAGTACGTTCTCCACGGGTCGATTTATTCAAATTCGGCGGGTTCGCAACCTCCCAAACTGTTCATAAACATCAATCATTTAGTCAGTATAAACCTTTATCATATCAAGAAAATCTTAGTCATCGCTAATTAATTATTAACATCTAGTATCCTTAAGGTTACCACTTAAATCACAACCATACAGGATTCATCGGAAATGCACTGAAGCCTCCAACGATCATTGTCCTCAAAATCGTATGTCGATACCTATCCTCAAAACTACTATACTGTAAGCATGGGTGTACCGTCAATTATTTCATTCCGGATTTGCATTACCGAATTTAAGGTTGACACCTAACATAGCACTAAAATTCCACTCTTACATCTCTAACAAACGAACCACAATATTTTATTTATTCACAAAGACTCATTCAAGTGATACACTACCAACCCATAGCATGATGTTGAGCGAACAAGCAACCCATCAAGTCAAATCCAACCGTACTCAAATAATTCACACAATGCTTCAACCCGAAAGCTTACCGAAAGGGGAAGATCACCATTTGCGTAACTGGGATGATCATATATATCTACTACCTTAAATAGTCTTACCTGATCAGACTTCATGAGGTTGAATTTCCACAATTCAAATCTGCTAACAATTCGGCTCATTCGCATTTTCAATTCCTAAGGGTGTCTCTAGTCCCTTATCACCACTTCCTTCTCAAGAGGGTTTAAATATATAGATCTAATGAGTTCAAGGATTTTCAACTATAGGACTCAACAAGAATGCCAATTGAAATTTTATAAAACTTTCAAACGCAAAATCTTTATAGCAATTAGTCATACGTATGAAAATCAACTACCGTTTACTCAGTAGGTGTGCAGAGTGGTCACAACCGCCACACATATAAAATCATTTCGAAAGAGAAACATTTGATTATTACTCACCCTATAATAACCATAAACAAGGACATATAATAAACCTTTCAAATAGGCCACCACGGTCCTGTCATGCATCAAAATACGCCACGAATGAGAATAATTTTACGTACTAAAATAGTATATAACAAGGCGTTTGTACGAAAATCCAGAAATGTAATTCACGTAATCAGGTTTCAAAAGTTTCTCATTTAATCATATAATGACGCGGAATAAAGTTTCCAACAAGGCCCGCATGTTCAGTTCGTTTCTCAAAACTTAGCAAGACAAAATGTGCATGCTATTGGTCAAACGTAAAATAAATTACATCAACTTTCAAACTTTACGCCGTACATGTAAAATGATTTTGTCCGAAAATAGTGACTACAACGACATGTATACCGATAACCCATTTAGTGCATTGCGTGACATTTATAACAGTAAAATCAACAACCGAAGAATGTTCAAAGCAAAAGTTCAACACGGAATACCCTTGTATAGAAACCCAAAAGCGCAAATATGCAATATGAAGACTCTCAATACGTCTCGTGCGGTTGCGAAATGACACGTGCAAAACCCGTGTGAGACAATAATGTTAATCAACAACCCAAAAGTTAATGCACACAATAATTCAATATACATGTTTCAAGATCCATTTATGCGACGCAAAATGTCGTAACACAAAACTCCATAAGACCCAACTAAATTTTCATAAAACTCAATGACGCTAAAGCAAGCGGTGTCAAAATCTTCGTTTCCAACATAAAAACCATAAGACGAAGATATGTCTAAAATGTCAAAATTCTAAGAGCTTCCCTTTTTATCTCAATGTAAAACAAAGCGACATTTTTCAACAAAACTTGCATGAGACACGATGCTTAATAAACTCATAAATTTACTCGAAACATAATTGAAACTTATGCATTTCAAAGTTCACTCACACGTCGAGAACATCGAAAAAAAAGAATACTCTATAAAACTCAACACAACTCGTACAGACTAAAATTCCCAAGAAAACTTATACGCAATAACATGGGAATAACTTTTCCTTTAAAACCTTAACATACGTGGAGGAGACCCAATGTCAAGGTTGAAATTTCACAGTTACTTGCCCAATACCCCAAATATCAATAAACACGGATATTACAACATCCGAAAATAGCGTTAGACAAGAAACGGGGATGGAGAGATTTTTCAATAAAAATTTTCAACCACGTGCAGTAAAACGATTTAATACATGTTTAAACTCACGGTTTAAAATCTGGTGCGTGTTAAACATTTTTCCAAATCTCATAATATATTTCACTTTATGATTCGGGGAACATGAGAAGTAATTGGTGCAAACTTATTTCAGAAATAAATTTCGTGCATGAATTTTGGTCGGCACTCAACATCATAGAACCACGCTTCTCAATTTCTTAGTCACACTATCGTCATCCGGATGCTCAACATCTTAAAGCAATAATCACACTAATTTGATTGACTTACAATTTCTTCTTGAAATAAAGCTAATTCAACAAGCCTATGGTCCTAATTCGACCAATAACTCCAACCCATAATGGTTAACTTAGTGTATTCATTGTGCTTAACCATCACTCCAAGATGACAATGCTATAAACATCAACCCTTCTATCGGCTACTCGTTTACCCCAACGGTCATCATACCAAGGCAGTTCAAGTATACACATGTAACATGTAGGTTCACCATGACACTGGTCAGGTGCCATTATAAACGTACCGTACACGATCATCCTTGCTATCCTCGACAAGTTTCCCGTTTTAGGGACTCAATCAACCCCAAAATATCATATCTTAAGGTACCTAATGACGCAATTTCACTTTAAATCACTTAAAAGAACGCTAGTTTGAGTCTAGGTACCTAATGTAGTTTTTTTTTAAATATGTTTTAACAAATCCAAAATTTATAATATATATATATATATATATATATATAATCAATTTGAAGCTCTTATAATTAACATATTATATTATTTAATATTTTTTACTATCTTGTTTGTATTAATCAACATATTATATTATTAGGGATTTGTTTTAATTTTATTATGAAATGTTGTAATTGATTAAGTTTTCAAGATGTTCTTTTTTTATCATTTTACATTTTCATCTAATTTATCGGCTAGTTTTTACCAAACGTGATTTGTTCATCAGCTACCTTATCAACTACCAACTACCTTATTAGCTAACAGTTACCTTATCATCCATCATCTAAGTTATCATCTAACAGCTAGTTTATCAGCTAGTTTGCCAAACATAGCCGAAAAAGCAAAAAATAAAAAAGTTAAATGGTCATACGTATATTCTATTGCTTATTGTTCCTCTATGTTTTTTATTGGGTACCAAGATCTAATGTTATTGTTTATTGTTATCTCTATCTACTTGTTGTTTTTGTGCTTCAACAATTCAAGAGATAACAACTTTAAGGTCACATGCTTGTTATTGTTATATGTTTTTTTTACTATTTTTATCTACTTATGCTTCTATTAATTTTGTTGCCTAGCTTTTGTAGTTGATATTGTACTGTTTTTTGACGATCTTAATTAGGAGTTATTACATGATTCATGATTCTAAGATTACTCAATAAATATTCCCCAGTTAAATGCATTTCGTGAATTCTCTTATGTCTGTCATGTTTCATAAACTTTTAATCATAATTCCATATTTTGGAGAGCAAGAAATTAAAGAACGAAAAAAAAAATTCAAATATTTCGGTTTACTATTTGACTTCTTCATCTTTCATATATTAGGATCCAACTACTCAACACAAGATCCTATTTAAGTATCCAACTATTCATTCCTTAAGCTTGCAGATCTAATGTTTTATTCATTATTTGTTCTTATAGATCTCAACGAAAAATCTTTTCTTCTACATTCTCATTCATCCTCATTTGCCTTTTTGTCCAGAGAAACCCTAATAATCTTCTCTACTATTTATCTCTTTTTGACTATCTCAATTATTTTCTCCACATGAGTTCTCTTTTTATATCAAAATAACACATATTATATGCTCTGAAGTACAAAAATCATTATTTTTTAAAAATATACCAACTATAAAAGATAGCCAAACTCATATTTATATTTTTGGATTTCAAAAGTACCCTCATTTTTTCATGCATGCTTAAGTGCTAATTATCCAATAAGAAGTACAAATCTAGGTACTCTCATATCTATAATAAACAAAAATAAGATTTATTTCCTCTGTGAATTATTAACTTTTCTTGTAATCAATTTTTGAATAATAAAAAATATTTATTAAATATTTTTCCCTACTTATTAAGAACCCTTTTTTATATAAATGCTTTTATATATGCTCAAGAGTCAGGACTGTAAATTGATAGAAACAGATTTGATTGCCAGGGTAATTACCTCCAACTAACCGGTAAAACAAATTGAAAATAAAATAAAAGATTTATTATTATTATTATTAAATACTTTAGTAATATAATTAAAATTTCCAAGAGAATATTATAGAGCAATAAAAATTTATATGAATCATTCCAAAAAAATAAATGTATTTATATCTTGAGAGGATTCGTACATCCCTTGAACTTTTTAATATTTGCTTCGGTACCCTTTCACTTCCAAGAAAGTTAAAGCATAGTCCCTGTAGTCCCTAAGTCCAACATTCCAACTATTCAATTATTGGCTACCAAACTTCTACAAACTTCACTAAAGCCCTAAAAACAACAATAACACACCAAATAAATACAAATCTTAAGAATATATACAAACGAAGATTGGATCATTATGTAGTTTTAACATCCCCCTCAGATCTTAGCTTAAACAAATTAATTATCTTTATTTTTGTACATGGACAATTGTGTTGATAAATGTTGGTGATTTTAGTGTCATCAAAAGTTTTGGTGTAATTGTGATTTACTTGAGATGGATTTAGACGATAAGACAAATATACGTAAGTTAGGAGGTGCGGAGTGCCCACATACAAATGTTGCCTCTATCATCTTAGATCGTCATAAATCAGGGTTAAAGTTATAAAATACTTAGAAATTTCTCTAACTCGCGTTTTCCAGCAATGATCAAACTGTCGCTGAAAATCACCTTCAGCTTGTGAAAGTTGAAAGCTATCACTGTAAGGTGAAGGTTGTCGCTGAGAGCTGTCGCCGAAAGCTGTCAGTTGTCGCTGAAAATGCTGATGTCCAGAACTTGAATTCGATTGTAACTACCTTTTGACCTTATCGATTAACGGTCATAACTGTTTTACAACCGTCTAACCGCCTATAACCGTGACTCTCTCATTTAATATGTAATTTAAGAATCTGGGTATATATATATATATCTTTGGAAGAGAGAAAAACTTAAGTATTATCCCAATACAAGGTTCGTGAACCCAAGGCTTATAGAGTCGAATTATTGTATTCGGAAAGTGCTTTTCGACACGATTCTTAAGATTATCCAGTCTCGATATCATCTCAAAATTGCACAGTACCTAACAATAAACATAAGGCTTTGGTAAAAATATCAGCAACTTATTCATCAGACACAATTTTAATTGTCTCTATCGCTACATGAACCAGATAAATATCTAATTCAAATGGATTTTCAAGTAAAAAATGAAAGTCGATGGTTCTATCGATAATTTTAAATCTCGGTTTGGTATACAAGGTTTTCGGCAAAAGAAGGTATCGATTTTTTTCGATACCTACACACCGGTTGCTCGAATCTCCACCATTCGATTATTAATAGAATTGGCGGCTATTACTAACTTGGTAATTCACCAAATGGATGTCAAGACGACATTCCTTAACGAGTGATTTAAAGGAGGAGGTTTACATTAAGCAACCAGAAGGCTTTATGTCGGGGACTGAACATAAACTGTGTAAATTAATTAAATCACTTTTTGGTTTGAAACAGGCCCCAAAACAGTGGCATCAAAAGTTTGATGAAGTTGTTTTGTCTCATGGTTTTCATTTAAACCAATCGGACAAATGTGTGTATAGCAAATTTGATGATTCCGGTAGAGGCGTCATAATTTGTCTATATGTAGACGACATGTCAATCTTTGGCACGGCCCAAGGACAAGTCGACTTGACAAAAGAATTTTTGTCATCCCAATTCTCGATGAAGGATTTGGTGGAGGCCGAAGTGATCTTTGGGATAAGGATTAAACGGGAGAACAAAGGTTTGGCCATAACACAAACTCACTATGTCGAGAAAGTGTTAAAGAAGTTTAACATGTTGAATTGTTCCCCCGTAAGTACTCTGATGGATCCAAGTGAAAAGCTTATGCCTAACAAAGGTGAAGCCATTTCACTATAGAATACTCTAAAGCAATCAGGTGCTTGATGTATGCCATGAAAAGTACACGCCCAGATATTGCCTATGTCGCTAGTAGGTTGAGTCAGTTTACTTGTAGACTGAGTACTCATCATTGGCAAGCGGTAAGAAGGGTATTGTAACACCCCGATTTTCGGGTAAGCAAATATCACCTTTTAGCCATATTTCACTTGTAGTGTAGTGTTAGTTTATGATCCTACCTTGGAACCTGTCTTATTTTAGGGTTGATCATGATAGCCGAAATCGAGAGCCAGGGGAACAACAGTGTTCTGCGCGGGTCTCCGCGTGACTGGAACAGCGCCACCATCCTCCCGGGGCTCTGCCTGCATGCAACTCCAGTGTTCCAGGCGGCTCTCCGCAAGACTGGAACCGCATCGCCATCCGCACGCTTCCTCTGGTCGATTAAAAAGGGGGAAATCGGCCACAAGACTGATTGTCACCAAAAAGCATTTCTCTAAAAACACTCTCTTCTTCTCCCTCTTCATTAAATCCGACCCACAAGCATTCATTGCTACCATTTCCCTCAAATCCTCAAGTGATAATCATCATCTAAAGACTAGGAAGGCTAGAGTTCAAAGATCTACCACCTCATCATCTCCAACTTCAACCTCAAGACTCTATCTCCATTTCTAGGGTTTTGCCATTTTAGGCTTTTTACATCATAAACTCGTTTGGTGAGTCTCCTAACCTCTATTTGACATAAATATGTATTGTTATTCGATAATGTGATGATTATAGCTAATTTGAAGTTAACCTAAAAACTAGGGTTTTGGGGAAGGTTACTAGTATATGAGTATTCTTTCTTGATAAAGGTATTTGATGTTATAATGGGATGTTATATGCATGTAAAATCATAAAATGAACTACATAATGGTAAAGAGTCATCTTTCATGTTAATGGGTTTTCCTTGGTTACTAATGATGATATTGGTTGGTAAGCTTGTCATAATAATTTAATTGTGTCTTTTATGACAAATGGGTTGTGAGTATAAATACGATCATGAAACATGTATTATCATGCTTTAGAATAGAATGTAATATTCATGAGGATTTAGATGGCATAAATGTGAAGTAATATCTATTTCCTTGTGCATGAGGATTTAGATGGCATAATTACTTGATTATAATTGTTTACCGTTGGGTCACTAGCGAGTAGGCAATAGGGGACGTAAGTTCCCGAGTTGTAACTCGTCTAGATTGGATAGGCACTCATGTCCGTAAGTCCTTGAGGTGTAACTCGGCGGAGTAAGTACTAGAGGCATAAACGGTTTGAGGATTGTGATGTCTAGAATGGCATGGGAACTAGAATCGGGATATGTGGTGAAATCCAATAACATCATGGGTGACCCCATTCACGTGTTCTCGTCACCCAAGATGGTAACGGGTCTCCCCCATCTTTCAGGAGTTATCTCTCGTGAAGTTGTACAGGAAATGGAACATCTGTTCTGAATGGAAATGTTGGCATTGGCTCAACTTATGGGTACACCGGTAACAATTAAGTATACTGTACATGCTTACATTATAAACTATTAAGTCCTTGCCATATCTCTAGACTTTGGTCTAACACTTGCTTTGGTGTTTAATGCCTCACAAGTTCTGCTAGTGGTGTGCAAAGGGCACCTTGGTTCGCCGGATTGCGCACCTAGGAACATCCAAGGACCGGACATTTTGGGAATTTAAGAGAAGAGCATTTTGAAGTCATAGCGACACCCACCTTAATCTAGTTTGTTAAATGTGCTAGATTGAATAGGTTTTCGTGTAATATATCTTATCTTTCCGCTACTTAAATGATGCAACTATCCCAACTTTATAGGGTTATAGTCAATCATGTTTACAGGTTTATAATCCTCTTATTTTAGACGTTATATTGCCGAAATTTTAAGTTTTAAATTTACTCAATTTTTAGGGTGTTACAGGTATTCAAGTATTTGAAGGGAACCATAAATTATGGTATAACATATATTGGGTTTCCTTCGGTGATTGAAGGCTACACGAATGCGATTTGGATATCCAATGTAGATGATCATTCTTTTACTAGTGGATGGGCATTCTTGCTCATTGGAGGTGCTATTGCTTGGGCTTCAAAGAAACAAACTTGCATCACAAACTCCACCATGGAATATGAATTTGTAGCCTTGGCAGCCGCCAATAAAGAGGCGGAGTGGCTAAGGAATTTAATATACGAAATTCCTTTGTGGCCGAAACTGATATCACCGATATGTACTCATTGTGATAGTGCCGCTACCTTGGATAATGAATATAGCCAAGTATATAATGGAAAGTCGAGGAACTTGGGAGTGAGACAACATGGTTAGAGAATTAATCATGCATGGGGTGGTATCATAGAGTTCGTTAGAACTCATAACAATTTAGCCGATCATTTAACAAAAGCGTTGGCTAGGGACTTAGTGCACAAGTCCGTGATCGGAATTTGTTTAAAGTCCATATAAATTTTTATTAATAAGATACCCAATTCCCCTTTAATATAACGTTAAAGGTTGAATTCAATGTGGAAGACTTATTAATAAAATTGAACCACATGATAATATCATCCCAAGGTACGTGCTTAGACCTGCAAGTGCTGTAAGGTTGAAAAAATATTTCTTAATGATTTTTTTGAAAAATTGCATATGCAGGTGCAAGATATAAAAGAATCACCTATGTGGACGTGAAGTGTGGCCGCTTCAAGAAAGTTCTCGACTAGGCTTTATATACGTTCATGAATGAATAAGGACGCAAGGCCTCTACAAATGTGTCAAGTGTGTTATCTAGATTTGTACAAACATATGTATATATTATCTTCATGTATTCAAATGTGTTGACGGGTCAATTCTTAAAACACCATGATTTTCGAATATTTGAAATGTGTAATATACGAAAATGAAAATTCAATCTTCGTGACATTTTCATTTATGCATTTGTTTTAATTTTACATGCTTATGTTTTGAATAGTATCAAAGGATTACACTAAAATGGGGGAGGAATGTTGGTGATTTTAGAGTCATCAAACATTTTGGTGTAATTGTGATTTACTTGAGATTGATTAAGACGATAAGGCAAACATACGTAAGTTAGGAGGTCCGAAGTGCACACATACAAATGTTGTCTCTATCATCTTAGATCGCTATAAAGCGGGGTTGAAGTTCTAAAAGACATAAAAATTTCTCTAACTCGCGTTTTCCAACAATTATCAAGTTGTCGCTAAAAATCACCTTAAGCTTGTGAAAGCTGTCACTGAAAGCTGAAAGCTTAAGGTTGTCGCCGAAAGCTGTCAGTTGTCGCTGAAAATGTTGTTGTCCAGAACTTGAATCCGGTTGTAACTACCTTTTAACCTTATCCATTAACGGTTATAACCGTTTTAAAACCGTCTAACCGCCTATAACCGTCGATCTCATTTAAATATGTAATTTGAGAATCTGGGTGTGTGTGTGTATATATATATCATTTCCACAGCCTTTCGAAGAGAGAAAAACTTAAGAATTATCCCAATACAAGGTCCGTGAACCCAAGTCTTATAGAGTCGAATTGTTGTATTCGGAAAGTGCTTTCCGACTCGATTCTTAAGATTATACGGTCTCGATACCATCGTAAAATTTCACAGTACCTAACAATAAACATAAGGCTTTGGTAAAAATATCAGCAACTTATTCATCAAACACAATTTTAATTGTCTCTATCGCTACACGGACCAGATAAATATCTAATTCAATATGTTTGGTTCGCACGTGTAATACTAGACTTGTTGCTATTTGAATAGCATGCTTATTATCACAAAATAATACTAATGAAATAATTTTCTAGGAACACACGATGTTTCTACTATATTTGCTTAAAGTCGTAGACTGATCTAATGAAGGCTCATTGACAAACTTAGTTAAATTTGCAAAATCATTTTGAGTTTCTGAAACAAAAAACCTGCAGAAGGTTCAAAAAACAGAATGAATATTAGAGGACCCTTCAACATTGGAGATATGACGCTCGCCATCTAACATTCAGGTTCAATAATGTCACCCAGAGATTCATCTCTAGTATGATGTAGGGAGACTTCGAGAACTATCAAGGCGTTTCTTCTATATATCTTTGGGAAAAAAAAACGAGCCCAAAAAAGGCTTAGAATTTGGCATCAAAAAAGGATCAAACAGACCCTACCGGTAGTTACACCGAGACTTAAGTCCCGGTAGAAGTACCGATGACCACTTAATTGATTGATTATAATTATTTTAATTATTTTAACTTAGGATAATTAATGTTAGTTTTAATTATTATTAGGATTATTATTTAGTTTCCTTTTATTAATTATTTAAATAGTTTTCTAGTTGCTTTAGGATTAGGATTAAATTTGAATTTAATTCATAGTTATCTCTTAGTTACCTTAGACTATAAATAGGTTTTATTGTTTTGAAGAGTTTATTATTGATCACTAAAATTATCTTTAAAGTTTTATCTCTAAGTTTAAGGGTTTTCTCTTATTTTTCGGGTTCTACGTTGGTAGACTCGTTTATCCTTTGGATTTGGCGCTTGTCGATTCGTTTCGCACTTCCCCGTTGCGTCAGTTGGTATCAGAGCAGGCTTCTCCTGTCTCTTTTATTAACAATGATCGGCCGACTCGCTACCAAAGCAGATTTGGAAGAGATGACTGCGGTTGTTACCACAACACTCGCTAATCTCATAGTGGATGTCACAAACACCCTCAATAACAACGACGACAACCATCGGCGAAGAGATAGAAGAAATAATCAAGTTAGGGTTTCTTTTCAAC
Source organism: Arctium minus (assembly GCA_954870635.1). Classification (NCBI taxonomy): domain Eukaryota; kingdom Viridiplantae; phylum Streptophyta; class Magnoliopsida; order Asterales; family Asteraceae; genus Arctium; species Arctium minus. The sequence continues at coordinate 21,212,592 of OX941090.1, read as the reverse complement.
TCAAACAACCGCCTATTCCTAAGAAACCACAAGAAAAAGACGAAGACTTGCCCAACAAGGTTGAAGGTAAGTCCTTCCTCGTTATGATAAAGCAACAAGAAGAAATCTTTACCGAGACCCAAGTGTCCGAACCAGATCTCGGACGACCAACCATTAAAGAAACCGAAAACAAGCCAATATAAGACATTCCCAAGCCACAGAACGATTGTCCCGGAGATAATCCCAAGGATGATTCTTCCATTATTTTAGCGTCTCTAGATCAAGCTTGGGCTAATTCGACAAATAGGTCATAAGAAAGTTTTCATAACTTCGAACCATTTCGAGCTTAATAAAACATCCCTTGTATGGGAGCGATCAAGACATAATCCTTTGGGACTTGAAGATTGGTCAACCTTTCTAAATTCTAAAGACCGAGTTATGAATCAACATCCTTTAATGAAGAAAGTATTATAGTACATAAGTGATTTGGTGTTGCATCAGAACCCCAAGGAACCAAATAATGTTCATCTTCAAGTGAATTCGAGGTCGACTTCTTTTCAAGTGAGGGTGTCTGATGTAGGGAGACTTTGAGAACTATCAAGGCATTTTTTCTATCTTTGGAAAAGAAGAAAACGAGCTCGAAAAAAGTTTAGAATTTGGCATCAAAAAAGGAGCAAACAACCCCTACCCGTAGTTACACCGAGACTTAAGTCCCGGTAGAAGTACCGATGACCACTTGATTGATTATTAATTTATTATTATTATTTTAATTATTTTAACTTAGAATAACTATTGTTAGTTTTAATTATTATTAGGATTATTATTTAGTTTCCTTTTATTAATTATTTAAATAGTTTTCTAGTTGCTTTAGGATTAGGATTAGATTTGAATTTAATTCATAGTTATCTCTTAGTTACCTTAGACTATAAATAGGTTTTATTGTTTTGAAGAGTTTATTATTGATCATTAAAATAATCTTTAGAGTTTTATCTCTAAGTTTAAGGATTTTCTCTTATTTTCCGGGTGCTACGTTGGTAGACTCGTTTATCCTTTGGATTTGACGCTTGTCGATCGGTTCCGCACTTCCCCGTTGCGTCATAGTATCATGAATAGGTAATTTAAAACATTGAAATGATCAACGTTAATATCAGATGATTCTTAGACTGAATATTTTGTTCACTTTTAAATCCATACTATGCAACTTATAACCTTAATTAGATTTAGAATAACCAATCATAATACATACTTTAGACTTGGACCAAATATGACTCATCTATCAACATTTGTTACCAAACACAAACAACTAAAATCGTACTGCTTAAATGACTTAACATATGTTCAAAACAAAATACTAACTCACAAGGACATTTGCCATTAAAATTATATGAAGGAGTTCTATTCGTCAATTAGGTTGCAATAAATATACAATCACTCCAATATTTTAAGGTATTCCTCCATGAAACAAAAGAGTTTTAGCAAAATTTAACAAGTACCTATGGTTCTCTCTACAACACCATTCTATTGCAGATGTAATCACATGAAGTTTCATGCAACACTCCTTCATTTCTTAAAAAACACATAATTCTATTAACAAATTTCAGTTCCATTGTTACTTTTAAAACTTCAATTGTTTTGTTAAATTGATTTTTTAAAAGATTCAAGAAAGCAACAATATTATCTAAACTTCACTTTTTGACATTAGCATATAAACCTACACTGTATGATTGAAATCATGAACAACCGCTAAAAAATATTGATACCCTTCCGAACTTGATTTTGGAAGGTTCCCACACAGCAAGATACACAAGATCATCTAAACACTGAGACTTATGATCACCGTTTTCTAGTCTACATTGCCTTATGACATACATCATAAGGCTGAATAGTTCACACATATATTTACTATCACCAAAAACAACTGTCCCTAATAAGCTTATAAATAGTTCACACATAATCCAGCTACTACTAATACATCAAACAGCATATCATCCTTTGGAAGTCTTAAATTTCTAAATGTTTTATTTTGGCTATAGTTCCATTCCATTCGGGCGATCTACTCTAAAGTTAAGGTCAGAGATATCAATCACTTTATTTACTATAGAGATTGTCAACCAACCATGTTAGTACCAGTCATTTTGGCACAAGCACCTCCAAGAGTATTCTTTTCAACTAGCCGAAAAATTTGCTATTTAATAAGGGTGGAGACACAAAACGAGATGGAGAAGAAACATTTTTGAAAATATTTTGATTACCCTGATTCCCATGTTTATTTTGAAAATTATTAGGACCACTTAACAACTTGAAACAATGATCTATAGTATGAACATTAACACCGCAGTACTTACAAATCAAGTTAGGATTTTTGAGAAATCTTTTCTTAGATTCAACAACCTTGCCAACGAAAGCAACATTATGACCGTCATTACTTGCACTAGAAAAAGAAACATCCCCGTGAGACTCTTCTCTAGATGATGGAGAAAGCAATATTAACATTGGGAAGCAGTTAGATATTTGACCAAATCCCTTGACGATGTTTATACTATACAACATTTAGATTTTTGTTTTTAAAATTTCTAATTTTTAAGAGTACAACTTATAAAATATGAAGTATAAATTATTAATGCATACAAAATCTTTTTTAAATCTTTTTTTAACTGTTAATAACAGAGTTTTTGGAAACTTATACCACATTTTCCAAATATAAAGTCTATTAACCAAATAAACAACAAATACACTTCTAGTTACTTATAATAGGGTGATAACTATTGATGTGTTTTAAATTTATAACCACAATCGTACGGGTATTGTAGCATATGAGTCGATCACAGGGAGGTGACGGTCTAACACTAATTGCTCAATAATCATGTCTAGCTATGCGAATCAGATAATTGATTTGATGATTAAACTAAGTGGACATAAAATTAAACGAGATTAAGGGAAGGTGAGAGAAAAAGAGGAAAATAAAAGTAGACTAAGCAAAATAAAAGACAAAAACAACTAAAGGGGCACTGGGTAACGTCAACCTATGATTTTGGTAATGGTGGGAGTTCGTTTTACAAAACTACTTTAACCCTCTCTCGAGGTGGAAAAGTTTTTCTAGACCAAGACACATACTTTCGCAATATGTGTACGTTAGGAAGAAACATTATGATTTAAAACAAGTAATTTTCCCAATCAACGTCCCTAACTATTTATCATGATAGGACCGTTATCATTGATTAATTTGATCCAAGTAAAAGACCAAACTTTCGTTTCATCAAAAATCAATCGAATTAACTAAATGATTTGTTAAAAGTCAATTAAATCAATTTCAACTTTCGTTAAAATCGAAATGGATTAAAACTCAACATCCGTTTTAAAAACAATTAATCAATACCAAGATCTCAATCCTAGGCGACGATTACCCAATAAAACGATTACTAAATTAAGACCAAGAAATAAATCACTTATCTAGACTCCATCAAAATAAAGATAATGGAAATAAACAAACTAGCAAGACTACTACATTAGACAAACTACTACATTAGACACGATCTAATAATGATTAACATTAACTAAATACAAAGAAAAACAATGAACAATTAGATAGACATATGCAGAAATTAAACTAAGTGCATAAAATTAAACCTAACCTAATGTGTAGAAAATAAAAAGGGTGCAGAAAATTAAAAAGGAGTAAAGAGGAATTGAGAGCAATAATTGAAATAGAGTAGAGAGAGTAGAGATGCATAAAAATCAAAACTTGATATAAACTAAAAAGGATTAAAGAGATTCAAAGAAAAAAAACTAAGAACAATCAACTAAGATAATAATATTCAAACACGACGAAAATTAATCAACTATTCTAAAGAGGCAGGGAAGAAGATACTCAATAACGTATGAAAACCGAATGTAATCGATCTTCAATGGCATAAGCTTCAAGATTACGAGTCTTCTTCCCCAAGCTATGAATGAATCAACTAGAGAGAAACAAAAGTGTAACACCTATTCTAAGAAAAAGAATAAAAACAGCTCGGTTCCCCCCCAAAAAAAAAAAACTAAAGTTTAAATAGGGCAAGCCAAAAAGCCCAAAAAAACAAGTCCAACGACCTTCGCGACCGTGAAGAAATCTTCACGCCCGTGAAGGTGCAGCAGAAAATTAAGAACGTTTCAGGAGCAGTGCTTCGCGACCGTGAATAAATCTTTGTGCCCACGAAACCATGGCAGAAACTTTAAATCTTGAATCAAATATCTTTCTTCGTGCCCGCGAAGCTTGGAGAACAACTATTCCTTTCTGACTTCATCTCTTTCAACGGCTTCTCCTCTTTGCTCTCGATCATCTTCTTCTTTTCTTCATTCTCGGTTTCATCTCCCATGCACACTTGATTATCCTCTTCTCTTTTCACCTTGAGCACGTCTTCACCTATCACACCTTTAGAACGCACAATCTGCACAAAACATATACTAAAAGCATAAAAACTATCCCCAAAAGAATTTCCATCCGTCATTAGAGAGAATAAAAGAGAAATGAAAAATGATGCATGAAAATGCTAAACTAAACACTAAAATATAAAGAAAAATGCAACTAGTATATGCAAAGTTAGGTGCATAAAATGCACTTAACAAACCACCCACAAACTAAACTTTCTTGTCCCCAAGAAAGAAATAGAATTTATTCGGGTGAAAAACAAAGGAAATAAAGGAAAACAAAATAAACCTTTGAAGACGTCAAGACGAGTTATCCCACAATCTCACTAACATTATTAAGCATTAAGATCACGTATCACAAGCAAACAACCAAATGCCACATGTTGGATTACAGTAAAAATAAATAGGAACATATGATTACCAAAGCGTCAACCAACAAACACTAGTCAAGCATATTGCAAAAAGAAATCGCAACCTAAGAAAATTTCGTAAACATACCAAAGCCGCTAAGGGAAGGGATAGTGATCTATAAACATGGATGCTCACTATATCACTCTAAGCTCTCAAGTGTGTATAGGGGTGATGGCGGTTGAATCGTCGGCGATTGATGGACGTTGGTGAACGAGAGCGGTGGCTACTGCTAGAGGAATGAATCGCCGCCTGCCGACTGTGGTGATGTGTGTTGGTTCTATGGTTGTCGGTCGAGAGAGAGATGAGGGGGAGTTGTCGGCGGCTGCTGGAGGTTTGCAGGTTCTTGGCGATTTGAAGATGGCGATCGCAGAGGTGAGGTATGGTGGTTGATGGCAGCAGAGGGTGCGATCGAGAGACGATTGATGCAGAGTCGTCGACGGAAGATTAAGGGATGGTCGGCGGCAGCTGGTTCACCGATTGGAGTGGTGGAGTTCGAGACTGTTGCAGGGGTGGTTCGCGGTAGTTGGTCGAGAGGGTGAGGAATGGCACCACGGTGGTGCTAGGCGGCAGCAGAAGCAAGAGGGCCGGCGACGATTAATGGGGGTGGTGGCGTATGGTAGAGAGGAGAGAATGGTGAGGGTGGATGGAAACGATGAGATGGAGTGTAGGAAAAAAATTAGTGTTTTTTTTTACTTTTATTCTTTCTTCTTCTTCTTCTTTTTTTTTAAAAAAAACTTACTGAAATAACAAAAATAAAACCCTTTTTTTTATTGTTGGAATTCTAAATAAATAAAAAAAATATTACATATTTTTTTTAAAAACTAACTAAAAAAATCTTTTTTTATATAAAAAGTAATTAGAATAAAATAAAAACTAAAAATAAAATAAAACAATTTTTTTTCTTTTTGTTTATTTATAAAACTTAATTAAAAACAAAAAATAACAAAAATAAAACCCTTTTTTTTAACTTACTAAAATTAATAAATAAATAAATAAACTTTTTTTTGAAAAAAAAACTTCACGCCCGAGCCAAAATATTCACGCCCGCGAAGCTTTGACAGAAAGTAAGGATCTCAAGCTTCACGCCGGGCCAAAATATTCACGCCCGCGAAGCTTTGATAGAAAGAAGGAACATCCAACTTCACGCCTGGGCCTTTTTCATCACGCCTGGGAAAATGAGGCAGAAAGTAAGGATCTCAAGCTTCGCGCTCGGGAAGGGAAATTTGCGCCCGAGCAGTTAGGTCAGAACGTCAAACAAAAATAAAAAGAAAGTAAAATAATATAAAAAAAACTACAAGTGTTAAGGAACACTTTCGGGGGTCGGTCTTCAAACAATTAAGCCCGATAAACCGAAAAATTGATTGTAGAACAAAGAAAGAAAACGGAGACTCGTTTTAAGTCGCGAGTTTGACTTTGGATTAAGAATTAAACGAAAAGAGAGAAGATTGGCTTGTTTATCGTCGCAAGCTTGACGAAAAATTAAACAAATAGAAAGAAGAGAGTGTACAAATTGGTGAAAGTCAAATGATTGACTTAAATCGTCACCAATTCATACGAGTCACGTAAACACAAAAAGGATTCAAAGAAGAAAAAACTAAAAACGATCAACTAAGATAATAATATTCAAACACGACGAAAATTAATCAACTATTCTAAAGTGGTAGGGAAGATGATACTCAATAACGTAGGAAAACCGAATGTAATCGATCTTCAATGACATAAGCTTCAAGATTAGGAGTCTTCTGATCCCCAAGCTATGAAGGAATCAACTAGAGAGAAACCAAAGTGTAACACTTATTCTAAGAAAAAGAATAAAAATGGCTCGCTTCCCCCAAAACAAAAAACCCTCAAGAGTTTAAATAGGGCAAGCCAAAAAGCCCAAGGAAAAAGCCCGAAAAAAACAAGTCCAACGACCTTCGCGACCGTGAATAAATCTTCACGTCCATGAAGGTGCAACAGAAAATTAAGAACGTTTCAGGAGCAGTGTTTCGCGACCGTGAAGAAATCTTCGCGCCCGCGAAATGATAAATGCCTATTTATCGCTTTATTTTTATGTCAAATCCCTCACATTTAATTGTGTTTTAGATGCTTAAATACCCCTATTGGTTTGAGTTTACATTTTATTACTTGTGATTAAAAAGAAAAAAAATAATAACTTTTATAATTAAGTTGTGTGTGTGTGTTTTATAATTAAAGAAAAAAATAAATAAATATATATATTTACTTTGGTCCTTATGGTGCACGTGCAGCAAACAAACAAAAGAAGAAGAAAAAATTAATTATTTGATTTGGTCTTTGTGTTTCCCTTAGTGAAGCCCATGTCAAGAATAAGAAAAAAAAAGACACATATGGAGCCTAAGTCAGCAGCCCAAATCAGATGTGAAGAAAAAGAAAAGAGAGAAAGGGGCGTCCAAGAGAGCAGGGGTCGGGCAACTTTCTCAAGCGGCCAAACCCGCTTCACTATCGGCGCCGTGTACTGTTTCCGGCGTCGGGCGAGTTCTCACGCGGCCAAACCCGCGCCCGTAAGCGCCCCGTGCACTGTTCGAACTCCAATTTTACACCGGGCGAGTTTCACGCGGCCCTAGCCCTAGCCCTAAGTCGCGAGGGTCTGATTCTCAGAGGCCACGTTCTTTTTCATGCGGTTTCACTAGTACAAAAAGTCACTTTGGCCATGGTTAAAAACCGTGGCCGTAGGCCTTTCGCCACGATTTTTTTTCCAGCCAAAACGTAGCCTATTCTTGCGTGATTTTTGGTACCCTTATGGTTACGTTTAAATTGTGTCACTATATCACATGAAAAAAGGTAGCCATAACATAAAAACCGTAACCATAACGTTATCAAACAAATTGGTAGTTTAGTATTTTTCATATAACCGTGGCCATAAACTACGTATAGTCACGTTAATTCATCTTAACTGTGGTCATTTCATGACATATAGTTACGCTTATTTTGTAGAACCATGACCATTGGTTATCTTTTCGCTACATAAAATAGTTGAAACTGTGGCTATTGGTTATCCTTTTCCTACAAAAAATAGTTAAAACCGTGGCCATACACTACTTATGGCAACACAAAAATTGTTTTTGTGATGGCCATTAATTATTTTATTGCCACATGTATTTATTTTAACCATGACTAAAGACTACTTATAGCCACACAAGTGTTTACTGTGACCAGTTTATTTTAACCATGTAGAGTGTTGGGATTGAACCTCAGACCTCTAGCTAAGGGAAGCTTTAACTTAACCACCACAAACCATCCCACCAATTGCTTATTTGTGTTATAAATTCAAATTTAAAATATTTCAGGGCACCCTTAAAATCAAGTGGGTGCACACCTTCAAGACGCCTATATTTTTTTCCTTTACGGCAATCAAGTGAGCAGGTGCACGTGACCCCCCCCCCCCCCCTCTCGTAGTTGTAGGTCCGCCCCTACATATAGTTACAATAAATTTGTAGCATCGTGAATACTAGTTACATTTAGGGGACACATATATAGTAAATCTATGGCTATAAGATACTTATAGCCACACAATTTACGACCATTGATTACCTTAAAGCCACATGAATTTATTTTAATCGTGACCTTAACTATACCTATTACCACCCAAATTTGATATTTATCGTGGCCAAATCATGACATATATTTATGCTTAATTTTTATAATCGTGGCCAAACGTTTACTTTTTTTGTCGTACAAAATGATAAAAAAAAAACATGGCCAGTTCATGGCGTATGGTTACACTTAAGCTTTAAAACTGTGGCTATCGGTTAACTTTTGGTCAAACACAAAAATAATAATTTTAGCCATAAACTACTTATTATCCACACGAACTACATTGTTAGAAGCGTGACTACCGATTACCTTGTGGACATATATGTTGGTTATACTTTTGGCGACAAAAATGATAAAAAAACGTGACTAATTCATGACATATAGTTACAATTAAATTTGAGAACTGTGACTATTGGTTGACAGTTGATCACACACAATAATAAAAACCGTAACAATAAATTACTTATTAGTCACATGAACTGAATTGTTAGAAACATGACTATTGGTTACCTTTTAGCCATCGACTTATTTTAAGCATGGCCTTAACTATATACTTTTAGCTATAAAAATTTCATACTAACCGTTGCCAATTCATGACCTATAGTTACGCTTAATTTGTTAAACCGTAGCTATTTGTTACCTTTTGGTGACACAAGATAACGAAAACAGTGGCCATAAACACCTTGTCTTTTGGCCAGGGTTAATAAGGTTTCGTGACAATATATATTTTATTTTTAGCCACAGAAAATTGGCTTCACGTGGCCGTATGTCTATCTATAGTCACAGACTATAACCGTCACAACATAAAGTCATGGTTAAGACAAAAAACCCTGACTATATGTCTATATATGGCCATGGTTTTTTACTGCTATTGGCCATAGTAAAAAAGGTGTCACCATATCGAATCATTTAGTCACAATTTTATTAAAACCGTGACATTTTGTTTGGATGTGTTTGTTAATGGTCACAATTATTTAGTTAAGTCGTGGCTAAAACACCACTCTAATTTTATTTATGACTTTTGGCCATGGTTTAAAGCTTAACCGTGGTTGACCTGTATTTCCAAAACCGTGGCAAAAGATCATTTTTGAACTAGTGTTTTCAATCGGGGGTTTAAAAGGGCTGATAGTAACCGTCGTTGGGGGGAAGAGAACACTTTCAGAAGTCGATTTTGAAGAGAAAGGGAGCAACAAGAGGTGATTTTTGGAGAGATTCATCATTGCAAGTTCATCAATTTCATAAATTAGGTTAACTATTCTTCCCAATTTCTTAGTTTTTGTTTCAAATTAGCCATGTGTGGCTAATTTCCTTTAGATTTTGACTTTGGGTTGTTAACTTTTACAATTTCCAATTCATATGGTTGTTTGAGATGATGTAATCCAACTATATTTTGATTATTCATCCAATTTCTAAGATTTTGGGTTTATAAAATTAGTTTTCATGCCTTTTGATCAATTGTGTGAAAAGTAAGTGTTGTTAGTTTGTTTGCTAAATCCGTAATTGTTTAGTTAACAAATGTTAGTGACAAACAACAAAGTGGGTTTTGTCAAAGATTCCTATTTTTTGTTGTGAAATTGGATGAGACGGAAAAGTTGAATTAACCGAGCTTATGTGTTAATTTATCCGGATTCGGGTTCCATAAACTTTCATGCTAGTATAAATTAAGCTTTCAAGAGCTTGTTTGAGGCTAATTATATATTAAGGTTTGGTAGGAGAGTTTATTCCTTTCAAATGCTAATTATGATGGAATTGGTTGTTAGATCTTTTTAACAATTATAATCGGGTTAATCGAAATAGTTGCGATAATTGTATACATTGTCTATGATACAACTTTTGAATGGAATTGTATTAGTGTTTGCTACCCAAAGTTGAGTTCAATTCCGTTTATAGTGTTTTTAAGCTCATATTTAAATTTCGTATGTTAATTTCTTGCACAAACAAAACCCCCCTTTTCGTAGTTACTTTTAAGTAAACAATTTTGTACTTGTTGATTCGATATAAATTAGGTTAGAATCGAGTCTCTGTGGATTCGACCCAACTTACCACTTTTGCAATTTTTATTGTAAAATCGTGTGTTAATTTGGAATTATTATTTGGTGGACTCGGCATCCGTCAAATTTTTGGCGCCGTTGCCGGGGACTCGGTATTTCTAACGGTTTATACCTAGATCTTCACGTACAAGTACACCTGTTCCAATAAATTCTGAAATCGAACGGACCGCGAAAAGACTAAGGAAACAAGCCAAGCTTCGGAAGAAGTTAGGTGAGGGACCTTGGTCACTAGGGGTAAATATCTGGAAAGATATTAACCTGTCAAGCGATTCGGACGAAACCCAAAAATAGAAGTCGAGGAACCGAAGACGGAATCTGAAGAAGAAGAGGAGAAAGAGTCGAAGGTCAACATGGGTGATGCAGAGCAGACGCTACGTCAACTAACGACCCAAGATGTTGCTTAGACTCCCATTTATATCAGGTATCCAACAGGTAACCAAAACTTTGTTCTTAAGACTGGTTTGGTCCATCTCTTACCCACGTATCACGGCTTAGAGAATGAGGACCCCAATAAGCACTTGAAGCAATTTCACATAGTTTTACGGAGGACCTTATAAAGTTAAAGGCATTCCCTTTTTCTTTAAAGGACCGTGCTACGGATTGGTTGTACTCGTTACCCCCCAATTCGGTAATGACGTGGAACCAAATGGCGAGGCTATTTTTAGATTAATTTTTTCTCGCCTCCCGAGCCGCTAACCTCCATAGAGAGATCTGTAGTATTAAACAAAGAGATGTTGAAACTCTCCATGAATATTGAGAGAGATTCAAACATCTCTGTGTGAGTTGTCCATAACACGGAATCTCGGAACAATTGCTTTTGCAATATTTCTATGAGGGTCTCCTCCCGATGGATAGAAAGATGGTTGACGCCGCAAGTGGCGGTGCCATGATTAACAAGACCCCGACCGAGGTTAGAGCTCTAATAACTACTATGGCCGAAAACTCCCAACACTTTAGTGTAAGGAGTGACATGAGGAGAGAGCCACAATGAGCGAATGAGGTAAATGTAGCGAGCATTGAGAGTCGTTTATATGATCTTACTAACTTGGTTAAACATCTTGTAGTTAGCAAAGAACAGGTAAAAGCTTGTGGAATATGTTTGGCAACAAGCCATCCAACTGATGCATGCCCACAACTTCAAGAAGATGTGTTGGTGACGACCGAAGATGTGAACGCCATAGGAGGTTTTCAAAGTCAGCCACAACAACAACAAAGGTATTTCAACAACAACTTTGGCAACCAAACACCCCCTCAATTTCAGAATTTCATGCAAAGGCCACCACAACAACCATTTCAGCAAAGAGCACCCTTCAATCCAAATCAAGCTTCTTCTAGTGGCTCAGGTATATCTCTTGAAGACATTGTTAAAAACTTAGCTACTAACACTCTTCAATTCCAACAGAAGACGGAGGCAAGTATTCAAAAATAGGGAGCTCAAATGACACAACTTGCCACTTCTGTGAGCCGGTTGGAATCTCAAGGAAAGCTACCCTCCCAAACGGAAACGAACCCGAAGCAAAATGTAAGTGCAATAGTCTTAAGGAGAGGAAAAGAGCTAGAAGAACCAAAGTTGGCAGAGAGTAAAGAAGTGGAAAAAGAGAAGGAGGTGAGTCCAAAACCGGTTCAAAGTGAGAAACAACTGGAATCTTCTGTTGATGTAAGTGAAAAAGCAAAGGTAATTCCACCACCCTTTCCTATACGTTTTCAAATGTCTAGCAAGGATAGAGAAGAAAAAGAGATTTTATAAACTTTTAGAAAAGTTGAGGTGAATATCCCTCTTTTAGATGCAATCAAGCAAGTCCCTCGTTACGCTAAGTTTTTGAAAGAATTGTGAACAAATAATAGAAAACTTAGGGGTAACGAGACGGTCAATATGAGTGAAAATGTGTCGGTCGTGCTTCAAAAGAAACTACCCCCAAAGTGCAAAGATCCCGGTGTTTTCACCTTTCCTTGAAAATTGGGGAATGTCACGGTTAATAGGGCTATGCTTGATCTGGGTGCATCTATCAATGTGATGCCATATTCTATCTTTAAGACTTTAAATGTAGGCCCCTTACAAGAAACTAGGGTGGTCATTCAATTGGCCGATAGATCTGTGGTACACCCAAAAGGTGTATTAGAGGATTTACTTGTTCAAGTGAATGAACTTGTCTTCCCTGCGGATTTTTATGTCATTGATATGGAGGAGGATTCTCATCCGAAATCCACATCCATTTTGTTAGGGAGGCCATTTTTGAAAACTTCGAAAACAAAGATAGATGTTCATAATGGCACACTTTCTATGGAATTTGATGGTAATACCATTCATTTTAATATCTATGAAGCCATGCGTTTTCCAAGTGATGTATCCTCTCTTTGTGCCATTGACATTATTGAACCCATTTCTCAAGAGTTGTTTGAACTAACCCATTTTGATGCTTTAGACACAACTTTGAGTAGGTCTTTAGATGAAGCGGGATTGACTAAACTAATGAAGAGGATTGAGCTCGGACCCGAGTTTCACGAGTTAGTAGCTTCTATGGATCACAAGAAAACGGCAAGGTATGATATTGCTCAAATTTCTTTACCACCATCTAACTAAAAGCTACATCCTTCTATTTTGCAGGCACCCAAATTAGAGCTAAAGCAACTCCCAGATCACCTGAAGTATTCCTATCTAGGAGAAGGAGATAAACTACCGGTGATCATTTCAAGTAGCTTAGACACATCCGAGGAGGAGAAGCTTATAGGCGTGCTCAAACGATACAAGGAAGCCATTGGGTGGACGATAGCCGACATCAAATATTTGAGTCCATCAACTTGCATGCATAAGATATTGATGGAGGATGATTTCAAGCCGTTTCGTGAGGCTCAAAGACGTTTGAATCCACCCATGATGGAGGTTGTGAAGAAAGAGATTCAGAAGTTACTAGATGCAGATATGATCTTTGTTATTTCTGATAGCAAATGGGTGAGCCCGGTGCAAGTTGTTCCGAAGAAGGCCGGAGTGATGGTAGTGGAGAATGCCGAGGGAGCGATGGTTCCAACGAGTGTACAAAGTGGTTGGAGAGTATGCATTGACTACCGGCGGTTGAACGCTTCAACCCGAAAGGATCACTTCCCTCTACCTTTTATTGATCAGATGCTCGAGAGATTGGCAGGTAAGTCTCATTATTCTTGTTTAGATGGTTTTTCTGGTTTTCATCAAATTCCGGTTGCACCGGAAGACCAAGAGAAAACCACATTTACATGTCCTTTCGTCACTTTCGCTTATCGTCGAATGCCCTTTGGCCTATGCAATGCACCGGCTACTTTTCAGCGGTGTATGATGAGTATTTTCTCTGAATTTTTTGAAAACATCATTGAAGTTTTCATGGACGATTTTACCGTCTATGGAAACTCATTTGATGAATGTTTAGAAAATCTCACTAAAATCCTTCAAAGATGCATAGAGACCAACTTGCTTTTAAATTTATGAAAAGTGTCATTTTATGGTAAACCAAGGGCTAATTTTAGGACATATCATTTCTAGCAAGGGGATTGAGGTAGATAAAGCTAAAATAGATGTTATCAAAAGCTTACCCTACCCCATTTTGGTGAGGGAAGTCCGGTCATTTTTAGGTCATGCAGGTTTCTATAGACGCTTAATCAAGGATTTCTCTCGCATTACCCGACCGATGTGCATTCTACTTCAAAAGGATGTGGAGTTCGAGTTCGATGATAAGTGCAAGGAAGCTTTTGATAAGCTCAAGGAGATGCTCACATCCGCCCCAATCATGAAACCACCAAATTGGGAACTTCCCTTTGAGATTATTTGTGATGCAAGAAACTATGCTATTGGAGCGGTACTCGGTCAAAGGGTTGGACGGAACCCACATGTCATTTATTATGCCTTGAGAACCCTCGATAGCGCGCAAGCAAACTACTCCACCACGGAGAAAGAATTGCTTGCGGTTGTCTTTGCTTTGGAAAAATTTCGTCAATATCTCTTAGGTACTAAAGTCATTGTTTTTACAGATCATGCGGCGTTGCGGTATTTTATGACAATGAAGGATGCTAAGTCAAGGCTCATCCGATGGATTTTGTTGATCCAAGAGTTCAACTTGGAGATTAGAGACAAGAGTGGAGCACAAAATATAGTGGCGGATCACTTGAGCCGAATAGTTTCCAATGAAGAGCCGCTACCACTAGAGGATAAGTTCCCGGATGAGCATCTTTTTGAAGTGAAGACCGCGGTTCCTTGGTACGCCGACATAGTCAACTACCTAGTCACCGGGACCACAGCCAAGGAGCTACCGAGATCGAAGAGGGACAAGATAAAGAGTGACTCCAAGTACTACATGTGGGATGATCCGTATTTGTGGAAGCAAGGATCAGATCAAATCATCCGGCGATGTGTAAGTGACGATGAGGTAACTTCTATTCTAAGATTTTTTCATTCTTATGCATGTGGTGGCCACGTTCTTTTTCATGCGGTTTTCAATCGGGGGTTTAAAAGGGCTGATAGTAACCGTCGTTGGGGGGAAGAGAACACTTTCAGAAGTCGATTTTGAAGAGAAAGGGAGCAACAAGAGGTGATTTTTGGAGAGATTCATCATTGCATGTTCATTAATTTCATAAATTAGGTTAACTATTCTTCCCAATTTCTTAGTTTTTGTTTCAAATTATCCATGTGTGGCTAATTTCCTTTAGATTTTGACTTTGGGTTGTTAACTTTTGCAATTTCCAATTCATATGGTTGTTTGAGATTATGTAATCCAACTTTATTTTGATTATTCATCCAATTTCTAAGATTTTGGGTTTATAAAATTAGTTTTCATGCTTTTTGATCAATTGTGTGAAAATTAATTGTTGTTAGTTTGTTTGCTAAATCCGTAATTGTTTAGTTAACAAATGTTAGTCACAAACAACAAAGTGGGTTTTGTCAAAGATTCCTATTTTTTGTTGTGAAATTGGATGAGACGGAAAAGTTGAATTAACCGAGCTTATGTGTTAATTTATCCAGATTCGGGTTCCATAAACTTTCATGCTAGTATAAATTAAGCTTTCAAGAGCTTGTTTGAGGCTAATTATATATTAAGGTTTGGTAGGAGAGCTTATTCCTTTCAAATGCTAATTATGATGGAATTGGTTGTTACATCTTTTTAACAATTATAACCGGGTTAATCGAAATAGTTGCGATAATCGTATACATTGTCTATGATACAACTTTTGAATTGAATTGTATTAGTGTTTGCTACCCAAAGTTGAGTTCAATTCTGTTTATAGTGTTTTTAAGCTCATATTTAAATTTCGTATGTTAATTTCTTGCACAAACAAAACCCCCCTTTTCGTAGTTACTTTTAAGTAAACAATTTTGTACTTGTTGATTCGGTATAAATTAGGTTAGAATCGAGTCTCTGTGGATTCGACCCAACTTACCACTTTTGAAATTTTTATTGTAAAATCGTGTGCTAAATTGGAATTATTATTTGGTGGACTCGGCATCCGTCACGAAACGGTGGAAGAAACTTTAAATCTTGAATCAAATATCTTTCTTCGCGCCCGCGAAGCTTGGAGAACAACTATTCCCTTCTGACTTCATCTCTTTCAACGGCTTCTCCTCTTTGCTCTCGATCATCTTCTTCTTTTGTTCATTCTCGGCTTCATCTCCCACACACACTTGATTATCCTCTTCTCTATTCACCATGAGCACGTCTTCACCTATCTCACCTTTAGAACGAACAATCTGCACAAAACATATACCAAAAGCATAAAAACTATCCCCAAAAGAATTTCCAACCGTGATTAGAGAGAATAAAAGAGAAATGAAAAATGATGCATGAAAATGCTAAACTAAATGCAACTAGTATATACAAAGTTAGGTGCATAAAATGCACTTAACAACTATCATCCGAACCTATTAAGAATTGCATTAAACGGCTACCAATAACTTCCACCATTGTTGTAAATTGAATATGAAGTTATTGGCCTAACCTATTGCTTTGGGTTTTGAGGCATTACATATAGAACTTAGATACCAAGACAAGACCACAAAATTGGACCTATCCCATTGTCTTCCTAATGTTTCATTTTGAACACAAGTACCATTAATAAAACCTATGGGCCGTTTCGTTCCGAGTCTAAATGAATTTGATGAAATTTGAATGACAAATTCCTTAATGATATTTGGTTCATGGATTGAATTGATTGGATTTCGCCGAATTCTACGGTTAAGGGATTTGATCATTGATTTACATAAGTGAAGGAATTGAATTCCATTCCTTGGAAAATGTAACATATTTTATAATTTGATTTTTGAAATACAAAATAACCTTTCATCCAATTTAACCAACACCACCACCGTGCCCTTCCCCCAGTTGCCCTTACCATCCCCCGGTTGCTCCTGTTGCCGACATTGTCACCACCCTACACCACCACCACTGTGTTTCCACCACTACCAACATCAATCAACATTATCATTCCACCACCACCCCTACCCCACCCACCGTAACCACCCATCACCACCTCCACCACCATCATCGTCACAATTACCCCCCACCACCCCCGCCTACCATTACTTATGCCTACCTCTCCACACCACTATTGTTTGTTGTCAACCTACCTCCCACCCTCACCCGCTCCACCCCCACCCATCTCGTCCACCATTCACTCACTTCACCCATTCGCTGCCGACACCACCACACCACTATTATCGCCCATCGATCCCACCCCACCAACCACCCCAACCAATATGCCATTACTCTCGTCATCAAAACCATCACCTACCCACCTCCACAGCCCCCACCACCCACTAGGGGTGCTCATGGGTTGGATTAGTCGGGTTGAAGTCACTTGAACAATCTAACCCAATATTTGTAGTTTGAAAAATCTCAACCCAATCAAAAGTGCAATCCAACCCAACCCAAATTGTGCGGGTTAGCTTGGTTGGTCTGGTTGAAACTTTAATACATTATTTTACAATCTAACTAACGATTCTGTTTAAAGAAAATAAAATCAAAATCGAAATATAAAAATAAGGCTAATAAGAGAAGATAGGAGTAGAATCGGCATGGTCTTGTGAACAGATCTAAACTAGGGCTAAGATAGAAAGACTTGATAATTGAAAAAAATAAGAGTCGCTAAAAGTCTAAAACCAAAAAGTAAAATAAAAAGTAAAAGGGTACAAGTTTTAGTGGAGTTAACGGGTTGGTCGGGTTACTTTGGGCCCAACCCATTTCTAACCCAACATATGCGTTTGGGTAAAATTGTATCAATTATGTATCGGGTTACCTCGGTTTCAGTTTTTTGCGTTTTTTCAGTTGGCTTGACCGGGTTGATCGGAAATTTGAGCACCCCTATCACCCACCCACTCACATGCCACCATGCCATTATGTAATAAAAAGGTATTTTGGTCATTTGTTATTATTTCATTCCAATTCTGAAGCTTCGTTCTTCCAACATCCATATTCGAATCCTGCTAACCAAACGCATGGTCGAACTCCATTCCAATTCCTTTTAAAGTCAAATTCCTTTAGGGGCAGTTTGGTTTGCAAGATTGGATTAGAATTGGAGGGATTTGGAGTTGAATTTCATTCTAATCCCATGTTTCGTTTGAAGTATTTTTTGGATTTGAAATCACACAAACATATGATTTTGAAATCCCACAGGGGTGGTTAACATTTCATGGGATTTCATAGGATTTATTTGTAATAATGCTTTAAAATTTGTTAAAAACTTTGTTTTGTAATAATCAATTAATAAATAATTATTTTTGTAATGATCTATAATTTATTTTTATAAATTATTTACAAATCCTACAAAGCAAACACACCAAAGATTCTAAACCTTTCCAAGTCTAAAGCCCTCCAATTCCAAATCCTTCCACGAAATCCAAATCCCTCTAAAACATTCCATCAAACTAAATGCCCTTTTAATATATTTCAATTCCACCTAATTTTCATTATATGAAACAAACGCCCCCTAATCTATTCTTTATTTCAAGTACTATTGTTAGGACTGAAAGTCCTGAGTGTTGAAAGTGGTATAAAGCATTTATAAGGGTGCATAATGTAATTCATTAATAGTTGTTTGATAGTTGGGCCCAAAGCCCATAAGCCCATTAAGCTTGTAAGCCTGAGTATATAAAGGCATATTTAGTTCATTATTCAGAGTTAGAAGTTAAGTCTCAATTCATAATTCTCTAGTCAATAGGTTTACTTTCTCTGATCAGATATTCTCTCTGTAAACCTAAACCCTTTCTTGAATATTAATCATATGACTAGAGGTTGTGGCTATATTATTGTTCTTCATTAATATAACTGTTCGTGATTGCACTGTACTGGGATCTACAATTAGTATCAGAGCAAAGAGACTGGAGTTTTGATCCAAAAAGGTTTGTCTAAAACCCTTTAATCGATTATCGTGTTCATTGTGTTTATCTGCAGTAATATTGATATGTGTTTTAAGTTAAGTCGATAGTGTTCTTAAATCTGCTTAATTGTTTCTGAATTAAATCGATTTTTTCTGGAAAAACAGTAGTTGATCGATCTGTTTTCTTGAAACTAAATTTTTTTCCGGTATGAGTCTTCTGGGTTGAAGTATCGATTGATCTGTGTCTTGAAAAATAAAATTTTTATCGGTCTGTGGTTTTTGGTTTGTTTATCAGTCTGCATATCGATTGAAATTGTTGCTTGTCGATTGAATTTCTGGGTTGATTGATTTGTTTCTAGGTCGATTGTTCTTGAGATTCATCGAATTTATCGGTCTTATCTGTTAATCGTATTATCGGTTATCGGTTCTGTGGTTATCTGTTATCGACCGGCCCTATCGACCTGTACCCTGCGTGACCGGTACAGTGTTGACTGATATATTGTTTGACCAGTACATTGCTTGACCGGTAACGAGTCTTGACCGGTAACTAGTCTCGACCGGTACCTTGTTTGACCGGTACAACCTTGTTCGACCGATACCTTGATTAGACCGGATCGTTTTGGCGACCGGTGATTTGTTGACCGGACTTGTGATTCGACCGGTACCTCGTTTGGACCGGTATATTTTGTGCCCGATACTTTGATCGAACGGAACCCCTCGACCGGTACTCCAGTTGACCGATACTCAGCGATCGCCCGGTACTCTTTGAGGACCGGTACCTCTGCTCGACCGGATCTCTGTTCGACCGGGACCCTGCTCGACCGGGTTCTTGATCGACGGGGTCCTTGTCGTGTTTATTTATTTATTGTTTTTGGATTGATTTGTTTGTCTCACGATCGCTACAGTGCAACTAAGATTAAAGTTTAAACCCGTTCAAGTTTCATCTCTTGTCAAGCCTTTCAAAGCCGGATCAAATTAATTCTATTCGATACGATCAAAAGGGATGAACCCACCAAGGCTGCGGTCCAAAGGAGAATATGAAGAGTGGAAAGTTTATTTTTTGAATTTTGTGGATGAACATGTGGTGGGTCATTATATCAGATTATCATTGACTGAAGGAGAGATGCAGTCCCAAATTCCAACTGAAGCTTCATCTGTGGAACAGGAGAAAAGACAGAGGGCAAATAATATAGCTCGATATTTTATGACAAAGAGTATTTCTTGTGACCTTTTTCGTGACATTTTTAGTGAAATTTATGGTAAATAAATTATTACAAAATGACAGGAAAAGAGTTGTGGGATTCTACTGAATGGTTGATGTTAGGGTCAGATGTGATTTTAAAAGGAAGAAAATTGGAATATGAGAACTCTGAGCTTAAAAGAAAGATCTCTGATTTGGAGCAAAAGATTGCAAAAGACAAATCCGATTTTGAGACTAAAGAGAAATCTTTTGCAAAGAAGTTCTCAGATTTTTCCAGAAATAGTTGTGAAGAAAAGAAAACAGTCGAGCTGAAATGTATCAATCTCTCTCAGAAAGTTTCTGCTTTTGAGAAAGTACTTATCTTGGAAAGAGAGAAGTTTGTCAAAGAGAAAAAGGCCATTGAACAAAAGAATGTTGGATTCTTCAAAGAAATATCCAGCCAGAGAAACAATGCTGAGAAGGGATTTGAAGAAGAAAGAAGCATATTTGAGGCTGAGATCAAAAAGCTTACTGAGAAGCTATCTGAACTATCTGAAAGTGTGCTGAAAGAGAAGAAAACGAAGTCTGAATGCGAGACAAAGATTGACCTTCTTATCAAAGAGAGAGACAAATTTGCTTCAAAGATTAAAGAGCTTGAAAAGACTGCATCAAGTTCAATTTAGAAAACTGATTCTTCCAAGAGGTCAGTTAAATCTTCTGATCAGATTCGTAGTACTAACCTTTTTCTATGATAAAAATATAGATGGTTTAGGTACACATAAAAAAAGAAGGAGATACAAAGAAGAGGAACTGGTCTGGAAGAAGAAACCAGTTGAAGATGAGAAGAAAGATGAGCTGAAAGGAAAGAAATCATGTGTACATACACACAAAGCCAAGAAGAACAATGCACGTAAAGGTAAACCTGATCATATCTACTCGAGAGATCAATTAATCAGGTTGACAGGTAAGAAATACTATTGTTCTTATTGTCGTACACATGATCCCATTCACAAAACCAATGATCATTTCTGGTATGGTTCTTATTCCGTTACTCCCACAAGAACTGCAACTAACATTCATGGACCCAAATACCAGTGGGTACCAAAGACGAAAACTGATTCTGTGTTGCAGGCACCTCAAATCAATGGGGAGTAAGAGAACCAAGGCTTCTAAGTAAATCAGCTTAGAACCCGTACTTCAACGGAGTTCGACTTCTGAACACTTCAGTTCAGGACTCATTCTTAAATGCCTATCTGACCTAAATCATTTAATCATGATTTGAGGGGGAGCTTAAGGGTAAATATCTTCTAATTCTAGATCTCTAATTGTTTGAAAGAAGAACAACTTTCGAACATGAAAAACGTTTTCTGAAATGTTCAAACCACTTCTGGTTCTCAAAAGATTTTATGAATTTAGAAGTGTGAGTTTAAATGTTTTTCAATTTTAAGCTTTAATGTTTAACTGACCGTGTGTTTCCAAAGATAAATACTTGTGTATTATCTTTTCAATATACTGTCAAGTATTCATACACACCGTTTCAGTACTCATTTGAAATTGTTATTACCATGTCTCATAACGAACCAATTTTTTTATGGTAATACTCCCGTTTGTTTTCCAATATTGTTGAGCATCAATCATCATTTCCAAATTTGTGCTTTCATTGCAAAATTGTTTATATTCGTTCATATAAACAAAATATCCAATTCTTTGATACCCTAACCATTTCATTTGATCTGATTGATACATTGTCAGATTCTCAAAACAATTCTTTTGATTTCATTTCTTTCATTCAATATCTTTGTTTTGAGAAATCTTCAAAGTTCAATTGCTCAAATATCATGAGCATACATTTTGACAATGTTATCATACAGTTTGTGCTTAATTGTACAAGTTAAATTGTTGAGCAACTATTCTTTTTAGGACTTACATGGGATTCATGTGTGAGCTTAAACAGAACTTCCATGGATTCACGTTAACCAGTGTTTCCTATCCCAGAAGTTATCTTTGAGTGATTAAGGGGTGAGGGGTCTTAAATCAAAGAGTGGGGGAGATAACTCATTCGGTTGAGTTTTTCTCATTTTGCTGAGCAGTAATATGTAAATGAGAGTTTGGTTAGAAGTGAGCTTTAATGACAAAAAGAAAGAGGGTGTGAGAACAGAGTTAAAAGAATATGAAAACTCTGCACCTAACACTTTTTGAGCCGGGCAGCCACATATACTAATTGGTTCATATTCTTTGGTGACCATCATTCAAACAGGCAGTGAGCCCATGCCAACTTTTGCTATAACCCCACCAGCCACTCGTTTCTTTCTCGAAAAATAAATGTTTCATTTTCTTGGGGACGCAACACATATGCTATCTAATCTTCATTCGGAAGATTTAGATATGGAAATAGAAGGAAAGTTGCCCCACCTTCGCACCTCTTTCATGCACATTGAGTCCGTGTAATATCTGTTGCTGTCTCAACAGTTTACACATTTTTGATCCTGAGAAAGCTAAGTAGCTTCAATCATTCTACACTTGCACGTACACACAAGGAATGAGTTTTCTTGTCATAACATTCATAGAAAATTTCTTTGTGGTTTTTTGATGATTGAATGGAAGCCCTGGGGGAGTGAATATCACAAAAGCTCCTTTCCAAAATACATCTGTTGTACAAAGTGGCTCCGTGCTACTTACAGGCATACTAACTGTATCATTTATTGATTCAGGTTTACAATTCCTATTATATCTAAATTTGAAAATATTCGGATATATACATTTCATGAATTGACGGATACTCGGATCAAAGGGCGGATAATGTCAAATTATCATAAAGGGGAGATCAAAGAATATGTTGAAATTGAAGAGTTTTGATGATCATGATGTTCACAATCATCAAAAAGGGGGAGCGTTTTTCAAAGTTCAATTTCAAAGTTATAAAGAAAGAAAATTCTTTCTGAATGAAGATGATTCGTGAAAGTTTGCTTTTCTGAAGACAGTCTAGAGATCAAAGAGATGAAGATATGAGTTCAATGCTGTTTCAATATTCAAAGATGAAGATTTCAAAGATTTTATTGGTTCTTCTATCCCGTATCATATGGTGTTTGCTACAAGTCATTTCCTCCTACGAGCTGATTGAAACAAGTTCTTAAGCTGAAAGCAAATTCAACTCGCGATTCAAAGACAAATTCTTTGTTTTAAACTGAAGATGCACTATGGAATGTCACGTAACTCGAACATTATATTTCTTGTGTGCTGATCTGATGTGTTGAGTTTCTACAGTTGAAAGCTGCTTGATAGTGCATTCAGTCGAGGCTATAGTACATTGAATCTGGTTACAAAGTTGAAACTATGAAGAACAAGAGCTTTATTCAAGGGGGAGCTGGGAAAGATATAAAGACAAGCAACACCAAAGTCTTTCAAAGATTCAAGATCAAGGCATGAAGATATCAAGAAGATAAATGCCTTATTCAACTTTAGGGGGAGATTGTTAGGACTGAAAGTCCTGAGTGTTGAAAGTGGTATAAAGCATTTATAAGGGTGCATAATGTAATTCATTAATAGTTGTTTGATAGTTGCGCCCAAAGCCCATTAAGCTTTTAAGCCTGAGTATATAAAGACATATTTAGTTCATTATTCAGATTTAGATGTTAAGTCTCAATTCTTTAAATTGTAATTATTTAATAGTTTAATTGTTAGTTGGGCCCAAAGCCCATAAAGCCCATAAAGCCCATTAAGCCTATGCGCTTCATATATAAGGGCTAGTTTAATTCATTATTGAGGTTAGATAGATAGTTTTAGAAGTTTAAGAAGTTAAGTCTCAATTCATAATTCTCTAGTCAATAGGTTTACTTTCTCTGATCAGATATTCTCTCTGTAAACCTAAACCCTTTCTTGAATATTAATCATATGACTAGAGGTTGTGGCTATATTATTGTTCTTCATTGATATAACTGTTCGTGATTGCACTGTACTAGGATCTACAACTATGTCACAATCCCAAACTCAATAATTAACTAGAAGCGTACTCGCACAATGCAGCGAGATACATCACGATTTTAATGTTTCGTTTTATTTTTTGTTTTTCTGTCGATTTACAGTACGATATTGGATGGTTTTGAGAAAGTGATAATGTTTTTTTATAAATTTTGTTAAAATTTAATAATTATCTTATATATTTTAATGACATCTAGAAAAAATAACCAATTACATATTTAATAATATAATTAAAACAAATTTATAGTAATATAATATATTAATTAATAGTGATATATGGAAAGTTCTGTATAAAAGGAAGGCTCTGCACATACCAAGTTGGTGGGTGTTAGAAGCCTGCAGTAGTAATATGTATCTTGTGCTTTGATACTTGTAAATTAAGATATTTTTAAAATATTGCATAAAATGGTGGTACCTTGTGCCTAATAATTTGTATTTAAGAGTTTTTTATCCCTGCTTTATAATATAGTATAGATATGTGTGTGTGTATATATATATATATATATTAAATAGAGTAAATTGTAAATTTAATCCCTATGATTTGTGATTTTTAGTAAAAATGAAAAAAAGGCAAAATGACCAATATACCCTCATGTGCAAGGCACATGAGGGGGTGTAACGGAAGGGAGTCTAACAAAGTTAGTATGAGGGACTAAATCCGAGCACTTTTGTATACCACAAGGATTTTCTTGCAATAAAAATTTTGTAGTGATCAAATGTGAGAAAAACAACGAACCACAGGGACCAAATTTGCAATTCACTCTTCAATTTTTTAATTTATACCTTACATTACTACCCTTATAATTAGATATGTAGTTTATTTTTAATCTCTTACTTTTTTATTTTTCATTTTAGACTCTTATCATATAAACATAAATAATGTATATGAACTAAAATGCATTATAAAAACATTTTTATTTTTTACAAATTATATCATTGTAATCGCTTCGTCAATACCTTCGGAATGAGTTCAATATTGAATATTTTTGGATTTAATTATATTATTAAATATCATAAGTATATACGAATTAATGTGTCGTGATTAGTATAAATTTGTTGAAATTCGTATGAGATTTGATACATTTTGTAACCATGTGCAAAAAAAAATAACTCTGGAGGGAAAAAAGCTTGGAAAAGTATAATCGTACTTTCGATGATCATTCATATCTGTAAGATAAGTTTTCTGGCATGATTTAATTTTTTTAAATTACCCGTGTAATACACGGTTCGAACCTAGTATGATATAGATAAGGAAATTTGTATAAATAGTTTATTAATATTATTTTCTACATTTAGTTATTAATAATTTAATACATTGGATATTTAATATAAATTAAGGAAACATGATATGGATTATATTGTCCTTCATGTTGTAGCTCAGTGGTTTGGTAACATCCTGGGGGATCAATGGATGGTATCCCTGACTATCCAGATTCGAACCCCGTGATGAGCATCCTGTGACATCCATGATCATGTGTCTGCCACTTAGTGGTATCCTTAACTGGGCTGGGCTGTGATCGATGGGGATTAGTCTGGTGACACCGTTAAGTGGGAGCTCAGATACCCCGGGAACGTGTGAATGTGTTAGTCAGCCGTTAAAATAAAAAAAATATATAGATTATTTTTAATTAAATCGGATGCGAAATTGGCCCGAACATCTGTCATTTTTTAAATTTAATTCATAACTTTTTCGAAATTTCAATTTGATAAATCAAAATTTTTGGTATTTAATTTAATATAAACTATAAATGTACTCTCATAATGCAGCGGGTTTCTGAAATCTAGAACTTGAACCCTCGATCATTATTCATATTTTTTGTTAGCCTTTTTTATTTTATTTTACGATTTTGAGAAACCTAGATTTAAAACAAAAATATATTTTAGTTTAGTTTAATTATGGTTTTTTATAAAAAATAATAATAAAAAATTTTGTTACGGCTCAAAAAATGTTTAATTTAAATGATAACTATAGTTAAAATATTTTATATTTAAAATTAAAAAAGATAACATACTACAATAAAAAATAAAAATAAGGTGTTTTATCTCGAATTTTCTTATATTTATCGGTTAGTTATATCAATAGTTAAAAATTTTAGATATTTTAGAAAAATAAAAATAAGTGTTTATCTGCAGTTAGTTACACGAATTCAAACATTGAACTTTTATAAGCTGTACTTATGTTTAATCAATTTGTACTTTTGGATTTTAAGTAATATGCATTAATAAGTGGTACCTAATGCATAAAAATTAGTTTTTAAGAGTTTAGTTTAAATGTTTTATAAGATAGTATAGATTTATTAGTTAAAATTCAAAATTGTTAATGAAACATAATTATAACTTATTAAAATCCCCTGTTTTTATTTGTATAACTAACTGCAAATAAACATATTAAATATAGGATAAACACTATGAGATAAACTACCTGTTTTATTTTTTTTAAATATATTTATTAGATCAATGCATGTTTTTATAATATAGTATAGATATATTAGTTATGAGATTATAACTAATATAGATATAGATATATTAAGAGCAAATCATAAAATAAAAAATAAATATTGATAATAGTAGATAATATTGATCAAATCGTTCATTAAATATAAAAAACAAATATTTATATTAATAAATAAGTATCCATTCCACAAATAGATGATGATGTGATATACTGTGCTTGGATAAGTTGTACCAATTTATCATGAAATTGTAAATTAAGTAATTGACTTTAATTAGTTGTATTTTGTACTTAAAATATTGTAATTAAGAGTTTTTTATATCTCTTTTATAATATAGTACAGATAAAACCGCTAAATTTGACATTTAAAATAAACATATTAGTAGAATCAATCACAACCAAGATGGGCTTCAATTTTGTCGCATCGTTTAATAAAAATATCTAATTTTTAAGTAAACGTCCAAAACACCTTTCCGTAATCAGAACAAAATCAACTTTACTAAGGGGTTGTTTGTTTTTTTTAAAAACCTCTTAATGACTTTTAAGTCTGAATCGTTCAGATTTTTTTACAAATCACCTCTTATTAATTATAACTAAAATAAGACTTCAGACTTTAGACCTCTTAAAAAACAAACGGCACCTAAGTATCGATCGTAACCATAACAAACAACGGAATGTTCCATTACATATCGAGCAAGGGAATCGAATTCTAATTCCAGTACATGAATAAGATTATATAATCTTATTAAGGTCGTCTTTATGTTAATAAACTATTAATTTTATTTTTAGTCTTTTAAATAATATTTATTGTTTTTAAAATGATATTTATCATTTTAAAATTAATATCATTCAAGGTATATGCTTAATGATGGATTCTATTCATTACTTGGATATCCTTCACCATTAATAGTTACTAATTTATGAAAATGTGGTGTTTATTAAATTGCAAATGTGAAAACACGAAAAAGATATTGGTTTCAACGATCACACAGGGTCGTTCTTTACCTTTTTACATTCGTAATCATGATTTTCGATTTATAACTTTGATTGTGGGTTTTAATATTTGAATTTTTTTTAACGGCAACGAAACTTTATTTAAAAAAAACAGTAAAATGTTAGAACAAGACAATCACAACAGGAGGTGGCTTTTGAAGGCAACGCACCCAATTAATCTTAAATTTGCTACTCCTATTGAAGACCCAAAAATAAGTCGGAGTTACAATCTTGTCGAAGATAGCCATCTTCTTTTGCTTGGATTTGCCAAAGATGGTCACATTCTGGAATGACCAGATATACCAAAACATAGCGAGAATAATTGCCTCAAGGCACAACTTCTCCCCACTCTTCAACCCAAATTAGAGAACCAATCAATCTAAGCATCAAAAGAAACAAACATCGGAATATCTAATTGCCACCATCTACCAATTTGTCTCCAAATCTTTATCGCCAAAGAGCACAAGAAGAACAAAAGATAGTCCGACTCCAAACCTAATTCACACAAGGACAAAGCACTGAACTAACATCAATCCCTCTCTTATCCAAGTTATCCCGAGTAGCTATCTTGTCCAAACCCAAATGCCAACAAAAACTGTTGGGGGATTTGTGGGGTTGCAGAAAATCGGTGGGTAGAGAGAGATGATCTGAACTTGGATAAAATGTGAGATCGCGTGAGAGCTCGCTTTCCTTAAGTGTTATTTCGACCCTATTCTGCCTGGGTATCACGAAATACACTCGAGGATAATCTCAAATTCACCGCATCGATTCTGACATAAATCGACACTATTTAAACACCAAGAGAATGTAACCGATGCCATAATATTAATGATAATAATCATCCATTTAATGGAATTGATTGTTAATTGGTCAATTGGTGTAGGTTATAAATCAAATTGGGAGTTACAAAAGAGATTGATTGGGGGTTACAAACCGCACCAGCAACAGTGCATTACGCGGGTAGCCGCGCGAGTTAACCCGCGGCAAAACCCCCGTGAGCCTCTGTTCGTCCCAAATCCAGTGCACCACGCGGGTAGCCGCGCGGGTTTAACCCGCGGCACAACCCGCGTGAGCCACTGTCTCCCACAAGAAACAGTGCACCACGCGGGTAGCCGCGCGGGTTAACCCGCGGCACAACCCGCGTGAGTCACTGTTTCGTCTCACAAACACCAATTTACTTTCCTAACAATCCCGGGTTATAGTTAGCTTACACAAGTGTGCACTCCACACCTCCTAACTCGTGTTATAGCTTAGCTACAAACCCCATTATTATCTTTGTGAATCAATTACACAAAATGACCGATGATTTCACTAAAATCACCAACATTCCTCCCCCTTTTTAATGCAATCCTTGATTCACAAATAAGATTAATATAGCAAACAAACTCATGCATAAATGAAAATATCTAAAAGATTGAATTTCCATCTTAGTACATTACACATTTCAAATACTCGAGAATCCGGGTGTCCTATGGATTGAACCCTTCAACCCATTTGAGTACCAGAAAATAACATACACATGAATTTAAAATTCTATAAAGTTTAAACTTGACACTATACATGCCGTGTGTCCTTATGCATTCGTGAGTGCATCAAAGCTAAGTCCAAGCTTCTTGAAGCGGCCATACTTCGCACTCATATAGGTAGTTCCTTTCATCATGCACCTGCACATGCATTTTAACAAACGAACAATTACCTCCTCGCTTGCAGTACCGAGCACATACCTTGGGATGATTACCTTGTACTCCAATCCCTTAGAGTGAACTTTCCCATTGAATTCAACTTCTAACGTTCTATTAGAAGGGAATTGGGTATCTCACCGTTAAACCCATCCCGATTACCGACTTGTGAACCAAGTCCCTAGCTAACCCCTTCGTCAAGTGGTCCGCTAGATTTTGTTACGACCGAACAAATTCAACCGAAATCACCCCATTCGTGATTAGCTCACGAATCATTCTATGTCTAACACCTAGGTGTCTAGACTTGCCATTGTACACTTGACTATAAGCTTTAGCCAAAGTAGCCTCACTATCACAACGGATAGAAATGGGTGATATTGGTTTTGGCCATAACGGAATTTCGTGGACTAAATTCCTTAGCCACTCCGCCTCTTTACCGGCAGCGGCTAATGCCACAAATTCCGACTCCATAGTCGAACTCGTGATGCAAGTTTGCTTCTTGGAATCCCATGAAATGGCACCTCCGCCAAGGAAGTATACCCAACCACTCGTAGAAGAGTGATCTTCTAAGTTGGTAATACAACTTGCATCCGAATATCCCTCTAAAACCGAAGGAAACCCGACATATGACAAACCATAATCAATGGTTTTCTTCAAGTATTTGAATACTCGTCCTATCGCTTGCCAATGATGTATACTAGGATTACTAGTATACCTACTCAACTTGCCTACGACAAAAGCGATGTCCGACCGAGTGCTTGTCATGGCATACATCAAGCAACCAATAGCCTTTGAGTACTCGAGTTGTGACACATCTTCACCCGAATTGGGCATAAGCTTCACACTCGGATCAAATGGAGTACTCACCGGAGAACAATCAAAGTAATTAAATTTATTTAATACTTTCTCGATGTAATGAGATTACGTAATTGCAATCCCTTTGTTCTCACGCTTGATCCTTATTCCAAGGATCACCTCCGCTTCTCCCATATCTTTCATGGAGAATTTTGATGACAAAAACTCTTTAGTTTTATCAACTTGATTTTGGTCAGTGCCAAAAACCAACATGTCATCAACATATAAGCAAATTATTACTCCGTTACTGGATATGTCAAATTTGCTATATACACATTTGTCCGCTTGGTTTAACATGAAACCGTTGGACAAGATAACTTCATCAAATTTTTGATGCCATTGTTTGGGTGCTTGTTTAAGCCCATACAATGATTTTACAAGTTTACACACCTTATGCTCCATCCCGGGCATAATAAAACCTTCCGGTTGTTTCATGTAAACTTCTTCCTCCAAGTCACTATTTAAGAATGCTGTTTTGACATCCATTTGGTGAATCACTAAATTGTGGATAGCTCCTAAGGCTATCAACAATCTAATCGTGGAGATCCTTGCAACCGGGGCATAGGTATCAAAATAATCGATGCCTTCCCGTTGCCTAAAGCCTTGGATTACCAATCGAGCTTTGAACTTGTCGATTGATCCATCGGCTTTCATCTTCCTTTTGAAGATCCACTTGCAACCCAATGGTTTACAACCCGGTGGCAAGTCCGATAATACCCAAGTATTATTCCCCATGATGGAATCCATCTCATCATTTATTGCTTCTTTCCAGAAAGCAATATCTTGAGACTTCATAGCCTCATCAAATGATTTTGCATCTTCCTCAATACTATAACAGTAAGAGAATTGTGATCCAATTTCATCTCTTGATCCTTCTACCAAGTATACTTGGAAATCGGGACCAAAGGATTTTTCAATCCTTCCTCTTTTGCTCCTTCGAAGCATCAGAGATTCGGTTGGAACAATTGCTTGTTCTTCAACCTCACTAGTTACACTAGTATTTTGGAGCAAGATCCTTCGGCCTAGGTATTGAAGAGAATCTAGTCTCATCAAATAATGCATCTCTCGATTCTATAACAGTGTGAATCGCTATAGAATCATTAGGTTCAATAACATAGAACCTATATGCCTTGGAATGCTCGGCATATCCCAAAAAGATGCAATCAATACCCTTTTCACCCAAGGTTTTCCTCTATGCGCAAGTGACTATCGAGTTGTACAAGAGACAACTCTTCCTTCTTGTGTTTCAACATATGTTTGAAGTCTTTCCAAGAGGGAGGCAATTTATCAATTATACACGATACGGATGGATTCATCCATCTTCATATCATGTTGAGCATATTGGCCTAGAATGCGAAGGAGCTCATTGTATGGCTCCATCACAGGCCTTGATTCCACCATTTTGTAATTATTAAAATTACTTACGAGGAACTTCTTACTAGAAGCATCCTCCGCCATATATTTGGACTCAAGAGAGTCCCACAGCTCTTTAGCGGATTCAACATTTTGATAAATATCGAAGAGGGAGTCACACATACCGTTCAAGATGTGACCGCGACATATGTAGTCGTCGTTCTACCATTTGCCGCGACGCCGGGTCATCTCCAACGTCTCGTCCTCCATCACTTCAGGCATCGGCGTGCTCAATACGTACACGACCTTCAACGTGGTCAATAAGAAGTGCATCTTCTTTTGCCATCGTCAAAAGTCGACGCCTTCGAACTTCTCTAGTTTCGTGAATTTGGTCGGTATGTCTCTCACCGATTGATCACTCGCCATCTCTCTCACGAAAATAACACTTAAGATTGTTGGGGGATTTGTGGGGTTGCAGAAAATCGGTGGGTAGAAAAAGATGAGAGATGATCGGAACTTGGATAGAATGTGAGATCGTGTGAGAGCTCGCTTTCCTTAAGTGTTATTTCGACCCTATTCTGCCTGGGTATCACGAAATACACTCGAGGATAATCTCAAATTCACCGCATTGATTATGGCAGAAATCGACACTATTTAAACACCAAGAGAATGTAACGGATGCCATAATATTAATGATAATAATAATCCATTTAATGGAATTGATTGTTAATTGGTCAATTGGTGTAGGTTATAAATCAAATTGGGAGTTACAAAAGAGATTGATTGGAGGTTACAAACCGCACCAGCAACAGTGCATTACGCGGGTAGCCGTGCGGGTAACCCGCGACACAACCCATGTGAGCCTCTGTTCGTCCCAAATCCAGTGCACCACGCGGGTAGCCGCGCGGGTTTAACCCGCGGCACAACCCGCGTGAGCCACTGTCTCCCACACGAAACAGTGCACCACACGGGTAGCCGCATGGGTTAACCCGCGACACAACCCGCGTGAGTCACTGTTTCGTCTCACAAACACCAATTTACTTTCCTAAGAATCCCGGGTCATAGTTAGCTTACACGAGTGTGCACTCCACACCTCCTAACTCGTGTTATAGCTTAGCTATAAACCCCATTATTATGTTTGTGAATCCAATTACACAAAATGACCGATGATTTAACTAAAATCACCAACAAAAACATTCAACTTAATAGGAACTAAACGGTTCCATCTGGTACAAACCGAGTCCACAACAACAATCTTGAATCAATGCAATTCCTAGTAGAGACGACTGTAAAATAGCCAGAGCCATCCAACTGTCGCGCCCTCCAATCTTTCTAATTTGAAACCACAACCGATTGCAAACTGTCCATCAAGGCAGATAACTGCACCGATTCTGCTCCCCCCGGCTTCCTTCGTAAAAAACCAGATCAATCCTCGACCATTAACCGCTCTTTGACAATAACCTCTTTATCAAGCTCCAAAGCATACACTCTCGGATACTCCACTTTTAAAGGCCCACTTCCCAACCAAGTATCATCCCAAAAAAATGTATTTGATCCATATCTGACTTTTTTCTTACGAAAAGATAAAAGATCACATTTTTACCTCCTAGATGGAGAATAGCCTTCAAAATCGCAAGCCATGTTGAGTTCAAACCCGTGAAAGGCAAAACCAAACCAATCCGACGTTTGCTCCATGGATTGATTGAATCACTTTAACCCACACCGCCTATTGGTTGACTCGATTCGAAATCTCCACACCCATTTAAAAAGTAAGGCCATATTAAAGGCGAATAAGCTTCCAATACCGAGATCACCATCTTTTTTGCTAGCCATAACTTTGTTCCATTTAACCCAAGTCAACTTGTTATCATCAACCTCACCTCCCATAAAAAATCGATTCCCAAATGGATTCCAACAGTTTGACAACCGAAGATGGCACCTTGAACAAGGACATATAATATGTCGGGAGACTCCCCAACATCGACTTGAGTAGGGTAAGACGCCCACTCACAGATAAGGTTTTAAGTTTTAACCTTCCAATTCAATAGTTTGGCGAGAATTTTGTTGACTACCACCTTCCAACCTTGGAACTTGGCCATATTTTCTCCAACAGGTAATCCAAGATAACAAAAGGGCAATTTGGAATGAGCACCTCCTACTAAAATCATAGCTTCTATTACCTCCTTGATATCCACACCAACTCCAAATAGCTTAATTTTAAGATCAGACACTAGAAAAGAGCATCTAAGAGTACGGATAGTATTCCTAGTATTTTGATTCAAACACTCACCAAGAAAGATTGCATCATCCACATAAAAAAATATGAGAAAGATAATACTGACCATTAGCAACCCGGACTCCCTGAAACAAGTCTTTCGCGATCACTTCATTCATAGTCACATTAAGCCCTTCCATCGCCAAAATGAAGAGGAACAGGAACAAGGGATCACCTTGTCTCAACCCCCTTTGTATGTGAAATTCTTTTGTTGGCAAACCATTTACTAAAATCGAGCTCATCGATTTCATTAAACATTCAGAAATCCATCCGAGCCATTTATTGCCAAAGCCCATCTTTTCGAGTATAACATCAAGATAGCCCCATCTCAAAGAGTGATGTGCTTTTTCAAAATCAACCTTGAAGACCATAAGTCTCTTCTTATGTTTCTTGTACCATGTAACTACCTCATTTAAAATGAGAGGACCATCAAAAATGTGGCGACCCTTAATAAAAGGTCATTGTTCCTTGCGAATCATATCGCCAATGATACAACGTAACCGGTTAGCCAACAAATTATGATGTAGGAAAAAGTTTAGAAAAACTTAATGAACTTTTCAATTTTAGATTATTAAGTCTTTTAACCTTTTTTTAATAAATGTGCTTTTTATTTTAAATGAATAAGTTCCTTAGTTGTTTTTAAATAAATAAAACATCGAATATTTAGAAATTGGTTACCTATATCATTTTAACACAAAAAAAACTACCTATAACTGGCTAGAAATGTTTTAAACTATAAAAAATCTAAATAAGTTTTACCATTTGCAACCCCTCGCACCCAACGTCATCACTTCACGTAGTAGTCCCATTGTCATCCGCTCTCCATTACCGCATATCGCCGTCGTTGGCCCCTGCCATCAATCTTCTTAATTTTTTATATGTTTTTTTTTGCTTTTCGCTTTTTTGGTCTTTTTATATGTACTCAATTAAATTCTTGGAAAGAGGAATAATCAAAAGACAAAAAAAAATCAAAAAGAGTGAAATCGATGGTAGGACGTAACAACGTCGATGGTGAGTAATGGAAAGCGCCAACAACGATGCGGGTGTAACACCCCAAATTCTGGAAAAGAGCGACTAATTCAAAAAATTTATAACACATCATATACAGAATAAATTCATTTCTAAAGGTCAATACTTGATTACCTATAATGAAAATTTATGATTTATCATCATCAATTAATTAACCGAATCTCACACAAAATCTAGGTTAGGAACAACTGTTACTAAAACCCTCCAAAATACAGAATACGTCCCCAAATAGTCAAACCCTCCTCGTGCCTTTAACTAGCACCCAGTTTTTCATAGTGTCGCTAGTACCAAACCCCATAAGGACCTGATGCACATACCGACAAGGAAAAATGTTAGGTTTGACGCCTATTGAGTTCAAATCATTTTCATCTTTAATATAAAATGGTAAAACTAAATGCATGCTATTTAAATCACAATCTCCCAAATGAAATGTATTTGATATAAAGCAACATCCTTTCCCAAAACCCATCATTTTCATGATGAAAACTTGTTGACCAAAGCACCCATTTTAACATAAAACCATAGCTCGATTCTCGCCCAAAACGTGAATAAAGTTTAATTTTTAAATACTAACACATGGATAAAACTCTATTATCCAAAACACCAAAACATGAATAAGGTATAGTATCCAAAACTACAAAAAAGGGATAACAACCCCTACCCAAAACGTCACCGAAAATATGGATAAACTCTATATCCAAAAACAACACCTTTTAATGATGAGGGAAACCCAATTCAATCGGATGTGGCGGACACAAAGTAAGCCATACATCAACGTTACTGAGTTTCTCTGAAGATCATTGGAATCCGTATATGACTCTACGTAGTACCACCGAAAGACCTAAACTTTGTATATGACTCCAATGAGTACCACCGCAAGCCCCGAGGGTGACCGTGATTTCTGCTAGTCCCCTAGCTGAGTTTCACCATAAAAGTCACCATTTCCTGTACATGGCTTCAACGAGAATCACCGCAAGACCTAGCTCTGTATATGACCCAATGGGTACAAACACAAGCTCTCGAAACCATGATTCGATGACCACTTACTAAAAACTATAGTGATAACATCAAAACTTCTCATTTAGAACAACAAACATCGGCCTATCGGTCCCGGAGTACGACTCGATGCAAGTTCACCTCCGCAATACCAAATGGCATCGACAACTTTATAGGGCCCAACCGAAGACTAAATTTACATTAATCTATGTCCACAATACCCGCGGTCCGGGAGTCCAACCCCACACGGGTCCTTCTCCACAATACCGACATAACAACCATGATTACTCGAGCATTGGTCTCAGAGTGAGAATATCAGAATTTCTCACTTATCAAAATGATTGACTCACATGCCTATGGATCCAACGCATTGTAATCTAATTATTTGACTCTAACTGAATGACCAACACACTCAAAATAGGTGATTCTCAAATACAAATCAAGTCCAAAGCTCAACATTGAGCCATTTAAGCCGGACAAATGTCCTCAAAACTCATTTGGGCAGGAAACAACCAATAAACTCCACATTTATGTCATGAATACTCAATAAAAGCCAACACAAGTCAATAAAAATCAATTTTGTGAGGTTTATACAAACCCAAGCTCAAAAGTTTGATTAGGTTAAAGCCTCACCAATAATGGGATAAATCATCTCCAAATGCAAATCATACAATTTATACTTTCAAAATATCTCATATTACAGTTTATGCATTTTATAAACGATTTGTAAACTCAAATACACTATAAGAATATTACCGTCAAATCATTTTTATTTATACAATAAATCCTCAAAAGGACACACTCTTATGATTTATTTATCAAAATGTCCAAAAACTTCAAATATGGGCATTTCATAAGATTTATAAAATCAAATGTACCAAATATGTAAAACTCATCAAATAAACAACAAATTTAGTAAATATCAAGAAATATCTTAAGACTCGAAAATGGACATTTTTGGCATGTAAACTTTTTTCATAAAAGAACTTGAACTCACATTGCTAGGCTAGGTTAAACCTGGATTCCAAACCCAAACTCTAGCTTTTATTCGTGAATATTTGAGATCCCCAAGATAGATTTCTTGATCCATGTGTAACATCTCAAGCTAACCTTACCAGATATTGTCCGCTTTGTCTACAAACCTGGACTCACGGTTTTAAAACGCATGTGGTAGAGGAGGTATCCAGTCCCTTATAAGGCAACTTTCATTCCCCTCTCCAACCAATGTGGGATCTTACACCATGGTGCAAAGCTCTTAAAGGAATCCCACATACTCCTAAATCTCAACGAGTATATCAAAAGAAAAAATGAGGGTTGAGGTGAAAAAGGACCAAACCCTAGATCAAAAGATAGAGGTTTAGATCTTACCTTTCAACTCCTAGGAACCTCAGATCACCATAAAATGTCTTCAAAGGACGCCAAAGCCGGACCCTAGGCCTCAAACACTACAAAACAACTGAGCAAATCCCACGATATATTACCAACGGATTACCGATGGATCCGAATATTACCAACGGATCTGTCATTAATCCATCGATAATTCCGTCGGTGATACCATCGCCGACGACGAATCTGACTTTCACCAACGGATTTTTCCCTCGGTGATAGTCATTTGTTTTGTAGTTAAAGCTACTCAAGATTGAGAGAAAAAAAGTGAGGAGAAGGAATGGTGGAGAGTAAATGAGAAAACCTTTAAAAGTTAGGGCTGTAGGAGCCTCCAGCGATCTTGCCAGCGACCCTAGGTATCACAACAGGTCACTCGCACCGGTCTGCACCCCACTCCCCAACAACGAGACTCGCGACTTGCACCACGACCTTAGGTCGTGCACCAAGTCGCGATAGTCCTTTTTTCATGTCTTTTTCTCAATTTTCGCACTGGATACGATTTCCAATTACCGTAACGTGATAACCATATAAATCCTCAAAATTATCAACCTAAATGCCAAAAGGAGATGAAATTAATCACAATCGAAAATCTAAATATTGCAGGTGTTATAGAAGGTGATGATGGGAGCGATGTAGTTAGGCGTGAATGGCGTGAATGGCTTGAATGACATAGGGTTTGGGACCAATAAAACTAATTTAGTTTATTTTTTATTTTAAAATTTTCCTAGCGAGTTACAAATTATTTTTTGGATTAAAATGATATAGGTCACCAATTTCTAAAAGTTCAATTATTTATTCATTAAAAAAAACTTAATCACTCAAAATTAAAAAGTTTAATTATTTATGCATTTAAAAGAAAAAACGAGAAAACTTATTGGACTTTTCAAAAAATATTCTCATAATGTAAATCAGAACGTTGTACCTTGTATGTTGAAACCTTCCAATAAACTATTATTTTAGCATTTTTCTTAATTCAGATGTTCCTTTAGGAACCGAAAATATATAAATATGATGTTGCCCCACGTCAATAAATGCTAAATAATGTTTAAAAATAAAATTTGTATCTAAGCCTTTGAATCATGTAAAAGAGTCTGAAATAAATATAACTTTGAGTAAATTATGGATTTGGTCCCTAAGGTTTGTAATTTATTATGAAAATGGTCTTTTATCTTTATTTATTACAAAAGAACCCTCCACTTATGCGATTTGTCTTGGATTTGGTTCCTCGTGCAAACGTCCATCAACTACTTCTGTTAACAACGAGGGCAAAATGGTCATTTTGTTCTTTTCTCTATTCTAATATTTCTGTAATTATTTGTTTTTCTTTTTCTTTCCATCATCATCTTCAACCTCCAACCATCACAAACAAAAACATACCAAAAACCCTAAATTGAAATTTAATGTAAGAACACTAAAAAATTTCAACAAGAATTTATTACATTTTTTTTCAAAAACTTTGTAATACAACCCTAATTCAAACCCCCAAACTAAAATCACATCAAACCCTAAATTGAAACTGTTAGTGTACAAAATATGTTTGATACAAGATCAGGAAGACTGAAGTTCAAGCTGAAGATAAAAGTCAAAGTCAAGCAAAAGCTCAAGTCAACCCTAATGCTGAAAGTCAAAATCTTTGTAATAAAGTCAATGTTTAGTGTGGTATGAGTGTTTTAGTGTTGTAAGTGTTTTAGATATAAATAGTTATTTTGTTTGTAGACTCATTAGGTTAAGAGAGACTAGAAGGTTATGCGTGTATCAATGTTTAGAGAAAGAAAAATATCGAGAGCCTTTTGTAATTGAATTGTGAAATAGAAATAGAAATTAATTGTTGAATCAATGGTGTCAACTTGATTTGCACTGATTGTGGGACACACAATTAGTATCAGAGCCTACAGAGATTCAGAAACATGATCTAATTCAAGATTTTTGGTCGACTTATTCAAGAACTCGCAAGGAAACTGTTCAGATTCAATTTTTGGGCTACAGTGTTGTTTTGGATTTGAAATTGATTGTTTTGGAATCGATTTGGTGTCTAGAATATTTTTCGTTTGATTTGTTTAGCCTATTTCACATCATTTAGGAGTGAATTTTGGATTTGATTGTATTTTTGTTCGAAGTCTCCATACGTACTGTCAATAGATTGAATTTGTAATTTTGATGTTTTAGACTATAATCAATCATTTGTAATTTGTTCGAGGTTTATATTAGAAGCAATCTGCGAAATTTCTGATCATTTGGTGAAGTTTTGGATCAAATTCGTGTGAAAAAGTTGGTTTTTGGATGAGATCATGAAGAACACGCAAGATCCAGAAAACTCGCAAGGTTCTTTCTAAAGAACACGCACGTCGAACAAATTCGCTAAGGGAGAAGAAGACACAAGAAGTTGTATGCGAGAAGTCAAAACACGCATATAACTGTGTGCATGTTTATACTGTTCATTTACTTTATTCTACGAGAAGTGGGTATCTGCGAGAAGTGATCGTTTTTGAGCGAAGTTAAAAGTTTTAAAATATTCTAAGTGTCAAAATGCGTAGACGCATTGCAGGAAGTGATTGGTCAAGAACTCGCAAGTGGTTTTCTGCGCGAAGCTAAAACGCTCACGACATTGCCTACGTGAAACTGAAACATGCACGATTCAGTGTGCACGAACAAGGAACTCACACGCATCTGTTTGCGAGAAGCTCAAACTCGCAACCTTCGTTGTGCGAGAACTTCAAAACATGTCCATCACTATTTGCGCGAATTTGATTCATTTTGTTCTACGAGTTTTGTACTTCGAATTTTTCTGAGTTTTTCGTGGGTTGACTAAGTTTGACTTTTGAAGATCCTGTTTGTTTATGAATTTTGACGATCAATTTTGTGCAATATCAAAGATTACTTCTTTAGAGGCTCTTGCTATCGGTACAAATGTGAAACCACCAGTTCTTTTCAATCGAGAATATGTGCAATGGAAGAACATATTTTTGGACTTCATTGACCGAAATGATCTGGGTAAATATATCATATTGTCACTGAAAGAAGGAGTGATGAAATCTCCAATGCCGGTTGAAGGTTGTACTGAGGAATAAAAGAAAAGGCAGAAAACTAACAAATTAGCCAGAATTTTCATACTTCAAGAAATTTCCAATGAAATTTATGTCAAAATAGATAGTTACAATGCTACAGGGAAGGAGTTGTGGGATCATCTTGAAAAGATGATGTTAGGGCCAAAGGTGTCATCAAAAGAAAGAGTATTGGAGACTGAGAATGGTATTCTAAAGAAAAACATCTCTATGTTAGAAAGTGAAAATGCAGAGCTGAAAAAGCAGATTTCAAAATTGGAACAAAATATTTCCAAAGACATAAATGTATTTGAAAAAGAAAAGAAAGGGTTTGCACATAAATTTACTGAATTTTCAAGAAATACTTTCGAAGAGAAGAAAGCTTTTGAGCTGAAATGTGCAAAGCTATCAAAACAGATATCAGACTTTGAGAAGATAATTATTGTTGAAAGGGACAAGCTTGAGAAAGAAAAAGTTGAATTTGGTTTTGAAGGAAAATCTCTCAAAGGAAAGATTTCTGAATTAGAAAGCCTATTGGAAAAGGGGAGAAAAGAGTTTGTAAAGGAGAAAAAGATGATTGAAAAGAAAATTGTTGGAATCTTCAAAGAAATATCTGGTCAGAGAAAGAATGTCGAGAAGGATTTTGAAGAAGAAAGAAAGATTTTTGAGGCAGAAATAAAGAAGCTTACAGAGAAGTTATATGAATTATCAACTATTGCCATGAAAGAGAAAAATACGAAGTCTGAATTCCTGAAGAAGATTGACCTACTCATTGCATAAAAGAACAGTTTATCCTCCAAGATAAAAGAGCTTGAAGAAGTTGTCTCTAAGGTGGATGTGACTGAGCAGAAGACTCCAAATTTAAATCTTCAAACACCTAGAGATGATTCAGCTGACTCTAAATGTTCATTCAAGACAACATCAAGTTTATATCATAAAACTGTTTCTATAAAAAGGTCAATCAATATTAAAGATCAGATTCATACTACTATCATTTTTTATGATAGGAATGTGGATGGTTCAAGTACATACAGAAGAAGAAGGTATGGAGAAGAAAAGTTGATATGGAAAGTCAAACCATCTTCTGATGAGAAGATTGATGAGAAGAATGGTAAGAAATCATTTGTACATGCATCACATGCCAAGAAGAACAATGTGGGAAAAGGTAAACCTGGTTTTGTTTATTCGAGAAATCAATTACTCAGGTTAGCTAATAAGAAGAGTTATTGTTCTTACTATCGTGCAAATGATTTTGTTCATAAAACTTATGATCGTTACTTGTATGGTTCTTATTCTATTACTCCTAACAGAAATGCAACTAACAAACATGGACCCAAATATCAGTGGGTACCAAAGCCAAAAGATTCATCTGAGTTGCAAGCACCTCAAGTCAAGGGGGAGTAAAAGAACCTACGCTTCTGAATAAATCAATTCAGAACCCGTGCTTCAACGAATAAAGGCTCTTGGATAACACAGTTCAAGACCCGTTCTTCAATGATTAGGAGTTTGACTACTAAAAACAATAGTTTAGGATACGTTCTTCAATGATCAAAAGATATGATACTCCTATGCATGAATGAGATTGTACTCCGATGCATAAATAAGATGATCAACCTTCAAGGGGGAGTACATATTTTTCCTGTTGTCAAATATTGTGAATGCAATATTTTAGGGGGAGTAAATGACTTCTGAATTCTGATTACATCTGATCAGAACTCGTTCTTAACAAGTTTTATTGCTTTCATGTCTTTATTTTTCAATAAATTTTGTGAATAAGACTTTGTTCTTTGACGACTTTTGACTGAATGCAGATTTTGAGGGGGAGCATAAATGATAATGTCAATTATGACTTTGGAGTTGACTTTATGAGATTTAAGCCGAGCGTAAGTATCATTCTAACCTTAATCTCATACATGTTTGAAAGAAGGACGACTTTCATACATGAAAACATGTTCTTAAATGTTCAAACCACTTCTCGATTCTTAAACAGATTTCATGAATTTAGAAGTTTGATTTTAATTGATTTCATATTATGTGCTTCAATGTTAAACAAACCATGTGTTTCCAAAGATAAATACTTGTGTATTATCTTCTCCATATACTTTCAAGTATTCACACACACCGGTTTAGTATTTTGTTGCTTATGTTATCACCATGTCTCAGATTAACCAATTTTTCGATGGTGATACACCCCGTTTGATCTTCATTGATATTTGAGCGTGATTTCGTTCAAAACGTTTCTTTCAAGAATGTCTATAATTGTTCTTATAGACAATATCCATTTTTCATGACCTAAACCTTAATTGTTAAATCATTCATATTTGATCTTTTCATACAATGTCAAATTTTCAAAAAAGTTTCTTGTATTTATTTCATTTATTCAATATACTTGTTTTGAAATATCTTCCATGATTAACATGCTCAAATCTTCATGATTATATTCATGAGTATACATACATCTGACATGTATTCATTATGTGAATTAACTGCAAAGTTAAACCATTTGAGCAACACTTTGCTTATAGGAAAACATGGGTTCATTGTGTGAGAACTTAACAGAACTTCTATGGATTCATGTTAACCAGTGTTTCCTACCCAAGAAGTTATCCTTAAGTGATCGAGAGGCGAGGAGTCAATATCTGAGTGTGGGTTTGTGTGATGAGGTAAAATGAAAAGAGAGTTTGGTTAGAAGTGAGCTTAAATGATAAAAAGAAAGAGAGTGAGAGATCAGAGTAAAAGAATATCAAACTCTGCACCAAATTTTTCTGTGTCGGGCAGCCACATTACTGTTGTTTCACAATTCTTCGTGAACTTCATTGAAATAGGCAACTAGTCCATGCCAACTCTTGTTTTTAACCCCACTAGCTACTCATCTTTTTCTTCAAAAGAAGATGTTTCAATTTTTCTGGGGATGCAACACATAATCTATCTAGTTTTCATTTGGAAAATATGGATATTGAAAAAGAAGGAATTTGCCCCACCTTCGTACTTCGATCATGCACAATTGAGTCTGTGTATTACTATTGTTGTCTCAATAGTTTACACAATTTTGAGCCTAATTGATAAAGCAATCATTATGCTTAATTCTTTCATACACAAGCACATACACACAGGAAATTCGTTTTTCTGTCTAAACGTTCATAGTTTAACCTTGTGTTATTCGATGATTAAATGGAAGACCTGGGGGAGTGAACATCAAAAAAGCTCATTTCCAATGTGTAATTATTACACACAGTGGCTTTGTGCTACTGACAGACACTCCTAAATGATTCATTTGTTGATTCAGGTGTTACATTCTTATTTGTCTGACTTTGAAAAGATTCCAGTGAATAGTTTATGAATCGGCTGATGATCAGAGGCTCAGTGATACAGATCAATGGTCAGAAAAGATTAATGACATTTCTTTGTGAAGTTTTGATGATTTCTCTATTAGACATCATCAAAAAAGGGGGAGAGATTCAAGAAATGGAGAAGTTTATTTTCAAGAAATGTTGGATGAAGAAGAGTTTGTAAAAGTTATGGGGAGACAGTCAAGAAATGAGAAACAATTATGGGAGAAGTTAATTTTAAGAAAGATGATTTGGAGAAAGTTTATTACAAGATTTTGTCAAAGAAATGCAAGTTATTGGTGATTGTACAAAATTGAAAAGTTCAAATAATTTGGAAAGTTTGCTGAAGATACTGTGTTAGTGCAGAAATATGTTGGATACAAGATCATAGAAAGCTGAAGATGAAAGTCAAGAAAAGTCAAAGAGCTCAATCAACTCTCATGCAAAGTCAAAATCTTTTGTAATAAAGTCAAAGTGAAAGTCAATGTTTAAAGTGTTTTTGTCTTTGTAATTTGTGTGGGTATAAATAGGTTTTATTTCTGTTAGTAGGTGTATGGTAAGTGGTTAGAAGTATTGTACGCTGACACTGATTCTAGTGAGAGAAAGTCTAAAAGCACATTGTACGAATTCTTTTGATCATTGAAATGAAAATTGATTTGATAATTGAATCTTATTGTCATCATTGATAATTCGTATTTTCTGTGATAAGAACTTGATCTTGGGAATTATCAATTGGTATCAGAGCAGATTTCAAATTGAAATCATTCAAGAAAATGAAGCTTCGCACTGTTTGTTGAGTCCTAGATCGAATTTTCATGTTTTGTATGTAATTGTGAAAGAAATTGAGTCTAGTGAGTTCGTATGTTGTATTAGACAAATATTTAGTTGATTTGTAGTGATCTTGCACTGTAATTTTGTTCAATTTTTGAAATTTTACAAGCTTTCTTTTCACGAGTTCAAACGCACTGTTCAATTTCAATTTGTATCTCTAATTGAATTTCCTTGAAATTCATCATTTGTAAAAGGTTCGAATAGTGTATTAGATCAATTTGGTGAAGTTTGGAATCAGAATTTGAAGATTTGATGGAGTTTTTGGCCGAATTAAAGTGATTTTAGTTTGAGATATATGGAATTCACATAAACTCTGAAAAACTTGCACGGAATACTGAAGATCTCGTAGAAAGAGAAGATTTCGCATAAAGTTTTTGTGTGAAATTTTTACAAGTATAGAGTTCGCATATGTGTTGTATGAGAATTCCTCAGAATTC
The DNA here is from genome assembly GCA_954870635.1 of Arctium minus. Lineage (NCBI taxonomy): Eukaryota > Viridiplantae > Streptophyta > Magnoliopsida > Asterales > Asteraceae > Arctium > Arctium minus. The sequence goes on along the minus strand of OX941090.1, from coordinate 21,168,044 downwards.
GTACAAGCTTGTGTACGAAAAGTCAGAATTCGCATAAGACTTCTATACGAAAAGTTTCTTGAAAAGTTTTCTAAGGAAAGAACTCGCATATGCCTGTGTGCGAAAAGTGAAGAACTCGCATACAGTGGCATACAAATTCCTTCAATTCGCATAAGGGTGATATACGAATTCATCAGTTTTCGAATAGAAAGTTTTAAAATTTTCTAAGTAGAGAATTCGTATCGATGCGAATTGTTTGAGTTTGAAAAAGTTTCTAAGTACAGAATTCGTATGTTTCTGTTGTGCGAAAAGTTGATTTTAGAATTTTTCTAAGTCTAGATTTCGTATAGTGTTGTGTGCGAATTCTGAATTGTGCTAATTCTGAATATTGTGCTTGTGTGCGAATTCGGAAGAATAGTTTCTTTGTGCGAATTGCTTGATTATTTGTAGTGTGCGAATTCCATACTTAAGAATTTTTGGAAATTTTAATTTCTGAAATTTTTAAGTTTTTCTGCATATTGATTTCATTTGAACTAACGATCATTTCAAGTTCTTATCTTTTCAGTGTATAGTTCAAGATGGGATATTTTGATAATGATGACGAATATCAGATTTTTAAACTCAAAACTAAGAATAAATATCTTATTTCATCTGTTGAATATTACTCGAAGAGATCAAAGAGATATCATGATGAAAAGAGATTACTCAGGGAAGAAGTCGATCCATTAAAGAACATTAATAAGGACCTTCTGAGACAGATTTCTGATTCTCAACAATTATCAGATAGTAAGAGCAGTGAAGAGAAAGTAAACAGTTTGGAAGCTGAGAATACTGTGTTGAAAAGTAAGATCTCAGACTTGGAAGCTCAAATTGTCAAAATCCAACAAGAAGATTATGTGAAAAAGAATGAGAAAACTGAAAAAAGTTTAGAAAAAGCTAATGCAAAGCTGAGAAAGCAAATTTCAGAGTTGGAAGAGAAGATTTCCAAAGACAGAGATGTATTTGAAAAAGAGAAGAAAAGTTTTGAAGGTGAAAAGCAAGTGTTTACAGAGAAATTCTCTGAATTTTCTAGAAAGACTTTCGAAGAGAAGAATGCTTTTCAGCTAAAATGTGCAAAGCTGTCAAAACAAATATCATATTTTGAGAAGATAATCATCATTGAAAGATACAAATTTGTAAAGGAGAAGATAATTGAACAAAAAAATGTTGGATTCTTTAAAGATCTATCTGATCAAAGAAAGAGTGCGGAGAAAGATTTTGAAGAAGAAAGGAATATATTTGAGACTGAGATTGAAAGGCTTACACATAAGCTATCTGAACTATCAACAAGTGCAATGAAAGAGCAAAATATTAAGTCTTAATTCCAGAAGAAGATTGACCTGCTTATCAAGAAAAAAAAAGTTTATCTTTTAAAGTAAAAGAGCTTGAAGAAATTGTCTCCAAGGTGGTGTTGACTGAGCAGAAGATTCCAGATTTAAGTCTTCAAACACATAGAGATGATTCAGCTAACTCTGAATGTTCATTCAAGACAGCAACAAGTTCACATCATACAACTGTTTCTACAAAAAGGTTAGTCAATTCAAATGATCAGATTCGTACTACTAACATTTTCTATGATATGAATGTGGATGGTTCAGGTACTTACAGAAGAAGAAGAAGAAGAAGGAGAAGAAGGAGAAGAAGGAGAAGAAGGAGAAGAAGGAGAAGAAGAAGAAGAAGACGAAGAAGAAGAAGACGAAGAAGAAGAAGAAGAAGAAGAAGAAGAATGTGTAAAAAGGTAAACCTCATCATATTTATTCGAGAAATCAATTACTCAGGTTAGATCATAAAAAGAGTTATTGTTCTTACTGTCATACAAATGATTTTTTTAATAAAGCATCAGATCATTACTGGTATGGTTCTTATTATATTACTTCTAATAGAACTGCAACTAACAAACATGGACCCAAATACTAGTGGGTACCAAAGCCAAAAGATTCATTTGTGTTGCAGGCATCTCAAGTTAAGGGGGAGTAAAAGAACCTAGGTTTCTAGATAAACCAGTTCAGAATCCATGCTTCAATGAATGATGGCTCTTGGATAATACAGTTCAAGACCCGTTCTTCAATGATAAGGAGTTTGACTTCTAAATACAATAGTTTAGGACTCGTACTTTAATGATCAAAAGAAATTATACTCCAGTGCATATATGAGATTGTACTCCAATACATAAAAGAGATGGTCAACCTTCAAGGGGGAGTACATATTTATCCTATTGTTAAATATTGCTAATGCAATATTTCAGGGGGAGTAAGGACATTGACTTTTGGTTACATCTAATCAGAACTCGTTCTTAACAAGTTTATTGCTTTTAATGTCTTTTATTTTTCAATAAATTTTGTGAATAAGACTTTGTGCTTTCACGACTTTTGACTGAATGCATATTTTGAGGGGGAGCTTACATGATCACATCAATCATAACTTTCTAGCTGACTTTATGAGATTTAATGTAACACCCCCGATTTCGAAATATATCATTTCAAGTTATTACCGAAATCGATAATGTTAAGGGAAAAATAAGATATAAGATTTTGGACTGGAATCCTAGATTTTATGGTCTTGATAGATGAAGGATTCAATTACGAGTCCAACGGTTCTTTCCGGAGCAAAATTGGAGCTATAACGAAGAAGTTACGACCAAAGCAACAGGTGGAAAACCGGGCAGACAGTGCATTACGCGACTTGTGTCGTGGCTTAGAGTCAACCGCATGACTTATGGGAAAGCGGGCGACTTATGCCGCGACTTAAAGTCGCGGCATAACCCGCAACATGCACTATCGAGATAAAACTCGATTTTCAGCCATCAAGCCTCATTCCTCACAACCCAAACCCTAAATCTTCTCCCCTTTTCTCTCCCAAACCGACCCCCAAACCCCAAAATCGAACCCTAACCCATTTTTAGGGTTTTTCCTCCTTAAACCACATGATTCTTCATCATCTAGCTAGTTGAGATCATGAACCACCTTCATCTTCATCTTCCTCACCAATCTCTTGGGGGGGGGGGGGTTCATCTAACCTTTTCATCATTTGAAGATTGGGAGCTTATGGTTCGTTTTGGTGACCTACATGTGTTTTGATTGGTGGATTCAAGCTAGTAGTTGAGGTAATCTTCTTCTTCTTCAAGTATGGAAAATTAGGGTTTTGGGATATAAGATGAAATGTTCATGTAAATACTTGGGGAACAATTCTAAGGGTTGAATATGATTATTTATGGTCAGAAATATGTGGATCTAGGTCTTGGAAGCTTGAGTTGAAGAGTTGGAATGGATGTCTTCGGAAAGCTTTGGGTGAGATCTATGCTTTTAGAGGCCAATGGTTGGGGATTGAAACCTAGGTTTAACTTAACCTAGCAAGGTGAGTTCAAGTTGATTGGTGAAAACGTTGTACATGCCAAAATGTTATTTTAATGCATTTATGTGTTTTACATGAAATTATCAACTGTTGAGTTATTTGGTAACTTTTGATCCCTTAAAGTGTTTAGCTTACAAAATTTTGTAAAACACCACATTTGGGACTTTTGCGCATTTTGATAATGAAACACCCTAAAAATAGGGATAACAAAAGTCCGAAAAATGGACATGCGGTATTTAAAATTGCCAAAGCAAGAGCCTCCCAACAATGGGAAAATACACAAACCTGTTTAAATACAGTCGTAAATAAACGGACAATAAATAACCACCAACTAATCTAATTTCCATAACTAGAAAAGAGATTACAAATAAGGGTGTCATTTATAAACCCAAAGGTTCTACTACCAAAAGTAAGTCAAATTGCGATATTCCCAAATCTCTCACCAAAGCAATATGCCTGCTTAGAACTGGTGCCGCTAAAACCTGATATACACATCGACACCAAACAAGTGTTAGGCCAAAAATCCTAGTGAGTTGAACAATAAATAGCATGGTAGAACATATACAATTCTTATCAGCAGTTAACTAGTTTTCAACATGTATGGAGTCAACGGGGGAGACCCATAGCACCAATCAATTCCACTCCAAAGAGTCGATGCACCTTGATGCCATTAACAAGGAACACCCCAAAGGCCCGGCCCACCCGGAGATCAGACCGTACAGGAAACTTTCCGAGTGGCGGAGGTCTACTGGGCACATACCATCACAGTGGCGCCCCAAGACTACATCCTCCTAGTGAACTTGCCTTGGTTCGTCCAACATAATTTATATATGAGGTCTTTAGGTATATATATCTACCAATGCATTTCGATACCAACCATGGGTACTATGCTACCATCCTCACATAAGTCCAATGTGAGACTCAAATTCCAACATATTCAATGTTCAATAACTAAATCGCCAAGAAGGCATTCCAAGTAGAATTTATCATCTCCTATACCACATATAATCCATATCATGCCAAAATGCCAACAATGTACATTCATGGAGCAAGTTCCAAATATTCGACCAATAGAGCAAATCATGGCAAATACTCATAAAAGATAACCCAAAATACCCATTGTGGGTGTACATAATGAAGACCCCAAATACTTTCACAAAATAAAGTAAATCATGGGATGATACTTGTTAAAACATATTTCTCATATAATCTCATGAAAACACCATCAAATACTTAAACCCGTAAAGATGAACATTTTGAGCAAATATGTGATAATAACAACAAATAAGCAAATATGATATGTATCCAGTTTTAACAAAAGTTTAGTAAACTCATCTTGCTAGATTTAGACTAAATCTAGATTTTACCCACTTAGAACTTTCCTTGAAGAACTTGATTCTTCAAACCAAATCTTCCAAAACCTAGATCCACAAGGTTCCAACCATAAATATACATAATCAACCACAAAGAATCGTTTCCCAACCTTACACATGAATACCTCAACTGATACCGAAATCATAACTTCTATAAATGAAGAGAATAGAAGATTACCTTAATCCAAACTTCAATCCACCAATCAAAAGACCTCTAGTTCACCAAAATGATTACAAACCTTCAATCTATGAAAGGGAGAACAAAGGGTGGATGAAACCCTAGAAAACTTTGGTGAAGAAGATGAATAGGGAGAGATGAGAAGCTTACCACCACAAAATACTCTAGTATACTTCAATAGACTTCGAATATCTTGCTAGATCCTTGAAGAGCTATCAAAAACGAAACCGTAGCAACTTGAATCACCCAAATCGGAGTTAGGATGAAGGAGATATGAAGGAATGAAGTTTGGGTGCTGAAAATCGGTTTTAAGCTTGTCCAGTGGATTTCGCGACTTGTCTCGCGACCCTAGGTCGCGGCATAAGTCGCCCGCTTCCCCTAATTTTCTTCTCGATACTATTTTGGCCATAACTTCTTCGTTATAGCTTCGATTTTTCTCCGGAAAGAACCGTTGGACTCGTAATTGAATCATTTATCCATCAAGACTATAAAATCAAGGATTCAAGCCCAAAATCAAATATCTTATTTTTCCCTTAACTTACCGTTTTTTGTATTAACTTGAAACGATAGCTTTTAGAAATCGGGGTGTTACAATCCTCGAAATCTGGTACCACTAAGCACTCAACAACGCACTTGGAAGGATCGATTGATTTCCTATAAACATGTCTTCACGAAACCTTACCTCGTATACGAACCCGATTACATCTCGGTCGAGGTTGTTACTGTACTTCTCGTAAATAGCCATCACAATTCAATCTCAAGGTTCGACATAACTCACCGACAACGGAATGAACATCAAGTCCTCTCCTGATCATTTTCTTAACCATAAACTCTCGGTTGCCTCCCAACCTTATGCTGCTCATATTACCTCAAGAGTAACTTACGGCCTTATCCCGTCATTTCCACCAAGAATACCCCAAAGCAAACATTTCCCTTAGATACTTCTAAATACGACGCATCAAGGTCTCTTCAATAATCGATTTGTACTTAAAGTCTACCTTGACATTTTCACCCAATGTATCCAATACCCATTACCACCAAATTCTCACCATGCACTCAAGCATCGATTTCCAAATCAGCGAAAGTCCTGACAATTATCAAAATACCAATGATTGATTTCTTAATGATCAACATCTAATTTCCTTAAGTTTACCACTCGTCCTACAGACGCACCAGATCTAACAGAAATACATTGAAGCACACCAACAATCATTGTCCTCAAAATCACGCGCCAACACCAAACCTCGAGACGACCATTCTGCAAACATGAGTATACTACCAAGTATTTCATTCCCGATTAGCAATGTCGATTCAAAGCTGAAACCTACTCTTGGAAGTAGTTGCCCAAATTCAACATCCTTACCAGTCAACCATAACATCATCATTATTCACAATTACCCAACAATATAGTACACCACCGACACATAGCATGCCGTCGTACCAAGTTCCCACAATTCCAAAACCAACCATACCCAAACAACCTAACACGATTTTAGTCCGTAGGTTTAACGAAGCATAAAGATCGTTACTTAACCAACTGGGAGAGAGCACATGTCTAACGTCTCAAACTCCGAGAACTCTTTTAATCCTTAATATCGACTTCTAACACGAGGGGGCTTACACCTATAGCCCAATGAGTTCAAGGTTTTTCACACTACTATGCCAATTTGAGATTTATAAAACTCTCAAATACATATGTTTTATAACAATTAAACGTGCGGTGAAAATACACTATCGTGCATTCGATAGGTTTCAAAATTAATCACCAATGCCACACATATAAAACCATTTTCAAAACTCATTTGAGCAGTACTTACTCTAGTAAAACGATAACGAAAGATGCGTAACAAAATTTTCAAACGAACTACCAGGGTCTTAGTATGCCTCAATTTATGCTATGCATATGAAAATAACTTTCCGTCCTATAACATGAGCAATAAAAGTTTGTACAACTCACAAAAGAAGATTTCACAACTTCAACTTTAAAATCTTTTAATTTAACACAAAAAGTCGGAAGATAAAATTTCCAACAAGACCTATATACGTCCGATCATTTCCCAAATGTAACAACACAATAGGAACGAACATAAATAAATAAATATATATGTATATATATTTTTATTCGCGTTTCAAATTTAGGCCGCACCGATAAAACGTTCTTGCCCAAAATCGAAATTACTACGACATGCAAACCGAAAATTCATTTCATGCATTGCGGAAAAACTCCTATCAGTAAAATCAATAACTGAAATATGTTCTGGGCAAAAGTTCTATCCGAAATATCATAAATCTTTCATACAAAACTACAGAAGGGAAATTCACAAAATCGAACCCCAAAATTTCTGCAATTAACCATGAAATATCATGAAATAAAACTTTCCATAGTGACTCGCATACATCGGTTTATTCCCCAAGATTTAGTAAAGACATATGCATACGATTTGAGCAATTGTAAGAGCATTTAGTTTAATTCCAAACTGTATAAATAAAATGTTCGCAAAATCCAAGACCACATGCCCATAATATCGAACTCTTAAAGTTTTCTCTCTTTTAGTCACAATGCGGCACGAAATAAGATTTCACTACAAAACTTGCATGCAGCCGTTTATTTCACAAAGCTAGTAGATTGACATGCGTATGCACCATGACAGGAATTTCCAATTATATACCATGTTAAAACATAAAATAATTTATGTCGGTTTCGAGTTCAAAGCCAAATATAAACATGGTCTCATCGTTCTAAAACATTGGCTAAAACACCATGACAGGAATTTCCAATAAAATATGCATACATGATATGTGCACCTGAACTGCTCCCAATAAACTCAAAGGGAAACAATACCATTGTTTTTAAACCGGACAATTTTCTTCAAAACTCCATTTAGTTAAAACCGAGCCAACGACCCAACAGTTTACGTAAATACCCAATGAAAGTCAATATAAATATTGAAACACGTTGACTAACTATTATGCAAACATGACCGAAAGTATAATTAACTAAAATCTCAACGCTGGTTGAGACAAACCATTTTTCAAATGAACTCATACTCTTATGTTTTCAAAATTCCTCATAACACAATAATATGCATTTATGAAAATGTTCATAAAATTAAATACACAAAATGACCCTTGCGTCAATTGAACTTCAATTATATATGTAAAATCATCAAAGAAACATCTCAACATCATTTATTTACCAAAATACCCAAAGATCTCAAAATGGGTGTCTCAACATGTTCATAAAACTAAACATTTCAAAATAAGCAAAACTTCTCATTGGTTGAAACAAAATGTTTTCCAAATGAACTCTTTCTCTTCATGTTGCCAAAATGACTCATAGTTCAATGATATGCAATTTCCAACGGTTTATAAAATCGTATGCACCAAATGACAATTATATAAAATGACTTCCATTTATATATTACATCGTAAAAGAAATTGTTGGATCATAAATTGTATTCAAGATCAAAGTTAAAGTTAAGGGTTTAAACTGCAATTGTGCTAAAGTTAATTAGAGGGTTTATTATGTAATAAGTTAATAGTTATTAAGCTATTGGGCCCAAGCCCATTAGAAAGCCCATTAAGGTTAAAGCCCATATGGCCTGGGTATTTAAAGTTTTGATTAGTTTAGTTTTAGGTTAACCTTGTAAGAACTCTCATTATTATTACTTTCATAACTATTGTTTAGAGAGGTTGCTGTAATCCAAGGGCATCAAGAACACTCAAGGTTTAACAGTTTATACAAGGGATTGGTATGTTACTCTGATTTATATATCTCTTGATTATTATTGTGTTGCTTGATTACTTGATTGATTGTTTACCAACTAGATTAAACTGGGATAACAATTGGTATCAGAGCCAAAAGAATCAAAATTTTTTACTATTCATCGAAAAGTACTGTTCATCGAAAATCACTATTCATTGCGAGTACTGTTCATCCGATTTCATGCATTAGTGTGCTTATTGGTTTAAAAGTTGATCTGGTTAGTTGAGATTCATGCTTCTGAATGCTATCTGATTAATTAAACGCATTATAGATCATAAAGTGGTTGAATTGTTGGTTTAATTGTGTTAATCGGTCGTTTCAATTTTCTGGGTTTGGTTTCGGTCTAATAACAGTTATTCATCGTGTTCTTCGGTCTATTTATCGTGATCATCGGTCTTATGAGTTAATAGAACATATCTGTTACTGTGGTTATCAATATTATTGTTCGACCGATAGTTATTCGACCTTAGCCTTCGACCGAGTGTTTGTAAACACCGGTCCTTACTTCGACCGAATAGTTGTGATCTCCGGTCATTCCTTCGACCGAACCTTAGCATTCCCCGGTCTTTGCTTCGACCGGACCTTAGTGGTTTCCGGTCTAGTATTCGACCGATACTTTGTTACTTCGGTCTTCGCCTTTCGACCGGATACCTTGTTACTCCGGTCTTGCCATTCGACCGGATACTCGTATTCCCGGTCTTGCCATTCGACCGGATACCTGTTACTCCGGTCTTGCCATTCGACCGGATACTCGTATTCCCGGTCTTGCCATTCGACCGGATACCTGTTACTCCGGTCTTGCCATTCGACCGGATACCTGTTACTCCGGTCTTGCCATTCGACCGGGTACTTGCATACTCCGGTCTTTCCTTTGACCGCTACAGTTCATTCTTCGAAGCACATTTTTCCAGTCCTAGACAAATTTTTGCAAGATGCAACAGGGACCCCCGTGCTAAGTCTGCGAAGGGGGACAAAAGTTTTGTGCTTGATCAAAATATTCTTAATTTTTCAGTATTTTATTCATAGATATTAGTGCTTTATACTGTGTGCGAGGACTGCATTTGATTATTTTTGGAAATTTATTTTTTCTGAAATTTTTTGAGTGTAGTCTTTACTTTTGATTCTAACGATCTCATCTAGTTGGTTGTCTTGGTACAGAAAAGTTTGATTACTAACCATACAGCCAGGATGTCGAATCAGCTAAATATGTCTGAAGGTTATAGCCATGATTTTAACAACATGACTCTATCTGAAGTAAGAGAAAAGGCTAAACAACTTGCTGGACGGTTATCAACATCATCTCGCATGATTGATGAGTATGACAAAGAAGAAAAAATGCTCAAAGCTGAAAACAAGGATTTACAGATTCAGAACTCATCTCTTCTTATTCAGATCAATGCTTTAAAAGAAAATTTAAAAGATTCTGATTCCTTAATTGACTTTGCAGGAATAATTGAGTCTAAAGAAAAAGAGATCTTTGACCTTCAAGCAAAGCTGAAAAGATCTGAATCTAGCTCAACATGGTCAAAGAAGGAACTAATGCAAAAAGAGCTAGATCAATTGACAAGAAGAGCAGACATTGCGAGTGAGACATCTGAAGGACTTAGAACGATAAATTCTCAACTATGTGCGGACAGAGATAAGTTTAAAGATAAAGTTCTCAGTCTTGAGGTTGAGATCGATAAGCTAAAAGAAAAGGCAACCCAAGACAGAGACAATTCAAAAGCTCAAGATGAATTGTTAAAGATTGAGAAAGAGAGAAAAGAATTTGCCAAGAAATTCTCTGACTTCTCTAGAAAAGTCTTTGAAGAGAAGAAAGCATTAGAACTTAGATGTGTTAAACTTTCTCAACAAGTTTCAGACTTTGAGAAGGTTATCATTATTGAAAGAGAAAAGGCTGAGAAAGAGAAGAGGAAAGATGAGCTGAAGAAAGCAAATACAGACTTTTTGGAAGAAAAGAAGATATTCGAGACGGAGATAGCCAAGCTGACAGGAAAGCTAGCTGAATTGTCAACAAACATCATGAAGGAGAAGAATGCAAAATCTGAGTTGTATACGAAGTTTGATCTGATTGAAAAGGAAAGAAACAGTTTGTCTTCAAAGATAAAGGAACTTGAAGAGATCGTATTCAAGGTGAAGCTGACTGAGCACAAGACGCCAGAGTCCATAGCTCAATCACCAAGAGACGATCTAGCTGACTCAAATAGTTCATTAAAAACAGCTTCAAGTTCACATTTTTCAAATGTTTTCTATAATCCTTTCTATGATTCAGATGATTGTCTTACTTCTAAATCTACTGATCAGATTCATCCTTCTAACCTTTTTTATGACAAAAATGTTGATGGTTCAGGTAACTTCAAGAAGAATAAGTCTCAGAAAAAAAGCCTCTGGAGAAAAGATGATGAGAAAGATAAAGGTAATTGGATCTGGAGAGTTAAAGGATCTCCGGAGGAAAAGAAGAAAGCATAATCATTTGTGCATACAACGAATGCTAAATGGAACAATGCCTCTAAAGGTAAAACTTTTGGCAAACCTGATCTGGTTTACACCATTAATCAACTGATCAGGTTAGCACAAAAGAAAATTAGTTGTTCCTACTGTGGCTCAAATGATTTTGTAAGAAAAGATTACGTTAATAACTGGTATGGTTCTTACTTCATATCTCCCACTAGAACTGCAACTAACCCATTAGGACCCAAATACCAGTGGGTACCAAAAGCTAAATCTGTGTTGCAGGCACCCAATGTTTAAGGGGGAGAAAGAACAATGGCTTTTGAACAACACAGTTCAAAACCCGAACTTCATTGTTAAAAAGATGGCTTCTAAGTAAATCAGCTTAGAACCCGTACTTCAACGGAGTATGGCTTCTAATCACATCGGATTAGAACCCGCACTTCAGTGCTCTATCTATTTTTTATATGCTTTATTTCCTTATTAATTTATAAAAAAAAAAAATAAAAAAAAATAAAAATAAATAAAAAAAAAAAACCCCTATAGTGATTTAAGGGAGAGAATATCTGTGATATTAACAGATTTTTGGATACTTAAATGCTTATCTGACCGTGTGTTCTTAAAGATAAATACTTGTGTTTTATCTTGTCAATATACTTTGTCAAGTATTCATGCACTTAACGGTTCAGAACATTCTATTTGACTTTGTTATTACCATGTATCAAAAGTTAAATCTTTCTATGGTAATACTCACGTTATTTGTATTCACTGTTGATTGAATCAAACGTCATTTCATGTGCTTTCATTGAAAATATGTTTATATATTGTTCATATAAACAACATTCGTTTTTGATTCTTCAACATATTGTTCTTCATGACAAAACTCCTATGAGCTTAATTGTCAAACTGTTTTAGTTTGAGGGGGAGAATTGTATCGTCAAACATCTTCTGTTTTGACATCTCAGAATATTTTATTCTTCATGTAACAAGTGGTATTTGTGCTTACGTGTACAAAACTCTTGTTGAACAACATGTATTTTTAGGATAATACATGGGATTCAGTGTGTGAGCTTAACAGAACTTCCATGGATTCACGATAACCAGTGTTTCCTACCCAGGAAGTATTCCCTGAGTGATTGAGGGGAGAAGGGTCAAAAGAATTGAGTGATGGTGTGTGAAGAGGTACAATGGAAAAGAGAGATTGGTTAGACGTGAGCATTAAAAGAAAGAGGGTGAGAGAACAGAGTAAAAGAATATTAAACTCTGCACCAAACTTCTTTCTGAGCCGGGCAGCCACATAATCTGATTGGTTCACATTCTTTAGTGACCATCATTGAAATAGGCACCTAGCCCATGCCATCTCCTGCATACAACCTCACCAGCTACTCATTCTTTTCTCAAAAAGAGAATGTTTCACATTTTCTGGGGAAGCAGCACATACGCTATTGGTTCTTCATTTGGAAGATACTAATATTGAAAAAGAAGGAAAGTTGCCCCACCTTCGAACCTTTCTCATGCACATTGAGTCTTTGTACAATTTGTTGTTGTCTCAACAAGTTTACATATTTTGAGCCTATATTGAAAAAGCAATCATCTATGCTTAATTTTTTTTAACACATGCACGAGCACACAGAAATTTTTTTTCTGTCAGAACGTTCATAGATAACCATGTGTTATTCGATAATTGAATGGAAGACCTGGGGAGTCTACATCAAACCAGCTCCTTATATAGTAACTTTGTGTTACTCAGTGACTTTGTGTCATTGACAGACATTCTAACTGAGTCATTTGTTGATTCAGGGTTACAACTATTAAACTGTTTGAATTTGAAAAGATTCGAATAGTTACTACTTTTATGTTATTTGAATCTGAAAAGATTGAAATAATCACTCTTTCCATCTGGGAAGACTGCTCTTATTTCATACAGGGCTCGTTACATGATGAAGACTGTGCTTACATGATGATCATACACAAAGGGGGAGATTGTCTTGATAAGGGGGAGATTGTTTTGCCAAGTTTTGATGATGTTGATTCTCACCACTCATCAAAAAGAGGGAGAAGATATAAAAAGGGGGAGAAGATACAAAAAGGGAGAATAGAATCTGAAGATCTGAAGATTTTCAAAATTTTAAAGATTTGAAGATTATTTAAAGATATCAAGTTTTGAAGTTTTGAAGCTATCAACGACATATCTGAAGAAAAGAGAAGACCCGAAGACAATTGCAAAAAAAATTTAATCTTGAATCCAAAGGGGGAGATTGTTGGATCATAAATTGTATTCAAGATCAAAGTTAAAGTTAAGGGTTTAAACTGCAATTGTGCTAAAGTTAATTAGAGGGTTTATTATGTAATAAGTTAATAGTTATTAAGCTATTGGGCCCAAGCCCATTAGAAAGCCCATTAAGGTTAAAGCCCATATGGCCTGGGTATTTAAAGTTTTGATTAGTTTAGTTTTAGGTTAACCTTGTAAGAACTCTCATTATTATTACTTTCATAATTATTGTTTAGAGAGAGGTTGCTGTAATCCAAGGGTATCAAGAACACTCAAGGTTTAACAGTTTATACAAGGGATTGGTATGTTACTCTGATTTATATATCTCTTGATTATTATTGTGTTGCTTGATTACTTGATTGATTGTTTACCAACTAGATTAAACTGGGATAACAGAAATATATATCAAAATGAATTATTTATCAAAATGCCCAAAAATCACAAAGATGTGTGTTACATAAGTTTATAAAGTTAAATATATCCAAATAACCCAAAACTTATCAGTAGTTAACAATTTAATGTAAAACACAAGCACTTTAATATAAGTAACTTATAGATAATAGCCCATTTTCTTTTTAAATAATAAAGACCGACTCATATACATATGAATCCACTGCATTACAGTCTAAACAGTACATGGCTCTAATTGAATGACCAACGCAATCAGGACATGTAATTCTCAATTGATGCGCATTAACCGCCATCATACTTGGTATTTCACAATTGGGCTATTAAACCAGACCGAAGTCCTAAAGACTCATTTATTTTCAAATATGCCTTTCCAAGTTTAACTGCTAATAAGAATGGAAATCATAAAATGAGACTATATACATACTTTCAAATACTTCACATAAATATGCAAGTAATGCTTCATAAAACATTCCATTTCATGAATGATGCATAAAAACCGACAACCATTCAAAAGTATATTTCTTTGACCAAAGATCGTTTTATGCAATAAAACGTTAAAACACATTGATTTGTGACCCTTTATCAAAATGTCCAAAAATCCCAAATGTGGTGTTATACAAAGTTTATAAAGGTAAATACTTCAAATAATCAAAGGTTACCAACTAACCTAACATTTGATAATTTCATGTAAAACACATAAACACCTTAAAATGGATATTTTGGCATGTACACCGTTTTCACAAATCAACTTGAACTCACGCTCCTCGATTTCTCTAGTCACACTATCGTCATCCAGATGCTCAACATCATAAGGCAAAACCACGGACTTCATAGGTTCACCTTACAATTTCTCCTCACATACTTCGGTTCAAAAAGTCTATGGTTCTAATCCAACCAATTAATCCGACTCGAAACTGTCCACTTAATGCAATCACCATACTTACCGTTACTCCAAGTAACGAATAATAAAATCATCAACTTTTCTAATGGTTACCCATTCAGAAACTTTCTTACCACCCCAGCGGTCGACATACCAAGGCCGTTCATACAAGCACGAGGATGAATAAGAAAGAGATTAACAGAATTGAACACGAATGAAACGTACTACTACGTCTACAAATATCATAACATTAGTAAACCAAGCACAAGAGAACGTACTACTACCTTACCAATTGTCACAGTAACGACACTTCGAGCACCATCACGTATAAATATCCTCATAATAACATTAGCTAGGTGAGATTATGAACATATAATACATAAAGGTTTTCGTTACCATCGCCACAACGCTTGATAACCATAGTTTCCGTCGACTCTAAGACTAACCCATCTTAGAAATTCTACCCATCTCACAATCATTGCCTAACATACTCAGTTTAAGTCTAGACATCTTACATTCATGCCTAGTTCACTTAAACTAGAGCTCTGATACCAACTTGTAACACCCTAAAAATAGGGATAACAAAAGTCCGAAAAACGGACATGCGGTATTTAAAACTGCCAAAGCAAGAGCCTCCCAACAATGGGAAAATACACAAACCTGTTTAAATACAGTCGTAAATAAACGGACAATAAATAACTACCAACTAATCTAATTTCCATAACTAGAAAAGAGATTACAAATAAGGGTGTCATTTATAAACCCAAAGGTTCTACTACCAAAAGTAAGTCCAATTGCGATATTCCCAAATCTCTCACCCAACCAATATGCCCGCTTAGAACCGGTGCTGCTAAAACCTGAGATACACATCGACACCAAACAAGTGTTAGGCCAAAAAGCCTAGTGAGTTGAACAATAAATAGCATGGTAGAACATATACAATTCTTATCAGCAGTTAACCAGTTTTCAACATGTATGGAGTCAACGGGGGAGACCCATAACACCAATCAATTCCACTCCAAAGAGTCGATGCACCTTGATGCCATTAACAAGGAACACCCCAAAGGCCCGACCCACCCGGAGATCAGACCGTACAGGAAACTTTCCGAGTGGCAGAGGTTTACTGGGCACATACCATCACAGTGGCCCCCCGAGACTACATCCTCCTAGTGAACTTGCCTTGGTTCGTCCAACATAATTTATATAGGAGATCTTTAGGTATATATATCTACCAATGCATTTCGATACCAACCATGGGTACTATGCTACCATCCTCACATAAGTCCAATGTGAGACTCAAATTCCAACATATTCAATGTTCAATAATTAAATCGCCAAGAAGACATTCCAAGTAGAATTTATCATCTGCTATACCACATATAATCCATATCATGCCAAAATGCCAACAATGTACATTCATGGAGCAAGTTCCAAATATTCGACCAATAGAGAAAATCATGGCAAATACTCATAAAAGATAACCCAAAATACCCATTG
This sequence comes from Arctium minus, assembly GCA_954870635.1. Lineage (NCBI taxonomy): Eukaryota > Viridiplantae > Streptophyta > Magnoliopsida > Asterales > Asteraceae > Arctium > Arctium minus. The sequence goes on along the minus strand of OX941090.1, from coordinate 21,151,847 downwards.
TGGGTGTACATAATGAAGACCCCAAATACTTTCACAAAATAAAGTAAATCATGGGATGATACTTGTTAAAACATATTTCTTATATAATCTCATGAAAACACCATCAAATACTTAAACCCGTAAAGATGAACATTTTGAGCAAATATGTGATAATAACAACAAATAAGCAAATATGATGTGTATCCAGTTTTAACAAAAGTTTAGTAAACTCACCTTGCTAGATTTAGACTAAATCTAGATTTTACCCACTTAGAACTTTCCTTGAAGAACTTGATTCTTCAAACCAAATCTTCCAAAACCTAGATCCACAAGGTTCCAACCATAAATATACATAATCAACCACAAAGAATCGTTTCCCAACCTTACACATGAATACCTCAACTGATACCGAAATCATAACTTCTGTAAATGAAGAGAATAGAAGATTACCTTAATCCAAACTTGAATCCACCAATCAAAACACCTCTAGTTCACCAAAATGATTACAAACCTTCAATCTATGAAAGGGAGAACAAAGGGTGGATGAAACCCTAGAAAACTTTGGTGAAGAAGATGAATAGGGAGAGATGAGAAGCTTACCACCACAAAATACTCTAGTATACTTCAATAGACTTCCAATCTCTTACTAGATCCTTGAAGAGCTCTCAAAAACGAAACCGTAGCAACTTGAATCACCCAAATCGGAGTTAGGATGAAGGAGATATGAAGGAATAAAGTTTGGGTGCTGAAAATCGGTTTTAAGCTTGTCCAGTGGATTTCACGACTTGTCTCGCGACCTTAGGTCGTGGCATAAGTCGCTCGCTTCCCCTGATTTTCTTCTCGATACTGTTTTGGCCATAACTTCTTCGTTATAGCTCCGATTTTACTCCGGAAAGAACTGTTGGACTCGTAATTGAATCCTTTATCCATCAAGACTATAAAATCAAGGATTCAAGCCCAAAATCAAATACCTTATTTTTCCCTTAACTTACCGATTTCTGTATTAACTTGAAATGATAGCTTTTAGAAATCGGGGTGTTACAGATAAATAATTCATAAACTAAAGTGTGTTATTATTTCATTTCATGCATGAAGATTATTTGGTAAAATGCATTTCTTTATTGGTCGGAAATACGCATATTTTGGGTTATGAGAAGTTTGAAAACAACAATGGATGAGTCCTTGGGTTTTGGTCATTTCCGACCTTGTGAATCATTTTGGAAACTTCAAACCTTTGTTTTGGGGAAAAGATGCATTTTAAGTATTTCAAAGGACCATTTATGGTTGAAGTTGAAATCTCGTGGGTGTATGTTTAAAGCCACTGAGACTGACATCCCTTGCGCTTGGAATCATTACGTCCAATGATAGAACGATAGTTTTCCACATTGAGGCACGTTTAGGCGTCAGATTGGGCTATAAGTCCTACGTGCTAAGTATTACGATATTGGATGAGGGACTCAACGTAAGGGCCATTTATGGTTGAAGTTGAAATCCTGTGGGTGTATGTTTAAAGCCACAGAGTCTGACATCCCATGCGTGTACTTCTGTTTATATGACTAGTCTTAACAACATAAAATGGGCTTACTTTGTATACCGTCTTATTTTATGGAATCGGGTCTCCCCCATCACCGAAAGGTATTGTTTTTGGGTATTGAGTTTTATTATCCAAGTTTTCGGTGACGTTTTGCATAAATGGGTTTTATCCATGATTTATGGGTTGAGTATTATGCCCCACCCGTGTTTGGGTGTTTCGGGATACAAAGTTTTAACCGCATTTTCATAAATGGAGAGTTTGACTTCTATTCACGTTTTGAGTAAGTGTTGGATTGCATTACTTCATGAAATAACGTTTGGCGTTGAGGCGTCCATTTATAAATTGCATAGTATTGGAAAACGGGTCGTTCTCATATTTAAAGTAATTCATTCTTTTAAAGGATCATGATTTAAGTTGCATTATTTCCGTTTAATGGTTTTTATAATCATGATGAAAACTCTTGAACTCACTAGGCGTTAGCCTACCCCTTTTTATTTGTCGGCATGTGCAACAGGTTCCGGTTGGGAATAGTGCTAGTGACACCGTGAAGCGATGAGTGCTAGTTGTGTGCTCGATGAGGTGATTAGCTTGATGAAGTCTTCCACATTTATATTTGGAGATAGCGATTGTTATTGGATTATAGTAACCCTCGACTTTAGTTAGTCTTTATGTAAGACTTTAATTTTGTTGTTGGTTAAATCTAGAATTTGTATTTCAATTATGGACTATTAGTAAGAGATTTTATTACCCCTTTAAGGTATTTTTGAAAGTTTTAATTAGTCGCTATTTCCAAAATTTGAGGGTGTTACGTTTAAGATAAGCGTACGGATCATTCTAAACTTAATCTCATACATGTCTGAAAGAAGGACGACTTTCAGATATGAAAACATGTTCTTAAATGTTCAAACCACTTCTCTATTCTCAAAATGATTTCATGAATTTATAAGTGCGATTTTAAATGTTTTCATTTTTCATGAGATGATTTGTTAAACAAATCGTGTGTTTCCAAAGATAAATACTTGTGTATTATCTTATCCATATACTTTCAAGTATTTACACACACTGGTTTACAATTTTTCTTGATATATTCTTACCATGTCTCATATTGAAACAAATTTTTTCGATGGTAAGACACCCGCTTGATATTCAATGTTTGTTGAGCGTGATTTCGTTCAAAACGTTTCTTTCAAGAATGTCTATAATTGTTTTTATAGACAAATTCCAATTTTCATGACCTAAACTTTGATTGTTAAATCATTCATATTTGATCTTTTCATACGATGTCAGATTTTCAAACAAGTTTCTTGTATTCACTTCATTCACTCAATATACTTGTTTTGAAATATCTTCAATGTTTAAAATGCTCAAATCTTCATGATTATTTTTATGAGCATACAAACATCTAACATGTATTTTATGCTTTGACTGCCAAGTTAATCCATTTGAGCAACTTGTGCTTTTAGGAAAACATGGGTTCATTGTGTGAGAACTTAAGTGAACTTCTATGGATTCACGTTAACCAGTGTTTCGTACCTAAGAAGTTAATCCTTGAGTGATCGAATGTGAGGAGTCAATTTATGAGTGTGGGTGTGTGATGAGCAGAAAAATAGAAATGAGAGTTGGTTAGAAGCGAGATTAATGATAAAAAGAAAGAGGGTGTGAGATCAGAGTAAAAGAATATCAAACTCTACACCAAAATTTTTCTGAGTCGGGCAGCCACATTACTGATTGTTTCACATTTCTTTGGTGAACATCATTGAAACAAGCAACTAGCCCATGCCAACTCTTGTTTAAACCTCACCTGTTACTCATTTCTTTCTTAACAGAGAAAGGTTTCAATTTTTTCTTGGGGATGCAACATATAATCTATCTTATTTTCATTTGGAAAATCTGGATATTGAAAAAGAAGGAAGTATGCCCTACCTTAACACTTCGATCATGCATAATTGAGTCTGTGATATACTGTTGTTGTCTTAATGGTTTATACAATTTTAGCCTGATAAATCAATCATTTTGATTAAATTCTTTCATATACAAGCACGAACACACAGGAAATTCGTTTTTCTGTCTAAACGTTCATAGTTTAACCTTGTGTTATTCGATGATTGAATGAAAGACCTGGGGGAGTGAACATCAAAAAGCTCCTTTCCAATGTGTATTCGTTACACATAGTGACTTCGTGCTACTGACAGGTATTCTTAACTGGTTCATTTGTTGATTCAGGTGTTACACTCATAATTTGTCTGAATTTGAAAAGATTCGGATAAATACTTGGTGAATTGATGGATGATCAGAGGCTCAATCATATGATGAAAGATCAATGGTCTGAAAGATTAATAACATTTCTTGTAAAGTTTTGATGATTTTGTGCTACTTCATCAAAAAGGGGGAGAGGTTATCAAGAAATGTTTAACATTTGTTCTAGAAATGTTTGCTGAAGGAAAGTATGTATCAACTATGGGAGAAATTAAAGAGATGTTGAAATTTAAAGGAGAAATCATTTCAAGAAAGATATTTTGAAGAAATTTCATTGCAAGTTTGTGTCAAAGATTTCAAGTTTTGTTGAAGTTTGTACAAGTTTGAAAGAGAAAGTTCAGAGATTTCAAAATGCGAGCATAATTTACTGAATTTTTCTTTGAAGTTTGATTTGCTGAAGAAAAGAGAGCCAAATCTGAAGATAATTTATTTCCGATGTTTAAAAGAGGTTTTTACAACCTTGGGGGAGATTGTTACTGTTTTTGAAGACAATTTTTATCCAAGAAAGGGGAGATTATGTTTAAGCTTAAAGGGGAGATTGTGCTTCAATGCTTTTTTTTCTGAAGATGATCAGTTGTCTTAACAAAGGGGAAGATTAAAGTTGCTAAAGATTAATCAAAGAGGGAGATTGTATTGCAAAATATTTTTGAAGATGATCTTGAATCCAAAGGGGGAGATTGTTAGTGCAGAAATATGTTGGATACAAGATCATAGAAAGCTGAAGATGAAAGTCAAGAAAAGTCAAAGAGCTCAAGTCAACTCTCATGCAAAGTCAAAGTCTTTTGTAATAAAGTTAAAGTGAAAGTTAATGTTTAAAGTGTTTTTGTCTTTGTAATTTGTGTGGGTATAAATAGATTTTATTTCTGTTAGTAGGTATATGGTATGTGGTTAGAAGTATTGTACGCTGACACTGATTCTAGTGAGAGAAAATCTAAAAGCACATTGTATGAATTCTTGTGATCATTGAAATGAAAATTGATTTGATAATTGAATCTTGTTGTCATCATTGATAATTTGTATTTTCTTTGATAAGAACTTGATCTTGGGAATTATCATACTGAAATTTTCTTTGAAGATGATTTGCTACAACAAAAGAGAGCCAAATCTGAAGATAATTTATTTCTAAAGTCTGAAAGAGGTTTCTACAACCTTTGGGGGAGAATGTTAAAGATTCTTGAAGAGCATACTTACAGACTTTGGGGAGATTGCTGAAAGATAATTTTGCTTATCCGAAAGGAGGAGATGATTTGTTTCTAAATCAAAAGGGGAGATTAAACTTGTTGAAAGAAATATACATGGGGGAGATTGTATTGCAAATCTTTTTGGAAGATGATCTTGAATCCAAAGGGGGAGATTGTTAGTGCACAAATGTTGGATACAAGATCATGAAGACTGAAGTTCAAGCTGAAGATAAAATTCAAAGTCAAGCAAAAGCTCAAGTTAACCCTCATGCTGAAAGTCAAAATCTTTGTAATAAAGTCAAAGTCAATGTTTTGTGTGGTATGAGTGTTTTAGTGTTGTAAGTGTTTTAGATATAAGTAGTTTTTTTGTTTGTAGACTCATTAGGTTAAGAGAGACTAGAAGGTTATGTGTGTATCAGTGTTTAGAGAGAGAAAAATATCGAGAGCCTTTTGTAATTAAATTGTGAAATTGAAATAGAAATTAATTGTTGAATCAATGGTGTCATCTTGATTTGCACTGATTGTGGGACACACAGAAACCTAAATCAGAAACTAATGTAATCACCCAAAAAAAGTAACATAAAATAAAGTTGTAAAGAAGCAGAAGTAGAAGCACTGAAGAACGAAGCAAAAACATCGAAGAAAATGCTATTTGAAGCAGAAAAAATTGAAGTAGATGCAATTTTAAAGAAGAAGAAGGTTAGGGGAGGTTTTGTTCTAGCATCTCTTGAAGTATAAGTATATGAAATTTTGAAGTAGGAGAACATATGTAGTTTTTCAAGAAGAAGCAGGTTAGGTTAGGATTTTGTTTTTCAAGTTTGAACCACTAGTGTTCATCGGAGTGGGAGAGCAAGCGATAGGTATTCATCGGAGTGATAGGTGTTCATCCGGTTCGACAGGAGCTTTTGAATATTTGGAAGAACTTCGGCCGAGGTTTTCCTATTCAACAGGAGGGAGTCTCATCGTCTTTTTTAGCATTTTGAAGTCTTGTTCAAGCCTTATCGTGTTCTTTGGCGATTTCAGGTTTTGGATTTTTGTTCGAGCTTCATTGTCTTCTCTGCCGACCTCATCCTCTTATCGAGTCTCATCATTCTCTAACGAGTTTGGTTTGTGTCTGAGTTTCGATTGATTCGATTTGCATCTCTGTTGTGATGCAAATCTAAGTTCAATCAGATTTGATTTCGGGGATGAGGTTTGGTCTTTAGGGTGTTTTTGGTACGTAGAACAGGATGGGACAAGACAGAACAGAATAGGTTTGTACCATGTTTGGTGTGACTTTAAGAGGAAAGAACAGGGACTAAGTAGAACACGGGTGGAACACGCGTGTTCCCCTCTTACCCCCTGGAACAAACTAGAATAAACCCCATTGTACCAATATGCCCCTGACCTAATATAAGTCACGCCTCTCTCTTTCTCTCAAAATCGCAGAGACGCTCTCTTTCCCTCATATATATATTCACGCCTCCTTCCTTCAGATCGGTTCACGCCTCTCCATAGATCGTTGCTCTCATCTCTCTCGTTCAGATTGTTGCTCACTGTTCGATTCAGGCCTCCATTCCACAGATCGATTCCATAGATGGTTGCTCTCGTCTCCCTAACAATTTCTCCTTAGGTAATTTTGATTTCTCTTATTTCTCCTATATAACTCAAGTTTCTTGGTCTAGTAATCGATCGACGTTGTTTTCTCTCTGATCTATGATTTCGTCTACATCCATTGATTCCTTCAGATTTGGGTTTTTGTGATATGTGATTTCTGGTCTGGTAATCAAGTTTCTTGGTCTGGTAAATTTGATTTCTCTAATTTCGTCTACTTCTATCGATTCTCTCTATTCCATCTCGTTTTTTGTGATATGTGATTTTTGGTCTGGTAATTGATTGACCGAATCCTTTAGAGATCGATTGATTTCTGTGATATGTGATTTCGTCTACATCGATTGATCCATGGTTAGTTTCTGATTTTTGTCTTTGTTTTTTGTCTCTGATTTGATATCTCTCTGAATTTTGTTAACTAGAGAATCGATTTCCTTTGTTAGAAATCTATAACATTTTTTGTTAGCAAAATTGAAACCACATTACAAACTTCGTCCTTGGATCGAGTACCCCAAACAAACTAATTACATCTATAGTCAATGTGGTTTCAATTTTGCTATGGATTTGCTGTTAAAACCCTCACATGCCCCTCACGTGAAGGATGCCTTTGTCATTTTAATATTATTTATACATTTTTTTACAATTTGTATAGGTGTGTAAATTATTTAATATTTAAAAAAAATAAAAAGCAAACTAGAAAACTCAAACCCACCCCCAAAAAGGAAATGTTTCCTTCCCTAAGAACTTCATCCTCCTCACCTCCTGGTACCATTTTACATTATTCATCTCTTCTACCTCTCTCATCTCCTTCCACCACCGTGTTTGTCCTATAGAAATGATATTTTTGCCAACATTCCACCACCATATCCCTAATTAAGAGGTAAAATTGTATTAAATAACATCCAGATCTAAAATTTTGAGGTAATTTGTTCATCCCCAAAAAAGTAAAATTAAACTAAATATCATCAAAGTCCATATATGAAATTGGATATGATCTTATGCTTGTTGTTGTTAGAAGTAACAGTTATTTCAAACTAGTATGTCCAACTTAGATGTTAGATATAGCGTAAAGATTAGGAGATAATACTCCTGGTCTTATGAATTTGTTGAAAGTCTTTGATCGGTCGCTAAGTTTCACTTTATTTTCTTGAAAATCATGGCTCTTTAATGTGCTAAAAAGATAAAATAGAACTATATTAATGTGTTTTTATATTTTGCTAGGTTCAGAACACTTTGGAGATAAAAAGAATAAAAGAAGGATTTTTTGACAGATTTGCGCGACTGTGGCGTTTCAACCATATCTCACTCGTCTGAACTCGGATTTAAGCGATTCAAGATGATCTGGAAAGCTAACAAACGGGCCTACGACTATGAAGTTTTGAGTTTTCGTAAATTCAGAACAAATATGGGCTGAATTTGACATCGAAGTCAGAAAAAGTGTGTTGGACAGAAAAGGAATAAAAGAATTAAAGGTGCTACTTTAAACCAAAAACAAACCTGCTGTGTATTGGCAACGATATTGATGTTCTAGTTTTTTTTTATGTCCTACCTAAAACCTTGATGTTCTAGTTTTTTTATGAAATTTTAATTGCGAACGATATGTGACAGGTATTGTTAGCCTTGAGTGATTTCGTTATTTCGTTAGTCTTAAAGTTTCTTTTTTTATTAGTTTGAGAATTTAATACGTCTTACAATCCAAATATTTTAAAGTAGTGTTATTTGTAATAATTAGATTTCGGTTTTTGGTAAGGTTATCTTTAAGCTTAATTGATTAATTGAGTAGTCAATCTTTGTGAAACACGTGCATTCCGTTTAATACAAATCATTAACTTAACCACTGACTCCCTAAGAAGAACGATATCCGACTTACCATCTTTACTGATATGAGTTAGGTTTATAAATTTAAACCTTGTTGTACGTTTAACGACGCATGCAACAAGTTTTTGGCGCCATTGCTAGGGAGTTGTGCGCTTAGGTTAATTTGTTTGTGTTAATTTTTTCTGTTTGCTTTTTGGATAGATTGCTACTCGATACATTCTGATAGTGTTTTGCAGATTGCTTGCTTGATCTCTCGTGGGTCAGGTAAGTCTTCTTTTCTTTGTTTTCAGTATTTTTATAGTGTGATCTCTTTTATGTATGCTTAGTGTTAGTCCTATCTTTATATAAAAACAAAACAAAAAAACAATTAAAAAAAATTCTTTGGCGTGTTTATTTTGTTTAGTTGTGTTAAGTCTGATTTTATAGTAATCATTGTATTTATAGGCTTGGTCTAATATTTTGTTTAGAAGCTTATCTGTGTTGTATTAGCCAAGGGTATTTAAGTCCCTTGTGGCTTTGGTTGTTGTAAGGAACTCACGCATATTCAATACTACAGAACACCTTTGTGCTTTCAATATCTGTCTCTCTACTTTCTCTCTCTAAAGATTTAGTGATTTTGGGATTATCAATTGGTATCAGAGCTGTTCTAAATATGAGAGATTGGAGAGAATCGTTTTTTTTTTTGAAATCTGAATTTGTGTTTAAATCAGGAAATTTGATCGATTTTCTTGAATTTTTCAAGAAAATCTCATTTTTTTGATTTTTCATCAAATTCAGACTGGTTTTTGAACGATTTGCATTGTTTTCTGGTTTGTTGGATTCGAGTTTAATAGAAAAACATATTTGATTCACATCAGATTTCAAGAAAATCGTGTTTTAGACTTCAATTTTGAAATTTTTAAGTTTCTGGAAAAACGTTTTTTTTACGTACTGTTCTTATTGTGAATTCTCGATTTTGTATTTTTTAATCAAGTTGTTTGATTGAAAGTTGTTAGAAAGTTGTTTTCGAAAGTTTATGTCAAAGAAAACTTCATCACATTCGGTATTGTATTAGATTTTTGGAAGATTTCTTGATTGTATCTCGTTTTGCGCCAGATCCAGGATTTGCGCTAGTTCTTCAAAGTTTGCACGAGTTCATCTGGAACTTTGCGCCAGTTTGTCAGGATCTGATTCTTAACAAGAATAATGAAACTCAGAAACAATATTAAAGAAGTTGCGGAAAAACACTTTAATATTCAAATATCAATGTAACAGTAAAGTAGAATTCACAACTTGTAAACTTTATTGAATGATTAAAGTTACAAGCTTTCACACAAAACCTCAATCTTGATGAACAGGCTCACCAAGACGAATTCTACTTCTCTAGAACTAGGGTTGTAAACCTTGAGGTCAATTCTCTCTCAAAACAAAAACTCAGAATGCTCGTATATCAAACTATTCTGAATAATTCTATACATATACTGAAAATAAAAGATAATTACAAAACATAAAAGATCTTCAGTATATTCTTTCGTGATTATCTTCAACCTTCCATGATTATCTTCAAACCTTGATCTGCGCGACTTACCAAGATTATCACATAAGCAGTATTAAGTCATAGCAGCATTAACACTCTGAGCACTATTAATCTTCACCAGCAGTAGTAACTATGCTTAGCAGTATTAATTTCTACAAGCAGCAGTAACTTGGCTCAGCAGTAGTAACTTGTCTCAGCAGTAGTAACCATGTTGTACTGGCAGCAGTAATCATACATAAACAAATCTTCAGTTCCCAACAATCTCCCCCTAACTTGACTTTTAGAGAAGAGAAGTCAAGTTTTTCAGATGCTCCCAAAACTCCATTGCTCATAATCCTGTATCAGAATTCAGCCCCAAACTTTGATTAAGAGTCCTGTGGATCAAGTATCTTGCCATTTCAGAATCTGGTGCACAACCAAACTTTTTCTTCAACATAGCATGCAACTTTAGTCTGCTATGGTTGTAAACTATATCCACTAAGAAGTATTCAATGTGATTTGTATCCATAGCGAGTGCATATACTCCACTTCTTTCATACAGAGTCTAGTTGTTAATGGTTTTGAAAACATTTCTGATAACATGCTGAACTTCCTCTGGCTTGAACAACATGCATAGATATTCCATCACAAGTTTTGTAACTGGTATCCCTGGAGTTTTCAGCTTATCAGCATATAATTTCATCCCCACCTCAAACATTTCCTCTAAATCAGATCTGGAGCATACTCTTACAATCTTGGCCCAAGTAGGATACACTTCAAACTTGTCATCTTTCCTCTTAAGCCTGATATACTCATTTCCATCTACTTCCATGGTATCCCAGTGAATAATCTCAGGAGGCTTGACACCAACCGGTTCAGCTGTTATAGGCTCAGGCACTTTTTCCATCACCACCATGTATATATTCACATCAGAAGTACTAAATGGTTCTTCCTGAGATTGAGCCTCCTGTTCATCAGACTTAGGTGCCCCTTCTTCTTCAGCTACCTTCTGTTCTTTCTCAGCTTCTTCCTCATCCACTCTAGGTTTCTTAGCTGATTTTCTTCTTGCCATCATTTTTGTTCTTTTCAAATTCTTCAAACTTTACCTAGAGTAGCTTCCTTACTTGGAGTTTCTTGATCATCAGGAAAGGGTTTTTGTATTTGAATCTCATGCCTCTCTTTCATCTTCTTTTCCACTTCAACTCTTGCTTGGTCATTTCCTTGTAACTTAGTCATCTCTGCCTCATACAAACCTTTGATTTGATCAAATGACATTTTTGTGAACATTTCCTTTTTGACTCCCACATCACCTTTGAGGAAAGTGATCATCTTCTTTCTCTCTTGAGTGCCAAGGTAGGTCTGTGAAGGTTGCCTCTTCTTTGCACTCATTTTGATCATTACAGGCTTCTTTTTAAGTGCAGTTTCCTTCTGTGCCATCTCTGTAGCCAAACTCTTTTGATATACTTCATTAAGCTCTGCAGCTAGAGCTCTTCCTATCTCCCTATCTTTTTCCACTTGATCTTTTTCTGCTTGCTCAAGTTCTGCCTGAATTTTCTTAGCTAAAGCTTCATCTGACTCAATCAACTTTTGCTTTTTAAGTGGTTGGTCAGATTCCACTATCTTGGTTTTGCCTTTTTCCTTGCTTGCTACCTTATCAGCACTAGCTTTCTTGATAACCTCAGCATTGTCTTTGATGACAACTCATTTGGTCTTTGAAGTGACCTTAGGAGTGTTATGTTTAGCCTTGATTAGTGCTTCAGCCATCTCAATTTCTTCCAAATTTCTGCCAAGGAGGTCAGTTAATACCTCTTGAACAATTTCTGCTGCTTCATTTATTTCAGTAGCATTAACTGTTTCTGCTGCTTTGCTTGCTTCAGCAGCATTAACTGTTTCTGCTGCTTTGCTTGCTTCAGCAGCATTAACTGTTTCTGCTGCTTTCTCAAACACTGTTTCTGTTTCTACTGCTTGTACCTTATCCCCACTACCACCAGCAAACTCCCCCTTATCTCCATGTTTCTCCCCCTTATTCTTAGCATTCTCCATGTTGACCTCAGCTTCGGACTCCCCCTTTTTGGGAGCATCATCCACTGGGTTCCTTCTTCTGAGCTCAAATCTTTGCTTTGACCTTCTTTGAACCACTTTCTTAACCAACTTCTTTAAGGTGCTGATTTCTTCTTGCTAGTTGATGATGACTTTATTGAGTTCATTTACAACCTTCTTGTGAGAATCCAGTTCAGTTGCCATGTTGGAGATGGCATAAATCAATTCCTGGTAGTCATATCTATCCTCACCTTCTCCAGGAGTGTTACCCCCTTTTGAGGGATCATTGGAATGTTTAATAGGGATCTCCAGCCAGACTGAAGCACCACCTATTCCCTTGGTTTCTGGGCACCCGGGACCTTTGAATGATTGCTCATTCAAAGTTGCCATGGGGAAGGTCTTAGTGATGTTACCACTGGCCTCCTCTGTGCTAGCAGGAGTAGTGGAAGCCTTCTCACCCACATGCTCATGCATCTCCTTAGTGAGCACCTCCTTGGGGTTGGGAGACACCCCAGTGGTTTCCCTATGGATATTCTCTAATGGAGAATGCTCCATTAGAGGGCTTTGAGGTTCTGGGTTTGTAGGAGGTACAACAAGGGAAGGAGCCTTATGTACCTTTCTCTTAGTATAAGTTTTGGATATAACTGGGGTTGGCTTAAGAACAAGGGACTGAGAGAGTGATATAGTGGTTGAAGGTTGGGTTTGGCTATCAGTGGGATGGTCTAGTGAGGGCCTTGACCCTGATGCCATACCTTCTTGGTTGTGGGACACCACCATCATTGTAGAGAACAATGGGGTGTCAACTCCTTCCGAGTCCTTGGCAGATCTTTTCATATTTGAAAAGACCTTGCCCTTGGGGATTTTAGGTACATATACCGCATTAAACTGAGGTATATCCGTCAATTAAGAGGTGATAACTGCCTAGACAAATCTTGGATACATATAGAAACTCTTTTTATTATCCAAGTTTGACACAAGTTCATTGAAAATCATTTTTGAGAAATTATACTTTCTGGCAGTGGACAAGAAGACCAAAGCATAAGCAATGGTACTACTGAACTGACTCCATCCAGTAGTTTTTTGAGAAATACAGTGCATAAGAGTATGAACAAAGAAACGCCATTGGGGAGAAAAGTTAGCTTTGTAAAATTTGAAAACACCCAGTTGGCCTTCATACCCCATTCTTGTGAGATTGGAAAACAAATTCTCATTAGAGATAGAGGTAATACCTGATGCATCGTCTAGTCGTAGATTGATGCGAATGACCTCTTCAGAGATTGTCAAGGGTTTGTCACACACCCTTGTCTTGATACACTTCACACCGTTTTCAGTAACAGCGATGGCATTGGCCCAAAATTGCTTCTGGTGCTCGATGTAAATTGGTGGTGACACTGTAAGAGCATCAGCTATATGACTGGACTTGAGAAAATCAACTATTTGATGAAATCCAGCAGCCTGCTTAGGCTTTTGAAGCATTGCGATCTCATTGTGTTCATCAATAAACGCCATGGATGCCATCTGGCTTGAGGATTCTTGACTGAAACACACTGGTCGCTTGAGAGAAAAGAGTTAGAGAGAAGACGAACAATATTCAAAGAGTCATTGTGAGATTTTAGGCGGGCAAAGAGGGTATTTATAGAATTCAGGAAAGAAGCAGTATTAACCCTAATTTCAGTTAAAGCAGTACTAACCTACTCGCAGTATTAACTGAGAGCAGTAGTAACCAACTAGCAGTATTAACTAACTAGCAGTATTAACTAACTAGCAGTATTAACTAACTAGCAGTAGTAACACATACCTGAAGTAGTAACTCAGACTAGCAGTAGTACTAATGAACCGACAGTAGTAACTTTGCACTGGCAGCATTAAAACTGCACTGGCAGCATTAAAGATACTTACACTGTTCAAGCTTGTGTTAGTCTGAGCAAGGCAATAAACTTCCTGAGAAATATGTTTAGTAGCACAATAAAAATAAACAAATAACAGGTATACAAACACTTTTTAAACATGAGCTCATTCAGAGTTGATCATGCCCACACTTGTGACCAAGAAAGTGAATCTACCCACATCAAAAGCTTTAGTGAATAGATCAGCAAACTAGTTATCAGTATGAACTTTAGCAACTTGAATAAGCTTCTTTTCATTGCAGTCTCTAATAAAGTGATACCTGATTTCAATGTGCTTTGTTTTGGAGTGCTTGACTGGATTGTTAACAATGCTAATAGCACTGCTATTGTCAATGAGGATTGGAGTGTGAAGAAAGGTTACCCCATAGTCCAACATTTGATTCTGAATCCATATAACCTGAGAGCAGCAACTTGCAGCAGCAATGTACTCAGCTTCTGTTGTGGATAAGGACACTGTGGTTTGCTTCTTACACTGCCAAGAAACTAGTCTTGCACCCAAAAGCTGACATCCTCCTGAAGTAGACTTTCTATCCATATTAGCACCACCCAAGTCACTGTCTGAATATGCAATCAAGTCAAAAGTAGATTCATAAGGATACCAAAGACCTAATCTAGGTTGCCCTCTTAAGTATCTGAAAATCCTCTTAACTGCTTGAAGATGTGACTGTTTTGGCTTGACTTGGAATCTGGCACTCACACACACTGGAAACATGATATCTAGTCTTGAGGCTGTGAGATACATGAGAGATCCAATCATTGATCTATAAAGATGGACATCAACATCCTCCCCCTCGAGATCAGCAGTGATCTGTTTGTGTGTTTCCATTGGTGTGCTTGATGGCTTTGAGTCTGATAAACCATACTTATCTAGGATGTATTTCACATACTTTGATTGACTTATGAAAATCCCATCTTTCTGCTGTTTCACTTGAAGCCCAAGGAAGAAAGTGAGTTCACCCATTGAACTCATTTTGAAGCTCTAGTGCATCAACTCTTCAAAGTCTCTACACATCTGATCTTTTGTGGATCCAAAGATGATGTCATCCACATAGATCTGAACAAGTAGGGTGTCCTTCTTACTTCTTTTAATGAAAAGGGTCTTGTCAATGATTCTCCTTTCAAACCCATTTTCCAAGAGATAGGTAGACAGAGTATCATACCATGCTCTTGGGGCTTGATGTAGACCATAGAGTGCTTTCTTAAGTTTGTATACTCTGTCAGGATATAATGGATTTTCAAATCCAGGGGGCTGACAGACGTATACTTCTTCATCAATTGTTCCATATAGAAAGACACTTTTCACATCCATCTGATATACCTTGAACTTTATATATGAGGCATAGGCTAGAAATAGCCTAATTGACTCTACCCGTGCAACTGGAGTAAAGACTTCCTCATAGTCTATGCCTTTTTCCTGAGTGTACCCTTGTGCCACTAGCCTTGCTTTGTTCCTGATTACTATTCCTCTCTCATCCTTTTTATTTCTGAAAATCCACTTGGTGCCAATTGCTCTATTACCTTTTGGAACGTCCACCAAGTCCCAAACATCTTGCAATTTAAACTGTAGCAACTCTTCTTGCATGGCTTCTATCCAACTTGAATCTTTCATTGCATCATAAGCCTTCTTAGGCTCAATCTGAGATAGAAAGCAAGAGAGTACTGTATGTTGCTGATTCTGCAAATCTTGAAGTCTGCTTTGATTCCTAGTCATCATAGGAGAAGTGATGTCTCCTATTACCAGCTCAGGAGGATGATTCTTCTGAGTTATTGTCTGATGACTAGGTTCTTCATTAATTCCCACATCTAAATTGGAGTCATTTAAGTCAGCTGAGGGGATCTCATCAGCTACTTCTGGCTCTTCATGCTCTTGATTCTCCTCATCTCTTCTTTCTTCTTCACTCTAAATTGGTTCAGTAACAGTCTCCTTTTCACAGATTTCAACAGGGTTCATTGTAGGTATGGAAAAGATCACAGACTGAGGAATAATATATTGTACTTGATCATTCCCTGATCCTCTACTTCCTGATCCTGCATGATCATCACTACTAAAACCCAAAGAGTTAGTTAGTGAATCAATGTCAAATAACCACTGAGGACCTGAACCAATAGGATTTGGTGAGTTCTCATTGCATTTGACATTGTCACTTTCCTCAATTATTCTAGAAGAAGAATTAAACACTCTGTAGGCCTTACTCTGAGATGAGTAACCAACAAGAAAACCATCATCTGCTTTGATATCAAACTTCCCTAAGTGAGTTTTGGTATTGAGAATGGTACAAGGACACCCAAAAGGTTTGAAAAAACCAATAAATGGTTTTCTTTTATTTAAAAGCTCATATGGTGTCTTGTTCTTAGGCTTGACTACTAGAACTCTGTTTTGGACATAGCAAGCAGTATTAACTGCTTCAGCCCAGAAAGTAATTGGAAGTTTTGAATCAGCTAACAGAGATCTAGCAGCCTCAATCAGTGTCCTATTCCTTCTCTCAGCAACACCATTTTGTTGTGGAGTCCTAGGAGCACTGTATTGCCTCTCAATTCCTTTTTCCTCACAAAAGGTGTTTAGGTCAAGATTTTTAAATTCAATACCATTATCTGACCTAATGACTTTTACCTTTTGATTTGTTTGGTTTTCAATTCTTAGAACAAAGGATTTGATCAGTCCACTTGTCTTATCCTTAGTCCTTAGAAAATACACCCAAGTAAATCTAGAGTAATCATCAACAATGACTAAGCAGTATGATTTCTTACCTATACTCATGACATTTGTAGGACCAAACAGATCCATATGCAACAACTGAAGAGAAGAAGAAATTGTGTTCAACTCTTTGGACTTATGAGAAGTTTTGTGTTGTTTGCCTTTGAGACAAGCAACACAATGATCATCACATGAAAAGACTTTTGAAGGCAGGCCTCTTACAAGGTTGTTTTTAACAAGTTTATTCATTGTTTTAAAGTTCATGTGACACATCCTTCTGTGCCAAAGTGATGATTCATCCAAAGGGGCTTTTGAAACAAGACAGTTTAGGGATGAATCATTTGAAACAGTTTCCATATTCAAACAATAGACATTATCCTTTCTTGGAGTTCTTAGTAGTATCATCTTTTCATCAACTACCTTGAATCCAGGAGCAAGGATAATGCATTCTGAATCAGTGAATAATATACTATGCTTTTTGTCACAAACCTGTGATACACTTAACAGGTTGTACCTTAACTGCTCAACATAGTAAACATCTTCAAAGGTCATCTTACCTTTTGTTACATCTCCCTTACCACTAATCTTACCTCCATCTGGAGTATTACCAAAGGCAACATGCCCTCCATCAATTTTCTTGAAATTCTTGAGGCAAGCCATGTTCCCTGTCATGTGCCTAGAGCAACCACTATCAACATGCCAAATGCTCTTTCCCTTGAGCTGCTGGTTGCCCTACACATAAGATAAATCAATTAGTATTGATTGGGAACCCAAGCCAAAGTGGTCTTGGGCCTCCCTTTCTCATCAAAGTACTTACACTCCTTTTTGATGAGATTTTTAAATTTAGAATACTCTTTACTGGAGTACTTTGTCAAGATGATTGGTCTACAAGCACAAACACTAGAAGTAGTACTAATTTTGGAAGTACTAACAGAGTTAGCAGCACTAACAGGTTTAGCAGTACTAACCTTGTTAGAAGCACTAACAGAGTTAGCAGTATTAACATCTGATGAAGTACTAACAATGTTAGTTTTAGAAGTACTAATACTCTCAGCAGCACTAACATTGATAGCAGCAGTATTGTTTCTGGCATCACTATCTTTGTCAGCAGCACTATTTGTGGTAGCAGTACTAACAGTTTTAGTGCTTTTAGGAACCCACATCTTGACATTCTTTTTTACAGTCTTTTTCTTCATGTGGCTTTTAGATTTAACAGGTTTCTTAGCCACATGATTCCTTTCATCCTTCCTATAACCAAAGGGTTTTTGCACAGATCTTTGAAAATTTATCCTTTGGTTAATAGGATTAAAATAACAGTGCTTGGCAAGATGGTTCATTTTGCCACATATGAAACAAGGTTTTGGTCTGATGATTCTAGTCAGATCAACTCCTTGTTTCTGAGCCCACTGATTATTCCAATTTCTTTGATTTTCCCTCCTTTTATCATGTTTTAGGGGCTCAGACTTATTACCTGCACACTATTTGCAAAGAACAGGATTCACAACTGTAGTCTGCTTGTAATGGACCTTTTTAGACTTTCCCCCAGTCTTCTCTACGTCATCAGATTTGACCCAATCCCTTCCACCACCCTCATTGGTAAGAATGTTATTTTCTAAGGGAATCTCACCACTCACAGTATTATCCTTACTCTTACCAGCATCTTTCTCAGTCTTGTCCTTAACAACTACTTCATCTAAAGGATCTATCTTAGTGGCTTCCTCATGCAAGTCCTTCCTATCCTTGGTCTCTAACAAGTCTGATTTAGGAGGGATGTAGTTGTTGTTGTATGGTGGTGGTGTGGTATTGTACCCAATTCCTGTTTTAATCTTATCATGGATTTGGACCTTTAGAATTGAATCCATGTCTTTAGAAGCATATGAAAACTTTTCCACATCCAGCTTAACCTTGGCTAGCTCTCCTCTCAACTTTTCATTCTCCTCTCTAGACTTTGTCAGTTGGATTTCTAGCTCATTTTTCTCCCACTTCCAGTAATTTGTATCTTATGTGTGTTGAAGTTCATTGGTTTGGAATCCTTTAATTTGTTCCTCAAACCTCTCAACAATTTTCACATAGTCTTTTCTATCCTTTTCTAACCTCTTAAGGTCATCACTCATACTCTGGTTGTGATCCCTGTACCTTTTAACAGTGTCTATACAAGTTTGAGAACAGAGATTAGAGAATACCTCAGTTGGAAGATCAGGTACCTCTGCCATGAGAGCTTGATTTTGAATGGCCTCTTCTGCTTGATCACTCCAGTCAAACCCTATTCCTTGTTGAGAAACAAGAGCTTGAGCAGAGTTTCTGTTCTGGTTGAAGCTTCCAGTGTCAGCTTGTTGGTGATTGTTGTGAGACACTCCACTTCTGCATTCCCTAGCAAAGTGTCTCTTCATATGACACTTGTAGCACTCCACCTTTGACTTATCAAAGCCTGCTCCATCTTCTCTTCTTTGGGAGAATTTGTTCCTCCCAGTCCTCTTGATGAACTTTTTCACCCTCATAGAAAGCATGGCCATCTGCCATTTAATATCCATCTCTTCAAGATCATCAGGATGAAGCTGTTCTAAGTCATCATTGATTAAGGAGGAGTTACCATGGCTGGAAAGAAAGTCTTCAAAAACAGATTCATTGCCTTTTTCTTGATTTACTCTATTAGCAGCATTAACTGATTCAGGGTTAGCAGTAGAATCAGTTGATGCTGAAAGGAGTGCAGCATTATGAACATATCCAGTAGGCTTCTTCTTTGCTTCCACCTCATATTCAAACACTCTCAGATCATTGTACAGATCATCCAGTTCCTTTTCTTCCAATTTGTCATTCTGTCTGAATGAAACAGTGTACATGGTCCATTCATCTCTAAGAGATCTGAGGAACTTTCGGTTGACTTCATCTTGTTCCATCTGGACTCCAACAGTAACCAACTCACCAATTAACTTATTGAATCTATCAAAAGTTTGAGTCATAGACTCATTCTTTGAAGATGTAAAATTATCATATTGCTGCTTGAGAATATCCCTTTGATTCCTCTTAGTGCTCTTGGTGCCAGCAAATCTCTTCTCTAAAGCATTCCATAGAATCTGAGCATCAGTGCAGTGGTGAAACTGATGTTGATACTCATTAGGAATGGCCAAAAGCAGGGTGCTTAAGGCTTTCATCTCCAATTGTCTCACTTTCTTCTCAGCATCAGTTTTTGGAGGTGGTCTTCTTCCATCTTGTCCAATTTTACCTTCAGCAGAGGGACCATTCTCAACAATGTCCCACATAGAAAAATCTGTAAGGAGGATGTACTGCTTGATCCTAATTTTCCACATGTCAAACTCATTAGGTTTGAGCATGGGAACCTTTGAAACAAGAGTACTGTTTGATTCAATTGTGTTGTCCATGGTGAATGAAGGTTTCTGAGAATACTAGGCTTTGATACCACTTGTCAGGATCTGATTCTTAACAAGAATAATGAAACTCAGAAACAATATTAAAGAAGTTGCGGAAAAACACTTTAATATTCAAATATCAATGTAACAGTAAAGTAGAAATCACAACTTGTAAACTTTATTGAATGATTAAAGTTACAAGCTTTCACACAAAACCTCAATCTTGATGAACAGGCTCACCAAGACGAATTCTACTTCTCTAGAACTAGGGTTGTAAACCTTGAGGTCAATTCTCTCTCAAAACAAAAACTCAGAATACTCGTATATCAAACTATTCTGATTAATTCTATACATATACTGAAAATAAAAGATAATTACAAAACATAAAATATCTTCAATATATTCTTCCATGATTATCTTCAACCTTCCATGATTATCTTCAAACCTTGATCTACGCGACTTACCAAGATTATCACATAAGCAGTATTAAGTCATAGCAGCATTAACATTCTGAGCAGTATTAATCTTCACCAGCAGTAGTAACTATGCTTAGCAGTATTAATTTCTACAAGCAGCAGTAACTTGTCTCATCAGTAGTAACTTGTCTCAGCAGTAGTAACCATGTTGTACTGGCAGCAGTAATCATACTTAAACAAATCTTCAGTTCCCAACACAGTTCATCAGTTTTGCGCTAGATATTTCAGTTTGGACCAAGTTCAGATATATATCTCGCGAAAAGCTCAGTTTTCGCTATCTGGGTATCACGCAAATATTCTTTTGCGCCATCTTATACTCACGCAAAGAGATTTTTGTGTCTCCCCTTCTAACACAAAGTGAAAGTTTTCTTCATCAAAGGTTCACGCAAAGTAAGATTCTCGCCACCTTTGTCTAGCGCAAATCAGTTCTGCGCTACCTTACTTGTCAAGCAAAAAGGTTCTCGTCACCATCTTCTCACGCAAAGTCTATTTTGCGTCATCAGTTCATCATGCGAAGTTCATTTTGCGCCAATAGTTCTTCACGCAAAAGAGAGGTTCTCGCCATCAATGAGTCATGCAAATCTCTTTTGCGCGACTTACTGCTCACGCAAATCTTCGTTTGCGCCTTCTACTTCTCACGCAAACTTTCAGTTTGCGCCAGTTCTTCTGTTTCAAGACTTAGCATTTTTCTGACGATTTTTCTATGGATTCTGCAAAGTTTGCTTTTCAAGCTCAGTTCTATAAGTGTGATATCATGATGTCATTGGGTACAGAAACTCGTCCTCCGGTTCTAGTTGATGAAAATGAATTCACTCAGTGGCAAGATCGATTTCTCAATTTCATTGAACGACAAAAGAACGGAGATGACATGATGAAGATTCTCACTGACGGACCTTTTGTAAAACCCATTATGGCTTCTGGATTATCAAAGCCTACCAAAGAATATACACCCGATGAGTTAGCACAATATCAAGCCGATCGTGATATAAAGGCTAATCTGATGCTAGCCTTGCCAAATTCTATATACAACATGATTGATTGTTTCAAAAATCATCCTAACCTTATGTAGCAACAGCTAGAAAAGATTATGCTTGGGTCTTTAGTTGCAACTCAACTTCGGCATACTCGTTACATGAACAACTTTGAAAAATTCAAAGCCAAGGATGGGGAATCTCTGAAAATTGTTTATGACAGATTCTGTGCAATAATAAATGATCTGAGGAAAATTAAAGTGGAAAAGACTGAGTTGGAAACGAATCTGAAATTCCTCAATGCACTTCAACCGGAATGGAACAAATCTTGCCATCGATTGAGGAATGATGTCAGAATATCTTCCATGCAAATCCAAGAGATGTACGAGATTTTACTAACAAATGAGTGCATAGTCACAGAAAAGAAGGCCAAACTTGAAAAGAAAAACAAGAAGACAGTGGACACAGTTGCACTTCTCACTAACAAACTATCTGAACAAGCATTATCCGAAAATGCTTATGATGGTGCAACTGATGACGATGGCGAGGCACTTCAGAAAGCAATGATTCTTCTCTCTCAACACTATCAGAAGAAGTTCCAACCTCGTTCGAGTTCCAACTCTCCTCGCTTCACTTCTGGGTCCAAGAATGTTCAAGTGCTCGAGGGTAAGAAACCGGTTGCATGCTACAACTGTGGAAAGCCCGGTCACATCTCTAAGGAGTGTAGAGTGAAGAAGGTTCGGGATTCTGATTATTACATAAAGAAATTGGAACTGGCAGAAAAGAGAGATAATGGAACTGCTTTATTAGCTGAAGAAGAATATTGGTTAGATCACTCTGAAGACGAAGCTGATACTATCGAGACTGCTCATATGTGCTTCATTGGAGATGATCAGTCTGATGATGATGATGAATCCTCAACTGATGAAGATGAGGTAATTTCTGATTTTGATTACACTTTCATTTTCTCACAAATGAACATTATTATAACTGTTTTATCTGATCTACGCTCGAAGTTAATATCTGAAAAGAATTTAAATTCTGAAAAGTCAAATTTGATTGATAAATTACAAATTTCTTTGAAAGATAAAAAATCTATTTTGAATCATACAAAAGACATATTTCAAAAGAAATTAGATGATTTAGAAAATCAAATATGACTTATCTTGATTCTTTGACCGAAATGACCAAATTAAAAGATAAATTTTCAGATAAAATAAATGAGTTGGAAGAAAAATTATATCGAAGGAATCAATTTGAACAAACTATTTATTTGAACAAACCGCGGAGTTATGAGTCTATAAAAGAAAAATGGGGACTTGGTTTTGAAAATCCACATTGTTTAAACAATGCGATAGAAAAATCCCCTACTTTATATAAATACTATTATCTAACACTTGCTAAATATGCTCCTCAATTTAAAATTGATTGGATGAATGAAAAGCAAGTGTTAGAAATCGAAAATGAGAAAAGGATGAATAATAAGAAAAATGAAATTTCTTTTGTTTATACAAGCGAAAATGCCAAATATTTTCCTGACAAATCAAAGAAATGCAGAAAAAGTTTAAATGACATATCTCCCATTAAGTCTTCAGTGTCTGATGATTATGTTGATATATATGCCACTAAATCTGATAAGGAAAATATTTCTCCAATCTTTTATGATTCTAAGAAATATACTCCTCCATTAGTTTTAGAAGGCAAAATCGTTGATCTTGAAGATAAAATGGAAGATCAAAATATTCAAAAAAAATTGAATCTGCTGTATTTCTTTCTTTCATGACATCAAGTCTTGAAGAAAAATTATTTTCTCCAAAACAAGATGTCAGGATCGAATTCTCAACAAGAATTATGAATACTCAGAAACAATATTAAAGAAGCTGCGGAATAGCACTTTAATATTCAATAAGCAGAAAAACAATGAAACAGTGAATCACAATCAACTTGTAAACTTTATTTAATGATTCAAGTTACAAGCTTTTCATTCACAACCTCAATCTTGAAGAGCAGGCTCTTTCAAGACGAATTCTACTTTTCTAGAATTAGGAACTATGCCTTGAGGTTGATTCTCTCTCTATCTCAAAAACTCAGAATTAATTCTCTCTTTCTAACTATTCAAAACAATTCTATATATACTGAAAATAAAGATAATTACAAAACTTAAAAAGATCTTCAAAATAATCTTCATAATTATCTTCAAGCTTTCCATGTTTATCTCCAGACGCTATCTCTTCAGAATTATCTTCACATTATCTTAGAAGCAACATTAATCACCTTGATCACCTTAGAAGCATTAACTGAGTCTTGGCAGCATTAACTACTAAGCAGCACTAACTACTAGCAGTACTAACTAGCTAAGCAGTACTAACTTTGTTCAAGCAGCACTAACTTTGACTAGCAGTATTAATTCTACTAGAAGTAATAATACCTAGCAGTATTAACTTTGAGATCCTCTGGCAGTACTAACTCTGAACTAGCAGCATTAATGACTTGGTTACATCTTCAGTTCCCAACAATCTCCCCCTAACTTGACTTTTAGAAAGAGAAGTCAAGTTCTTCAGATGCTTCCAAAACTTTCATTGATTCAGTCCAATGTTAGGATCCAGTCCCATGCTCTGATTGATAGTTCTCTGAATTAGATACTTTGCCATTTCTAAATTTGATGCACAACCCAGCTTCTTCTTTAACATGGCATGAATCTTTAGACGTGTGTGATTGTAGACCCTGTCCACCAAGTAATATTCCATGTGAAAAGTATGCAAGGCCAATTCATAGACTCCACTCCTTTCATACAGAGTCCATCCTCTAACTGTTTTGAACACATCTCTGATTAAATGCTTCACTGCTTCTGGATTGAATAACATGCACAAATACTCCATAACCAGCTTTACAATTGGTAACCCTGGAGCTTTCAGATGATCTGCATGTAACTTCATACCAACTTCATACATCTCTTCTAAATCAGATCTTGAACATTCTCTGACAATTTTGTTCCATGTTGCAAACACATAGTACTTCTCATCCTTTCTTTTCAATCTGATATACTCCTTACCATCCACCATCATAATATCCCAATGGATAATTTCAGGAGGTTTGACTCCAACAGGTTCAGCTGTGATAGGCTTTGGAATTTTATCCATTACCACCATGTACAAATTTACATTTGAACTCTGTGGTACTTCCTGAGATTCAGTTCTCTTTTCTTCATTCTTTGGTGCCTCTTCTTCTTCAGCAACCTTTTTCTCTTCTTCTACTCTGGGCTTCTTGTCAGTTTTCTTTCTTTTGGCCATCATCTTGGTTCTCTTCAGAATCCTTTGATTTTGCCCTTCAGTAGCTTCCTTCTTCTTTTCTTCCTTTATCTCTACCTTTTCTCTACCTTTATCTCTACCTTTTCTTACTAGCAGTATTGATTAATATTCACATCATGCCTCTCCTTGGCTTTCTTTTCAAACTCCACTCTGTCCTTTTCATTACTTTTCACTTTTCCCATTTCTTTCTCATATAAGCCTTTGACTTGATCAAAATTCATCTTCACAAACATTTCTTTCTTCACACCAATTGCACTCCTCAAGAAAGTTATCATCTTGTTTCTTTCCTGAGTTGCAAGGTAAGTTTGTGAAGGCCTTCTCTTCTTTGCATTTGATCTGGCCATCATAGCCTTTCTCAAGCTTATTGCTCTTTGCTTTGCTTTCTCTGTTTCCAGCCCTTTCTGAAATGCTTCATTTAATTCATTTGCTAGTGCTCTGGCTATCTCTCTGTCTTTCTCAACCTGCACTTTCTCTGCTTGATCTAATTCTTCTTGCATTTTCTTGGCTAATGCTTCATCTGACTCAACCATCTTTTGCTTTTTGGTTGGTTGATCAGATTCTATCATCTTTTCTTTCCCCTTTTTCATTGCATCTGCAGCCTTGTCTTTCTTTTCTGTTCTCTTTGCTCCTCCTTCATTTATGACCACTCCCTTCGCTTTGGGAGTGTCATTCTTTGCTTTTACAAGCATCTCAGCTACCTCAACCTCTTCAGGTATTAACCCTGTTACTGCTGCTGGGGTTGTTACTGCTGCTGTTGTTGTTACTGTTGCTTTGGTTGTTACTGCTGCTGTTGTTGTTACTGCTGCTTTGGCACTTTCTGTTTCTTTTACACCTTCAGCTTTTTCTTCAACAAACTCTCCCTGTGCTTCAACAAACTCCCCTTCAATATGTTGATCTAACATTTCTTGGCTTGAACTCTCCCCCTTTTTGGAAGCATTCTCATTCTCCTTTTTGGTTGTCCCCTTTCTCCTCCTTAGAACAAACTGACTTCTTCTTTTCTTGGCCATGAGCTTTCCCACCAGTTGCTTGAGTTTTGAAATTTGTTGTTGTTGGGAGATGACCACTTGCTGCAATGCTTTGATTTCCTTTCCTTGATTAACCACATCAACATTGATGTTGGCTATTGTTTCCATCAATTCCAAGTAAGTATAGCTATCCTCACCTTCTTTAGGTGTTTTACCCACCCTTGAAGGATCAATGGAATCTTTTTCCATCAATTCATCAGTTTCAGTTCTGTCCTCACCCTTTTTGGATGTTTTGCCCATCCTTGAGGGATCCTTGGATCTTGTAGTAGTGACCTTCTGTCTAGCAGAAGCATCAACTACCCCCTTGGTTTCTTGGCACCGGGGTCCTTTGGTTGATTTCTCAGCCAAAGTTTCCATGGGGAAGGTCTTAGAGATCTTATCACTGTCCTTCTCTGTGCTAGCAGAAGTAGTGGCAACCTTCTCACCCATATGCTCATCCATCTCCTTAGAGAGCACCTCCTCAGGGTTGGGAGACACCCTATTGGATTCCCTTTAGATATTCTCTATTGGAGAATGCTCCAATAGAGGGCTTTGAGGCTCTTGGTTAATAGTAGGTACAACAAGGGAAGGAGCCTTGTGTACCTTTCTCTTGACATAAGTCTTGGTTATCATAGGAGTGGGTTTAGCAGCAAAGGACTGAGGACAAATTTGAGAGAGGGAAGGTTGGGATTGACTCTCAGTGGGTTGGTCTAATGAGGGCCTTGACCCTGAGGCCATACCTTCTTGTGGTTGGGACACCACCATCATTGTTGAGAACAATGGGGTGTCAACTACTTCCGAGTCCCTAGCAGATCTTCTCATGTTTGAGAAGACCTTGCGTTTAGGGGGTTTAGGTACATATACCCCATCAAAGTGAGGTATATCCGTCAATTCGTTGGTTATAACTACCTGTACAAACCTGGGATACATGAAGAAACTCTTCTTGTTGTCCAGGTTTGAGACAAGATCATTGAAGATCATCAGTGAAAAATTATATTTTCTAGCAGTAGATAAACATACCAAAGCATAGGCAATGGGACTGCTAAATTGGCTCCAGCCAGTGGTTTTCTTGGAAATACAATGCATCAGGGTATGAACAAAGAACCTCTATTGGGGTGAAAATTGAGCTTTAAAAAACTTGAAAATCCCCAATTGGCCTTCATACCCCATTCTGGTGAGGTTTGAAAACAAATCCTCATTTGGAATAGAAGATATACCTGAAGCATCGTCTAGACGTAGACAGATGCGAATGGTCTCCTCAGTAACTGTCAAGGGTTTGTCACAAACCCTTGTTTTGATGCACTGCACGCCATTTTCAGTGCTAGTAGTGGCGTTGGCCCAGAATTGCCTTTGGTGCCCTATGTAGATGGTAGGAGACACAGTGAGAGCATGAGTGATGTGGCTTGACCTCAAAAAGTCGACTATCTGGTGAAAACCTTCGGCTTGTTTTGGCTTTTGGAGCATGGATATCTCGTTGTGCTCATCAACAAACACCATTGAAGCCATCTGTACGCAAGGAGTCTTGACTATCGAGCACTGGATACTTGAGAGAAAAGAGTGACAGAGAAGATGAACAGTAGACAAAGAGTCGTTATGATCTTTTAGGCGGGGAAAGGGTATTTATAGCTTGTGGATTATAAGCAGTATTAACCTTAAAAAGATAGTGAAAGCAGTATTAACAGTGAGCAGTATTAACTGAGAACAGTATTAACCACTAGCAGTATTAACTAACTAGCAGTATTAACTGAGAGCAGTATTAACCACTAGCAGTATTAACTAACTAGCAGTATTAACTGAGAGCAGTATTAACCACTAGCAGTATTAACTAACTAGCAGTATTAACTGAGAGCAGTATTAACCACTAGCAGTATTAACTGAGAGCAGTATTAACCACTAGCAGTATTAACTAACTAGCAGTATTAACTGAGAGCAGTATTAACCACTAGCAGTATTAACTAACTAGCAGTATTAACTGTGCACTGGCAGTAGTAAAATTGTACTGGCAGTACTAAAACTGTACTGGCAGTATTAACCATACTTACACTTTTAAGCTTGTGATGAACTGAGTACTGCTCTACATTTCATGAGAAAGAACATTAGTAATACCAAGAATAACCAATATACAGGTATTGAACCACTTTTTAAGTAGGATCTTATTCAGAGTTGATCATTCCCACATTTGTTACCAAGAAATTGAATCTACCCACATCAAAGGCTTTGGTGAATAGATCAGCAAACTGGTTATCAGTATGAACTTTTACAACCTGAATAAGCTTCTTTTCATTGCAGTCTCTTATAAAGTGATACATGATCTCAATGTGCTTTGTCTTTGAGTGCTTGACAGGGTTATTAACAATTCTAATAGCACTGCTATTATCAATAAAGATTGGAGTGCGTAGAAAGGTTACCCCATAGTCCAGCATTTGATTCTGAATCCATAAGACTTGAGAACAGCAACTTGCAGCTGCTATATACTCTGCTTCTGTTGTAGATGTGGACACTGTGGTTTGTTTCTTGCACTGCCATGATACTAGTCTTGCACCCAAAAACTGGCATCCTCCAGAAGTGGATTTTCTGTCCAAGTTTGCTCCACCTAGGTCACTGTCTGAGTATGCAAGTAGGTCAAATTATGAGTCATAAGGATACCAAAGTCCCAATCTAGGTTGCCCTTTGAGATATCTGAATATCCTCTTAACAGCTTGATAGTGTGATTGCTTTGGCCTAACTTAAAATCTAGCACACACACAGACTGGAAACATTATATCTGGCCTAGAGGCTGTAAGATACATGAGAGAGCCAATCATGGATCTATAGTGATGAACATCCATATCCTCCCCCTCAAGATCTGTTGTTATCTGCTTGTGTGTCTCCATAGGTGTGCTGGTAGGCTTTGAGTCTGAGAAACCAAACTTGGTTAGAATGTCCTGCACATACTTGGACTGACAAATAAAAATACCATCTGACTTCTGTTGGACTTGGAGTCCAAGGAAGAAAGTAAGCTCCCCCATGGAACTCATTTTGAACCTTTGATGCATTAGGTCCTCAAACTCCTTGCACATATTGTCTCTTGTGGATCCAAAGATGATATCATCCACATAGATTTGGACCAGCAAGATGTCCTTCTTCTTTCTCTTGATGAATAGAGTTTTATCAATGACTCCTCTTTCAAAGCCATTTTCCAGGAGATAGGATGACAGAGTGTCATACCATGCTCTTGGTGCTTGATGCAGTCCATAAAGTGTTTTCTTCAGTTTGTATACTCTGTCTGGATAGTTTGGGTTTTCAAACCCTGGTGGTTGATAGACATATACTTCTTCTTCAATTGAGCCATATAGAAATGCACTTTTTACATCCATTTGATAAACTTTGAACTTCATATAAGAAGCATAGGCCAGGAACAATCTGATTGCTTCTATCCTTGCCATTGGTGCAAATACTTCTTCATAATCTATTCCTTCTTCTTGTGTATACCCTTGTGCCACCAACCTTGCTTTGTTCTTTACTACTATTCCTCTCTCATCTCTCTTATTCCTGAAGACCCATTTTGTACCTATTGCTCTTTGACCTTTAGGAAGGTCTACCAGATCCCAAACATCTTGCAGCTTGAATTGGAGCAGCTCTTTTTTCATGGCTTCTATCCAACTGGAATCTTTCATAGCATCATGAGCCTTCTTAGGCTCAAGCTGGGATAGAAAGCAAGAAAGCACTGTATGCTGTTGGTCTTGCATATCTTGCAGCCTGCTTTGATTTCTTGTCATCATAGGAGAAGAGATATCTCCTATTACCAGCTGAGGAGGATGATTCTTTTGAGTTCTTGTTTGATGACTAGGTTCTTCATTGAGTCCCACCTCTAGATTAGTGTCATTCAACTCAACTGAAGTAATTTCAGCAGCTACTTCTGGTTCTGTATTTTCTTGACTCTCCTCATCTCTTCTTTCTTCTTCACTCTGATTTGGTTCAGTAGATGGCTCCTTTTCACAGTCTTCAACAGGATCCACTGTAGGTATGGGAAAAATCACAGACTGAGGTATGTTGTCTTGAACTTGTGTAGTCCCTGATCCTCCACTGCTTGAACCTGCATAATCATCACTACTGAAACCAAAAGAGTTAGTTAGTGAATCAATGTCAAACAGCCACTGAGGACCAGACCCAATAGGATTTGGTGTGTTCTCATTGCATTTGACATTGTCACTTTCCTCAATTATTCTAGAAGAAGTATTAAAAACTCTGTAGGCCTTACTTTGAGATAAGTAACCCACAAGAAATCCATCATCTGCCTTGCTATCAAACTTTCCTAAGTGAGATTTGGTATTGAGAATTGTACAAGGACACCCAAATGGTTTAAAAAATCCAATAAAGGGTTTTCTTTTATTTAAGAGCTCATAAGGTGTCTTGTTCTTTGGCTTGACCACTAGAACTCTGTTTTGGACATAACAGGCAGTATTAACTGCTTCAGCCCAGAAAGTAATTGGCAGTTTTGAATAAGCTAACAGAGATCTAGCAGCCTCAATTAGTGTCCTATTCCTTCTCTCAGCAACTCCATTTTGTTGTGGAGTCCTAGGAGCACTATATTGTCTCTCAATACCTTTTTCCTCACAAAAGGTGTTTAGATCAAGATTTTTAAATTCAGTTCCATTGTCTGATCTAATGACTTTTACTTTTTGATTAGTTTGGTTTTCAATTCTTAGAATAAAGGATTTGATCAGTCCACTTGTCTCATCCTTAGTCCTTAGAAAATATACCCAAGTAAATCTAGAGTAATCATCAACAATAACTAGGCAATATGATTTCTTCCCTATGCTCATCACATTTGTAGGACCAAACAGATCCATATGTAATAACTAGAGACAAGAAGAAATTGTGTTTAACTCTTTGGACTTATGAGAAGTTTTGTGTTGTTTGCCTTTAAGACAAGCAACACAATGATCATCACATGAAAAGACTTTTGATGGTAAACCTCTTACAAGGTTGTTTTTAACAAGTTTGTTCATTGTCTTGAAGTTCATGTGACACATCCTTCTGTGCCAAAGAGATGATTCATCCACAGAAGCTTTTGAAACAAGACAGTTCAGGGATGAATCACTTGAAACATTGTCCATGTCGAGACAATAAACATTCTCCTTTCTTGGAGTTCTAAGTAGTATCATGCTTTCATCAACTACCTTGAATCCTGGAGCAAGGATCATACATTATGTATTGGTAAATAATATACTATGTTGTTTGTCACAAACCTGTGATACACTTAACAGGTTGTACTTTAACTGATCAACATAGTAGACATCCTCAAATGTCATCTTACCTTTTGTGACATTACCTTTTCCACTTATTTTTTCACCTGCAAGATTGTCTCCAAATACAATATGTCCTCCATTGATATGCTTGAAATCTTGAAGGCATGACATGTTGCTTGTCATGTGCCTAGAGCAACCACTATCCACATGCCAAATGCTCTTCCCCTTGAGCTGTTGGTTGCCCTGCACATAAGATAAATCAGTTAGTATTGATTAGGAACCCAAGCCAAAGTGGTCTTGGGTACCCCTTTCTCATCAAAATATTTACATTCCTTCTTGACAAGATTTTTAAACTTTGACTCCTCATTGCTGGAGTTATTTGTCACAATAATGGGTTTGGCTGCACATTTGCTAGAAGCAGTACTGGTTTTAGAAGAACTGACTGCATTAGCAGCACTTGCATGCTTAGCAGTACTAACCTTGTTAGAAGTAGTAACTGTGTCAGCAGCAGTAACTGTGTTAGCAGTAGTAACCTTTGAAGAAGTACTAACAGTGTTAGAAGCATTAAAATTCTCAGCAGTACTAACACTGGTAGCAGCAGTATTACTTCTGGCAGCACTCTCCCTGTCAGCAGTACTATTTGATGTAGCAGTACTAACAGTTTTAGTGCTTCTAGGCACCCATATTTTAATACTCTCTTTCAAAACCTTTTTCTTCAGTTGGCCTTTGGTTTCAACAGATTTCTTAGCCACATGTTTCTTTCCAGCCTTCCTATAACCAACAAGTTTTTGCACAAATCTTTGAAAGTTCATCCTTTGGTTAATAGGATTAAAGAAACAGTACTTAGTCAAATGATTTAACTTGCCACATATGAAACAAGGTTTTGGTCTGATTATTTTACTCAGATCAACTCCTTGTTTCTGAGCCCATTGATTATTCCAGTTTCTTTGATTACCTCTCTTTGTACCAGAATTTAGGCTCTCAGTTTTATTGCAAGCACACTGTTTACAAGGGCCAGGATTCACAACAGTGGTCTGTTTGTAATGGATCTTGTTGGCCTTTCCTTTGGTCTTCTCTATCTCTTTAGACTTGACCCAGATTTTTCCACATCCCTCATTGGTGATGATGTTGTTTTCTAAGGGTATCTCTTTACTCACAGCATTGTTCTTATTCTCACTAGCTTCTTTCTCAGTCATATCCTCAACAACTACCTCATCCAATGGATCTATCTTAAATGCTTCCTCAGACAAGTTCTTTTTCTCCTTGGTCTCTAACAGGTCTGATGTAGGAGGGATGTAGTTGTTGTTGTAAAGAGGGGGTGTGTTGTTGTATCCAACACCAGGCTTCATCTTATCATGAATCTGAGCCTTTAGAAGAGAATCCATTGCTTTTGAAGCGTATGAAAACTTTTCTATATCAAGCTTAACCTTAGCTAGTTCTTCTTTCAACCTATCATTCTCTTCTTTGGACTTAGACAGTTTGGTCTCTAACTCATTCTTTTCCCACTTCCAGTAGTTTGTGTCATAAGAGTGTTGAAGTTCATTGGCTTGGAAGCCTTTGATTTGTTCTTCAAACCTCTCAACTATCAACACATAATCTCTTCTGTCCTTTTCTAATCTTTTGAGGTCATCACACATGTTTTGGTTATGATCCCTGTACCTTTTGACAATGTCTATGCAAGATTGAGTACAAAGATTAGAAATTACCTCAGAAGAGAGATCAGACACCTCTGCCATAAGAGCTTGATTCTGAATGGCTTCCTCAGCTTGGTCACTCCAGTCAAACCCCATTCCTTGTTGAGAAACAAGGGCTTGAGCAGAGTTCTTGTTTTGATTGTAGCCTCCATTCTGAGCTTGTTGGTGGTTGTTATTTGGCACACCACTTCTGCACTCTCTAGCAAAGTGTCCCTTCATGTGGCACTTATAGCATTCCACCTTTGTTTTGTCAAAACCAGCTCCATCTTCTCTTCTTTGAGAGAAGTTGTTCCTTCCAGTTCTTTTAATAAACTTCTTCACCCTCATAGATAACATGGCCATCTGCCATTTAATGTCCATCTCCTCCAGATCATCAGGGTGAATTTGTTCTAGATCATCATTAATCAAGGAGTTGTTGCTATGACTTGCCAAAAAGGCTTCAAAGACAGTTTCAGTGCCTTTTTCTGAATTTACTCTACTAGCAGCACTAACTGCTTCAGGGTTGGCAGTAGTATCAGTGGATGCTGATAGAAGTGTTGCATTATGAATATACCCAGTAGGCTTCTTCTTAGCTTCTACTTCTGATTCAAAAACTCTTAGATCATTATACAGATTGTTGGGTCTGAAATATGCCAAGGATAGTTACTACTTCTAGTTCAACATGGTTACTACTTCTAGTTCAACATGGTTAATACTTCTGAAGTTAATATTCAACATGGTTACTACTTCTGTGGTTAATATTGCTAGTTGTAGTTAATGCTGCTAGAAGAAAACAGTTAATACTTCTAGTTAGTACTTCTGATATTAATGCTTCTTGTTAATGCTGCTAGAAGAAAACAGTTAATACTTCTAGTTAGTACTTCTGTTATTAATGCTGCTAGTTGATGATTAATGTTGCTCAACAAGATTAGTACTGCTAGTTCAAAGTTAGTACTGCTTGAAGAGATTAGTACTGCTAGTTCAAAGTTAGTACTGCTTGAAGAGATTAATGCTGCTGAGCATGGTTAGTACTGCTAGAGTTAATACTGCTCAGAGTATTAATGCTGCTTATGATTAATACTGCTTATAAGATGGAGATCTGTATGGAAAGGATGACAGCTGGATAAACTGAAGATATTCATGGAAGCTTAGAGATAATGATGGAAGATATTCTGAAGATATTTTATTTATTGTAATTATCTTTTTATTCAGTATATGTACAGATTTGATAGAATAGTTTAGACAGAGATTAATTCATTGATTCTAAGTTTTAGTTCTAGAGAGAAAATCAACCTCAAGACATAGATCCTAATTCTAGAGAAGTAGAATTCGTATTGGTGAGCATGTTCATCAATATTGAGGTTGTTTGTTTAATCTTGTAACTTCAAGCATTCAATACAAGTTTACAAGTTGTTGATTATATACTGTTTTGGTTTACTGTTTTATTGAATATCAAAGTGTTATTCCGCAAACTTCTTTGATATTAGTTTCTGAGAATTTATTCTTGTTGAGAATCCGATCCTGACAAGTGGTATCAGAGCTAGTATTCTCAGAAACCTGCAATCATCATTCTTCCTTGAAATCAGAAATCATCAATGGCTAAAGTTTCAGATTCTTCAAGCACAGAAATCCCCACAGAGGTAAGGTCTAATCTTTGCTCTAAAACTTGTATGGAAACTGTTAAAAGGTACAGGCATCACAACCAGACAATGAGTGATGACCTTAAAAGATTAGAGAGAGATATAAAAGACTATGTAAGAATTGTTGAGAGTTTTGAGGAACAGATCAAGAGTTTCCAAGCCAATGAGCTTCAACACTCTTATGACTCAAACTACTGGAAGTGAGAGAAAGATCAGTATGAGTCTAAGCTTAAACAGAAAGAAGAGGAGAATCAGAAGATAAAGAGTGAGTTTGAGAAAGCAAAGCTGGATATTGAGAAATTTTCCAATGCTTCTAAAGCAATGGACTCTTTGCTCCAAACTCAAATCCATGACAAACTTAGAAGAGGAATAGGTTATAACACCACACCACCACCATACAACAACAATTACATCCCTCCTATATCAGACTTGCTAGAGACCAAGAATAGGAAGAAATTGTCTGATGAAGCCACTAAGGTAGATCCATTAGACAAAGTGGTGGTTGAAACAGACTCTGAAGAAGAGTACTCTAATAATAAGAGTAAGGAGAACACTGTGAGTGGTGAGATTCCCCTAGAAAATCACATTATCACCAATGAGGGATGTGGAAAGACTTGGGTCAAATCTAAGGACATAGAAAAGACAGAGGGAAAGTCTGGTAAGGTCCACTACAAACAGACAACAGTTGTGAATCCTGTCCCTTGCAAACAGTGTACTTGCAATAAATCTGAGCCCCAAAAATATGATAAAAGGAGGGGAAATCAAAGAAACTGGAATAATCAGTGGGCACAAAAACAAGGGGTTGATCTGAGTAAAATCAATAGACCAAAACCTTGTTTTATCTGTGGAAAGCTTAATCATGTTGCCAAATACTGTTATTACAATCCTATCAACCAAAGAGTTAATTTTCAAAGACAAACTCAAAACTCCTTTGG
Organism: Arctium minus; assembly: GCA_954870635.1. Classification (NCBI taxonomy): domain Eukaryota; kingdom Viridiplantae; phylum Streptophyta; class Magnoliopsida; order Asterales; family Asteraceae; genus Arctium; species Arctium minus. Next base: position 21,116,746 of record OX941090.1, on the reverse strand, counting down.
TTATAGGAAGCAAGGAAGGAATCAAATGGCTGAGAACAGAGCACCTAAAAAGTCTCATGTTCAAAATAAGTTTGCTAAACCAAAGAAACATACTCCAAATAAGCCAAGGAGTAATTTAAACACAAAGAAAGCAAACAACTTTGCTCAAATTTGGGTTCCAATTGCAAAGAAACCTGTTAGTACTGCTATCCCAGATAATATTGCTTACAAGAATAGTGCTGCTAACTTGATTAGTACTGCTAACCAAGTTAGTACTGCTAACAAGGCTAGTGCTGCTTCTAGTAGTAATGCAGCCAAGCCTATAATCTTGACAAAGTACTCAAGTCATGAGATTCCTAAACAACTCATTCAGACCAAACTGACAGATTATATTAATGAGAAAGGTCAACCCAATACCACTTTGGCTTGGGTTCCATCAAAGACTAACTGATTTATCAAGTGTGCAGGGCAATCAAAAGCTCAAGAGGAAGAGCATTTGGAATGAAGATAATGGTTGCTCTTGGCACATAACAAGGAACATGGATTGCCTTCAAATTCTTCAAAAGATTTGATGGAGGACATGTTACTTCTGATCCAGCAGAAGGTAAGAAAAGTGTTTCAGGTTGCTAATACTGAAAGGTAGTTAGTACTTCTAGTTCAGTGAATACTGTCAGACTGTGTTAATGCTCCTGGTATGTGTTACTACTGCCAGTCTGTGTTAATGCTGCTAATAAGTGTTACTACTGCTAATGTAAGTTTTCTATACCTAAAAATGATCTTCAATGATTTAATGTCAAACCTGGATATCAATCAAAAAGTTTTTATCTGTATCCAAGGTTTGTACAAGAAGTACTTAATAATGAATTGACGGACATACCTCACTTTGATGAGGTATATGTACCTAAACCCCCTAAAGGCAAGGTTTTCTCAAACATGAGAAGATCTGCTAGGGACTCTGAAGGAGTTGACACCCCATTGTTCTCAACAATGATGGTGGTGTCCCACAATCAAGAAGGTAAGGCATCAGGGTCAAAGCCCTCATTAGACCAACCCACTGATGACCTATCCATACCTTCCACTACAAAGCATAAATCTTCAGATTTCTTTTGTCAAACCAACATTCCCAATTACCATACTATATAAGGAAAAGATACAGAAGGTTCCTTCCCTTCTTGTATCCTCAACCTCAAAACCTACAAGCCCTCTGATGGAGCATTTTTCATCAGAGAATATCCAAAGGGAAACCATAGAGGTGTCTCCCAACCTCAAGAAGGTGCTCAATACGGAGATGCAAGAGAATATGGGTTGTAAGGCTCACACTATTGACTTTGCACAAAGTGCAGGACAGGACAGTGTGAACATTACTAAGACCTTCCCCATGGCAACTTTAGATGAGTAATTATCTAAAGGTCCCAGGTGCCAAGAAACCAAGGGAGTAGAAGGTACTTCTGCTAGGCAGAAGATCTCTACTAAAAGATCCAAGGATCCTTCAAGGGTGGTAAAACATCTAAAGGAGGTGAGGACAGTTTAACTACAAAGAATTGATGGATACACTTGGTACAATTAGTCTGAAAGTTCACAATCAAATTATGGAGATAAAAGAGATGAAAAGGTGATCACTTCTTATCACTAGCAGATAGATCATATCAAGAAGTTGGTACTGAAAAAGAAGAAAATTAAAGTTTGTATTGATATGAAATCTTATTTTGAGGGGGAGATAAGTGAAGAAGCTGAAACAAAGCAGTAACTACATCAGAAACAGAAAAGAAGATAACAGCAGAAACTGAATCAAGAAGAACTAGAAATTACAGAAAGTTTTGAAATTATCATAAAGACCTTATGCTGAAGAACTTAACTTCTCAGTTTTGAAAAGTTAAGTTAGGGGGAGATTGTTGGGTCTGAAATATGCCAAGGATAGTTACTACTTCTAGTTCAACATGGTTACTACTTCTAGTTCAACATGGTTAATACTTCTGAAGTTAATATTCAACATGGTTACTACTTCTGTGGTTAATATTGCTAGTTGTAGTTAATGCTGCTAGAAGAAAACAGTTAATACTTCTAGTTAGTACTTCTGATATTAATGCTTCTTGTTAATGCTGCTAGAAGAAAACAGTTAATACTTCTAGTTGTTAATACTTCTAGTTAGTACTTCTGTTATTAATGCTGCTAGTTGATGATTAATGTTGCTCAACAAGATTAGTACTGCTAGTTCAAAGTTAGTACTGCTTGAAGAGATTAGTACTGCTAGTTCAAAGTTAGTACTGCTTGAAGAGATTAATACTGCTGAGCATGGTTAGTACTGCTAGAGTTAATACTGCTCAGAGTATTAATGCTGCTTATGATTAATACTGCTTATAAGATGGAGATCTGTATGGAAAGGATGACAGCTGGATAAACTGAAGATATTCATGGAAGCTTAGAGATAATGATGGAAGATATTCTGAAGATATTTTATTTATTGTAATTATCTTTTTATTCAGTATATGTACAGATTTGATAGAATAGTTTAGACAGAGATTAATTCATTGATTCTAAGTTTTAGTTCTAGAGAGAAAATCAACCTCAAGGCATAGATCCTAATTCTAGAGAAGTAGAATTCGTATTGGTGAGCCTGTTCATCAATATTGAGGTTGTTTGTTTAATCTTGTAACTTCAAGCATTCAATACAAGTTTACAAGTTGTTGATTATATACTGTTTTGGTTTACTGTTTTATTGAATATCAAAGTGTTATTCCGCAAACTTCTTTGATATTAGTTTCTGAGAATTTATTCTTGTTGAGAATCCGATCCTGACACAGATCATCTAGTTCCTTCTCTTCCAGATTGTCACTCTGTCTATATGAGACAGTGTACATAGTCCATTCATCCCCAAGAGATCTGAGGAACTTCCTGTTGATATCATCTTGCTCCATCTTTACTCCAACAGTAGCCAGTTCACCAATAAGCTTGTTGAACCTGTCAAAAGTTTGAGTCATAGACTCATTCTTTGAAGAAGTGAAGTTCTCATACTGTTGCTTCAGAACATCCCTTTGATTTCTTTTGGTGCTCTTAGTTCCAGCAAATCTTTTCTCTAGAGCATTCCAGAGAATCTGAGCATCAGTGCAGTTGCAGAATTGATGCTGATATTCATTGGGGATGGCCAAGAGCAGAGTGCTCAAGGCCTTCATCTATGTCTGTCGGATCTTCCTCTCACCATCCGTCTTTGGTGGAGATCTTTTCCCATCTGGTCCAATCTGACCTTCAGTAGAGGGACCATTCTCAATGACATCCCACATTGAGTAGTCAGCAAGGAGAATGTATTGCCTGATTCTGATCTTCCACATGTCAAACTCATTGGGTTTGAGCATTGGAACCTTAGAGACAAGAGTACTGTTTGATTCTGCAAAGTTTTCCATGATGAATGAATGAATGTTTCTGAGAGAACAGGCTCTGATACCACTTGTCAGGATCGAATTCTCAACAAGAATTATGAATACTCAGAAACAATATTAAAGAAGCTGGGGAATAGCACTTTAATATTCAATAAGCAGAAAAACAATGAAACAGTGAATCACAATCAACTTGTAAACTTTATTTAATGATTCAAGTTACAAGCTTTTCATTCACAACCTCAATCTTGAAGAACAGGCTCTTTCAAGACGAATTCTACTTCTATAGAATTAGGAACTATGCCTTGAGGTTGATTCTCTCTCTATCTCAAAAACTCAGAATTAATTCTCTCTTTCTAACTATTCTAAACAATTCTATATATACTGAAAATAAAGATAATTACAAAACTTAAAAAGATCTTCAAAATAATCTTCATAATTATCTTCAAGCTTTCCATGTTTATCTCCAGACGCTATCTCTTCAGCATTATCTTCACATTATCTTAGAAGCAACATTAATCACCTTGATCACCTTAGAAGCATTAACTGAGTCTTGGCAGCATTAACTACTAAGCAGCACTAACTACTAGCAGTACTAACTAGCTAAGCAGTACTAACTTTGTTCAAGCAGCACTAACTTTGACTAGCAGTATTAATTCTACTAGAAGTAGTAATACCTAGCAGTATTAACTTTGAGATCCTCTGGCAATACTAACTCTGAACTAGCAGCATTAATGACTTGGTTACATCTTCAGTTCCCAACACAAGATTCTATTTTTGGCCTTTCTTCTGATTTTCAAGTAAACAAAAAGGAATTTCTAAAATCTGAAATTTTTTCTCAAAATTTTTCTAACTCCGAGGTAAGTTCAGATTTATTGGTTGATCAGTTGGGTCTCTTAGGTAAAATTGCTTCTTCTGATTCAAATATTAAATCGAAATTTTTTGATGAATCTTTTACGCTAAATGATGATTATTATAAACCAAAGCGTAAAAGAAGACGGTCTAAGAAGTCAAAGAAACAAGATCAAGTCATTTCTGACAGTTCTAATTCTTCTGATTCAATAATTTCAGATAGGACTCTGAGCGCTCCTTCAAGACAGATATGGAGAATCAAGCGGACATCAGATGATTCTACGACTGATGAAGATAGATATGTAGACAAATATTATAAAAGTGATTCATTTGCTTCTTGTAATAAAATTTCAAAATATTCAATAAAGCAAATGATTCAAATTTCCAAAAATGTCTCATATTCTTCTTCTGATTCTAGTTCAGATGATTATGCTTTCTCTTCTACTGATTCTTATGTTCTTTTGTCTGACAATCTTTCTCATGCCTTGTATGTCAAATCTTACAAATATTTCCCCACAAGAACTGCAACTAACTTTCATGGACCCAAATACAAGTGGGTTCCAAAACCAAAGATTGTTTCTGAGTTGCAGGCACCTAATGTCAAGGGGGAGTAAGAGCAATTTGGCTTCTGAGTACTTCAGCTCAGAACCCGTACTTCAATGGTCTACGACTTCTAGACATGTCAGTTTAGGACTCGTTCTTCAATGCTTTTAGCTTCTGACTAATGAGAAACTGTGAGTACATCTACTTAATTCCGCTGCATATATCTCTGTTTATGAGGTTGTTCAAGTTTTCTCAAATGTTTTTTTTTCATGAATCTGAGCAAACTCAACTAACTCTTGAATTTGTACATCCAAATCTTTCATTTGAGACACAAATTCATTATTCATTATGTGGAAGATAATATTATTGAATTTTATTTTGTTTCGACTAAATATCATTTTGCCGAATTCTTTACATTTGTTTTAAATTTTCAAACTCGGCATTTGAATTTAAAAGTTAAAATCTTTACAAATTTTATTCTATAAAGTAAACGTTTTACCGATTTTCTTTCTTTTGAATAAAATGTGTGTTTAGGATAAATTTTCAAGTTGCTTTGTTAATGTTAAAGTTTTATATGTTCAACTTTCAAATCTTTTAAAAGTCGAAAAGTCAGCAACATGTTTGAAGCTTTTGCATTCTGCTTTAAAGATATGTGATTCGGAATATTTATAGTTTACAATGCTTGGAAATCCTAAAAAGTCTTAATTATGGATCGTAATGAAAATATGGGCTAAGCACTTAGATGTAAAACTAAGTAATTGAGATGTATTTTAAATATATAAAATACAGAAATCTCTAAGTTTAAAAGTTTGTACCTGTGACCTTTCTGGTTTGGGAAAGTAAGTTATGTGGGATGTTTGTCATCTGGTCCCCTAAAGTCAATTAATCTAGGAGTGATCGAACCTAAATCCTTCTATCGAATCAGATCGAAAGTCATGTTCTACTTGTATGAATGGGTTTAGGATGTGTCGATGTAGCCTTTCTGATCTGGGAAAGTAAGTTCCAAGGGGTGTTTGACACCTAGTCCCCTAAGGCCAACTGGTCTGGGAGCGACTGACTCAAATCCTGCAATAGGGTCAGATAGAAAGTTACGTTTACGGAATGTTCTTTACTTACCAAACTTTTTGATTAAAAAGATGCCAAAGTGCACAAGCTTAAAAGATGCCAAAGAGCACACTCATGTGAAGATGCCAATGTGCATAATGCTAAAAGATGCCAATGAGCACACATCTCATGATACTTGGTGATATGTTTGAGTTGCGATAAACCTGTAAATTTGTGAAAGTCTTAATTTTTGATGGCTTAGTGTGAGTACATGCAAAGTTCTCTATTATATTTTTAGAATTACATTTTTTCTTGAAGCTAATCAAAGTTCGCATGCTAGCACACTGAATAGATTGATGAAAGTTTTTGAAATTGAACATGTATTAACTTGATATGCAATAAAACTTGTATTTGTATCCAACTACATATATTTGATTTCATTTGATAGATAAATCTGTGATATTTTACTAATTAGAATTTAATTTGTTTAGTGTTTAAAATTTTATATATTTAGTTGTTTCAAAATACATATTCAATATATTTTTCTTTCTACTTTGATGTTTCAATTCTTGTGTTCTCATATATCTTTGTCAATGGGTTTGTGCATTTTTCAAGGGGGAGTGAATAAGAAAATTTTTATGAAAGTTCATATCTGTTTTCGAGGGGGAGTATCTGATTCTCTATATGAATGCTAACTTGAATTGTTATATTTAGTGCATTTGTGTAGGGGGAGTCAAAGATCTTAACAGGTGAAAATTTTCAAATTCCAAGTCATATTTGCGCCAACAGTTGGTAGAACAAAACTTAGATTTGCGCCAACAGTTTCTAGCGCAAACCAAGCTTTGCGCATCTTTCAGCTCGTGCAAAACTAACTTTGCGCTTTCTTCTGCTAGCGCAAAACTAAGTTTGCGCCACCAACAGTTAGCGCAAACCTTCTCTTTTCTTCCTTTACTCTGATTTTGCAGATCTGAAGTTGTCTCGTCTCCAACATTTGCATGACCAAGTTGATCCAGATCATCAAGGTCATGAGGGGGAGAAGTTAAGGAGAAGTTAAAGAGACAAAGAGTTCAAACGTTTATCTGCTGATCAAGATTCGCTCAAGATTCTATACTCTCTCAGCTACTTATTCTTTTGCTGATCAAGCTCCGACCATTACAGCTTATTCAAGTTCATTTGAAAGAGATGTGTCGTCTAGAGCACAAGTTGATGAACCAATTGTTCTTTCAAGATTATTACATACTGGTCCAGTCTTGTCAAGGCAGCAAAAGCAACTGAGATTGAAAGATGCTGAGGAGAAATTTTTTTTGGTCAAGAAAGCTTCGCAAAGTCGCTTAGATGGTTTGTGCTGATTTAGAAGATGATTTTGTAGACCACAACGCCAATGATTACTAAGGGGGAGATTGTTAAGTATGATTTTATAGTAATCAATGTATTTATAGGCTTGATCTAATACTGTGTTTTGAGGCTTATCTGTGTTGTATTAGCCAAGGGTATTTAAGTCCCTTATGGCTTTGGTTGTTGTAAGGAACTCACGCATATTCAATACTACAGAATACCTTTGCGCTTTCAATATCTCTCTCTCTACTTTCTCTCTCTAAATATTTAGTGATTTTGGGATTATCAAGTTGAGTCTTTACTTTAAGTGCCATTTTTTTATTATTGATATTGCATGCCTTGCCATCATGTTAGATCTAAGCTTTGATTTGAAAATATTTCGTTTGATAGTATGTTTAATGCGGAGATGAATGTGTTAAGGCGAGAGGTTAATGGTGATATCGGTGAGCTTTCAAAGAAAGTAGACATGCTTTTAGGTGGGTTGATTGGGGGAGATAGTGAGGTGTATCAGATCTATAACTCATGCAATTACTGTGGGGATCTCTTACATTATGTTGAGAACTATCCTGGATACTATTTTGAGAGGGTCAATGATCAAAATTCATGCACTTACTATGGTGATCCATGGCATTCTATAAATGATTGTGCAATTTTTTCATGATGGTTGTAAAGTCTAAGGTCCATAAATTATAATGAAAACATGTTTTCTGATTCTTATAACCCAGGATTTCCAGAACAACCAGACTTCTCTTGGGAATGTCAAAATGAAAGTCACTCAAGTCAGCCTAGTTTTCTAAGTCAATATCACTCAGGCGATTACCACAAAAACGATCAGTTTCAAAACCATAATTTTTGTGGCAATAATTACAAAAATAATCAAGAATCATCATTGCTCGAAGAACAATGCAAGACATGATGTCAATGATGAAAGAACAAATGCATTTCGCGAACAATGTTACCCAATCTGTTGCGGCCCTTAAAACAAAAGTTAGCCAATTGACTGAACACTTAATTGAAATAGATGAGTGTATACAACTAACCATGCCTAGGGAAAATTTAAGTGATGAAATTTTTGATGAAGTACCTTGGCAGAATGAACCTCACTTAGACATTGAACATGTTGAACATAATCAAAAGAAGGGTGAGGAAAAAGAGAGAAAAAATATAGTAGAGGTCTCATTAGAGCATGAACTAGAATTGGTGGATTTAGATGAGACCCAGACTTTGTTAGTTGAACCGATCACCTCCGATCAACTACCATGGGCTTATGAAGAGGGAGTTTCACCGAGTGTGGCACAAGAGCCTTCGAAAAATCCTGTCGACCAACCTCCTTCCCTTGAGCTAAACACATAACTTGATTGCATTCTTAGGCCTATCTTGAAATATCTTACCTTGGTAGAGAGAGGGTTGACTAAGGTTTCTGTGGGAATCAATTCATCCAGATGCATACATCCAGCTGTTGTTGAACCCAATGCAAACCCTTTAAGAGAGTTGAACCCAAGTTGGAGAGAGGTGAGCATTCATGAAGTTATCAAATGGTTGGATAGATCCTATTTGCACCCAATTAGAAAGCCACCATATAAGATAAATCTGAATTGAAGAGAGGTAAGCATACAAGAAGTGATCAAATGGTTAGATGGCAGGATCACATATCTTAGTAGTGAAAGAGCTTGGGTGAGGTAACACATTATTACTTGCCCCAACCTTGGATGGCTAGTCTGCATCGACTATAGAAAGTCGATTGCAATCAAACTTAGAGATTGTTTCCTTCCACTCGTTATGCATGAAAGAGTCGCGAAAGCATCACAGTGTAGGTACATAATTAACATATTGGTAACAAGATTAACACATGCCTGCGTTGGGTACATTTCTTTTCTTTTTGTATTTTATTTTTATCGCATTAGTTAGTCAGGTCGTAGTTAAATGAACTTTGTGGGTATGTTCACTGTAAACCCTTACGATACTTCACTCGTCCACTAGGGGGAACGTAGGGGTTTAAAAGGCTTGTTGCATATGCTAAGTGCAATCATGTTTCCCTACGAAAACGAGGATTTTTTTTGTTTAGTTCTTTTTATTAGGTTTTCTTTATTTCTTGTTTATCTTTGGTGGCCTCCGTCTCTAAGCTTGGAGCTTTTCTTAGTTGAGTCTCACTTCCCAGCATTGAGGACAATGAATATCTCTAAGTTGGGGAGGGGGAAATTTGAAAATTTTCTGATTGATTAATGTTGAATCTCTATTGTGCTTTAACGAAGTTGGCCCGAGCTTTTATGTTTTAACAGGAAAGTGCTGAGAAATCGCCGAAAGCTGACATTCCCATACAGGTCGAAGCTTACATGGATTAATCAACACTGCACCCAGTCATGCATTGGAAGAACAGCCATGAGAGTTTTTTGTTCCTCTCATTTTTATTTGTGTTTTCTTTAGCATAATTGCATACATTGTGGACAATGCATGAGATAAAAGTGTGGGGTGTTAAAAACATAAATAATTGATTTGTTTTAGGGAAATAATTCTTTTACATACATAAGCATAACGAAAAATTTCTTATTAGACTCTAAGGAACATATAACACTAATGAATCGGTTGATTAGTCACCTAAGACCACTTGGTGTGTCTTGCTATTTGAAACTAGCATTGACTGGTTGGCTGAACACATCTAATCCATGAGACAATTGAGCCTTATGACTAAAACATCCAAATTAGTCTCATTTCACTTCAAGTGTGTATTACACCTCATGTGCATTAGTCTCTCTAGAACTTGCATCTATTCTCTTCAAGATTGCATTTAAGTCGTGCTTGCATACAAAAGAGATAAAGGCCATTTTTTATGTGAATGTCAACCACTTTTAGCCAAAAAGCATACCCTTAAAATGCAATCCACTTTATCAACCATTTTGAGCTTATAAACCCTTTCGTTTGACACACCTAAGCTACAAGACATGCAAGTCGAACACTTCCTACCCAACCTTAAGACTTTGGGGGTGTGACATTAGACCAAAGAGCTACATTGTAAATACCATGAAGTTGTGCTCTCAAAAGAAGAAAATAGCATAAAGCAAAGCCTCGAAATAAAAAAGGAAAAAGAAAAAAAGAAATCAGTAAAAAAAAAGTGGCACAAAGAAGGGGTTTAAAAGCCAGTATATGACCCATGTGAAAAAAAAAGGAGAAAATAAAAGAAAGAAAGAAAGAATAAAGGCATGCGGTCAGTGAAACGAAAAGTGCTCGAAGGGTTCAAACAGAACCACAATGTGACAAACTCTTGGTTTATTTCTCATAATGCTCCCTTAGTCTTAAAGGTTTAAATGTCACTTTACCATAACCATCCAACCCTACTCGCAGCCACCGTTACAGCCCTTGAAAAATACCTTTTGATTGTATCTTGCATGCACTTCCAGCGGTGGATAATGAGAATTTTCACAAGACTATGGTAGAGTATCAGTCACGTGAGGATGTTTGGAGTGGAACATTATAATCCAAACACGCGAGTGATTGAGTGAATCTTATCCTTAGTGAGAGCTTATCGGATCATTTCATGTTAGTTCTCGAAATAGTATGCACGTGCTAAGGGTTTGATGGTTGACTTATCCCATGTTCATGAAATGTTGTGAGTTCTAAGAGTTTAACTTGACCATTCTTGAATTGTCTGAAATAAACAGTTTTATTGCTCGAGGACGATCAATGTTTAAGTGTGGGGTGTTTTGATAGGTCGCTAAGTTTCACTTTATTTTCTCGAAAATCATGCTAAAATGATAAAACCGAACTATATTAATGTGTTTTTATATTTTGATAGGTTCAGAACACTTTGGAGATAAAAAGAACAAAAGAAGGATTTTTTGACAGATTTGCGCGACTGTGGCATTACAACCATATCTCACTCACCCGAACTCGGATTTAAGCGATTTAAAATGATCTGGAAAGCTAACAAACGGGCCTATGACTTTGAAGTTTTGAGTTTTCGTAAATTCAGAATGAATCTGGGCTGAATTTTACATCGAAGTCAGAAAACGTGTGTTGGACAGAAAAGGAATTAAAGAATTAAAGGTGTTACTATAAACCAAAAACAAACTTGCAGTGTAGTGGCAATGCGTGTGTAGGAAAATGGTGTTTGTTGCAAGTTCGAGTCCCATGTGCAGCATGCCTCTAATTTATTTTTTTAATTGAAATAACTTCAATGTTGGCCCAAATCCAACTGATATCTTAATCCCAATAAAGCCCAATTCTTGCCTGGCCCAACTCGTGAACAGGTGATATCTTAAGCCCAATTCTTGTCTGGCCCAACACATGAATAGGTGCAACATTAGGGCTAGTTTTGGGGTTATAAAAGAAAACAAAAGATAAAGAAGGAGGGGGGAGGTCGTAGGGGGATCGGCAGGCACAGGGCACAGCAGCCTTTTGCTGCTGTCTTGGTCGGAAAAAAAATATATCTTTTAGTTTTCTAAGGTTTTGAGATGTTTGAGGTTTCTTTTAAGTAGTATTTTTTAGCAAATCATATTTGTTAATTTTAGTTCAGTTTAAGAATAAGGTTTGATTTGTTGATTATTGATATTGTTGGTTATTGAAAGTATTGGATTAGATTTATTCGATAAAGTTTGTGGTTTTTTTTATCTAAGTAGAGAATGTTGAGTGATTAATCATAGGTTGAGATTGTTAGAGTGTAGGATGAAAAAATCGATCAGATGACCGGATTTCTTGAGAATCGTGTAAGTCACTTTCTGAATTGGTATTTCGACCCTATGCCTGGGTTGCACGAAATACAATATAGGATAAGACTTAAGAACACTATCGTTTTTAGGCACAAAAACGAGAGCAAATTTGCTGGAGAGTATGTATGATTATTTAAAACGTGAGTCTAAAACATAAGTGTATACGGTATATATACTAGTCCCATTCATAAAATAGGAAATAACGGAAATGGCAATGATTGCAAATTACTATCAATTATAGTCGGCTACAATCAATTTAGCTAAAATTAAGGGCTGGAAATAGTTGAGCATTAAATGTTCAGTAAATGCAGATTTAGTCCCAAAATAGGCACCAGAGCCTCTGGTCCAGAGACGCCCACCAGAGGCTCTGTCGTGCCATCAGAGGCTCTATCGTGCCAAAGAGGGTCGCCTCTGTCGTGCCATCAGAGGTTCTTCCATGCCATCAAAAGCTCTGTCGTGCCAAAGAGACTCTGCCTCTGCCGTTCCATCAGAGGCTCTATCGTGTGATCAGAGGCTCTGCCCCTTGGACCATCACCAAGGGCAGTGCCCCTTCACCCCCGCCATTTCATCGTGTCTGGGATCAAAATAGTCTTATAACAAGTGTGCACTCCGCACCACCTAACTTGTATTAGATCACAGTTTGAAACACATTAGTACTCGTGTTATACCAATTACACTTAAATGCCTGGTGACACTAAAATAACCAATAATCCTCCCCCATTTTAGTGTAACCCATGAAATATCATATTAAATTAAACAAACCAAACTTGTACATAAATGAAAATATCAAAACGATTGAATTTCCATATTAGTATTTTACACATTCCAAATATTCGAGAATCAAGGTGTCCCAAGGATTGAACCCATCAACTCATTTGAATACCTGAAGATAAAATACATACAAGTTTCTTATACTCGTCCAGCAAAATAAAACATGACACAATTATAAATCCGTGTGTCCTAATCCTCTCATGATTGTATAAAGGCCAAGTCCCCAACCTTTTGAAATGCGACTACACTTCACAATCACATAGGTAATTCCTTTACTTCGTGTACCTGCAAATACACTTTATCAAAGGAATTATTAAGAAGATATATTTCAACTTACCCACTGCGGAACTGAACACATACCTGGGATGATGCAAATTGTGTTACAATTTATAAGTGTGAGCTTTCCACATTGAATTCAACTTCTAATGTCATATTAGAAGGGAATTGGGTGTCTCACCTTTATAAATTTATAAGGACTTTAATCCCATCCCAATCGCAAACTTGTGCACTAAGTCTCTTGTCAGACCTTTAGTTAAATGATCTGCCAAATTTTGTTGCGTTCTAATAAACTCAACTGAAATTACACCATTCATGATTAATTCTCTAATCATACTATGTCTAACACACCCAGGTGTCTAGACTTCCCATTGTAAACTTGGCTATAAGCCTTGGCCAAAGTGGGCGCACTGTCACAATGGATTGAAATAGGTGCAATCGGCTTTGGCCACAATGGAATCTCATAAATTAAATTCTTTAGCCACTCCCCCTCTTTACCGATGGCGGCTAGTGCAAAAAACTTAGATTCCATTGTTGAGTTTGTAATACAAGTTTGCTTTTTGGATGCCCAAGAGATGGCACCTCCTCCAAGCAAGAATACCCAACTACTAGTTGAGGAATGATCCTCCATGTTGGATATCCAACTTGCATCCGAATAACCTTCTAAAACCAAAGGGTATCCTAAATATCTCAAACCATAATCCATGGTTCCCTTGAGATATTTGAATACTCTTTGAACCGCTTACCGGCTCAATCGTCCCACGACATAAGCAATATCGGGCCTGGTGCTTGTCATGGCGTACATCAAGCTACCAATGGCCTTAGAGTATTCAAGTTGTGAAATAGTCTTGCCCATATTAGGTATTAAGTTTACACTTGGATCCATGGGAGTGCTTACGGGAGAACACTCACTGTAATTAAACTTATTGAGAATTTTCTCAATATAATGCGACTGCATCATAACAATCCCTTTGTTAACCCCGTTTAATCCTTATACCAAGGATTACATCAGCCTCTCCCATGTCTTTCATGGAAAATTTAGATGACAACAATTTCTTGGTCTCATCTACTTGATTTTGGTCAGTTCCAAAAATTAACATGTCACTTACATACAAGCAGATGATCACACCCGCACCAGTAGCATCAAATCTACTAAACACATTTGTCACATTGGTTTAAAGCAAAACCACATGACAAAATAACTTCATCAAACTTTTGATGCCATTGTTTAGGTGCTTGTTTCATCCCGTACAAGGATTTCACTAGTTTACATACCTTATGTTCGTTTCCGGGCATAACGAAACCTTCCGGTTATTTCATGTAAACTTCCTCATGAAGATCGCCATTCAAGAAGGTTGTTTTAAAATCCATTTGATGGATAATCAGGTTGTGTATTGCCACCAAGGCGATTAACAATCTAATAGTCGAAATACGTGCCACCGGAGCATACGTATCGAAATAGTCAATACCGGGTTTTTGCCGAAACCCTTGAATTACTAACCGGGCCTTGAATTTATCAATCGTCCCATCAACTTTCATCTTCTTTTTGAAGATCCATTTGCATCCAAGTGGTTTAAAACCTGGAGGCAAATCCGATAACACCCAAGTGTTATTCGCAAGAATTGATGATATTTCGTCATCAATTGCTTCCTCCAAAAAATGACATCTCAAGACTCCATCGCCTCTTTGAAAGTCTTTGGGTCATCCTCAATACTATAACAATAAGAGTATTGAAGCCCAAGATCATCCCTTGAACCTTCCACCAAATACAGTTGGAATTCGGGACCGAAATTTTTGGCAATTCAACCTCTTTGGCTTCTCTGGACCTGCTGTGTTTCTGGACTTGAAACACCATCCAAACTTTCTGAATTTTGCGCTTTATTAGTTCTAGGAATCAGGTCCTTAGGCCTTTGCATTGATGAAAATCGCATCTCATCAAAAATCGCATCACGCGACTCGATTACGATGTTAATCGACATCAAATCATTAGATTCAATTACATATAACCTATAAGCCTTGGAATTTTCTGCATATCCAATGAATATACAATCAATTCCACATTCACCCAAAGTTTTCCTTATGGGTTCGGGTAGTTTTACAACAGCCCGACAACCCCAAATTCGAAAATAATTCAAATTCGGAGTTTTTTTGAACCAAAGTTCATATGGGGTTGTTTTGTTCCTTTTATTTGGAACTCTATTCAAAACATAACAGGATGTTAACATGGCCTCTCCCTAAAATCCCTCACTCAATCCTGAGTAGGAAAGCATCGAGTTTATCATTTCCTTTAAAACTCGATTTTTACGTTCGAAAACCCCGTTTTGTTGAGGTGTGTATGGTGCCGTCGTCTCATGGATGATACCAACTGATTGAAAGTATTGGGGATCCATGTATTCCCCTCCCTGATCAGTTCTAAGACATTTAATCGAATTACCCAATTGTAGTTCGACTTCGATTTTGAAAATTTTAAACTTATCTAAAGCTTCATCTTTAGCATACAAATGATATACATAACAAAACCGAGTATTGTCGTCAATAAAAGTGACAACATACTTCTTATTTCCCAAGGAGGGAGTGGAGTAGAAATCACACAGATCACTATGTACAAGATCCAAAACATTCGTATTCCGTTTAACGTTCGAAAAATGTTGTTTTGTAACTTTAGTGAGCATGCAAGTTTTGCATTTCTCCGCATTAATGTAAAAGGTTGGAATTAATCCATATTTTGACATTTCATGCATCCTTCTATAATTCACATGACCCAATCTAGCATGCCATAACATTGAATCAACAATTTTAGAAGAAGACGATGACGATATAAAAGCAGAATTTTCAGAACATAAAATTTTATTTATCACATTCAAACGGAACATACGATTACTCAAATAACCAAAACCAATAAAACGACCACCTCGAGATAGGATAAACCTATCCGATTCAAATACTTGTTTAAATCCAAGATTATTCAAACAACTACCACTCACTAAGTTCTTACGAATCCTAGGTACAAACAAAACATCAAACAATTTAAAATTATTTCAAGAAGAAAACTCTAAGTTAACTACTCCAACTCCACAAACTTGTGCACTCGACTCATTTCCCATATTCAGGACTAAACCGTCTTCAATCGGTGTTAATTTCTCGAACCACCGACGATCCTTGCAAATATGGATTGTCACTCCCGAGTCGATCCACCATGCACTGTCATCATCCTGCACATAAAAAGACTCAGGTATAAGTGAAACATAATTCTGGATGGAACAATCAAAGTTAGTCAAAAATTGACCTCCTTTCACTTGATCGCGATCATTAGACCCCGATCCACTTCCACTCGTACCAGCACCATTGTTGTTCAACTTCACCTGGTAATCACGTTTATGATGACCCACCTTGTTGCATCTCCAACACACCAAAGCCTTTTTCTTTTTAGAGGATTTGTTGGGTCCATCAAACTTACATTTCTTGCCTTTTCCGTTAATGTTGGAGTTGGCTTTCTTGTCCTCAACCATGTGAACAAAGGGCTGTCCAGATTCAACTTTCCCCTTGGATTTGTCATTTTCTTGCACCCGAAGAGATTCTTCGATGCGCAAATGACTCCCGAGTTGAACCAATGACAATTCCTCCTTTTGATGTTTCAAGTTATGCTTAAAATCTTTCCAAGACGGTGGTAGTTTGTCAATCACACTCGACACAGCAATAGATTCATCCATATTCATGTTGTGTAGTGTAAATTGACCCAAGATGAGAAGGATTTCATTATATTGTTCCATTACGGGCCTCGAGTCCACCATTTTATAATTGTTAAAATCGCTAACCAAGAACTTCTTACTAGAAGCATCTTCAGCGATATATTTCGACTCGAGGGAATTCCATATTTCCTGCGCACTCGCCACGTTTTGGTAGATATCAAGATGATAATCGCACACACCGTTTAAAATGTGTCCTCTACAGATATAATCATCATTCTCCCACTTGCTCCTTCTCCTTGTGTACTCCAGTGTCTCATCCTCCATCATTTTTGGCATGGGTGTACTCAGCACATACACTACCTTCAGAGCGGTCAACAGAAAGTGCATCTTTTTTTACCAACGTCTGAAGTCAATGCCTTCAAACTTCTCCAGCTTTCCGAACTTCAAAGTCATCTCTTTCACAGAATCGGCCATAATCGACATCAAGATATACCAATTCGACTGTTAAAGAGTAGGGGAAAAATAATCGATCAGATGATCAAATTTCTTGAGAATCGTGTAAGTCACTTTCCGAATTGGTATTTCGACTCTATGCCTGGGTTGCACGAAATCCAATATGGAATAAGACTCAAGAACATTATCGTTTTTAGGCACAAAAACGAGAGAAAATTTGCTAGAGAGTATGTATGATTATTTAAAACGTGAGTCTAAAACATAAGTATATACGGTATATATATACTAGTCCCATTCGTAAAATAGGAAATAACGGAAACGACAATGATTGCAAACTACTATCAATTATAGTCGGTTACAATCAATTTAGCTCAAATTAAGGGCTGGAAATAACTGACCATTAAATGCTCAGTAAATGCAGATTTAGTCCAAAAATAGGCACCAGAGCCTCTGGTCCAGAGACGCCCACCAGAGGCTCTGTCGTGCCATCAGAGCTTTGTCGTGCCAAAGAGGCTCTACCTCTGTAGTGCCATCAGAGGCTCTGTCGTGTCATTAAAGGCTCTGTTGTGCCAAAGAGGTTATGCCTCTGCCGTGCCATCAGAGGCTCTGCCATGCCATCAGAGGCTCTGTCGTTCCAAATAGACTCTGCCTCTGCCGTGCCATCAGAGGCTCTGCCCCCTTGAACCACCGCCAAGGGTTCTGCCCCTTGACCCCCGCCATTTCGTTGTGTCTAAGATCAAACTCGTCTTATAACAAGTGTGCACTCCGCACCACCTAACTTTGTATTAGATCACATCTTGAAACCCATTAGTACTCGTGTTATAACCAATTACAATTAAATGTCTGGTGACACTAAAATCACCAACAGAGATGATCTTGATGTTCTAGTTTTTTTTATGAAATTTTCGTTGCGAACGATATGTGACAGGTATTGTTAGCCTTGAATGATTTTGTATTTCGTTATTTCGTTAGTGTTAAAGTTTCTTTTTTAATTCGATTGAGAATTTTATACGACTCACAATCCAAATATTTTGAAGTAGTGTTATTTGTAATAATTAGATTTCGGTTTTTAGTTAGGTAATCTTTGAGCTTAATTGATTAATTAAGTAGTCAATCTTTGTGACACATGTGCATTCGGTTTAATACAAATCATTAAATTAACCACTGACTCCCTGAGAAGAACGATACCCGACTTACAATCTTTACTGATATGAGTTAGGTTTATAAATTTAAACCTTGTTGTGCATTTAACGACGCGTGCAACAGCTTTAGCATAGTTTGTTTATTTCCAACCTATTTAACAGAGTCTTGTGTTTTCTTATCATCTAAGCAAAAATAAAAAGAGTTTCCAGTGCTTTTATTGCTCTTATTGCTCTCTCGTTTAGTTGCTCTCCTTCTTTAATTTCCAACAAAATTGGTATAGAGCCAAGTTCCTTCAAGTACTGGGCATTTGATTTTTCTAAAAAAGGCGGCAAGCTCAAGCACTCTTAATGTGCCCCATTTTCAAAGGAGACTCACATGATTTTTGAAGCATTAAGATGAAGGCCTAGTTCATGTCTCAAGATCTATGAGAGTTGGTGGAGTCTGGTTATGCACAAACTAGTGAGGACAACGCTCGTCGCAAAAACCTTAAAAAACGTGATGCGAAACTCTCTTTTTCATCCAGCAAGTAGTAGACGAGAGCATATTTTCAAGAATAGAAACAACTACAACTTCAAAACAAGCATGGTCGATCCTTAAAACAAAGTATCAACGATCTATGCAAGTAACTATTGACAGTGATTGTTCGAATCATATGACAGGTGATCGATTGAAGTTCAAAGAGCTAGATGAGTCAATATAATCATAAGTTCGACTTGGTGAAAACAAAGAACTTTAGATTGAAGGATGAGGACCGAAAATTCTTGTGGTAGGTAACAAAACAAAACTCATTAAGGATGTTCACTTTGCACCTTCCTTAGCTCACAATTTAATAGGCGTAAAACAATTGTGGCAAAATGGATATTCTGTGATATTTAATGATAACAAATGTGTTGTAAAGCATAAAGCTACAAGTAAGTCTCTTGCAACTACTCACATGACGTAAAGTTGAATGTTTCCTCTTAACCTCTTTGAGCACACAGAATTTGCATTGGTGAACAAAGCAATTACAGATACTAAACTTTGGCACCTAAGATATGGTCATCTCAACATTGCTCGCCTACAATTGCTGGAAAATAAAGACATGGTCGGGGACCTCCCTAACATCATGTTGTTCGAGAAAGTTTGTGAAGGATGCATTCTCGAAAAACAAACTAAAAGGCCATTTCTAATAGGGGAGTCCAAACATGCAAGTAAGATACTGGAGCTAATTAATGTTGATCTTTGTGGACCGATGAGAACATACTCATTATCAGGTAGCAAGTATTTCTTGTTTCTTACAGATGACTAAAGCATGATGAGTTGGGTTTATTTTCTACGGCTCAAGTCTGAAACTTTTGAGCACTTCAAGAGGTTCAAAACCTTTGTAGAAAAACAAGCCAGAGAACCCATAAAAACACTTCGAACAAATCGTGGAAGTGAGTTTCTTTCACAAGAATTTATATACTTTTGTGACGAGTATGGTATTAAGAGAGAACTTACAGCGCCATACACACTGGAGCAAAATGGTATGGTAGAATGTAAATAAAACGATGATAGAGATGACTCGGTCGATGATAAAAGAAAAAGGATTACCCAATTCGTTTTGGGCTGAAGGCAATGCCACTGTGGTGTATCTGCTAAACATTTCCCTCACAAAAGTTATTTGGGATCAAACACCATACAAGGCATGGGACAGAAGTAAACCTTCAGTAAGCCACTTGCGGGTTTTTCCGTTGTGTTGGTTATGTTTTACATACTATGGAAATGCATAAGTTGAAAGAAAAGTCAACCAAATGTATTTTTATTGGATATTGCTCTAACTTGAAAGCATATCGGCTTTATGACCTCATAGTGGAAAAATCACCATAAGCAAAAATGTGGCGTTTGATGAGCAAAGTAGCTGGCAATGGGAAGAAAAGTCTAAAGGATCAAGTTCTCAACTTGAACTAAACGAACCGAAAAAAGAAACAACAAACACCTCTCACCTTCCAGCAACTCAATGCCAACGAAAATATACACATCAAGTTCGATCTTTTCGGTGTCCACTTCTCGTGACCTTTTAGAAGACGACCTTTTCAATTATCTAAGTCATTTACTAAACTTATGTCGAAGTGGACAGGGAAGAATTCCACAACGTTGATTCCCTATCGAAGGTGAGTTACCTTCTTCGTTGGCATTGTTTACTGAAGATCCATCAAGTGTTGAAGAAGCAATAAAACTACAAGAATGGAAATAAGCCATGGAATTAGAGCTTTAATCGATCAAAAAATCAAACATGGAAGCTATTCGATTTTCGTGAAAGTAAAAATTCATTTGGTTTGCAATGGATTTTTAAAACAAAAATCCTTGCAGATGGAAGCATTCAGAAATGAAAGGCTAGACTAGTGTTTAGAGGGTACATTCAACAATAAGGAATAGACTATGAGGAGATGTTCTCGCTGGTTGCTTATTTGTAACAATCTGAGTTATCTTGGTGCTTGTTGCCCAGAAACAATGGAAAATATTTCAATTCGACATCAAATCAACTTTTGTAAGTGGCGAGTTAGAAGAAGAATTCTACGTTACTCAACCACCGGGATTCGAGAAACCAAATAAAGGAAATAAAGTATTTCATCTCAAGAAAGCGCTTTATGGATTGAAGCAAGTGCCACGAGTTTGGTATAGCAAAAGCGATGGTTTTTTCTCACAAAATTGGATTCGAGAGAAGCATGCATGAGCCAACTTTATATATGAAGAATCAAGGCGAAGGTAATTTCGTGATAGCAAGCTTATAAAATCGATGATATGATTTATACCGGATCATTGTTGCATGTTATGTCTGAGTTTAAAGAGTCCATGAAGAATATGTTTGACATGACTGATCTAGGATAATTGAAGTATTTCCTAGGACTAGAAGTGAATCAAACAAAAGATGGAACATTCATATCACAAAGGAAATATGTCAAAGACAGTTTAGAAAGATTCAATATGTTGAATTGCAAATTTTCTAGCACTCGAATGAACACAAGTGAGAAATTGAGGCCAAATGACGAAACAGGTTAGCAGATGCAAGCTTGTACAAGAGTCTAATTGGTAGACTCATTTACGTCACACATTCTCTTCCAGATGTGAGCTTTGCTGTTGGGATCCTATCTTGGTTCATGCACAATCCGAGTCAGCATCACTTTGAAGCATCAAAGGGAACAATGAACTTATGTATTTGGTATCGTGAAGTGGAAGATTCTAGTCTCAAAGGATATAGTGATAGCGATTGGGGTGGCTCAACAGCAAATAGACTAAGCCAATGTTCTAAAAAACGCGCCTTGGCACACCATGGAGTCGAGGCGTGAACTTGCTGCCACGTTTACCCCGTTGGCATGAATACAATGCGTGGAGCTCATTATGGCACGCCATGGCCCGCTATGGTGCGTTATTGCGTTACAAATTTGTGTACTTGTAAATTCAATTAGAATTTGCCCGTTAGTATCGATTAGAATTTAGAAATTCTTTTGTTTATCATTTTATATAAATTTAAATAGTTAATAACCTAATCATTATTATTCAAGTCACTGACATAAACGCGCGCGCGCGCACACACACACACACACACACACACACACACACATATATATATATATATATATATATATACTCTACAGATTTGTCGCCTTAAGCCACGCCTTGGAAAACGCCATGGCCTCATCGTAACTCGTAAGGCTTGAGGCTTGACTTTTGTCGTCACGCCATGCCTCAGGCCATTTAGAACCTTGGAGGAAACACAACAGGAAATTTCTTTATACTCGGGTCGGTTACCTTTTCTTGGAGTTAAAGGAAATAAGCAACAGTAGTACTCTCCACCATTGAATCAGAATATGCAGCTACAATATCTACAACCTGTCAAGTAGTTTGGCTTTGAAGACTCATGAGTGATATCGGAATGATGCAAAACAATGCAACTGCGATATTCTACGATAGGATGTTAGTTGTCATGCTTGGAAGAAATCCGGTTTTCCACAACCGGACTAAGCATATTGAAATCAAAAACCATTTCATAAGAGTACTCATGGCAAAGGGTGAAGTTAAATTAGAAAGCGTCAATATTGAGGAACAACTTGTTGATCTTATGACGAAAAGTCTACCATTCTTGAAACATGAGATTTTTTGTCTTCTATTGGGACTAACATAGTTCGAATGAAAGAGGAGTGTTACTTAATTCAAACTAGGTAGTCCAACTTAGATGTTAAATAAAGCCCATAGATTAGGAGATACTCTTGTCTTATGAGTCTGTTGAGAGTCTTTAACATAGTTTGTTATTTTCCAACCTATTTAGCATAAACTTGTGTTTTCTTGTCATCTAAGCAAAAATAAAAAGAGTTTCCAGTGCTTTTATTACTCTCATTGCTTTCTCATATAGTTTCCCTCCATCTTTAATTTCTAACAGTTGCTACTTCGTTTTCTGCTTCTACTCTATGAAATCTCGATTAGGGATTTTATGATAGGGTATTGTGTTTAACTACCAATAAAATAAACAGTGATAAAAAAAACTTCTAAAGCTCGATGAAATCCCAATGCACACTAAATCTGGATCTGATTTTGGTTTTTTCGATGAAGTCAGGGTGTAAACGCATTTTCCAGTGTGAGTTGTTACTTCTGTTCCAATAATTGTTCTCACTTTTGTTCCATTTTTTCTTTTTGATTTTCCTCTTAAAAGAATTGGCTTTTTGTTGTATTATTCGATATGGGTTTCAATTTTGTGATATGGGTTTCGGTTTTATTATATAAACCTATGGTTTTGGGTTATGTTTTGTGTGTGCGAGAGAGAGAATGAGTGTGTGTGTGTGTGTGTGTGTGTGTGTGTGAGAGAGAGAGAGAGAGAGAGTTGCCTTCGTAGGTGCCATAGATGATGACTAGAATGGTGCTGGAGACGAGGAGGTTGGCCGGAGGATGAATCAAATTGATTGGGTTTTGGTTCTTTTTTCCTCCTCAAACCACATCTAGATTTGTATCATAAAAATTTCATTAGAAAAGGAATTGGAAGGACCAAAATGCCCTCACCTGCGGCACGTGAAGGATACTTAACAGAGGGTTAGTTAACAAAATCACGACAAGGGATTCAATCTGCAATAAAACTAAAACCACAATGATGGTACATGTAATTATTTTGTTTGGGAGACTTGATCCATAATTTTCATATAACCTTAAATTTGTAATTTACTCAACATATGATTTCTATTTTATAATTTAATTTCAACATTTTTTTGGTGAATATGTAATTAAAAATTATTTCTCTTTCATATTAATTATTTTTTAAGAATTTTTTTTAATTTAAAGAGTTACGGTCTCTATCCTATTTCTTATTTTAAGAATTTATTATATCAATAAAATTGAAAACCTTAATATCTTTATTTTCTTTATTTTAAATAATTTAAAATTTATATAAAGACGAAGGAAAGAAATGATAGTTGATTTTCTTATCTTTCGAATTACGTATTAAAATATGTAAATTTTGGTTTATTGGTTTGAATTTAATTATTTTTGTCGTTTCTTTTAATGCTTTTTCCCTCCTTACTCGGTGAAATTTTGACTGAAAATATCCTTTTTAATTTTTTGGGAGTGAAAGAATACTTTATATAGTTTCTTATGCTGAATTAGGTTTCTTATTTTAAATGTGTTTAATGAAATATATGTTTATAATCTTTTAATAGTTGAATATTACTTTTATTTTTTAGTACTTTCTATTTCATTTTTTTCTCAATTTACTTTATTTGTTTCTTGATAAATGTTTACAATTAAAATAACACATTTTTAAACATACTTAATTATTATTAATTTTTTAGTTGATCACATGACAATATTATCCTTATTTAATTTTCCTCTATTTACAACTTTTAAAATATTGTGTATGCATTAAAGGTGAATTCAAGAATCTAGTAATATATTTTTGAAATTGAAAACTTATTTTAGAACAAACATAAAATAAAAGTGTAAACACTTACTTTGAGATGGAGGAAGTATTTCATCTCTTTTTTTTAGAAAGTCGGTACCAAAGTTTGAAGTTCATCATAGTCAACATCTCACTACAAAACCAAGGGGTATTTTAGACAGAAATTTCCGTCGAAAATGTGAATTTTCGATGGATTTTCGACAGTTTTTCTCGTCGAAAATAATTTGGTTGATAAACAAGCTTTTCGACGGATGTTCGACGGAAATTTCAGCGGACAACTTCCTTCGAAAAACCCATGCAAATTATGAGGGATATTCGATGGAACTTGGTCAACTATACTTGGTCAACTAAAGTTGACCAATTGTTGGTGTTATCGATGGAATTTCAAGGGTATTTTTCGACGGATTTTCAACGGAAAGAATCTTCATAGGATTTTCGCACAATACAACGAGATACATCATGATTTTAATGTTTATATTTATTTTTTGTTTTTTATCGATTTCCAATACGATTTTGGATGATTTTGAGAGAGTGATAATGGTTTTTTTTTTTATAATTTCGTTTAATTTAGGCTTAATAATATAATGTTTTTTATATATAAAAAATTAAGTATTTTGTTAGAATTCAATGATATCTTATATATTTTAAATTTTTTATATTCAAATTGAGATTTTTATCTTGTTTTGATTATGTTTATCAGTTAGTTATGAATTCGAACATTTAACTTTAGAAATTTGTACACATGCATCATGACTTGTAAACTTGAATTTTAATTAATGTGTATCAATAAATATTACTTAATTCATAAAAGTTTGTTTTTAAGAGTTTATTCGATAGGTTAATAATAATCTAATTTATTTTAGGTTAATAATATATGTTTTGTTTTATAAAATAAACATTAAATATTCTGTTAGATTTTCTTAATTATATTTTAGATTTTTTATATTTAAAATTTTATTTTTATCTTGTATTTAGTTATGCGGGGAGTGATTTTAGGGAGTTGGAATGAGGAGTGATTTTAGAGGAGTTAAAGTGGTTAGAGATAAGGATTGAAAGATAATAAATAACATTAAATGTAGTACATAAAGTTTTAATGTTTGTTTTTAAGAGATTTTAAGTAATTAGCATTTAAATAGTGGTACATAAAGCTTTAACAATTGTTTTTAAGAGTTTTTTATAAATGTTTTATAATATAGTACTAGAAGCGTACTCGCGCAATGCAGCGAGATATATCACGATTTTAATGTTTATTTTTATTTTTTGTTTTTTATTGATTTACAGTACGATTTTGGATGATTTTTATTGAATGATAATGGTTTTTTTATATATAAATTTGTTTAATTTAGGCTTAACAATATAATGTTTTTTATATAAAAAAATTAAGTAGTTTGTTAAAATTCATTAATTATCTTATATATTTTAAATTTTTTATATTTAAATTGAGATGTTTATCATGTTTTGATTATGTTTATCAGAATTCAAATTTCATAATTTTAAGATTTAGGGATTAGAGATAATGATTTTGGGGGATAAGGATGAAATTTATTAATTAGGGTTAAAAGCATTTAAAAATAGTACATATTGCTTCATTCATTGTTTTTTAAGAGATTTTAAGTATATTAACATTGAATAATAGTACATAATGCTTAATACATCACGATTTTAATGTTTATTTTTATTTTTTGTTTTTTATTGATTTACAGTACGATTTTGGATGGTTTTTATTGAGTGATAATGGTTTTTTATATATAAATTTGTTTAATTTAGGCTTAACAATATAATGTTTTTTATATAAAAAAAATTAAGTAGTTTGTTAAAATTCATTAATTATCTTATATATTTTAAATTTTTTATATTTAAATTGAGATGTTTATCCTGTTTTGATTATGTTTATCATAATTCAAATTTCATAATTTTAGGGTTTGGGGATTATAGATAAGGATGAAATATATTAATTAGGGTTAAAAGTTTTACAGGTAGTACATTAGGCTTTAGTAGTTATTTTTAAGAGATTTTAAGTAGATAACTTTAAATGATAGTACATAAAGTTTAGTGAGTTGTAATTAAGAGTTTTTTATGTCATCTTTATAATATAGTATAGATAGATTATATCAATAAAATTGAAAACCTTAAAATCTTTATTTTCTTTATTTTAAATAATTTAAAACTTAGAATAAATTATATTTTTGGTCCTTGTGGTTGTCATCCACTATCAACTCTCGTCCCACTTTTCAACTAATTACAATTTTGGTCACTGTGGTTGCCACTTTATTTCACTTTTGGTCCCTCTCGTTACCATTTTGCTTCGAATCTGGTCCATTTGACTAACTATGTTAAAAAAACACTGTTAAGTAGAGGGCACTTTGGTCTTTTTTTCTCTTTTTTCTCCAGTGAGCTCTCCGACCATCTCCTCCGCTCCGGTCATCTTCTCCGGTGAATCCAAAGAAAGAAACAGAAAGAAGCCACATAAAAACCCAAATAATCAAACCAATGTAGATCCAAATCAACTTTTTTTCCCTTAAAAAAACAAACCTAGAAAAGTTAATGTGGATCTGTGTGTTGTAAGAGTGATGCAAAACAAATTAATTAACCCATAAAACCAAAACCCTAAATCTGAAAGAAACCCAAATCTAAACCTGTGGATTCAAGAACACAAATTGTACAACAAATCGAAATTTAAAACAAACCCAGCTTATAAAATCTGAATCTAACTCAAATAAAAATCTAAATAGAAAATGAAAGCAAAAACCGAGTGAAACCCAAATCTGAGAAGTAGGTGTTCTTCGAGACAAATCGATGAATAGAGGTGTTCACTTGGAAAGGGCAAGAAGAGAATATATGTTGTGAAAACCATATATGAGATGGATTTAGGAACCAAAATATTTGATTAAAAAGAGAGTAACATGCCTGAAGTTATTCAATAGGGAAAGAGCATTGATTGGAACCAAAAAACCACCCCCAATGAAGACCACCAACAAATGAAGATCACTAGCAAATGATTGGAACCAAATCGAGGGGGTGCAGGTGTAGGTGATGAGAGATAACAGACAACTGTGAGAAAGAGAACAAGGAGAAAGAAGTGGTTCTTGATGGCAGTGGTGGCCGGAGGAGAATGATTGTTGGTGGTAGCCGGAGGAGCGATGGATGTGGTGCTCGGTGCTTCGACGACGATGACCGGGGGAAGTGGTGTGTGGTGATTTTTAACGAGACCTGCAACCTACTTTTCTAACCTATATATATATATTATTTAATTCACAAATTTTTAATTAAAAATCAAATATAATTATAAAAGGACCAAAATGCCCCTGAGTTAACAAAGCTTTTTAACTAAAGTTAGTCAAACGGATCAAAAGTGAAACAAAATGGCAACCACAGCGACCAAAATTGTAATTAGTTTAAAAGAGGGACGATAGTTGATAGTAGATGACAACCACAAGGACCAAAAATATAATTTACTCTAAAATTTATATAAAGACGAAGGGAAGAAATGATAGTTGATTTTCTTATCTTTCGAATTACGTATTAAAATATGTAAATTTTGGTTTATTGGTTGAATTTAATTATTTTTGTCGTATGTGTTCTTTCAATGCTTTTAGAAACCTTTGACTATTCCCTCCTTTTTAATTTATTGGGATTGAGGATTAAATATAAGAATATTTTATATAGTTCTTATGCTTAATCAGGTTTCTTATTTTAAATGTGTTTAATGAAATAACTTTTGAAATATATGTTTATAATTTTTTAATAGTTGAATATTACTTCTATTTTTTAGTACTTTCTTGTTCATTTTTTTTCAATTTACTTTCTCTGTTTCAAGATAAATGTTTACAATTAAAATAACACATTTTTAAACATACATAATTACTACTAAATTTTTTAGATAATTACATGACAATATTATCCTTATTTAATTTTTCTCTATTTACAACTTTTAAAATATTGTGTATGCATTAAAGGTGAATTCAATAATTTAGTAATATATTTTTGAAACTGGAAATTTATTTTAGAACAAATATAAAATAAAATTGTAAACAATTGTTTTGAGATGGACGAGGAATTTCATCTCTCTTTTTTCAGAAAGTTGGTACCAAAGTTTGAAGTTCATCATAGTCAACATCTCACTACAAAACCAAGGGGTATTTTAGACAGAAATTTCCGTCGAAAATGTGAATTTTCGATGGATTTTCGACAATTTTTCTCGTCGAGAATAATTTGGTCGATAAACAAACTTTTCGACGGATGTTCGACGGAAATTTCAACGGACAACTTCCTTCGAAAAACCCATGCAAATTATGAGGGATATTCGATGGAACTTGGTCAACCATAGTTGACCAATGTTGGTGTTTTCGACGGATTTTCAATGGAAAGAATCTTCATAGGATTTTCGATGGACGGGATCTTCGAGTGATTTTCAATGGACATGATCTTCGAGGGATTTTCAATAGAATTTGGTCAACCGAGTAAAAGTGTTTATTTGATAAACGTTTGGTAAATGGCCCCTTAGTGGGTAATAATCAATATGATTAGACTTTAATGGGTCTAATTAAGGTATAGGCAGGTCATTGTTATCCTTAATTAGTAGTTTTGGTTTAAGTGGGTATAAAAGTCTTATTATCCTTAACGAATCAAAGTAGGTCATGACTTGTCTAAATATATCATAAGCAGTATGAATAGACCTTATTAACGGGTCTAATTGAGGTATACGATCATGGTGGTCCTTAATGACTCATTAATCGGTCAGTATGGTCTAAGTGGGTATAATAAGTCTTATTCTACTTAAAAAGTCTAAATGGGTCATGATGTTCAGTCTAAACGGGTTGGCTTGGTCTAAGTGATTATAACTCTTCATTTATTACCCACTTAGATACCTTAAGGTCCTATATAACCCAATTAGACTAGGTTCAATATGATCCACTTAGACTAATTAAGGTCCAAAAAACTCATTTCGACCCACTTAGACCAAATAGGTTGATCAACGACTTATAAGATCCACTCTAACACACTTAGTGAATTCATTAGGTTCATTAACGACCAATTACAATTGTTGGGTCATCAAGAATTTGAAGATGACCTCTCTTTCGGCTTATATTTGAACATCCTTTGTACTTAGATTTTTTCAAGGTTCTTTGTAATAGCTTTGTCATGCTTTAAAAGATCGGTGAAGTCAAAGACTAACCGAAACCAGTAAGAAGTAAATCTTCAGATGCGGATCAAGATAAACTTCCAACAACAACAAAGCTATCTACCTATCGATTAGAATCTCAATAATCGGCTGGTATCCTTCCTGCCAAAATGAAGCCCTCTAAATCGGCAGGACCCACTTCAGCCAACTTCCTCTTATCGGTTAGATCTCCACCTACCGATTGGCCCTTTGCAAATCGGCTGGTTCTCTATCTGCCAACTTCCATCTGACACAAAGGTACAAACCTTTGTCCTCTTGTATAGAAGATCTTCACCAAATCATGGAATGATGGGGACATTCTCCAAAGACTCAGAAAAATGATGTTTGTTTTCTACACCATTCTCAGGTGTTGTCTACAACAAGGTCCTAAGGTCAACTTTGTTCCATGTTGAGACAAAAAGGATGCTTTGTCTTTTTGTATGACACCTCTGTCTTTCAATCCCAAGATGACAAGTGTCCTCATGCATTTAATGCACATGGTAGTATTTAAAGGTGAAGACTCTTCCCATGCAATGTTATGCTTTTGAAAAGAGATCTCAGTTCACTCAAGCAAAAAGTTGGCAAACTTGCTCTCTCATCTCCATAGCTTTAATCTTTGTGTTTTAAGTTATGTTCTTGTTTCTTTGTGAAAGATTGTTAGAATAGTTTTACATCTTCTTTCCGCAACAATCTTGAAAGTTTTCTATGTGTAATTATTGGTTTTATATCAATAAATAATTAAATTAAGTGAAAAATTTTAAGTATTGTATTCAACCCCCTCCCCCCTCTGGCCTTTCTACAATACTTGTTTATTATTTCCATTACTTTTTGGGACCAACAAGTGGTATCAGAGCAGGTCAGTTTAATCTAATAAACTTGATCTGAAATGACATCACCTTCATCCACAAAAGTTGATTCTTCTTCTCAAAACTCCTTCACTACTTCATTTGACAATGGCTCTATAGCCAAACCACCAATGTTTAATTCAAACAACTTTTCTCTGTGGAAAATTCATATGATGATCTTCTTGGAATGAGTTGATAGTAGATTCATTACTGTCCTTCGTGAGGGACCTATTATCCCTAGAGTCTGGGCATTCTGACTCTAAAGATAAAAATATTGTTACAGATGATTCTGATGATTCTTCGGATGAAGAACGAATTGCTGCTACTTGCAGATACATCTCCAAAAATCCAAAAAAGTACAATGATGATGACAAGCGCCTTGTTGCTCTTGACACTCAGAGCCATCATTGCTTTCTCCCTCCCTGATGAGGTGTATCACTCCTTTGTAAATCTTTCTACTGCCAAGGAAATATGGTCAACCTTATGCATTCTTTATGATGGAACAGATGAAGTTAAGGAAAGCAAAAAGATTTCTCTTGTCATAAAGTATGAGCTCTTTTCTCATGAAAAAGGAGAGTCTCTTTCTGACTATTACAACCGTTTTAACAGCCTCCTCAACGACCTTAAACTCTTGGGAAGAGTGTATGACAATGAGGAAGTTTTATGTAAATTTATGGATGGTCTTCCTAACTTCTGGGAAAACATCTGTACTTGCATCACGACAACCAAGGACCTTGATCATCTACCTCTTACTTTTCTTTATGGATCTTTCTTTAACTATGAACAAACTAGGATCCAAAGAAAGATAGCATAAAAGAGATGTCAATCCCAAAGATGATGTTCTAATCCGATGATAAACCAAAACCTACACAAACCAATATAATAAGAGTGCGGAAGCGATTTAGGTGTAGTACAATGGTTTTGTTAGGTAGTAAACACACAAGCAGGTAATGAAACAAACAATAAACAAGGTATGATTTAGTCACTGAACTGAATGCTTCATTAACTTTGAATATTACACCAAGAACATGCACAAGTGTGTGTAAAATGCTTTATGGAATTACAAGGTACTCTCAACAGTGTGTGCTCGCATGTTTTTACAAATCAGGAGGTGCTCCCCTCATATAGGATGAGGAGCACACAATAGTACAAGACAAAGGCTGACATTCCATAAAAGGAATGCCACCTGGAAAGTAAAACATCGTGGACGCGCATGAAATGATCCTTAGAATCTTCGTACAGCAGGCTCACATGTTCTGCACGTTTTTTTTTCTTGACCATTGTCTTGAAATCTTCAAGTCTTCCATCTCCAGAGGTTAGCCATCACAGAGGCTCTGTGATCTAAAATTGATCATCAGGTTGTGAACTTCTCGAGTAGATGGTTGACAGAGCTTCTGATCTTGATGCTTCTATGGTGTACCTTGGTGTATTTTGCAGTCTTCTGGAGTTTCTACACTTATCCTATTTTTCAATACTTCTATACATTGCATTGGAACTAACAATCTCCCCCTAAGTATTGAAAAATAAAAAATTGGAATGTTTAGTGTATGGCTAAGTTAGAAACACAAGAGGTGAAAGAAACTCATCCTCTGAAGACTGTTTTTCATTAAATATAAAGAAATGCCAGACGACAAGTACATAAACATCAAAGTACATGAATGAAGAAGTAAAAAATTACACAACTTCAGAGCCTATATTTTGGCGCCTGGAAAATCATTTATTCTTCTACCAAAACCCCCTTCCTTCATCATCTCTCTATAGTAGAAGTCACACATGTTCCGAAAGTTGATATTCGCACCAATATTTTCCAAGAGTTGGTCTGCGACTTCAGGGTTGACAAGAGGTGTGCCTCTGTACTCTCTAATTTCTTCTTACATGTACAACATGGTCTGAGTTGAATATTTTTAGCTTTCAATACCTAAGAAGATCTTCTTTTCGCCTCTAGCATTTAGGTATACGAAGCCAATTTTTAGGTTTGTGATGATGGAGTTTGGTAGGATGTTGGCAGAGGGAGGCAGAATATCTTCTTGAGGTTTCAAGTTCACCCTCCTTACTCCTAAGTCTAAGGCGACCTGAAAGTCAATTACAATGTAGTACAAAAGCTTCTCCCTCATCACCATCTT
Source organism: Arctium minus (assembly GCA_954870635.1). Classification (NCBI taxonomy): domain Eukaryota; kingdom Viridiplantae; phylum Streptophyta; class Magnoliopsida; order Asterales; family Asteraceae; genus Arctium; species Arctium minus. Next base: position 21,084,556 of record OX941090.1, on the reverse strand, counting down.
GATAATTTGATGGGCATCTTGATTTTCTCTTCTCCAGCCATATCTCTCCTCAATCCAGTTGAAAAGTTTTGTGAGATCGTAGGGATGGACATTCCTTAGGTCAGCATCAGTGAAAGTCCAATTTGTCCCATCTTCTCTCCTTACAATATACTCATGATACCAAAAAATTTGGCATTTGGTGTGCTTTTGTCTGATCACCAAAACCTCTAAGATTTTTGACATTGAAAATACCTTGTGTTTTGGCTGAGCCTTTTTCCTTGTAGAACCGCCTCCTTTCTTCAGAGATGATTTCTTCTGAGAGAGTAGGTACAGGTAGAGGATCATTTATTCCTCGGCTATAAAGATATTTGTAGACAACTTCTTCTACATCCTTCTTCTGTGGAGGAAGTGGAATAGGTCTTATCAAGGTCTCAAAACCTTGGATAACTTCTGCTAATCTGTCCTCAGAAGATTTGGCTGAGGGGTCTAAGACAGGTAGTTCTGACAGAGGTTGTAGATCGAAAGCCCAATCTTCTTCCTCTGGTTTTATTGTCATGAAAGAGTTGAATGCACTCTTCATGAGCTTCTCAGTGTTTGGTGGAGGATTTAGCTTGATCTTCAGATCCTCTGTGGCTATGGCCTTGCCCTTGTCTTTGATTGAAGGTTTGGTAGTTATGGACTTAATCTTCAAAGGTTCTATGGTCTGCATTTGAGTTTGGACTTGAGAGTTCTTTTGGATATTAGGAGTGGGAATTGTAGAGTCTGCTTGTTTATTTTTCCCAGTGTTGGAATCTGAGCTCAATGGGATTTGGTTCAGGGGTTATGCGGATATTGGCATCCAGGCAATGATGGCTTTGGCAGAGTCTCCCCTTACGATGCCAAATGGCCCGGAGCCATCTGGCCTATGGTCATCGTGCTTCCCCCTCTTTGAATCTGCCTCAACTTCGTATGAGGAGAGTTCCTTTCTCTTCCTTCTACGACAAAGATAGGGCTCTGCGTGATCTTTTATCTTTTTCATCACGTCATTGGCCTCCATGGATGTGCGGTTGATCTCGTAATCCGATTTGAACTTTAGAGTGGCCACGGTTCTCTTTATTTCAGTAGCGACATCCTTGCCCTCTTTTATCATACCAGAACCTAGGAGGTTCATGTTCTGCAGAAGCATCTTCCCTATGGTAGTGAGCTCCTCTTTGGTTGCAAGATCTTTGATATGAGTGGGAGTCAGAGGCGTTTTTGTAGGGGATGATGATGGAGCTTGCATAGGGACCATGACACTGCGAGTCACGTCCTTGATTTCATCTTTCAGCTTGGTAAAATCATTCACCCCAGAAGCTATAACCTCTGCGGAAAATTTTCCAGCCTCTTCCATGACTATTTCACCAAGAACCTTGATGGCATCGGTTTGAATATTCATAGATTTGGCTACCTCGTTGAAATCGTCTTTCGTGGCATTTGCTGCAAAGGCTTCCATCAACTTCTTTATATTGGCAGAGTTCTGGTCGGATATTCTCTTCAGCTCAAGCAGGGCATCTGTATTTGCCTTCAGAGCATCTGCTACTATCTTTTGATCTCCAGGTTCTTTGGGAGCAGTGGGTTGAGATTTTCAACTCTTACAGTTTTTGGAACACAATTACAACAAAGGTTTTAAACTCATCCTTCATGACAAAAGTGCTCAGGGTAACCTCTGGACCAACACATGGTCCAGATTTAGCTAATGAGTTGTTGGCACCTTCAGAGCTTGTTTTGGCATTGGGCTCTGTAGGACTTCCCTCCAATCCTCGAAGTTCCATAGAGGAATCTTCTATGGGAGTTCTGTCATCAAGCCTCTTAGGAGAAGATTCAGAGTCTCTCCTAAGATTCCCGATAAGTGTACTCTGTAGGTGTTCTAGACCCACAGAGTCAGTGTTTTTCCTCACTACCATCTCTGAAGTGGTTTGGTTTTCGCTCATAAGTGGAGCAGAGGCAACAAATGCCTCTACAGAGGTAGGTATCGTTTCCTAGGGCAAATGGATACTTTTTGCTACACCGCCATCCTTTTGAGAGGATGGGGTGTATTTGGATTCCCCGACGATGTGTGGTACAAAGGAGGAAAGAAGTTCCTCTGACCGGTTTGGCAGGTTAGGGTTTGGGCTGTGCAACCCTTTTTCAATACCCCTCTGCACTAGAACTGCAGGGGTAGACATGTGGCTTGCACTAGGAGTTGGATTTTGTGGTGTGCACTTGGAATCTTTTTCTCCTACATTCTCCTTCTTCGATTTTTCCCTCTCTCTCTCAACCTTGTCCTCGTTATCACTTTGAGGATTGGTCACGTCTTCGACCACCATAGAGGAATCTGTGACCCCAATATCCACTGTGTAATGTTGAGCTACTTCTCTTGTGATGCTTGTGGCCACCATCAGAGGGCTTTGTGGCCTCTCTTGTTGAGGAATTTTGATCTCAGGGTTTTCAAAAATCAACACCCTTTTTCTTTTCCTCTGCAGAGGTTCTTCCTCTTCCTCTGTAGGTTCTTCCCTTAAGGCATCTACTTGATCCTCTATTAAGGCCTTGTGTTTTTCTTTATCGGCTAACTTAACCAATCTCTTCTTCTTGTGTTTCTTTGGAGGCTCTTCAGCATTAGCTTCTGCGTTATGTTCAATGACCAATTTAGTTTTCTTAGTATGAGGCTCTTGTGCCTTCTTTTTTCTTTTTCAGAGGTTCTGCAACCTCTGTGTCAATATTTGCAGTCTCAGCCTCTTCTGCTACCACTTTGGTCTTTTTGGCCTTCTTTTTCTTGGGCTTCGTAGCCTCTGTCACTGCAGCCTAAGCTACCACAACCTCTGATATTGAGGCCTCTTCTGCTACGACCCTCTTTTTAGGTTTGTTTTTCTTTTGCTCCTTTGGTTTCTTGCCCCCAACCCACTCTCGGGCTCTATTTTTTCTGTTCTCACATTTTGTGCCTCTGCGGCCACAACCTCAGCTTCCTCATCTATCTCTTCTCTCAAATAGATAGTTATCTCAACAACTTGGAATCCTACACATGGGGGGGGGGGGGTACAGGACTCGGTTCAGGAGTCTTGTACCCACGAATGTATGCTCTCCTACCCTCTTCACTACCCAAGTAAGCCAAAATTCTAGCTGGAAGAGGTCTTGCTCCCGGATATCCAGAGGACGGGATGGTTGGTTTATGAGACTTCATCTCATACATCTTTGTCGTTTTACCCTCTACGGGTAGTTTCCCATATCCTATCATTTCGTCCCCCAGAAGTACTGCAATAAATCTGTTGAAGACAAGGTTCTTTGGCTCTGTGCCCCTCTCTTGATCCTCTTACTTAGCGATCACAACATTCCTAATCCCTCTGAAGATGAGGTTTGCGTAATCCAGTGGGAGATCGTAGTAGATCCCATACATGATAGCCAAGATAGTGTGGCTAGACTGATCTGGAATCTCTACCTTGCAAGTGAAAGCCCTGTTGAGAATGGAAAATAAAACATTCCACCTCTGTGGAATGTTCTGTCGTCGAAAGTTTGTTCTCTTTGCAATTGGTTGGGCATATCTAATGAACCTAAGAAATTCAAGGATCTCTTCACTTAGGGTTCCTCTGAGAACTTGACCAAGTTTAGTTGGTCTTTTGTGGGTAGGTTAAAGATCTCAGAGACCTTTCTGTGGTTTATCCCTAAATCGATTATCTTGTCAGTGGCAGGGTGTGTTGCAAATCCCATGACGCATTATCGATAGTCCTTAATTTTCTCATGTCTACAACTCAACCAGAATTGTTGGACATATGATTCGGAAATATCAGTTATTTTTGCAGTTAGGGATTTTGTCAAGAAGTGATTTTTCAGTATTTCGATCAAGGGAGCAGCTTCAATAGGGTATCCTTTTGGGTTCAACACCACAAAGTGGTTGTTTGGCTTCAGGTTCAGGGAGGTTGTGTGATAATGATGCCTAGTGAATGATAGCATTCGACTAGTGAGTGGTTGTTCTTGGCCAACAGATCATGAGTTTTCCTTTTGGGCCATGGAGTGTTGGGATTTGTTCGAGGCATTTGAGCCTTGAGAATTCTGAGGAGAAGCAGAATTGCATGCCATTTGAAAAACAAAGGAGTAGAAAGAAAGTTCTTGATTTTTCTTGCTTTGAATGCTTAAGAGTAGAAGTTTGCAGGTAAAAAATGGAGGAAAGTGAAAGGGGATGGGTTTTATACTGAGAGGGGGGTAAAGAATTATGAGCGGTAAAAAATAATTTTTCAAATCCGTAATTAGTACCTACGAGTAGTGAGCCGTTTGAAAAAACGACGGTACAGATTACGCACCAATCATAATATGCCACGTCATTTAGGGTGGTGCACGATCGAGTACGTGCGCCTCCCATTAACCTCACGCACGTGGCAGTTGCTATACCCAAATGACTATTACTTTCAAAAATAATTTGCACCCCAAACCTTTGAGAAAATTCATAAGTGTTAAATATTACAGAAGCTCTGCGGGTTAAGAGCTTCTGAGGTTAGGGGTTCGGTTCTTTCACGTAGGAAAACACTTTTATTAGCCAAAATCATTTAAGGACAATGAAGTGATCGAGTTAAACAATCCAAATTAGATGTCAGAGGTCAGGATATTCCTTTTTGAGACTCAGAGGCTCTAATGCATTTCGTAGAGGCTCTTTGACCAAAAATTTCTAATTACAGAAAGGCATTTGAAAAAGTTTTGATCACCCAAAGTATGGATAAGTCTTAGCTGGCAATTTTGGACATGTTTGGAGGTTTGTGTTCGAGAAAAGTGTTTTTTTCCTCATAAGTGTGCGAAGGACTTACCTTACTCTGCAGACTTCTCTCGATAATAGTCATTTGTTTTCTCCCCCTTGAAACAACAAGGTTTTCTTCATGTAGCTCCTTCTGCTCCTCCTTGATCTATGCTTGGATCATAAAAGATAAGCTTTGTACAAGTCATAGAATCAAGGAAACCCATTACAAGAAATGAATTAAGAGAAAACTATACATACAAGAATAATAAGCAAGAGTACTGAAATGAAAGTATGTACAACAGAAGCTCTGTGCGAAGGTACAGAGGCTCTATGGATCAACTCAAGTTAAGCATACCAAGCTTGCCAACAAGAAAAAAGAATCTTTTCTCATCTAATGCCTTTGTGAAAAGGTCAGCAAGTTGGTAGTTTGTGGATACTCAATTGTTCCATGCTCCACGTGATGTTTCTAATCTGATGATAAACCAAAAACTACACAAACCAATATAATAAGAGTGTTGAAGAAATTTAGGTGTAGTAGAATGGTTTTGTTAGGTAGTAAACACATAAGCAGGTAATGAAGCAAACAATAAACAAGGTATGATTTAGTCACTGAACTGAATACTTCATTAACTTTGAATATTACACCAAGAACACACATAAGTGTGTGTAAAATGCTCTCTGGAATTACAAGGTGCTCTCAATAGTGTATGCTCGCGTGTTTTTACAAATCAGGAGATGCTCTTGAATATAAACAAATCCCTAGCTGCCCTTGGAGATGTCTTTTTCTCCTTGTCTCAGAAAAGTGTTCATGTTCCATTCAGCAACAACAAGCTTACTCAGGTCCTTTAAAGCTCTTTAGGTGGTCAAGCAAAGACACTTATGTTTGTGCAGTTGAATCCCGAAGCTGCCTCATATGTTGAAAGTTTGAGTACTATAAAGTTTTCCGAAAGGGTCTCTGGAGTGGAGTTGGGTCCCGCTCGGAGTAGCAAAGAGGGCAGTAATATCAAGCAGTTGATGGAACAGGTGGCATCTCTAAAAGAGACGCTTGCAAAAAAGGATGAGGAGATTGAGTGCCAACAACTTCTTAGAGATAAAGAAAAATCAAATTTGAAGACATCTTCAACTCAACAGATATGTGAACTTTCCAAGAAAACTCTCCAAGAGAAAAATGATTTAGAGCTGAGATGTTCAATACTTTCTAAGCAAGTTTCAGAATTCGAAAATATAATAATTACTGAAAGAGACACTTTTGCGAAAGAAAGACAAGTTCTTGAAAACAAAATAACTGAACTTCTCAAACAGATTTCTACTCTACAACACTTGCTTAAAAAGAAAGACAAATGTTCAAAGAAAAGAAGCAGTCTTTTGAGCTAGAAAAGAAAATTGCTGAAAAGAGGAATACTGGGATTTTCAAAGATATTTCAGAAAAGAACAAGAACTTGGAAAAAGATTTTGAACTTGAACATTTACATTTTGAATCTGAGATATCTAAGCTCACATCCAAAATAATTGTTCTATCATTAGATGTCCAAAAAGAACAGAAGGCCATATCTGATTTGAAAATAAAGTTTGACACACTTACTTCTGAAAGAAACATTATATCTGAAAAGATAAAAGACTTAGAAGCTGCAAACAGTGAACTGTCAGAAAAGATTACAGCTGATGTGATTGATCAATCACCTGTTGATAATTCAACAAAATCAGTCTGTTCTATCAAAACAACTTCAAGCTCTATTCATGATAATAAATGTTTTCAAAAACAAAAGTGTCAAACCAATCAACGTGAAATCAAGTCAGATCAGACCATCTAATCTATTCTATGACAAATTTGTTGATGGTTCAGCAAATTTTTACGTTAAATCTCTTGGAAAGAATTCAAAGAAAAATCAGATGGTCTGGAGAGTGAAGAGTTCTTCAGATGAAGAGAAGAATAAAGACAAAGCATCTGCATCCACATCTTTAGCCAAAAGGAACAGTGCACACAAAGGTAAATCTTTTGATAATTCTGATATGTTTTATTCTACAAATCATTTGATCAGGGTTGCTCAAAAGAAGATTTGCTGTTCTTACTGTGGAGCACATGACTTTGTAAGTAAAAACTTTGTCAATTGCTGGTATGGTTCATATTATCTAAACCCCACAAGAACTGCAACTAACACATCAGGACCCAAATACCAGTGGGTACCAAAAGATAAAATTGTGTTGCAGGCACCCAAAGTTTAAAGGGGAGCATGATGTTTGACTTCTAGACAAATCAGTCTAGGACTCTTACCTCATAGAACTTTGGCTTTTGAACAAAACAGTTCAAAACCCGAACTTTAATGTAAAAGACTGTGGCTTCTGATCACGTGACAGATCAGGACCCGTTCTTCAATGTTCAGACATGGATATTTTGTAAATATCCAGGGGGAGCTTAATAGACCTAAATCATTATATCATGATTTGAGGGGGAGCTTAAAGGTAAATATCTTCTTATCTAGATCTCTTATTGTTTGAAAGAAGAACAACTTTCAAGCATGAAAAACGTTTTTTTTAATGTTCAAACCACTTCTCTATTCTTAAAAGATTTCATGAATTAAGAAGTGTGATTTTAAATGTTTTTCATCATTGAGCTTTACTATTTAACTGACCGTGTGTTTCCAAAAATCAATACTTGTGTATTATATTGTCTATATACTATAAAGTATTCATAAACACCAGTTTAGTCCTTCATTTGAAATTGTTATTACCATGTCTTATAAAGAAATAACTTTTCGATGGTAATACCCCCGTTTGCTTTCAAATATTGTTGAGCATCAATCATCATTTCCAAATTTGTGTTTTCATTGCAAAATTGTTTATATTCGTTCATATAAACAAAATATCCAATTCTTTGACACCCTAACCATTTTATTTGATCTATTTGATAAATTGTCAGATTCTCAAAATAATTCTCTTGACTTCATTTTATTCATTCAATATCCTTGTTTTGAGAAATCTTCATAGTTCAAATGCTCAAATTTCATTCATATTTTTAAATGAGCATACATTCTGACACTGTTATCATTTTGTGCTTAACTGTTCAAGCTAACCTGTTGAACAACCATTCTTTTTAGGATATATTTACATGGGATTCATGTGTGAGCTTAAATAGAACTTCCATGGATTCACATTAACCAGTGTTTCCTACCCAGGAAGTAATCCTAGAGTGATTAAGAGGTGAGGGGTCAAAATCAAAGAGTGGGGGAGATAACTCATCCGGTTGAGTTTTTCTCATTGAGCTGAGGTAAAATGTAAATGAGAGTTTGGTTAGAAGTGAGCATATTGTTAAAAAGAAAGAGGGTGTGAGAACAGAGTTAAAAGAATATCAAAACTCTGCACCAACCACTTTCTGAGTTGGGCAACCACAAAATCTGTTGGTTCACATTCTTTGGTGACCATCATTGAAACAGGCAGTTAGCCCATGCCAACTCTTGCATTAACACCACCGGCCACTTGTTTCTTTCTTAACAAAGAAATGTTTCATTTTCTTTGGGGACGCAGCACATCTGCTATCTAGTCTTCACTCGGAAGATTTAGATATTGAAAAAGAAGGAAAATTTCCCCACCTTCGCACCTCTTTCATGCACATTGAGTCCGTGTAATATCTGTTGTTGTCTCAACAGTTTACACATTTTGAGCCTGGTAAAGCTTGAGTAGATTCAATCATTTCTACACTAGCACGTACACACAAGGAATATGTTTTCTTGTCATAAAATTCATAGAAAATTCCTTCATGATTTTTTCGATGATTGAATGGAAGCCCTAGGGGAGTGAACATCACAAAAGCTCCTTTCGAATGTACATCTGTTGTACAAAGTGGCTCCGTGCTACTTACAGGCATAATAACTTGTTGATCCCAGTTTTGATGTTCTTTAACTTGATTTAAACTTTTACTACACACATATTATATAATTAGAGTGCGGAAGCGTTTAATACGTGTAGAAAAGATTGAACATGCAAGGTAGTAAACACACAAGTAATTAATGAACAGGAAGTAAAGTATTACAAGAAAGTTACTCAAAGAACTGTTTCATTGATTACTGAAGAACACCAAGAACACGCACTGGTATGTGCAAAGTGTGCTCAAGGATTATACAGACTGCTATTTTCGTGTGTGCGCGCTTCTTTTGCTCTAAGGTGGTGCTCCCTTAATATACAAGAGGGATGTACCCCTTAGTACAAGACAAAAACTGACATTCCATAAACGGAATGCCACCTGGAAAGTAAACATCGTGGGACGCCCATTACTTTGATCTTGAGGATCTTCGTACAGCAGGTCTCACATGTTCTGCACGTGGTCTTGTATTGAACTCTTAGAAAAACTTCATTGATCTCCAGAGGTTGGCCTTCACAGAGGCTCTGTGAGTGATCACAGAGGCTCTGTGATCCAAGAATCATTCAGGTTTGACTTCTGGTAGATCTTCTGCGGAGTAACCTCTGAGCTTTGCACCTTCTGTGGTGTACTTGAGTGTTCAGCGGCAGGCTTCTGCGATTCCCATACTTAGCCTATTTTTCAATACTTCTATATAATGTGAATGGAGCTAACAATCTCCCCCTAAGTATTGAAAAAATAAAAATTTGGAATTTAGAGCGATGGCTAAATTAGAAGCAAAAGAGGTGAAAGGAACTCAACCTCTGAATCTTGATTTTCATTTTAAAATAAGATGATGCCAGAAGGCAATTACATTTGACAAAAAACAAAAAAAAATACAAGTCATCAGAGCCTATACTTTGGCGTCTGGAAAATCATTGATCTTCTTTCCAAACCCACCTTCTTTCTTCAGTTCTCTGTAATAGCACACCCACAGGAATCTGAAGTTCAAGGTTGCATCTATGTTTGTCAGAAGGACATCTGCCACTTCTGTGGGTACAAGTAAAGTTCCTGTGTGCTTGATAAGTAGTTCTTGAATAAGCAGCAGAGATTCGGTTGAGTATTTTTGGCTTTCTATCCCCATGAATAATTTCTTTTCTCCTTTGGGGTTTAAGTACACAAAGCCAAAAGAAGGTGAAGTGATGATGGAGTTTGGTAAAATATTGGCAGAGGGTGGTAAGTTGTCTTGTGGTGGAGGGAAGCTGACCTTTTTGACTCCCAAGTCAAGTGCCACTTGCAAGTCAGCTATACTATAGAACAACAGCTTTTCTCTCATGACCCTCTTGATTGTGAGATGTGCTTCTTGGTATTCCTTCTTCCATCCAAACTTATCCTCTGTCCATTTGAATAGCTCTGGAAGATCATGAGGGTGCAGATTCGGTAGATCTGCGTCTGTGAAAGTCCATATCTTCTTATCTTCCCTTTTTACGGCGTATTCACTGAACCAGAAGTTTTTACATTTTGTGTGTCCAAGCTTGATTGTCACAACCTCTGTGATCTTGGCCATGCTGAAGACTTTGGATTTTGGATTGGCTTTATCTTTATAGAATCTCCTCTGCTCCTCTGATATAACTTCCTCTGAGAGTCTGACTGTTAGAAGATCTTGAGCTCCGCGGCTATAGAGGTATTTGTACACTTCTTCTTCGATGTCCTTCTTTGGAGGTACAGGGAAGGGTCTTCTTAGGCTCTCAAAGCCTTGGATAACCTCTGCAACTCTATCCTTTGATGGTGTGTCAAGTGGTTGTAGAATGGGGAGTTCCAACAGAGGTTGTAGATCAAAGGCCCAGTCTTCCTCTTCAGGTTTCACTCTTTTGAAGGCATCAAAAGAACTCTTTAGTAGTTTCTCAGAGGAGGGAGAAGGAGGCTTGACCTTCTTCAGAGGTTCTGTAGCTATTGCCTTGCCTTTGTCTTTGGAAGTTGGTGGGGTTTCTTTGATTTGGATTATGGTGGGAGAGGGGGCTGCAGAGACCTTTTGTTTGGTTGTTCTCTGTGGTTCAGGTTCTGAGCTCATAGGGACTTGGTTTAGAGGAGCCACTGATATTGGTGCTTCTTTATTGGATTGCAGATTCTCCCCCTCATGAGGACCACTGCCCGAGGCATCTGGATCTTGGTCCTCATGTCGTGCCCTCTTCTGTCCTGCTTGGGTTTGGCAGGTGACAGGTTCCTTCCTCTTCTTTGGCGTACAGAGGTTGTTATCGACATGATATGTGATCTTCTTGATTGCGTCCTCTGCAGCCAATGACAGAGCGTTGATTTCGATGTCTGACTTGAAACGAAATGTGGCTATGGATCGCTTCAAGTCAGCTGACAGCTTCTTTCCTTGGTCGTTGAAGTTGGATCGAAGGAGTTTTTGGTTTTGCAGAAACAGATTGCCTATGGCTTCTAAGTCGGCTTTTGTTGCAAACGCAGAGGGGTCTGGGGCAGAGGTTGATGCCTGTGTGTGAGCTGGGATCATAACACTGCGAGTTATGTCCTTTATTTCCTCTCTGAGCCTGGCCATTTCGTCCACTCCGTTCGTAGCATATTTTGGGAACTCCTCTGTGCAAAGATCCCCCAAAACTTGAATTTGATAGGAGTGTGCGATGATGGCTTGTCCACAAGCTTGAAGATCAGCCCTTTTCGCGCAGTTTGTATTGAGTGCTTGCAGAGCTTCAGTATTGGATTTTAGGGCCTCTGCAAGGATTTGAGAGTTGGCTTGGGACTCTCTGGAGATCGAGCTTTGCAACTCGTCAAGTTTTTTGAGCACCATGTCAGCAAAGGCTTTAAACTCGGCCTTTGTGACAAAGGTGTCAGAGGTAACCTCTGGCAACACATGTTCCAGATTTGGCCAACGAGTCTTTGGCACCTTCAGAGCCTGTTTTTATGATGAACTCTGGAGGATTTCCTTCCAATCCTTGATGTTCCACAGAGGAAGCACCTATGGAAGTTCTGTCAACACGTTCTTTGGGGGAGGGTTCAGAGACTCCCTTAAGATCGATGTTGAATGGATCCTGTGGTTGTTCTAGAGCCACAGAATCATCGTGTTCTCGCACCACCAACTCTGAGGTGGTTTGGGCGTCACTCTTGTGTGTGACAGAGGTAACGAATACCTCTGTGTGTGAAAGAGATGTGTCCTGGGGCAAATGGACACGCAGAGCAACACTCTCACCCTTTTGAGAGGGTGAGGTGGTTTTGGTTTCCCCGAAAAGTGGTACAGAGGATGAAGGAGTATCCTCTGTCCGGATGGCATAGGTAAGGTTCGGACTGTGCGGTCCTATTTCAGTACCCCTCTGCACTAGAACTGCAGGGGTAGAAGTGTGGGTTGCACTGGGAGTTGGTTTTGGTGGTGTGCCAAAGGCATCTTTTGTTTCCCTCTTCTCCAACGATTTTTTATTTGGTTCTTCTTCTTCATCTTCGCTCTGTGACCTTCCTGTCACATCATCTATTTCCATTTCCACGGTTTCCCCTAGTCCTCCAGAGTATTGAAGAGAGACCTCGTGTGCTATTGCAGAGGCTATTTGAATTGGGCTCTAAGGTGTATCCTCAAGGGACTCTGCAAGGACTAGGGCTCTTCTTGCCTTCTGCAGGGGCTTTGTCTGACCCTCTGTAGGTGCAGTTCTTGCAGTAGGGTATTCATCCAGATCTTTCCTTTTCTGTCGGAGGGCTTCCAATATTTTTTCTTTTTCGGCAAGCGTCCTCAACTTTCCTTTCTTTTTCTCATAGACTCTGATCTCTGTAGATTCTTTTGTGGCTTTCTCTTCAGCTGCCAAGGATTTTGGAGTCTCTACCTCTGCGACTCTCTTTTTCTTGTTTTTCTTTTTCGTCTTTCTCTCACTCCCCTCCCCTCTAACTAATGGGCTCTCTTTCTCACTCACTTTAGCCTCTGCGGCTTCAACTTCTGTCCGTACTCCCTCGTCTCTCAAGTAGACTACAATGTCTCCTACTTTGAATCCTACGCGAGGGGGGGTTACAGGACGTGGTTCTGGTGTCCTGTTCCCTCGTATGTATTCCCTAACCCCTTCTTTACTATCCAAATAAGTCAACATCTTTGTTGACAGAGGTCTGGCTTCTGGATATCCTGTTTTGATGGTGGTGGGTTTATGAGATTTCATCTCATATAGTTTGATTGGCTTATCCTCTGCTGGTAGCTTTCCTTCTCCTATCAAGTCATCGCCTAGAAGCAGTCCTAGGAAACGTCCAAAGACGATGTTCTTTGGTTCTGTCCCTCTGTCTTGGTCCTGCTGTTTGGAAATCACAGCATTTTGGATCTCCCTGAAAATGAGTTCAGCGTAGTCCAGTGGGAGATCGTAGTAAATCCCATACATTATAGCCAAAATTGTATGGCTTGATTGATCCGGTCTTCCAACCTTGGATGTTAGGCATCAGTTCAGAATTGAGAAAAGGACGTTCCACAGAGGGGGTAGATTCTGTCGCCTGAAGTTTGTTCTCTTGGTGATTGGAACTGCGTAGGCGATGAACCTCAGAAATTCTAGTATCTCTTCCTCTGTGGGTTCCTCTGAGAATTTTCGCAGGTTGAGATCTGATTTGGTGGGAAGTCCAAATACATCGGAGAGTTTCCTACGATTGATCCCTAAGTCCAGAATTTTTGCAGTTGAGGGATGGGTTGCATAGCCAATGATGCAATGTCCATATTTGTCCATTTTGGCATGGCGGGCACTTAGCCAGAACTATTGGATGTAAGATTCCGGGATGTCATCTCGTTTCAACGTTAGGGCTCTAACTAGGAAATGATTCTTGAGGAGTTGAATCAATGGTGCAGCTTCAGTGGGAAAACCAGAGGGATTTAGGGTGACAAAGTGGTTGTTTGGCTTATTATTCATTTGGGCCAAGTGATAGTCATGTCTGGTGAAGGACAACATCCTGCTGGTAAGCACATGTTCTTGGTCGACGGAGTCTGAATCAGCCTTTTGAACCATCGAGTGATGAGAGTTGTTGGATTTCTTGGATCCATTAGAGTTCTTGGAGGAAGATGAGGGAGAAGCCATTAAAAAAAATAGAGGAGAAGAGGAAAGGCTTTTTGCTAGAAGTTCTTGAGAGAAAAAGATGTAGGTAAAATGAAAAAGAAGAGGCAAAAGGGATTTTATACAGGGGAAGGTAAAAAAAATTGAGCGGTAAAAAATAAAGATTTTAAATCCGTGATGAGTGGAAACGGATAAGAAGCCGTTTCATAAAAACGACGGTACAGGTTACGAACCAATCAAATGTTGCCACGTCAGATGATGGCGGTGCACGATCTAGGACGTGCGCCACCCTATTCTCACGCGCCTGGAATTTTCTATTCTCACGTGACAGTGAGTTTAAAAAAAAATAACCCGCAACACATGACCTGATTTTCTCAAGTGATGAGAATGACAGAAGCTCTGGGGATAAGAGGCTTCTGAGGTCATAGGCAAGGTTATCAGAAGAGCTTTTTAAGAAGGAGAGAAGTGTGATGAAATGATCGAGTTCCTTTTAAAGTGAATTTTGGTCAAGCATCCTCAGTTTTGAGGTGCAGAGACTCTGTGATAGATCACAGAGGCTCTGTGGTCGACCTCAGAGGTTTTGAGACCAAAAATTTCTTTTTTAGGAAAGATTTTCAAAGATTTGATCATTTCAAAGTTTTGACAGAAAAAAAAAAATTTGTGCAAAGTGAGATCGTTCTGAGGGCATAGTGTTCGAGAAAGATTTTTGACCCTTGGTTCAGATGGACTAACCTCACTCTGTAGTCTGTTTTGCGCAGAACTGTCTTGCTCCCCCTTGAATAGTCACGATTGGTTTTTGATGGTTCGTTCTGCTCCCCCTTCAACTATGCTTGGATCATATAAAGATAAGATTTGCACAAGACATAGATTTGCAAAAAAAAATAATATAAAGAAAGCAAAAGGGATTATTTACAAACAGGGAATATGTTATATACAAATATATGCAACAGAGGCTCTGTGTTCAACTCATGTTGAGCATACCAATCTTGCCAACTAGAAAAGTGAATCTTTTCTCATCCAATGCCTTCGTGAAAAGGTCGGCAAGTTGGTAGTCTGTGGGCACAAAGTACATCTCTATTGTCCCATGCTCCACATGATGTTTCAGAAAGTGATACCTAATATCGATATGTTTGGTCTTAGACTGCTGCACAGGATTGGTAGAGATCGCAATGGCACTTTTGGAGTCACAGAGGATGGGGATTTTTTCGATATCAAATCCATAGTCTCTAAGTTGGGTCCTCATCCACAGAACTTGGGAACAACAACTTGCAGCAGCAACATATTCTGCTTCTGCTGTGGAGGTTGAGACACAATTCTGTTTCTTGGAAGTCCAACTTACTAGTTTCCCTCCTAGGAATTGGCAACTCCCAGAGGTACTCTTCCTGTCGAGCTTGCATCCTCCGTAATCTGAATCTGTGTAGGCCATGAGATCAAAGCCAGAGTTCTCCGGATACCAAAGACCAAGATTTTTGGTCCCTTTTAGATATCTGAAGATCCTCTTGACAGCATGAAGATGAGATTCTTTGGGGTTAGCTTGAAATCTTGCACATAGACATGTGGCAAACATTATATCAGGTCTACTCACGGTTAAGTACAACAGAGATCCTATCATTCCTCTGTAGAGTTTACACTCCACAGATTTGCCCTCTGGATCTGCATGGAGTTTGGATCCATTGGCCATAGGAGTTTTCATTGGTGAAGAGTCAGAGAGCTTGTATTTTTCAAGTATGTCAGAGACATACTTTGATTGGTTTATGAAAATACCCTCTGTGGTTTGTTTGACTTGCAATCCTAAGAAGAATGTAAGTTCTCCCATCATGCTCATCTCAAACTCACTTTTCATCAATGACTCGAACTTTTTGCAATATAAATCATTTGTAGACCCAAAAATAATGTCATCAACATAAATTTGTACAAGCAGAATCTCACCTTTTCTCTTTTTATAGAATAAAGTCGTATCAGTAGTACCTCTTTCGAAACCATTTGCAAGGAGAAAGTTTGAAAGTCTGTCGTACCATGCTCTGGGGGCTTGTTTCAGTCCATACAGAGCCTTGTCCAGAAAATAGACATGACTTGGGTACTTAGAGTTTTCAAACCCTGGTGGTTGTTGGACATATACTTCTTCTTGAATTTGTCCATTCAGAAAGGTTGACTTGACATCCATTTGATATACTTTGAAACCTCTGTGGGCTGCGAAAGCAAGAAAGATTCTTATTGCTCCGAGTCTTGCCACAGGGGAAAAGGTTTCTTCATAGTCAATGCCTTCTTCTTGACAGTATCCTTTGGCCACCAGTCTTGCTTTATTTCTGATCACCACGTCGTCTTCATCCTTCTTGTTCCTGAAGACCCATTTGGTTCCTATTGCGGTTTTACCTTTTGGCAGGGGCACTAGGGTCCATACTTTGTTTCTTTCAAACTGCAGAAGCTCATCTTGCATAGCTTCTACCCAGTTTGGGTCTTCAAGAGCTTCATATATCTTTTTGGATGATACTCACAAAATTTGTATAGTAACAAAAATTTGCAGTACTCGATCGAGTTTGGACCTTGCCAGAAGCATCACCAATGATTTGGCTCTGTGGGTGACTTTTGGTCCATTTTATCATGCGGGGTAGGTGATCATTGGAAACTTCTGTGGTTAGATCATGAGCACGTTCGTCTTGATGTAGATCAGTTTCTGTTGAAAGAAATTGATCATTTGTACTTGCCACAGGACTTGGTTGTTCATCATGAGTGGAGGGAGAGAGCTCTGCAGAGCCTTGATCTGTTGTTGACCCTTCTGAGAGGTTTTGAAGATGACCATGATCTTGATTGAGCTTGGGGCCTTGAGTTGTATTGTCCTCTGAGTGCTCCCCCTTGATGGTTGCACCTGCAGCATTACTGGAAGAGGGTGAAGCATCACTAGGACCAGCTAGAGAAGTACCTGTTTGGTCCTCAGAGGGTTCGGCTTTAGAGGCTCTGCGGTCATCTTCAGAGGGTTCATCATCATTGAATATCTCTTCAAACAGATGATGAAGATCATTTGTTCGTGATGATCCACCAGAATCTTCATCCTGAAGTTTGAGTCCTGAGCTGATCTGCTCAGAAGTCACCTGAAAAGAATCATCAAATGAAACATTAATACTTTCGAGTATATGCTTGGATTTGAGTACATAGATTCTGTATGCCTTGGAGTTTGATGAATATCCAACAAATTTGGCTTCATCGGCTTTGGGACTGAATTTCCCTATTTGGTCTCTGTCGTTCAGTACGAAACATCTGCAGCCAAAGACATGGAAGTACTTAATGTTTGGCTTCCTCTGGTGTAGTAAGTGATATGGTGTCTTTGCATGTCTCTTTACGATCAAGGATCGATTTTGGGTGAAGCATGCAGTTGAAATTGCTTCTGCCCAGAAAGAAATAGAGAGCCCTGAAGCAGTGAGCATAGTCCTTGCGGCTTCCACTAGTGTTCTGTTTTTTCGTTCAACAACACCGTTTTGTTGTGGAGTCCTTGCAGCAGAGAAGTTCTGTGATATGCCTTCTGTCGAAAGATAGGATTCAATGGTTGAATTCTTAAACTCTGTCCCATTGTCACTTCGGATTCTCTGTACCCTGCAGTCATAAAGAACTTGTATTCTCTTGATAAGATTGATTAGTACTTCAGGAACATCTGATTTCTTTCGAACAAATTCAACCCAAGTATATCTAGAGAATTCATCTATAAGTACAAGGATGTACTTCTTGCCACCAAGACTCTGCACAGATATAGGACCACAGAGGTCAACATGAAGCATCTGCATAGGTCTGGTGCAAGATATGTCAGACTTGGTTTTGTGGGCAGCCCTTTTGAGTTTGCCCATCTCACAAGCTGAGCATAAATGATCCTTGTCGAATCTTATACTTGGTAGACCACTTACAAGTTCTAGTTTCACAAGTTTGTTAAGTGTGTGAAAGTTTAGATGACAGAACATGTTGTGCCAGAGTCAAGCTTCTTCATTCTTACATGAGACTAAGCAGAGCTTTTCTTCTCTGTTAGTTGATTTAAAGTCCATGAGGTATATATCACCTTGTCTTTTGGCTCGCAGAAGCTCTGTGGTTGTATCTTCCTTCAACAGAGAGCAGTACTGTCTTTTGAACATCACATCGAGCCCATTGTCACAGAGTTGACTTACACTTAGAAGGTTGTGCTTGAGGCCATCCACATAGGCAACTCTGTTGACATCGATGTCTCCTTTGGCAATGACTCCATAGCCTTTTATTTGTCCCTTCTTGTTATCTCCAAAAGTTACAGATCCTCCTCCATGTTTTTCTTTGTAGGAGGAAAGCAACCCTCTATCGCCAGTCATGTGTCTTGAGCACCCGGAGTCTAGGTACCAGATAGGCACATGTTGTTTCTTCTGTGGACAGATTAGAGAGATTTAGGTACCCATTTCCAAATGGGTCCATTTTTGTTAGGAGACTTTGAAGATGCCTTAACATCTTTGGTTTTGGATTTTTCCTCATTTGTAGAGGTACCAGTTTGTCTCTTCTCACCCTTGAATTTTGCATTCTTGGGTTTTGGGTGAGATATAAGACAGGAGGGCCTCAAGAAATGTTGATTCAAAGAATGCACAAGATCAAAGCATTTACAATAAGGAACATTTGAGGCAAACTTCTTGAAAATTTCATTAAATTTGTCAAAGGAGGGTACAAAGCAAATTTTACTACAACCCATTTTAGATTTGGGTTTCTTTTTACAGAAAGCTTTGTCTAATCTAGGTTGAGTTTTTTCAAAAACTCTTCTTGAGTGGCTCTTTGGTAGTACTCTCCCTTGATCTTCTTTCCTTGCTTTCATTGCAAACGAAGCATCAAGTTTATCAATTTTAGGCCATTTATTCTTCTGTTGCCAAGTGAGTTTTTCTTGAAAAGGTTTTAATGGTCTTGGAGCTTTTGAATCATGAGGGATCTTGTTCTTTTTAGATATTTCATGCTCAAGAGAAGTCTTTGCTTGCAAGCACATGTCCAGGAAATCAGGACAGATAGGTACACCTGTGGTTTTCCTTTTGGGAAGAACTATTCTATTAAGAATGCCAGAGGTAAGTTTACTCTTCTCTGGACCACAGGGGAGTATCTCAAATTCCACAGAACTTGTCTCATTTTCAACAGAGGACTCTGATTCTGACTCAGAGTTTGAATCGAGGAAGTCTCTGTGAATGAGATCCTGACCTTCTGCAAGTGCCTTGCTTTGTCCATTGGTGTCCTTTGAAGTATTTAGTGTTTTTGAAATACACGGAATGACCATAGGAACGTTAAGACCGTTTTGTAGATCTTGCTCAAAGATTTCTCTTATTTTAGAGGTTAAATCAGGATGGTTGAGAAAATGATTTTCATAAGTTCTCTTCAAGTCTTTTTCTAAAAACCTTTTAAACAGTTTTTCTTCCACAGAGGCAGGTACAAACTCTGGTGCTTCAGAGGATAGTTCATTTTCAGGAGTCATCATGCACACAAAAGCCATTTGAGTTTGCGTTTCTGGGTGACCAAATCTGAAGATCCCTATCTGTTTTTGAGACAGATATTTCTTTGGTATAGATTTTCTTTTTGATGAGGGTGTAGATGGTAAATCATTGTTTTCATACCATACATTTGCCATCTGCAGAGGTCTCCTCAGATGTGGTCCTTCAGAGGTTCTGCATCTCTTAAATGTGGATAAAAGGTTTGGAAAACTTGGTTTTAAAAATTGTCCAGGGCAGAAGATGTTTAATAAAGATTTGTTTCTTTTGTTTCCTATGTAAGGGTCAATATCCTCGAATCCTAATCCTCTTCTGCCTATCTGGGTGTTAACCTTTTCATGAACTTTTTGAGCATCCTGATACCTCTTAATTTGGAGATCTCTTTCGAACAGATCTTGATGAAGAACTTCTCTTTCTTTTTGAATTTTTTTTTTCAAAGAAATGGCATTTAAACGATCACTCTCACTTTTCTTTAGCTCTTTGACCTTTTCTTTCAAAACTTTGTCGAGATTTGTGATTTTATCCATGAAATCCCTTTTTGTTGAAATATGCTCAGAGGTGAGAGTTTTGTTTTCAAGGTAAAGCTTATTCTTCTCCTCTGTGAGAAGCCTAGTTTCTCTTTCAAAGAAGGCAAGCTTTTTCTCAAGATCTGAGCATGTATTTTTGGAAGCTAGAAGATCATTTTGTATTTCAAGAAGCTTGTTTTCAAAGTCTGAGTACCAAGGGTTAGAGGTGGATACCTCACTCTCGTTGTCAGAAGAGTGGACTTCTGCCATTCCACAGAAGAGTGCGTTGTTTTCTTCATTAGATGATTCATCGGTTACAAGGTTCTCTTGTTTTGCCATTAGGGATTTCTGAGTGTAGTACTCTGTTTTCTTTTTATAGAAGGCAGTGTCCCTTGTGGGTTTCCCTGTGTGGGCAGAGGACGTGCACTCTGCTGCATAGTGGCCTGGTTTCCCGCATTTGAAGCAGCCTTCAGTTTGCTTCGGGAATTTGTCACCAGCTCTGCCGTCTGACTTTTGTCCATTTTTTTCTTCTTGCCTTGGTTCCTCATACCACTCCTTTCTCTTTGCCTCACCATATCCTCTGCTTCTGTCATCTCTTTCTTCTCTTCCTCTGTACTCCGGCTTCTTCTTAAGACCACGATTGAACTGTCGAGTCATTAGTGCAAGTGTTTTGGCCAGAGCAGCCATGTCAATCTCCTCCTCAGAATCTTCTTCACTTTCACTTTCTGCTACAAGTACCTTCTTCTTCTTCTTCTTCTTCTGTGCCTCCTCAGCTGCCTTCTCCCTTCCCTTGTCTTTGCCTTCTGAGGCACTTCCCACAAGAGCCAGAGGACCTCCGACAGAGGTTGATAGTTTGGAAATTCTGTTCTCTTGGCTAATCAGTGTTCCAAAGAGATCAGATATGGACCAAACATCAAGATCCAACGTGGCTTGCATGGACATGGTTAGATGAAGCCATTCATCATTAAGGCTCTGTAGAAATCTGACATTGTTTTCTTCGGAGGTTCTGTGGATCCCATACCTCTTACGCTTGTTTATCAAAGAATTGTATCTATTGTAAGTACTTTGAATGGATTCACCCGGCAGAGCTTTGAATGCAAAATATTCATTTATGCATAAAGCTCTGTTGTTCTTGAGGGTTTTGGCACCACCCTCAAGTTGTTTCTCTAGCTCTAACCATAGGTCCTTTGAAGTTTCACATGAGTCAAGAGATTGAAAGATATCATTTGGGATAGCCATTATGATTAGTCTTTTGGCTTTCTTTGCAAGCTCATGTTGTGCCTTTTCTTCTTCACTCCATTCAAGGACAGGTTTGGGGTGTTGATATTCAGGAATTTCAGGAGTATTGGCAGTGGCAGGAACACGAGGAACAGTTGTCATTGGAATGAAAGGAGGATTGTGAAGAAACTCAACCAGACCAGGATCCACACCTTCAAGGAAGTGCACCATCCTGATCTTCCACTGAGGATATTCATCCCTTGGAAGAGTGGGAGGTTTGGATTGAGATCCCGCACTGAAGTAGTTGACAGTGTTTGCCATTTTGGTTTAGAGAGTAAAACAGAGTATGGCACGAATCAGAAAGAGTATAACAGTGATGGTTTTTGAGTACATGATAATATGAATTGGTAAGAGCAGATGATCAACCAACTATCTTTGAATCTGTCTTTGAATGAAGAACACACTTGTACCTGTTACTATATCAAACAGGTTGATATAGCTTCAGAAAACAGAGTGTGACTGTGAGTGGAGTTTGGAACGAAGAATAGACTCAAACTACTACCTTGAGTACTGGAAACAAGTATAGAACAGGATCCTTTGATATTGAAAATCAAAGTTTGCTCTGATACCAATTGTTGATCCCAGTTTTGATGTTCTTTAACTTGATTTAAACTTTTACTACACACATATTATATAATTAGAGTGCGGAAGCGTTTAATACATGTAGAAAAGATTGAACATGCAAGGTAGTAAACACACAAGTAATTAATGAACAGGAAGTAAAGTATTACAAGAAAGTTACTCAAATAACTGTTTCATTGATTACTGAAGAACACCAAGAACACGCACTGGTATGTGCAAAGTGTGCTCAAGGATTATACAAACTGCTATTTTCGTGTGTGCGCGCTTCTTTTGCTCTAAGGTGGTGCTCCCTTAATATACAAGAGGGATGTACCCCTTAGTACAAGACAAAAACTGACATTCCATAAACGGAATGCCACCTGGAAAGTAAACATCGTGGGACGCCCATTACTTTGATCTTGAGGATCTTCGTACAGCAGGTCTCACGTGTTCTGCACGTGGTCTTGTCTTGAACTCTTAGAAAAACTTCATTGATCTCCAGAGGTTGGCCTTCACAGAGGCTCTGTGAGTGATCACAGAGGCTCTGTGATCCAAGAATCATTCAGGTTTGACTTCTGGTAGATCTTCTGCGGAGTAACCTCTGAGCTTTGCACCTTCTGTGGTGTACTTGAGTGTTCAGCGGCAGGCTTCTACGATTCCCATACTTAGCCTATTTTTCAATACTTCTATACAATGTGAATGGAGCTAACATAACTGTTTCATCTGTTGAATCAGGGTTACAACGTTCATTATATCTTAATTTGAAAAGATTCGGGTATATACAGTTCATGATTCAGCTATTCAGATCAAAAGGGCGGAGAATGTCAAACTTACCATAAAAAGGGGAGATTGTTAGTTTCTTACAAAGGGGAAGATCAAAGAAAGTGTTGAAATTGAAGAGTTTTGATGATCATGATGTTCACAATCATCAAAAAGGGGGAGAGATTTACAAAGTTCAATTTCAAAGCCGAGATATCAAAAAGTGGAAGAAATTTCTGAAAGATTCAAATTTCATAGCTGATTTGAAGAAAAGAGACTTTCTAAAGATAATTCTAAAGATAATTCTGAAAGTCCAAGCCAGATGAAAGTTCTGAAGATTCGTGAAAGTTTGTTTTTCCGAAGACTGATCAGAGATTGCAGAGATGAAGATACATATTTGTCAAAGATCGCTCGAAGTTCCAAAGATTTTCAAAGGTTTGTTCAAGACTTGTTGATTTCCAAAGATACAAAGTGTTAAAGACTTTTCAAGATTCTTCAAACACTGAAAGACTGAAGATTCAATGTCAATGATAAAAGTTGAAGAATTAAGCGCTGAAGACTAGTGTCAAATTTTTATTAAATCTTGAATACAAAGGGGGAGATTGTTAATGTATTAATTGTATCCAAGATTTAATAGGAAAAGTCAAGCATGTAAAGTCAACAATGTCTAAGTCAAAGTTTGTAAAGTCTTAGTAAATGTTGTTTAGACTTGTGAGAGTTTTTATCTTGTATAGCTTTGTGGTATAAATACTTTAGGTCCTTTGTAATAGAAAGGAGTTTTTACATTGTAATATTCATATTGTGAGATATATGACTTGAACGCTTTCTCTCTCTACACTCTCTCTCTAAGTTCTTGATATTGTCATAATCTTGATTGAGATTAATTGTTTTGATTGCTTGACTAATTGGGAATACAATTTCACCCTCATATAGGATGAGGAGCACACAATAGTACAAGACAAAGGTTGACATTCCATAAAAGGAATGCCACCTAGAAAGTAAAACATTATGGACACATATGAAATGATCCTTAGAATCTTCGTACAGCAGGCTCACGTGTTCTGCATGTGTTTTTGTCTTGACCATTGTCTTGAAATCTTCAAGTCTTCCATCTCCAGAGGTTAGCCATCACAGAGGCTCTGTGATCTGAAATTGATCTTCAGGTTGTGAACTTCTCGAGTAGATGGTTGACAGAGCTTTTGAGCTTGATGCTTTTGTGGTGTACCTTGGTGTATTTTGTAGTCTTTTGGAGTTTCTACACTTAGCCTATTTTTCAATACTTCTATACATTGAATTGGAACTAATAAGAGATAAAAAGCCCATCTATGGCTCTTATCAGTGACTCTTCCAAGAAATCTTTATGTATCCCTAGAATCACTTATCCTTCTAAGGAATCTAACTTAGAAAGTCAAGAAGATTCAAATCACCATTCAGAGGCATATCTTAGTGAGGCTGATGATGAAGGTGAAGAAACTTCAGTTGATAATGAAATGTCTATGCTTGCTAGCCCTTCAAATCTCAACTCTTTTCCAGCCGACTCAAGTCTGACCGAAAATACTCTCTCTCTTTTTCTAAAAGATCCTCTGACAAGTCAAATGAGGAATGCAATAAATGTGGCAAGAAAGGCCACTTTGCCTTTGAGTGTAGGAACAAATCCTCAGGAAAATCTAAAACCACATTTTCTAACCAAAACTCTTCCAAGTTTAGAAGAATGAGATCTGATTTTGCCAACAGGTCTCCCTCTCGAAAACTTTCTTCATCTTCTTTCAAAGAAAGTACCGACCGAGCTGAGAAATACAAAGCAAAGTACAAGAGGGAAAACGAAAGGAATGAAAGTATTCTCAGAAAAGGAAAAGGCCTTATGGCCGAACCCCATGACTGGGCTGATGAGCCGACCTCTAAGAGTGACAAAGAAACTTCTAACAAGTGTCTAATGGCCAAACTAAATGACATGGCCGAAACTGAAGATCACGACATGACTGTTGCACTTGTTCCCACTGAGTGCTCTTCTTCTTCATCTCAGGTACATCCCTTTTACTCCCTCACCGATTCTGAAAAGATTGAAGCCTTTGATTCCTTAACTATTGACTTTTACAATGAAAATGATGCAAAGAAAAAGGCAAATGCTCAAGTAAAATCATTTTCCTCTCAACTTCATATTTGTCTTTCTCAACTCAAACATTTTGTCAAAATCAAAGTTGAGCTTGAAGACTTGAAAACCATCAACTACATTCTTGCTAAAGAGAAAAATAAAATGTTCAAACGTCTTAAAAGAGAGCAAGAAATAATGAGCAAATGGACAAGTTCTTCTAAAAATATAGAAAATGTTTTTCAAGATCAGATGTCTTGTGATGACAAGTCTGGTCTAGGTTTTGGAAAAATGGAAGTTGATTTTTCCGCTACTCAAGCTCCTTCTTCATCTTCAAAACTTCCCTCTTCCTCTAGTGATCTCACCAACTCTAATTCTGGTGATTCTTGCTCTGTGCACTCTTTAGATCTCTGTGACCCTTTGAAATTTGGAATGTTTGTCAAAGCTAAAGAATATACTCCCTTGTCTCAATCTGAGGAAGCTCAAGGATCAAATGATCTTGTCAAGCCTATTCATGATCTTCTAAAATCCTTAAATATTGATGAGTCTACCTCTTTCTCTCCTAAACCTTCGAAATTTCCAAAGAAGCTCTCCAACTTTGACAAAGGAAAATCAGTTGTTTCTGATTTACCTTTAAAAAGAAAAATACCCTCTTCTTCCACAAAGGAACCTCCTGTTCTCCTTAACAAGTTCATTCCCAGATCTATGAACTTGAAGAAATCCAAATCCAAATCGCTAGCTCATATCTCTCTTCCTCTGAAAAAGGAATCCTTGGACCAATGCCTTGCCCTTCACCTTCCTCCTCTAAATCCTTTAAAGTCAATATTAAGGGCAAAGATAAAGATTTGGGCCAGAAATCAAAGAAAGTCTTTATTTATAGAAAATGCTATAATTGTGGGGACACCTTTCACTTAGCAAAGGATTGTCCCAAAGATCAGATTGAAAGAAAGAACCTTGATGACTCTTCTTATTCCTCCACTAACCCTAAAGGACCTACCTCAAAATGAGTACCAAAGGACTAATTTTTCAGTATTTGTAGGTACTTGAACATCAATAAATCTGGTATCTGGTACTCAAGACACATGACCGACAACAAATCCCTTCTCATTAACTATGTGACCGAAAAGGGACCATCTGTAACATTTGGAGATAACTCTAGAGGTTCTACTAGAGGGTATGGAACTCTTACAAATGGTTCCATCATTTTCAACAAAGTGGTCTATGTCGAAGGACTGATGCACAATCTCTTGAGCATTAGTCAACTATGTGATTTGGGATACATTGTCATATTCAAACTTAGTGTCTGCATCATCATGGATAGAAACAATCATACTTTTCTATCAGGTGTCAGAAAGGACAATGTATACATCATAAACATGAGCCAAAGTATAGTTAAGGAAAATATTTGCTTTATTTCAGAAGATTCAGTTAAGAAGAACTGGCTTTGGCATAAACGTCTCTCTCTTCTCAACTTCAAGACCCTAAATACCCTTTCCATCAAAGATCTTGTCATTGAAATGCCCAAGCTATCCTTTGTGAAAGAAAAGTTGTGTGCAACTTGTGAGAAGGGAAAGCTAACAAAATCTTCCTTCAAATCTAAGCAATGTTTTTCCATCTCCAATCATATTCAGATGCTTCACATGGACTTATGTGGACCAGTTAGCACTCCAAGCCTTGGTGGAAAAATGTACATTCTTGTAATTGTTGATGAATTTACATGTTACACTTGGTTATCTTTTCTCAGGTACAAAAGTTACACAACTGAAGAAATCAACTTCATCAAGAAATCTGAAGTGCTGAATGGGAAACTAGTGAGATCTATAAGAAGTGACAATGGCACAGAATTCAGAAATGCTATTCTAGAAGCTTTTTTCAATGACAAGGGGATCTCTCAAAACTTTTCAACTGTCAAAACTCCACAACAAAATGGTGTTGTGGAAAGAAAGAATAGAACTCTATGTGAGGCATCCCGCTCTATGCTAAGTGAATCCAACTTACCTACCAATTTTTGGGCTGAAGCAATCAACACCTCATGCTTCACTCAAAATCGATCAATAATTGTGAAAAGGTATAATAGAACTCCCTATGAAGTTACACAACTGAAGAGTATAATAGAACTCATGCTTCACTCAAAATCGATCAGTAATTGTGAAAAGGTATAATAGAACTCCCTATGAAGTATTTTATGGCCGAAAACCCAATGTTGGGTCATCAAGAATTTGAAGATGACCTCTCTTTCGGATTATATTTGAACATCCTTTGTACTTGGAATTTTTCAAGGTTCTTTGTAATAGCTTTGTCTTGCTTCAAAAGATCGATGAAGTCGAAGACCAACTGAAATCAGCAAGAAGTAAATTTTCAGATGCGGATCAAGATAAACTTCCAACAACAACAAAGATACCTACCTACCGATTAGAATCTCAATAATTGGCTGGTATCCTTCCTACCGAAATGAAGCCCTCCAAATCGGCAGGACCCACTTTAGCCGACTTCCTCTTATCGGCTAAATCTCCACCTACCGATTGGCCCTTTGCAAATCGGCTGGTTCTCTATCTGCCAACTTCCATCTGACACAAAGGTACAAACCCTTGTCCTCTTGCACAAAAGATCTTCACTAAATCATGGAATGATGGGGACATTCTCCAAAGATTCAGAAAAAGGATGTTTGTTTTCAACACCATTCTCAGGTGTTGGGTACAACAAGGTCCTACGGTCAACTCTGTTCCATGTTGAGACAAAAAGGATGCTTTGTCTTTTTAGATGACACCTCTGGCTTTCAATCCCAAGATGACAAGTGTCCCCATGCATTTAATGCACATGGTAGTATTTAAAGATAAAGACTCCTCCCATGCAATGTTACGCTTTTGAAAAGAGATCTCAGTGCACTCAAGAAAAAAGTTGGCAAACTTGTTATCTCATCTCCAAAGCTTTAATCTTTGTGTTTTAAGTTGTGTTCTTGTTTGTTTGTGAAAGATTGTTAGAATAGTTTTACCTGTTCTTTCTACAACAATATTAAAAGTTGTCTATGTATAATTCTTGATTTTATATCAATAAAGAATTAAATTAAGTGAAATATTTTTAGTATTGTATTCAAACCCCCCTTCTACAATACTTGTTTATTATTGTCATTACTTTTGGCCCCAACAACAATAATTACCCAAAATGAACCATTAATGTAATTTGTGTGTGTGTATATATATAGGAAGGTTCAAACGAGAATGCTAACTATTTAAGAAAAGAACAAATCATGTACAAAATTATATGTGATTTTGTAACACCTTGAATTTTATCCCAATTGAAGAAGAGTGTTGAACTGGGTGAATCGGTAAAGAAAGAACCACATTGGAGTACGGCTATAGTGTCATGTGGTTGTGACATTTGTCACAATAGCACCAACGGTACTGAGAGTATGGTCGTCTCGGCTATAGTGCCATGTGATTGTGACACTTGTCAAAATAGCACCAACGGTACTGAGAGTATGGTCATCTCGGCTATAGTGCCATGAGGTTGTGACATCTGTCATAATAGAACCAATGGTACTGAAAGTGTGGTAGTCCTGGCTATAGTGCCATGCAGTTGTGACATATATCACGATGGCAACGATGATTACCAAGTGGTTGGTAAGTACTATTTCAAGTAAGTGTAGAAAATCGATCTTTTGAGCGAAATAGAGGAAATGAGATTTTGGGAGTAAATTATAGATTTTATGGTCTTTCTAGATGAGGAATTCAATTACGAGTCCAACGGCTCTTTCCGGAGCGAAATTGAAGCTAAAACGAAGAAGTTATAGCCAAAACAGTGCTCGGTACAAGTTTGGCTAAAGTGCTTAGCGAAAGTGACATATGTCACTTTAGCCAGGCACTATCACATAAAGTGCAAAACTCTCGGTATGTATGGCGCGAGAGTGCCTAGAGAAAGTGACATATGTCACTTTATCCAGGCATTATCGCGGAGCGGGTCAGGAGGTTAAAAATCCGATTTTTGAGGGTTTTCTTCATTTCTTCATATCTCCTTCACCATAACTCCGTTTGAGACGATTCTTTTTGCTATGGTTTCATATTTGAGAGATTTTCAAGGATATATTGTTAATTTTGGGAATATTCAAGAGTATTTGGTGGTATATTGGAAGCAAAGGTCATGAGCTCATCATCATCACCTCCACCTTCAAGAAATTTGGGGTTTTCTAGGTTTTTACCAAAACCTAAGTGGTGAGTTAATCCTCCTAGTTTCTAAACTTTATTATAAGTTATAAATGCTCCATTGATGATTTCCTAGTGGTTATGTTTCTCAAATTTCGGATTTGATGATTTTGGAGAATTTATGTCAAAATTAGGGTTTTGGCCAAAATGGGGATTTTGACATAAAATGTTTGGGGAACTATTCTAAATGGTTGGATATGAATATTTATGGTTGGAAACTTGTGGATCTAGGTTTTTGTAAGGATTGTCTTGTGGATTCAAGTTTCTTCAAAGGAGCTCAAGTTGGGGGGAAATCTAGATTTAGCCTAAATCTAGCAAGATGAGTTCAAGTTGATTTGTGAAAACGTTGTACATGCCAAAATGTTCATTTTAAAGTGTTTATGTGTTTTACATGAAATTATCAACTGTTGAGTTATTTGGTAACTTTTGATTATTTGAAGTGTTTAGATTTATAAGCTTTGTAAAACACCCACATTTGGGATTTTTGGGCATTCTGAAAAATGTGTCATAAACGAATGTGTTTTGATGATTTATTGCATAAATGGATATTTGGTCAAAAATGCACTTTTAGTGTTTGTCGGGTTTTATGCATCATTCATGAAATGGGATGTTTTGAAAGTACGAAGGTGTGAGTCCTTTAGTTTTGGTCATTCCCGACCTTGGGAACATTTTAGAAATAGTAAACCTTCTTGGATTTTGGGCCGAAGGCCAATTGTGAATTGAGACACAAAGATTTTGGGAAAAGATCTATTTTGGATTATACAACCATATTGGCTCGCGTATTTTAGCCGAACGTCTATTATGCCCTTTTGGGGCTTGATTTATACTCAGATGAGTCTTGGAACATTTGTTCAGTTTTGGTAGCTCGATAAGGAGCCTTTGACATATGGTGTACTTAGTTGCATCTTATTTGAGGGTTACATGTTTTGAATGGTGTTAGTTCATTCGTTGGAGTCATGTAACATTTTAGACTGTAGTGCATTGGATCCATAGGTATACGAGTCAGTCAGTTGGTTTGGTTAGGGACTTTATCCCTGTTTGGGACTGGAAATTATTTATGGCTAGCAGGAACTCGAGGTATAGATCGTGGGTGGTTGAACTCGATGCCCGTTTGTAATCCAGTCTGGTTATTCATCGTGGAATTTAGTGTCCGAGTTTGAAGTCTAGTGAGTGGTCTCCAAGTCATGTTTTTATGGAAGCTTGCGGTGGTGCTCTGCTGAGCCGTATACGGAGCTAAGTCTTGCGGTGTTGCCCATGGTGAGCCGGATACCGGGACTTATGGCTTTTGTGGTGACACTCATCTAGATGTCGAGTAGACGCTAGGGTCATTTGGGTATCTTGTGGTAGTTGCTCGGTAGGGAACCGTATACGGGGATCCATGACTCTATGTGAAGCTTGAGAACATTGATAAGTGGCTTAACTTTGTGTGCCCGCCACATTCGATGGAATTCGGGTCTCCCCCGTCACCGAAAGGTGTTGTTTTGGGTATTGAGTTTTATTATCCATGTTTTTGGTGACGTTTTGTTTATATGGATTTCTATCCATGGTTTATGGGTTGAGTATTATGCCTCATCCGTGTTTTGGGTGTTTTGGGATATAAAGTTTTATCTGCATTTCATAAATTGGGAGTCCGCTTTCTTTTCCCATTTTGAGTGGGTTTTGGGTTGAATTTAATTTACGAAAGAACGCTTTATATTGGGATCTTAGTCCTTAAAACAGTTTGGTTTGGAAAACGTTTATATTGGGATCTCCTTCGTCTAAAATGCATATTATTGGAAAACGAGTTGTCTTCATATTTGAAGTATATCATTTTGAAAAATTATGATTTCAATTGCATTCTTCCTTAACGATATATTTATTAATGTTGAAAAATCTTAAACTCAGTAGGCGTTAGCCTAACCTTTTTATTTGTCGGCATGTGCAACAGGCTTCGTTGGAAATAGTTCTAGTGACACTGTGAAGAGAGGGGTGCTAGTTGCGTGCTCGGAGAGTGATTAGCTTGTTTAAGTATTCCGCATTTGTTTTGGGAAGAGCAACTTGTGTTTGGGGTTGAGTAACACCCGACTTCGGTTTAGTACTTGTTTATCATTAGAGTTTATATTTGTTGAGGTTAGTTATAGAATTTTAACTTGAGGTATTCGGAATTTTGAATTGTATGAGGAATTTTTGTTCCTTATGTTGATATTATACCGAAATTCTAATTAGTTGCTCTTACCAAATTTGAGGGTGTTACAGATTTTACATTAACCCAAAAAAAATCGGACGCAGGCGACTTTTGCCGCGACCTAAAGTCACAGGCAAAGTCGCGTGAATCATATATGATTTTGTATGTACTCGGTTGTTTTCGTGTTTTCTTAAATAGATATTGTTCTCGTATGAACTCACCTCTCTCTCTCTCTCTCTCTCTCTCTCTATATATATATATATATATATATATATGTATCTAGGCGAATGATCGTGTGAAAAGTTGAGTTAACGGTGAGAAGCGTAGAAGTGGATCTGAACCGTTGATTTTTTTAATCTCAATCCCTCTCATGAATTACAGCTTAAAAAGGAATTGATTCGGTGCATCTCATTCTGATGTGCGTCCATTTCTCATTCAACGGTTGATAACCACTTCTTAAGCTTCTCACCGTTAACTCAACTTTTAACCGAAACCCAACCCTATGTATCTATATATTTATCTCTATTATAAGATACATTCTAACACATTTAGATGCGTTAGATTCATTAACCACCCTATGTACACATGATAATTCTCTTGAGTATTTTTGGACGGAATTTCGTCGGATATAGTAGTCGGATTTTCGACGGAAATCCAAAAAATAATTTTTAATTTGTTAAATATTTTTCGACGAATATCTTCAACGGATTTCGACGGATATCCTGAAAATTAATTTTTAATTTGTTAAATATTTTTTGACAGACTTTTATGGATATCTTTGATAGATATCCAAATAATCAATTTTTTAAATATTGTACGATGGAAATTCGATCGGATCTTTTCGACAGTTTTTCAACGGAAATAAAAAAAATATAGGAAAATCATTTTTTTTTTTAAATTGTTCTCGATGAACTATCGACAAACACATATTTCATCTATCATCCGTCGATAATATGTCTAAAATTTTCGACGGCTCACGTGTCGTCTAAAATCTGTCTAAATTATTAGAAAAATATTATATGATTTGCTCATGAAAAGTCGTCAGAAATTTTCGACGACTTTTTTGGTCGAAGATATTCTGTTACACCCTTATAACAAGTGGTTCGTAACGGAACATCAATTCTTAAAGGAAACACATGTCTTCCAAAATACATTGCAGCGAAATAATAAAAATCAACCACTTGGGTTGTGGTGCACTGGTAAATCATTTGGGGGATGTAGTGGAAGATCTCATCTATCCAGGGTTCAAATCCAGGCGCTGTCAAAGCTCTTGTGGCCATGGATGTTCACCTGCGATGACTTCAGGCCATTCGTGATCCCCCGGGGATTAGTCGGTGCACGTAAGCTGACCCGGAAACCAACGGTTACCACAAAAAAAAAAAGAATAATAAAAATCACATTAAACAATATATTAAAGATACGGAATGGTAATCAACAATGTAAGCTTAAATCGAACCATAAGTAGTCTACTAACACAAATAATCCTCAAGTCGGACCTTTGCCCTTATCGACCTCATACTTTCCTGATCCTGAGATACACGCTAAAGTTAGCTTTACGCTAAAGTTAGTTTTACACTAAGTGAGGTATGTTTTAGAAATATGTCATTTAAATTTGTAACATTCTTTCAATTGGGTAAATTGTTATTTTAGAATATTGGTTTAGTTTTACCAATTTTATAATAGCAATAAAAAATATTTGAACTTACTAGGTTTTAGGCCTAACTTTTTTTTTCTTGTCGACATGTGCACTAGGTCCTTGTGGGGACGATACTATCGATACTTGAGAACAGTTGAGCGCTAGTTAGAAGCTTGTGAAGGACTTAGCTCTTTGGGACATTTTCCATATCATTTAGACATAGCGACTTTAATTCTTTTAGTAACACATGTCCTTATACTAGACCTTGTGAAATGTTTGAATTGTAATTTGTTAATGTTAATTTTTAAATTGTCATTTTAGGTAATTCAAGTGTTGTCCTTTAGAAATGAATTTATCTCAATTTATGTGTTACAAAAGTATTAAATAGTCTATCTTTTCGAGATCTTGGGGTGTTACTGAGTTTCCCGATCCTAAATTAAATGTGACTTTTTAGTCTAATATCACATGTGATATACACATTCTCGTGCTCTCTCATTTTGACCTCGTTGTCATTTGAACCCCTCTCTCTCACTCACACACACACTCTCTCTCTCTCTCTCTCTATATATATATATATATGGTTGTTTTGGTAGGAATTTCATAGTCCATAGGAACCATTCGGAGGCCACCAATCATGAGGGCGTATGGATCGATTGGTGTACTAGCGTGCTTGCTACATTTCACAACAAAACAAATGAGTTTTACCCATAAAAGTCACCCAGGAAATTTCCCTTGGTGATTACCAACGGACAAGGTTGACCCTGATATTTCGGAGGCCTTGTGCCAAAAAAAAAATTACAGTAAATTGCAAATTTGGTCCCTGTGGTTTATTGTTTTTCTCACATTTGCCCCCTACAAAATTTTTATTGCAAGAAATTCCTTGTGGTATGCAAAAGTACTCGGGTTTGGTCCCTGTGACTAACTCCCGTTAGTTTGCAGGTGTTAAATCCCCTCATGTGCCTTGCACATGAGGGTATATGGGTCATTTTACTCCACAAGGACCAAAATTGCAATTTACTCTTTTATATTATACCATTTTCAAAAAACATAGTATTTATATTATATAATTAATAAATAATTATCACTTAATTAAAAAATAACTTATTTAATGAAACATCAAAATTTTATTTAGTTAATAATTTATATTTAAGTTTTATCGACCAAAATTATAATAAAATAATTTATATTTTCGCTTTTACTAAATTTTATTTTTAATAAAAAAAATAAATTATTCAATAAAAATAAATTAAACACATGCGTTTTTTGAATTTTAATATAAAACATAACATATATATTATAGAAAAATCTAGTGCATATTAAAACGATATATGAAATTACCTTTAAAAAAATTATTATAACTAAACTTATATCTTATTGAACTCGACTTTTTTAGATATTTGTAAAATAAATTACCTACGATTATCAAAATTATGTAACATTCAAAAATATTAAAGCATATAGATTTTGGTAGAGATGTTTGAA
The DNA here is from genome assembly GCA_954870635.1 of Arctium minus. NCBI lineage: Eukaryota > Viridiplantae > Streptophyta > Magnoliopsida > Asterales > Asteraceae > Arctium > Arctium minus. Next base: position 21,050,868 of record OX941090.1, on the reverse strand, counting down.
AAAGGATGAGCGACCAAATATTCCTAACAAAATTATGTAACATCCAACCCATTTTTATGTTTTTTTTTTAATCAAACCTCCTTCTCAAATATTCCTAACAAAATCCATGTGCTTTAATCTTTTTGGATGTTAACATCATTTTAATAATTGTAGGGGTGTTAAAAAAAACCGGAAAACCGAGAAACTGAGTCGAACCGTTTGATCCGAAAAAACCGAAAACCGGAAAAACCAAAAACCGGGTATTCACAGGTTGGTTTCGGTTTTAAATTGTAGGTATCCACGAGTAACCGATCTGAACCGGTATATATAGATTACTTAATAATATCTTCTACAGACCACACAAAGAATTATCTAGGATTCATGGTCAAAGCCGCAAATGTTGACCAGATAAAAGGCTACGATCATTTCTCTATTTCTCATACATCGAACATCTCCCAAATGAACATCTCCCTATATATATATATATATATATATATATATAGATAGATATTTTATATTTAAAATTAAAAAGATAACATACTTCAATAAAAAATAAAAATAAGGTGTTTTATCTCGGATTTTCTTATATTTATCGGTTAGTTATATCAATAGTTAAAAATTTTAGATATTTTAGAAAATAAAAATAAGTGCTTATCTACAGTTAGTTACACGAATTCAAACACTGAGCTTTTATAAGCTGTACTTATGTTTAATCAATTTGTACTTTTGGATTTTAAGTAATATGCATTAATAAGTGGTACCTAATGCATAAAAATTAGTTTTTAAGAGTTTAGCTTAAATGCTTTATAATATAGTATAGATATATTAGTTAAAATTCAAAATTGTTAATGAAACATAATTATAACTTATTAAAGTCCAATATTTTTATTTGTATAACTAACTGCAAATAAACATATTAAATATAGGATAAATAATATGAGATAAACTACCTGTTTTATTTTTTTTTAAATATATTTATTAGATCAATGCATGTTTTTATAATATAGTATAGATATATTAGTTATGAGATTATAACTAATATAGATATAGATATATTAAGAGCAAATCATAAAATAAAAAATAAATATTGATAATAGTAATATTGATCAAATCGTCCAATAAATATAAAAAATAAATATTGATAATAATAGATAATATTGATCAAATCGTCCATTAAATATAAAAAACAAATATTTATATTAATAAATGAGTATCCATTCCACAAATAGATGATGTGAGATACCCTGTTTGGATAAGTTGTACCAATGTATTATAAAATTGTAAATTAAGTAATTGGCTTTAATTAGTTGTATTTTATGCTTAAAATATTGTAATTAAGAGTTTTTTATATCTCTTTTATAATATAGTATAAATATAGATACCCACTTTGTGTTTTAAATAGCATCAGATTTTATAAAGAATACTGCAATAATGATCTCCCTTTTTTAGCTGCAAGCCAGTAGCGGATGAGAGGCTCGCCTATCCCTTTCTGTGATTCTGTCCCCATTGAATACCTTTGAGTATTTTATTTGCAAATTTCAATTGGAATATTTCTTCAGATTCCTACCCTTGATCATCCACAGATTCCATTTTCTTCCCCACAACCATATTTCTTTATATATTTCAGACTAAAAAGTAAAAGGGTATCTTGTAAATTCAATTTCAACTCTTAATAAAGAGTCAAATCCACACACCACTCTTGGTAACTTCTTCTCCTTGTTCTTCTTCTTGTTTTATTTGTTTCTTTTTAAGGGATGATTGAACCCTAAAACCATAATCTTGCATTTTCTTCTTGAATTGTTCACTTGCAGAACAGGATCCCAGATTCAAATTCCATGTGGGTTTTCAGAAAGAAAAAAAAAACAAACATAATCGTTGATAATCTTTTTCTTTAAAGCTAGATTCTGTTAGAAACTTGTGTGTTTTTCTGTGTTGTGCCAGCCATGGCTGTTGCTGCTCCAAATGAAGCTCCAAAGAAACTTGAGGTTTGTGCTGCTTACATTCTTGGAGCCAGAAATTTTTATTTTAAATATTTCCATGTTTTGATGATATTTGAATTTTTCAGGGGAGGTTTAAAGCAATTGTAGTATGTTGGATTCTTGGATTTGGATCTTTGGTTTCATGGAACAGTATGTTAACAATTGGAGATTACTACTATGAGTTATTTCCTGTAAGGCTTTCAAAATCATTCAATTTGCATACATTTTTCTGTGTTTGGTATTGCGATAGATGGGTGATATTTCTGTCTTTCTTTTTGTTGTTATTGCATAGGATTACCATCCATCAAGGGTACTTACCCTTGTCTACCAACCGTTTGCTATAGGAACGATGGCGATTCTTGCGTATAACGAGTCCAACATCAATACTAGAAAACGTAATATTGCAGGATACATCTTGTTCTTCTTATGCACTCTAGCCCTCATTGTGGTAAGTCCAATTTTTGTTATGATTTATTTGTTGGGGAATCTGGGTTTTATGGTTTGAGATATAATAATCTCCTGGATTGTGAGTGAAAATCACCTTCCAAATACTATATTTCAACCTTATAAATGACGATCTAAACTTCGACATCCTAAACTCGTTCACAGATAGATTTAGCCACATCAGGGAAGGGTGGGATCGGAAGTTATATCGGCATATGTGTTTTTGTGGCCGGATTTGGAGTAGCTGATGCCCATGTTCAAGGTGGAATGGTTGGAGATTTGGCCTTCATGAAGCCAGAATTCATCCAAGTAAGGATTTTTCTATCCAAAATTCTTCAATTCATGATGGTTTTGGTTACAAGTTCCTTGATTCGTTTGCACGGTGGATATTGCAGTCTTTCTTTGCTGGTTTGGCAGCCTCGGGCGCTCTAACATCCGGCTTAAGGCTAATCACGAAAGCCGCATTTGACAAATCTTCCAATGGCCTACGGAAAGGGACCAGTATGTGTCATAATCTTTCTATGATTCAAGAAAAACCCCCAATTATCAATCTTGATTCTTGATTTTTTTTTATCTTTTCTGTGCAGTGTTGTTCTTGGCATTCTCCACATTCTTTGAGTTTCTTTGCATTTTTCTTTACTCATTCGTGTTTGGCAAATTACCGATCGTGAAGTATTATCGCATGAACGCCGCACGAGAAGGTTCAAAAACTGTTGCATCTGATCTTGCTGCTGCTGGCATCCAAACAGAACCAGTAAAAAAAAAATCCCTTTTTTCCTTGGAGATCAATATGAATTTTGAAGTTTAGAAATCATCCAAAACTGTCAAGAGAGAATCTTATAATTTATTGTATTTTTGCAGGCTGATAACGACGCTAAGCTTCCTGATCGATTGAGCAACAAACAACTGTTGTTAAAGAACATCGATTACGCGTTGGATCTGTTCTTGATCTATGTCCTCACTCTTTCCATTTTCCCCGGATTCTTGTACGAAAATACAGGAAAACACCATCTGGGATCATGGTAAGTTTGCCTAAATCCGATCTAAAATGTGTTTCTTGAAATTTGGTTAAGCGATCGAATGGTGGTGTTTTCTGTAGGTACCCTCTTGTTCTAATTGCAATGTACAATGTCTGGGATTTGATAGCAAGATACATTCCTTTAGTCGAATTTCTGAAGATGGAATCACGGAAGGGGCTAATGATTGCGATATTGTCACGATTCTTGTTCATCCCCACGTTCTACTTCACTGCAAAATACGGTGATGAGGGTTGGATGATCATGCTTATATCGTTGCTCGGATTGACAAATGGTTATCTCACTGTATGTGTCATGACAGTAGCTCCTAAAGGTTGCACGGTAAGTCCGCAATTTGTATTTTGCTTTTCTTATGTTAAGCACTATATGGATTAAGCTGTCTGTTTAGATAGATCATAATATATTGTATTCACAACACAAGGAAAAGGGAAGAGCATCGTTGAAAAGAACATGGCTTGATGTATTAAGCAATGGGGTAGGGCTCTCCCAATTAAGCCAAATTGGCAGATTGCTTAATTATTAAGCCACAAATACTCTATACCATTAATCTCTATCCCAGAAATAGTCGTTTTACCGATTGAGTTAGCTTATCTCCAATATATATTCTATAATTTTCCTAAAATAGAGTATTAAAAATCAAAATCTTTAAAAATAAATCCTATGTTACTCTAATTTAGATATTACAATATTTAAATAAATGATTAAAATGTTGAATTCATTTAATAAAATATTATTTTCTCACTCCTAGATATTTAATTTCAAGGAAAATAATTAAATATTGAGTTTTAGAGAATTTGGAGATTTCCTACATCTCTCTTTCTTTTATCTATTTTAGCATTACATTATAGCATAACTGTTGGAGCAAAAAAAATATCTCATAGATCTCTCATAGATATGTTATAATGTATGTTAAAAACTTAAAATATAATTTAATTAATGTTAGAATCTCTAAAACAGAATAAATGGATGTAAATTTCTTTTAGAGATTTTGACTTTTAATACTCTATTTAAAGAAAAAAAATATATAACATAAGTGTTGGAGATGGTTTTAAAAAGGAACGTGTTTTTTATTAAGAGAGACTGGTTTGGAAAAAACTTGGCTTTCTGCATAAAACTCCCCTTTGAAATCTTACTGAATAAGTCACTTTCTATATCATTAAGCCACTGTCAAACAGTCATATATAACTGACTGAATAAGCTGTGAGTCTCATTAAACTCATTAAGCTGCAAACAAACATCGTACTTTTGATTGCTACTTTTAAGTGAGATATTTAATGGTGATTTGTTTTTTTTTCAGGGTCCAGAAGCAAACGCTTTGGGGAACTTGTTGGTGTTGTTTCTTCTGGGTGGAATATTCCTGGGTGTTGCTTTGGATTGGCTATGGATAATCGGTAATGGAAGCTTTTGAGTTTGCTTCAAATGCTTAATTTCGAATTTTTTAATTAATTTTAAAAGAATATTTGTGTAAAGGTGATTAATTATTTATTTAAAGATACGAAATCTTGGTTTCCATCTATGTATTTGCAATTTTGCATTGCCGAATTGTCCACTGAAAGATAAAAGTGGTTTAGATATAATAAGTAGCAAAACGTTTAAATTAATACATAATCGACCAAAATAGTACTAGCATCATGCCCGTGCAATGCACCGGGTGAGTAAGGTGTAAAATTTTATCGTAAATGAATTAAAAGTCCTCGAGCGTGTAACTCCTTTGGTAAATGGGTTGACTGTTGAGAAACTTTGTTAACCATCCAAACAAAGAAATATATATGTAGAAATGAAGGAAAGACAAACATATGAAGGAAACAAGTAACAAATACACACTCAAGCAAGTCAAACAAAAACGAAAAAGAAGACAAAACCTGATACAGTTGTTTGAAAAAAGGCGTTACTCGATCGATCTTTTCGATTTCATCCTCATCTTCTCCATTCAAAATTCATGTTTAAATAAGGATATAAATAGGGGGAAGAGGGCGTGTTTAGAGATAGAGATACATGAAAATGATGATAACAATGGTTTTGAATTTTCATTTGAACGGGTTGGAGGGATTTAGGGATAGGAAGGAAGTTGAACTGGTTTAGGGATAAGGTTGAACGTGTTTAAGGATATGCATTGATAGTGTGCTTTAGTAAGTGGTACCATAGGCAATAGCAAGTTGTAAACTTGAAATTTAAGTAAATTAGTATAGATATTGGATGGTTTTTAGAGAGTTTTTAAAGAGTTTTGAATCAATGTTTTATAATATAGTATAGATATTGGATGGTTTTTAGAGAGTGATAATGTTTTTTTTTTAATTTGTTTAATTTAGGCTTAATAATATAATATTTTTTATATAAAAAAAATAAGTAGTTTGTTAAAATTCATTAATTATCTTATATATTTTAAATTTTTTATATTTAAATTGAGATGTTTATCCTGTTTTGATTATGTTTATCACAATTCAAATTTCATAATTTTAGGGTTTGAGGATTAGAGATAAGAATTTTGGGGGATAAGAATGGAATTTATTAATTTGGGTTAAAAGTATTTAAAAGTAGTACATATTGCTTTATTAATTGTTTTTTAAGAGATTTTATGTATACTAACATTAAATAATAGTACATAATGATTAATGGGTTGTTTTTAAGAAATTTTTATGTCTCTTTTATAATATAGTATAGATACTATAATAATTAAGATATTTATATTTATTAAGAAAAGGGTCTTGGTGGACTTGGGGGCAAGAAAGCACCTTGGCATTTGATTGATTTATGAATATAAAACGATAATTTAGTAATAAAAATACAACTTATAAACGTATTTAATTAATTTTATTCTTTACATAAATAAAAAAGTTCATGACTTCTAAATAAAAACATTTATTAGCGCTTTGTTCTCCTAACTTTTTCAAAAAAGGAAATGAACGAAAAAGAGGAGGAAAGTAAAAGACCTCATGTTTTAAAACTTTTTTTTAGAAGTGAAAGAAAAGTAAAAGAGAGGAAATTAATAATAAGTTTCCTCATAACGGATTATAAAAATTACAAAAGTCTCCAACCTTTTATTTTAAAATAATATATATTTTTAAAGGTTATATTTGTAAAAACGACATCTTTCTTTTTCTTTCTTTCATGTAGAACATAAAAATTATTTTCTTTCTTTTTCTCTCCATCTATTTCCTTCCTTTCGAGAACACAAATAAAAACTTATTTTTCTTTCCTTTCTTTTCCTTCCATTTCACCTTAAATTTGAGAATGCAGCGCAATATTCACTATGTGTATCCAAGTTCTTATACAATGTTTTTAGAGATCTGTAGTTTTTTTTGGTATCCTGTTCTTGGTGTTTGTGACCACATTGTGTTGGCAAGGTGATCTCAATGTGTAATAAAAACATGTGGTCGCAATGTCGATTGAGATAGTATATTTGATAGTGGTTCACATTGTGAATACATGTGTTCATATTGTGTTTTTCACATTGTGTTCCTGTAGATATGCCTTGGATAGAGAGGACGGAGATTTGAAAAATACCCATATAACATCACTAGTTTTAACCTTACGTCATGATTCTAACCGGTAACACTTATCCGTCAAACGTTTGAGTGATGGACCCCTTTAATGTAATGTTTGAACTAAGAGACCCAATTGAAAAAGAAAATATGAATATCTTCTTAAATCTATTTTATAGTTTAAGACAGAATATTGGGAGAATCGCATAATTAAATTAATTAAAAAACAAACAACTTACAAAGAATTTATACTACTTATCAAACAACCTACTCGACAATCAACATGAGTTAATTTACAAAAATATCTTTGCTATAAAATCCCCCCCCCCCCCAAGATGAACTTGGAGAATAGATATTCTTCAAGGACATCTTGGACATTAACGGTAACATATTAGAACAAGGCAATGACTTCATAAAAGTGTCTCCTAGCTGGAAAGCAGACTAAATGGGCATCAACTGAATCATTTTATCATTGACTTTCTCTCTAACATAATAATAATAATCGATATCAATATGCTTTGTCTGTTCATGAAAAGATGGATTGGAGGCAATCTTTTGAGCAAATTTGTTACCGTAGAATTACAAAGCAGAATGACGCTAATAAACTCCAAAACCCTTTAGCAGTTGAATTATCCAAATTACTTCACAAGTTGTAACAACCATAGCCCTGTATTCAGCCTCAGTAGAAGATCTAGACACTGTGGGCTGTTTTTTTCAACTTCCATGATATAAGAGAATTGTCTACAAAAATGCAATAACCAGACACCAACCTTATTGCATTTGAGCATCTGCCCAATCAGAATCACTGTAGGCTTGAAGTTTGTAGTTGGAAATTGGTTGAGAAAAACACACCTTGTACGGGATGTGTTTCAAATAACACCATGAGTGACGAGCTTCACTCATATGAGTATTTCATGGCATAGCTATAAAGCGCGATAAACGATGTACAATGAAGGTGACATTAGGTCTGGTAATTGTGAGATATAGCAGTCGTCCAATTAAACGTTTATAGTGTGAGCGATCTTCAAGAAATTCTCCATCCCTTTCATTCAAAACAACATTAGGATCCATAGGTATAGTGGTGGACTTAGCTGTATAACACCCCTAAAAATAGAGGTAAATTTAAACATGAAAGTGACGTAACAACAACCTATATAAAAGAAATCACCCAAAAAGGGGGAAATAGTGTGAATCCCAGTTTAATCAAGTAACAATATATGGAACGATTAATCTTTATTGAATGATTGAAAGAGGGTTACAAAATGATTGAATGATAAACAAACCATCTATCTCTAAAACTATTAGGTGCACAATACTATGTCTCTCATTAATCTCTCATAAACCCTAAACCACATTAAACAAAACATTAAATACCATGTCCCTATCACAAGAAGGCCAAAGCCCGTTAACCAAATAAGCCCATTAACAATAAATCAAGGCTTTTACAACACATTAAACAAACAAATAAAACCTCTATAATTCTTTATATAACTTTCTATTTAATAGGACATTTATGGTCCTAACAATCTCCCCCTAAAGTTGTATAAAGAATTTATCTTCTTGAAATCTTCAGCTCTTGATCTTCTATCCCTGTTAAATTTCTGAAAAACTTTGATGTTGCTTGTCTTCATGTCTTTCCAAGCTCCCCCTTGAATAAAGCTCTTGGTCTTTATAGTTTCAACTTTGTAACCAGATTCAATGTACAATAGCCTTGACTGAATGCACTATTGAGAAACTTTCAAGTGTAGAAACTCAACACATCGGATCAACACACGAGAAAGATAATGTGTGAGTTGCATGACATTCCACAGTGCATCTTCAGTTTAAAAACAAAGAATCTGTCTTTGAAACCGCAAGTTGAATAAGAGTTCAGCTTAAGAACTTGTTCTGATTAGCTCGTAGAAGGAAATCACTTGTAGCAAACACCGCTTGATAAGGAGTAGAAGAATCAATCAAGTAATCGGTAAAACTGTAATCTTTTCGGTTCAAATGCAATCTCTGAATCCGATGGCTTTTCAACCTCATATTTACTCCCCCTTAACTTTTGCTAGCTCCCCCTCAACATGATGTGTTATAACCTTGGTAAGTTTGGGTTACTTTTTGATATTATAATCTAAGGGTTTATTTTGTTATTTGTCTTTTATTGGGGGGTTTAAAAGGAATTTAAGATATATATATATATATATATATATATATATATATAAATATAGGGTCCCCTTCATTTGCTAACTACGACATTGGTGTTAACCGTACTAACCAATCTGGACCGTTGGTTATTTAGATCAATGGTTCACAATTAATTAGAATTTTAATTTTAGAAATATTAAACTAAAAGGCTAGGAAATTACGGTGCATAAGAGCATAGGGTTACAAATGTAAAAATGCAAATAGCCTTCCAAAATCATATTAACACGTTACCAAAAAAAGTGGCGCAAAAGTAGGGATTTTTTAAACTAATAGTTCTTGTTTTTAAACCAAAAAAGAAAAAGAAAAAAAAAGAGACCCACACAGTTTAAAGTGTTTGCTATTTATATGAATATGTGCATTTTTTAAACTAATAATTCCTAATGTACATTTTCAAAACAAACATATGTGCATGATTTTTGTGTTGTGCATATGTGCATTGTCTACACTAATAAGTCTTGATGTGCATATGTACAATTTTAAATATGCATATCAAAATGATTAGATTATTTGCTCTTTCAGTGCATATGTGCATTGTTCACGTTAATAAGCTTTGATGTACACTATGAGCCTTTTGTATATGAATACGGAAAATGGTTTAAGATATGCACATATGCATATGTGCAAACTTGATAGCATAAAATCCGGAAAATGCATATGTGCTCACTTGGACATTTGTTCATTGTCAAGTAAATATGTGCATTTTTTAAACTAATAATTCTTAATGTACATTTTCAAAAATACATATGTGCATGATTTATGTGTTGTACATATGTGCATTGTCTACACTAATAAGTCTTGATGTGCATATGTGCAATTTGAATATGCATATCAAAATGATTAAATTATTTGCTCTTTCAGTGCATATGTGCATTGTTCACATTAATAAGTTTTTATGTATACTATGAGCCTTTTGTATATCCATATGAAAAATGGGTTAAGATATGCACATATGCATATGTGCAAGCTTAATAACATAAAATCTGGAACAATATCAAAGTTACGTTTAAAAATATTAGATTTAACTCTTTATAACATAAAATCCATATATATCGCTCATTGTGATATAATGAAAAATATATGTAAATGATATATTAAGATTTAAGATAATCTTGAATAATATAAAATTTCAAACTTTTATATTTAATATGGTATATCATTACCATAACAAACATTGTTATAATTATGGTACACATTAAATAGGCGATAATGATTACTTAATTTGAATATTCCGATTTTATATAAATTCCTTTATTACCCTTGTAAGTTTAAAATAAACAAAATCATTATCTAATCTATAGGAGCATTCTGATTGGCCGAAAATGGGTTAGCATGGTTAGCACTAATAGATTGGTTAGCAAATGAATAACCCCCTCTCTCTCTCTCTATATATATATATATATGAGTCATGTGAGAGATGTTTAGTCATTTGGCATATCTTGGAAGGAATTATAAAAAAAGGGATTTTGTGGGTGTCTTTGGGGTTTTCGAACCAGGAAGAAGAAAAGAAGGGTTTCTGCAAATTCTTGGATTTTCCTTAAGTAAAGGTAATATATCTTTATATTTTTAGTCAGATTGTTTACTAGTTGGATTTGTTTTCTCATTTATAATCTTAATTTCTATAAGTTTTGGGTTTAGTTGAATTCCATCTTCTTTGTGTTCTTGATGATATTTCTAAAACAAACTTGTGGATTCATGTTTTTTTTTTCTATCACCTTTTGAATATGAAGATTTATTTCAAAAGTTGTATTATTTAGCCATCTCTTTTTAGTGTTTCTAATATGTTGGTTTGAGATTGCCGTAACAACTATTGTTGAAAACGAGATGCTTCCTTGATTAAAAGTTTCTAGTGTAATTCATTCTTGAAAGTTTTATTGGGACAAATTCTTGGATTGGAAGTTTCTATAATCCCAAAAACATGAGTTTTACCTGGGTGTTTTTTCTCGATTTCTTCCGGGTTATTTCGGGATTTTTGGGGTCACTAGGCTATGTTAAGAGTTTTGGTAAGGTTTAATTTCATAGTTTATGATACATGTTAATTTGATTAAGATTCATGTCCGGTTTCGAGTTTCCGAGTTTCGTTACTCGTTAACTTCGTGTTATCGTATATCGTTATCGAGGTGAGTTTTCTTTAACTATTTTCAATGAAATGCTTATATATTCAAATATTTAACATATTGATATCGTATATTATTGATATGTTTGGACTCGGATCGGTAAACGTGATATGATAATTGTTACATATTTTATTATTAATACATGTAATGTGAATTATTGATTCTTGAAATATAAAAGGACTTGAACAACAGAAGTCGGGTGTGCTAGGACTGTAATGGTTCGAGCAGAGAATTATATGTAGTGCCCACGAATGAGTTTCGTGTGGTGGGCCAGAACCGGTATTGATTGCGATTTTATCGGGGTGTGTGCAATTAAATTGTGGCAACTGTTGTGGTTAGTTTCATGGGAAAAATGTTAAGTTAGTTTACTTATTTCATCAACAACTGACTTGTTATTTCAGTTTATCGGGTTTATTGAGATTGTGAAACTGACAGGGATTTCCTCACTAGACCGTATTGTCTAACCCTCATTTTGTTTTCATATTTCAGGACAAGCGCGTATAACATTTTTCTAAAGTTGTCATATAATGTAATATATTATGACAATTTCGCGAAAAGTTATTTGTGACTTTTGATATGTTTGTACAGTTTTGTATCGAAAGACCAACTTGTATCCTATATATGTTTGGATATATATAAATTATGTGATATATGTTATGTGAAATATGCGGGTTGTTACATGATGATCTGTGTCTTCGAACCTTAGTTTATGTCATTTCTCCCCCTCTTGATAGAAATGATAGAAATTACGACTATCAACTACAGTGACTAAAAATGTAAACTTTGAAACTTATAACGGACTTAACTGGACACTAACTGAAAATGGACTAAAAATGAAATAAAACTAACCAATCTAACGGACACTAAGTGGACTAATGGAAAAAGGACCAAAATGTAAGAAATTTAACGACAAACTAACGGAATCATAACAAAATCACTATTCATCATCTTCTCCATTGAGACGACCTACAAAATCTCGAATCGGTTAGAATTATTCAGTACAAAACGATTGTTAAAGCTCCCTGATCACTCCCTAACTGGTTAAAACTCAAACGATCAACCCACGATCACAAACGAATCAACCGAAAACTTTTCGAAAAACGATTGAAAACTCAAAAACTTGACACGAGTTAAAAATTTTCGACCAAAATCGATCGTTAAAGCTTCGTGAACATGCCTTAACAGTTATAGCCCAAATGATCAACCCACGATAAAAAACGAAGCAACCGATTTTTTTTTCGAAAAACGATTGAAAACTCAAAAACTCAAAATGGGTTGGAATTGATAAAAAAATGTTTGTTTAAGCTTTGTAAACAACCCTTAACAGTTTAAAATCGAAAAACTTCGTCCATAATCACTACCGAATCAACCGAAAAGCTTTTCGAAAAACCAGTCGAAAAATCTCGAAACTTGTTGTAAGCTTCAAGAACTTGTTCAACCTCAAGCAAACATGAAATAACAACAGTATATGAGAGAGAGGACGGCGATATATGAACAGGAAGGGAAGGAGCTGCAATACTTGGTCAAAGTTCAAGCAATAAAAGTCAAGATATATAAGTACGCAATAGGTATGCATGAATTAGCCAACCATTTTTTTCACCTCACAGTTCACATTTGACACCTACCATGCTTCTGCCACATGATATAAAATCAAATTAATACAAATGCCAGAAGAAATAAATTCTCGTCAGTTATGGATGGAAATCTTGTGGTGTGTGTTGGAATGAAGCATTCGTCGTTCTTCTGCTGTATTATCATACAAATATATATACATGGGGTTTGTACAATAATTAGGAAACTATCTCTAGAATATTATAATATAAGAAACTATCTCTAGAGTATTCTAATAAAAGGAAACTATTCTCAGAATATTACACAATATTCTAACACCCCCCCGCAGTCGTAGCGGGAGGAGAACGGACGCTAAGGCTGGACCGAAAGTCTTCGAAAAGAAGCTTTGGAAGCCCCTTGGTGAAAATGTCTACATACTGATAACGGGAGGGTACATGAAGAACACGGACCTCTCCTCGGGCTACCTTCTCGCGAACAAAATGTATATCCAATTCAACATGTTTCGTTCGCTGATGCTGGACGGGATTACCAGAGAGGTAAACTGCACTCACGTTGTCATAATAAACCATTGTAGCGTTTTTCACAGGACAATGTAACTCTAGCAACAAGTAACGTATCCAACAAGTTTCTGCAACAACATTTACAACCCCCCTATATTCAGCCTCGACACTGGAACGAGAGAGGGTGGGTTGCCGTTTCGAGGACCAAGAGATGATGTCTTCCCCAAGAAAAACATAATAACCTGAAGTGGAGCGTCGGGTGTCAGGGCACCCACCCAATTTGCATTAGTATAAGAGACTAAACCTGTGACAGAAGATGGGTAAGATGCATACCAAGATCAAGAGTGCCTTGAAGGTATCGCAAGATACGCTTTAAGGCATGCATGTGAGGTTCTCGAGGGTCATGCATGTATAGGCAAATTTGTTGCACGACGTAAGAGATATCAGGTCTCGTGAAAGTCAAGTACTGAAGAGCACCTGCAAGGCTGCGATAATGAGATGGATCATTAATCGAGGGCCCATCAGCACTTAATTTAGCCTTCGTGTCAACCGGAGTGGCTGTTGGTTTGCAAGAGGACATGCCTGCCCGCTCTATTATTTCCTCTGCATACCTCTTGTTGGATCAAATAATTGTATTCAAGATTAATGTTAAAGTTAAGGGTTTAAACTGCAATTGTGATAAAGTTAATTAGAGGGTTTATTATGTAATAATCTAATAGTTGTTAACTATTGGGCCTCAAGCCCGTTAAGCTTTTAGCTAAGCCCGTTAGGCCTAAAGCCTGGGTATTTAATGTTTTGGTTTATTAGATTTTAGGTTAGAATCCTCATATTTACAATAATTATATTATAGTAAGGGAGAAAGGTTTCTCTATATTACTCAAGGATATCAAGAACACTCAAAGGTTTCATTGTTTATTCAAGGGATTGGTATGTTACTCTGATTTATATATCTCTTGATTATTATTGTGTTGCTTGATTACTTGATTGATTGTTTACCAACTAGATTAAACTGGGATAACAATTGGTATCAGAGCCTAAAGAATCAAGTTTTAGGATTAAATCTATATTTTTTTCGAATTTACTGTTCATCGAAAAAATACTGTTCATCGAAAAAATACTGTTCATCCGATTTTATGAATCTGTTATCGCATCCGGTCGATTAGTAATTGATTATTTGTGTTTTTGTGCTTCATTCGATCGAAGGATTGCTTAGTTGTTGGTTTAATTGTGTTATCGGTCGAATTAATTTTCTGGGTTTGGTTTCGGTCGAACCCCAGATATTCATCGTGTTCTTCGGTCTTATCAGTTATCCGATCTTATCAAGTTTAACGTATCTGATAGTCTTTCGACCTGAACATTCGACCGGATAATTGTTTCTCCGGTCTTCGTCCTTCGACCGGATACTTGTTAATCCGGTCTTGCACCTTCGACCGGATAATTGTTTCTCCGGTCTTCCCATTCGACCGGATAAGTGTTTCTCCGGTCTTCTCATTCGACCGGATAATTGTTTCTCCGGTCTTCCCATTCGACCGGATACTTGTTAATCCGGTCTTGCACCTTCGACCGGATAACTGTTTCTCCGGTCTTCCCATTCGACCGGATAACTGTTTTTCCGGTCTTCCCATTCGACCGGATAACTGTTTTTCTGGTCTTCCCATTCGACCGGATAATTGTTTCTCCGGTCTTCCCATTCGACCGGGTACTTGTTACTCCGGTCTTGCCATTCGACCGGGTACTTGCATACTCCGGTCTTTCCTTCGACCGGTACAGTTCATTCTTCGAAGCACATCCCCGACCGGGACCCCCGTGCTAAGTCTGCGAAGGGGGACAAAAGTTTTGTGCTTGATCAAAATCTTCTTAATTTTTCAGTATTTTATTCATAGATATTAGTGCTTTATACTGTGTGCGAGGAATGCATTTGATTATTTTTGGAAATTTATTTTTTCTAAAAATTTTTGATTGTAGTCTTTACTTTTGATTCTAACGATCTCATCTAGTTGGTTGTCTTGGTACAGAAAAGTCTATTTACTAACCGTACAGCTAAGATGTCGAATCAGCTTCTCTCGATGGGTTCTCAAGTCAAACCTCCTGTCCTCGTGGCAAATGAGTATCAGCAGTGGAAGACAAGAATGATTCAGTTTCTGAATCACAAGAACAGAGAGTTCATGACAATAATCATTGAAGGTCCCAAAACTCCAATGATCATAGTAAAGGGTTAACCTGCTACAGATTCCTCTCCTGAAATCCCTGACAGAGATATTCCTAAACCTGTTCAGTTCTTCACTGAAAAGCAGAAAGACCAGCTCAAGTTAGAAGAAGAAGCTCTAGTCTATCTGACGATGGCAATTCCAAACGACATCTACAATCGTGTCGACAGTCAGAGTACTGCTAAAGGAATCTGGGATGAACTAGCAAGGCAGTTTGAAGGAAGTGAAGCTTCTATTCAAGCTAAGCAGAATCTGTGCATAAATGATTACGAGGGATTTCATGCCAAAGAAGGAGAGCTGCTTTTAGATACCTATAATAGGTACAACATTATTCTCAATGACTTGCGGAGGAACAAAATCGCCAAATCTGCTTCTGAGATAAACTACAAGTTCATCAAGAATCTGAATCCAGAATGGAAGAACTTTGCTATCAACCTCCAGATGTCGAAGAATATGGCTCGAGAAAATGTCACCGATATCTTCTCTACTCTTGCTCAACATGAGGATGAGGTGAGATCTATGAATAATGAATCTAATCATCTGAAGGATTCTGTGGCTCTCATAGCCGGCAAAGGTTCTGTATCCTCTGCAAGGTCAAAGAAAAAGGCGTCTAAAGCTCTAGTTACCGAAGTTACTGACTCTGACTCTGTTTCAAGTAATGAAGAACTGGAAGTTGATTCAGATCCTGATATTCAAAAGTTCTCTGAAGACTTGGCTCTCATTACGAGACGATTCAAGAAGAGCTTTGGCAAGAAAAGATTTTACTCAAAGCCAAAGTATGATGAATACAAGAAAGAGAAGTCTGATATGCGATACAAGCCGAGGCATGGAAAGAGAGAGGAAGGACGAGAAGATCGGAAGGAAGATAGAAGAGAAGGAAAGAGAGAGGAGAAGCGAGAAGAGAGAAAGGATGAACCAGGAAGATGCTACAACTGTGGCAAATTTGGGCACTTCTCAAGGGACTGCAAATTCAAGAAAGTGAAGAACTCAGAGTACTACTCAAGAAAGTCACTGATTGCCAAGAAAGCTGAAGAAGGAAAAGTACTAATGGCTGAAGAAGAGAACTGGCTGTTCCAAAGTTCTGATGACGAGGAGCAAGCACATTTCACCCAAGTTTCTTACATGGCAAAGCTGGAAGGTGACGATGAAGACTCTGAGACACAATCCGAAGAAGCAAACTCTGAGGTAAGTGAAAATTCTGAACTTATTGAATCTTTAATGGCCCAAATACATGGCATGAAAGATGAATTTGCTTTACTGAAAGGCAAACTTAGCTCTGCACATCAATCTGTTTTAAGCTTTCGTGATGAAAATGCTATTTTAAAAGTTGTTGTGGAAGAAAAGGAAAAGGAAAAAGATGATTTAAAAGCTGAAAAATAGTCTTTAAAAGAAAAAATATCTGGTTTAGAAACAGATCTTGTGAATCTTAATGCTGAAAAGGGTGAGTTTCAAATCAAATTTGAAGTTTGTTATAAAGAAAGAAATGAAGCTTACACCAAAATAAAGCAACTGGAGGACATTAACATGAAACGAGGTCAGACTGAACAGACATTAAATCTGTTGACCAATAAACTCCAAGACGAAAGGTTTTACAAACTTAAACCAGGTTTGGGTGTGCCAATTAATGAAATTTTGAAAAAGGCACCGGAGCACCTATATAATTTTGATAAATTTGGCTCCGCAATAAAACCCATTCCTGACATTCGCGCTACTTTTGTTGAAGCAAGTTCTCCTAAACCTTCTGAAGAGACCAAAGGTCAAGAAGAAATGGGAAAGAACAAGTCTGGTGACACTGATTCTCAAAATCTTTTTAAATCTGTTGGTTTTACATATGGTGATTTGAACGAAAGCTATGCAACTCGAAAGATCGAATTTACTGAGTTTGAATCACTATTTACCACACCTTCTAAAGAATCAGTGAGCACCAACACAGTTCTACCTGAGACTGCATGCAAATTTGATGAGTATGAATCGGATGTTGATCCATCTACTATACCATCAGTCTCAACTCCCATTGCTTCTAAACCTTTACTTTTTGAAGAGGTTGAAGAAGTTACTGCTACCGCGGATGAATCTTGTGTTCAAAATGATAAAACGGAGTTTATTGAGTCCATGACTGAAGAGATATTCTCTGATATGATGAATGCATCAGACTCTGATCCTGTTTCTGATTTAAAGGGGTCAAATTCTGTGGATGGTAATACATCTGAATTGATGAAGCAAATTGATATGTTGCAACAGTCTGTTGATGAGGTTGAAGATGAAAACTTTGATCTCAAACATAAACTTGAAAAGTCTTTAAAAGTAAATCAAGAGCTTTGCATAGAGATCAATGATTTGAAAGTTACTATGTTTAAAAATGCTTCAAGTGATAAACAGATGTTCAATGATCCAAGCTGGAAGGTAAGAACCAATCCAGAATTTAATGCTCCTGCAAAACCTACAGTTGTTTACTCTGACTGTCCTGAATATCCACCGAGTATTTTTGAAAAGGGTGAGACTTCAAAGAGCACTAGAAAAGAACCACCTTCTAAGTTAGAGACTAACAAGGTTCCTGTTTCTGTTTCAGATATAAGAGGAAATGGAGTTGGGAAGAGTAAGAAGAATAAAGATCTTAGTTTGAATAAAAAGAATAGTTTGAATTCTAGTAGTTGTCCTACAGACAGTGTTATTTTGAATAGTACTTCTTTTGATAAACATGAATGTAAGATTTGTTCCGATAAATCTAAGTTTATGAATTTTGCTCGAAAGAATCTTTATTGCAAACACTGTTGGGATAATTCATTCAAATACTACTCCCCTCCTAAGTCCAAAAAGAATAAAAGCAAAGCTAAGCTGAACTCTAAGTCTAATTCTAATTCTGATTCTTCTACACAACCAAAAGTGTATCGTGCTAAGGTTGCCAATCCTACTTCTAAAAAGCACTTTCAGGAATTAAATGTTAAGATGGTTTGGAAATGGGTTCCAAAACCGCGTTATGAATGGAGAGTGAAAGTCAAACCAGATGATATTCCTGAGTTGCTTGATGCTAACCGCGAAGGACCCATCCTGATATGGGTGCCTAAGCAAAACTAATTGTCTCTTTTGCAGGCCTGTCGATTGTGGGTAATAGATTCCGAATGTTCACGCCACATGACAGGATTCAAGCACCTCTTGCATAACTATGTGGAGGAGCCTGCCGGAGCAGTTAGATTTGCAAATTCTGAAGCCGAAGGCCACGTCAGAGGATATGGAATGCTCGATAACGGTGTTGTGAAGATTCAAAAAGTGCTATATGTTGAAGGACTTGATCACAATCTGTTCAGTACCAGTCACTTCTGTGACATGCAATATCAAGTTCGCTTCACAACCACTCATTGCTATCTAGAGGATCACGATGGTTACGAAGTCTTCAAAGCTGAGCGTCATGGAAATCTATACTATGTAGATTTCCCTACACTGTCTGCCACACGTCCAGTATGTCTACTAGCCAAAGCTTCTAAAGCACAATCATGGACGTGGCATCGACGCTTGTCTCATCAGAATTTCCGATCTATAGCGAAGCTACAAAGACAAGGTCTGGTCAAAGGTCTACCAGAAATGAGGTTCGAAAAAGACTCACTCTGTTCCGCATGTGAGTTGGGCAAAATGAAGCGTAGCTCCTTCAAGTCCAAGGCTGAATCATCGACCTCATCAGCACTGGAACTTCTTCATATGGACCTTTGTGGCCCAATGCGCACTGCATCTATCAACGGAAAGAAATATGTGTTGGTAATGATAGATGACTACTCAAGGTATACATGGCTCGAGTTTCTTCGCAACAAGTCAGATGCGCCAGAGTTGATTATCGCTTTCATCAAGCGCATTCAAGTACGCCTTCAACTGCCAGTCAGAATCATTCACAGTGATAATGGCACGGAGTTCAAAAATGACACCCTGAAGAGTTATCTTACTTCCGTGGGTATTTCACATAATTTCTCCGCCGCCTACACTCCGCAACAAAACGGCATTGTTGAACGGAAGAACCGCACTCTGGTTGAAGCAGCTCGTACTATGCTTGCTTACTCAGATCTACCCATGTACCTTTGGGCCGAGGCAGTCGCTACAGCATGTTTTACACAGAACCGTACCATTGTGGTCAAGCGATTTAATAAAATAGCATATGAGTTAATCAACAATCGTACACCTAATATCAAATTTCTTCGTGTCTTTGGTTGCAGGTGTTACATTCTAAAAGAGCGTCAAGGATTATCAAAGTTTGATAAGAAAGCGGATGAAGGATATCTCGTTGGATACTCTCTGACATCCAAAGCTTATCGAATTTACATTATTCGAACTAAGACAGTTGTTGAGAGCATGAATGTCTCCTTTAATGAGAATTCTACAAGGACTTCTGGACACAACAGTTCAGAACTCGGTCTTAACGACAAAGCTTCTATTCAAGCAAGAATAGAACCAGCTATAACAGGATCCACTTCTTCAAACTCTAACTCTACTTCATCTGAGTTAGATTTATTGTTTATTGATGCCTTTGATGATATATGTGCAGATTTTGAAAAAGGCATATCAACATCAATAACAAGTGGTACAAACTCGGAGGTCCCTACTATCTCTGAAGACATGCCTGGACCTTCCGACGAAGTCACTGACACTTCAACTCCATCAGGTACAACTACACCGTTAGTTTCTGACTCTACTAATACTAAATCTGTCTCTACAGATAGTTCATCTGGAAACGAAGTCCCGAGCACTTCAACCGCTAGTCCAGAAGCTTCAGTGTCAGAAACACCAGTACAAGATGTCCCGAGTACATCTGTGGAGCAACCTGCCGTGCAAGATGACAACGATGCGTCCAATACGCAACAAACAGTTGATGCACTACCAAGCACACATCGTTGGACTAAGGATCATCCCCTGGACAACGTGATAGGTGACGTACAATCTGGTGTCACAACAAGATCTGCAACAACTAACTTCTGTATGTTTTCAAGCTTCCTCAGTTCCTTAGAGCCAAAGAAAGCGGCTGAAGCTCTACGTGATCCATTCTGGATTTCGGCTATGCAAGACGAGCTTCTACAATTCGAAAGGAACAAGGTATGGCGCTTGATCCCACTACCTAAAGGTAAATCCGTTATTGGAACAAAGTGGGTGTTCAGAAATAAGAAAGACGAAGCTGGAGTAGTCGTGAGAAACAAAGCTCGTTTGGTCGCCAAAGGGTATTGTCAACAAGAGGGCATTGACTATGATGAAACATTCGCCCCGGTTGCAAGGATCGAAGCCATCAGAATCTTTCTAGCCTATGCAGCGCACAAAAACTTTACAGTCTATCAGATGGATGTAAAGTCGGCTTTCCTGAACGGCGTTCTGCATGAGGAGGTCTACGTGGCTCAACCTGAAGGTTTCGTTGATCCTCATCACCCTGATCATATCTATGTTTTAGACAAAGCGCTTTATGGTCTTAAACAAGCACCGCGAGCCTGGTATGAAACTCTCACTAAATTTCTACTTGCTTCTGGTTTCAAGAAAGGTACAGTAGATACAACCTTATTTCTTAAAAGGCAAGGTGATGACTTGATTCTTATTCAGATTTATGTTGACGACATAATATTTGGGTCGACAAATCCAAAATTTTGTAAGAACTTTTCCAAGATAATGGAAACAAAGTTTGAGATGTCGATGATGGGTGAATTAAATTTCTTTCTTGGTCTACAAGTAAAGCAATTACCCGAAGGCATATTTATTAATCAAGCTAAATATATAAAAGATATTTTGAAAAAGTTCAATATGTCAGATAGTTCAGTCATGAAAACACCAATGGCTACTGGTACACTCTTAGACGCGGATCCCTCCGGGAAGCCTGTTGATCAAAAGGTGTATCGTAGCATGATTGGATCCTTACTTTATCTGACTGCCAGTCGCCCGGATATAATGTTTGCCACATGTTTTTGTGCGAGATATCAGTCTAATCCTAAAGAGTCGCACTTAACTGCTGTTAAGCGAATCCTTAAATATCTCAAAGGTTCTCCTAATCTAGGCCTTTGGTATCCAAAGGATTCTCGTTTTGAACTAACTGCCTTTACAGATGCTGATCATGCAGGTTGTAAGCTGGACCGGAAAAGCACCTCTGGATCATGTCAATTCATAGGTGACAAACTTGTGAGTTGGACTTGAAAGAAACAAAACTGTGTTTCAACATCCACTGCCGAGGCTGAGTATGTAGCTGCTGCTAGCTGCTGTTCTCAAGTCCTCTGGATGACGACACAGTTAAGGGACTTTGGATACAACTACAAACGCGTTCCGATTTATTGTGATTCCAAGAGTGCAATATCTATAACTGCTAATCCGGTACAACACTCGAAGACCAAGCATATAGATGTACGCTATCATTTCATCAAGGATCATGTAGAAAAAGGTAATATTGAAATGCACTTTGTTCAAACTGACTTCCAGTTAGCTGATCTTTTCACCAAGCCATTGGATGAAAAGCGATTTCAATTTCTAATCAGCAAACTTGGTATGTTGAACATGTCTTAAACCTTACTCATGATTCAAGGGGGAGTATTCCAAATCTTGATAGTGTGATTATTTTCCAACTGTTGTTAACGAGAAAGGAATCATTTTCATAAATGATTACCATTGTTTCTTTCACTTATGCAGGTTGGTTCAAGTGACTATGGCTTCTAATCACATCGGATTAGAACCCGCACTTCAGTGCTCTATCTATTTTTTATATGCTTTATTTCCTTATTTATTTATAAAAAAAAAAAAAAACCAATAGTGATTTAAGGGGGAGAATATCTGTGATATTAACAGATTTTTGGATACTTAAAAGATTATCTGACCGTGTGTTCTTAAAGATAAATACTTGCGTTTTATCTTGTCAATATACTTTGTCAAGTATTCATACACATAACGGTTCAGAACATTCTATTTTGACTTTGTTATTACCATGTATCAAAAGTTAAATCTTTCTATGGTAATACTCACGTTATTTGTATTCACTGTTGATTGAATCAAACGTCATTTCATGTGCTTTCATTGAAAATATGTTTATATATTGTTCATATAAACAACATTCGTTTTTGATTCTCCAAAATCTTATTCTTCATGACAAAATGATATGAGCTTAATTGTCAAACTCTTTTAGTTTGAGGGGGAGAATTGCATCGTCATACATAACTGTTTTGACATCTCCGAAAGTCTTATTTCTCATGTAACAAGTAGTATTTGTGCTTACATGTACAATAGCCTGTTGAACAACATGTTTCATTTAGGAAAATACATGGGATTCAGTGTGTGAGCTTAACAGAACTTCCATGGATTCACGATAACCAGTGTTTCCTACCCAGGAAGTATTCCCTGAGTGATTGAGGGGAGAAAGGTCAAAAGAATTGAGTGATGGTGTGTGAAGAGGTAAAATGAAAAAGAGAGATTGGTTAGACGTGAGCATTAAAAGAAAGAGGGTGAGAGATCAGAGTAAAAGAATATTAAACTCTGCACCAAACTTCTTTCTGAGTCGGGCAGCCACATAATCTGATTGGTTAACATTCTTTGGTGACCATCATTGAAATAGGCAACTAGCCCATGCCATCTCTTGCATACAACCCCACCAGCTACTCATTCTTTTCTCAAAAAGAGAATGTTTCACATTTTCTGGGGACGCAGCACATACGCTATTGGTTCTTCATTTGGAAGATACTAATATTGAAAAAGAAGGAAAGTTGCCCCACCTTCGAACCCTTTCTCATGCACATTGAGTCTTTGTATAATTTGTTGCTGTCTCAACAAGTTTACATACTTTGAGCCTTTATTGAAAAGCAATCATCTATGCTTAATTTCTTTCATACACATGCACGAACACACAGAAATTTGTTTTCTGTCAGAACGTTCATAGATAACCATGTGTTATTCGATGATTGAATGGAAGACCTGGGGAGTCTACATCAAACCAGCTCCTTATATAGTAACTTTGTGTTACTCAGTAACTTTGTGTTACTGACAGACATTCTAACTGAGTCATTTGTTGATTCAGGGTTACACTTATTAACTGTTCAAATTTGAAAAGATTTGAATGGTTACTACTTTCTATTTTAATCTGAAAAGATTGAAATAATCACTCTTTCCATCTGGGAAGACTGCTCTTATTTCATACAGGGCTCGTTACATGATGAAGACTATGCTTACATGATGATCATACACAAAGGGGGAGATTGTCTTGATAAGGGGGAGATTGTTTTGCCAAGTTTTGATGATGTTGATTATCACCACTCATCAAAAAGGGGGAGAAGATATAAAAAGGGGGAGAAGATACAAAAAGGGAGAATACAATCTGAAGATCTGAAGATTTCAAAGATTTTAAAGATTTTAAAGATTTTAAAGTTTTTAAAGATATCAAGTTTTGAAGCGATCAACGACATATCTGAAGATAAGTGAAGACAAGAGAAGACCCGAAAACAATTGCAATTTTTTTTTTAATCTTGAATCCAAAGGGGGAGATTGTTGGATCAAATAATTGTATTCAAGATTAATGTTAAAGTTAAGGGTTTAAACTGCAATTGTGATAAAGTTAATTAGAGGGTTTATTATGTAATAATCTAATAGTTGTTAACTATTGGGCCTCAAGCCCGTTAAGCTTTTAGCTAAGCCCGTTAGGCCTAAAGCCTGGGTATTTAATGTTTTGGTTTATTAGATTTTAGGTTAGAATCCTCATATTTACAATAATTATATTATAGTAAGGGAGAAAGGTTTCTCTATATTACTCAAGGATATCAAGAACACTCAAAGGTTTCATTGTTTATTCAAGGGATTGGTATGTTACTCTGATTTATATATCTCTTGATTATTATTGTGTTGCTTGATTACTTGATTGATTGTTTACCAACTAGATTAAACTGGGATAACACCTCTTCTAAGATAAAAATAAACAATTGGCATGTCGAGTGACTACTATGCCAAGAAAATAGCTTAATGGGCCTAAATCAGTCATGGCAAACTCAGAGCTCAAATGAGACATAATAGATTTGCATAGAGTATCAGAAGAAGTTGTGAGAATAATGTCATCAACATATAGCAGTATATATGCCATGTCAGAACCATGTCGATAGATAAAAAGGGAGTGGTCAAATTTGCTATGTATAAAGCCAATAATGGAGATATAAGAGGTAAATCGTTGATACCAAGCTCGAGGGGCTTGTTTGAGACCATACAAGGACCTTTTGAGGTTGCAAACATAGTCTGGATGAGTGGGATCCTTGAACCCTGGTGGTTGATACATGTATACTGTCTCCTCAAGGTTTCCATGTAGAAAGGCATTTTTAACATCCAATTGATGAATGGACCATGCTTTGGACAAAGAGAGACTTAGAACTGTCCGAATAGTAGCCGGTTTCACTACCGGGCTGAATGTATCATCACAATCAATTCCAACCTGCTGAGATATGCCATCTGCAACAAGACGGGCTTTGTGCCTTTCAAAATCACTGTTAGATTTATGTTTGTGTCTAAAAACCTACATAGATCGAACAACATTAACATCAGGTGGATGAGGCACCAACTCCCACGTCCTATTTTTAATTAGAGCATTAAATTCGTCGGTCATGGCTGATATCTAGTTTGGATCCTTAATGGCGGACATAGGAGACTTGGGTAAAGGAGAAATATGTGGGGAGCTTAAAGTTAAAGAAAAGTTCTTTTTGGGCTTGTAAATTCCATGCATGCTACGAGTGGTCATGGACCGAGTTGGAGGTGGAGGCGGGCTAAGTTGGGCTAAGGGAACGGTTCCAAATTGGGGTGGTGAAGGGACAGAGGGGCTGCAACTGGGCTATGATGTTGAGTAGGTGAGGGAGGAGTGATTTGGTTTATAGTAGGCTGAGGTTGGGTTGGTTTACGACATGTGTAAACCAGGCTAAGAAGGCGGGGAAGAGAAGTAGGTTGGTCGGCAGGTATAAGTTGGTTGGTAGGGACAACAACTGGTTGGGAGTGATTGGGTTGGTTCATAGGTTGTTGAGCAGTGGGTTGGGAATGACTAGGTTGGTCTGTAGGTTGTTGGGAAGTGGGTTGGGGGGTTGTATATTGAGGAGGAGCATGGTAAAGGTGATACCTAAGGTAGGGAGGCATGCCATCGTCAAGAAACTCATAGGAAGACTTAGAAGTAGGATGGATTTTTGAGAAAGGAAAGCTAGACTCATCAAATGTAACATGGCGAGAAATAATTATTTTGTTTGTTGATAAGTCTAGGCACTTGTACCCACGATGGTTTGATGGAAAACCCAGAAATACACAACGAACCGATCTAGCGTGTATTTTTTGAATGGAGGTAGAGGGTAAGTGAGGATAACACAAGCAACCAAAAACACGTAGATGAAAATAAGTAGGTTCTCGTTGGTACAATATCTGAGTTTGGGAGAGAAACGATCGAATTTTCCTTGGGAGAATATTGTGAAGGTAAGTTGCCATTTGAAGGACATGGTGCCAATAAGAAGGGGGGGGGGTAGAAGCATGGAGAAGAAGAGTGCGGATCATGTTATTAATGGATTGGATTTTACGCTCTGCCTTTCCATTTTGAGAGGAAGTATGAGGACAAGAGAACCTGGAATTCATACCGTGGAGTTCACATAGTTTTTGGAAAGACAAGTTGGCATATTCTCGACCATTGTCACTTTGAATATTTATTCTCTCTTTTTCGAACTGAGTTCGAATGAAAGTGCAGAAGGTGATGAAGGTGGAATAAAATTGTGACTTATGTTTGAGTGGAAAAGTCCACAAAAAATTAGTATAATCATCCAAAAATATAACATAATAACGATGCCCAAGTGAACTCAAAATAGGAGAAGTCCAAAGATCCGTATGAATTAAATCAAAAGGAGAAGATGTGAAATTAAATGAAGAATAACATGGCAACTTAACATGTTTCCCAAGTTGACAACTATGACAAAGTGAAGAAATACGAGTCTTATTACAAGAAATGAGATTTTTATTCCTAAGAGAATAAAAAACTGGTGCTCCTGGATGCCCTAGACGTTCATGCCAATTAGATGATGAGATGGAAGCAAAAGACGTTGGGTTGGCGGTTTGATTAGAAGCGGTTGTGATAGGATAGAGGTCACCATATCTATTGCATCTCATGAGACGCTGCCCATCTGGAGGTCCTTCACAGAAAACCCAAAAGGATCAAATTCAACAGAAACAACATTATCCATAGTAAATTGACGAACGGATATAAGGTTTTTGATTAGTTTAGGAGCATGCAAAACATTGGTGAGGGAAAGAGGAGGGTATTGTGGGGAGAGGTAGGACTGTCCATAACCGGATATGGGAATCATGTGACCATTACCGACAACTATATTTCTATTCGTGCTCAAATTAAAATAGGACGAGAGAGTACCTTCGTTGGATGTCATGTGCGAAGTAGCACAGGTGTCCATATACCAGTTGTTGTCATTCGGGGGATTGAGTGTCATGGTGTGAAGGGCAACATCAATATCTATTGGAGCATAATCAGAAGACGGTGCACCATAAAAAGCATGTTGTAGTCTTGGACCTAACACTCCTGGTGCTGTAGAAGATGGGCGCAAAGGTCCTTGTGGCTTGGTCCAAAGGCTGCTAGGATAGGGGCATGGTGGAATTCTCCATGGTTGTTGCGACCAAGCCCAAGGTGGGTAGGACCAAGGCTGGAAAGGTTGTTGTTGGTGACTATGCTGCTGTGAAGTACCCCCTCGGCCACCACGGCCTCGCCCTCGACCGTTATTGCCTCTGCCACGACCCCCACGACTACGTCCATGTTGTGGGTTGTTGTTGCTGCCCCTGTAGGATGAGTGTTGTCCACTAGAAAACAGAGAGGGGGGTGGATTTGTGTGATGAGAGGCATTAGTAGATGACATGAGAGCGGTATCGTAAGGATTAGTGGCAGCGGCTTGTTGATTTTGCCGAGTTTCTTCTAAGGTGAGCATCGAGCGTGCTTTGTAGAAAGGAGGGAGGGGATCACTTTGTTGAATAATGGTGGCGACGCTACTATAACCCTCGGTGAGACCCGCTACTAGACGAAGAACAAGTCTATCGTTGGACACAGGGGAGCTAACATTCGCCAATTGATCTGCAAGAACTTTCAGCTTTTGACAGTAAGCGGAGCAAGTCGGGAAATCTTGGAGATGAGTGGATGAGAATTAGTTTTCCAGGTATACTGCACGAGAGTTCTTATTATCTTGAAAATTATTGCGAAGACAATCCCATACTTGCAGAGCGGTAGAGTCCGGTTCAAGAATGGTATGAATAAGGTCATTTGAAATTGTACCATAAATCCATTGGAGAACGACTGCATCGAGGCGATCCCAGAGGTCTTTATCAACAACTTATGTGGCTTTCTGCTTTGGTGCGATGTGACCGAGTACTTGATAAGCATGAGCAGTAATCTTGAAGAGTTCGCCCAAGACGAGTACTGCACATTTTCCACATCCAAGGTTACAGGGATGAAATTTTTGATGTTAGAGATTGAGAGGGTTGGATGAAAGGTGGAAGCTTTGGATGGTTCTTCCATTGAAGAAGGAACTTGTGCTGCAGAAGGTTGCAAATGGTGGTCGACGGCTAGGGTTTAGTCGAGAGAGAAGAAAAAAAAACTTAAGAAAATATTGAGAGAATAACCTAATGCTCTGATACCATGTTGGAATGAAGCATTCGCCGTTCTTCTGCTGTATTATCATACAAATATAAATACATGGGGTTTGTACAATAATTAGGAAACTATCTTTAGAATAGTATAATATAAGAAACTATCTCTAGAATATTCTAATCAAAGGAAACTATTCTCAGAATATTACACAATATTCTAACAGTATGCGATAGATGTATGGGATCCGGGAAAAAATATGTAACCCAGGAGAAGAAAAAATCTTTTGTCCTGGGAGTTATAATTACTCGGGAGAAGATTTGTACCCAAGAGAAGAATTGCACCCGGGAGAAAAATTATTCGGGAGATCACGGGAATGAAGCGAATCGGGATACAGATCCGGGCCCGGGAGGCGGTACCCGGGTGATGCTATCCGGACAAGGAAACACCCGGATTTAGTTTAAATCCGGGTACGATCGAAATTAATGGGTATTATTGTAGGATAAGTGTGCCATTGTCTAAAGGATATGATGATAGAGATAAAGATGGAGATAAAGATAAGTATATCAGAGTGAGATTAGAACTGAAATATCTCATAACTATCTACTTGTAACTCATCCATATTTAAAGGGCTTTTGATTAATGAGAATTACAGATTCCGTCTTTTTATTATATTGTTGTTCCATTTGGTTTTCACTTTAACACATTATCACCACGTACGCTCCCTAGAACGAAGTGATCGTGAAATCAAGCTAAACTTCAATGTTTGAGGTAACTTTTATATGTTTTTGTTTTAAAACGTCATCATATGATGCTTTATGATATGAACATATATGATGATTTTGTAAAGATATGATTTTTTTTATGTTTAAACCGTAAACATTAATCTACTATGTTTTATGTTATAGATGCAAAATATGATTTTGTCACTCTCATGAAATCCTAATTCACTTATTGTTTATTTTTATAGAATTTGCATAATATATGATACCATTCTATTTTTCTTTTAACAAATGCTTTTATAGTTGTTTTACAATTTATACATAAATATTTTTTCCTCTGTATGATCATATACAAGCAAAAGTTTACATACATACATTATATGAGGTGGGTTCAAACGAGGACAATACCTATTTAAGAAAATAAGAGGATAGATATCAACCACTTATTAGATCAAATCAAGGGTTGAAATCAATAATGGCAAATTCAGTAATTATAGACTATAGAAAGCAACTTTCCACCAAGGTCAAATGATTTTAGGGGTAAAATGGGAATAAAAAATTATGGTAAAATTTCTATGTTTATGCGTGCGTTAATCAGGGATATGATTATCCCTACCAAATCATTATCTACAATCCTATCCCAAATTTTCTCACACACCATATCATCTTGTTGAGATCTAAGCATTTGCATCAATCAAAGTTGGATTACACAAGAACAACTTTTTGATTCTCAACAATGGATGCGACAGGTTTGATTTTACTACTCTATCTTCCAAACCTCTGCCCAATTTCGGTTTATTGAATGTAAACCCTAGGGGTTTATGGTAATTATGGTGTTCTGATTTTCATTGAGGATTATGAAAACGTAGCAGGCTTGCAAAAAATATCAGACACAGGACGCTTTAGAAACACCATTGAAGACCCATTTGACATTGATGATTTTGAGTTCAATGAAGACAACAATCGAACCCGAACAAACCTCTCATTGACGAAGCAGACAGGTAAAAATTTCAATAATTTTAAAGTGTTCTCGATTTATATTATTTCTAACCTAACTGGCACGTTTCATATGATTTCTAATCATCTGTGATGGACAAAATGTTGTAATATGCATATTGTGGTCACAAATGTAATTGAGTTTCATGGGGTTGTTGTTCATATAATTTATAATAATGTTCATATAATTTCTACTTATGTGACTCAAAAACGATGTAATATCCATTTGGATTTAATTTACAATGTGATTGGGTTTGGATTCATGGGGTTAGGGTTAATAGTGTCCTTGCATAACTAAATATTGTTAATCATTCTTTATGGTATGATTATGGGAAACTAATCACTTGTGATATTGGTAACATAAATCTGTTTTGGTGTTTATAATTGATATATCATAATTGACATGTTTGTATGGTTTCTAATGATCTGTGATTCACAAGTTGTTGTAATATGTGTATGGTGTGATGAAATGTAATCTGGATTCATGGGGTTATTGTACATATAATTTATAATCAGGTGTGATTCACAAAGGTGATAATATGCATATAGATTTAGTTAACAATGTGATTGGGGTTGGGATTCATAGGGTTGGGTTCATGGGGTCCTTGCATAACCAAATGTTGCTAATTCATTCATTATTGTATGATTATGGAAACTAATCACATGTGATATTGGTAACATAAATCTGTTTGGGGCTTGGGAATGAGTTTAATGGTGTTCATAGTTGATAAACAAAAATGACATGTTCATATGATTTATATCATATGTGATTCACAAATGTTGAAATAAGCATATGATTTATGTTGTTTGATGCAACAATCAATATTGTGAGGTATAAAATACGTATCAAAGATCTTGCTTCAAGCTATAACACTATGAGGTATAAAGTGACCATGTAGGCGACAAATTTTGCAAAGTTGGATCCTAAGGTAAACAAGAAGATGATACAAGATGCATCGAAAACCAAGAGTGCACGTTAGAACTGGAAAAAAATGACACGACACGCTAACCCGATACGAAATAAACGGGTTTGGGTAATACATTTCAACCCGTTTAAGTAAACGGGTTGACACGACACGACACGAAAAATAAACGGGTAAGGTCAGGGTCAAAAATTTCAACTCGAAAATGACCCGAATAACCCGTTTATATATATAAATAATATTATAAGTTTTCTTTTTAATGTTTTGAATTTTTAATGTTTTAGAGTTGGTTATAACTTATAAGTTTGAACTATAAAATTTGGATTTCTAATGCTTCCATTTGAATTTTGGATTTGTACTTTTTTGTGAATTTTCGATTTTTAATTTTTAGTTTTATAAATGTTAAACGGGTTAGACGGGTCGGGTTAGGGTTAGACAATCTCAACCCGTTTAACTTTGAACCCGACACGAACCCGGCACGACACGACACGTTTGCCAGGTCTAGTGCACGTCTTGCTTAGATCTAAATTATTGATAGTCGTTTTCTGGATAAATGGCGAAGTTCTTGAACAATTCATTTTTGGGATATTATTTTTGTCTTAGGAAGACTTATAATTAGAATGTTGATAAACAATAGCTTATTT
This sequence comes from Arctium minus, assembly GCA_954870635.1. Lineage (NCBI taxonomy): Eukaryota > Viridiplantae > Streptophyta > Magnoliopsida > Asterales > Asteraceae > Arctium > Arctium minus. Next base: position 21,019,502 of record OX941090.1, on the reverse strand, counting down.
GCTTAGTGATGGGGATAATGATGTTGGTTATTTGAAATAGTGTGTGATGAATTTTTTGGTAAATATTATTATGTTAAGCATTGTAAATCGTGTTAATTTAGGTATTAGTATGTGATCGACTATGATTTTGATTGGATGAATATGGTAGATAATACATGTCCAATTTCTTCAAAGTACAATCACATATGATTATGGGGTGCATAATACAATTAAACATTCTGTCAAATTCCTTCATAGTACAATCACATATGATTATGTGGTGCATAATACAATTATTCATTATGTCAAAAAATTTCATATTACAATCACATATGATTATGTGATGCATACTACACTTAAACATTATGTTCAATTTCTTCATAGTAGAATCACATATGATTATGTGGTGCAAAATACAATTAAACATTTTGTCCAATTTCTTAATAGTACAATCACATATGATTATCTTATGCATGATACACTTAAACATTATGTTCGATTTCTTCACAGTACAATCACATATGATTTTGTGACGTAGAATACACTTAAATTTTTTTGTCCAATTTCTTTATATTATAATCACACATGATTTTGGACTGCAAACAACACTTAAACATTCTGTCCAATTTCTATACAATATAATCATATATGATTTCGGAATGCAAACTATACTTAAACATTATGTCCAACTTTTTTATAACATAATCATATGTGATTAAATCTTATTAATTTGCATATAAATTAGTATTGTATGCATATGTATGATTATACAAATAACAAACAAAGAAAATTGAAAAAGTTATACAACTCTGATACGAAATAATAATGTTTAACATAGTCAAACACATGATTAAATTAGTACTATGACATCAGTCATCCAATTAATCAGACATTCCTTTCTTCACTAAGCAATTGTGTGATTCGTGGTTTGTGAGTTCACCACACAAGTATCTGCATCACAATTGTCCATCATGGATACATTCGAGCTTCCAGTTTTGTCCATCATCTCACAAGTGACTGCATCATAGTTGACATTCGTTGTGACATGACCTACAATAAATAAACGACAAATTTATAAATATGTTTAGGTAAAACACATGTAAAGAATCACATACTCATTTAATTATATAAAACGTGATAGTGCAATATATCTTGGTACATAATCATATGTGATGGCGCATATAAAAGATAAAAATCATGACTACCACCAACATCACATGTGATCTTAAGAGTACTGTTATGTAGACAAAAATTCAATGCTTGGGAATGGCCAATGTTTGCACAGTTGCACAAAACCTAGTTAAAAAATATACTCATATAATTAGATAAAACATAATAATGCAATAAAACTTAGTACCTAATCACATGTGATATCCTATAGAAAATATAATAATCATGACCTCTACCAACAAGATCACATGTGATCTTATAACTACTATCATTTAAACAAAAAATCAATGTATGAGACTGGATGATAGACAATAGAAAGGAAGAAATGCTTACAAAATCGATTCAGTTCTTCAAAAGAGAACAACAAAACCAACAGAGGCTTCCAAAAGAAGAAAATCGTTGGTGCAGATCTTGGTGGTTTCATGTTGGTTTGAAAATTGATTTCGTGTGGATTTCAATCGATTGAAACAATAAAACACCTCTATTGGTTTCAATCGACAGTTTGCCATCGCTTCTTTTAATTTCAATCGATAATTCCATCAATCAAATACATATACTTTCTGGATTCGTTTAAAACTGATTTGTTTACCTGTAATTCGTTTGATGGCTTCGTTGAAGAGATGATAACCGATTGAACTACTACCATACACCTGTTGAAGAAACTGTGATGTGGTTGAAGAACCGAAGAAGAAGAAAATGAGTTATAGATATTGAATGGTATGATGCTCAAACTTAAAAAAAAAATCTGCTTGAATGAAGGAGATGAATACGTATGAATTGAGGATTTTGATATGAATGTGATATTGTGATCCCTTAATTTTAGGAAGGAAGTTAAATCTATCCTAAATCAATCCATAGAGTAACATGACCTTAATACCCTTTTAATCTCATATTTGGAAATTAATATTTTCAGAATTATTTTAAAAAATGATTGGTTGAGAGTTGTCCCTTTGTTTTCTTAAATAGTTAGCATTCTCGTTTGATCCTCCCTCTCTTATTGTAAATTATATATATTTTATATAGAGTGAATTACATAAATGGTCCCTCGTGAATGCCTGGATTTCACTTTTCGTCCCTCCAGTTCTGAAAGTACATTGGTGGTCCCTAAAAGCGAGTTTTGGAGCCCAAATTCATCCCTGGCGCTAACACCGTTAAGGCATGCTCCGTTAAGTGAGTCATGTGCCCCTCACGTGAGGGGCATTTTGGTCATTTTACACATCTTCTTCTCCCACCTCCTTCTTCATCAAGAACTTCATCCATAGCCACCCTCAACCACCATCACACCACCACATTCAAACACAAAAGTAATAACAAAATCAAATACTTAAAATTAAAACTCAAAATCAATTCCTTAAAATTAGAACCCCAACCTTTGATTTTAAATACATTCACAAAATCAATTCCTTAAATATATTTCCTTAAACTCAAAATCAATTCCTTAAATATATTTCCTTAAACTCAAAATCAATTCCTTAAATAATCAAAGAAAAAATTAATGCCATCAATCAAAATATCAAACATTTTCCCCCATGGTCTCATGAATCTCTCCATCTACCTATTAACCTGCAAAAATTGGCCCTTCAAATGCTCCCCCAACCCCATGGACTTCCTTTCTCCAGCAAATGCACAACCTTTTCTTCTGCATCGTCTTACTTCTTCTGCAAATCGATCATCGTCTCATCCTTCTTCGGTTGCAGATCCAGATTCAAATCCACAAGTACGGTTTCTTCTACAACTCTACAAGCATGGTTTCTTTTGCAAATCCACGAGCATGATTTCTTCTGCAAATCTACAAGCATGGTTTCTTCTACAAATCCATGAGTATGGTTTCCATGTCTGATTTGAAGGCATTCAAGTATGCTGAAGCATCTAAATCCTTGAGTATGAATTAGGGTTTTTATTTTCTTTTTATTTTCTTTAGATTTTGATTTTGATTTAAGAATGTTCTTGATTATAAATCTGGAAGCCAACAACTTTTTTGTGTATAAAGTTGATTTTTTATTGTTTTTGAATATTTTATATGAATGTTCTTATTATTTGAATGTCTTGTTTTCTTATGAATGTTCTGTCTTTTAGTGTGTAAATCTGATTTCATTTGATTTGTATGAATGTGTTCTTGATTTTTCGATCAAGAATGGGGTTTTGATTTATCGATCTCGATGATGGATGTGAGGGTGGCTATGTAAATCTGAATCTTGATTTTTCGATCTGGATGATGGATGTGAGGGTGGCTGTGTAAATCTGATTTCATTTGATCTATAAATTTGAATCTTGATTTTTCAATTTGGAAGATGGATGTAAGGGTGGCTATGGATGAAGTTCTTGATGAGGAAGAAGGTGGGAGAAGAAGATAGGTAAAAAGACAAAAATGCCCCTCACGTGAGGGGCACATGACCCACTTAACGGAGCATGCCTAACGGCGTTAGCGACAGGGACGAATTTGGGCTCTAAAACTCGATTTTATGGACCATCAATGTACTTACAGAACTGGAGGGACGAAAAGTGAAATCCAGGCATTCACGAGGGACCATTTATGTAATTCACTCTTTTATATATAATATATAGGACCTTCATTTAAGAAACTCATTAAATTGTGATAACATTGAAAATTAGTGCATCGTGTGCTATTTCAAACGATTTTGTTCATCTAAGACTAGAATTTAGAATATTGGTTAACATATATTTATTTCACAATGTGTTTGTTTCATATGTATTTGTTTAATAACGTGAACTTTTTTAACTTGTTTGCGAAATAAAAGTTAAACATAAAAAGTTCACATATCGGAACCGCATAAATATGAAGCAAACACATTATAAAACAAATATATGTTCATCAATACATTAAATGCTAGACTTAGATTAGAAAAATCAAGTGAAACAATATCTTAAGATAAAAGTTCTCATGGTTATCATAATTTATAGAGTTTTCAAATGATTAACCTCATAATATATATATATATATACACACACACACACACATATAGGGAAGAGAGATCAAATGCAAACCACCCAAATTTTGCAAACCATTGATTTCATTGGTTACGTTAATGAAACTGGTTCATGAAATTGTTTAATTTGATCAAATTGTTTCATGTAATTCTTTATGTTTCATATATTTGTGTTTTTTTATATAAAAATGAAATTGTTTCATGTAATTTCTCATTCGAATTAAACTTTTTCATTTTCACATAAAAAAACACAAATATATGAAACAATTTGCAAATTTTGCAACCCTTGTAGACATTATTGATATCACAATCAAGGGTCAAGATTCATTTGGGTTATTTATGTTAATAAATTAATTAGTTTAATATAATAAATTAACAAAAATATGATAGAAGGGCATAATGGTACATTACAATTTCAAATTCAAATAAGGAAACCCGATGATTCTTTTTTCAAAAAAGAAAACCAAATTCTTCTAATATATTATAAATTCTTTTTAGAGTAAACTACTATTTTCGTCCCTGTGATTTGTAGTTTATAACTATTTTCGTCCCTGATCTTTAAAAATTGTTTTTTTGGTCATTATGGTTTGCAACTCCTTTCGCTTTTAGTCCCTGAGAATATTAGTTTTAGGGACGAAAAAGGAAAGGAAATGCAAACCACAATGACCAAAAAAACATCTTTTTAAAGTCAGGGACCAAAATGGTTATAAACAACAAACCACAAGGACGAAAATCGTAGTTTACTCTTCGTTTTAATATATCATAGAGTAAATTACGGAGTTGGTCCCTGTGGTTCTTTGAAATTTTGAATTGGGTCCCTCTAAGAAATTAATTACAGATTAGGTCATTGTGGTTTCAATTTTGTTTCGGATCAGGTCCCTTCATCTAACCCCATCTAACTCTAAACCGTTAAATCCCTCACATTTTGATTTCGATTATGTTGCTTTTGAAGATTGTGTATGTTTTTCTGGGTACCAAATGCGTATGGTCGAATCCAATCTCCCCCTCTCTTTTCAGACTAATAAGCAGGTTAATTTGATTTCAATTCTGATTTCGATTTTGTTCTATTTTGAAATATTTTCAATGATCATATTGTTACATAAAGCTTACACATTTGGTATAAGATTAAGTGATAACCTTGTTGATGTAGGGACTTTGGATCTTGAAATTCGGCAAATATAGTGATCTTCCTCTTCCTGGCTAGATGCTCATTCTGAACAATTACGTGGAAATCACGTTCTCATGTATTGTACTGGTGGAATCGGGTGTGAGATGGCATCAACATATATCAGGTCCAAAGGCGCTGGGTTTTTTTAGAACAGCAGCAGGAAACTTATATATTACCAAAACAACAAAGAGGTTTTACAAGAGAGTCGAACAACAAGAGGAAAACCCAAAATAGAGCAGCTCAAGCTCAAGTAGCACCATACACGAAACGAACTAGGAGCAAAGGAAACACAGAGTTTGCAAGTAGCAAACTATCGTAGCAGGAAGGAGGATCCTCAACAGCCTACCAATCCTCCGATGTGTCTTTGGACAGCAACGACCTTCAAACAGACCGCAACAGCCTTAAAACGGACTGCAACAGCCTTAAAAACACAGTGACAAACTGCAACCTTCAAAGGCGATGGTTTTGAAAAAAAAATTCAGTGATATGGGGGGATTCAACATTATATGGAACAGTTTCCAGATGGTAGTTTTTTCCAAGGAAAGAATTTTGTAATCAACCATAGGGTTTCAGTTGGCAGCTCCAATGCAAATGTCTTGGGTTCTTGCCTTGTTTGTAGCTTCCCATTTGATGATTACTCTTCACAGAGCAGATGTGCTCACTGTAGAATGCTTGTGTTAAATGCGTTCTAGATATTGTATTGCAGTTAAATGCACTTTATAAAAAAATGAGAAAAAGTAGTAATTTGAATATTGTTTGAATTTTGTTGGGACATGTTCATACAAATACAATATTATATGAAAATAGGTTATTGAAATAATTAAATATTATCACAATCAATTGGATGACACAGAATCAATCAAAAAAAAGTGTGATAATTGTTATAAAGTATTATTGTTTTTAGTCAGAACGACATCATCTCGTGTTCTGCTTAACATGAGCATAAAACCATGTCTTTATAACAAAAAAAGATCTCACCTAACAAAGTAAAATTTCATTAACAACTACTCTAGACAAGATTGACAGTGCGAACAATTATGGATTTAACTTACCTTACCAATTGAGCATGACCATATTAATCTATTCTAGACAAGATTAACAGTTCGAACAATTATGGCCTTTTACTAAATGCTTATCGGATAAGCGCATACTAATATCACTTACCTTACCAATTGAGTATGATAAGGACCAAGAATCTTATCCGGTAAGAGGCATAACAAGGACCGAGACTCCTACCTGGTAAGTAAAACAGGTGTATAAACAAATTTGTATAAAGGGATGCATAATCAGATTGTATATAAGCAGATTGTGTAAACACATGTATGTGCAAAAACATATTGCTGTTGGTTTTAGACATAATAAGCATAAACAAGTTTATGTACAAACCTATTTTGATAGATTGCAAAAACAAGTTGTCTATAGAACTACATATCTGTTTGTGACACTATAAAAACAGGTTTGTAATTTTGGTGTGTATATAAAAAAGGTTTGTATGAACATAGTGTGTAAATCTGCAATTCAATTCTCCCATGTGCAAATACGTGTCAAAACAGATTGGTTAAATCTGTTGGGGCTGCACATCTGTTGGTTTTGGACAAAACATTCACCCATAATTGTATCATGCTTGCCAAATATAACATGTAAATACCATTTGCAAACAAATTTAAAACCAAGATATCAAACATTCAAATTGAGATATTTAATTAAAGAAATAGCAACTTTACATAATCCCAAAGATTGTCATTAAACAAAATATTCTTAAACCCAAAATAACCTGTTACACCATTTTAGGTCCACTAATAAATAACAAAACATCCAACTGAAAACACACAATAATCTTCCATGTATGAACTTCTTTCTTCGTCGCTTTGGTTGATGCTTCAAGTTCTTTCCTCGACGTTTCAAGTTCATTTTTTGAGGACACATATCGAGGACACATTTCTTTGTCAATCCACCTAATAAGGCCACACTGTTAAAAAATGTAGATGCAACCCACTACAAAACATAGGCTTATCACCGACGGACGAATCCATCGGTGATCCGTCGGTAAAAGCGAAATCCGTCGGTGATCCGTCGGTGATCCGTCGGTATAAAGGTGGTCGGTGTTCAGATCACCAACGGATATTAACGACGGATCACCGACGGCTTACTTTTCCGACGGATCTCCGACGGTCACCGACGTCGTGGGTTATTTCCGACGGATCACCGACGGTCTATTTTTAGTGACGGATTACCGACGGCTATTCACCGACGGATTAATTCCGACGGATTTAGCGACGGATTTCCGACGGATTTTTATTAAATAAAAATTAAATTATAAGATATTTTCCGACGGATTACCGACGGATAATCCATCGGTAATTTAATTTTTTTTTAAATAATTAAAAATTAAAACTTTCCAGTTTTTAACCTGTACAAAACCTGCCAATTTTTAAACTGTACAAAATATCTATAAATACATAAACGTAGTACAAAAACATAATCCTACGGAGGGGGAAAGGGGTGTTGATTGTTAAACTTGATCATGAATGCGTCAAACTGAGCCATTCATTCCTGCATCTGTCTCTTCTCTGCTTCATCTCTATCCATTCGCTCCTGCATCCGGATCCTCTCTGCTTCCTCTCTCTGTAGTCGCTCCTGCAACTGGATCCTCTCTGCTTCCTCTCTCTCTAACCTCTACCTCAGCTCCTCCAAGTGAAATTCAACATTTGACAAACATATATAGAACAATGTCAGACAACATTTAACAAACATATGATTAACAATGTTAAACAGCATTTGACAAGCATACCTCCTCATCGCGACGGTCGCGCGTAGTCCCGCTCGAACTGGCACCTGAATCACCGGTCATAGCATAATAGGGATCCTGACTGGTCCCCATCCAAAAATACGGCCCTTACGCCATCCTCCGACACTACGCTCCCACAACTCGGCGTCATTGGGAGGTACAGTGCCGGGAGGTATGTCCGGGTACTCCTCCTCCCTAATCCGATGGTAGGCATCCTACAGTTTACCAAATTAGACATTGTCAAGTCAACTAACCTATAGAAAATTCAGCAACATTTCAACTCTGATTTGAACATATATCCATGACCTGCTTTTATCAAAACAATCCTATCGTCTGCCCAACAATGACAGCCCAAACTAAGTTTGCTATAATTTCTATCTATCTTATAAAACAAACATATATCTAGCCATGCATAATTGAACTTACCGCCGTATGAGCCGCCTTTGGGTAAACGTAGATCGGAGGATCCATGGACGGACCAGTCGTACCCGGAACAAGCTTCCTGTTGGTGCAGTGTGTAGCCTCCCAAACCTCGTCGCTGGTAGGCTCACGGCCCCATGCATCTCTTTACAATACACAACTTAAATTGTTAGTAGGTAATAAAATCATGTATATAGTACATATATTTATCAATTATATACATTTAGTCTAGTGTATGATAAATTACCATGCGGTCCCGATGCATAGCGGTACTAATAGATCCAGTACAGTGTCTGGATGTCATCCCATCATACTCGGTGGCCCGATTGGCCGTATTGGCCGCATATACACGCCGGAATCCGTCGGTGTTCCATACCTGTTAAAAAGAAGACATAAATCAATATAAATCCTAGTACAACCAGATACAAGTATTCAAAACAAAACAAACCTGCTCAATCATCTGGACCCAAAACTCACTCCGGATCCACTCTAGAGGGTGTGCAGCAAGAATCGTGTAGTCACGTCCGTCGAACTGGACATCATCAATGGCTAAAGCCCTGCCCTGGGCGAATCGACGGGAATCTCTCATCATGTCCGGGTACCTATTATTTAGGATATGCCAGAATGCAGTTACTACGTCCGCGTCCATCTCAGGAGGCCAACTATAATATAACTGCAAACACATTGTTTGGATTAAGTAAAAATAAATCCACTCAATTAGTTAAATAGAGTAAAATAACTACCCGTAATCGATCCAGCATCCGTGGATAGTGCTCATCAGGGACATCCCTAAAATGAGCCCACGGACCATCGAACATGGACTTAAAGATGACAATGGCCCTCCGGAGTGCCGACTTGTCACTAAACCTTCACAATTGCAAAATATACAACATAAAAAACATTAGGATCGGTTTATTATGTACTAGAATAAATAATATATCACATCTACTTACCCGCCCGCTTCAGAAAACAAAAGTGGCGGTCGCTGACTCGGCTGGGGTATCTGTGATGCCACATTCGGGCCTCTAACCCTCGAGCCCGCTGCTAGTCCGTCATCAGACTGGATCTGATCTAGTCCATCATCAGACTGGATCTGATCTAGTCCGTCATCGGTGAACTCAATGGCGTGGGGGTCACCACGCCCGGCGGAGCTGCTACTGCCCCTACCCCTATTACCCCTACTACCCCTAGAAGGGTGTCCCGACATCTAGATCATAGAGAATGGTTAACACAAAATGATATAAGTGTCCATAATCATAGAGAATGTTTAACACGAAAATGTTTACATAAATGATATAAGTGTACATAAATCATAGAGAATGGTTAACACAAAATGTCTACATAAGAAAGGCACACTAGTTATCAGACGAGTGATCAGATAACATAAGTTCGTCTTCGTTATCTTCATCATCGTCCACGTCTTCAAATTCTTATTCCTCGTTGCTAGCTTCGTGATCTGATGCATCTTCCTCGCTAGCTTCGTCATTTGTGGCGACTACGTTGAGCTCCCCAGTGACAAGAGGGACGGAATCGAGGTCCTCATTTACCCAATTGTTTGTATTATAAGTTACCCGTTCGTTGATTTGAAAGAACGGTTCTCCATCCACGTTTTCATCATCCAACACATCGATAGACCTTTTTGCAACTTCATATATTCCACGGGCTTTGGTCTTTACAACTGCCCACCAGTCCTTTAAATCCTTACTTCCTGAAGGATAGGGTGTGTAATACACTTGTTCTGCTTGTGATGCTAGGACGTAATAGTCCTCACCTCTGAGTCTAGACTTTTATTTGATATCAACCAACCCATGTTTAGGTTCGACTCTAACTCCGTCTGGACTATCAAACCATGTACACTTGAACAAAACTACAACACAATAGCCCACACCGTAATACTCCACCTCTAACACGTTGTCCAACAATCCGTAATAGTCAAACTCGGAGTCGTCATAACAAGATCCTCTCACACATTCGCCACTATTATGTGTGACACGCCCAGCAACATGTGTTACCGTATGAAACTTGTAACCATTGACAAAATATCCCTTATGCGACCAAGCATATCGACCTGGTCCACGTGCTAGGGATTTCAAATGGTCGGAGAAATGCTTCCAAGCCGCACTGTTATTCCCAGAATTCAAGTTCTAATCATTCAAACAACAATCAAGATGAGAATATCGAATTCATATGTCATTGATTCAATCACAACAATTACAAACTCACTTTCTCTCACTACTCTCTCTCTTTAGAAATGTTTTCTAATTGCCTCTTCTCTCATTAGCTCACACCCTTACAATCTGAATTCACACGCTTGACTTACATACTTACAAAGCATTACAAGGACCTCAAGGTATTTATACCCTCTACCAATTACAAAGGAAAACAAACAAAATACAACAACATTTACTTTGACTTTATTACAAAATGACTTTGACTTTTAATGAGAGTTGACTTTCCAGCTTTGACTTCTTGTACTTTGACCTTCAGTCTTCATGATCTTGTATCCAACAGATTTATGCTCTAACACGCACCATCAATTGGATGTACCATCACACCCGGTTATGTCTGATGATCCTTGTGCCAAGTCATCTCTTTAGACGTCTTCTTTGACATATACAATCTTTGAAGTCTAGGAACAATCGGCAAGTACGTCATCACTAAGTTAGGGACCTTGCTTTGACCACTTGTCTTGAAACGATATTCATTGCACACTCGGAAGTGGGTCAACTCAGAATCATCCTTATAAAATAACATGCAATGGTTTTTGCAAGCGTCGATCTTTTGTTTTGGCAGAGCAAGCTTTTTCAAACTCTTTTTCGTCTCATAGAAGTTATCGGGTAGTTTATCACCCTTGGGTAACATTTCTTTAATTATAGCAACATTGCGGTTATAAGTCGGCTCGGGTACATTACATTCTGCCTTCTAATTCAACAATCTCGTCGCAACTCCTTATTTCGAGTAATTTGGACACCCGTCCCATAGTGGCTCGTCAGCAGCTTGTAACATGTCATAAAATACTTGGGCAGAAGGATTAGGGGTTTCTTCTTCCCATGTCATGCCATCATGTATCATGTGATCGTTCACCATTTCAACATAACCTTCATTATGATCTACTACTGGAGTAGAAGATTGACCCACGTCTTGATGCCCTTCATTATGGTAATAAGTTTCACCATGTGCCCACCATGTGGTATAATCAGGCATGAAACTGTGCTTCATCAAATGCATCCTCACGTCAATCCTTTCTTTATAGCGTAAGTTTTGACACTTTTTACAAGAGCATATAATACGAAGCACTATCCAATCACGTGTAAGTTTCCTTTCAACAGTCCTTTCATCGGCATAGGCATAGTCCAAAAAACTGTCCATTGCAACAATATAGTCGACGCTAAGAAACCCTCGACTGTCGTTCTTTCTATACGTCCATCCTCTATTTGTCGACATATTCAACCACTACAACAAAGAAAATAAGTAGTTAATCGACATAATCAAGATAGAGGTGGTGTAACACCGTAGGTTTATATGATCTTTGGATGACTTTAAAACCCTACGTGTAATGGTTTGACTATTGAAAAGTAAAACCGTAGGTGTCAACGAAGTTAGAAGTCTATTGAACACTACATGTAATGGTTTGCCTTCTTGAAAGGCAAACCATATGTGTAGAGGAGTTTTCGATGACTCTAAAACTCTAAGTGTAATGGTTTGACTATTAGAAAGTCAAAACCGTAGGTTACAATCAAAGAAAGGTGTTTTGGAAAGTTTAAAACCCTACGTGTAATGATTTGGCTATTTAAAAGTCAAACCGTAGGTGTCAACAAAGGTAGAAGTCTATTGAGCACTACATGTAATGGTTTGCCTTCTTGAAAGTCAGACCATAGGTGTAGAGGAGTTTTCGATGACTCTAAAACTCTAAGTGTAATGGTTTGACTATTGGAAAGTCAAAACCGTAGGTTACAATCAAAGAAAGGTGTTTTGGAAAGTTTAAAACCCTACGTGTAATGGTTTGGCTATTTAAAAGTCAAACCATAGGTGTCAACGAAGTTAGAAGTCTATTGAACACTACATGTAATGGTTTGCCTTCTTGAAAGTCAGACCATAGGTGTAGAGGAGTTTTGGATGACTCTAAAACTCTAAGTGTAATGGTTTGACTATTGGAAAGTCAAAACCGTAGGTTACTGTTAATCATAAAATCCCAAACAATCAAGCTAAATTCTCAAGATTAAACATGAAAGTCTAGAGAGAGAGAGAGAGTAGAGAGAGAAAGTAGATCTTGAACTAGCCACAAGTCTGAATGATTTACAATTACGTGTTTACTACAATCCTTACAAAGCAAATGCTATTTATACCAACTATCTAACAAAGACTTAATCACTAAGTAAACTAAAACAACTTTGACTTTCTAAGACATTGACATTGTTGACTTTTACATCTTTGACTTTCCTCATTAAATGTTGGATACAATATTTGGACTTAACAATCTCCCCCTTTGTATTCAAGATTTAATAAAAATTTGACACTGAACTTCAACACTTGATTCTTCAACTTTTGTCTCTTTAACTTTGAACTTTGAAGCTTTTACAGTCTTTACTCTTTCAGCCTTTGAAGAATCTTGGAAAGTCTTTTGCACTTTGAAGCTTTGATGCTTTTACAGTCTTTACTCTTTCAGCCTTTGAAGAATCTTGGAAAGTCTTTTGCACTTTGAAGCTTTGAAAGTCAACATGTCATGAACAGGAATCTGAATTCTTGAAACTTTTTGAAACATTTCTTTGAAACTTTGACTTTAAACTTTGAAACAACTTTGATCTTGTATCTTCATATCTTTGATCTCTGTACTGTCTTTAGAAAACATCTTTCACCAATCATCTTGATTTATCTTTGAACAATCTTTTTCAGAATCTTTTGACTTTGAATAGGTGGAAGCAATTTTTCACTTTGACAACTCTTCATAGCTTTGAAATTGATCTTTGGAAAATTCTCCCCCTTTTTGATGATTACGAGCATCATGATCATCAAAACTTCATCAATTTCATCACAGTCGTTGATTACCCCTTTTGTAATCGAATAACAATCTCCCCTTTTACAGTCTCCGCTCTTTGATCTGAATAGCCGTCAATTCATGAAAGGTATATATATCCGAATCTTTTCAAATTCAGACATAATGAACGTGGTAACCCTGAATCAACAAATGAAACAGTTAGGAATGCCTGTCAGTAACACAAAGTTACTGTGTACAACGAATGTACAATGTAAGGAGCTGGTTTGATGATGACTCCCTAGGACTTCCATTCAATCATTGAAAAACACAAGGTTTATCTATGAATGTTCTGACAGAAAAACAAATTTTCTGTGTGCTCGTGCTTGTGTATGAAAGAATTTAAGCATAATGATTGTGTTTCATAAAGGCTCAAATTGTGTAAAATGTTGAGACAACAACATGTATTACACGGACTCAATGTGCATGAAAGAGGTGCGAAGGTGGGGCAACTTTCCTTCTTTTTCAATATCTAAATCTTCCGAGTGAAGATTAGATATCATATATGTTGTGTCCCCAAAGAAAATGAAACATTTCTTTGTGAAGAAAGAAACGAGTGGTTGGTGGGGTTAATGCAAGAGTTGGCATGGGCTCACTGCCTGTTTCAATGATGGTCACCAAAGAATGTGAACCAATCAGTAGATGTGGCTGCCCGGCTCAGAAAGTGGTTGGTGCAGAGTTCTGATATTCTTTTAACTCTGATCTCTCACCCTCTTTCTTTTTAACATTTAAAGCTCACTTCTAACCAAACTCTCATTTCCATTTTTCCGCTCCACGCAATGAGAAAAACTCAACCGGATGAGTTATCTCCCCCACTCTTTGTTTTTGACCCCTCACCCCTCAATCACTCAAGGATAACTTCCTGGGTAGGAAACACTGGTTGACGTGAATCCATGGAAGTTCTGTTTAAGTTCACACACGAATCCCATGTAATTCCTAAAAAAAAACATGGTTGCTCAACAATTTAACTGAACAGTTAAGCACAAAGATATATGATAACATTGTCAACATGTATGCTCATGAGATTTGAGAAATTGAAAAATGAAGATCTCTCAAAACAAGAAAATTGAATGAAAAAATGAAATCAAGAGAATTGTTTTGAGAATCTGACAATGAATCAATCAGATCAAATCAAATGGTTAGGGTATCAAAGAATTGGAAATTTTGTTTATATGAACGAATATAAACAATATATCAATGAAAGCACAAATATGAAAAAGATGAATGATGCTCAACAACTTTGAATTTCAAACGGGGGTATTACCATCGAAAAATTGTTTCGATATGAGACATGGTAATAACAAATTAATAAAGTACTGAACCGGTGTATATGAACACTTGACAGTATATGGATAAGATAATACGCAAGTATTGATCTTTGGAAACACACGGTCAGTTAAACATTAAGCTCAAAAATTTGAAAAACATTAAAAATCACACTTCCAAATTCATGAAATCTTTTGAGAATAAGAAGTGGTTTGAACATTTAAGAAACTGTTTTTCATGTTTGAAAGTTGTTCTTCTTTCAAACAATCAGAGATCTAGGATCAGAAGATATTTACCTTTTCAGCTCCCCCTCAAATCATGATAAAATGAATTAGATCTTTTAAGCTCCCCCTGGATATTAGCATAATATCCTTCTTTGATCATTGAAAAACGGGTCCTGATCTGTCATGTGATCAGAAGCCACTTTATTCACATCATTTATTCAAAAAGAAAATGACAGAAAACAGTAAAACAGTTTATAGTATGAGTTCTGATCTGTAGTAATCAGAAGTCATCACCTTTACTCCCCCTTAAATTAGGCATCTGAAATATGTAAGTTAAAACACAAGATAGAGATCAATACAACTTACATTTGAAGTGTAGACCATCATATCGTAAGTATACTGCAATGAAAAAGTACAAGATAGAGATCAAGACAACTCCCTTGTGAAGTGTAGACCGTCATATCTTATCGGATGCAAAATACAGGAGTAAGGTCTTTTGATCGCTGAGGTCCGAGTCCTAAACTGTTGTGTTTAGAAGTCAAACTTCGTTGAAGACCGGGTCCTAAGTTGTGTACTTAGAAGCCATAATCCTGACATTGAGGTGCGGGTCTTGAACTGTGCTATTCAAGAGCCATTGTCTTTCAACTTTGAAGTCCGGGTTTTGAACTGCTGTGTTCAAAAGCCTTGGTTCTCTTACTCCCCCTTGACTTGAGGTGCCTACAACACAGAATCAGTTTTCTTCTTTGGTACCCACTGGTATTTGGGTCCAGAAATGTTAGTTGCAGTTCGTGTGGGGGTTATAGAGTAAGAACCATACCAGTAATGATCACTTGTCTTGTGGATATGATCATGTGTACAGCAGTAAGAACAATAATATTTATTACCTTTATGTGCTTTGTTCTTGACGTGTTTCCTTTCAGCTCATCTGTCTTGTCATCTTTGACTGATTTCTTCTACCAGACCAGTTTCTCTTTCTTGTAACTACTTCTCCTCGGATATGTATCTGAACCATCTAAATATCCATCATAGAAAATGTTAGTTCGACGAATCTGATCAAAAGATTTAACTGACCTTTGTGAAGAGACAGATTTTTGATTTGAACTTGAAACAGACTTTTCAAGCTCTTTGATCTTTGAAGCAAAGATGTCTCTTTCTTTCACAAGCAGGTCAATCTTTGTCTTGAATTCAGACTTTGTTTTCTGCTCTTTCAGTGCAGTAGCAGATAGTTCAGATAACTTTGAAGTCAGTCTTTTGATTTCAGTCTCAAAGATTGATCGTTCTTCTTCAAACCCTTTCTCTGAATCATTTCTCTGGCCGGATAGTTCCTTAAAGAATCCCACATTCTTCTGTTCTATGGCCTTCTTTTCTTTAGCAAATTTCTCTCTTTCCAAAATAAGCACTTTCTCCAAATCGGAAATTTGTTGAGAAAGTTTTATGCATTTAAAATCCACATACTTCTTTTCTTCAAAACACTTTTTAAAGAAATCTGAGAACTTCTTTGAAAAATTTTTCTTTTCATTTTCAAAATTAGCTTTATTTTCAGCAAGCTGTTTTTCAAAATCAGATAAATTCTTTCTAAGCTCCGCATTCTCAGATTCCAATCCCTGAATCTTCTCATCATTCAGCCCAAAAGATCTTTTCAGAAGATCTTCATTGAGAGTCTTTAAAGCACTAATTTCTTCTTTCAGTCTAATGACTTCACCATAATACTCTTTGGACTTTTCCGAGTGAAAATCAACAGCATATCCCAGATTTACTTTCTCTAATTCCAACTTTCTATTCTTCTCTTTAAGCTCACCAAAATATCCTATCTTGAATGAGTACATCAGCTTGATATGTATAATCGTTCCAAATTGTATAACATAAAATCAAAAATCAGATTAAATTGAAATCTAGCACAAAATTTAAAAATTTGAACACTTGATATGGCGCAAGACTGTGATTTGCGTGAACTATGTATGGCGCAAACCTGATTTCTCGCGAGCAAAGAATAGCGCAAAGTGAGCTTCTCACTATCAGTGTAAGGCGCAAAGTAAGGTTTTCATTAACCGTGGAAGACGCAAAGTAAAGTTCTCGTTAACCGTGGAAGATGCAAAGTAAAGTTCTCGCTTTCAGTGCAAGGCGCAAATCTACTTTGCGTAAGAGCCTTGTAACGCAAACGTATCTTTGCGTGAGAGCCTTGTGTGAGGCGATGATTGCGCAAACTTTGCTTTGCATGATAAGCTGAAGACGCAAACTGAATTTTGTCTTAAATCCCTGAAAAACTTGCGCAAATCTGATGAACTCGCGCAAATGAATAAGAACTAGCGCAAAGCGTAGATCTAGCGCAAACTTGGCTCTGACTTGCACAATTCGATCCAAATTGATTCAAATATGCAAATTTGATCTCAAAAACTTATCAACATCATCGAAAAACAATACTAAGCACAAATTTACAATCAAATTCAGATTGAAATCAACAATTTCCACAAAAAAACGATCAAACAGTGTTCGAACTCGACTTTTCAAGAAAAATTCAAAAATCAAAATTTAACATTGAATTCGTTCGAATTATGAGATGTAATCAAAACAAGAATCAATCCTAAACATAAGTCGAACTCAATGATTCCATTTTCTTGCAACAAAAACGATTTTACCAACAGAATTCGGATGAACAGTGAAAAACACGAGTTCTTGACAACAATTTCGAAAAAAAAACTCAAATTTTCGAACTAAAACACTCCAGATTTCAATTCAAAATTTGATCAAATCATTTCTGAAAAGTTTGGTTCAGCTCTGATACCAATTGTTAATCATAATCCCAAACAATCAAACTAAATTCTCAAGATTAAACATGAAAGTCTAGAGAGAGAGAGTAGAGAGAGAAAGTAGATCTTGAACTAGCCACAAGTCTGAATGATTTACAATTACGTGCTTACTACAATCCTTACAAAGCAAATGCTATTTATACCAACTATCTAACAAAGACTTAATCACTAAGTAAACTAAAACAACTTTGACTTTCTAAGACATTGACATTGTTGATTTTTACATCTTTGACTTTCCTCATTAAATCTTGGATACAATATTTAGACTTAACAGTTACAATCAAAGAAAGGTGTTTTGACTATTTAAAAGTCAAACCCGTAGGTGTCAACAAAGTTAGAAGTCTATTGAACACTACATGTTTTTTTAAAATTTCGGCGGCATAACGTCTATAAAATGAATATTTCTGTATATCAACCTAATGTTTGCACAACAATTGGCAACCCAACTAAAATAAATAAATAAAATCAAGTATAATCAAATCCTAAATCATACCAAATCATTAAGCTTTTCGGGTAAACTCCAAACCAAATCATACCAAAATATCATATTACATACCATTACACCCTAGATTTATTTTAGTAATGGCATATTCATAAAATCACGATAAAATCACGTTAATTGGAAACGCAAACAAGAGACAAATCTAAGATATTTAAGCACAAAAATCTATTAAAAATACATGTATGCGAATGAGAAGATCTGCATGCTAGCTACTTAACCAAATAAGTAGGATTTTGCTTGTTTAATTGCTATATTATTATTATTAAGATGTATTTTAAAATTTTAATCAACAATAATTAAAACATATTTATCATATTTTACAGATGAAATTTTTGTCATCTTTTCATTATAAGTATATTCTTGATAATTTATTATCATAACAAACACTGGCATCATCAAACACAACACTTCCGGTGTAAACTAACACATGTAATACTGTCGAATATATATAAATATCAACCCCTACATTTGAATTTAGTTTACAAGTTTATACATTAGATCAAAAATCATAAAAAGACCAAAGAAAAACAAACAAGCTTTTTAACACTACATACCCAAAATTGGTACAATTGCATAAAAGTGTATACATACCCAAAATTGGTACAATAGCATAAAAGTGTATACATACATGTCGAGGTGGAGGTGGTGATCGGCGGTGGTCGCCGATGGTCGCTCGTTGTCGGCTGGAGAGGGTGAGATGGAGAGATCGAGAGATTGAGAGGGAGAGATGGAGAGATCGAGAGGGAGAGGGCGAGAGTGAGACTGAGAGACGGAAAGACTGAGAGCGAGAGTGAGAGGGAGAGACGGAGAGACTGAGAGCGAGAGTGAGTGAGTGAGATCGATAAACTGAAATTAGGGCTATATGCCCACTGGAAATTTCGGAAATTCACCGACGGATTTCCGACGGAAATTCCGTCTGTATTTACCGACGGATAAAATCCGTCGGTTTACCGACGGATTTTATTTTTTATTAAATAAATTACTTTTAAATTAATAAATTATATTTAATTTATCAAATTTATTAAAATAAATTATTAATTAATTTATCAAATTATATTTAAATTGACTAAAATACCCTTGAAGTAACTGGACTTAATGGAAACAATTAACGACCGTTATCTTTTCCCGTTAATTCCAGTTAGATCAGGGACCAAATGTGTTATACACACACACATACATACATACATATATATACACCTAAACTAACTAGACATGCATACATACATATGTATACAATACATCTACAGACATACCTACACATATACATACAAGCAATACATATGTGTACAATACATCTATAGACATACATACACACATACATAGACATGCATGATATAGACGTATATGTGCTATATACATACATGATCACATACGTACATGTACATACATACATATTACATACATGATCACATACATACATGTACATACATACATATTACATACATGATCAAATACGTACTATACATGATGTACATACATACATGATCACATATATACATGTACATACATACATATTACATACATGATCACATACATACTATACATGGTGTACATACATTCATGATCACATACGTACATGTGTATATACATACATGATCACATATGTATATGTACATACATACATGATCACATACATACTATACATGATGTACATACATACATGATCACATACGTACATGTACATACATACATATTACATACATGATCACATACATACATACGCACATACATACATACAAACATACATACATATATATATATATATACATACATGATCACATACATACATACATACATATATACATACATGATCACATACATACATACAATAATTAATTTAATATATTAAATTTACCGACGTATTACCGATGGAATTCTAAAAGTTGTCGGTAATTACCGACGGATTACCGACGGACGTCAGAAAAAAATTAATATTTATTAAATTATATAATTTAGCGACGGATTTCCGACGGATTTAAAAATTAAAAAAAAATAAAATAATTTAATATTCGTCGGTAATCCGTCGGAAATATATATAATTTACCGACGGATTACCGACGGATCTTCTATCCGTCGCAAAAATTACATTTTCGTCGGTGTTCCGTCGGTAATTACCGACGGATAGTATCCGTCGGAAATGTTGGTCAGTGATAAGCATTTTTCTAGTAGTGACCAAATTAGGTCAATAGTGATATCCAACAGATGAAAATGCTTGAAACTGCAAGGAAAGATGTGATGTGTGCATGAGAATAAGCACATTCACCAGAAGAAAATAAGTACTGCAAGTGTGTATAGCTTGAAAATTAGCAATTAAGGAGGTATAGATCGATGTGTGTTTCGGGATAGGAATTAAGCTGATGATAGAGGTATTTATCATAAACGAGAAGCATGGATGGGTGATCAATATATTATGGACCACTGATTCCTCTAATAGTTGTCTTTAATATGTTTATATATTATCATGACCCGTTCTTGACAATTAAACTTTAATGGCCATGAAAGCTAACAGAAGCTCAAGAAAAGAAATAGGAAGGAAAAAGGTTGGTAATGGAGTTTGTTCAATAGACATTATTGATCAAGTGGTCCTATCTAGAAGAGGATTAATTGATTAATTAATTAGCAATCCAAACAACTTGATGTACAAAATTTAACTGAGACCGTATAGCTGTAGCTAGTAGTCAAACAAAGTCTGCTGTAGCATTAATTCAATGACGACATGCATATATACTATACCTACAAGTTGAGAAAGGATATATTTACTTCAAAATGACAAGTAGATAATGAACCTTAATTTGACCATTTCACGTAATTAGCCTTACTAATTCCAAGATTCAAAAAAGAATCTTTCAAATTAAAGCATTATTTAGATTGAAAAGTCATGCAAACAATGCATCCCTGATTGTTAAACCATTAAAAATAGCAAGTGAAAAGTTCAGATAACATATTTTAGAACTTGATGAGTGAGGCATCACTGGACCAGCTTATAATGGATGCAAAACTTTGTTTTCCCAAACATTCTAATTAGCAACTTATCAACATGTTCATAACAATTTGACATATGTACTTACACTAAATGTATAACTATGAAACCAAAATATCCATATCTTGATCAACAATTACTTATGTGATATAGCTCAACTGTGCAATTCAAAAGGAGAGTAACAAAAAGCTTGGATGAAATGCAACTGTCAATACAAAAGTTTATGCCAAACCAAGCTTAAACAGAATATACAATTGTCTATTAGAGATGATGAATTCTCCACTAACCATTAACCTAAATTGATGTGAGAAAAAAACAATCATAAAAAGGATTCAAATGTGAGAAAAAATCAATCATAAAAAGATCAAAAACAAATGTTTGCATAAATGCCTGCACAACTGTAAGCCTATCATAAGAAGATCAAAGCATTGATAGAAGTTTCAATAACCTATAACGAACAATCAAGAAAGGGTTAGGGTTTAGAGATTTCCATAACCTATAACGAACGATCAAGAAAGGGGAGTGAAATAGAAATCAAAATCAAAATCAAATTGAAATCGCGAACAACCTGCTTATTAGTCTGAGAGCTTCGTTCCTTCACTGTCAAAGCAAAATGTGAGAATTAGAATTAGAGCTTTGTTCCTTCACTCTGGAGTCGGACGCATATAAACAAAAAAGTTTTATTTTAAAATGACAGAAATGCCCCTCACGTGGGGAGCACGTGAGGGGTTTTAACGACTCATAATAAACAGAGTTAAATGGAGGGACCTGATCTGGGACAAAATTGAAACCACGATGACCTAATCTGTAATTAATTTGTTAGAGGGACCCAATCCAAAACTTTAACAAACCACAGGGACCAAATCCGTAATTTACTCTATATCATAAATTCACCATTGAAACAATAGTGAAACATAATGAAACTTTATTGAAACCATAATGAAACCTTTTTGAAACCATAATGAAAAATAGTGAAACAGTTTCACCTCCAAACAAAGCTCTAAAACATAGTTCATCATCTAGATGAAACCTTATTGAAACCATGGTGAAACATAATGAAACTTTATTAAAACAATAGTGAAACCGTAATTAGAAAAAGACAAAGAAAATAAAACCATAATTAGAAAAAAAATCCGTTTAGAAATAATTAGAAATTAAATAAAACCGTAATTAGAAAAAAAATTAGAAAATAAAACCGTAATTAGAAATAAAAATTGATTTACCATAATTGGTTGCTTATTAGTTTGTACTTATCTGATAATAAAACCAAATCCTGAAATCGAAGATAAAGCTCTATTATCCAAATCATCTAAAAACATTTATGAAACTCAATAATACAAAACCACAAATCAAGGATATCAATCTGTACTAAAAACGTCACCGAAAAACATGGATAATGCTCAGTACCCAAAATAACACCAGACCACTACTTCGCTTCTTTGTTGGATTCAGTGACGGAGGAGACCCGTTTCCATTGAACTTGACGGAATACAAAGTTAAGCCACATATCTATGTTATCGAAGTACACCTCAGATTGTGACTTTATTGCATGCTTTAGTAAGCTACACCTCAAGTCGTGACTTTGTTGCATGCTTTAATAAGCTACATCTCAAGGACACAACACCTCTAGTGCGCATGCCTTGCCAGGCTCCATCTCAAGGATACCCAATCTTATTGCATGTTCGTTCTCTAGTGGAGTTACAACCTCAAGGTTCCTATTCGACCTTTAGTGCATACTCACTAGCATTCAAGATAGGAATCTCAACTCCTTAATTGATAACCCAAGATATCTAACTCTCAAGCATAAGAATTAGAGCATCAAAACCACAAATCCCACAGTCTCGGAGTCCAGCCCCTAAAGGTTTATCTCCACCAGGACGACAACAATGTCAACTCAGACCTTTTTTCCAAAGTGATCAAATACGACTGAATCATATGTCTATGGATCCAATGTTTTGTATTCTAGAATACATGACCCCAATTGAATGATACAGACACTCAAAACATGTATTATCTAATAAAATGCAATACATGCAAACCATAACCAAGGCTCTACATCGAGTTATCAAAATCGAACAAATGTCCCCAGGACCCTTAGGAGTCAAAACCGAGCCAAAAGCTCAACAAGTCAACGAACCAATAATTGAATATCCTTAAAACAATAAGGTGCATTTAACCGGCGCTTATGCAAATACATATCTCAAAGATATGATTAACCCAAAAAATCATCATTGGTTGAGGCAAACCATTTTCCAAATGAAATCATACCCTTATATTTCCAAAATGCCTCATAATACTATAACGTGCATTTTCCAAATAGTTTATAAAACCAATTACACCAAAAATGCATAAATCATCAAAGATACTCCATTTGTACAATAAATCATGAAAAGACACATTTTTTAGATTTACTCATCAAGATGTCCAAAACTCCAAATATATGCATTCCATAAATTTACCAAGTATGAAAAAATTGTCAAATACTTAACACGTTGATAAATATCAAGTAAACACATTATTACTACAAAATATACATTTTGGCATGTACTTGGTTTTTACAAAGTAACTTGAACTCACCTTGTTAGGTTAAGTTAAACCTAGGTTCCAAATCCACCTCTACTTCCAAAGTGGTGGAGGCTTTAGATCCACAAGCAAAACTTCTAGATCTATGATGTATATATTCTCAAGAACACTTCATTTACTCTCCAAAACATACATAAACAACCCAAGAGGAGAAATTAGGGTTGAGGTAGAAAGGACCAAACGCTAGGTTAAGAGATGATTGGATTTAGGTTTACCTTTCGACTTATAGGAACCCTAACTCTTTGAGAAAACTTCAATACTATTTGTTTCCATTTTTTAAATATTGAAATAAGGATCCATAACAATAAAAATCGCTCAAAACGGATGAGAAATGAGCAAGATATGACCAAATGAAAAAAATCCCGATTTTAAGCATTGCAGGTCTAGCGCGACCCTGACATGAGACAGTGCCCTCTGTCACAGTCTCTGGGAACTGTTGCTCGGGATGTACCGAGGCCCCATTCCCTCTTGCGATCCTGCTATGCTACAGTGCCCTATGGCACTGTCGCCGGGTACTGTAGCC
This sequence comes from Arctium minus, assembly GCA_954870635.1. NCBI lineage: Eukaryota > Viridiplantae > Streptophyta > Magnoliopsida > Asterales > Asteraceae > Arctium > Arctium minus. The sequence continues at coordinate 20,995,112 of OX941090.1, read as the reverse complement.
GGGTACTGTAGCCAGACTCGTACTGAGAGTTTTTCGACCGTTCATTGACCGTTTTCTCGGGTGTTCCTCGACCATTTTCCCTGCCGTTCCTCAACCATTTTCCTTGTACATTTGATATTGTTATGCTAAATATCCTGCCACTGCCATAATTTCATGGAACATTCGTTGGAACGACTAAACACTCGATAACGCCCGTGCTATTGTGACATATGTCACAACTGCATGGCACTATAGCCGGGACTACCACACTTTCAGTACCATTGATGCCATCGTGACATATGTCACAACCACATGACACTATAGTTGAGACGACTATTCTCTTAGTACTATTGGTGCTATTGTGACAAGTGTCACAACCACATGACACTATAGCCATACTCCATATTTGCTTCTTCCTTTACCGGTTCACCCAATTCAACATTTTTCCTCAATTGGGATAAAAATCAGGATGTTGCACAACTGTTGGATGCACATTAGGATGACATGCACCAAGATAAGATGCACTGCATCAATCCCCCGTATCAAGCATGATTCATGGGTGGGTTTGAGATTAAAACTGATCAACGGTTCAGATTCACTTCTCACGCTTCTCACGTTAACTCAACTTCTCACACGATCTTTCGCATATATATGCATATAATCTTGATTTAATAAATGGTAATTTACACATTTTTCACATTAAACGTTAACTTTATTCTTATTTACAATTTAAGTAAGAAAAAAAAAAACGCAAAGAAAAATTAATTTTGGTCATTTTCATTATTTTTTTACATTTTGTTACCAAACATACATATTCCAATTCATTTAATATATTATATTTTATTTTCTGCCAATCAAACATTTGTTCAAAACTGATAACATTCCATTCAAATTTCTTTAAGATTCGAATTCATTTGACATATTTTATGCCTTTAGAAAACACGTTGCGAACCAAACGACCCTTGGATTTTTAAAGGGAACATCACTTTGGTTAGCTTAACTAGCAATAAGACTTGGGCTTTTGGGACTCCTCCCTATAGGTCACTAGTTCGAGTCCCTCCAAGGCCACTTGAGATTTTCCTGGTTGTTAATCTGGGTACGCACAAGCTGGCTCACAGACCCACAGTTTAAAAAAATTATTGTTTTGGGTTTTTGCCAAGGTAGATAAAGTGATGGTCTCATTATAACGATAAATGATATTAGGGATTTGTGATGCAATACATATTAGTTTTAAGTTTGAATTAAAGAAAATATGTATTTTGGGTACATGAGTTCATAATGCATATAATGCACGTAGTTTGTAACGAACAAATGAGTTAGATACGTTCATTCAAACAGTTAACGTTCTAGCGACTATCTAACTAGCAAAACATGAGTATTGATTCGAATGGCAGAAATAGGTCTCTATCTAATAATAAATATGCATATTTTATTAGTTAATAAAGTTAAGCGTAACTACATTACTTTCTCAAAGAAATGGAAGTGTATCTAATGCAAGTTTGAAGGGTTAAATGATGCTGACATTATGCAACAATGAAATGAGTTTGATTTGTTTGTTAATATTGTTAACATCTTCGTAAAGAGCATGCATTCATAATGCATAACATGCACATGGTTTGTAGCAAAACAAGTTAGATATGTTTGTTAATATAGTCAATGTTCTTGTAGCTATCTGTCACACCCTATTTTCTCAGGGTTGTGATATTTTATTAAAATTTTCATTAATATTACAGAATAACATAAACATTTTATTAACCAAATCTAGCAAAAAGGCTTTCAACATCATTACAAACTTGGCAATTTTATACTAAATGATTTTGAAACTGAAACAACTTGAATGAACTATAGTTCAAGTTCAACATAACATCAATTGTGGCTAGATCTAGAACAGAATATTACATCTTGTCTTTCCCTTTATTTCTTTCAACTATGGCTGACCCTGAGGTATACGGTACTAGTCAATCTTACACTTGGTGAGTTCATAATTTTCGTGTCAAACAATTATTAGTAAATTTTATGAACAAATGGTATCAAATATGCCAATACACTTTCATTAATCATGAAATTTGAATATGTATAACATTTATATATAATTGATCATAGAAGATTAACTTTGTTATGCATATATATACTAAACCTTGCATGAATGCAATATAAAAATATTTGAGCATGTGACATCTCAAATCTAAATTAGCATAGTAGGGTCATCCTAACACATTTGAACCTTTTAAAGGATAGTGATCACAATATATACTAGTAATATTTGAATACACCATGTACAAAGGTATTTGTTGGTCCCTAATGGGATGAATCACATCACAAGAAGTATTTGTTGAAGAAAGGTTTTTCAAGGGTTCCATTATTGATAAGGTTCTACATACGATTTTCTAACTGCAAGTGTACACTATCTTATCAAGTAATATGTGACAAACACAATATCAAATCCAAGGAACAAAGAGATTAAGTTCTACAATTGTTACGACAATTAGTAAATGGACTATCAAAAAGCGTATTAGTGATTATCTAAATAGTTAATACTACTAAAACTCAAAAACTTATCAGAAACTGATAACACCAATTTTTGGTGTTATTTTTATATCACTTTCCGAGTAAAATTGCTTATTTCTAACTTACGTTTACTTATTTCATTTAAGGCTCGTGTTGTAAATGATCTTAATTTGGTCGTTATTTTGGATTGTTTATGGAGTATTTATGTTCATGATGTGTCCTTACCTAGGGTGAAAATGTGGGTGTTACATTAATCATAACTCAATGTTTACTGTGTGTCCCAATAATGAATCATTCAATCAAGTAATCATATAATTAACACAGTAATGCAAACCTGATATTGAATAAACAAACGATTCAAAGGGTTACAAGATTGAAATCGATATCTCTCTTTCTCTCAGTCTTGTTCACGGCGCACCACCAGCCAACACAACAGCCTCTCTCTCAATAAATTAATTTCACAATTAAGCTCCCTCAATCTCTATGTACGACTCTCACTAATAATTAACCATCTATCCTAATTAACCCTAAACAAAATCTATTTATACTTAGGCTTAATAAGACTAATGGGCTTGACAAGGCTTGGGCCCAAATACAAAACAAACTTATTTAACTAAATATAAAACTAATAAATAAAATACGTAAACAGACTTTGACTATTTATTACAAAAGGACCCTAGACTATTTATTGAGACGACTTTATCAGCTTTGACATCAGTTTTCCATCTTCAGATAATTATGATCTTGAATCCAATAAATATGTGCTTTAACAATCTCCCCCTTTGGATCAAGATCATTCTTTAAGCTCGGAAAATGTAATCTTCCTCTTTGTCTTCAGAATGTAGCAATCTCCCTAATCGATGAGAATATCTCTTGGAAAGAAATTATCTCCAGTTTCAGCTCGGAATGTTTTAGCAAATCATCTTCAAAGAAAATTTCTTCATTTCAGCATATCTTCAGAATATCTTTCATTTCTTGATTGACGCTTCTCCCCCCTTTTTGATGAAAAGAGCAAAGAGTTCATCAAAACGTGTCTTCAAGAAATTTCTTCCACCATTGATCGTGCAAACAGAACCACTGAGTATCTGTCAATTCATTAAGATGTTCATCCAGATCTTTGCAAATCTAGACAATTTAGAAAATGAAGTGTAACACCTGAATCAACAAATGAATCAGTTAAAATTGCCTGTCAGTAACACAAAGTCACTGTGTGTAACGAATACACAATATAAAGGAGCTTTTATGATGTTCACTCCCCCAGGGCTTCCATTCAATCATCGAAAAACCACAAAGGTAATTTCTATGAACGTTATGACAAAGAAACAAATTCTTTGTGTGTTCGTGCAAGTGATAGAATAAATTAAGAATATGATGTTTGCTTATAAGGCTCAAAAAGTGTAAACCACTGAGATAAGTAGTTAAACACAGACTCAATGTGCATGAGTGAAGTGTGAAGGCGGGGCAGACTTCCTTCTTTTCAATATCCAGATCTTCCAAATGAAAATCAGATAGCATATGTGCTACGTCCCCTTTGAAAATGAAACATTTTCTTGTTTAGAAGAAAATTAGTAGCTGGGGGGGGGGGGTAATGTCAAGAGTTGGCATGGGCTAGTTGCCTGTTTCAATAATGTTCACCAAAGAAATGTGAAGCATTAGAAATGTGGCTGCCCGGCGCAGAAAGTAGTTGGTGCAGAGTTTGAAAATTATTTTACTCTGATCTCAGACCCTCTTTCTTTTAATCTTTAAGCTCACAGCTAACCGAACTCTCTTTTGACATATTCTCTCATCACACATCCCACACTCATTTCTTTTGACTCCTCACATACAATCACTAAAGGATTAACTTCTTGGGTAGGAAACACTGGTTAACGTGAATCCATAGAAGTTTCTTTTAAGTCCTAGCACACTGATCCCATGTTTTCCTATGAAGCATACTTTGCTCAGGTGATTTAACTTGATCAGTTAAAGCTCAAAGATGAATCAGAAAACATTTAAAATCACACTTCCAATTCAAGAAATATGTTTGAGAATCGGGAAGTGGTTTGAACATTTAAGAACATGTTTTCTTATGATTGAAAGTTGTCCTTCTTTCAATCATGAATGAGATGAAGATTAAGAATTTTACCTTTTGAGTACAGTCTTACATCTCACGAAGTCAAGCTTAAAGTCATAAAGATATGATCTTTGAAGCATCTCTCAACCTGCAAAAGTCTAAAAGATCTAGTCAAAGTAACTTTATTCACTGAAATTTAAATGACATAAAGTAGTAAAAAAATTAGTGTACGAGTTCTGATCAGAAATAATCAGAAGTCATCACCTTTACTCCCCCTGAAATTATGCATCAGAAAAATTATCAATGAAAAATATAAACATTGACTCCCCTCAAATGTTGATTATCATATCTGACAGATGCATAAGATGTACTCCCCCTTGATGGTTGATTTCCTCATTGGAGTATTGGAGTACAATCTATTATCAACACAGGAGTAAGGTCTTTTGATCACTGAAGTACGAGTCCTAAACGGTTGTGTTTAGAAGTCAAACTTCGTTGAAGTACGGGTCCTAAGATGATTTGCTTAGAAGCCTCTGTTCTCTTACTCCCCCTTGACAGTAGGTGCCTGCAACACAGATTCATCCTTTTTCTTTGGTACCCACTGGTATTTGGGTCCATGTTTGTTAGTTGCAGTTCTTATGGGAGTAACTGAGTAAGAACCATACCAGAAATGATCACTTGTTTTATGAACAAGATCATGTGTACGACAGTAAGAACAATAGAATTTCTTACCTGACAACCTGATTAATTGATCTCTCGTGTAGATATGTTCAGGTTTACCTTTATGCGCATTGTTCTTCTCGGCATTATGGTTATGTACACATGACTTCTTTCCTTTCTCGTCTTTCTTCTCATTTTCAGCTGGTTTCTTCTTCCAAACCAGTTCTTCTTCTTCTTCGTATCTTCGCCTTCTTCTTCTTCTGTTGTATGGATCTGAACAATCTATATTGTCATCAAAGAAAATGTTTGTAGTACGAATCTGATCAAATGAATTGACTAACCTTTTTGAAGAAACAAATTTCAAATGTGAACTTGAGGCTGTCTTTTTGAAGTCAGCTGAATTATTTATAGGTGTGTGGATTTGTGACTCTGGAGTCATTTGCTCAGTCACCGCCACCTTTGAAACAATCTTTTCAAGCTCTTTAATCTTTGAAGCAAAGCTGTCTCTTTCTTTAACAAGTTGGTCAATCTCTTTCTTGAATTCATACTTCGCTTTTTGATCTTTCAAGGCACTTTCAGATAAGTCAGATAGCTTCACAGACAGCTTTCTAATCTCAGTTTCAAAGAAATTTCTCTCTTCTTCAAATCCCTTCTCAGCATCATTTCTCTGACCGGATATTTCTTTGAAGAATCTAGCGTTCTTCTGTTAAACTTTTCCCTTTCCAGAATAATTACTTTCTCAAACTCCGAAGTCTGTTGAGAAAGCTTTAAACATTTCAGCTCAACTGCCTTCTTTTCGTCCGCACATTTTCTCGAAAAATCTGAGAATTTCTTTACAAATGCTTTCTTTTCAATCTCAAACTCAGATCTTTCTTTGCCCATCTTTTTCTCCAGATCAGATATCTTCTTTTGAAGATCAGCATTTGCACTCTCCAAATCATTAACTTTCTCATTATTCTCAACATAATCTAGTTTCTGGATTTGAGCTTCCAAAGCAGAAATCTTTTCTTTAAATTCAGAGTTATCAAATTCCACAAACTTTACTCTTGAAGACAACTTTGGTCCTGTCATAATCTTCTCAATATGTTCCCATAACAGCTTTCCTGTAGCCTTTTTGCATTCTAGCTTGATGGAAATCTCCTTTGAAATTTCCTTGGAAATTCCTTGCAATATAAAAGATTTGGCTAAACAGTCATCTTGATGTCTTCTTTTCTGCTCATTTGAGTATTTATCAAGAGGTAATCGATATTCTCTCTTTTCATTTTCTCCGTTCTCTCCAGCTACTGTGAGAACCTTGGTAGGTGGTTTCATGATTCCTTCCTTTAGAGATAATCTGATGTAGTCAGCCAAGTCATTTCTGTCGATGAAGTCCAAGAATATGTCCTTCCATTGCTCGTACTCTCCTCTGAAAAGTACTGGTGGATTCTCATCCGTACTGATTGAAGGAATTTCACTAGAATTCATTCTGATATTTATAAGATAAGAACTTGAAAAATGACCGTTAGTCCAGATAAAATCAAACAATACTGAAAATCTTAGAATGAAATTCAGAAAATTTTGATCACGAACAGAACTTTGTCCCCCTTCGCAGACTTAGCACGGGGGGTCCCGCTACCTGGTTAGCGGGTGGGGTCAAGGGACAACGCCCTTGCGGGGGTATGGGGGCAGCGCCCCTAGAGAAAAAATTTACGCAAAAATGAACAGTGAAAAGTGTGAACAGTACTTGCGCACGCAAAGTAGAGGTTTGCGTATCAAGAAGGATGCGCAAAGTACAGTTTGCGTATCAAGAAGGATGCGCAAAGTGGGATTCGACCGGTAACTTGCTTAGACCGATATGATGTTAGATCGGATGGTTGTTCGACCGACACTATGCTTCAACCGGTATTAACTTAGACCGATACAATGCTTAGACCGATAGTGTCAAAGACCGAAAGTGTGCTTAGACCGATATAGATGTTCGACCGGAAATGGATTAGACCGGAATTGGCTTTGACCGATATAAGAGATATTCGACCGATAAATTGTATGAACCGGTATTAGCTTAGACCGATAGAGGTCTTCGACCGGTAAACCGATAGAGGTCTTCGACCGGTAAACTTCCTTAGACCGGTATTCAAATAGCCCGATATACACTTAGACCGAGAGAGGTCTTTGACCGGTAATGGTCTTCGACCGGTAAGAAAGACCGATAGAATGCGGTCGACTGATAAAACACAAAGACCGATATGTTCTTGAAACAATATCGACCCAGAAATCAGCCCAGAAAACACTCGATACCTCGAATTAAACAAACAAACTTTGCTAAAACATTCTAAAAGATACCTAGAACTGATTGCAAACGATTAAATTCAATTGAAAAATCAAGGAATTGGACAGTACTGTGCTCGTGACGACTGAACTAATTCAAATTCACCAAATAAGCAATCAAATTCAATTCAATACTCAAATCAAACATTACCCAACCAAGATATTAATCAAACCGATCACAAATCAATTAATAATTACTTGATTACCAATCACACAATAAAAATTTTTTTGAATCTTTGACAGATAACAGAACCGAAAAACAAAAATTCAATTCAATTTGTACTAGCTCTGATACCAATTGTGTGTCCCAATAATGAATCATTCAATCAAGTAATCATATAATTAACACAGTAATGCAAACCTGATTTTGAATAAACAAACGATTCAAAGGGTTACAAGATTGAAATCGATATCTCTCTTTCTCTCTGTCTTGTTCACGGCGCACCACCAGCCAGCACAACAGCCTCTCTCTCAATAAATTAATTTCACAATTATGCTCCCTCAATCTCTATGTACGACTCTCACTAATAATTAACCATCTATCCTAATTAACCCTAAACAAAATCTATTTATACTTAGGCTTAATAAGACTAATGGGCTTGACAAGGCTTGGGCCCAAATACAAAACAAACTTATTTAACTAAATATAAAACTAATAAATAAAATACGTAAACAGACTTTGACTATTTATTACAAAAGGACCCTAGGCTATTTATTGAGACGACTTTATCAGCTTTGACATCAGTTTTCCATCTTCAGATAATTATGATCTTGAATCCAATAAATATGTGCTTTAACATTTACAATCATCGAATGATTGATTTTTGGTCATATCACTAGCAAAAAGGTGGGTTCCTATGGTTCCTATGAAAAGAAGTTCCTACATGATCCCATATATATACATGTATGTGTGTGTATCTGTGTGTGTAGCAGATAAATCAAATTAGATCCATAAAAAGGTTGAGGATCATGAGAACTAATCTCAATCATCCAAAGATTTTCATCAAAGGCTATGAAACAAGGTAACATTGTTATAATAAATATCAAATTCTAACCAAATTGAATATTTAAGGAGTGTTTAAAGTGTAACATAGATTTAGATGGGGAGTCCTTTGTTGTTGACTTGCAACCGGCGGCTATTGGGGGATTCGATGTGGTTATAGGAATGGATTGGCTAGCTAAGCACGATGCCTGTATCTTTTGTTCCAAGAAGATGGTTAGAGTACCCTTGTCAAAGGGAGGAGAAGTGATAGTTTATGGGGAAAGGAATCGGAAGATTACCACGATCATCTCATCACTCAAGGTGCGCAAGATCCTAGCCAAGGGGTGTCCGTTGTACTTGGCCTATGTTATCGACGCGAAATCTGAAAAGAAGAAGATAGAAGATGTGAAGGTGGTGCGTGACTACCCGGATGTCTTTCCGGAAGACCTACCTGGGTTACCGCCCGAACGCCAGGTAGAGTTCCACATTGACCTCACTTCGGGGTCCGCTCCGCTCTCCCGTGCTCCCTATCACATAGCCCCGACGGAAATGCAAGAGATGATGACCCAACTGCAAGAACTTCTCGAGAAAGGGTTTATAAGGCCGATCTCGTCACCATGGGGAGCTCCAGTTTTGTTCGTGAAGAAAAAGTATGGATCAATGAGGATGTGTATCGACTACCGAGAGCTAAACAAGGTCACCATGAAGAACAAGTATCCACTCCCTTGAATCGATGACCTCTTTGATCAATTGCAATGAGCGGGATGCTTTTCCAAAATAGACTTGCGGTCCGGTTATCATCAAGTGCGGGTGAAAGAGAGTGACATTCTGAAGACGACTTTTCGGACAAGATACGGTCACTATGAGTTTCTAGTTACGCCATTCGGATTGACTAACGCTCCAGCCGTATTTATGGATTTGATGAATCAAGTGTGTCGGCCATTCTTGGACAAGTCGGTGATAGTCTTCATCGACGACATCTTGATCTACTCGTGAGACGAGGCCGAGCATAGTCAACATTTACGTGAGGTATTAAAGATTCTCCGAAAAGATAAATTGTTCGCAAAATTCTCAAAGTGTGAATTTTGGTTACAAGAGGTTCAATTCTTGGGCCATGTAGTATCCAAGGACGGGGTGAAGGTAGATCCGGCGAAGATTGAAGCGATGATGAATTAGGTGCCACCGACGAGTCCAATGGAAATAAGAAGCTTATTAGGTTTGGCCAGTTACTACCGAAGGTTTATCCAAGACTCTTCAAAGATCGCCTCCCCATTCATATTATTTGGCCAGTTACTACCGAACGTCAAGTTCATATGGACCGAGACACAAGAACAAGCTTTCAGAACCCTTCAAAAGAAGCCATGTGAGGTGCCAATTCTATCCTTACCCGAACGATCGGACGACCTTGTGTTCTATAGCGATGCCTCAAAATTAGGTCTTGGGTGTGTAATCGCGACAACTCAAGGATCACAAGAAGAACTACCCTACGCATGACTTGGAATTGGCGGCGGTAGTGTTTGCAATGAAGTTATAGAGACACTATCTCTACGGGACGAAATGTACACTCTTCACCGATCACAAATGCTTGAAGTACATATTTGACCAAAAGGACCTCAACATGCGGCAAAGAAGGTGGTTGGAACTATTGAAGGACTATGATTGTGAGTTACATTACCACCCCGGTAAAGCCAACGTGGTGGCGGATGCGTTGAGCCGAAAGAATTTTGGAAGCGAAGTCAAATTATCTTTGCTAGAATTAATGTGATATCAAGCCTAGTGGAGGACATCAAAGCAAGTCAAGTCGAAGCACTTCAAGAAGAAAATATCAAGGCCGAAATAATGGTGAAGCAAAGAGAGTTGCTAACGGAAGATAGTCGCGACCTTAAACTATTTCAAGGAAGAATATGGGTACCGAAGATCGGAAGGATCCGAGAGTTACTCCTAGCAGAAGCTCACAAGTATTCAATACATCCCGGTAACACCAAAATGTACAAAGATCTGAAGTTGAATTATTGGTGGCCAGTGATGAAGCTCGATGTGGCCAATTACGTGGAAAGATGCATCACTTGCCTTCAAGTCAAGGCGGAACACCAAAAGCCCTATGGGAATTTGCAACCCTTGGCCATTCCGGAATGGAAGTGGGAGCATATCACAGTGTATTTCATCACCAAGCTACCAAGAACCTTGAGGGGTCATGGCACTATTTGGGTGGTGGGGGACCGACTCACGAAGAGTGTGCACTTTTTGGCAATGCGAGAGACGTTTCCAATCGACAAATTAGCCAAGCTCTATATTGATGAAGTGCTTTCGCGTCATGGTGTTCCGCTCTCTATAGTTTCAGATCGGGATAGCCGGTTCACTTCCAAGTTTTGGGATGGACTACAAAAGGAGTTGGGCACGAAGGTTAAGTTGAGCACGACCTACCATCCCCAAACGGACGACCAAAGTGAGAGGACGATCCAAACTCTTGAAGACATTCTCCGGTTGTGAGCTATAGATTTTAGGGGACATTGGGACTCACACTTACCCTTAGTAGAGTTCGCTTACAACAATAGCTACCACTCGAGCATTGGGATGACACCATTTGGGGCATTGTATGGCCGGAAATGTGGAACACCGGTGTGTTGGCTAGAAGCGACAGAGAAACAATTTTCCGGACCGTAGATCGTACAATAAATGGCAGATAAGGTGAAAAATATTCGGGAACGGTTGAAGGCGACCCAAGACCACCAGAAAAGTTATGTGGACAAAAAGAGAAGATCGGTCGAATTCCAAGTAGGATAGCGAGTTATGTTAAAGGTATCACCATGGAAAGGGATCATCTGTTTTGGGAAGCACGGGAAGCTTAGCCCCCGTTTTCTTGGACCTTCACGATATTGGAGAAAATCAGCATACAAGCTTACAAGTTGGACTTACCACCCGAGATGGACGGGATCCATCCTACCTTCCACGTATGTTATTTTCGCAATTGTCTAGCCGAAGAAGAGAGTATTATTCCATTGACAAAAATTCGGGTGGACAATGGAAATCGGTGTGTGGAAGAGCTGGATTCCATATTGGAGTAAAAGACGAAGAAGCTTCGGCACAAAGAGGTGACCATGGTCAAAGTTTAGTGGAAGCACCATCGAGGTGCGAACATCGCATGGGAAGCCGAAGGAGACATGAAGAAAAGATACCCCCACTTGTTTGATGGATGAGATTTCGGGGACGAAATACTCTTCAAGGTGGGGAGGATTATAACACCCGCAAAATTGCTAGTAAGTAGTTACCACTTGAAATTTCATTTATGAAAGGAAGTGAATCGTGTTGGAATCGATCTTAGAATAATAAACCTCTAGAATGGACTTTTGGATCGGTAGAACGAAGAAAACGACATCGGTCGGTCCTTGGGCGACCTTGCCGGCGATTGTGACATCAGTGTCACAGTCGCATGTCACAATCACGTGGAAAGAGGGGGTCGCAGTACGAGCGACGCGACAATGAGAACGACAGTGACATAAGGCATTGTCGCCTGTCACTGTCAACGGATCAGTACCAAGGGCGGGGGAGGCCTCGCGACTGTGCCTCGCGATAATTCCCATGGCACTGTCACCGGGCATTGTCGCACACGGGGTCTGAGGGTATAAATTACCCCTTAGCCGATTTTATACTCATTTCTCCTCAAAATTAGATATGTTACGACTTGTGGAAGGGTTTTAGATGATTTTCTCTCATCCATTCCCTCTCCTCAATTAATTCCAGGTCAAGGTTAGTGAACATCATTAAGTGAAGACTTTGGTGGCCTTTGCTTCGCAAAATGTTTTTGCATGGAATGGAATCTGTCAAAGGAATTTGACTTTGAAGGAATTGAAATGGAATGTTATCAGGTTTGACCACCTGCTTGGTTGACATAATTGGAATGTAATCTGTTAAAGAAATTGGAATCTGTCTGTTTGGTTCATAGAATATGGCTTTGGAATTGGATTGAAATGTTGATAAATGACCAAAATACCCTTTTTGATAATTTTAGTTTTTCTAAACAAAACATGCTTTAATAAAATAGCCATTAAAAATACTTTTTTTTGTAACGGTGGTTCAGATTGGTGGTGGTTAGTGGAAGTTTAGAACCGTGGTTCAGATCGGATGTGGTCGGCGGTGGTCGACGGTGGTTCAGATCAGCGGTGGGCGGTGGTTCAGAACGGCGGTGGCCGGTGGTGGTTCAGATCGATAGTGGTTCAGAACAGTGGTGGTTCAAATCAACGATGGTTCAGAACGGCAGTGGTCGGTGGTGGTTCAGATCGACGATGGTTCAGAATGACGGTGGTCGGTGGTTAGTGGTCGGAGGTGGTCAGTGGTGGTCGGCATTGGTTAGTGGTGGTCGGTGGTGGTTTAGATGGATAGTGGTAGGCGGTTGTTCAGAACGGCGGTGGTTGGTGGTCAGCAGTGGTCGGTGGTCGACGGTGGTTTAGATCGGCGGTGGTCGGTGGTTGGTGGTCGGCGGTGGTCAGTGGTGATTCAGAACGGCGATGGTCAACGGTGGTTTAGATCGCCAGTGGTCGGTGGTGGTTGAGAATGGCGGTGGTTCAGATCGGTGGTCGGCGGTGGTCGGGAGTGGTTCAGATCAAAGGTGCTTTCAGATCGGCGATGGTTCAGAACGGTGATGGTTCAGATCGACAATGGTTTTGATCGGCAGTGGTTTAGATCGGCGATGGTTCAGAATGGTGATGGTTCATATCAGCGATGGTTCAGATCGGTGGTGGTTCAAATCGGCGATGGTTAAGAATGGCGGTGGTCGGCGATGGTCGGTGGTGGTTCAGATCGACAGTGGTCGATGGTGGTCGGTGGTGGTTCAGAACGACATTGGTCGGTGGTCGGAGGTGGTCAGTGGTGGTTCAGATCGACAGTGGTCGACGATGGTTCAGAATGGCGGTGGTCCGTGGTGGTCGGCAGTGGTTCAGATCGGCGGTGGTCAGCAGTGGTTTAGATCGGTGGTGGTCAACGGTGGTTTAGAGAAGGAACCTATTGAGGCATGGTTATATTGGATTTAGGGCATATGTGGTATTATGAAAAAAAGGAATTCCATTCCATCAAAATACCTTGTAGTTTCTAAGGAATGTTAGATTTCTCATTTGTGGAATTTGAAGATTCCTTCGATGAAAAAGAATGAACCAAACAAAGGAATGGAATTTGGTCAATGGAATTCAACATTCCAATTCCATCAGATTCCATCAGAATCTGCGAATCAAACGCCACCTTTGGGTGCATTGGCTCGAAGCGGGAGAGAAACAATTTGCCAGACCGTAGATCGTGCAATAAACGGCGGATAAGGTGAAAAATATTTGGGAATGGTTGAAGGCGGCCTAAGACTGCCAGGAAATCTATATGAACAAAAAGAGAAGACTGGTCGAATTCCAAGTAGGAGAGCGAGTTATGTTAAAGGTATCACCATGGAAAGGGATCATCCGCTTCGGGAAGCGCGGGAAGCTTAGCCCCCGTTTTCTTGGACCGTTCACAATATTGGAGAAAGTCAGCCTACAAGCTTACAAGTTGGACTTACCACCCGAGATGGACGAGATCCATCCTACCTTCCACGTATTTTATCTTCACAAGTGCCTAGCCGAAGAAGAGAGTGTTATTCCATTGACGGAGATTCGGGTGGACAATGGAAATAGGTGTGTGGAAGAGACGGAGGCCATATTGGAGTCAAAGATGAAGAATCTTCGGCAGAAAGAGGTGACCATGGTCAAAGTTCAATGGAAACACCATCGAGGTGCGAACGTCACATGGGAAGCTGAAGAAGACATGAAGAAAATATTCCCCCACTTGTGTGATGGATGAGATTTCGGGGACGAAATACTCTTCAAGGTGGGGAGGATTGTAACAACCGCAAAATTGCTAGTAAGTAGTTACCACTTGAAATTTCATTTATGAAAGGAAGGGAATCATGTTGGAATCGTTCTTAGAATAATAAACCTATAGACTGGACTTTTGGATCGACGGAATGAAGAAAACGACATCGGTTGGGCCTTGGGCAACCTTGCTGGCGACTGTGACATCAGTGTCACAGTTGCATGTAACAATGGCATGGAAAGAGGGGGTCGCGGTACGAGCGACGCGACAGTGACATAAGGCATTGTCGCCTCTCACTGTCGCCGGATCGGTACCGAGGGAGGGGGAGGCCTCGTGATTGTGCCTCGCGACAATGCCCATGGCACTGTCACTGGGCATTGTCGCATACGGGGTCTGACGGTATAAATTACCCCTTAGCCGATTTTATACTCATTTCTCCTCCAAAATCAGTTTTGTTACGACTTGTGGAAGGGTTTTAGGCGATTTTCTCTCATCCATTCCCTCTCCTCAATTAATTCTAGGTCAAGGTTGGTGAACATCATTAAGTGAAGATTTTGGGTGGATTGGGAGCATTATAGCAAGATTTCTAGCTTCTACACCTCAAGCATCCTTCAATCTTATCTTCTAGGGTTTCTAAGTCTAGGGTTTTTCTATAACACCTAGATAGTGAGTTTTCTAACCCTTTTTCATGAGTAACTTTAATGGTTTCATTTTGGAGGAAATTATGTGGTGTCTTATTATTGATGGATGCTATTTGTGAAATTTACATCATATAAGATTTTGACCTAAATTGAGGCTTGGAGATAAATGGAACCTTTTATAGGTATTTGCTTGGAGTAAAATGTATATGAAGTTGACTTGGATATTGGATGAACCTCGAGTAGGCACTAGGAGGATGTAATAGTAGGTGCCACCATGTTGGTATGTACCTAGATCTCCGCCAGTTGGAGTAATGCCTTGGAGGTAGTCTTCAAATGTGTCGGACCTTCGGGGTGTTGCTCATGAGAGTGAACACCAAGGTACATCGACTCTTGAGGTGAAACTCGACGGTGTTTTCGGTCTCCCCCATTGATTCCTCTATGGAACCTTATGCCTATTAACCCTTTTAAATTGCTACGTTGTGCTATTATTCAAACTCACTAGGCTCTTTTGGCCTAACACTTGTTTTGGTGTTGATGTGTATCTTAGGTTCTAGCGGCGTGACCGCCAAGAAGGTTTAGCGGGCCTTTAGATGTGAGCTTGGGAGCATTTTTGGAACGCCATTTTAGAAGATAATCTTTTTAGGAGTCTAGATGACAACTTATTGTAATTTATTTTCTTGATAGGAATTAGATTAAGAGGTTGTTATCTCTTATTGCTTTGTTATTACAAACTTGTAATTATACAGGCGTATATTGTTCCCTTTTGGGAAAGCTCATGCTTTGGCATTTTATATACCACATTTCCATTTTCAGAAATTTTTGTTTGTCCTAATTTTTAGGGTGTTACATAGAAATAGCTTACCCCTACATTTACAACAATAGGCCTCCCAAGATAATCTAACTCTTCTTTCATCTCATTATCACCTTTGTTTATCAATGAAGTGATGCCTGGTATTTTTGCTTTGATTATAGATTCCAAATGTTGCAGAGAGAAGAATGCTATTGTCTAAAACCACTTGGGTTGAAAAACAAAACATCACTATTGTTCCACTAGAAGTGAGAAAATTGAAGCTCTAGCTTCTAGTCATTAGTCATGTGGCCTTCAACATACATATATATAGAAAAGGCTATAATTACACCTTTTAATTAAACCAAACCAAACCGATACAGTAAATCCCACTCGAAAGTAGGGTACGCTCGGCCGCGCGCGCCAGGGGGGTTGAGATGTACACAAACCTAATCTCCACCGTAAAATGTAGAGTGGGCATTTGCATTAGGTTTTAATTGTAATAGCTAAAACTTTTACACATGTGGACTTCAGTTAGGTTCACAAATTAATATGTATTACAGACAAACGCTTTAATAAATATACATGTGAGAGAAGTTTATCCAGATATGCCGAACCCATTTTACTTGCCAAGTGTCCATAGTCGGGACTCGTGGAAAAATATTCCTGCTCCCTCCGCCTTGCATAAATCATATCGGTATTTTTGTTAATATCAGCTTGGGATATGTTTACGATTCCCACCCAAGGATGCTGAAGACAATAAGCTCTTCCTTCAAGAACCTTTATAAAGTAGAGTATTCACATCAAGCATGTAAAAAAATGACCCAAAATATTCACTTTATCTGTTAAGGTGATAATATTGAAAAGAAAAGAGATGATCTCACGTCTAATGCATCAGCTCCTTTGTCCATCAGATCAAGCTTTGTCAACACCCCAAACGTCCGCTCGCCTAGTCAATTTGAGCAAGTCATATAAGACCAACAAGAAGGAAATACCCAGAAAATAACAGACAAACATTTCAGATGAGCATACCCGATGGATCAACTTCCCTGGCAAGTTTCATTGCATCAGATGTTGATATATCTTGGTTGGCAGGAGATATTGCAAGTATGATAGAGTTGGTCTAAACAAAATTAAGCAATCATTGTATGTAAAGAACTATGAAATTATATGCAAAAGAAAATTCAACAAAATATGGTACACATTAAGACACATTTCATTCAATAATTCATGTTTAAATTACAAACGATATATATTTCACCGATACCTTGCTGAAGTTTAATAGTTTATTAAAAGGAACATAAAACAAAATTACAATTACCTTCTCAACATAAGTTCAAACCATCTTTTCAATGTCCTCAACTATAGTTTTAGGCTATCCCTCTACAAAGGAAATAGCTATTTGCATCTGATGAAGCTCGGATCAATCTAATAATGAATGAGGAAGGTTCAGAGAAATACCAACAACAACTTTCGTCAATCCAAGTAAATCAATTAACATCAAGTTGACAACAGGAAGAATGGGATAATCATGATATGGTGTCAGCATCATATCACAAATAAAAGTATAAAAACAACGGTTTATGATGAACATCTAAAATTGCACTCACTTCATCAAGGTTTACATAATATTATATCAAGAGGAAACACACCATTAGGGGAATATATACTGAGATGGATTGGGATTGGAGATATTTGTTTTGACTTCCCCGTGATTCTGTCTGTTTCATCTTGAATCTCCTTTCGCACTAAAGTTGTGTAAATTCAGAAGTATATGTTAGTTTCCAGCATTAATGAACCAAAAGTCACAGAAAACACCATTTAAAAAAACTATAAAGTTCCTGGAAGGAGCATTAAGAGATGGTAGAACCTATTTTTGCTTAAAACTCTACCCAATATACACACCTTCTCATCCTCCTCAAAATGGTAGATACTCTTCCCTCCTTTGCCTCTCATGTTCTAGAACAACCAGATAACTTTTTTTTCCTTGTGATTGTGATGGAGCAAATTAAATATGTTAGGACTAAAAGTTCTAGTGTGTTGAAAGTTGTATAACGCATTTATAGAGTTCAATTGTTTTATTATTTAATGCGTTGTAAAAGCCTATATTGTTAATGGGTTTGTTTTGTTTAATGGGACTTGGGCCTTAAGGTTTAAGCCTTGGTATGATTAGATTATTTTGCTAGGGTTTTAGTGAGAGTGGTCATAAAAGTTTGCATTACACGGCTCCTTCAAGATACTCTCTCTGTAATCGCATTCTAACCCTTTATCGATCAATCCAATCATATGACCAGGTTTTGTGATTCAATCTCTATATTTTGATTAATTATTATTGTTATTCCACTATACTGGGATCTAAAATTGGTATCAGAGCGAGATCGAATTATTTTTCATTCGATACGATCAAATGGTTTGTCTAAAACCCTTCTTCTAATCGACTTCTCTACTTAATCAAAGTTTGTTCAGCCGCTTGTCTATGTTCTTCATAATCAAAGTGTTAAGTTTGAATTTTAGTTGATTTTCTGCAAAATTAAGGTTAGGTTTGTGAATTTTAAACCAAAAGATCGATTAATTTGTTAAGTTTTAAAATCCTTCTTTTCGATTTCTGAGTTAATCGCCGATTTTAGCGAAGAACACGAAGAATCCCAGATTCTTCGATCTCCCGGGACTTAGAAGTATCGGGTTCAGTGCGTTTTCCCTAGTATTCCCGTTACCTACGGGTTTCCCGGTCTAAATTGCTTTCTCGATACCTTGCGTTTCCCAGTCTAAATTCATCCGGGAGTTCACATATTTTTATCCAGGACGGTGAGATACCGAGAATTGAAACATATTATCCGGGAGCTACAAGCTGTGGTTTACATAATCCGGGACTTAAATTGTTTAGGATCTGGGAATGAAAGTGATTGGTTATTAAAAACATAGTGGAATCGGTGGAATCATATTTTGCATTTAGCGGTTGTAATTTTTCTTTTAATTAAGATCGGAGGCTGGTTTCACAAAAGAAATTTGGTTTCTTGAAGTTTGTTTGAACCGGGACTTGAAGTGTCCCGGGTTTGATTTGTGAGTGTAGCACACTTGATCTGGGAGTTACATTCATCCGACAGTCATCTGGGCTTACTATTTTATCCAGGAAATACTCCCTACCGGGAGTTTAATATTCATCCGAGAGTTGACATTAAGCCACTCAATTCGGGTTAGTTTGATTGTTCCATGTCAACCGAGAGTTAAAACAATGCACCCGGGTTTTTGAGTTACCGGGACTTGAAACATCACCATCCAGGTTTGAACTTAGTCATCCGGGTGTTGACAATTGTTGATTAATCATACATCGGGTCTGTGTGATTTAAACTTTGAGATTGGTGGCTGTTTGAATAGTGATTAGATGACCTGCTGTTGTTCGAAGTCAAAACAAAATAGAAAATCTCATGAATCATGATCCATGTTATCGCATGTTTTCGATCGGTTTTTCGAAACGTTTCGATTGATTTGGTTTTGATCGTGGGTTGGTTCTTTGGGATATAGACTATTAAGGCATATTCACGAAGCTTAAACGATCGATTTACCAAACCAAATATCTGTTTATTGGTCAAATAATATAATTCTCCTGGATTTCTTCTTTTCATGTAGGTCAATTTTCTCTTTGTTGACATTCTTCAACTGAGCATGGTTTGATGTCAATGTGCTCTATCATCTCATAAGTAATAGTATATACAAATATATCATCAATGAGTATGTATGATCTGTCTATCGACTCATATGCACTCTCACTCTCATAATTCATTTGAGATTTCTTTGATCTCTATAATCAATATTAACTTCGGAGCGTCCTCCAGTGATGATTCATAGACATAGTTATAATGATAGACAATCTCATGAGAGGTTTATGTATTGATCATAAATAGTTGTGCCTTACTCTTCTTTTCCTTTAGATGAGTATCTATCGGACCAAATAGCTTCCCCTATTTCCTTTTGGGAGCAATGACTGTTTCCTCAGTGTAGTTTCAACATATATATATATATATGGTGGCACACAACAAATTGGTAAGGTAGAACTTTTCACAACCCTATAGTTTTTTACGCTACGACAAAGAAACAAAGCAGTTCCTCATGCAACCACATGCACCACCTGGGTGCGTCCCTCGAAAAAGTCAAAATTGATAAATAAATAATGCACTTCCTCATTGTGTTGGGCCAAACTAGAAACTCTTAGGGTCTGTTTGTTTACCTCTTAATAGTTTCATTAAGAGGCAAGCTCTGAATCGCTACGAGATGGATCTTGTTTGGTAAAAAAAATATGTCTCTTAATGGTTCTAAAACCATCTGAATGATTTTGTATCTTGGGCCTCACTTAACCATTCAGCTCCCTAATTTCATCCTAAACAATTAAAAAACAACCATATTTCATTTTGTACTATATAATAAGAGCTTCTTAATCATTCTAACCACTTAATCATTTTGCACCAAACCATTCAGCACCTGTCAAACAGCACCTTATAGGTGGTTTCAATTTTTCATTCAGACCATATATGAAGAGAATGAAATTACTATTACAAAGTTCAAACTGACTACAACCAAGGATCCTTAATCATATTTTCCATCTCAAACAACTCAATTCAGGCTCTTGCGATGGAAGACGAAAAGGTCTTGCCACCATCACAGGGAAATTATTAAAAACATATGCAAGAATTGGAAATTTTGTTGGGGTGTCATACTATTGTGTTTGTTGGAACAATGATGAAATTTTCAACTCTTTTTGTTTTGAAAATATTGCTTTAAATCAATTGTAAAAGAACTCTAGCTTACTAAGGGGTCGTTTACCAAATGCTTACTAGGAGATTGTTTATTTTAAAAAAAACTCTTAATGGCTCTTAAGTCTAAATCGTTCAGACCTTTTTACACATTACCTCTTATTAATCATAAGTAAATAAAGACTTCAGACTTTAGACCTCTTAAAAAACAAACGACACCACCTAGGTAAGCATTTATCGGCTAGAGCCATAACTATCATTTACCTTTACCTTGTAACACCCTAGCGATCAAAATTGATTGATGGGCAACATTTATAACTTGGTAAACGCTTACCGGGTATAATTCATCACACTCATTTACCGAGTAAGATTCTCGGTCATTGTTATGTTCATCTGGTAAAGTAATTGGATGGATAAGCACTTATCAAGGTAAGTGTTTAGTAAACAACCCCTAAATTACTTATGTGGATTTGGATATTGGCGTTCTCTCTTTTATTCTTTTGGCTCTTTTAGGTCAATATTTGATGCTTCAATTACTGTTTCGCTTCCATTTACAATACAATTTTACATTGGGTTGCATTGTGCGGATAAACAATAGGCGGATTCTTAAAATTAAAATTCTTTGAACTACATAGATCCTTATATATATATATATATATATATATATATATACACGTATAGGGCAGGGGCAGGTTCAAACGAAAAGCTAAACATTTTGCGAGAAGGCGGGAAGTGTGATATCATATATGATACACAAGCTTAATCATATATGATTAAACACATGTTATATTGGCGATACATAGATGTTTAATCATATATGATTAAACATACCCACATATGATATCACACTTCTCGCCTTTTCGCAAAATGTGTAACTTCTCGCATGATCATATATACCAAAATAGGAACGAATACAATTTGCCCTCGTTACTCTGCTATTAAGTCCTTGCAAAAGATATACTCAACAAAATATGCAAATTGCTTGGACTTTTGCAGAGTTTTAGATTTTTCATGAACATGTCATTTAAGAGTGGGCTTTAGGTGAGGTTGAACAAGTTGGATAATAGGTGAAAATGGGTTGGATCTAGTTCGGTTGAGTTGGGATTCTAATTTTCACACAACAACATTATATGTATGAACAGAGCATAAGTAGAAGAGAAAGAAATGTATAAGACATTTTATGGTAATACAAACTTTTGGAGAGAATTATGATCAATCTTCCGACAATCTTAATTAGCTTTTATGTGGTGGTGGTGGTGGTGGTGGTGGGGTGGATGGGTTTCAGTACAATTTCAACATCTTCTTCATGATAATCAAGTAAACGTTCACCACGAAATTCTAGGAGTTGGCGTCTCTTAGCCGCTATAAGTGTCCCAGACAATGCTTCAAACATGTATTCACATTTCTCATCGTTGAAAAGAACACCGAATTTGACCTTCGAGCCCATAGTATTCATTGTACAAATTAGAGATTGATGAACCATAAAATATTCAATGTTATTGTCAAGAAACATAAAGACAAGCCAGTTGAGGGATTGAGAGCCAAAAGCTAAAGATGCAATTAATGATCATCAAATAATTGGTATCACAAATATCAACTGCAAAGCTTTTCATACCAAATAAAACATCTTGTTAAACCAACTTCTGCTGATATGACAAGGGAGATTTTTAGGTATATAACCTTAAATGAGATTTTAATTAAATCCATGACATTCTCAAGAATATAAACCCATTTTTTCTTGAATAGGCCAGGAGGTCATGAATTTAATTAAAAACTCATTTAAGGTCATCTAAGTGCGTTTGGTGAGTATGGTGCATTTTGGATTTCAAACAAACATGATGATGATGATGATGATGATGATGATGATGATGATGATGATGATGATGATGATGGATCCATATATACAAATTGTGTCATATGGAGACATTATCATGTAAATCCAAATGTAGTTTTGATAATATGAGCCAGATTTAGAAAATGTTCTGTGCGTGTGTGTGGGAAATTCGGGATAATTAAGATGTACCTTGTAAGAGCCATCCTCTTGCTTACTACCAAGTCGTTGGATCTCCGCTATGAGTTTTTCGATATCATCTTCTACAGTTTTCTTAATGTCATCCGCATTCATGGTTGTGTTGAAGCTTTATTGGCTTCAAGGAACAAAAGCTTCATCGAGTAGGCATTAATTAATTCACACAGGAATCCGGAAATAACAAAATGAGTTAATTACGAATTTCATTCCTATGGTTTAATGTTGATTACGATGAGGGTCTTTAGATTTTAAAACTCACGAATAGGATCCGTGTGGTTTCACTTTCATTACAGAGGAAGTCCCTGAAACTAACTTCTGTTAAAAAACCCTATTAACTTACGGTTTAGGCCTAACTTAAACATAAATAAGGCTGTTTGTTTTTTTAAACATAAATTACATTTTTTTGTTTTTTTTAGAGGTGCTGAAGTCTTATTTCACTTCTGATTGATAAATGGTGGTGTTGAAATCTGAAAACAGAATTAGTAAGACTGTTTATTTTTAAAAACTGATAAATTTCAGTGCTTGTTTAATTGTCCATTTTACCCATCATAATTTTATTATTGTTCAATTATATATATAAAAAATGAATCGACTAAATGAATAGTTTAGATGAGAGTTACACGGGGTTATAACCTTTTACTGAGTTGCAAAAAAACCTCCCCCATACATGGAATGCATACTATTTCATGAAAATACCACCTTCATCCGATACATCGCACGAACCGTTACGATACGTGGATCGACATCTCCTGTAGAAAATTTGATGGATTCAGGTAAATTCATTTAGATAATCAATGAGAATCCAAAGCAATCGCTAAATTAATGGTTTAGATGAAGGTTGTACGGGTAGTAACCTTTTACTGGGTTACAAAATAACCGTGGCATATATATATATATATATATATATATATATATATATATATATTGGAAATTTCAAATGAAAACTCAATTTTCATTGTGCACGTGAGGACAAATCTCAGTCACTCGATCTCTTTTGATCCAACAACTCATATTAAATAGAGTTTTTAATTTTAAAATGCTTAGGGGTAAAAATGGAAGAAAATTTAAAGTCACGCCTACCATATTTGACTTTTTATTTTTTTTAATTAAAAACTTTTTACCCAATTAAAGTTTAAAATAAATTATCTTAAAATTACTAATATTTTAATCAAACAAATTACATCAAAAAAACGAGAATTTCGTGTTCTTCGATATGACATCCATCTCGATATAGTTTTTTGTCGTTTTAACCGTTTTCTACGTGAAATGCTATATATGTGTTATATTCATTATGAATATTTATGTACGTTCAAGTTTGTACAACGCCTCGACACCGTAAGTATGTAACTCGACATCACCTTGTTCAACACTTTCTTCAACGTCGTAAGGCATCACGTTTCTTCAGCTCCGTAACCCAACACCCATCAAGACGAATTGAGAACCTATCGAGTAATTCTGTTTAAATCGGGGAACAAAAGAGAACGCGTCACGTCTCCACATCTTCACAGGTCATTCATGTTGTAACATCCGGAATTTCAGGTAAGTATAAGGTTTTCATAATCTTATGAGTATGTGTTTATCGAAGTAGAAATTATATGCTTAATTGTTATTTTATTTAAAATGGTTATTTGGTTTGGAAGTGTTAGAACCATCCTGTGAAGCAGGGAGTTACGCGACTTAAGTCGCGGGTGGAAGTCGTGGCACAAGCCGCGTAACCCACTGGAGTGCATCTCTCAGTGGAAGCGGGCGACTTATGCCTCGGGTGCAAGTCGCGGGGCGACCTGCAGGTCCCCAAAACCCCCAATTGCCCATTTTTCTCTCATTGTTACCACCAAAATCAGATCTAAACCGAGAGAAACTAGGGTTTGGGCGATTTTCTTCTCCTCTAAACCCTCTTATCATTTATTGCAAAGATTGGTTGGTGAAATCATTTATTGGGTTTCCATCTACCTCAAGATCTCAAGACTTCAAGTCTTCATCATCTTCATCCAACTTCTAGGGTTTCATCTTTTCTAGGTTTTGGTCAAAAACCTAGATAGTGAGTTTACTAATCCTTTTGTTAAAACTAGATACACATCACAATCTACTACTTGTTATTATCTTCCTTTATATTTGAAGTGTTCATATTAAATGCAAGTATTTGGGGTTTTCCTTATGGATACATGTTTATATGTAACATGCTCCTATGTATCTTGTTATGGAGATGATATCTTGTTGGAACACCATTTGATGGGTTTAAAACTACATGATTAAACTTGTGGTTATATTGGTCTTGTTATGGACTTCATATTAAATGGCTTATAATATTGTACCCATGGTTGGTACGGATAATATTCTTGGTCATATTGTGCCTTGAGGCCTATTAATAAATTATGTTGGACGAACCAAGTCAGTAGACACTAGGAGGATGTAGTCTTGGGTACCACCGTATGGGTATGTGCCTAGACCTCCTCCATTCGGGGTAATGCCATGGTTGTAGTCCTCAGATGTGCCGGGCCTTTCGGATGTTACTCGTAGTAGTTGGCATCAAGGTATA
This sequence comes from Arctium minus, assembly GCA_954870635.1. Lineage (NCBI taxonomy): Eukaryota > Viridiplantae > Streptophyta > Magnoliopsida > Asterales > Asteraceae > Arctium > Arctium minus. Next base: position 20,970,053 of record OX941090.1, on the reverse strand, counting down.
TCGGCTCTTTGGGTGGAACTTGATTGGTGCTATGGGTATCCCCCATTGACTCCACATTTAAATGAAATTTGGTTAACTGCTGATAAGAATTGTAAATGCTTTAACATGCTATTTTCTTATTCAACTCACTAGTCTCTTTGGCCTAACACTTGTTTGGTGTCGATGTGTATCTCAGGTTCTAGTGGCGCCACTTTTAAGCAAGCGTAGTTGCTTGGGTGAGAGCTTGGGGAAATGCACTTGGACTTACATTTTGGAGAAGTCTTTTGGGCTTATAGATGACACCCTTTTTGTAATCTCTTTTCTAGTTGTAGAAATTAGATTAGTTGGTTGTTGTTTATTGTCCGTTCAATTACGACTGTGATTAAACAGGTTTATATATTTTTCCCCATTTTTGGGAGGCTCTTGCTAAGGCAATTTATATACCATTTCTCCTTTTTTGGGAAAGTTTTTGTTATCCCTATTTTTAGGGTGTTACACATGTGTTATTCATCATGAATAATACAACATTCATGGTGAATAACTCACGATTCATGAATTCGTGTATTATTCGTCATGAATGTAGTGTAATTCATTCTGAATACTATATTATTCATCACGAATAATGAATGAATGTTCACATTTGTTATTCATATTGAATGTGGGACATCCGGGGATGTGCATACATATTCATAATGAATTAAACCAAATTTCGGTTGTGAATTGGGAAACAAAAGAGAGTGCGCCATGTGTCTACACCTTCACGAGTCATTCATATATTATTCATCATTAATAATGTATAATTCAGGATGAATAATAGAACATTCAGGGTAAATAATACACAATTCATGATAAATAAAAATGAATCATGGATTCGTGTATTATTCATCCTGAATACTGTATCATTCATCATGAATAGTGAATGAACGTCCATCTTTGTTATTTATACTGAATGTGGACACCCAAGGATGTGCATGCATATTCATAATGAATGTAACATATATAGAATTTCACGTAAAAACGGTTAAAACGAAAAAAAATCCTGAATATTGTATTATTCATCTTGCATACTGTATGATTCATCATGCATAGTGAATGAACGTTCACCTTTGTTATTCATACTGAACGTGAACACCCGAACACGTGCATGCATATTCATAATGAATATAACACATATATAGAATTTCACGTAAAAAACGGTTAAAAGAAAAAGAAAAAAAAAACTATATCGAGATGGTGGCATATCGAAGAGTACGAAATTCTCGTTTTTTTGATGTAATTTGTTTGATTAAAATATTAGTAATTTTTAAGATAAATTATTTTAAAGTTTAAGGGGGTAATTTTTTTTTAATTAAAAATAAAAAAAAAAGTCAAAGAAGGTAGACGTTGATTCAAAATTACAATTTTGTTCGTAATCACTTAACAATTAACATTATTATGTATTAACCATTGATTAGTTTTGATCAATGGTTAAGATTTGTCCTCATGTACACAATAAAATATGAGTTTTCATTTAAACTCACCCATATATATATATATATATATATATATATATATATATATATATATATATATATATATGGAGAGAGAGAGAGAGAGGGATAATCATTTGCAAACTTTTTAAACCATGCAAACTTACAAACCCATCTAGACCATCCGAATTTTTAATCAACTGTTGAGAATTTTTAGGATTTAGATTTATTAAAAAAATAGGAAAAGGGCAGTTTAAGAATAATTTTAACAATTTTTAAATTTAAATTTATTAATTAATTTAAATTAATCTAATTATGGTTATTATCTCTTTAATTTTCTCCATTTTTACTTAATCTCTCTCTCTCCTCTCAAAAATTCAGCCAATATCTCTTTCTTTCTCTCTCAAAATTCCGGTCGCTGTCTTTCTCTTTCTCTCTCAAGAATCCGGCCTCCATGATGAACAAGAATCCGGCCACAATGATGAACAAGAAAGTGAACCCGTCTATATATATAGGGGAGCGATCATTTGGAAACTGTAACAAACTTTGCAAACCCACCAATTATATAATTTCTTTTTTTTTTGTTTTATTTATTATCAAGGGCATATTCGTGATTTCATTAAAGAATATTTTAGTTATGGTATTATATCTTTAATTTTGGAATTGTTAATATATTAATTAATAAGGTGTATTGTATTGAAAATTTATTGATATTTTTTGTTTCTCTTCAACGTCCATACGAGATTAATGGGAAGTTCTGCTTCATCTTTTTGAGCGTTTTTTTCTTCTGTTCCATTTTCAGTGAACATTGTTTTCAATCGTTGCTATCATGGACGAACATATTGTCGAAGCTACATCACTCAATGAAATTCATGTGGACGACGTATTCCACAACGATGATGTCTTTATATCATCTTTCATTAAACCGGTTGATGATAAAACGATGTTCACTGAGATGCCCTTCCGTCAAATAATGGTGCACCCAGTGGTATTCTTTTTCGAATTTGTTATTCGTTTTATGGATGTGTTTGTTATTTGTAGTTTTTCATTGGATGCATTGAAATAATACAACTTTTTGTTTAATAAACTTTTTGTAGTAGTTGGTAATTTAGATATGTTTAGATTTTTTGTTGCACGTGAAACAGTTTCATTTTGCATAAGTCAGAATGTGGTTTCATTTTGAAATCGATTTGTGATGATCTCTTCAAACCCCAGTTTCACCATATGTCTCTATTACTAAATCCCATTTTCATCATAGATCAGTATTACAATTTCATCAGATTTTAGTCTAACTAAATAACTGTTATAACTTTATCAGAATTAAAACACATTTCACCACAAGTTCAGTAGCACAATGCACAAGTTATCAGATTTCATCCTCACTAAATATCAGTTAATTTTTAACCCATATCGAATTTTTAAGTTTTCGATCGTTTTTCGAAAAGTTTTCGGTTATTTCGTTCGAGAGTTTGAGAGATTGTTTTGAGTTCTAACCAGTTGAGGGAGCTTAAGGAAACATAAACGATCGATTGTGGTCGAAATTTTTTGACCTATATCGAGTTTTTGATCGTTCTGCGAAAAGTTTTCGGTTGGTTCGTTTGCAATAGTGAGTTGACCGTTTGAGTTTTAATTTGTTAATGAGTGATCAGGGTACTTTAATGATCGTTTTGCATTGAATATTTCTAACCCGTTCGAAGTTTTGCAGGTTTGCTCAACGAAGGGGATGATGAATAGTGTTTCCGTTAAGTGGCGGTTAAATTTCTTACTTTTTGGTCCCTTTCCTGTTAGTCCGGTTAGTGTCCGTTAGTTTGGCTAGTTTTATTTCGTTTTTAGTCCTTTTTCGTTAGTTTCTCAGTTAAGTCCATTAGTAGTTTCAGATTTTACACTTTTAGTCTCTATAATTGTTAGTTTGATCTTTTGTCACTTTTAGTCCTTGTAGTTTTAAGTTTCAGTGTTTGTCACTTTTGGTACTCGTACTTCAAAGTTTGTCAAGTTCAATCCCTAAACTTTCAAGTTTCACTCATTGCCACTTTTGGTCCTTGCACTTTGAATTTTTCATATATTAACAAGTTTAGTCCCTAGACATCAAGTTTTGCAAGTAACGATGTCTTATGTACCCATCTCTGAACACAAAGCAAAGATTGTAGCTCTCGTGAATAAATTGGAAAACATGTTAAAGACCATTAGCACACTGATGGAAGAGAAAGCATGTCTTCAGCTAGAGTTGAACAATGTGAAATCGGAAAGCGAATCGTATCAACAAATTTGCTGATCACAGAGAAACAATGACAGGCTCAAACGCGGGAATTCTAAACTTGAACAGGCAACAGAAAATTGTGAATATTACACTATGTATCATGTCCAAATAGAGTCTCTTAACAAAGAGATTTCAGATCTTGAAAGAGAAGCTAATGTAAAGAAAAGGGATCTACATGAAAATTCAAAGAAAATATCTGAACTTGAACGAAAAGTTGCAGATTTTGAAGCCAAAGAAGAGAAGAACCTGACGCTTGAAGAAAGAGGAAACGTGTTGAAGAGTGAAAATCTCGACCTGAAGAAAAGAGTTTCTATTTTTGAACAAGAAAAATGTCGATTTCTCAAATGAAAGGAAGAATCTTAAAAGAAATATTTTCGAGCTTTCAAAGAAAGTTTTCGATGAAAGAATGGGTTTTTAGGCTCAAAATGCAAAACTTTCAAAACAAATTTCTGATTTTGAAAATGTTTTGATAATTGAGAGAGATTCTTTTGAGAAAGAGCGAAAAGGTTTTGAGAGTGAAAAGAAATGTTTGAAAAGAAGAATGTTACGGTTTTTAAAGAGATATATGATAAACGCAACAATATAGAAAAGGATATTGAAAGTGAAAGAAAGATTTTCGAAACTGCGGTTCATAAGCTTTCAATGAAATTATCTGGATTAGCAACAGACATTTTGAAAGAACAGAAGGTAAAATCCGATTTACAAAAACAATTTGACTTGATTCTAGAAGAAAGAAATGTTTTATTCGCAAAAGTCAGGAAACTTGAAGCAATAAATTCTAAAGCTGATTTATCTGAACAAGTCAGTCCCGATACTGTTGTATAGTCTCTTTATTCTTCAAGTTCAACTTCTACAACTATTTCCTCGAATAGTCTTGTCAAATCAAAATGATTTGGCGAAAGAAGCCAACTACAAAAAGTAGTGATGGAAACAAGCCTCATGATTCTTCTGTAGTTGATACAAAGTCATCTGTTTCCAAGCCTGATTCACCTACTTATATGTCTATTCTACAGCGAAGTTGATCAATCTGAGCCGACAAAAGATCCGTTGCACTCTCTGTGGAAAAGAGTGACTTTGTCCATCCAAGGTACGTTAATAGTTGGTATGGTACTTATAGCATCCCCAATTCTCAATTTAATAGCTTCAAAGCCAAGGAAACTAACCATCAAGGATCCATGACAGCATGGATACCAAAACCAAAATCTTCCTAATATGTTTTGCAGGAATGTCATGTGTGATTTAATTCAGATTATTCACGTCACATGACTACAATCAAGGGTTATGCCACTTTTGAGGGGGAGTACCATGTTGTTAAATTTTCATATTGACTTCAGAACAAATCAGTTCAGGACTCGTACTTCAATGTTTACTTGAATGTTCTATTTTGGCGAGTTAAAGGAGTGTTAGGGCTTTTAATGTTTCTATGGTTAATCCAAAATCAGAAGGACCTACCCAAGAAACACATTCAGTTCATTAGATATCAGTGAGGGGTCTAGCTTGATAGATAAGTTCGGAGTGAAAAGAATATTGGTGAGGATGTGACAGGACTTAAAAGAATTATTGGTCCATACCAAACCGAGTCAGTTATCCGGGTTACCACATAATCTATTCATTCTCATTCTTTGGATATGGATATTGAAACAGACATGGACCCAATGTCGATAACTCTTGTCACCCTACCCAGCCACTCAAGTATCTCACAAAAGATACTTGTTTCATATATGCAAGGAGATTTAGCACATAATCTATTTATTCCTCACTCGGAGGTCTTAGATATTGAAAAAGGAAGACATCAGCTCCGTTCTCCGAACTTCATATTCATTTCACTATGTCTATTGATTTCTAACCTGCGTCCTAGGTTAAATCAATCTTTGAGCCTAATCGATATGATTTATACTTCTTTCACACACGTACGAATCTTTGTGATTCCAATCACATATCTTTGTGATAATGCCGGAACAGTTTGAGAAGTAAGTTTTAATATTTTACTTCAGTGATAATTGGAAGTCCTATCAGAGATACATCGATGCCAACTCTGAAAATAGGCCACACAATTATTTTTAATTGTTGTGATAACAGTTACTGCGTGTTTCTGTGTTAGTTGTTACCCTTGGTTACTAAATTGTCTTATCTAATCTTTTGCTACTCATCCGGTTAGTCTTAGAAGATACATGATGCTCAGGATGCTCCTAATCATCATGAGGGGGAGAATGGCATACATTTCAAAGACATAGATTATCGTGTTGAGGGAGAGTTAGCAAAAGTTGAGGGGGAATAACTCTCCCTCAACGTGATAATATGGTGTTTGCTACAAGTTGATTCATCCTACGAGCTCATGGAAACAAGTTCTTAAGCTGAAAGATATTCAACTCACGGTTCAAAGACAGATTATTTGTTTTTTAAACTGAAATTGCAATGTGGAATGTCATGTAACTCGTACATTATCTTTCTTGTGTGTTGATCCGATGTGTTGAGTTTCTACAGTTGAAAGTTGCTCAATTGTGCATTTAGTCGAGGCTATTGTTCATTGAATCTGGTTACAAAGTTGAAACTATGAAGACCAAGAGCTTTATTCAATGGGGAACTTGGAAAGACATGAAGACAAGCAACACCAAGGTTTTTCAGAGATTCAAGAGGGAGAGAAGATCAAGCCTGAAGATTACAAGATGATAAATGCCTTATTCAACTTTAAGGGGAGATTGTTAGGACTAAAAATCCTAGTGCATTTAAAGTTGTATAACGCATTTATAGAGTTTAGTTGTTTTATTATTTAATGCGTTGTAAAAGCCTATATTGTTAATGGGTTTGTTTTGTTTAATGGTCCTTCGGCCTTCGGGTTTAATCCTTGGTATAATTAGGTTATTTTGCTAGGGTTTTAGTGAGAGTCGTCATAAAAGTTTGCATTACACGGCTCCTTCAAGATACTCTCTCTGTAATCGCATTCTAACCCTTTATCGATAAATCCAATCATATGACCAGGTTTTATGGTTCAATCTCTATATTTTGATTAATTATTATTGTTATTGCACTATACTGGATCTACAGAATATCTTTTTACAGTCATGTTGATTATTATTAGTATAGTTTAGTTTTTAGAAATGAGTTGGTTTGTTTTTCAATTTCAATTGTTAAAAAAAAGTAAACAAACCTTCTACAGTTGAAATTACCCGAGAGATGATCAGATGAACATTATATACATGATTCATACCTCACAAACCGTGTAAAATGTTGAATCCAGAGAGATGTCTATTTTAAGCAAAGCTTCCTTGAAATCATCTCAAAATCAAAGCTCAAGCAACCCTGACACAAAATTTTCGAATTGGATTCAATAAGGTTAGCACAACAATTGCTAACAAATCAATTCAACTTACAATTTAAGCAATACAATCACACAAAACCCAAGATCCAAAAAAAATTCCCAAAACCTCAAAACAAAAAACCATAACTACACAGAATCACTCATATCCCATATGCAATTCGTACAAAAACAACTCCTCAAACGGAAGGACTCAAATAAAAACAACTTCAAAATGGAAGTATTAAATTGTTGAGTACAATTAAAAAATAGTTTGATGTGGATTAGATGAAGAAATGTGACGAGAGTGATTACCTTTTTAAGGAGGAGGACGAAGTTTCCAAAGTTGAAGGAAAAGGGAAGATTGAAGAACCCTTGTTAAGGAACTGAAAGCCCTTTTCTACGCTTTTGGTTGGTTTAAATACCATAACATGTTTGGATTTGTGAGAAAAAAGAAAAAAGTATGAACAATTAAACCTGTAAACGTTTCAAACATGGAGACGAGTTATGATGAATCGTGAAGGAGGAGGTTGTGCGACTTTACAGGGTTGTGGGAATGGGAGAGGAGGAGGAGGTTGGAGAGAAATCAGGATCGTGGGGATAGGAGAGGAGAGAAATGAGGGAGACGGAAGTTAGGGTTTTGAATCATATGCTTTACATCTTGTACCACCTGTTATTATCTACAAATTTTCAAAAAATTTGTAATACAATTTTAATAAGATAGTAATAGATAATGTATTTTAACTACAAGAAAAATATAACTATAAAAATTATACCAAATAAATTATTAGTTTATTCTTTTTAATTGGACAACATTATTATTATTATTTTTGTGATTTTTAACGAGTACGTTTTTTACATGACATATTACAAATGTTTTAACTTGTTTGTTGTTTCATAGTGTGACACACTACTACATTGTTTCACATCAGTGAAATCATTTCAATGATTAACAACACATCAATGTTGATATATGTGTTGTTTCAGACACCACTGCATTGTTTCACATTAGGGATGTCGTTTCGACGATTAATACATCAATATTAACTAGATATGAGTTGTTTTATGGTGTGAAACAACACTTGTGTTAACACGTATGTTCACTACGTGTTATGTTGTTTCATTGTGTGAAACTGTGTACCAATATGTAGATGCTATTGGTATCCAGACAGGACGGGACATGACATGACATGACAGAACATGTCAGAACAACAGTTGTTCAGCGTTGGTAAGACAGAAATGAACATGACATAACAAATAAAATGACCAATTTACCCATATTGAGTTGTTTATATCTTTTATATATTTTGATTAATTTATATAATTTATTAAATTATAATAAAATAATATTTTTTATAACAAAATATAGAAAAATTTTGTCAATACGATTAAAATATCATTAGAATAAAAAGTTTATGTAGTTTTCGATATTTATTCTATACATTTTCTATATTATTTTTTATTACTTTTATTTAATAAATTACATAAATTGATCAAAATATAAAAAAGCGTATAAAATAATAAAATTTTGAGGACAATTAATGAAAGTTTAAAGAACATCAAATACAATAAATAAAATTGAAAGAATAAATAAAATGTAAGAAAAATATTCTTGCATTTATTACTATTGCAGTGTTCAAGAAGGCATATTTGATGTGTTAGAAGAGAATTAGATTTTATTTTGAGGTTATAGTAGTAAAATATAGATCTGTTCCATCTTGTTCCACTCTGTTCCATGGGGTGGGGTTGGAACACGCCTGTTCCACCTTGTTCCACTTTGTTCCTGTTTGTTCCATATAAAAATAATGTCAAGCGTGGAACAATGCTTCATGTTCTGTTCTGTACTGTCCAGTGTACCAACATTTCATAGTGTGAAACTACATTTCATAGAGAAAAACACTTCCCAATGTGAACATATATCTTCACTACGTTATTTAATATAAGCGGTGTTTTGTTGTTTCACAATGTGAAACAACACTTTAGTTTTAACTTATATTGTTATAATTTAATTTATATTATATTTAGATGATACACATGTGATGGAAATGCCAAGCTTGGCCTCCAAGCTTGCCAACTTCATACTTGGCCACTGCTCCACAAAACTTGGTCCCTACTCCTCTTTCATCCTATAAATACCCCTTCCCCTCCAACCATTTTCTTCATCCCTTTCTCTTAAATTTCACTAGTTAACACTATAATACTCTCCCGAATATATTCTTTCAATATATTTAGTTTATGTGATGTCGAGAGTGTTTTTGATATTCGGTGGTATTCGTGAAGTTTTGTTAGGTGATCGTGGATCTCAAGATCCTTGTACAAGCACTTTGTAATCTCCTTGGTTGGTAATAATATTCTTGCTCTCTCTCTTTGGTGGATGTACACTATCACACCGATAGTGGAACCACGTTAAATCATGGTGTGCTAATTAAACCTCAAAGAAAGTATACAATGAGATCTAATATCGTCTTTCAAGTAATAAAACGGTAAAGTACCGGATATCGTCCCACAAAGATTGGAGTAAAAGTTGATTAAAAAGTAAGAGAAAGAAAAGATTTCAGATGGCGATTTTGAAGACTTTGATTTGGTTTGGTTTGTCACCTGATTAGATTAACAGAATAATAAAGAAAGCACGGGTGTAAGACATTTAGGTGAGATTTAAACACAAATTCCAGCAGACTTATGCTACAGACATGCTACAACATGAGTTGGCCATAACTAGAGCCACCGTCTATTTTGAGGGTATTCCTCTCGGACTTCAATATTCACACTACTGTTTAGATTCAACTAAGCACATTTCTGTGCAGCCTCCAGCTATTTATAGTGTAGAATAAAGTCCTCAAAATATATGGACGATCAAATCTCTTTGTATCTAAAACCGCTCTCTCGAGTCAATTCCCATATCATTCAAGTTGAATTGTTCGAAGGGGCTTATCTCTAAGTCATCTACACTTTAACACTAATGACTAGCGATCAACTTGTCGAGAATAAATCAATTTTGGAAAATATAAATGATAAGTAACTCTCTCAAGTTTACTTCTTATATTATTCAAACTGACGTGTTTTTGGTAACTTATCTCTAAGTCAACCGCATTTTAACACTTTAGCAAGTAATCAATTCGTCAAGAAATGTCATTGAATATTTATAAAACTTGAAATGAAATGATGGAACATTGTTATTGTGAAACAATATCCACCTTTCTTTGGTTTAAAATCTCACCATTTTATCTCACACCCGAGCTAAATAAAATTAGCTACTCATATTTAAAGACATAAAGCGATAAATAACGGAAAGTAAAGGCATAAATGTAAATGACATAAATTAAGTGACAAAATATAAATAACGGAATGTAAATTGCGTAAAGTAAATAAAGCGTAATAAAGAAAGTAATATTACAAGAAATTAAAGAAACACAAGAGATTAACTTCAAAGGATTAATAAACTCTATGAATATGATTTCTCTCTACATGGAAATTAAAACTACTTGGAATTAAAGACTACTTGATATCACCAACAACCACTCCTATTTATACTACCAAAAAGAGAAGGGTAAAATGGTCAAAAAAACTAAGCTTGGAGCTTAAGCTACTTTAAAAGTACATAAACAAGTACACTAATGGTTAATACCCAAAAGATAATAAGGACTAAAGTTTTATCCAAAGTACATCAGCCAATAAATTAATCTAGAAGGTTCCCAAAAATCAGATGTAAAAATCCCAAAAAGTCTTTCCACGTTCAGCTCCTTCTAGCTTGTCCATTAAGCACCAAATTCGGTTGCTGCAGACTGCTGCACTAATAAATCAACCCAAAAATACACCAATTAGCTTATCCAATGAAATAAAACAAGTCATTCATATCTTTAGCTCCAAGAAACAAGAAAAGAGAAAATAATGAACTAAAATGACTCAAAGGTTGGGATTAGAAGGTAAAAACTATTCTAAAAAGCAAGATAAAAGAGCATAATGGCACTAAATAATTAGTGCCATCATGTAGAAAATATACATAAACCAGTTTGCACATTTTTTTTCTCTATGACTGACGTAGAAAATCTATTTGGTGTTGGTTCCTCAAACCAGTCCCAAAAACCGTACCAAGAAGGTACATTTAATTTGTCCGGGGCTGGGATTCGTATACAGACTTGGAATGGGGATGGTGACTTTGGTAAATGGCAATTCACAACATCTGTTGCACTTAGGAAAAATGGAGTCCATCCCGTAGTATTTGATAAAGACGAGTTAAACCCTAACATGTCTGAACTTAAGGCTAAAGAAATGGAAGCATGGGCATTTACTACTTTGCATATGGGCTAAAGAAATGGAAGCATGGGCATTTACTACTTTGCATATGGCTATGGGAGAAAATGTTATATCTGAGATTGTGTCTGAAAAGACAGCTGCAGGTATTTGGAGAAAGCTTGAGAATTTATATCTTAAGAAAACTTTGACCAACAGATTGTTACTGATGTGGTCGTGTCTCTTCTTCAAAATGAAGGAAGGCACAACCAAAAGCTCACATGACCGAATTTGAAGATATCATCATGAAGTTGAAGGCAACGGATGCGCTTCTTGCTAAAAATGAAGAAGCACTTGCTATGATCCTGTTGTATTCACTTCCCGAGAAATATTCCCAATTCACTAACAGTTTTATATATGGAAGAGAAACTCTTTCTTTGTCTGATGTGAAAACAGGAATGATTTCTGAAGATCATAGAATTCAAATGAAGATCGGTAACAATCCCAGGGAGAACAATTGCAGTCAAGGCCTATTTGCTGACAAAGGCCGAGACCATCAGCAGTCTTCAAGAGGAAGAAATCGTGGGTGCTCTCAGTCCCGTCGACCTGGCTTTCGTGCAAAATCAAAGACACGTGGAAACTGTAACTATTGCCACAAGCCAGGTCATTGGGTGAAAGATTGTCCGAGTCTTAAAAACAAAGACAAAGACAACGTCGAATCATCAGTTGTTGCAGCCGAAGAGGAGCGAAATGGATTCTCTGCCACAGTTACACCACCGCAAGGTGATAGGCGATGGGTGTTAGATATCGGTGCATCTTGCCATATGACACCATTCAGGGAGTGTTTCTCTACCTTCGAAAAAGTTGAAGGTAAAAATATTTATATGGGAAATAGTACTTCGTGTGTTACTAAGGGTATCAGTACTGTGCAGATCAAGATGTTTGATGGGTGTATTCGGACATTGAATAATGTCAAGTTTGTTCCATCCATGACTCATTCCTTGATATCTGTTAGACAACTGTCCAAACTGGGTTGCAAGATTCGGATTAACGACGGGAGTTTGCGCATCTCCCGAGGGAGTATCATTGTGATGAAAGGCGAACGGGCAGAAAATAATCTTTTCCATTTGATTGGAAAAACTATTTCTTCTGAATCGTGTGTGGCTGATATTTCTCAGAATCTCGATGTTGCTTGCTTATGGCATCTTCGTTTGGGCCACACATCCGAGAAGAATTTGGAGATTTTGCGCAAGCGAAAACTCATTTAGGTTGTTGTACCTGCCAGCCTGGAGTTTTGTTCGGGATGTGTCAAAGGAAAGCAGACGCATGTTTCTTTTGGTGTTGGAAAACACAACACTAAAGGAATCCTCGATTATGTTCATACGGACGTCTGGAGACCATCCAATACTCCATCCCTCAGTGGAGATAAATATTTCATTTCGTTTATTGATGATTTCTCACATAAGCTTTGGGTGTATGTGTTGAAGTTAAAGTCATATGTCTTCGATACATTCAAGACTTGGTTGGCACGAGTAGAGGTCGAGATTGGCAAGAAGTTGAAAGTGCTAAGATCTGATAACGGTGGAGAATTTACTAGTGGTAATTTCAAAGACTTTTGTTTGCATAAAGGCACCCACCGTCACTACACCACACCAGGCGACCCTCAATCTAATGAGGTTACCGAGCGGATGAATAGGACTTTGATTGAGAAGGTCCGATGTATGTTGTCGACATCGGACTTCCCCAAATATTTCTGGGTTGAAGCACTTTATACCGCAGTGCACGTTATTAATAGGTTACCTTGTTCGGCCATCGGGGGAAAGATTCTGGAAGAGGTTTGGAGAGGTAAAAGAAACATCTGTCTGAAATACATACAGGTATTTAGTTGTCCTGTTTATTTTCATGTTTCAGGCCAGGACAAACTGAATCCTAAAGCCACCAAAGGATTCTTGCTCGGCTATACAGATGGTATCAAGGGTTACCGAATTTGGAACCCCTTGACTCGTAAAGTGATTCATTCTCGACATGTCACATTTGATGAATCAGTCCTGTTGAAGTCACGGGATCCTCAGTCTTCTCAAGATCCGGAAGTCGCTCCTACTGTTGCTCTTACTACCGATGATATGGAGACAATAGACAGTCCTTATATTCCCAGTTCATCCACTCTTGATATTAGCACAGAATCATCTGTTGATGTTGAAGAAGTCATTCCGTCAGTTACTTCTACTAGTGATTCTGAAGAAGAGATTCTGAATGATGGTGGAGACGATGGCGATACAATTCCAGTTATTGCGCCTATCAAGCATAGTCAAAGAACTATTCGTCCGCCTAACAGGTATGGAGATTGGGATTTTGCTAACATGAGTTTTACAGATCAGCTGGAGTTTGCTTTGCATATAGGGTAAGATGATCCATTTGATATAAAGGAGGCGTTGGCCTTGACCCACAGTTCTAAATGGCTTGGAGCCATGCAAGAAGAGATGGAAGCTCTCTCGAAGAAAAACACTTGGGACTTATGTCCATTGCCTAATGGCAGTCGTGCTATTGGTTGCAAGTGGGTTTTCAAAGTCAAAGATGACAATCGATACAAGGCTCGTCTCGTTGCTAAAGGCTTTGCACAATGGAAAGGTATCGAGTATGACGATATTTTTGCTCTCGTTGTACGTCATACATCTATTCGTGTTCTTTTAGCGATCGTGGCTATTCACGATTTGGAGCTAGAACAGTTAGATGTAAAGACAGTCTTTCTACATGGAGACTTGGAGGAAACTATCTATATGAAGCAACCTGATGGTTACGTTTCCGAAAGCAAGCCAGAATATGTATGTAAACTCAAGAAGTCCCTTTATGGACTTAAACAATCACCTCATCAGTGGTACAAGAAGTTCAATTTGTTTATGCTCAATATGGGATTTGAGCGTAGTGAAAAAGACGTTTGTGTCTATCATAGACAAAGCGGTGACGTTTTCACTTACTTCTTTATGTAGATGACATGCTTATAGCCTGTAGGGACCGGTCAGAGATCAAACGTCTGAAAGATAAGTTGAGTTCAAAATTTGAAATGAAAGATCTTGGCGCGACGTAGAAGATTTTGGGCATGGAAATCGTACGGGACAGAAAGTCCCGAACACTTAGATTGACACAACGGTCATATATCCAAAAGATATTGAAGCGGTTTAATCTTAATGGTGCCAAGATGTCTAGCACTCCGCTACCGAAGCACATCAAGATTACAAGTGAATATTGTCTGAAGGATGACAAAGGAAAGGCTGAAATGTCAAAGGTTCCATATGCCAGTGCGGTCGGGAGTCTCATGTACTCCATGGTGTGTACTCGTCCCAATCTTGCACATTGTGTCGGAGTGGTGAGTCGGTTTCTCACGAATCCGGGTCGATCACATTAGGTAGTCGTTAAAACGGCATTCCGATATTTGATGGGAACCGAGACACATGGTCTTATATTTGGTTTACACAATGACTATGAAGTTGTTGGATTTTGTGATTCTGACTATGCAGGTGATCGAGTTGGTTAGAGATCCACATCCGGTTATGTATTTACCTTAGGTGGAATAGCCGTTAGTTGGAGATCACGTTTACAGTCCATTGTTTCATTGTCAACCACAAAAGTTGAACTTGTTGCGGCGGTTGAGTCTGCAAAGGAAGCGGTCCATTTAAAAGAATTGATGAATGGCTTAGGCTTCAAGCAACCTTCCGTACGCATTTTCTGTGATAATCAGAGTGACATACATTTGGCAACTAATTGGGCTTTCAGCTCCCGGACAAAGCACATAAATGTGTGTGATGCATATCTTGTGAGATTACATGAAGCGAAGATTGTCTATTTGAACAAAGTCCTGACAGACGACAATGCCGCTGATATGTTCACTAAGTCGCTACCGCCAGCTAAGTTTGAGCATTGCTCAACTTGATCCAGCTCCGTTTGTGTTAGTGTCGTTGGGCACTTTGCTAGTTAGAGAGAGAAGATATTATCACAAGTGACAAAATGACATATTTGAAGGAATTACTTTGTTAAGTGCTTAGAGCTTTGCTTATGATATATCTTGTTTAGTAGATTGTGCATTTGAGGTTATTTGTTTGCTTGTAACTTTGACGGGTGATGTCCATGCCGAAGCTCGTCACGGTTGGAATGCATGATCATTTTACTTTGCTATCTACTTGCTATGATCAACCGTTGGAAGAACACGTATTGGTTGGATTGGGATTCGTTTCGCTATCGAGGATCACGTGCATCATGGTGGAGTGTTATAATATTTAATTTATATTATATTTAGATGATACACATGTGATGGAAATTCCAAGCTTGGCCTCCAAGCTTGGCCTCCAAGCTTGCCAACTTCATACTTGGCCACTACTCCACAAAACTTGGTCCCTACTCCTCTTCCATCCTATAAATACCCCTTCCCCTCCAACCATTTTCTTCATCCCTTTCTCTTAACTTTCACTAGTTAACACTATAATACTCTCCCTAATATATCATTTCGATATATTTAGTTTATGTGAGGTCGAGAGTGTTTTTGATATTCGGTGGTGTTCGTGAAGTTTTGTTAGGTGATCGTGGATCTCAAGATCCTTGTACAAGCACTTTGTAATCTCCTTGGTTGGTAATAATATTCTTGTTCTCTCTTTTTGGTGGATGTACACTATCACACCGATAGTGGAACCACGTTAAATCACGGTGTTATTTGTTTTGAACTTGCTATATAATTATAGATAATAACATTTTTGTTATTATCTATATTTCGTAGGTTTATTATTCTACGTTAGAAAATTATTGTACAACATCTAGATTATTGTTATTCGCATTCGTTGTTGGGTTAATTGTACACTTGAATTTCTACCCGTTTGGGACTTTAGAAATCACTCCCTAGCATTTGCATTTGTGAGGCACGAACATTGTTCCTGGTGTGAAACAATATTACGTTACTTCGTTGTTAAATCCTTGTATTGTTTCACAATACAAAACAACGTAATATATTAAAATCCTTATGTTTCACAATGAAACAAGACAATATGTTCATTCATGAAAACAAGGAAATCGTTAACCATTAATTTATACAATTATAAAAAACACAAAAATATTCAAATCCACTGGCATCTCCAAACAAAAACACTTAAATTTAATATTTGAAGAAAACATGAGTTTAAAGTGTTAAAGAAAACAAGAATAAGTGAGACGAGACAACTCGCGAGCTACTCGAGATCGACTCGGTCAACACTCGACTCGAATAGGCTCGAATCGAACTCGAGCTCGACTCGATATACTAACGAGTCGAATCGAATGACCTGATACTCGACTCGATAAGCTCGTAAGATACTCGATAAGCAAAATAATAATAATAATTAGTTATATTATTTTAATTTAATTGATAATAATAATAATAGTAATAATAGTAGTAATAATAATAATAATAATAATAATAATAATAATAATAATAATAATGAAATTGTAAATTCCCAATCACAATCAAGCAATATTCAAACTCTCTTAATCAAGATATAACAATATATATTCTAGAGAGAGAAAGTATCACAAGTCTATTAATCTGACAATGAAGGCTTACAATGAACTCTACTTTCTAACTATTACAAATCATAAGGTATTTATATCAAGGACTAAAACACAAGCTTAACAATAAAGTAAACTCTAAGAATGACTTTGCTAACTTTGACTATCTAGACTTTGACTTTGTTGACTTTGCTAGGCGTGACTTTTCCTATTAAATCTTGGATACAATAAAATACACTAACATTCTCCCCCTTTGTATTCAAGATTTAAAAAAAATTTGACACTTGTCTTCAGTGCTTGATTCTTCAATCTTTAACTCTGACGGCTTTGAACTTTGAAGCTCTTTCTGAAGTTGTTGAAGAATCATGAAAAGTCTTTAACACTTTGCAGCTTTGGAAAGTCAACAAGTCTTGAACACAAATACGAATCTGAATTCTTAAAAATTTTGAAATATCGAGGGATCTTTTGAAACTTTGAGGAATCTTTGAACTTTGTATCTTCATCTCTTTGATCTCTTGACCGTCTTTGGAAAAACAAACTTTCTCAAATCATCTGATTTGACTCTAAATGATTTCTTTGAATCTGACTTGAACTTTCTTGAACTTTGTAAATTTCTCCACAAGTCTTTTCACTTTGAACTTTCTTCATGACTTTGAAATTGATTTGAAATTGACCTTTGTAGATTTCTCCCCCTTTTTGATGATTGTGAACATCATAATCATCAAAACTTTCTCAATTTCAGCACTTTCTTTGAATCTCCCCCTTTTTCAAATATTCTCCCCCCTTTGAGATACATTTGACATTCTCCGCTCTTTGACCTGAATAGCTGAATCATGAACTGTATATACTCGAATCTTTTCAAATTCAGATATAATGAACTTGGTAACCCTGATTCAACAAATGAAACAGTTAGAAGTGTCTGTCAGTAACACGGAGTTACTGTGTACAATGAATGTACAATTTAAGGAACTGGTTTGATGATGACTCCCCATGACTTTCATTCAATCATGGAAAAACACAAGGTTTATCTATGAATGTTCTGACAGAAAAACAAATTTTCTGTGTGCTCGTGCTTGTGTATGAAAGAATTTAGCACAATGATTGTGTTTCATAAGGCTCAAATTGTGTAAATTGTTGAGACAACAACAAGTATTACACGGACTCAATATGCATGAAAGAGGTGCGAAGGTGGGGCAACTTTCCTTCTTTTTCAATATCTGAATCTTCCGAGTGAAGACTAGATAGCATATATGTTGCGTCCCCAAAGAAAATGAAACATTTCTTTGTTAAGAAAGAAACGAGTGGTTGGTGGGGTTAAATGCAAAAGTTGGCATGGGCTCACTGCCTTTTTCAATGATGGTCACCAAAAAATGTGAACCAATCAGATTTTGTGGTTGCCCGGCTCAGAAAGTGGTTGGTGCAGAGTTTTGATATTCTTTTAACTCTGTTCTCACACTCTCTTTCTTTTTAACATTAAAGTTCACTTCTAACCAAACTCTCATTTTCATTTTACCGCTCCACACAATGAGAAAAACTCAATCGGATGAGTTATCTCCCCCACTCTTTGATTTATGACCCCTCACCCCTCAATCACTCAAGGATTACTTCCTGGGTAGGAAACACTGGTTAACGTGAATCCATGGAAGTTATGTTTAAGCTCACACATGAATCCCATGTAAGTCCTATAAAGAATGGTTGCTCAACAGTTTAACTTGAACAGTTAAGCACAAAAATGTATGATGACATTGTCAAAATGTATGCTCATTTTAAAAATATGAATGGAATTTGAGCATTTGAACTTTGATGATCTCTCAAAACAAGGATATTGAATGAATGAAATGAAATCAAGAGAATTGTTTTGAGAATCTGACAATGTATCAATCAGATCAAATAAAATTGTTAGGGTATCAAAGAATTGGATATTTTGTTTATATGAACGAATATAAACAATTTTGCAATGAAAGCACAAATTTGGAAATGATGATTGATGCTCAACAATAATTGAAAGCAAACGAGGGTATTACCATCGAAAAATTGGTTCATTATGAGACATGGTAATAACAAATTAAAATGAAGTACTGAACCGATGTGTGTGAATACTTTACAGTATATAGACAAGATAATACGCAAGTATTGATCTTTGGAAACACACGGTCAGTTAAACATTAATGCTCAATAATGAAAAACATTTAAAGTCACACTTCTAAATTCATGAAATCTTTTTGAGAACAAGAAGTGGTTTGAACATTTTAGAAATCGTTTTTCATGCTTGAAAGTCGTTCTTCTTTCAAACAATCAGAGATCTAGATCAGAAGATATTTACCTTTAAGCTCCCCCTCTAATCATTATAGAACGATTTAAGTCTATTAAGCTCCCCCTGGATATTTGCAAAATATCCTTATCTGAACATTGAAGAACGGGTCCTGATCTGTCATGTGATCAGAAGCCACAATCTTGACAATTAAGTCCGGGTTTTGAACTGTTTTGTTCAAAAGCCTTTGTTCTTTAAACTTTGAAGAACGAGTCCTAGACTGATTTGTCTAAAAGTCAAAAACCTTTGACTTTGAAGTCCGAGTTCTAAGTTGTAGTACTTAGAAGTCAATGACTTATACTTTGAAGTTTGAGTCCTGAGTTGATTTACTCAAAAGTCAATCATCTTGCTCCCCCTACACCTGTGGTACCTGCGAAACAGATTTAACAGGCTTTGGTACCCACTGGTATTTGGGTCCTGGTATGTTAGATTTAGGAATCCACTTCTCATTAGATTTATATCTTATAAATCCAGAATTCTGAGAAGTTATTCTGTAAGAACCGTACCAGTTATGAGCAGATTCTTTCTGAACGAAGTCATTCTCTCCACAGTAAGAACAACAGATTTTCTTCTGAGCAATCCTGATCAAATGATTAGTAGAATAATACATATCAGGATTATCAAAAGATTTACCTTTGTGTGCTCTGTTCTTTTTGACTTTGGATGTGGAATTTAATGCTTTGTCCTTCATCTTCTCATCATCTGAAGAATTCTTCACTCTCCAGACCATCTGATTTTTCTTCGATTGCTTTCCAAGAGATTTTATATAAAAATTTGCTGAACCATCAACAGATTTATCATAAAATAGATTTGATGGTCAAATCTGACTTGATTTGACAATTTTAGGTTTGACACTTTTCTCTTTGAAAACATTTTTTTTCATAAATAGAACTTGAAGTTGTTTTGAAAGAACAGACTGATTATGTTGAGTTATCAACAGGTGATTGACTAATCACATCAGCTGTTACTTTATCTGACAATTCAATGTTTGCAGCTTCTAAGTCATTTATCTTTTTAGTTAAAATGTTTCTTTCATCAGAAAGTGTGTCAAACTTTTGTTTCAAATCATATTTGGCCATTTGTTCTTTTTGATAATCTGATGACAGATCAGTTAATTTGAATGTGAGCTTAGATATTTCGGATTCAAAATGTAAACGCTCAAGCTCAAAATCTTTTTCCAAGTTCTTGTTCTTTTCTGATATATCTTTGAAAATCCCAGAATTTCTCTTTTCAGTATTTTTCTTTGCAAGCTCATAAGACTTTTTGTTTTCTTTGAAGATTTGTCTTTCTTTTTCAATCAAGTCTTGTAAAGTAAAAATCTGTGTGGGAAGTTCAGTTATTTTTGCTTCAAGAACTTGCCTTTCCTTAGCAAATGTGTCTCTTTCAGTGATTATTATCTTTTCAAAATCAGACACTTGCTTAGAAAGTTTGAGGCATCTAATCTCAAGATCCTTCTTCTCTTGTAAAATTTTCTTGGAAATTTTAGATGTCTGTTGAGTAGAAGATATCTTCACATTTGATTTTTCTTTTTCTGCTTGGAGGCTTGTTTTCAGTTCAGCATTCTTCTTCTCCAGAACAGATATATGACCTTCAAAAGCCTTAAACTTCTATTGAAGCTTAACTGACTCATCTTTCAGCTCAGATGATTTATGTTCAGTCGTCTTCAGTTGGCTTTGAAGATTCAATTTAACTTTATCTTCATTAATGCTTTTCATCAAATCAGCATTTTTCACTTTCAATGTATATGCATTTTCTTCAGAGGCCATATACTTTTGTTGAAGCTTAACTGATTCATCTTGTAGTTCTGAATAGGGGTGATCACGGGTTGGGTTGATCGGGTTGGAGGCCTTTCGACTAATCAACCCAATATAGGCGGTTTGAAAATTTTACAACTCAACCCAACCCAAACCGTTCGGGTTGATCGGGTTGGTCGGGTTGATCAGGTTGTTTTTAACAAAGATGAAATCAAATTTAGAAATATAAACATAAAGGAAACATTTCTATAAAATACAACCGAATGACCGATAATTCATTAGAGTATCTAAGTTCATCAAATATTACCATATTACATATAAAAATGTCTAAACGAAATGATAATACATCAATCAACAACAATCGTTTTAGACGTCTCCAACCCCGATGCTTTCGCTTTCTTGGCCTTGAGGTTGGTCATGTCATCTACAATTCAATACAAAAGTTAACAACTTATTATCAAATAAATTAAGTTAAAGATATTTAGTTTACCTTCTTCCAAGAACTTGTAAGATTGTGTTTCATCAAAATACTCATTTGTTTGAATTCCCCCTTGACTCGCCTTCAACCAACTTTAGGTACACACTAAAGCCTCGAGCATTTTTGGACTCAATGAACTCCTAAATGAGTCCAAAATACGCCCACTAGTACTAAATGCAGATTCGGAAGCCACCGTAGACACGGGAATGGCAAGAACATCTTTTGCAATCATAGACAAAGTACCATATTTACTAGCATTTACCTTCCACCACAATAAAATATCAAATCCGGTCGTCATTGGATCGAGAGATTCTTCCACCAAATATCTTTGAAGTTCATTCATTTTCTCCGGCACTTGCAATTGTTGTTTTTGCATATAACTTTCCAATAACGACCTCTTATGAGTTTCATTACTCGTTGCCGAGTCATTTTTGGCAACCTATACACATTAAAGAGAAATACAACAAAGTAAACAAAAACTCAAACAAACATGAACATATTAAAATGTATATAAATTAAATTACACATAAATTAAAATAAATTACACAAACCTTATCACCACCCCCACACTCAACATTGTAGACTTCAAACAACTCGTTAAGGATTTGTTCCACCTTCACGGTAATCTTGGCAACGGTTGTATTATCATAAAGACACTCAAAAAGAAACTTCAAATATTTCATCTTATACCTTGGATCGAGTACAACGGCCAGAAACAACATTGGATTGATATTATCCGGATCCCCCCAATATTTGTCAAACTTAGTCTTCATCCTCTTAGCCATGGTAGACAATATAGAATCATTACTTGTACACAAAGAATCCAAGTTTGTATGGATCTCACAAATCTCATGATAGAAGTTATTAGAAGTTACGTGCAAAGTGCCACTAAACTTTAAAGTAGCTTCATAAAAAGTGGAAAGAAATTTGATGAAAGCCGATGCACACCTCCAATCAATACTCCTAGGTGGTCCAATTCTTTTTTTCCCATTCTCATCTTCTAGAAAGTAAATCAAATACTTGTGGTCTTCTTCCTCATAACTTGCAAAAGCCTTTTCAAATTTAAGTGCCACGTCTAACATCATAAAAGTTGAATTCCATCTTGTAGGCACGTCTAAGACCAACCCACCCTTGTAATTAATCATTTCCCTTTCAACACAAGCATTGAACTTTTGTAACCTTGAAGTAGATGATCTAATGTACCTCACACTATTACGAATGGCAACGATTGAATCATGCAACTCTTTCAACCCATCACCCACAATCAAATTTAATATGTGAGTACCACATCTCAAATGGATGAATTCACCATCAAGAACCGAACCTCTCCATGCATTAATCCTTTTCCTTACATAACCAATAGCTACATCATTAGCGGATGCATTATCAACAGTGACACTAAGAACCTTTTCTAATCCCCAACCAAGCAAACAAGTCTCGATAACCTTACCAATGGTCTCTCCTTTGTGATTTTCAATTTGACAAAAATTTACAATCTTTTTATGCAAACACCAATCACTATCAATATAATGTGCGGTTAGGCACATATAAGCCATTTGAGTACAAGAAGTCCAACAATCTGTGGTTAAACATACCCTTTGCCCACCCTTGGTTAACTCTTTCTTCAACTTAACACGTTCCTCACAAAACAACTTGAATATATCCCTACTAACAGTGAATCTACTAGGGGCATCAAACTTAGGTTGCAATATTTGAAGAAGCTCTCTAAACCCTTCACCATCAACGACACTAAACGGTTGTTCATCTTTCACCACAAACCTATCCAAGGCATTGCGACACTTTTCTTTATTAAAAGTCACGGCTAACAAATTTCCCTTACCATCACCACCATTTTGAAAACTAAGTACCTTTTGCTTTTTATCAGTTTCCCTACCCGGATACTTCTTACATTGCTTTCTTATGTGTGTCCATAAACTAGTTGTGCCGATTTTCTTACTATCACACGCATAGTTTTTTCCACAATATTTGCAAACACACCTAGGATCATTTGGATTTCCACCCTCTATTTTTGAAAAGTGAGCCCAAACATCGGATACTCTACTACCCGACCTCTTTTTATCGGCATTTGGTTCTTCTTTGATCTCTTTATCAATAGATATTGGAGTAGCATTAGCATCCATCATGAACTAACATAATAAAAGATTAAAAGTCATACATAAATAAATCAAAGTCATACACAAAGTTAAATAACCGTGTGTAAATCGAATAGAGAAATTATTAAAGTTATTAAGTTAACAAACACAAAAGATTAGGCTCACTGTATAAATCAAAGCTCGTATTTACCACAAACTTCCTTTTCCTTCTTCTTATCCAATCAAACGATGGATTAACAACACTTGCAACAACTAATCTGTCATCACAAAAAAAAATCAACAGATTAACACAAAAAAATCAACCGTTTTACGTAAAAGTTTCAGACTCATCTCACTCGATTTATGTGAACCATTGCTTGGGTTGATTTATTAGTTAATAGATTAAGTGTTATAAGGCGGTGGTGGATTATAATTAATACAATTAGATTGATCATGATTTGGCCGCTTCATTTGGGTATAGTCGTGGATGATTTGATTTTGTTGACCATTTAAGCTTCAAGTTAACATTTGATGGCCATTTAAATTTCTAATCATCTTCATATGGTGCAGTAGTCGGTAGAGCCATAATAAAGCTTATAAGTTGCGAAGCACCAATAATCGAGTTAGGGTGCAAATTGTGTGAGTTGGCTTGAGTCAACATATAAAACAAACAAATCTAATCAAAACAAACAACCAATAAAACATATATCGAATAACAAAACAAACAAATCAACATGATTCATCGAATAACAACAACCGATAAAACATATATCGAATCAGAAACAAAGGAAAACAAGCAAATTAAAGCACGCAAACTCAGAATTTACCTCGAAATCCGGTCGATTCGGTAGCGATGATAGAGAGCGATATATGTGTTTATATATTTAGGGGTTTTGAGGCGCCGGCTAACTGAAAGGAAGAAGCAGTAGCAGTAGGTTTTGAAGTCTGGAACTGGAAGGAAACTAGGAAAGGAAGGATCGATGGAGATGGAGTCATGGAGACTTGGAGGCGGCTCATGTAATTGTGAAGAGTGAAGACTGAACTCTGAAGTGAAGCGCTAGGTATTAGGTAATTAGGTATCCTCGGGTTCACGGGTTGGGTCGGTTTCCAATGGGCCTGACCCAATTCCGACCCAATAGAGTCGGGTTAATTATTTTTCGTATCAATCACGCTTCGGGTTACCTCGGGTTGGGTTTTTTTCGATTTTTTCGGGTTGGGTTGATCGGTTTCATCGGGTTCGTCGGGTTTTTGATCACCCCTAGTTCTAAAGATCTTTGTTCAGTTCTCTTCAATTGGCTCAGAAGACTTTCAACATAAGATTCCTTCAGCTTGATTACTTCTTCAAGAGACTGAATGGTATTATCTTTTATTCCCATCATTTTCTCTCTATCTTTAATCTCTTTCTCACTGATGATACCTGCAAAATAAGATTTATCCATATTAGCACACTTTTTACAGTCAGGAGTTTTATCAGAATTTGATAAGTTTAATTTCAACTCCTGAATTTGCTTTAGAAACACTGAATTCTGATTTTTCAGTTGATTTCGTTCAGCTTCTATTTTCGGTATCTCAGGCATGTACAATACAGCCATGTCTCTTGGTGACAGTATTGTATTCCCTCTCTCATCTGTTTTTGGCATCTTGAAAGATGTATGAGCTTGATTATGAAATGATCGTTCCCAAACAAAACAGAAATGTTGACTAAAAAGTCAAACTTGGATTACCAAAAAAAAAATTAATTCAAAAAAAAATCTATCTCTTGAAACTCGCAGGTCACTAAACTCGCTAAGCACTATTCACTGAGAAACACACTAATTGTAACGTGCGCGTTTCTAGAACTTGCAGAACACTGTTAGCGCGTTTGAAAAACTCGCATGACGTTGTTAGCGCGTTTGAAAAACTCGCATGACGTTGTTAGCGCGTTTGAAAAACTCGCATGACGTTGTTAGCGCGTTTGAAAAACTCGCATGCCACTGTGTGCGCGTTTTGAGAACTTGCAGGCCAAACTCGCAAATCTCTTCTAGCGCGTTTCTGAAACTCGCAGATCACCGTTTGCGCGTTTTGTCAAAGAACTCGCAGATTGCATGAACTACTTGACCAAAACTCGCAAGTCTTGTCTTGCGCGTTTCTCAAACTCGTACGCCTCACTTAGCGCGTTTAGGCCAAAAATCAAATCCTTTGACATGCGCGTTTGATGATAAACTCGCAGAAGACCCTTGCGTGTTCTTCACTTGAACCTTGCGCGTTCTACAGATCTTGCGTGTTCTTCAGATGAACTTGCGCGTTCTTCAATTGATGAGGCTTGCGCGTTTTTCCAATCTTGCGTGTTCTATCCTCTGTCGTTCAAGATCAATCCAAAAATCGAACAATCTGCAAATGGCTTGAACTCTTGAGGGTGTGTCTAATCTATCTCACATTAGTAGGATATAGAACCCAATGTTTTGCTAAATGGCTTAAGCCTATGTGATTGTTTTAATAGGAGTACCCCATGAAAACGGGTTCACCTTGAGTTCTTTTAAGTTATTTGTTCACCTTGAGTTCTTTTATGCATTAAACGAGTTCGAGCTTGATCCGAGTTCGAGTTTGAGCTTGATTTGAGTTTTCGAGTTTGAACTTGACTCACATCATTTACACCTCTTGTTTTGGGGGGTTTATAAAGTTGAAATTTAATCAACATTTTTTAAGAATTAAAAAATAATCTTATCTATTTAAGGAATTAAAAAACTGTGGAGATAAATTGAAAAAGAAAATTTACAATCTTACCCTTTTTGAGTTAAAATAGATAGTTAATTAAATGTGTTGGATGAAAATAAATTGATGAATGAGATTGGTTCTCACGGTTCTCAATCTTTTTATGACTCTCATTTAATTACCATCATATATGTGTATATATATAGGAAGGTTCAAACGAGAACACTAACTATTTAAGAAAACAAGAAAACAGTAAATTATGTACAAAATCATATCTAATTAATTTTACATTACCCGGAAAAAACGGAGTCGCTGGGAAAGTCACATGAATCATATATGATTTTGTTGTATTGATTCGTCGTTCTCGTATTTTCTTAAATAGATATTGTTCTCGTATGAATCCACATCTCTCTCTCTTTCTCTCTCTCTCTCTCTCTATATATATATATATATATATATATATATATCTCCTAAAACAAGAAACCATTATTGAATGAGAAATATCAAAAAGCAAATCGTGAATTTATATATATATATATATATATATATATATATATATATATATCCTAAAACACCACTACAAGAAAAAGAGGTATTAGTGACGGAGAAATACGTCGCTAATTAGTAACGGATTAACGATAGAACAAATACAAACATTATTCGTCAATCGCTAATTAACGACGGATTAGTGATGGACGCAATTCCGTCACTAATTAGAGACGGAACACATTAGTTTCTACTTAAAAAAAAAATTTAAAAATCCACATGTTCGTCTGTAACACCATGATTTTTGGTTTGGAACACTTTGGAAAGAAATATATATATATATATATATATATATATCAAAAAGAGGAATCATATCTCACTCGTCTTAGTCCCAATTTAAGTGATTCAAGTTCCTATGAAAAATTAACACTCATAACTACAATCTTTGTATTTTGAGTTTTAGCAGATTGCAGCCCCATATCGACCGTGTGTTCCTTTTCAATCTTCCTTCCTGTCATAGCCTTGGGTTCGTTACCCACGTCACCCAATCACATGCTAGATGTCTATCCCTTGTTGTAATCCACAAATTTCCTTTTGATTCTGTGTTTGAAATCACACATGATTGACAACCATTTCAATGATTTTACTATATAACTGTTAAAAACCCTATTACATCACATATGATTTTCTAATATGAAACTAGCAGTGTTATGAAAATGCTTCATATCACATATGATTTACTAAATCAATATTACAGTCCTACTATATGATCAAATGGTAAATCACAACATTAATCACAACACAAAGCACAACATAAAGCACAAATGAACCCCAACACAAATTTCCTTTTGATTCTCTTTTTGAAATCACACATGATTCACAACAATTTCAATGATTTTACTATATAACTATTAAAAACCCTATTACATCACATATGATTTTCTAATATGAAACTAACAGTGTTATGAAAATGCTTTATATCACATATGATTTACTAAATCAATATTACAGTCCTACTATATGATCAAATGGTAAATCACAACATTAATCACATATGATTCACAACATTAATCACAACACAAAGCACAAATGAACCTCAACACAAATTTCCTTTTGATTCTCTGTTTGAAATCACACATGATTGATAACCATTTCAATGATTTTACTATATAACTGTTAAAAACCCTATTACATCACATATGATTTTCTAATATGAAACTAACAGTGTTATGAAAATGCTTCATATCACATATGATTTACTAAATCAATATTATAGTCCTACTATATGATCAAATGGTAAATCACAACATTAATCACATATGATTCACAACATTAATCACAACACAAAGCACAACATAAAGCACAAATGAACCCCAACACAAATTTCCTTTTGATTCTCTGTTTGAAATCACACATGATTGATAACCATTTCAATGATTTTACTATATAAATGTTAAAAACCCTAATATGCCTAATTTTTAACCTAATATCACACATGATTTCCTCTGATAAGTCCCAAAAGGCAAAAAAAACTCAATGTATTCGATGTATTACCTTCTTCATTAATCGATGGTTCATTTGATAATTTTCGTTCAAATTCTGATTTCCTTGTGATATGCCTGCTTTTTCGAAGTCCTTCAATCATAAACAAACATACATTTTGATCAGAACACTTCGTTTTACATAAAAAAAAACTAAAATAGAACTTGAAATAAAATTTTTAAGCCAGTTGACTCCATTGATTTGGTATCTGAAAGTTTCTTCTCCACTTCCTCTGAACAATGGTTGAGTTTCTTCGATTGCTTCATTTATGGAAAAGATTTGGAAATCGTCTCTATATTTGCTCCTTGTTCGAAAATAGTCTCTATTTTTGCTCCTATATTTGCTCCTGGTTCAATGGCTTCTTTTAGAATCATAGGTAATGATTCTCTGAGATTTTCATACAGGTCATCATAACTGAATCCTATTTTGTTTTCCAAAATTACCCCCGCTTTAGTTTTTGCCCTCTTGGAATTTTTAATTTAATCACTGAAAATTACAATTTCTGCCACTACAGAATCTTGACCGTGGATGAATAAGATAAAGGGTTGAGATGCCTTCTTTTATTTTCTTATTTAGGTGTGCTCCTCACATGAACCCACCTCTCTCTCTCTCTCTCTATATATATATATATATATATATATATCCTAAAAAAAAGAAACCATTATTGAATGAGAAATATCAAAAAGCAAATCGTGTATATATATATATATATATATATCCTAAACCACCACTACAAGAAAAAGAGGTATCAGTGACGGAACAATTCGTCGCTAATTAGTAACGGATTAACGATAGAACGAATACAAACATTATCCGTCAATCGCTAATTAACGACGGATTAGTGACGGGCGTGATTCCGTCACTAATTAGAAACGGAACCCATTATTTTCAACTTAAAAAAAAATCCACGTGTCCGTCTGTAACACCATGATTTTTAGTTCAGAACACTTTGGAGCGAAATATATATATATATATATATATATATATATCAAAAAGAGGAATCATATCACACTCGTTTTAGCCCCAATTTAAGTGATTCAAGTTCCTATGAAAAATTAACACTCATAACTACAATCTTTGTATTTTGAGTTTTAGCAAATTCGAGAAGCATCGGATCCAAAATTGATGTCGAAGTTGGGAGAAAGATTGGATCTTGTGATATGAAGAATACATAAACTAAAGTAGCTATTATAACCAAAACAAGGCGGTGGCTGGGTGGTAAGAGCGCTGCCTTTTATATGCAGATGGTCTCAAACTTGAGTCTTGTAAAAAGCAGGTTTATCTAGTTTAGTTTTTATTATATGATATAATTGTCAGTTTTGACCCAATTGTAGCTGGGGCTAATTCGTTTCTCTTGTACCCAGTTGACAAAAATAACTCATTCTCATCCATGGGCCCATTTCCATGGTCATCAAGACATAAACTCGTTAGTAGAGCATTGTTTTTTTTATTAAGGAGAGACATACTTTTCTTTCTTTCATTTAGGGAGGCGGCAGATTGAGGGAAGTACAACAAGCAATTGAAGCTTTTGTATTTCCTGTTTTATTTTAAAAAGAAAAGATATAAATATCTATAAATAGAATTGATTTAATTTGACGGTACGGTGATTGAAGATTCGAGGCTTTTCAAGGGGAGATTGAGGAAGATTAAGTTTCTTGATGGTTTGTGAAGGTATAAACTCCCTAACCCTTTAATTTAAGGTTTATGTAGTTATTATGTAAAAATTAGAGTTCTTGAAATATTATGAATTTAATTTTATTAAAGTTATTTATTGGAAGAAAAATCTCATATGGTAAATAGTGGGGTTGTTAGTGTTTTGCAAATGAATTAAATTGATGTATTTACTTTGTTGATAAGTTCATTTAGGGTTTTAGGTTTTCAAAGTTGATAGTTTAAACTTATAGCTTATAGATGGGTTTTGATGGACTAATCTATGTGTAGTATGGATTAAATGTTTTTTAATAACTTAAAGTTGATATGATTGATTTTAGGTGTTGTCCATATCTTGTAATAATCGTAATAAATCGCTCGTAGATCGATTTGAGGCGTGTAATATGTCTTTGGAACTGTTAAGATGTCCTTAACAAGCTGTATGTTTTGAGGAAGAGCTGATTTGGAGTGTAAGTATGCCAAAAATCGGGTTTTTTTAGGACAACACTGTTTTATGACGGGATTAAGTAAACTATCTTCAAATATTCATATAATATTGTTTCTAAATCCGTTTGGGGTGATTCTTGATGAGTTGGAAAGTTCATAGGGTTGTTTAAATATTTTGTTTAGAGTCATTTCATTGATTTGGTGATTACACATGATTTATCTAGGTAACAAAACGATTTCGCAAGTTGGATGAAAACTAGGTTTAACATAACCTAGGAAGGTGAGTTCAAGTTGATTTGTGAAAACGTTGTACATGCCAAAAATATCCATTTTAAGGTGATTAATTGTTTTCATGATTTTATTTAAATGGTGGAATATTTGAAGAGTTTTACTTATTTGGGTCATTTAGTTTTATAAATCTTGTGAAACACCCACATTTGGGATTCTTGGGCATTTTGATAAATAAATCATAAGTATATATATTTTAATTATTTATCTTATGAATTGAGCTCTTTTGGCATAAGTTCACTTTTAGTATGTGTTTTGGAGAAATACATGTTCTTGGGTTATGGGACGTTTTGAAATAACAAATGGTATAAATGCATTTGGAAAATGATTTGTCCGAGTCTAAAATTGTGTTTTGGGTTGTTCACGTCTTTGGAGCATGTGGTTGCATAAACATGGATTATTTATTTTTTATTGCATTTTATAACTTATAACAAATGGCCAATTGATTTGTTGAGCTTATGGCTTGGTTTTTTACTCTGTTGGGTCTTGGGGACATTTGTCCAATTTTGATAGCTTAATGTAGAGCTTTGGTTATGATTTGCATTTATTGCATCTTATTTGAGAATTACATGTTTTGAGTGCGTTAGTCTTTCATTTGGAGTCATGTAAATTTAGACTTTAATGCAATGGATTCATAGGCATATGAGTCGGCCTTTATTGTTTTAAATGGGACGGTTGTTCCCAGTTGTGGCCAAGAATAGACATCGGGGGCACTATGGTGTGGTATCTTGTAGTCGAACATCTGCCATTGACCATAAGGTGTAATTTATGAGTCGGTTTTTATATTGCAGCTAGAAATAGGCATTGGGTCATCGGAGGCAACTTGGTATGGTCTTATGGCAGCCGGATACTAGCCATTAGCCACATGGTGTAATTTCTAGTGAATGAGTGTCCCTAGGATCGTCGGGGGTCTCGTGTATGAATCGCGAATAAAAAAAGGGAAACTAATCCCAATCCAACTCAAAAACCCATTTTCTAATTTACAATTAGGCCCCCTCAACTTCTTTATAATGTTCAACCAAGACTCACCAATTCTCTCACTCTCTCTCTCTCTCTCTATTTTTTTTACCACGAGATTTCTAAATAATAAAACTATTTTTTTATTTTTCTTCCTTTCAAAAACATACACACTCACTCAAATATATATATATATATATGTATATATATATATATATATTCTTCGAAATTTAGTCTCTCGTCCACTTTAACATCATCTAATGATATTACCGCGAATTCATTTGCTAGGCATTTCCTCAAGTTCGATACATGGAAGGTATCATGTATTCCATGCAACTCTTCTGGTAGCTTAAGACGATACGCTACCTCGCCAACTTTGGCTACTATCTCGAAAGGCCCAACATATCTTGGGCTTAGCTTTCCTCTTTTACCAAACCGAACCATGCCTTTCCATGGTGAGATTTTCAACATTACTCGATCCCCAACTTGAAACTCTAGCGGTTTCCTTCTTTTGTTGGTATAGTTTCTCTGTCTGTCTTAAGCAGTCTTCAACCTCTCTTTGATCTGTATTATCTTGTCAGACGTTTCTTGTACAATCTCCATTCCAATTAACTGCTTTTCTCCAAAGTCAGTCCAACATACAGGCGTTCGGCATTTCATACCGTATAATGCTTCAAAAGGTGCAACTTGAATGTTTGAGTGGTAACTGTTATTATACGTGAGTTCTACCAATGGTAGATGATTGTCCCAGTTACCACCAAAGTCTATGACACAAGCTCGAAGCATATCTCTAACGTCTGTATGGTTCGTTCACTTTGGCCATTTGTTTGAGGATGATATATCGTACTTAAATTCAGACGGGTACCCAGTTCTTGTTGAAAACTTCTCCAAAACCTTGAAGTAAACCTACTATCTCTATCAGATACAATTGATAGTGGTACTTCATGTCTTGCCACAATCTCATTCACATATAACCATGCAAGTTTCTCCATTGCATAAGACTCTTTGATTGGAAGGAAATGTGCAAACTTCGTCTGTAACACCCTAAAATTTCGGGTAGTTTTAAAAATTGAAAATTCGGCAATTGAACGTTTATAAATAGGGCAAACCACCCATAAAGGGTAAAGTATAAGCATTTACAAAAACCTGTAATAACGTATGGGGAAACGGCAACAAACTAATCTAAAACTACATCTAGATAGATTACATTGGTTGTCAACCCAATACCAAAAATGAATAATTGTTTCAATGCTAAAGCTTCCAAAAGTTCTATCATTCAAAAATGCCCTCAAGAGACCACGCTCTTCTCTCAACCCCTTGACGACCCGCCGCTAAGGGAACCTGTTATACACATCATTTGAGAAAAAGTGTTAGGCTTATAGCCTAGTGAGAACATACAATTTATATGAAAGACAGTAAAAGAATTAGTTGCAGTATAAGTAAACTGTTTTCATCAACATCCTTGTAAATGGTTTGGTAAACACATAGTGGCCTTCCGGTCCAGACTTCATCTTGCGATGACGGGTGTAAGCCCGGATTCCAAGGATTGTGGCAAAACACAAAGTAAGCCACTTTCCGAGTTTTGAGCTTACCATACTAGGATCAAGGCCATGAGCACGCCGACTCAAATAAATATGTGGGGGATGGCACCCAATGATTCCTAGTCATGCTCATTCGCTACAATTACATTTAACCCATGGCTAGTAACCGGTCCCACATAACCGTACCAAAGGCCAAAAAGGGGTAAAAATGCATCCTTAGCTACAAAAGGGAAAACATCCAAACATATAAGCCGGCTGAATACCTAGGGATCCACTAGTAATAGTCTAGACTTGTCACAATAACACATGTGACCAACTATAATCAACCATATAGTTCAATACACGATTTAGCTCCCAATTCACATTTTGGTAGTTAACTGTTGATAATAAATACAAAGCCCGAATATAAAACATAAGGTTCCCATCTCAATTTATCCAAAGTGTTACCTTACCAAATAAACTCTTCCATAGAAGAACCTTTTTATTTGAACATAAATTTACTCATGTTATAAACTATTTATGGTCTCTTTTCATGAAATACTCTTTTCAACCAAAATCTATAAAAGTTAAATCATAAACTTGGCTAGAAGCCATAAGTTGAACATTTACTCCACATAATATAACAATAACCCCTTCGTAGTTTCAAAACATAGATTGTATCATCATTTTACAAAAATGGTAAGAAACCCTAAAATCTCCAAAACCCCAAGTTAGGTCAAAACTCATCAACAATGAAAATGTTAAGCAAGGAGAAGTTTAGAAGTTAAAAGATGCATTTTGATGTGTATAAGGTTTAGTAAAAGAGAAGTATGAACTCACCAAGTAGGTTTTGAAGAAAACCCAAAACCCTAGGTTTTGACTCTTGGAGAAGATGAAGATGGAGGTGAAGCTTTCAAATACCGAATCCTTGGATGGTGCACTTACACTAGCAATAAATGGTGAGGAAGATGGTTGGACCAAACCCTAAGTGAAGTAAATGAAGAGGGAGGGTTTTGAGAGAGAAAATTGTGAGATAGAAATGAAAAGTAAATGAATTTTGGGGAAAAATCTCATTTAACCCGTGCTGTTCCCTCTGATTCCAAGCACGACCCGTGTCACTTTTGTGAAGAAAAGGGCACGACCCGTGCCAAAGATTTTTTGTCTAGGCACGACCCGTGCCAAAATACTGAGGAACGGCGCACGGGTCGTGCGCCCTTTAGACCATAATATATGCCATTTTCTTCCTTTCTTTCTTCTTCTTTAACGACTTCTCTCAAAGAAACCCTAAAAAGAATATAGAAAGATACGAGGGGTTTTTCATAAGATTGAAAATTCAAGGTGTTACAATCCTACCCTTGTTAGAAATGATTTTGTCCTCGAAATCTCAACTACACGAACAGATGAGGATATCTCCGCTTCATATCCTCCTCGACTTCCCACGTCACGTTGGCACCACGGTGGTGATTCCACTGCACTTTGACCATAGTGACTTCCTTGTGGCGAAGCTTCTTTGACTTTTTCTCCAGAATATCTTCGGGTTCTTCCACACAATGGTTACTCTCGTCCACTCTAATCTCGGAAAGAGGAATAACACTTTCCTCTTCCGCCAAACATTTCCGAAGATAACAAATATGGAAAGTGTTGTGGATCCCGTTCATTTCTGGAGGGAGTTCCAACTGATAAGTCTGTAAGCCCACACTCTTAAGCACCTTAAATGGTCCAAGGAAACGGGGACTCAACTTCCCACGTTTTCCGAACCGGATAATACCCTTCCATGGCAACACTTTCAACATCACACGATCGCCCACTTGGAATTCCATCGGCCGCCTCTTCTTGTCGGCATAGCTCTTTTGCCAATCTTGGGTCGCCTTCAATCTTTCCCAAATGCCTTTGACCTTATCGGACGTCTCTTGTACGATTTCCGGTCCGGCAAATTGCTTCTCTCCCGCCTCAAGCCAGCATACGGGAGTTCTACACTTCCGCCCGTACAAGGCTTCGAACGGAGCCATTTCGATACTCGAGTGGTAGCTATTGTTATAAGCAAACTCCACCAAAGGTAGGCGAGAGTCCCAACTACCCCTGAAGTCGATAACGCAAGACCTTAGCATGTCTTCTAACGTTTGGATCGTTCTTTCGCTTTGACCGTCGATTTGAGGATGGTAGGCCGTACTCAACTTCACGCACATACCAAGCTCCTTCTTCAAACCATCCCAAAAGTTGGAAGTGAACCGACTGTCACGATCCGAAACAATAGACAAAGGCACTCTATGCCTCGAAACCACCTCATCGATGTAAAGCTTCGCTAACTTGTCCATCGGTAGTGTCTCACGCATAGCCAAGAAATGAGCGCTCTTGGTCAACCGGTCAACTATCACCCAAATGGTATCGTGACCTCAAAGATTTTTGGGCAACTTAGTCACGAAGTCCATGGTAATATGCTCCCATTTCCACTTGGGTATCTCCAAAGGCTGAAAACTCCCATACGGTCGCTGGTGCTAGGCCTTTACTTGCAAGCATGTCACACAACGCTCTACATAACGTGCCACATCAAGTTTCATCACCGGCCACCAATAATGTAACTTCAAGTCCCAGTACATCTTTGTACTACCCGAATGAATCGAATATTTGGACTTGTGAGCATCCTCAAGAAGAAGTTCCCGATTGCCACCAACCTTGGGCACCCACACACGGCCGTTGAACAATATCACTCCACGGCTATCTTCCGTTAAGAGCAACCGTTGTTTCGTAATAACTTCTTCCTTGAGGTTTTCTTCCAACAAAGCTTCAACTAGAGATATTTTGATCTTTTCAATGAGGCTCGACACGAGTTCGATTCTTGAGAGGGTGGCCCGAATGCTTCCGCTATAGTCCTTCCGACTCAAAGCATCAGCCACTACGTTTGCCTTACCGGGATGGTAAAGCAACTCACAATCATAGTCCTTGAGTAACTCAAGCCACCGCCTTTGCCTCATATTCAATTCCTTTTGTCGAAGACGTACTTCAAACTCTTATGATCTGTGTATAGAGTACACTTTTGTGCCACAGAGGTAGTGTCGCCAAAGCTTTAAAGCGAACACTACCGCCGCCAACTCCAAATCATGGGTAGGGTAATTCTTTTTTTGTGAATTTTGAGTTTTCTTGATGCGTAAGCGATTACCTTGCCTCTTTGCATCAACACACAACCTAAACCCATCTTCGAAGCGTCGCTATAAACCACGAAGTCTTCCGACCCTTCGGGTAGCGACAAGATTGGAGCTTCACATAACTTCTTCTGTAATGTCCGGAACGCCTTCTCTTGCGTTTCGGTCCAAACAAACTTCACATTCTTCCTAGTCAAGTTGTCAAGGAAGAAGCGATCTTGGAGAATTCTTGTATGAATCTACGATAGTAGCCCGCCAAACCCAAGAAACTTCGGATTTCTGACGAACTCTTTGGAGGTTCCCAATTCATCATTGCTTCAATCTTGGAGGGGTCCACCTTCACGCTGTCTCGAGTGACAACGTGACCCAAGAATTGAACCTCTTCAAACCAAAAGCCGCACTTGGAAAATTTGGTGTACAACCTCTCTTTTCTCAACACTTCTAGAACTTCTCGTAGGTGTTGCTCGTGTTCTGATTCACTCTTGGAATACACGAGTATGTCATCAATGAACACAATGACCGACTTGTCAAGGAAAGGTCGGCATACTCTATTCATCAAATCCATAAACACCGCCGGTGCGTTAGTTAGACCAAACGGCATCACAAGGAATTCATAATGGCCGTAACGCGTTCTAAAAGCCGTCTTTGGAACGTCTTCTTCTCTCACCTTCACTTGGTGGTATCCCGAACGCAAAACGATCTTCGAGAAACAACCCGCTCCTTGAAGTTGGTCGAACAAGTCATCCATCCTTGGGAGTGGATACTTATTCTTCACCGTAGTCTTATTCAGTTCACGATAATCGATGCAGATCCTCATCGTGCCATCTTTATTCTTGACAAACAAGACCGGAGCTCCCCAAGGCGACGAGCTCGGTCTTATAAATCCCTTCTCTAGGAGTTCTTGGAGTTGAGCCATCATTTCTTGCATCTCCGATGGCGCTAACCGGTAGGGAGCTCGCGCAATTGGAGCCGCCCCCGGTATAAGATCGATCCGGAACTCCACTTAACGGTCGGGTGGCAAACCGGGCAAATCGTCCGGAAAGACATCGGGAAATTCGCATACCACCTTCACGTCCTCGAGTTTCTTCTTCTCGAGCTTTGCGTCTATCACATAAGCTAGAAAGGACGGACATCCTTTCACCAAACACTTCCTTGCTTTAGCCATGGTGATAACCGCTACATCACCTTTCCTTCTTTCGCCATAAACTACCACCATGTCACCATCCGATGTAGGGAGTCGGATTAGTTTCTTGGAGCATAATATTTTGGCATGATTGTCCGCCAACCAATCCATGCCGACCACCACGTCGAATCCACCAATGACCATTGGCATCAAGTTGATCAAGAACTCCTTCCCTCCGATACCAAGGGTACAATCTTTTAAGACGTCACGGATTAACACTCGAATACCATTAGCTATCTCTACTACTAAAGCATCCTCTAGACTATTAGTGGACATGGCAAGTTTTTCACGAAACGCAACAGATATGATAGAGAAGCTGGCACCCGAATCAAATAACACACGAGCAGGTACGGAGTTTAGGAGAAACGTACCCGATACCACATCAGCGAATGCCTTGGCCTCATCGGCCGTCATCTGGAAGGCTCGGCCCGGAACCCTAGATGGTTTCTCCTTCTTCTCTAGCGCGTTACCCGACTTGAGCTTTGGGCAATCTCTCTTCATATGCCTCGGTGTCTTGCACTCGAAGCAGACAAGCCCCCGGATTAGGCAATCATTGATGGCATGATCAGACTTTCCACACTTGTTGCAAGGTTGAGGAGGGAGATTGAAATTGCCGTAGTGCTTGCTATGGCACCTCCGACACCATTTAGCTTCCAGACGGTTGTTGAAACTTCTATTTCCAACAAAAGGTTGATTCCTCCTAGGGGGTGCAGAATTGCTCTCCCATTTTCTCTTGTCCCCGACTACTACTGTTTTCTCCGCCTTGCTTCTCGCAAAGATTTCTTCCATGAATTGAGCTTCCTCAATCGTCTCACGAAGACTGGAAGCCTTGGAGTTGTGGACCATGGACATCATGTCCGCTGGTAGGCCATTAAGGTAGGCCTTTATTTTCTCTTTCTCCGTTGGGGCCACATGCCCCACCAAATCAAGCTTCTCCGTAAATTGACGGGTGTACTCCCTCACCGTCAAGTTCCCCTTTACTAGAGACCGAAACTCCTTTTCGATGCGGTCCATAGATATTTCGCTACAAAACTCTTCCATTAACTTCTTCTTGAATTCTGCCCAAGACAACTGAGCCAACACGGTAGGACAGAGAGTAGATTGGGTAACATTCCACTAGGAGAGCGTCGAATCTCTCAGCAACTGGGTACCAAACCGCACTCTCTGATCGTCCCCACATTCAGAGGAGCCAAAAGCTTGCTCAACCGCTCTAATCCACTTCACACACATAATTGGATCGTCAGAACCGGAGAATTTCGGCGGCCCGCATCCCAGAAAGGATTTGTAAGAGCAACTCTTCCCACTCTTCCGAGCACCCACAACCCTGTGCTCTTCCATTCTAACGCCCTGACCGGTGCCACCATAACCCACCACAACATTCTCTGCAACCGCCTCATTTCTCTTGAGGCTAGCATCACGATCCTCCAACATCTTCATGAATGATTCTTGTTGTTTTTCCATCGCCGTCGATACCATTTGCATGATATTGGCCATCATGTCAGGTTGAGGTTTTGCCCCCTGAACCACTGGGTTTGTGGATGCCAACTCCACTCTCGGCACTTGCTCCACCTCTCCCGTGATGAATACCTGCGGCATGCCCGGAGGGATGACGGTCGCCGCCCTAAGCACGGGGTTCCGTTCGGGAGAGCTATCTTCGCATACATTCCCTTCGACTAAAGGTCGACTACGAATGTTCACCATATTAGAATAATGGCTGCCACACAAGCACGAGAAAGAGTAAGAAAGGGATTAACCGAAACAAACACGAAGGAAACGTACTACCACGTCTACCAATTGTCATAACATTAGCAAACCAAGTACACTCACGTAAAATATCCTCATAATAACATTAGCTAAGTGAGATTATGAACATATAACACGTAAGAATTCTTGTTACTATCATCACAACGTTTGATGAACAAAATTTTCCGTCGACTCAAAGACTAACCCATCTTAGAAGTTCTACCCGACTCACAAATCATTGCCTAACATACTCAGTCTAAGTCTAGACATCTTACATTCATGCCTAGTTCACTTCAACTACAGCTCTGATACCAACTTGTAACACCCTAAAATTTCGGGTAATTTTAAAAATTGAAAATTCGGCAATTGAACGTTTATAAATAGGGCAAACCAACCATAAAGGGTAAAGCGTAAGCATTAACAAAAACCTGTAATAATGTATGGGGAAATGACAACAAACTAATCTAAAACTACATCTAGCTAGATTACATTGGTTGTCAACCCAATACCAAAAATGAATAATTGTTTCAATGCTAAAGCTTCCAAAAGTTCTATCATCCAAAAATGCCCTCAAGAGACCACGCTCTTCTCTCAACCCCTTGACGACCCACCGCTAAGGGAACCTGTTATACACATCATTTGAGAAAAAGTGTTAGGCTTAAAGCCTAGTGAGAACATACAGTTTATATGAAAGACAGTAAAAGAATTAGTTGCAGTATAAGTAAACTGTTTTCATCAACATCCTTGTAAATGGTTTGGTAAACACATAGTGACCTTTCGGTCCAGACTTCATCTTGCGATGACAGGTGTAAGCCCGGATAACAAGGATTGTGGTGAAACACAAAGTAAGCCACTTTCCGAGTTTTGAGCTTACCATACTAGGATCAAGGCCATGAGCAGGTCGACTCAAATAAATATGTGGGGGATGGCACCCAATGATTCCTATTCATGCTCATTCGCTACAATTACATTTAACCCATGTCTAGTAACCGATCACACATAACCGTACCAAAGGCCAAAAAGGGGTAAAAATGCATCCTTAGCTACAAAAGGGAAAACATCCCAACATATAAGCCGGCTGAATACCTAGGGATCCACTAGTAATAGTCTAGATTTGTCACAATAACACATGTGACCAACTATAATCAACCATATAGTTTAATACACGATTTAGCTCCCAATTCACATTTTGGTAGTTAACTGTTGATAAGAAATACAAAGCCCGAATATAAAACATAAGGCTCCCATCTCAATTTATCCAAAGTGTTACCTTACCAAATAAACTCTTCCATAGAAGAACCTTTTTTATTTGAACATAAATTTCCTCATGTTATAAACTATTTATGGTCTCTTTTCATGAAATACTCTTTTCAACCAAAATCTATAAAAGTTAAATCATAAACTTGGCTAGAAGCCATAAGTTGAACATTTACTCCACATAATATAACAATAACCCCTTCGTAGTTTCAAAACATAGATTGTATCATCATTTTACAAAAATGGTAAGAAACCCTAAAATCTCCTAAACCCCAAGTTAGGTCAAAACTCATCAACAATGAAAATGTTAAGCAAGGAGAAGTTTAGAAGTTAAAAGATGCATTTTGATGTGTATAAGGTTTAGTAAAAGAGAAGTATGAACTCACCAAGTGGGTTTTGAAGAAAACCCAAAACCCTAGGTTTTGACTCTTGGAGAAGATGAAGATGGAGGTGAAGCTTTCAAATACCGAATCCTTGGATGGTGCACTTACACTAGCAATAAATGGTGAGGAAGATGGTTGGACCAAACCCTAAGTGAAGTAAATGAAGAGGGAGGGTTTTGAGAGAGAAAATTGTGAGATAGAAATGAGAAGTAAATGAATTTTGGGGAAAAATCTCATTTAACCCGTGTTGTTTCCTCTGATGCCAAGCACGACCCGTTCCACTTTTGTGAAGAAAAGGGCACGACCCGTGCCAAAGATTATGTGTCTAGGCACGACCCGTGCCAAAATACTGAGGAACGGCGCACGGGCCGTGCGCCCTGCAGACCAGAATATATGCCCTTTTATTCCTTTCTTTCTTCTTCTTCAACGACTTCTCTCAAAGAAACCCTAAAAAGAATATAGAGAGATACGAGGGGGTTTTCATAAGATTGAAATTTCAAGGTGTTACATCGTCAATCTTTCAACTATCACCCAAATCGCGTCATGCCCTCGAAGTGTTCTTGGTAGATTAGTGATAAAATCCATTGTCACTCGATCCCATTTCCACAGCGGAATTTCTAACTGTTGCAACTCTCTCGATGGTCTTTGATGTTCGGCCTTAACTTGCAAACATCTCAAACCCTTTTCCACATATTGACCAATCGATCTCTTCATTCCCGACCACCAATATTTTTCTCTCAAGTCTCTATACATCTTTTCATTACCATGATGTATCGAATACCTAGTTTTGTGTGCTTCGTCTAGTATTATCTCTCTTATATTCCCTTGTTGGGGAATCCATATTCTACCATTGCATCTTCGGATCCCATCAGTATCTTCTGTTAGCAACTTGATCTGCCTGACCATTCTTTCCATCCTAATATTTTTTTTCTTG
Source organism: Arctium minus (assembly GCA_954870635.1). Taxonomy (NCBI): domain Eukaryota; kingdom Viridiplantae; phylum Streptophyta; class Magnoliopsida; order Asterales; family Asteraceae; genus Arctium; species Arctium minus. The sequence goes on along the minus strand of OX941090.1, from coordinate 20,928,440 downwards.
AAGATCTTTTTCTTGCGCAGTCTAAATGTGTTCCAATAGATCAACCTTAACATCTATTCTCATTGCACGAACCCGAATTGGTTCAAATATTTATTTTCTACTAAGGGCATCTGCAACTACGTTAGCTTTGCCAGGATGATAATGTATATCACAATCATAGTCTTTTAGTAACTCCAACCATCTTCGTTGGCGCACGTTAACTCCCTTTGATCAAACAAGTATTTCAAGATCTTATGATCAGTGTATAATACACATCTAGTACCATATAGATAATGTCTCCATATCTTTAGTGTAAACACTACTGCAGCAAGCTCCAAATCATGATTTGGGTATCTTTTCTCATGTTCCTTTAGATGTCTTGACGCATATGCTATCACCTTGTCGCGCTGCATCAAAACACATCCTAACCCTTGCTTTGACACGTCACTATAAACAACAAAGTCTTATGTCCCTTCTGGCAAGGACAAAATTGGTGCACTCACTAACCTTTCTTTCAATATTTCAAACGCTTCTTCTTGTTTCGATCCACATTCGAACCTCCAAGATTTCCTTGTCGGCATTGTTAATGATGAAGCTATCCTTGAGAAGTCTTGTATAAACCTTCTCTAGTACCCAGCCAACCCTAGAAAACTTCGTATTTCTGAAGGTGTCCTTGGAGGTTCCCACTTTAACACAGCTTCAACCTTAGCCGGATCTACTTTCATTCCGTCTGCATTTACGACATGGCCTAGAAACTGCACTTCTAGTAACCAAAACTCACATTTTGAGAAATTTGCGCATTTCTTCTCTCTTCTTAGCAATTGTAATACATCTCTCAAATGTTGCTCATGCTCAGTTTGACTCTTCGAGTAAATTAAAATGTCATCAATAAATACAATTACGAATTTGTTCAAGTACGACCTGCATACCCTAAATGATATAACCAAAAATTCATAGTGATCGTATCTCGTTCTAAAGGTTGTTTTTGACACATCCTCTTCTCGTACTTTCAATTGGTGATACCCAGACCTTAAATCGATCTTTGAAAAATAATATGCCCCTTCGAGTTGATCAAACAGGTCATCAATTCTCGGCAATAGGTACCGATTCTTAAATGTAACTTTGTTTAGATCCTGATAGTCAATGCACATCCGCATTGTCTCATCCTTCTTTTTCACAAACAAGATAGGAGCTCCCCAGGGTGAAGAACTCGGACGTATAAATACTTTGTTCATTAACTCTTGAAGTTGTTTCATTAGCTCCTCCATTTCTGTTGGAGCTAAGCGATAGGGAGTTCTAGAAATTGGCACCGCACCTGGCATAAGATCTATTCGGAATTCCATACTGCGGTCTGGTGGAAGTCCTGGTAAATATTCTGGGAAAACATCGGGATACTTATTCATTATTGGCACGTCTTCAATCCTTGCCTCTTGTTCCGTAGTCATTGCATATGCCAAGTAGGCAATGTAACCTTTCCTTAGGTATTTACTTGCTTTTATCACTGAGATAATGTTAATCCCATCGCTCTTTCTATACCCATATATGCAAATCAATTCACCATTCGGAGTTTGAATTCTGATTTTCTTTTTATTGCATTGAATTTGGGCTTGATTTTCTACTAACTAGTCCATCCCTAGGACAACATTGAATTCCCCTAATTGCATAGGTAATAACTTAAGAGGAAGCTCTCTGCCATCTAATTTGATCGTGCAACCTTCAATAATCTCATCAATTCTTATTTGTCCCCTATTAGTTGTTTCTACCACAAAGGTTCTATCTAGCTTTTTGGCCTCTTTATTCAGATAGTGACAAAATGTAGTAGAAATGAAACTTCTATTTGCACTTGAATCAAATAGAACATACACGTATACATTATTGATGGGAAACATACCTGATACCACGTCCGGAATCCCTTTTGCCTCATCCATAGTCATTGTATATGCTCTAGCTCTTGCTCGGGGTATCTCTTTTCTTTTGTCACCACTCTTTTATGTTCTTCCTCCAGTCAATCTAAGATTATTGGTAGGGCCTTTTTGTAGCTTTGGACAGTTGGTCCTCACGTGTCCTGACATCCCGCATTCGTAACAAGATCAACTCTTAGTGAAATCTGTAATTGTATGCCCCGGTTTTCCGCATCGATAACAAGTCATGTTGTCGTACCTACACTCTCCCAGATTCTTCTTGTTACACTTGTTGCATGTGGGATAGCTTCTTTCATCCCCCCCTCTTTTTAAAACTAGGACCAGATTTCTCATGCTTAGTTCCCTTGCTTGAGCTTTCCCATTTCCTCTTCACTTCAATCCTGGTCTCGGCAGCTTTGATGCTACTCTTCTCTCCTATTTTAGCCATCTCGACAGTTTGCACAAAGGTTGTAGGGTTGGTCATCTCTACATATCGCCTAATGTCTGTCTTCAGGCCATCCACAAAACGGTCGACTTTTCGTTGCTCAGTTGAGACTTGATGAGTCGCAAATCTTGATTTCTCAGTGAATTTATTAACATACTCTTACACCGAATCATTTCCTTGCTCCAATTTTAGAAATTCACCTTCTAGTCTTTTTACCTCAGTTCTCGAGCAATATTTTTATGTCAATAATTCTTTTAGTTGCTCCCACAACATTGTTATTGCATTTGTGTTGCCTCATATAGCTTTCTTGGTATTCCACCAATCCATGGCTGCATCGGTGAATGTAGTAGTTGCAAATTTTACTTGTTGATCCGGAGTGCATTCACAAATCTCAATTTTGTCGATCCAGTTTATCAGAGCAATTGGGCATTCATCTCCTTTGAATTCCTTGGGGCGTGTGCTATTGAACGTCTTAAAGTTGCATCCCTTCTTTCCAGAACTCCCAACATTGACTTCAGTTTCTTTATAAGGGATCTCTTCATCATGACCATGGTTTTGTGCGCCTATAACATTTGCCAGAATTGTTGGCAAGGTGTCCTACAAAATCTGAGCTACCTTGTCTGCCAGCTCACCCTCAGTTATCGGTCTATCACCTCGACCCGTGCCTCGTCCCCTACTACGAACCCTACCTGGCGTTGAGCTTTCTTGCATAGATGGGGCATCCCCTCGATCTCGACCTCGACCTTGGCCTCGGCTAGTGGTAGTGCTCGGCTGTACAGCAGGATTTGGTTCCATGCTTTCAGTGTTCATTGGAATTGTGCATCTCAACATCTTATTGAAATGGTAATCAAGGTTATATCTTATTACATAATTACATCACAATCATACTTTTGAATCAGTACAATCATTTATTTTATAAACCAAAACATTATTCACGTATGACTAAATCAATCAAGCATCATGTACACTAATTGTAAATAAAATCCCAAACAGCCTCAAAGGTCAAAGTAAATTCTTATATATATATATATATATATATATATATAGAGAGAGAGAGAGAGAGAGAGAGGTGGGTTCAAACGAGAACGGTGCCTATTTAAAAGAATACGAGAATAATTCTGGACCAATCATTTTATTATATAATACCTTAAATAAAACTTTCTAAAAAATCACCCAAAAGGGCATATATGTCATTTGTTTTATACATAATATAAATGGAAACTCATTTATTTAAATATAGATTAAATAATAATAAATTTAATTAAGGTATTTATTTTATGATTTAAGCATTATTAATTTTTTATTTATTTACTTATTATTTTTTACAATATTAAAATAAGTGTGATTTAGTTTTTCATTCTAAATATTCATTTTTATAGAATTAGTTTATTTAGTAAAAAAAATTTCAATTTTCGTCAAAAATCACATGTGATATCCACAATTAATCGACATTTTTTTTCATAAAAAGGATTCGTTAATTTTCATCAATGTATCATAATTGATATTGATCATAATAGGAAAAAAATGTAAGTTATTTGCAACATTACAAATGATATGTTAAATTATGAATTACGTTTTGAAATATATGTGATCTTATACATTTTAAATATATTTTGCTACATATTGTTAGCTAGTAATTTTGTACATATTTTATCTATTAATATAATATGTTTTGCATCTTAGTTTAGCTTAAATTATGCATTTTTAGCTTAAATCGCATTGCATCCATCATTCGTTCCGTGTTCAGGTCATATTCGGAAAACTTACGACTTTATTCAAATTTAAGGTTAATTTGATATCACTCGGTTCGGTTACAATGGATGTCGAATAATGTAAAGGAAGCTAGTATTGTATCTCTTTCTTGTTTATGTTCTTAATTCATAAATATATGTAGAAATGTTGTTTGATATTTTCCTCTATATTTTCTGTTATATATTAGTATCTAGTATATATATATATATATATATTTTGTTTAGTTTCTTAATTAATAAAAGTCGTTTTTAGTTCTTTTCACATATAAGATTGTGTGGTGATAATCAGCAGTTGTATTGAGAAATTGGTTAACTCGAAGTTAAACGATACGGTTATCGAAAGTTGATTTTACGGTTCATCACCAACGGAAGTTGGGTTGTGATCGGAGACCGACTTTTCGATAACCATTATTCAACAAATCAAATTATAAACGGAAGTTTGAATTTGGCTTTTGGTCGATTAACCAACGATTCTAAAATTATCATGGAAATAGATAAAAGTAGGAATCGGGGAAATTGTTTTATCAAAACTTAATGCTTCTAGTTAAGTCGGAAGTCATGGAAATAGTCAACCGCTTAACTAGGAAGGTTTATTTCAACCTTGGAAGAGGGTCTTAAATGTTTTTAGAAAGATAAACCTCTACCTTGATATAACTGTTGAGTGTCACCACTTCCATCTTGTTTTTATGTCTTAGTTTAATATATGTCGTAATTAATCTTCTACTGTAATTTTCATAGTTTTTGTTATAAATAGTTAAAGTATTTTTTATGTATTTATGTTTTATATTTGTATTTTGATTTATAAGTTAATCCTTAGTTTAGAAAAACCTCCATCAAAGTTATGATCCCATAGCTAGTTCATAATCTATAGCAGGATTAGTACTTAAACCACTGCTCCCTGTGATCGACCCGTATGCTACGCAACCCGTACGCTTGCGGTTAAAATATAAAACACATCACATATCACATATGATTTTGTTTTTTATTATTTTCTTTTTTAAATTTTAATTTAAATAATTGTTTTTCAAATTTTAAATCACATATGATTAGAAAAACATTTTAAAAAATGTTAATTCATTATGAATCACATATGATTAGGAAAACATTTTGAAAAAAAAGTTAATTCATTATGAATTACATGTGATTTTGATAACAAAAAGGTTAATATTACAATTGATATGTGTAAATTATGAATTACGTTTTGAAGTACATGTGATCTTATACATTTTAAATGCATTTTACTACACATCACATATGATTATGTTTTTATTATCTTTCTTTTTTAATTTTTAATTTGAATAATTGTTTTTCAAATTTTAAATCACATATGATTAGAAAAACATTTTGAAAAAAGTTAATTCATTATGAATCAAATATGATTAGGAAAACATTTTGAAAAAAAAAAGGTTAATTTATTATGAATCACATGTGATTTTGATAACAAATTATGAATTACGTTTTGAACTACAAGTGATCCTATACATTTTAAAATGTGTTTTGTATAAATCACATTATGTTTTCATTATTTTTCTTTTTTAATGTTTAATTTAAATTATTATTTTTCAAATTTTAAATCACATATGATTAGAAAAATATTTTTAAAAAAATTAATTCATTCTGAATCACAAGTGATTTTGATGAAAGTTGTATTTTTTTTAATATTACTTTAAATAAAAAAATGAACTATTTAAATGAAAATTAAATACCGTTAATTTAAATGAATTAAATAAAAAAAATTAGTAAATAGAAAATTAAATTATATTAATTTCATAAATATGGTAAAAGTAGAATTTTAAATAAATACCTAAAATAACTTTTATATAACTAAATTACTTTTATACCCTTATTTATTTATTTTTATAATTAATTATTTAAGGTATTATTTAATGAAATGATTGACCTACAATTATTCTCTTATTCTTTTAAATAGATATCATTCTCGTATGATCCTCCCTCTCTATATATATATATATAAACAAAAGACCAAATAACTAATTTATCCAAATCAAACATGTGCATGCTTCCTAAATATCACAGGCTTTAGAAATTCTCTTGATTTAATTAATGCTACCATCATAACCTATATGAATATAGAGGGAGGTTAAAGGGAAAACCTTAAAAAAATGGAAAACTGAAGAACACTCTGGTAGTCATTCATCTGGACGGTATACACTTGTGCATACAAGTAATTTATAACATGCACACGTGCATATGTACAAGTGCATAATATGCACATGTGCATAAAAATCATATATATATATATATATATATATGGTTAGGTTCTTTTGTTAACCTTAGTTTTGTTGTTAACTATACCAAACTAATCTAAATCATCAATCTTAACAATGGATGGTTGAGATTAAAACTAGATTTTTAATTAATAAAATAGGTTTTATTTATTAAATAGATATGTGAACATTTGTGGTTAAGGGTAGTTTGGGGATTAAAACATTCATTCTTTTAAAACCCATTAAAAAGACTCATTAATGTTTCCTTACACCACAATTTGTAACTGACGAACATTCATGGCGGAAGGGTAGAAATTCAAAATTAAAGATGAACATATGTGTTTTATGCAATGTTTTATGTTTGTAAGGTGTTCATCGATGTTTCCATCTATCAATGTTTGTAAGATGAACATATGTGTTCATCTCTATAAAATTAAAATAAATACCGGATAAATTTCAGGGATGTTGCGTTCATTTCAGGGATGTTCATCTCTATCGATTTTCATCGTTGTTGCGTTCATTTCAGGGATGTTTATGTGTTTTCTGAATTAAAATGAATATCGGATAAATATTTTGAAAACAACGACTATACGATTTTAACAAATATATGAACGCGAAGACTTTGGTAATATTGATATGATTTCAAAAATATGTTGAAAATGGAAAAAAATAATGCAATCGTAACATACAATATAATTATGAAAGTTTTATTTTTGTAACCCCCAATAAAATTAATGAAATATTGGTTACTTACAAAATGACGTTTCTACCCTTTTACATTAAATATATACACAAATTAAACAACCAACCTTACATTTCTATTGGTTGAGCAAGTTCATAAAATTAACAAGAAATAGATGGTTTACAAATGATCCTTGCTATATATATATATATATATATATATATATATATATATATATATATATATATATATATTCTTAATGTTAACATATCGTCACCAAAAATGGGTATCTAATCTTACTTCTATAAACACCAAATAACATAAATTTACGGTTTAAGTTTAGACTACTACTAACCTAATTCACTTAAATCTAGGCTCTTATACCAACTTGTCACAACCCATTTTCAAGAATTGTGACGACTTAACAATAATAACATAATCCAATTAAAACATAACCTAAAATCTTAAACATAACAGCGGAAGTCTTAATGTTAAATACTTAATGTACTAAAATAAATAAACATCGTCTAATGGCACTCAATTATGAAAGAAAAAAAACGAGCGGTATCCAACTAATTTTCTCCTTTCCCTTTGAGCCTTTAGCTTTATCAGATCCTGAGACACATGCTTGGGTCAGCTTTACGCTTAGTGAATTCATGGTTTAACCAAGACATCATCAAAATAAAAAATGGGCTATAACAGTTGGAACAAGAGGTCAATATTTAATCCAGTAATTTATGGACTTCCAGATCATGCATGTTAGCCCAAACCCAAAACTTAGCCCAAGTCTCATAGCTTTATCATCTTCTTTCTCTAATTACAAAACTGCAGTACCATCGCCATGGATTTATATATATATATATATATATTCCCTTTCCTTCTAAATAACTAAAAGATTTTTTGTCGCTTTTCCTCATTCTTTTTGCGTTAAAACTGTAACATCCCATACTAGTTATATTCGCTTAAACATATACAGAGCAACTAAGTAAACTTTACAGCAAAATAATACTAGTTATTGACAACCGGACATTAAGGTATATATATATATACATATATATATACAATTCCAAAAGTAACTATTCACAAAATAAGGTTGTCCAGTAAGCCAGTCTTCAAAATGTTCATTCTTGGTCTCTCAACCCGAATAATCCCCAAGTCTGTCTCTAGAACCTGCCACGGAATAACAAACGTGGCTGAGCAATAACTCAGTGAACAGATCAATGAAATCAACAATAAACAATATAGGGTAAGTACAAATTATCCTTGTAATGAGGAAACGATAAAATAAATCAATCGAATATCACAAAGATATAACAAAGGGGTTCACGTAATCACCCGTTCCGTGTTTCGTGTTATTCAAGTTCACATAAATCACCCGAATACACTAAACCCGTTGTTCCTAAAGAATGTACAGTTCTATGGGCATAAATGAGAACTAGCGGTGTGGGCACGACACCCACTAGCCCTCGACTACTATTAAAGCAGTCCTAGTTCTGTTCTGTTCCTAGGATATCCATTGGCCCCTATGGCCGGATCAGGGCCAGCGCACTTTCCACGCATACACAAGGACGCCATAGTGATTATAGCCACCATGGAAGCATCACAAAGTCGATGCCCCGACGTGCCCTGACTAAGTGTCTTGGTAAAGGATCACAACATATGTGATCTAACCGGATCACAAAGATATAACAACAATCAATGAACAATGTCAATATGGATTGACTCTATCTAGTCGTGCCATTCTCAATTTGATAATATCACGGTCATTGGACCGATTCAACAAACCATATATATCACATTCCATTCGCGCCTCAGCATTCAGAGTAAAACTCAAGAACCGGGTCAATGGTCCCTATTAGGGGCAGCAGACTATGGAACAGTCCAAAGTCGTGCTCAACTAATGGAACACCAAATGGAATTCAACAAAGGAACGACACGATGAAAATGCAAGAAACAACACATTTGAGATCTTTTCGAACCTCAAGTTTACTTTTCGGTAAATCAAATTTGAATGGAATGACCCTCCACAAAAGGTCACTCCCGTTCCAAGAAGATAAGAGATCCGTACCTTTATATAGTCGATATAACCAAAATACGATGCCCAAATGCCAAAGTGTCCAAAATCCTTGCTAGTCGAATTTTCCTATCACAAGTAATATATATACACTTAGAATTATACAATGATTTCGTATATTTGTTTGATCTCTTTATCCTATTGGTACCCTTTTATTAGCTTATGTTAACTTTATTTCCACCTTATATGCTTATAGTTCAATGCTAGTGTTTATGAAATTGTGCAAAAGGACTTGAACAAAACAACCAAAATATTGCAAAAGAAAGTTCACCTACACATTTCAGCTTTTGTCCATCTCTGTGTTGGACATATTACTCATACATAGGAGCTTAATTTGGTGATATTGTCTAAACTAAAGTTGTACCTATGCCTCTTAGGAATCCAAGCGCACTAGATTCATGTTGTTTGAAGCTATTATCGATTTTATATGAATTTTGCACTAACAGTGTGCAAATCTCAAGTTTACAGAGACCAGCTACTGTAATTTGGTATTTTGGCACACTTAAGCTCGAAATTAGGTTTTGGAATCTTCATAACAATTGTTCTAGACACACTAAGGTTTCCAACACATATCACACACCTCATTTGGATCAATGGTTAATTTTATACACATTTTAAAAGTAACCTGCAGATTTGGGTTTGTTCCAACAGCATCATTTTTAACTATTTCAAGATATCTACACTACCATTTTGATTTAATAACCATTCTAAACTATCTATGAACCAATTTGAAGTAATTTTATTTTGTTTTCACAGCCTTGAACATCACATAATTAAAAGTTCACTAGAATTTTAGGTTACCAAACATGTAATGAAGGATTTACAAACTTCTTACCTTAAGGATGGTTACAAAATCTTCAAAATGTAGATTCCTTTAATCCCTTACTAGCTCCAGCCCCTAATCAACAAAAACACACACAAATTTAGCATGGATCTTCCTCAAATAACCTAGATTTCAAAATTACAAGCTTACCTAATAGTTACCTTCAAGATTTAGCTTCAAAATCATCAATTTCTCATCATTTCATCAAAGTTTGGAGGTCTAATTTCATGGGATAGGTTTGGTTCTAAGGTTTCAAGAAGAAAACGTTGAAGAAGAAGAAGAAGAAGAAGAAGAAGAAGAAGAAGAAGAAGAAGAAGATATAATTTGATTATGATTTCTTTTATTTTCATAATTTGTTTTTATATTTTTCAATTATTCACTTTAAGTCCCTCAAGTTTCATAAGTTGCATATTTACCATGATTAGTCAATTCTTTTACATTTTGGTTTAAATTAAGTTTCACTTGTCCATGTTTAACCCGTATGATGGCCATGTTTGACAAGTTAGTTCGGTTTAAGTCCATATGCTATATGTACAAGCATACAAAGCAATGACCAACTCCAAACACTAACTTTTCACTTAAGGTTCGATATGAAAGTCCGGTTATTATAAAAACTTTAGTAACACATTACTCAGGGGGCGTTTGGTTCGTTTTAAGGAATGAAAATGAAAATGGGAATGAATATGTCAAGGGGAATGAATATATACATTGTATTACATTCCATTGAATTACATTGTTGATGTTTGGTTAGTGAAAAACGTTCAGTAGTAATAAGGGTGTCTTTGTTTCTTTCATGAAAAAATCAAGGAACTTCTCCAAATGGAACAATTTGTTCCTCCATAGCCCTAACAAAAATTGAAGAAGATGAAAACATGAGACGAAAAATATCCATTTCAAAATCAAAATCTGGAACAAAATATGTTCTTAACCCTAACAAAAATTACACGGATATGAAGAAAATCCATTTCGAAATCAAAATCTGAAACAAAGGATGTTCCTAACCCTAACAAAAAATCAAACAAATGAAGAATAGAGACGAAGGAAATCCATCTCGAAATCAAAATCTGGTAACAAAATAGATGAATAATAGAGATGAAGAAGAAGATGAATAGACCATAGATGCTTTGCAGATCGAAGATGAAGAAGATGAACAAATCGATTTTTGGTTTGAAACAAATCGAAGACGCTTTGCAGATCGAAGGTGAAGAAGAAGATAAACATGTCGGTCTTTGGTGTTGAACAGGTCGAAGATGTGTTTTTGTGATGAACGGGTCGGTTTTTGATGAACATATCAGAGATGCTTTTGCTAATTTGATCTACTAAGCATGTTCTCCATTATTGGTTCTTGGTTTTGATTTGCTTCTCTGCAATTTGAGGCGTCATTTTTGGAGAGATTTTTTTGATTGCTTTCTATTCCCCCCAATTCGGGGAGGAATGAAATTTACCATAATCTATTATAATCATTGATTATATAATCTAAACCCAACATCATCTTTCATTCCATTTTCATTCCCTTATTTAAACCAAACATCATCAATTATTATAATATCCATTCATTACCTCTTAATACCCCCAACCAAACACCCCCTCAATTTATTGGAACAAAATCAAGTTTCAAATCGAACTAGGGGCTTTAATTTTGGAATAAAATAATTTTGAGTTTTTCACCCTTACACACCGTTACCGACAATTTGGCCAAAACCGATGCCATTAGGCCATTGCTATGGCCAGAAACTAACTCCCCAAAAATTTTACAATACAAGACGATCACCAAAGAACTAGAAAACGAAACGTTAATGCATTACTAACCTCGAATATGACGACAAAGCCTCGAAAAGCCCTAGCCCTTTGACGGTAGAAATTTGTTTAGCCTCTTCTCTCTTCTTGTTAGTTTCTTAGGGTATTCAAGAGAGTCTTATTGGAGAGAATAGATTAAGGGGTGATCCTTGCTTAATATTTGCATAATTTGATTTTCATGGGCTTATCTAGGGGTGTTAACGAGTCAAGTCGAGCTAAGCAGTGTTTGAGCTCGACTCGTGAATGTAATGTTATGCTTGAGCTCGAGCTCGAATTATTCTCCCAAATTGTGTCCAAGCTCGACTCGATTGTTTTATTAATGTTCGAACTCGAGCTCGAAGCTCGTTTAAGCTTGTTTATTTTGGCAAAAATTTCGAGTTTTCTAAGCTCGTTTATGAGCTCGATTAACAACTCGCCCTCGAGCTCGATTAGCTCGATTAACAACTCGATTTTATGTTTTGGCAAACTCATTTAACAACTCGAGCTCGAGCTCGATTGGCTCGTTTAACAACTCGAAATTCAACACAAAGAAAATAACATGATAAATAGCACTTCAATATCCAAAACTAAGAAAATTGAAATTGAAATACAATGTCTGAAAATAAATTACAATCTCTCATGAGTCAAAACATTATGAAATTTTCACCTTCTAGATATCATCCAAAAAAAGTATTTCAATACGTCTTTAACCTGGGAATACTACCAAAAAAAAGAAAAGCTCCTAAATCTTTGATGAAGTCTTTAACCTGGGAATACTACCTTTGATGAAGTCGAATAAGGCAGCAAATAAGCATAGCAGGAATAGTAGACCTGAATTTTAAAAACAAACTTTAGAAAATAAACATTGTCCATCCATCTTTAGTTTAACTACTAAAAAAAGATTAAAAAGAAATACTACCAAGTAAGGTCTTCATGTACCAAGAACATCAACCAAACATGTCTCTTGTAATTGGTTTTCTTTCTACAAATAAAGGTAAACAAATTAACTTCGAAAAAAGTTAAAGAACGATAAATAATGAACTTATTAAAATTATCACCTTGTTTTTCTTTTTAACACCATGAAGCTTATGAACCCAATCTCCTCCATAAATCAAAGCTTGTACAATTTTCGGATTCAACGAGACACGATATTTATCAATCACTCGACTCCGGTGCTAAAAGTAGCTTCAGATGCCACCGTTGTGATAGGAATAGCTAGAATCTCAGCTACCATCTTTGACAAGATCCGAAATTTTGTCTCATGAGATCTCCACCAATCAAGAATATTAAATGTTGTAGTTGAATCATCATCACAAAGGTAACATCCCTCTTCTAAGTATGCATCTAAATCAGATTTTCCCGAATTATAGCTTTCAACTTGCTTCATACGAGAATAAAATGTCGACAATCCTCGTTTTTTAGTAGTACACTCATTGTGACTTCTTGACTCGAAAGGATTGATGAATCTATCGATGATGTTTCATGTCTTACACACAACGAAGAAACATACTCATTTTAAATGAGCTTTCTATCGGGCAAATGAAGTTGTTTTGCAACTTGAGAAAATGTCTTTAATCTCAAGTCACTAGTTTTTACGAAGTTCACACTAGCACGAATCTTATCTACTATAGCTTTGATTTCTGACAACCCATCTTGCACCATAAGATTCAAAATATGTGCACAACACCTAACATGAAAAAACGTTGCCCCTACAAGAAAATTTCCCAAGTCTAGAAAAATGGTCTCTTAAAACTCTGATAGCAGAATCATTTAATGAAACATTATCTACAGAGATAGTCATAACTTTGCCCTCTATTTCCCATTCCCTTAGACATTTCAATAAAGAATCGGCAATTTCAATACCATGTCTAGGTGGAGGAATATGCAAAAAACTCAAAACTCTTTTTTGTAACTTCCAATCAGAATCAACAAAATGGCATGTAATGACCATGTACTCAGTATCTTGGTTTTTAGACTTCCATAAATCTGTGGTCAAACTAACTTTGTTAACCCCTTCTAAAAGACTTTAATTTTTTTTTCTCAAGCTCATAAACAGACATACAATCATTTTTTACTGTATGCCTACTTATTTTTTCGAATTGAGGTACCATACTTTTGAAAACTAAGTTCAGACCTTCTTCTTCAACAATGGTAAATGGATTATCATGCATAAGAACCCAATGAGCAATCAATTCTCTAGTAATAGTCGGATCATATTTACCGTTACTAAGAATTGGGAGAAAAGTTTCTTGAAGCTCACCTGTATCGGAGACTGGCTGAAAGTTAAGCAATCGTTGTTTATTCACAGCAAGCCTCTTCGCTTTACAAGCTTGCAAATGCCTTTTTAATTTTGTTGTAGTCACCGTAGAACTTACAACAAAAAATTCTTTACAGTGTATGCATTGTATCCTTCTCCTTTTATCAGTCGTCACTTCAATCATATCTTTCTAGACTTCAGACTTCTTTACTTTTTTCCTTTTATTGAATTGATGTTCCTCCTCCACATTTTGGTTTGTAGTTGAATCAATTTCAACTTGAATGTTGGAATCAGATCACTTGTAGTAGCTGCTACAGGAACTTGATCCTTTGACAAAACCATTAATCTGTCCAAGAAATCAAATTATTATTTTATTAAAATTTATTCATTAATCTGTTTTCAACACATATATAGACCCAAATTATTGTTTTATTAAAATTGATAAGGCCTTGACACAGGATAATTGGATTGCAAAAGCATTGCTTTGTTTCAGTTCAACTCTTTTATGTTGTTTAGTGCATCCAGCTAAAACATAACCAGGTTAACTAAAATGTATTTAACAACAAATAAAATAACAAACATACTTTTTGCAGAAAATCATTGTATTCTAGAGTTTCAAGGTTATGCAATAATTCCACTAAAAGGCTTATAGAATCCTTCTGCAATGCAGGCACCAGACACCTATTTGAACTTCCTATATAGTGGATGGCATTAAGGGAAAGACCATATATAGTGGATGTCATCAAAATGTTATCTAAATAATTGTTTCTCAAAGTAAAACTTACCTTGCCGATTAGATAAGTAATTGGATAACAAATTCATCAAAATGTTATCTAAATAATTGCTTCTCAAACAAAATTTGCTCCAATAGCAAGTCCAGACATACAAATCGATTAATAGACTAAACAAAACGATAACACGTGTCGATTAACAGATATACAAATCGATAACCCAAATCGATTAACAAGCTAAACAAATCGATAACCAAAATCGATTTACAGATATACAAATCGATTAACCCAAATCGATTAACAGACTAAACAAAATCTAGGGTTTAAGTATCTTGATAAATTCAAACCTGGAAAGCTAATCAACGAAGAAAAACCTGAAGCGAAGGTTGACGGTAAAGTTCAAAGGTTGAAGAGAGTAGGAGAATCACCGTATGTGAGTTCAAAGGTTGAAGAGAAGCTTCAATCGAGTTGAGTGGTGGTTTGGTGGAACCGTGGACGTCCTGAAGTAGAAGCATCATTTCAACTCTATCGTTGCTTTGAAGAAACAAGAAAGTAACCTCCCGGAGAATATGAATAGTCATCTACTCATCTGATCTTTTAAATGTTTAATAATTAGTAGATTGGTACATAACTACATATTATATAGATTAAATCTCAGACTTTAATCAAAACAACCACTTAGATTAGTGGTAGGAGTTATGTGTATTTATACTTTAGGTCTCGATTTCGAATCTTGTTGGTATCAATTTTTTTATTTTAAACATTCAATTTCAATCATAATGTTTTATGAATAACTATAACTCGAAAATCACATGTAGGCTCGACTCGACTCGAAAAAGTTAATCGAGTTCTCGAACGAGCCGAGTCGAGTGTTGGCTTTATGGAGCTCGGCTCGTTAACTTAAACGAGCATTATTTTGCGACGGAGCTCGGCTCAAGCTCGAGAAATACTAAGCTCGAGCTCGATATAAACGAGCTCGAGTAGCTCGTTAAAAGCTCGACTCGTTAACACCCCTAGGCTTATCCCTAAAAAGGGGAAACTAATCACAATCCAACAGAAAAACCCATTTTCTAATTTACAATTAGGCCCCCTCAACTTCTTTATAATATTCAACCAAGACTTACAAATTCTCTCTCTCTATTTTTTTTACCACGAGATTTCTAGAAAATACAACTATGTTTATATTTTTCTTCCTTTCAAAACATACACACTCACTCAAATATATATGTATATATATATATATATATATATATATATATATATATATATAGGGAGAGGTTCATTTGAGAAATGGTAAATATATGAGAAATGGTAAATATATGAGAAATAGAGAATTAATCTTAGTCATTCATCTGGTCAACATTTGCGGCTTTGACCGCGAAGCACCGGATAATTCCTTGTGTGGTCTATAAAAGGTAGAGGGGTAATTTCGTAAAATACACGGGATGAGTTCATATATGAATCTGTATGAATCACAAAGATTCATATATGAATCTGTTAATTAGTTCAACTGAGTCATATATGAATCTTTGTGATTCATACAAATTCATATATGAATCTTTGTGATTCACAAAGGTTCATATATGAATCTTTGTGATTCATACAGATTCATATATGAATCACAAAGGTTCATATATGAATCAGTTAAAAGAGTTCAGTTGTGAATTGCACTGGTTCATATATGAACATATAGTTCATATGTGAATTATACATGTTCATATATTAACACAGCCCGTGTGTTTTGTAAAATTTACGAAATTGTCCTTCTATTTTTGGGATAGCTGCAATTTTTGACCAGTCAAAGCCGCAACTTTTGACCGGTCAAAGCCGCAATATTTGACTAGTCAAATCCGATCTTGACCATATGAATGGCTATGATTACTTCTCTATTTCTCATATATTTACCATTTCTCAAATGAACCAAACACTATATATATATATAGGGAGAGGTTCATTTGAGAAATGGTAAATATATGAGAAATAGAGAAGTAATTTTAGCCATTCATCTGATCAACATTTGCGGCTTTGACCGCGAAGCACCGGATAATTCCTTGTGTGGTCTATAAAAGGTAGAGGGGTAATTTCGTAAAATACACGGGATGAGTTCATATATGAATCTGTATGAATCACAAGGATTCATATATGAATCTGTTAATTAGTTCAACTGATTCATATATGAATCTTTGTGATTCATATATGAATCACAAAGGTTCATATATGAATCTGTTAGTTCGTTCAACTGATTCATATATGAATCACAAAAGTTCATATATGAATCACTTAAAAGAGTTCAGTTGTGAATTGCATTGGTTCATATATGAACATATAGTTCATATGTGAATTATACATATTCATATATGAACACAGCCCGTGTGTTTTGTTAAATTTATGAAATTGTCCTTCTATTTTTGGGATAACCGCAACTTTTGACCGGTCAAAGCCGCAACTTTTGACCGGTCAAAGCCGCAACTTTTGACCGGTCAAAGCCGCAATATTTGACTAGTCAAATCCGATCTTGACCATATGAATGGCTAGGATTACTTCTCTATTTCTCATATATTTACCATTTCTCAAATGAACCAAACACTATATATATATATATATATATATATATATATATATATATATATATTCAACTATTTAAAAAAATCCTATTATAAAACGAGAATTCGTTTAAAAAAATTTGGGTGTTACATGTTGGTCGTTGAGCCTGTCAAACAAAGTCAATCAGTAATAATCCATCTCCATCGCCACAGTCCCAGTTGATTCAGGCAAAGCTACGATGAGAACCTCAAACTCCGTCAAAAGACAGATGGAGCCTCATATTTACAACCCTAATAAAAGAATAACTTGTGTCCGACGGGAGTAGTCGGAGATGGTGGCTGACGAACGATACATGTGGCATCGGTGTGTCTGAGTAGTTCTATGTAGTTGGTAGGATTCAAATTGGGTGTGGGGGTAGGAATCAGGAGCGGCGAGTGGGGTGGGGATTAGGGTTTAGCTAGGTTCTTTTTCTTTTTCAATACATAATTTATCTCTTTGAAAATAATGACGTGGTATAATTTTTCCTAATTTATATTTAAAAAATAAATAAATAATGACATGTTAGTAAAACCTTAATCCTAATCATTATTTACTAGAAACGTACTCGTGCAATGCAACGAGATACATCACGATTTTAATGTTTTATTTTATTTTTTTGTCGATTTACAGTACGATTTTGGATGATTTTGAGAAAGTGATAATGTTTTTGTTTATAAATTTGTTTAATTTAGGCTTAATAATATAATGTTTTTTATATAAAAAATAAGTATTTTGTTAGAATTCAATAATTATCTTATATATTTTAATGACATCTAGAAAAAATAATCAATTACATATTTAATAATATAATTAGAACAAAATTATAGTAATATAATATATTAATTAATAGTGATACATGAAAATGTCTGCATAAAAGGAAGGTCCTACACACACCAAATTGGTGGGTGTTAGAAGCCTCCAGTAGTAATATGTATCTTGTGTTTTGATACTTGTAAATTAAGATATTTTTAAAATCTTGCATAAAATGATGATATCTTGTGCTTAATAATTTGCATTTAAAAGTTTTTTATTCGTGCTTTATAATATAGTATAGATAGGTCATTAGGTAAATCATGTACTTAAATGTTTGAGTTATTACAACTTAGGTAAGGTTTTAAAATTATGTTACTCAAAATAGGAATTAAACCAAAGTACGTTGCATTTTCATGCAATTTGCCCTTGAAATTATTATCAAAACTTTTGGATACTAAATAAAAAATGGGCAGGTTTTGTACTATAAATTATGATTTTCTAATAATTTTTTAATAAAAAGGTAAATTACTGACGGATTATCGACGGATTAAATATTTTTATTTAATTTTAATTTTTTTAATTGACATTTTATCCGTCGCTAAATCGTAGGTAATCCGTCAGAAATGGTGTCCGTCGGTAATTGGAGGCCGTTGGTAATCCGTCGGTGAAAAGTTGGCCGTCGGAGATCCGTCGGAAATCCGTCGCTAATATCCGTCGGAAAGTCAATCGCCCACAAGATTTTAGCGACAGACTTTCACCGACAGATCTAACCAACTGTTTTGTAGTGATATACGGTTTGAAAGTTTTATAACTCGATTAGACATCAGGTTGCTTCGGGTTCAGTTATTTTGCGTTGGGTTTGGTTGATCGGATTGGTCGGGTTTTTGAGCACCCCATTCTATATATACATAAATTATCGTCTTTATCATCCAAGAAGTAGAAAGAGAGAAAAGTGATGATCCGACATGATTTAATCATCTACTGAATTTTGATAATTGAATCTAAATTGTTTAAAACAACGTGTGAATTATATAAAACTCTTAATTCATTAAAATAAAGTAGACAATTACAAAAAAGGATGATCCATATAATTATTGTAAAGTTAAAGTTTTGATAAAAATTAAAAACCTACAAGCAACAGGATTGCTTCTTCTATGGTTTTGGCATGGATATATAAAAAACCTACTACTCAATATATATACATAAAGATGAACATATAATTCAAGGAATAAAAACGAATAACGACATGATACACTTTAAAAAAAATCTCATCGTTCAATTTTATCTCCCACGATAAAAAACCTTACCGTTCGCATCTTCGTTCAAAATTCTCAAGACTTCCCTTGGAGGAACATGCCAAATTTGAGGCCTTTTCAACTGATGTCCGATCTGTGCAAGTTTATCAGCGAGTCTATTGCCTTCTCTATAAACATGGGTCACGAAACAATTTCTAAACTCGGGTAGAATTAAATTAATACAACTAACGCATTTTTGTACTTCATCACATTTGACATGCCTTTTCTGTGCTACTATCTCGACCAAAGTCTTGCAATCTCCTTCGAGCCATAGATCAGTGTAACCATTTTCAAGAACCAACTCAAGGCCTCGTTGAAGCGCTACAAATTCAGCAACGGTGCTATTAGTTTTCCCGATGGCTTCAGCATATCCCAATAAAAATTCGGCATTGTGATCCCTTACAACTCCTCCTATGCTTGATTTACCCGTCTTGCATTTGCATGATCCGTCGAAGTTCAATTTCGTCCATCCAATCTCGGGTTTTTCCCATGAAACCCTGATTTGTTCTTTATGCCAATTTCTAATAAATGCTCGGATCGGGCTTTGTGCTAACTTATAACTTTTATATGTCCTAAATATCGTCAACATGTTTGAAATGAAAACAAGTTTATGATGTACTAGAATATGAATCTACACACATAAAATCATACAACATATATTTTTAAAACCCTAATGTGAAAATGGTAGAGAAATTCGAAGAAAAACGTATGGAAAACATTGTTAACAATTTCGATGAACATAATGAATCTTTAGAGAATTGAACTTCGTAATGGGTTCTTGAAAACTTGGAGAATGGGACAAGAAAGGGAGATTCTGAATTCATATCAACAAGATAAGAGATTCTCATGAAGATTGATGGTTGATGGTTTTTCGGAGTTTCAAGAAGATATTATGGAGAAAATATAGGCAATTTTTGTATTCAGAAATGAGGACCCAACTTTTTGTCTATAAATAGTAACCATGGAGCCGTTAACCGATACAATTAACTGCCTTCATTCATCTGAAATTTTAAATAGATAACAACATAGTCCTTTTTTTTTTTTTAATTAAAGAAACATAGTCCTTTTATATAGAGAGAGAGGAAGGATCATGCGAGAAGTTAAACATTTTGCGAGAAGGCGAGAAGTGTTTAATCATATATGATTACACAGACTGTAGATGTGTTTAATCATATATGATTAAACGTCTATGTATTGCCAATATAACATGTGTTTAATCATATATGATTAAGCTTGTGTATCATATGTGATTAAACACTTCTCGCCTTCTCGCAAAATATTTAGCTTCTCGTTTAAACCTGCCCCTATATATATATATATATATATATATATATATATATATATATATATATATATATATATATATATATATATATATTGGAAGAATATTTTGCAACCCTTAAAAAGGTTGCAACCCTTGCAACCCACATCTTAACCGTTGGATTCATGATCGACGGTTATTTTATTTTTATTTTTCTATTTTTTTTAATTAAAAATATTGGTCTCATATCTATTGTAACCGCCGATTATGAATCCGACGGTTAAGATGTGGGTTGCAAGGTTTGCAACTTTTTTAAGGGTTGCAAATTAAACAACCCCTATATATATATATATATATATATATATATATATATATATATAGGGATAGTTTAATTTGCAACCCATGAAAATCTTACGACTCATGCAACCCACTTCTTAACCGTTGGATTAATGATTGACGGTTACAATACATGTGGGTCCAATATTTTCAATTAAAAAAATCAAAAAAATAAAAACAAAATAACCGTTTATCATGAATCCAACGGTTAAGATGTGGATTACATGGATTGTAAATTATCCTTGGATATATATATATATATATATATATATATATATATATATATATATAGTGGAAGGATATTTTGCAACCCTGAAAAATGTTGCAACCCTTACAACCCACATCTTAACCGTTGGATTCATGATCGACAGTTATTTTATTTTTCTGTTTTTTTAATTAAAAATATTGGGCCCCATATCTATTGTAACCACCGATCATGAATCCGACAGTTAAGATATGGGTTGCAAGGTTTGCAATCTTTTTAAGGATTGCAAATAAAACAACCCTTATATATATATACTATATTATAAAGATGACATAAAAAACTCTTAAAAACAAGTCTTAAAGCTTAATATACCGCTATTTAATGCTAATTACTTAAAAAACAGTCATAAAAGCTGTATGTACTACATTTAATGTTATTCATTAATTTTCAATCATTATCTCTAACCATTTTAATTTCCATAAAATCATTTCTCACTTTAACTCCCCTATAATAACTCTCAGCATATTTTAGATATAAAAAATCTAAAATATAATTAAAAAATCTTACAGAATATTTTATAAAAAAAATTATATTATTAAACCAAAATAAATTACATTATATTATTAAGTCTAAATTAAACAAAATTATATAAAAAAATCATTATCACTCTCTCACAACCATCCAAAATCGTAATGTAAATCGACAAAAAACAAAAAATAAAATGAAACATTAAAATCGTGATGTATCTAGCTGCATTGCACGAGTACACTTCTAGTATATATATAGGCCAAAGATAATTTGTAACCCATGCAAATCTTACAACCCTTGCAACCCACATTTTAACCGTTGGATTAGTGATAAGCGGTTATTTTATTTTTATTTTTATGTTTTTTTAATTGAAAATATTGGATCTACATCTATTGTAACCGTCGATCATGAATCCAACGGTTAAGATTTGGGTTGCATGGGTTGTAAGATTTATGTGGGTTGCAAATTAAACTACCCCTATATATATAGTGTATATACATACATATAATAAATAAGTAACTAGAAGGACATGCGTCGCCTTCTGATGAGCTCATTTTTTCATTTTCCCGTCTAAACATGTATCTAGACGCATTTTACATTATAAGTTCATTTAGCACATCCACATTCATTTCTCCCTAAATCTTTCCTTAATTCAATTTTTTTTAATTTATATCTTACATTTATTACCCTTTATAATTAGGTATGTAGTTTACTTTTAATCCCTTATTTTTTTATTTTTCATTTTAGACTCTTATCATATAAACATAAAATAATGTATATGAAATAAAATGCATTAAAAAACATTTTTATTTATTACAAAGTATACCATTGTAATCGCTTCGTCAATACTTTCGAAACGATTCCAATATTAAATATTTTTGGATTTAATTATATTATTAAATATCATAAATATATACGAATTAATGTGTCGTGATTAGTATGAGATTTGTTGAAATTAGTATGAGATTTGATACAAATAATCATTAAATTGTCTTAATTTTCTTTTGACTATTTCATATCAATTTTTACTTCAAAAGTTTTTTTTATAAAAACCTCATCCTCTTTAAATTTTTATACAAGAATTTTGATTTTTATCATGAAGTTTTATAAAATAACATTTTTAATTTTATTTTATTGACATTATGATATTTAGTATATATTTCTTATATATTAGCAATAGAACAAAGAATGTTGTATATAAAGAAGTATTTGCTAATTTATGATACGTGGTTCTTATTTTATTAATATTTTAACTATGTACTTTTCCATAATTTCATTTACGTTCTATTATTGTTTTATAAATTTTTAATATTTATTCATATTTTTTATTATTTTTTTGCAAAACATCATTTGTGAAAACTGTCTAAAACAAGGACATTTTGTAACAAGCTGCAAAAAAAACAACTCTGAAGGAAAAAAAGCTTGAAAAGGTAGTATCGTACTTTCGATGATCATTCATATCTGTAAGATAAGTTTTTTGGCATGATTTAATTTTTTTAAATCACCCCGTGTAATACACGGGGTCGAACCTAGTATATATATATAGAGAGAGAGAGAGAGAGGGACCTTCTTTTGTAAACTCATTTTATCTTATAAACTATGTAAACGAATCTAGGCCATCTATTATTTTGATCGACGATTGAAAAATTTCCGGATTTAAATTTATTTAAAAAAATAGGAAAATGGGTAGTTTGGGAATAGGTTTTAAACAATTTAAATTTAAATTTAATAATTAATTTGAATTTATCTAATTTGGTTATATCATCTCCTCAATTATCTCCAATTTTCCATATCTCCCTCACTCTCTCATCTCTCTCCATCCCACTCCGGCTACCTCCTCCCACTGGCTACGACCTCCTCCCATTGGCGACCTCCCCTCCCCCAATTCCGGCAAGTTTCATAACCTGTTTTTTCAAAATTTTCAAGTTTTTTAAGTTTAATAAACCATTGTTTGGAAATTTTCAAGTTTTTTAAGTTTCATAACTGTTTTTTCGAACAGTTTCATAAACCGTTGTTTGGAAATTTTCAAGTTTTTTAAATTTATAAACTGTTTTTTCGAAATTTTCAAATTTCATAAACGTTTTCATATTATTTTTTATTTTTTTTTAACGGCAAATTAACACATGCACACGTTCCCGGGGTATCCGGGCTCCCACTTAAGGGTGCCACCCGACTAATCCCCGTCGACCACGACCCAACCCAATTAAGGGTACCACTAAGTGGCAGACCCATGATCTCGATATCACAACATGCTCACCACAGGGTTCGAACCCGGGTAGTCAGGGATACCATCCACTGACCCCCCCAGGATGTTACCAAACCACTAGGCTACAACATGAAGGATAAACAGTTTCATATTATGTTTGTTGGATTTTTAAGTTTCATATATTTTATCCCATATGAATAATTTAAAATTTTCGAAATAAGCATGTGTTTTCGAAGTTTCATTTATTTTTCTCTCATATGAACACTACTACAGAAATATGTATTTTAAACGGTTGTTTTGGACATTTTTAAACGGTTTTAAAAAAACGTGTAAAATGTGTATTGTTTTACATGATCTGCTATACATAGGACTCGATCTCGGAACCACAGCCATGCAAACCCACGACACTTACCATTCCGCCACATCTTCTTCTGTGTTTATAGAAGCACATTTAATTCTTTTATTCGTTTTCTATCCAGCTTTGTACTCCCAACTTCAACTTCATATTCGGCCCAGATTTACTCCAAATTACCACAAACTCAAAACACGAACATTGTAGATCTGTGTGTTGGGTTTCCATATCATCTAGAATCACTCAAATCGGAGATCAAACGAGTGAGATATGATCAAAACACCATAGTTGCGCAAATCTGTCAAAAATTATCGTTTTGTTCTTTTTCGCTCCAAATTGTTCTGAACCTATCAAAATATAAAAACGCATTAATGTAGTTTGGTTTTACCATTATGGTGCATTAAAAAGAGATGACTGACAAGAAAATAAAGTGGAATTTAACGACCGATCATAATGATTGTTTAACAAATTGGAGCTAACATTGTGTTAATAAATTGGTATTATTAAACAATTAACATCAAAATTTGTCTATGAGCTTGCTTTGATTATCAACAATATTAACAAATCAACTACCATAACACCGTATATGTCTTTTCACTGAATTAGATTCATACCAACAGAAGAACCCAAAAAAAAACAGCAGCTTGGTTCCTAAAAAACTAAATACATATGAACCCTAAAAACAACAACTTGGAATAAGAAGAAATCCCCGAACCCTTAACAACAACGTGGAAATCAGGAAATCCACTAAGTACCGAAAATTCATGAAACATCCAACGAAATCAAACTTCAAAATCATGAAATCCAACGAAAATCAAACTTTGAAATCAAAAATCCATCAGAATTGAACACCTACAAGTCCCCAACAGATTTCAATAGATGGAATAAGATGAAATCCAATGAAGAATAAGATGATGTAGAAATTGATACCTTGAAATTGGTTAGGTTGAAATCGACACCTTAACAGGGGTGGAAGGAAGAGAAGATGAGGTTGTTTGGTTGGGAGATCGTACCTTGTATTGAGATGTTGATGAGGAAAGGAGACGAGGAAAGGATAAATTGGTTAGGAAAAAAGATGAAAGGCATGCTATTATCTTTTAGTGAAGAAAGGTGTGTTTCAAAGTCAAGGGAGAAAATAGATGTTGTGCGAATAAGACATTGACTTATTCTTTAAGCCATAAAGAAACACCTTATTATATCTGAGCGAATAAGCTCAATGAACCATTAAGCCCATAAGTCAAACCTAAACAACCCCATAGTCTAGTATAGAAGAAGAAATGTAATGAAGAAAATAAAGAACGAAGGAACGAGATTCAAGGTTTTTATTTTGTTTTTTGAAGGGTAGTAAAGAATAAGAGTATGAGTAGGTGGGTTTTTTTGGGTGAAAAAGGAAAGAATAAGAGCATTAGTAGGTGGGTTTTTGGGGTGTGGGAAAAGTTTTCTCTTTTATTCAAATCGATAATAATAAAAGAGAAGCATAGTTTCGTTTTGAATGTTCAACAAGTCCTAGCGTTTAGGAAAGAATAAGAGTATGAGTAGGTGGGTTTTTTTGTTTGTGACACCATCTATATGGATGTGAAAAATACGTATGTATATGATCACATTATTAAGTTTTCGAATAAGAGTATGAGTAGGTTGGTTTTTGAAGGAAAAATAGTTTCACCAGGAAAGAATTATAAAATAAAGATACTTGGAAACAAACCCGAGTATTGAGTCGAGGCTCGTGTTGGACACGGTTTCCTTAAAACCAATCCTCTCCCAACCAGTGTGTCGATTTCCCAGGATACAACAATTCTAAACATAATTGAATTCTGTCGGACTTCATCTTTATATCCGAACTTGAGAATCTATTTACTCGGTTTTCCACCTGTATTCTCTTTTCCCTTGTGTGTTCCTCTCTTCTAGAACTCAAGGTTATGTTCTTTATATATGAAATGTATTTATAACCCACGGAAGATTAAAGGTCACCATAATGGAACATAATTCCATCGATTATAACCGAAGCATATCGAAGGTCAAAAGACTTCATCCTTAATTTCCATTTAATTTAAAATGAATTTTTTAATTAATTTTCCAACAATCCCCCACATGAATGGAAATTATTATGGACATCTCACATATAAATATACTCAAGTTTAATGTTTGAATCCTGCAAAGGATAGGTAGGTGCTAGCTATTGAACTTTCCCTTGTAAAGTATATCTAGTCTACTAGCGGATCAGTAGACACGATGTCTTTAAACTGTTCTGCCTTTTGTGTAAACATTAACACACTTCACACAAGATTCTTCCTAACATAGTAAAGTCCTCATTGGTGTGTTCGTTATGGTCATGAACACTTTACTAGTTCTGTGAGATTTATTAGTAATTAAGCCCTCATAATTCCCATAGAAGCAACCCCACTTCTTCTCATATAGGTGATCTCACTGTGAGCATTAAAAGTCATAGACTTATCCTAACTTAGTTCTACAATTAGGTTGTCCCATTGAACCTAGATCTCCAGTCAGCTAGGCTGGGTTTCCTTCGCACAAACTTTTCCATGGGCTTTAGTCACATATCCATTAGACGGCTTACTCACCAACTCTCTATTGCACAGTTTGGTTAGCAGATCCGAAATGTTATCCTTTGACTTTACTTAGTCAAAAGAGATAATGTTAGTTGAGAGTATTAGTCATACGAGGTTATGTACTCTTACAATCTAGCGATTCGGGTTCTTCTCCATACTTTCCTATAGTTATGAGATCATAATCTATAGTTAACCATGTGTTTTAAGGATTTCCATATTACATTGTTTCTCTAAGTGTGATCACAAACCAACTGGTTGCTTGGAGTCTTTATAATCTGACATCTGGCATGAATCGCTAACCCTTCATCATTACAAGATATACAAAAAAAGGCAATTTGTATTCACAAGTTTGCCTTACATATCTCATGACTCGAATGATTCGTGTATCTACTTAATCGATTTAGCATACATTGAATTTGGTAAAGCTTCTTTATTTCTTAAACGTTCTCATTGAGTAACGTTTTTTTTTTTCATCATTGATAAATATGAAGGCTAAACCGTAGTCACCATATAACACGCTTAACATTTATGTTGCACTAGTCAATATGATCAAGTACACATACAAGTATTGGTAGATTCACAATAACATTGGCCAGATGTAATTGTCAATGAACCATACATGAGGGTTCTTGTGACCACCAAATAACGCATGTGCTTACATCAACTCCTCATAGGTGACAACCTTAGGCATCCCATTTCAAGGATCCTAGTTGTTATATTTCATTTCTCGTGCCTATAACTATCTTCAATGATAAGTATATCGTCAACATAGACTTATGATAAGATTGATATTTAATCCACAGTTTATCATGTCTGTCAAACTTTTGATGCCTTTGCATTAGACCTGATTTAAGTCATACACTTAATAATACAAGTTTGCAACATTTGCTCTTATGTAAATGTCATTTGACGAATTTGATCCAGATTTATTGGATTTGCACAAAACATTCTTTGAGCATGGAATCAGTAGCATTACTATGGATGCATGTGGAATCGGTAGCATTACTATGGTTGCATAGACAATGGAACATAGTCAACCATTTTCATACTGATTCTCATATCTTGGCAAGGCACCCCCACATTTTGAGGTATTCAATCTTTCCATGTCTTGATTTTCTTTCTCGTTGGTATGCTTTTAGAAGTTACAAGCCAATAGCAATGCATATTTCTCACTTCTTAGCATCACAACATTTGAGTTGTCTTATTCTACTAATTGAGATCATTGTTCTAAAAAACTCGCCTTACAGCCGTCATGGCTCGCCATGGCACCAAGGCTTGTGTCTAACACCACGTTATGTCCATGGCACGTCATGGCCTAATGCACAACTTCGTAATACAATATTTGATTTTCCTTTACATTTTTAATGTCTTATTTGCAAGTTTTTTAATATATACCATAATTTAACTTGCTTATTGCTATTGACTCATTGAGTAACACTACAAAACAAACGTTTTTATATATGATATTATATATGAATTAGAAAAATAATGCCATAAGTCACGCCTTGAAAACACCATGTCTTCGTCGTGGCTCCTAAGGCTTGAGGCTTGGCCTTGCCGCCACGCCACGCCTCACGCCATTTAGAACCTTGACTGAGATATGTATGTAGTGTTACTTAGTGAATCAACATATTCACTATCATGATCACTTTCTCATATAGTAAACTAGTGATCTACATCTCGCTTGTATAGAATAAAATTCTATAATGTCAAATTCAATATTGAAACTAAATCATTTTTGTTCTTCCAAATTTTTGTTACATGAACCAAAAATCCATCAACTAGAAATCAAATAGAGTTTCTCTCTTTAAACATTTCACTGTCTGATATCTCTATATTAGGACTCTTGTTCTCGAGCATTAATTTATACATCTCATCTTAGATGTATAATTTTCCCAAGCAACCAACTGTCCTAACAATTAAAGTTCCTCTCTTGAAGTGGAGTGTTATCCATCTTCAACCAACTTGCACTTATAAATTTAGTGCATAGGTAAAATGTTGCATTTAAACCCATACACATCGTAAATGCAATACTTGTTTTGGACAACAACCGGTTTATTTTCTATCTAAACTACTCGTTATCTCAAAACGATCATAAAATATATAATTTATATTTCACAACTAGAAATATATATTGTTATCATTTTATAATCAATCAAATATGTTTATGTTATCACAACAACAACAAAACCAATCTTTTTTTTCTGTTTACTAATCAAAGACCAAGCGCAAAGGAAACATAGGTTCCACTATGAAAACAACTTATGTTTTCTTTATCCGCTGCAATTTCACCAAAGAAACAACAAAATACTACTTTTCTTCTATTTTTCTAATATGGAGCAAACCAGAAATAATTCTATCTATTTTTTTTTCTTTTTATTATTTGTTACCGTTTTCGGTCATAAGCAATAATAGAGGCAAAGGAAAAAAAATATTTTCTTTTGTTTTTGTTTCAAACATACAAAAGAATAAATCAAACAATATATTATTATTTCTTTGATCCATAACTCCAAGACCACAATAGATATACCAAGATCCCTTCTTTGATCAAGCAACCCATCTATGTAGCTTATGTTTTGTGCAAGCAGGTCTTGCATCATGGTCATCACATCTTGGGTATTGGTGGTCCCACCTAAGGATTTTATGTGCAACATCGACTTGTCCACCAATTTCTTTTCTTGATGAAAATTTATGGTAGATGATCTGATGAAAGGCAATTTGCCTTCTTCTCTTATAAAAGCATATTTCAAATGAGATGGGAATTGTTTTAACTCTAAGTTAGGTGGTGAAACAATGGATGGGGTGAAAGGTTTTTGCTCACCATTTTCCAGCACCTCAAATGTTGCATCATGCAATGGGACAATTTTCTTTTTTCTTAAGGTAAACTCCTCAACATCATTTTCCTCTTCTATGGATAATTCCTCATCATCCTCTTCATCCAGTTTAAAGGCTTTTCTAACTCCCTCATCATGACGCAATGATTCAATCATACTTAGGTTTAAACAGTCCTCTACATCATCAGGATATTTCAAGGAATTGAAAACATTAAATGTGACTTTTTGATCTTGAAGCCTGATGGTCATCTCTCCATTTGAACATCTATCAAAGTTCTTTCGGTGGCTAAGAATGGTCTTCCTAAAATGATAAGGATATCATTATCAGCCTCAAAGTCTAAAATGATGAAATTTGTCGGAAAGATGAACTTATCAACCTGAACTAAGACATCCTCAATCTTTCCTTTGGGATATGTAACTGTTTTGTCAGCTATAATGAGTGTGACTGTGGTAGGTCTAGCTTCTCCTATGCCTAAACTATTAAAAATGGACAAATGTATAAGGTTGACACTAGCTCCTAAATCACACAAAGCTTTTCCAACCTCTTTCCCTCCTATTGAGTTATTGAGTAAGGAATAGTAAAACTCCCTGGATCTTTAACCTTAGGAGGAATTTTATTGGTCAAGAGAGCACTGCATCCCTCAGTAAGAGCAACGGTTTCATACTCAGTCAACTTCTTCTTCTTCTTACTTAAGATGTCTTTAAGGAACTTGGCATAACCTGGAATTTGCTCAATTGCTTCAACAAGGGGTAGGTTGATATGCAATTCTTTAAACACATCCAAGAATTTTTTGAATTGCGATTCTTCCTTTTGAAATCTTAACCTTTGGGGAAAAGGGAAAAGGTACATAAGGAGGAATTGGTTTTATGATAGCTTTGTTTGAATGTGTTGAGCACTTTATGCCTTTGGTTTCACTCTTTTGTGGTATGGTTGGATTCACCACAATTCTCTTTGGGTTGTCAACACTACTCTCTACTGGCTTTTTCTTAAGGGCATTTTCTGGAAACAGTAAATGGTAGTCGCATCTTGGACGGACAGAATTAGTGACCTCAGATTCTTGTTTCCCTAGTGGCTTAGGTGGTATTTCAACAACAGGGGCCAATGATGTAGCATCAAATTCTAACAAAATAGTTTTTTTTAAATTCAGCATTGGTTATAGGTCCAGATTCTTTTTGCACAACCCCTGTCAGTTTCTTACCACTCCTAAGGGTCACTGATTTCACATGCTCCTTTCCTAAGGCTCTTGGGACTTCTGTGTTACTGAGCAAAGTGCCTATGGCCCTATTGGTCTGGTTGAGTGCGAGTTGACTGATCTGGGTTTCCAAATTCCTGAGTATTGCATTGTGCTGATTAAACATAGGTTGATTTTGTTGCTATTGAACTTGATTTTGGGATTGTTGTTGGGTTAAGAAAGCTTATGTTTGGGTCATAAACCCTTTCATCATTGTTTCCAAAGAAGATGATGAATCATCTTGTGAAGGTGGGTTGTTTTCAAAAGATGGTTGAGTAGTTTGAAAACCTTGGTGATGATTTTGAGAACCACTTGCATGTTTTTGTGGTTGAAAATTTGAAATTCCTTGTTGTTTTTGTGAAAGTGGATTTAAACTTGTTCCAAAAAAAAGTCCGGGTGTTGTTTCCAACTGGCATTGTAAGTGTTGTTGTAAGGACCATATCTGTTATGAACATAGTTTATAGATTCAGAATTATGAGGACAATGTTCATAAAAGTGTTCCCAACCACAACAAACACATTGCACTGAGAGTACTGCTGGAATAGGTGTAGTGGCAGTTGGTTGTGCTCCTTGACCCGAAGTTATGTTTTTAAGCATAGTGGCCTTAGAAGTGAGTTGAGCTGTTAAAGTACTATGTGCGTCTACATCACGAATTCCAGTAGTCCTCTTCTGCGTTTGGGCACGTGGATCAGCCCAATGTCCAGGGTTTGCGAAAATCTTTCCAAGAATTTCATACCCGTCATTGTAGGTATTGGCTGTAAAGGCCCCTCCTGATGTCGCTTCGAGCATTTGTTTAGCCATGGGGTTTAACCCATTGTAAAACGTCTCGAGTTGAATACAGTAGAGAATGCCATGGTGAGGGCATTTCCTTAACAACTCCTTAAACCTTTCCCATGCATCGGGAATTGCTTCATCGTCCAGTTGTTTAAACATGTAGATTTCATTTCTGGACTTGGCATTTCGGGTTGGTGGAAAATATTTTTGCAAAAACTTTTCAGCCATGTTACTCCATGATGGTACAGAACCAGGTGTCAATGAATTAAACCATGATTTTTCCCGATCCCTTAGAGAAAATGGAAATAAAGTGAGTCTCAGAGCATTGTTAGATACCCTAGGGATCAGGAATGCATCGGTGATCTCCATAAAAGATTTTAAATGGGAATGAGGATCCTCCGATGGCATTCCGGCAAATTGTCCATTTGTTTGTAACATATGGAACATTATGGGTTTAAGCTCAAAATGGAGGGCTGTCATATGGGGTCTAACTATTCCTAAATTTAATTGCTCAAAATCGGGGATAGAGTAATCCATATGTTGGGAACTGAAGAAAAACTCAAGTATGGTTAATGCTGCTGGTTCAGAGTTAATACTGCTAGAAGACATAAAGGTTAATACTGCTGAGTGTTACTACTGCTAGTAGTTAATACTGCTAGTCAAAGTTAGTGCTGCTTAAACAAAGTTAGTACTGCTTAGCTAGTTAGTACTGCTAGTGGTTAGTACTGCTTAGTAGTTAATGCTGCTAGAAGGAAGTTAATGCTGCTGAAGATTAATACTGCTTATATGATGAAGATTCGTATGAAAGGATATACATGGAAGCTTAGAGATATACATAGAAGATATACTGAAGATATTTTATTTATTGTAATTATCTTTGTATTCAGTATATATATTGAATTGTTTAGAATAGTTAGATAACTTTAAGTTTTTCATTCCTTTAGAGAGACAATCAACCTCAAGGCATAGATCCTAATTCTAGAGAAGTAGAATTCGTATTGGTGAGCTTGTTCATCAATATTGAGGTTGAGTGAGTAATCTTGTAACTTCAAAGCATTAAATACAAGTTTACAGTTTGTTGATTATATTCTGTCTTTATTTTCTGTTTGATTAAATATCAAAGTGTTATTCCGCAAACTTCTTTGATATTGTTTCTGAGAATTAATTCTTGTTGAGAATTCGATCCTGACAAGTGGTATCAGAGCCAAACTCTCTCAGAAACAGTTATTCATCATGGAAAATCTTACAGAATCAAGCAGTACTTTGGTCTCAAAAGTTCCAATGCTTAGATCCAATGAATTTGACATGTGGAAGATCAGAATCAAGCAATATATTCTCCTCACAGATTACTCTATGTGGGACATCATTGAGAATGGCCCATCTGATGAAGGAAAGATTGGTGAAGATGGCAAAAGAACCCCTCCAAAGACAGATGCAGACAGGAAGACAAGGCAGACAGAGATGAAAGCCTTGAGCACACTGCTCTTGGCCATTCCAAATGAGTATCAACACCAATTCTGCAATTGCACTGATGCACAGATGCTCTGGAATGCTCTAGAGAAGAGATTCTCAGGTACCAAAAGTACCAAGAGAAATCAAAAGGCAATCTTAAAGCAACAGTATGAAAACTTCATCTCAACTAAGAATGAGTCCATGACTCAAACTTTTGACAGGTTTAATAAACTAATTGGTGAACTAGCTACTATGGGAGTACAGATTGATCAAGATGATGTGAACAGAAAGTTCTTAAGGTCCCTTGGAGATGAATGGACCATGTACACTGTGTCATTCAGACAGAATGATCAGTTGGAAGAAAAAGAACTTAATGATCTGTACAATGATCTTAGAGTATTTGAAGCTGAGGTGGAGGCAAAGAAGAAGCCTTCTGGATATATTCATAATGCTGCACTCCTATCAGCATCAATTGATTCTACTGCTAACCCTGAATCAGTTAATTCTGCTAATGGAACAAATCAAGATAAAGGCACTGATTCTGTGTTTGAAGCTTTTCTTTCTAATCATGGAAATTCCTCTTTGACTAATGATGACTTAGAACAACTCCATCCCGATGATCTGGAAGAGATGGATATTAAATGGCAGATGGCCATGCTCTCCATGAGGGTTAAGAAGTTTATAAAGAGGACTGGAAGAAACAACTTCTCCCAAAGAAGAGAAGATGGAGCAGGATTTGATAAATCAAAGGTAGAATGCTACAAATGCCATCTGAAGGGACATTTTGCTAGAGAATGCAGAAGTGGAATGTCTCACAACAACAACCATCAACAAGCTCAATCTGGAAGCTTCAATAACAACAGAAACTCTGCTCAAGCCCTTGTTTCTCAACAAGGAATGGGGTTTGATTGGAGTGATCAAGCAGAAGAAACTATTCAGAATCAAGCTCTTATGGCTAAAGTATCTGATCTCCCATGTGAGGTAAGTTCTAATCTCTGTTCTAAAACTTGCATAGACACTGTTAAAAGGTACAGGGATCACAATCAGAAGATGAGTGATGACCTTAAGAGATTAGAAAAAGATATAAAAGACTATGTAAGGATTGTAGAGAGATTTGAAGATCAGATCAAAGGTTTTCAAGCCAATGAACTACAACACTCATATGACACCAATTACTGGCAGTGGGAGAAAAAGGATTTAGAACTTAAACTGACCAAATCTAAAGAGGAGAGTGAAAAACTGAAAGAGGAGCTAACCAAGGTTAAGCTTGATGTAGAAAAGTTTTCCAATGCTTCTAAAGCAATGGACTCTTTACTACAAAATCAGATTCATGATAAGCTGAGAAGAGGAATTGGGTACAATGCAACACCTCCACCATATAACAACAATTACATTCCTCCTACTTCAGACCTGTTAGACACCAAAGATAGGAAGGACTTGCCTGAGGGAGCCACTGAAATAGATCCCTTAGATGAGGTAGTTGTTGAGGATAAGACTGAGAAAGAGGTTGGCAAGAGTAAGGAGAACAAGGTGAGTAGTGAGATTCCTCTAGAGAATAACATTATCACCAATGATGATTGTGGAAGGGCTTGGATCAAATCCAAGGACATAGAGAAGACAGAGGGAAAGTCTGGTAAGGTCCATTACAAACAGACCACAGTTGTGAATCCAGGTCCTTGCAAACAGTGTGCATGTAAGAAGAATGAGCCCCAAAAACAGGACAAAAAGAGGGGAAATCAAAGAAACTGGAATAATCAGTGGGCACAAAAACAAGGGGTTGATCTGAGTAAAATCAATAGACCAAAACCTTGTTTTATCTGTGGCAAATTGAATCATCTTGCAAAATTCTGTTATTTCAATCCTATGAAACAAAGGATGAATTTCCAAAGATCCATGCAAAAACCCTTTGGTTATAAGAAAATTGAAAAGAACCATGTGGCTAAGAAAAGTGTTAAAACTAAAAGCCACATGAAGAAAAAGTCTGTTAAAGAAAGTGTCAATATGTGGATTCCTAAAAGCACTAAAACTGTTAGTACTGCTACCACAAATAGTGTTGCTGACAATGATAGTGCTGCTAGAAGTAATACTACTGCTAACAATGTTAATGCTGCTAACAAGGTTAGTACTGCTAAACCTGTTAGTACTGCTAAACCTGTTAGTACTGCTAACTCTGTTAGTACTTCTAAGGTTAGTACTGCTTCTAGTGTTGGTTCTGCTAAGCCAATCATATTGACAAAGTACTCTAATAAAGAGTGCTCTGAGTTTAAAAACCTCATTAAAAAGGAATGTAAATACTTTGATGAGAAAGGGAGACCCAAGACCACTTTTGCTTGGGTCCCCAATCATACTAATTGATTTATTTAATGTGCAGGGCAACCAACAGCTCAAGGGAAAGAGCATATGGCATGTTGATAGTGGTTGCTCTAGGCACATGACTGGCAACATGTCATGCCTTCAGGATTTCAAGCATATTAATAGAGGACATGTTGCATTTGGAGACAATCTTACTGGTGGTAAGATAAGTGGAAAAGGTAATGTCACCAAAGGTAAGATGACATTTGAGGATGTCTACTATGTTGATCAATTAAAGTACAACCTGTTAAGTGTATCACAGGTTTGTGACAAACAACATAGTATATTATTTACTAATACTGAGTGTATGATTCTTGCTCCAGGGTTCAAGGTAGTTGATGAAAGCATGATACTACTTAGAACTCCAAGAAAGGACAATGTTTACTGTCTTGATTTGGACAATGTTGATAGTGATTCATCTCTAAATTGTCTTGTTTCAAAAGCTTCTGTAGATGAATCCTCCCTTTGGCACAGAAGGATGTGTCACATGAATTTCAAGACTATGAACAATCTTGTTAAAAATAACCTTGTAAGAGGTTTACCTTCAAAAGTCTTTTCATGTGATGATCATTGTGTTGCTTGTCTTAAAGGCAAACAACACAAAACTTCTCATAAGACCAAAGAGTTAAATTCTGTTTCTACTTGTCTCCAGTTATTGCATATGGATCTGTTTGGTCCTACAAATGTTATGAGTATAGGCAAGAAATCTTACTGCTTGGTTATTGTTGATGATTACTCCAGATTTACTTGGGTATATTTTCTAAGGACTAAGGATGAAACAAGTGGTCTTATCAAATCCTTTATTCTAAGAATTGAAAACCAAACTAATCAAAGAGTAAAAGTCATTAGATCAGATAATGGAACTGAGTTTAAAAATAATGATCTAAACACCTTTTGTGAAGAAAAAGGCATTGAGAGACAATATAGTGCTCCTAGGACTCCTCAACAGAATGGTGTTGCTGAAAGGAGAAATAGGACACTAATAGAGGCTGCTAGATCTCTGTTGGCTGATTCAAAATTGCCAATTACCTTCTGGGCTGAAGCAGTTAATACTGCTTGTTATGTCCAAAACAGAGTTCTAATGGTCAAGCAAAAGAACAAGACCCCATATGAGCTTTTAAATAAAAGAAAACCTTTTATTGGTTTCTTTAAACCGTTTGGGTGTCCTTGTACAATTCTAAATACCAAATCTCACTTAGGTAAGTTTGATAGCAAAGCAGATGATGGATTTCTTGTTGGATATTCATCTCAGAGTAAGGCCTACAGAGTATTTAACTCTTCTTCTAGAATAATTGAAGAAAGTGACAATGTCAAATGCAATGAGAACACACCAAATCCTGTTGGGTCTGGACCTCAGTGGCTATTTGACATTGACGCACTAACTAACTCTTTTGGTTTCAGTAATGAGTATACAGGAACAGGTAGTGGAGAATCAGAGATCACACAAGTTCAAGAAAGTATATCTAAATCTGTGATTTTTCCCATACCCACAGTAAATTCAGTTGAAGACTGTGAAAAGGAATCATTTACTGAACCAAGTCAGAGTGAAGAAGACACTAGAGATGAGGAGACTCAAGAAAACAATGAAGTGGCATCTGAAAACACTTCAGTTGAGTTGCATGAATCTAATCTTGAGGCTGGATTAAATGAAGAATCTAGTTACAACACCAGAGTTCAAAAGAATCATCCTCCACAGTTGATAATAGGAGATATCTCTTCTCCTATGATGACTAGACATCAAAGCAGACTTCAGGAAATGCAAGATCAACAGCATACAGTGCTTTCTTGTTTTCTATCACAACTTGAGCCTAAAAAGGCACATGATGTTATGAAAGAATCCAGCTGGATAGAAGCAATGCAAGAGGAACTGTTACAGTTCAAGCTACAAGATGTGTGGGATCTAGTAGACCTTCCTAAAGGTCACAGAGCAATTGGCACAAAATGGATCTTCAGAAACAAGAGAGATGAAAGAGGTATTGTCATAAGGAACAAAGCAAGGCTGGTGGCTCAAGGCTATACTCAAGAAGAGGGTATAGATTATGAAGAAGTTTTTGCACCTGTGGCTAGGATAGAAGCAATCAGACTATTCCTAGCCTATGCTTCTTACATGAACTTCAAAGTCTATCAAATGGATGTAAAAAGTGCTTTTCTCTATGGATCAATTGAAGAAGAAGTATATGTCTGTCAACCACCAGGGTTTGAAAACCCAAGCTATCCAGACAGGGTATACAAATTAAAGAAAGCACTTTATGGACTACATCAAGCCCCAAGAGCATGGTATGACACTCTGTCATCCTATCTCTTGGAAAATGACTTTGAAAGAGGAGTCATTGATAAGACTTTATTTATCAAAAGAAAGAAGAAGGATATCTTGCTGGTCTAAATCTATGTTGATGACATTATCTTTGGATCTACAAGAAACAACATGTGCAAGGAGTTTGAGGATTTAATGCATCAAAGGTTCAAAATGAGTTCCATGGGGGAACTTACTTTCTTCCTTGGACTCCAAGTTCAACAGAAGTCAGATGGCATTTTCATATGTCAATCCAAGTATGTGCAGGATATTCTAACCAAGTTTGGTTTCTCAGAATCAAAAACTGCCAGCACACCTATGGAAACACACAAGCAGATCACAGCAGATCTTGAGGGGGAGGACATGGATGTGCATTATTATAGATCCATGATTGGCTCTCTCATGTATCTCACAGCATCAAGGCCAGATATAATGTTTCCAGTCTGTGTATGTGCAAGATTTCAAGTTAGGCCAAAGCAATCTCACTTTCAAGCTGTTAAGAGGATATTCAGATATCTCAAAGGGCAACCCAGATTGGGACTTTGGTATCCTCATAACTCACCTTTTGACCTAATAGCATACTCAGACAGTGATCTAGGTGGGGCAAACTTGGACAGAAAATCTACTTCTGGAGGATGTCAGTTTTTGGGTGCTAGACTAGTCTCATGGCAGTGCAAGAAACAAACCACAGTATCCACATCTACAACAGAGGCAGAGTACATAGCAGCTGCAAGTTGCTGTTCTCAAGTCTTATGGATTCAGAATCAAATGTTGGATTATGGGGTAACCTTTCTACACACTCCAATCTTTATTGACAACAGCAGTGCTATTAGCATTGTAAATAATCCGGTCAAGCACTCAAAGACAAAGCACATTGAAATCAGGTATCACTTTATAAGAGATTGTAATGAAAAGAAACTTATTCAAGTTGTCAAAGTTCACACTGACAATCAGTTTGCTGATCTATTCACTAAAGCTTTTGATGTGGGTAGATTCACTTTCTTGGTAACAAGTGTGGGAATGATAAACTCTGAATAATCTTCTTCTCAAAAAGTGGTTTTATACCTGTATATTTTTGGTGTTACTAATCTTCTTTTTCAGGATATGCATAGCAGTACTCAGTGTTTAGCAAGTTTAAAAGGAGCACGCTTTCCACTAAGATCAATGGCATCCATGACTTTCATCGACGATCACAACGAGATTGCGATGCTACAAAAGCCAAAGCAAGCTTCAGGATTTCATCAGATTGTGGATTTCCTCAAGACAAGCCACATTGCTCATGCTCTTATTGTATCACCTACAATCTACATTGAGCATCAAAGGCAGTTCTGGGCTAATGCAACCATTGTTGTGGAAAATGGTGTGCAAATGATCAAGACAAGAATCTGTGATCAATCACTAACAGTTACTGAAGAGGTTATTCGCATCAGTCTACGTCTAGACGATGCCTCTGGTATAACTTCTATCCCAAATGATGAACTGTTTACAACTCTTACAAGAATGGGGTATGGAGGCCCATTGGGTGTTTTCAAATTTTCTAAAGCAAAATTCTCACCCCAATGGCGTTTCTTTGTCCATACTCTTATGCATTGTATATCCAAAAAGACTACTGGATGGAGTGAGTTCAGCAGCACTATTGCTTATGCTTTGGTGTGCTTGGCCACTGCCAGAAAGTACAATTTTTCTAAAATGATTTTCAATGATCTTGTCTCAAACATGGGAAACAAAAAGAGCTTCTTTATGTATCCCAGGTTTGTTCAAGAAGTTATTACTAATCAATTGACGGATATACCTCAACCTGTTGGGGTATATGTACCTAAACCCCCCAAAGGCAAGGTTTTCTCAAATATGAGAAGATCTGCTGGGGACTCTGAAGGAGTTGACACCTCATTGTTTTCTACAATGATGGTGGTGTCCCAAACCAATGAAGGTATGGCAGCAGGGTCAAGGCCCCCATTAGACCAACCCACTGCTAGCCAAGCCCAACCTTCCCTCTCAAAATCAATTCCCCAGTCCCTTCTTGAAAAACCAACCTCTCCCATCACCCAAACTTACAAGAGAAAACAGGTAAAGAAGGCTCCTTCCCTTCTTGTACCATTACCCACTAAGCCTATAATCCCTCTAAGGGAGAATTCTCCCCTAGAGAATATCCAAAGGGAAACCACAAGGGTGTCTCCCAACCCAAAGGAGGTGCTCTCTGAGGAGGAGGTAGAGCATATGGGTGATGAGGCTGCCACTACTCCTGCTAGTACAGAGGAGGAAAGTGGTAACATCAATAAGACCTCCCCCATGGCAACTTTGGGTGAGCAATCATCCAAAGGTCCCAGGTGCCAAGAACCCAAGGGGGTGGATAGTGCTTCTGCTAGGCAGAAGACTTCCACTACAAAAAGATCCAATGATCCTTCAAAAGAGGGTAACACTTCTGGAGAAGGTGAGGACAGATATAACTATTATGAATTGATGGAAACCATGGGCAACATCAACATGGATGTACTCAAACAGGGAAAAGATATAGAAGAGCTTAAACTCATAGTTCTGTCACAACAAGAACAAATCATCAAATTGAAGCAAATGGTAAGGAAACTGATTCTGCAAAGGAAGAAGAAACAATTTGTGCTCAGAAGGAGGAAACCAGTGACTGATGCTCCCAAAAAGGGGGAGTCAGAAGCTGATGCCAAAGCTAAGGGGGAGCAAGAGGAAAAACATGATGTTGAGGGGGAGAATGAGCAAGCAGCAGAAACAGAGCCAGCAGCAGAAACCATTAATACTGCCAGTTCAAGTAAAGCAGCAGAAATGGTTAATACTGCTGAGCTGAAAGAAGCAGCAGAAACAGTAAAAGAGGTCCTTACAGAGCTTGAGATTGCAGAAACACTCATCAAAGCCAAACATGATACTCCCAAGGTCACCTCAAAGGCCAAAGGAGTAGTCATAAAAGAAAGAGGTGATGCAGCAAAGAACTCTAGCATTGAGAAGGTGATAGGTAAAGAGAAAGGTAAGGCAAAGCTAGTTGAATCTGATAAACCAATGAAAAAGCAGAAGCTGATTGAATCAGATGAAGCTCTAGCTAGGAAGATACAGGCTGAACTTGAAGAAGCAGAAACCATGCAAGTGCAAAAGGATAGAGAGATAGCTAAAGCAATGGCTGCAGAGTTAAACAAAGCCTATCAACAAAGCTTAGCAACAGAACAAGCCAAGAAGAAAGCCACATCTTTGAGGAAGCCTGCTAAGATCAAAATGGCTGCAAGGAAAAGACAACCTTCAAAGACATACCTGGGTGCTCAAGAGAGAAAGAAAATGATTACTTTCCTCAAGGGTGCAGTAGGTGTCAAGGTAGAGATGTTTTCAAAGATGTCTTTTGAGAAGCTCAAGAAGATGTATGATTCTGAGATGATAAAGCTTCAAGGGGATGATCTTGCAAGGGTTGAAATGGAGAAAAGAATGAAAGAAAGCAATGATTTCTTACAAAAACCATTCCCTGATGAGCAAGAAACTCCAGAGAAGGAAACAACAATTGGTGAAAGTCTAAGGACTTTAAAAAGAACAAAGATGATTGCCAGGAGAAAGCCTACAAAGAAGCCTAGATTAGTGGAAGAAGAGGCTGAAAAGGTTGCTGAAGAAGAAGAGGCACCTGAGTCATCTACAATGAAAGAACCTGCAAGTACTGAGGATGTCAAGATGTACATGGTTGTGATGGACAAAGTGTCTGAACCAATTGCAGCAGAACCTGTAGGAGTTAAACCTCCTGAAGTCATTCACTGGGATGTTTTGGAAGTAGATGGCAAGAAGTATATCAGACTGAAGAGAAAAGATGAAAAGTATGAAGTCTACAGTACTTGGGCTAAAATTGTCAGAACATGCTCAAGGTCTGATATTGAAGAAATGTTTGATATAGGGATGAAGTTGTATGCAGATCAGTTGAAAGCTCCAGGGATTTCAATTACAAAACTGGTAATGGAGTATCTGTGTATGATGTTCAAACCTGAAGAAGTAAAGCACTTGATCAAGGATGTCTTCAAATCAGTAAACAGTTGGACTTTATATGAAATTAGTGGAGTATATACAGTGACTTTGGATTTAAATCACACTGAATACTTCCTAGTGGATAGAGTGTATAATCATAGCAGATTGAAGCTACATGCCATGCTGAAGAAAAAGTTAAGGTGTGTTCCAGATTCAGAAATGGCTAAATACTTGATTCAAAGAACCATCAATCAGAGTTTGGGATTGGATGCAAACACAAGAATTTAGACCATAATAGAGTTTTGGGAGCATCTTGAAGAAAATTTGAAGAACTTGACTTCTCTTCCTAAAAGTCAAGTTAGGGGGAGATTATTGGGAACTGAAGAAAAACTCAAGTATGGTTAATGCTGCTGGTTCAGAGTTAATACTGCTAGAAGACATAAAGGTTAATACTGCTGAGTGTTACTACTGCTAGTAGTTAATACTGCTAGTCAAAGTTAGTGTTGCTTAAACAAAGTTAGTACTGCTTAGCTAGTTAGTACTGCTAGTGGTTAGTACTGCTTAGTAGTTAATGCTGCTAGAAGGAAGTTAATGCTGCTGAAGATTAATACTGCTTATATGATGAAGATTCGTATGAAAGGATATACATGGAAGCTTAGAGATATACATAGAAGATATACTTAAGATATTTTATTTATTGTAATTATCTTTGTATTCAGTATATATATTGAATTGTTTAGAATAGTTAGATAACTTTAAGTTTTTCATTCCTTTAGAGAGACAATCAACCTCAAGGCATAGATCCTAATTCTAGAGAAGTAGAATTCGTATTGGTGAGCTTGTTCATCAATATTGAGGTTGAGTGAGTAATCTTGTAACTTCAAAGCATTAAATACAAGTTTACAGTTTGTTGATTATATTCTGTCTTTATTTTCTGTTTGATTAAATATCAAAGTGTTATTCCGCAAACTTCTTTGATATTGTTTCTGAGAATTAATTCTTGTTGAGAATTCGATCCTGACACCATATTTTTTCCTTCTTTGGAATTTGCAAGATTAATGATATTTGGAGCTTCATCCCTTTGTTCATTGTTACCATGAGATTCTGTATCATCATCATTATTATTATGTTTGTTTCCTTGATTTGGTGCATGTTGTTGAAAAGGGTGCTCGAGTTGATTTCCAAAAATTGGTGGTGCATCGTGGAATATTGGTGGTGTTCTTTGTGGGTTTTCTAGAAGATGTTGTTGTCTAGGTCCCATATTTTCAAAACCTGGTGGGGGTAATTCCATGATGGGAGGATCTAAATTCAATTCTTTCAATATCCGGGCCAAATTGGAACAATTCCCCACGTGGTATTCTTGGCATATACTACACTCACAATGAAATTCGAACGATGGAAGAAAAATCAAATCTTTATAAAACTTTTTACAACTTTTAGCTTGCCAATCCCCGGCAACGGCGCCAAAAACTTGATAGTGCTTAGAATACATCTACAGACGTGTGCTAATTAAACCTCAAAGCAAGTATACAATGAGATCTAATATCATCTTTCAAGAAATAAAACGGTAAAGTACCGGATATCGTCCCACAGAGATTGGAGTAAAAGTTTAATAAAAAGTAGAAGAAAGAAATGACTTCAGATGACGAATTTGAAGACTTTGATTTGTTTGAGTAATCACTTTGATTAAGTTGACAGAGAATAAAGCAAGTACGGGTGTTAAACTTCCAGGTGGGATTTAAACACAAATTCCAGTGGG
Source organism: Arctium minus (assembly GCA_954870635.1). Classification (NCBI taxonomy): domain Eukaryota; kingdom Viridiplantae; phylum Streptophyta; class Magnoliopsida; order Asterales; family Asteraceae; genus Arctium; species Arctium minus. The sequence continues at coordinate 20,885,054 of OX941090.1, read as the reverse complement.
TCATGCTACAGGGATGCTGCAGCATGAAGTTCTACCACAACTAGATACACCATCTATTTTAAGGGTATTCCTCTCGGACTTCAATATTCACACTACTGTTTAGATTCAACTAAACACATCTCTGTGTAGTCTCCAGCTATTTATAGTGTAGAATAAAGTCCTCAAAATATATGCATGTACAAATCTCTTTGCAAAAAACACTCTCTCGAACCGATTCCCATATCATCCAAGTTGGCGTGTTCGAAGGGGTTTATCTCTAAGTCCTCTACACTTTAACACTATTGATTAGCGATCAACTTGTCGAGAATAAATCAGTTTAGAAAGATATAAACGATAATTGTCCTTATCAGTAATTATCTCAAGTATACTTCTTATATCATTCAAACGGACGTGCTTTTCGCGGCTTATCTCTAAGTCCACGGCACTTTAACACTTTAGCAAGTGATCGGTTCGTCAAGAAGTATCATTAATATTTATAAAACTTGAATGAAATGGTGGATCATTGTTATTGCGAAACAATGTCCACCTTTCTTTGGTTTAAAATCCCACATTTCCGTCAAACACCCATACTAATAAAATTAGCTACTCATACGGAAAATAAATGCATAAAGTAAATGACATAAATTAAATGCGATAATGTAAATGACGTAAAGGTAAATGACAATAAAGTAAAGTGCGGTAAATAAATTACGAAAAGGTAAAAATTGCAAGAACTAAATAATATTGTGATTTCTTTACTTCAATAATCAAACCAAGAGATTTGTCAAATCTTTAAAATATGATTTTTAAAGTTCTAAAAGTTCATACAAATAACCATCCCAAGCTCCCTTTATATACTAGGAGGGAGAGGGGCAAAAAGGTCTTTCCACTACAATATAATAATAAAAGTACTCAAAAGATGACATAAGGAACATGGTTTTTGGTAAAAAGGAAAAAAGGAGACATAATACAATTATCCAACCATAAAACAGATCTAGAAGGTTCCATATCTGTCTAAAAGATCACCCCTTGTTGTCCAAAATAAACTCCATTTTTCTCCATGCATTCAGCTATTCCTTGCCTGTTGCTACAGAGATGCTGCAGCATATGTCTGAACTATTAAATCTGCCCAAAATAGATGAAAATTAGCCATTCTAAGTTATAAAACAAGTCATTCAACACCCTAGCTCCAATAAACAAGAAAGTGGAAAATAAGTGAATAAAATGACTCAAATTTGGGATATAGAAGGTAAAAAGATCTAAACTATCAACAAAAGGACTTGATATGCATTAAATAATTAATGCATATCAATCATCAACGATTATATACGATATGTCCATCAACTCATATGTACTCTCATAGTTCATTTGAGATTAATATTCATCTCTAGAATCAATATTAACTTTGGAGCGTCCTCCAGTGATGATTCATGGACATAATTATAATTAGAGACAATCTCATGAGAGTTTTGTATATTGATGACAAATGGATGTGCCTCACTATTCTCTTCTTTTAGAATAATATCTATCGAACCAAGTAGCTTCCACCACTTCCATTTGGTAGCTATGACATCAACCAACCTCCACTATGTGTGATTGCAACACACTTTCCAATGGCGTTGTGCCCCTGTTGGGGACTTTTTAACCTTGCGAGTATATTTGCAACTCGTATATGTGATCTTGTCACTTTTGGAATAACATTAAACATATCAGATATCGAGTCTGATTTGTTTGACTTTAACATTGCGTTGTGAAGTTTTGGGGATCAAAATGAGACAGAGTGGGAATATTCAATGACACTTCTTGTCGTTCCCATGGAAAATCTTTTTTCCTATCTCACCCTAACGACGGGGGGACTGTCTCATGAAAGTGACAACCCGCAAATCTAGCGGTAAAGGGATCACTTAGTCAAATATTATAATTGGCGGATAATTGTTAGGGATTCATATCCAACATATACAAATCATTTTTAAGGACCCATTTCGATGCGCTGTGGGGGCGCAATTGGCACATATACTACATAACCAAACATGCGTAAATGTAAAATATCAGGCTTATATCCAGTTACCAACTGGTACGCATGAGGCTGGTTAGCTAGTAGTGGATCTAAAAACGAAAAAAACTGAATATAATAACTGCATAACCCCAGGTAGATATGGGTAGATTGGTGCGCATTACCAATGCCCTAGATATCATCATATTCTTTTGATAACAACCTCTATGAGACCATTTTATATATACACATGGCGTATAGGAAACTCTACATTGATCCCAATACATATGCAATAAATATCAAATCCTTATGATGTAAATTCTCCAGCATTCCAAGTCATGTAGACTTGATGAAATAATCAGGGTGGTGAGCCCTTAGACATATATCTAGTGCTAGGAGTGCAGTATTTCATGTGGACAATAATACGACATGCGTTCATCGTGTCAAAACTAGAACTATAAAGTACTTTAATGTCCCGCATTCTGGATGTTTATGTCCATAAGTATCACCTTGTATTCGTTGTAACAATGGAATATTTTTGTATTATGTCCTTAGCTTTAGGATGGTCTCATTCCTATCTTGTCTAAGGATTATGGTATACAAAATTTTTAGGTATTTGAGAGGGCATATTATGATGGCGGTGTTGCTTCTTATGCTGCAGAAATCAACAATTGCAATGTGCCTCATTTTGCCTTTCACTCGAAAGAGAATGAGTGTATGTGTATTTTGCAATACACGGATCACTATGTCATAACCATGGTGTCCCACATGGTCATGTCGAAACATATATGTGTCGTTACCCTAAAGTTCTTTATTGGTGACAAAAAAATGTTTCGATGACCCAATAATCTACTAGTTTGATACATTAGTTTCCATGATATATGTTCACTTTCATATTCATTAGAACTTATGTATATATGCTCATTTCTATTATAAGTTCCATTTGATATGAATATCTTTACAAGGTTCCTATTAATCTTGTACCAACAAGAAAATGACAGTCCATCGTCTAAGTATTTTGATTGGATGAATTATAAAATAAGTATTTATCTATCATTTTAGATTGTGTGGAATATTCTACAAAAGCTCAAGTTCTCCTCGATACATTCCTACATGGAACGGAGAATATTGATAGTTTTGTTATTTATTTAGATGTATTTCTTTACATCTATAATGGTTACATCTTCGATTTTACTTAAGCAAAAGAAATTAATTTTAATACTTAAAATAAATGTCCAAGAAACTATGCTTAATCAATCTTAAATTTATATGATATAGTTCATTTTCAACTTGTTCCCCTTTTCGATAAGAGCACCCATTAGTGCATTTCTTATTTGATTGTCCATTATCACCTGGGGCAGTAGTTGTATCTCCACTCCAGGTATTGAAAAATCATTCCTGATTCTTACAATGATAGGGTCTCGTCCACATGGTGCATAAATGTCACATGTGTGAAATTGTTTTTAACTCACAATCCTTTGGAGTTGTTTCCACTTCTAACATTTTCATTATTGGTCTTGGAATTTTTCTTTGTCCCAACATATGTGGTATTGTTATTCGAAAGAACCTTGTTATGTCTCTCAGCCACTTGCAGTAGGTTGATCAATTTTTCTAAAGGTTACATTCCAACTTATATTGGTTCATTAATATTTACTGATGTATGAAAAGTGGAAATAATGTTATGAATCATGCCATCTTCTATGAGTTCCTTGCCACAGAGATCGAGGTGCATTTTGGGATACATAATTTCTTTGTTGAAATCAGTTACCTTTTTGTAATCGAGTAAGCGGATTTCATTCCGATGTACGATTAGTTCAGGAAGTACATGTTCATGAATACTCTCGGTTCTCCATTTCGGGGGCATCCCACTGTTCTTTTGGGTTTTTAGTAAAGGTATTCTTATAAAAGTTATGATTTATTTATCGTCTCAAAACATGATGATATTTGTTTGTACCTTTTCAAGAGGTTGTTTTAGGGTCAATAGGGAGTTAATGGACTTTAGGTATATTTTTTGTACCTTCTCGACAAAAGTAGTTTTTACATTAGATATTCATATTTATACTCAAGTTCTTTTGAGTTTACGATGTTGATTTCGGGATAAGTTGATTCAACCATTTACGTATATAAGGGATAATATACGATTTTATGTTTCATAAAAAAAATATATTATTATTATTTTATGTATGAAATTTCATTATCATAACAATATTGGATTTTTGTATGCTTATATTTTGTTGATAATAATTTATCAATATTTTAATTTGCGAAAAAAAAATTACCCAATCTATTGGATTTCCATGTAGTAGGGGAATCACATGGATTTCTTAAGTCCCTACAAACCTTAAGGCTATTTACACCCATTTGACAAAATCCTTTCGATATCTTATAATTTCTTTAATTGGTAGATTTTGACATGAGGTCAAAAAATGAAATCAAATTCAGAATTATCATATCAGCATTATGGGAGTTTTTGGCACGATGCCAAAAAATATGAGGTTGAAAGTGTAACTTCCAAATATGAATTATGGTTAAAAATAATGAGTAGATCATAATCAAGATAAGTATTCGAATAATATTTTAAAATTTTAATGTTCTTTTTGGAGCTTTTAGCAAAACACTAAAAGTTATGGACGTTGGAAGTGTAACTTCCAAATATTATTTATAAGATTATGAATTATAATGAAGATAAACATTTAAATATTAATATAAACAAATAATAAATAAATAAATAAATAATTTATATTGTAAACTAATAGGATAAGTATCTAAACATATCAATATTAAGATGAACATTTAAATTAACCATCTAAATATATGAATATTGTAATCTAATTTGATAAACATTAATAAATAATAATAATAATAGTTCAAAACATAAATATTATCAAACCATAATTAAACGGTAATTGATCTAAATAAAATAATATTAACGTAATTAAATTAACCAACTAAACATGTCAAAATTGTAACTAATTGATGATGCATAGATAAACAATGATATGTTAAAAACTATAAAAAAATAACAATCTAAATAGACATGTAAAAGAAATCGTTTTAATCATTTAAAACAATAATGGTTCAATAGATAAATATAAGTTTTTAATCAATTATATTATGTTTAAATGAAAAAAATAAATTAATGGCAAAGTAAATGTTGATAACTTCAAGTTTAAAATGGATAATCTTAACAAACGGAATAATCATTAAAAAAATTCTTAACTTAATAATACATATGTAGCATTAAAAAAAATGAAAAATAAAATAAAAAATATTCAGATAATCTCATTCAAAGATAATTATCTATCCATTATTATAAATCTATCTACCAAATAAATCAATGTAAATATAATAATAAATTTGATTTTTGAAAAGCAACATACTTTTATAAAAATATTCATATCTCCATTACCATAAAGAAAAAAATATTGGATAACTTTTAGAAAGAAAAAAAATTATCTTATTTTCTTTGTTTAAAATAGGTGTAAAGAAAATATCAACAAATTATCGTAATTTACTTGCAAGTTTTTTTAATAATTTTATTTAGATAAAATTGCACCTTTGAAATTTGAGTTGCGAACTATTTCATTTTTCTTTAAAAATAACGATAATAGATAATTTAAATAAATATATATTAATGATATAATCATTAAATATGTATGATAAAAAAAAATTGAAATTCAAATGATATATATAATAATCATGTCCATCAAACTCATAAATCATATATATATATATATATATATATAATGTAGAGGGTGGATCAAACGAGAATACTAACTATTTAAGAAAACAAAGGGACAACTCTCAACCAATCATTTTTTTTAAATAATTCTGAAAATATTAATTTCCAAATATGAGATTAAAAGGATATTCAGGTCATGTTACTCTATGAATTGATTTAGGATAGATTTAACTTCCTTCCTAAAATTAAGGGATCACAATATCACATTCATATCAAAATCCTCATCATACGTATTGATCTCCTTCATTCAAGCAGCTTTTTTTAGTTTGAGCATCATACCATTCAATATCTATAACTCGTTTTCTTCTTCGGTTCTTCAACCACATCACAGTTTCTTCAACAGGTGTATGGTAGTAGTTCAATCGGTGATCATCTCTTCAACGAAGCCATCAAACGAATTACAGGTAAACAAATCAATTTTACGCTAATCCAGAAAGTATATGTATTCGATTGATGGAATCATCGATTGAAATTAAAGAAGAGATGGCATATTGCCGATTGAAACCAACAGAGGTGTTTTATTGTTTCAATCGATTGAAATCCACACGAAATCAATTTTCAAACCAACATGAAACCACCAAGATCTGCACCAACGATTTTCTTCTTTTGGAATCCTCTATTGGTTTTGTTGTTCTTTTTTGAAGATCTGAATCGATTTTGTAAGCATTTCTTCCTTTCTATTATCTATCATCCAGTCTCATACATTGAAGTTTTGTTTAAATGATAGTAGTTATAAGATCACATGTGATCTTGTTGGTAGAGGTCATGATTATTATATTTTCTATATGATATCACATGTGATTAGGTACTAAGTTTTATTGCATTATTATGTTTTATCTAATTATATGAGTAGATTTTTTTAACTGTGTTTTGTGCAATTGTGCAAACATTGGCCATTCCCAAGCATTGAATTTTTGTCTACATGACAGTACTCTTAAGATCACATGTGATGTTGGTGGTAGTCATGATTTTTATCTTTTATATGTGCCATCACATATGATTATGTACCAAGATATATTGCACTATCATGTTTTATATAATTAAATGAGTATGTGATTCTTTACATGTGTTTATCTAAATATATTTATAAATTTCTCATTTATTTATTGTAGGTCATGTCACAACGAATGTCAACTATGATGCAGTCACTTGTGAGATGATGGACAAAATTGGAAGCTCGAATGTATCCATGATATACAATTGTGATGCAGATACTTGTGTGGTGAACTCACAAACCACGAATCACGCAATTGCTTAGTGAAGAAAGGAATGTCTGATTAATTGGATGATTGATGTCATAGTACTAATTTGATCATGTGTTTGACTATGTTAAACATTATTATTTCGTATCAGAGTTGTATAACTTTTTCAATTTGCTTTTTTTGTTATTTGTATAATCATACCTATGCATACAATACTAATTTATATGCAAATTAATAAGATTTAATCACATATTATTATGTTATACAAAAGTTGGACATAATGTTTAAGTATAGTTTGCATTCCGAAATCATATATGATTATATTGTATAGAAATTGGACAGAATGTTTAAGGGTTGTTTGCAGTCCAAAATCATGTGTGATTATAATATAAAGAAATTGGACAAAAAAATTTAAGTGTATTCTACGTCACAAAATCATATGTGATTGTACTGTGAAGAAATCGAACATAATGTTTAAGTGTATCATGCATAAGATAATAATATGTGATTGTATTATTAAGAAATTGGACAAAATGTTTAATTGTATTTTGCACCAACATAATCATATGTGATTCTACTATGAAGAAATTGAACATAATGTTTAAGTGTAGTATGCATCACATAATCATATGTGATCGTAATATGAAAGAATTTGACATAATGTTTAATTGTATTATGCACCACATAAAAATATGTGATTGTACTATGAAGGAATTTGATAGAATGTTTAATTGTATTATGCACCACATAATCATATGTGATTGTACTTTGAAGAAATTGGACATGTATTATCTACCATATTCATCCAATTAAAATCATAGTCGATCACATACTGTTAGATCACATATCTATTGGATTCAAGATCATCCAAACTGAAGATCGCAATCTGAAGCTAAAGCCGGAACGTCGACTCTCGATATTAAAGTCTAATGTTTATTTCTAATAAATGTCAAAGTATTGTTTTTGTTATTAGTTTACTTAGTTAGTTTAGTTAGCTTTATAATATCTAAGTTAGATTAGATATTATTTTGTTTATATTGTTTAATATTGCAACTTGTTGTTGCAAGTTGTTTAGGTAGTGTGTTAGACACACTAGATCTTTTAAGCAAGTGTATCTCAATCTCTCAATCAGATCAGATATTATCAGACACACAAAACACACACTTAAGGTGTAAAAGAGAGAAAACAGAGAAAACACATTCAAAGCTTGAATCGATCAACCTTGTAACCATTTCTATTAATCAATACAGGTTGGTAATCATATTGTGTTGTTTTTTATAAGAACATGATATAGTATTGTGGACCCACAATTGGTATCAGAGCCTGATAAGTGATCAAAATCAAGTTTCAAGAAAACGACTCTGTGTTCTTGTTTGAAAAATCGAGTTTGAGATTTAGAGTGTTTTAGGTGTTAAAATCGATCAGGTTGTGATCGATATAGATGCTAGATCGACTTGTTGTAGTTTGATTTCAGTATAAAGCTTTAATCGAGTTCCATTTTGTGATTTTAGTGGTCTGAGTTCGAGTTTTCAAAAGTTACTATGCCATCGAGTTATTTTCGAAAAAGTGATTTTTATCGAGATCAAGTGGTCACAATCTATTCTAGAAGTGTTTTTAGACATATTGGTAGAGTTTGGTACTGTTAATCTTGGAAAAACAGGTTGAAAAGTCGATTTTATCAAAGTACAGACGAACTTGCGCAAACCAGAGGAAGAACACACGTAAAGCTCACTTTGCGTAACCTACTTTGTGCAACCAACGTGACACGCAAAGCTTTCTTTGTGCAACCAACGTCATACGCAAAGTCCACTTTGCGCAACGCACTTGATACGCAAAACTTACTTTGCGCAACTCAAAGTAAAGCTTACTTTGCTTGATACGCAAAGCTTACTTGATACGCAAAGTCCACTTCTCGCATCCAACGGCTTACGCAAACATCACTTCTCGCAACAAGAAGGAAACGCAAACCTCAGCTCAAGTGATCTTCTCTTCACGAAAAACCAAGTCAAGTTTGCGCAACCCTCTCGAAACGCAAAGCACACTTTGCGCATCCAACTTGAAACGCAAAGTTCATTTTGCTCAACCCACGTGTTACGCAAAACTAAGTTTGCGCAACCCACTTGACACACAAACCTCAATTTGCGCCTTCAACCTCTCGCGCAAACCTTCTCAAAACGCAAAGTTTTTCAAGACTTAGATTTTTCTTCAAAATGACATCCAGAGAAGCCCTTGCAATTGGAACTGACACCAAACCACCAGTTCTCTTTAAAGGAGAATACGAACAGTGGAAAGATAGGTTTCTGAACTTTGTTGACAGACATGAGTTGGGTGATTTCATCAGACAGTCGATAGAAGAAGGGGTTATGAAACCAATTATGACGACTCGTTTGGTTGGAACTGTGCCGACACAGGTTGAACTTAAGTATCATGAGCTAGAAGATGATAACCTAAGAAGAGCCAAAGGTGATAAGTTAGCTAAGTCATACATTCTACAAGGAATTCCAAACGAAATCTATGTAAAGATTGACAGCTACAAGGCCTCGGGCAAAGAAATGTGGGATCAGCTTGAGAAGATGATGTTGGGTTCAAAGGTTGGAAATCAACTTAAAATCTCCAACTGCCTGAACAATTATGAAGAATTTAGAGGCAGAGTGGGAGAATCTTTAGAAGAAACCTATGACAGGTTTGTGACTTTGCTGAATGAATTAAGCAAGAATAAGGTCCACAAATCTCAAATAGAGTTGAACGTCAAATTCCTGAGTATTCTACAGCCGGAATGGAAAAGATTTGCCAGACAGATGAAGCAGATCAAGGATCTGAATGAGATTCCACTTCATGAGGTGTATGAAACCCTCAGACAAAATGAAGAAGAGGTGGATGAAATTCTAGATGAAAAGAGACAGAAAGGAAAGACAGTTGAAGACACAGTTGCTCTTGTTGTCAGGAAGAAGAAAAACAATACAATTGTGTATGAATCAGAAGAAGATGAAGGTTATGCGAACTCTGACATGGATGAAAATGAACAACTGAAGAAAGCAATGATTCTGCTGTCAAATGCTTTTCAGAAAAAGTTCTACACAAAGCCGAGTTCAAACAGTCAGAGATATTCTTCTGGTCTGAACAACTACATCCACAAGGAAAGGATTGAAGGAAGTAGATATGAAGGAAAGAGATTTGAAGGGAAAAGAATAGAGGAGAGGAAACCTGAAGAGAGAAGGTATCAGTCTGAAGGAAAGAGAATAGAGGAGAGGCAACCAGAAGAGAGAAAGTTTAAAGCTGAAGGATCCAATCAGACAGAACCACCAACGTGCTACAACTGTGGAAAAACAGGTCACTATGCCAAAGACTGTCGAAGACCAAAAGTCAGAAACTCCGATTATTACAAGAACAAGATGTTTCTTGCAAAGCAACAGGAGGATGGTAAGGCACTGATGGCTGAAGATGAATATTGGCTTGATCATTCAGACGAGGAAGAAGAGGAAGAAGAAAGAGATGAAGCCGTCAACATGTGCTTGATGGGAAAGCAAGAATCAGATGCTGAAGCTGATTCAGATGATGAAGAAGAAGAGGTATGTGATTTATCGTATTCAGATTTCATGAATAAAATGCATGCCATGATTTTAAAACAACAAGAGTTAGAGTCGAATCTTGAGCGACAAAATGGTGTTATAACTGACAAAAACCAACTGATACAGAAACTTAGCAATGAAATTGCTGAGAAGAAAGTATTAGTTGAGGTTTTACATAGAGATAATGACACCAACGCAAAGGAAAAGACAATAATTCTTAAAGAGAATTCTGAACTCAAGTCTAAACTGACAAAAAGTGAGATTGATATATATGAGCTTACAAAATTGCATTCTTCTTGTACCAAAGAAAACTTTTCTTTACTGGGTAAATTAAAAAGTTTGGAAGAAAAGTTATACAAAATGGGTCAAACTGAACAGACTATTCATCTGAACAAACCCAAAGAGGAAATAGGGAGATGGGGAATCGGTTATAAGAATCCTCACTGTCTTCAAAAAGGATGAAGTGCCTGCACTTTATGATCATCTTTCTAGGAAATTAGCTCGACGAATCCCTGAGTTTAAAACTTTCTGGACTAAACTATCAGAAGAGGATGAAGCCAACGAAACTGAAAAACGGTTAAAATCATCTAAAGTTCACCTTCCATTTTATTATGCGAAGATGAATAATAGTTATAATGAAAATCCAATATATCAAAAGAAGAAAACTCTTTCAAGTGATTTCTTTCAAAGTTATTCTGAAAAAGAAATGGAGGCGAAGCCTATTCAAGGTAAACTATATGTCCCTCCTCTCGTTTTAGAAAGTAAAATTTCTGAACTCGAGAATTCTTTAACAGATGAAAGACTTTTGATGAATATTGAACAAAAAGTTTTTTCAACTGTGTTCAAAAATGTTATTATTTCTAAGGCTTCAAACTCTGAGGATATGCTTGGTTCATCAAATAAAGGGTTTGATTTTCTAAACTCTGACGGTGGTTTAGATGATTGTTCTAATCAATTTGACTTTAATGCAGAACTTCCAAAAACCAGTACGCCTGTTAACAGTGCAAAATCAACGAAAGTTGATAAATCAGTCTTTGTGAAAGCTAAAAATGCTAAAGGTAAGATTAAATCTCAGCATTCACAGAAACCGAACACTACTGGTAATCCGAAGAAGAAGCATTCGTTTGTTGCTAAAAAGTCTAACTCACAAGTTTCAAATCTTTCAGCAATGAGCAAGAAAAGACTAGAAGTTAAATCTTTGTGGCAACCGAAACAGAAGCTTGACAAGACCTTTAAATCGTTTTCTAGTATTAATTGTAGTAAGACTTCGCCTAGTAAAGATATCTTAATTTCTGATGTTGATATTTTGAACTCAAAACTTGATGTTTCTCGTAAACAATATACAATGAAGCAATTATTTCAGTTATCTTTATCAGCTAGAAAGTCTTCTATTTATGATAAACATATTTCTACTTCTTGTCAAGATTCTGAAGATTGGTTTGGCAATTATCATGTGCATTCATCTCATTCTAATTATTCAAATGCATTTCAAAAGAAAAGAGGACCCAATTTGAAATGGGTACCAAAATCTTGTGCTAACACAGTAGGACCCAAATTCCAGTGGGTACCTAAGGCTAAATCTGTGTTGCAGGCACACAAAGTTTAAAAAGGAAGCTTACAGATATGACTTCTAGACAAAAAAGTCTAGGACTCGTTCCTCAAAGAAAATAGGTTCTTGAATACAACAGTTTAAGACCTGCACTTCAAAGATAAAACAATGGTTTCTGAACACGTCTGTTCAGAACCCGTGCTTAAGAAGAAAATATGGATTTTGAACACATCAGTTCAAGACCCGCTCCTCAATGCTCAAGAGTCTTAATTCCATCTTTGTTTTAAGTATATTTAAATAAATTGTTTCATTATTTCTCTTGTGCAGATCCGTCATATGTGGTACTTAGATAGCGGATGCTCCAAGCATATGACTGGACAAAAAGATATGTTGTCCAACTTAAAAGAGAAATATTGCGGATCAGTCAGATTCGGCAACGACCAGTTTTCTCCCATCATGGGATACGGTGATGTACAACATGACAATGTCACGATAAAGAAGGTGAGCTATGTAGAAGGCTTACGGCACAACCTGTTCAGTATCGGGCAGTTCTGTGACAAAGCTTAGAGGTCAATTTCAAAGCCAAGACGTGTTCAGTTCGCACTGAAGAACTCTTGGTCGGAACAAGAAAGTCAGATCTCTACACAATTAATTTGTCAAAAATCCATACTGACAAACAGGTTTGTCTAATAACAAAAGCCTCGATGCAACAAAGCTGGTTATGGCATCGAAGGCTCTCTCACCTCAACTTCAGGTACATCAACAATCTGGTCAGTGGAAAGCTCATCAAAGGACTTCCAACGCTCAAATATGAAAGAGAACATCTTTGTGCAGCATGTGAAAAGGGCAAGATGAAGAGGGCACCTCATAAACCAAAGCCTGAACCAAGTACAAGCGCTCCGTTAGAGTTATTGCATATGGATCTCTGTGGTCTGATGCGAACTCAAAGTTTAGACGGAAAGAAGTACATACTTGTGATCGTGGACGATTACTCGCGATACACATGGGTCAAGTTTCTACGTTCAAAGGATGAGACACCAGATGTTCTCATCACATTCCTAAAGACGACCCAGGTGAATCTGCAGAAACCGGTCAAGTTTCTAAGAACAGACAACGGCACAGAGTTCGAGAACCAAAAGGTTGAAGAATATCTCGAATCTGTCGGGATTTCACATCAATACTCTGCTGCTCGTACGCCTCAACAAAATGGAGTGATCGAAAGAAGAAATCGTACGCTAGTCGAGGCTGCTCGTACTATGCTAAGTCAATCTGACTTACCTCTATTTTTGTGGGCTGAAGTTGTATCGACCGCGTGCTATACACAGAATCTCTCCATGATACATCGCAGATTCAAGAAGACTCCTTATGCGTTAATCAACAACCGAACACCGACAATCAAATATTTCCATATATTTAGGTGTAAGTGTTTCGTGCTAAATGATAGGGAGAGTCTCAACAAGTTCAGCGCCAAGGCGGATGAAGGCATCTTCATTGGTTATTCCTCTACATCAACTGCATACCGTATCTATCTGAAGAAGTCAAAGACGGTGATTGAAAGCATCAACGTCACGTTTGATGAAGATATGGCTTCCGAACAACACAGTTCAGAACCCGTTATAACCGGCGTACTAGCTTCTGGGCAACTCAGTCCAGAACCTGCGTCTCAACAGAATAAATCAGATGAAGCATCAAATTCTACTAACCATTTATCTGATTTAGATTTATTATTTGAATTGTTTTATGATGAATTTCTTGGATCTAATGTAAAGAAATCTGTTGTGGTTGACAGGATAGAAGACTTAACGACTACTCATCCAACCAGTTCAGATGTTCCTATTGAATCCAATGCCCCGATTCAACAAGAAGTTCCAATTCAAATGCCGACTCCAACAGTTGAAGAAGTTCCATGTGATGAAGAGACAGAAGTAGCTGAACCAGTAGGATGTTCTGTACAGATCCATCCACAGCCGGAACAAGCTGTACCTACTGAGCCTTCTCAACCTACCACTTCAACTGCAATCATCATTCCTCCTAAACAAGCTGAAGAAGGTACAAGTGGATTTATAGATGATACAACTGACATACATTCATATAATCCACTACCTCATGAACATAAATGGACCAAAGAGCACCCGATAAGCCAGATCATTGGCGATCCATCAAAACCGGTGCAAACTAGGTCAGCATCAATCAATATGTGCATGCATGACTCCTTTCTGAGCAAGTTCGAGCCAACACGCGTATCAGAGGCTCTTGCTGATCCAGAATGGGTGATCTCAATGCAAGAAGAGCTAAATCAGTTCAATGCACTTCAAGTCTAGAGACTCGTACCAAAGCCTCAAGGTAAAACCATTATAGGTACGAAATGGGTTTTCAAGATAAAGAAAGACGAAGATGGTACCGTTATCCGAAACAAGGCAAGACTAGTAGCCAAAGGATACAGACAAGAGGAAGGAATCGACTATGACGAGACATATGCTCCTGTGGCGCGATTAGAGGCAATCAGAATGTTTCTAGCCTATGCAGCCCACAAGAACTTCACAGTCTTTCAAATAGACGTGAAGACAACATTTCTGAATGGAATTCTGAAAGAGGAAGTCTACGTCTCTCAGCCAGAGGGTTTTGTCAATCAAGAGAAGCCGAATCACGTCTACATTCTCGACAAAGCACTCTACGGTCTGAAACAAGCTCCTCGAGCCTGGTATGATGTCCTTTCCAATTTTCTAGTCAAGTCTGGTTTTTCTAAAGGTACGGTGGATACCACTTTGTTTATCAAAAAGGAAAAATCCGATATCATTTTAATTCAAATCTATGTAGATGATATTATTTTTGGCTCTACAAATACTAAGTACTATAAGAATTTTGCAAACCTTATGGTGTCTAGATTTCAGATGAATTTGATGGGAGAGATGAATTTCTTTCTCGGTTTACAAGTCAAACAATTTTCATCGGGTATTTTTATCAATCAATCAAAATACATTATGGATATTCTTCGGAAGTTCAAAATGGAAAATTCAAAACCGATTGGTACCCCAATGGCACCAGGTACTAAGATTGGCACCGATCCTTCGGGAAAGGCTGTTGATGTTAGGACTTACCGAGGGATGATAGGTTCTTTAATGTATCTTACTTCTAGTAGGCCAGATATAATGTTCTCAACATGCTTATGTGCAAGATATCAGGTCAATCCTAAAGAAATCCATATGTCTGCTGTGAAGTGCATATTTAGGTATCTAAAGGGCACTGCAGATCTTGGTCTATGGTATCCTAAAGATACTATTTTTGAACTAACAGCCTACACAGATGCAGATCATGCAGGTTGTATTTTAGACAGGAAAAACACGTCAGGACATGTACAGTTCCTCGGTGACAAACTCATAAGTTGGGCATCGAAGAAGCAACTTTGTGTTTCAACTTCCACGGCCGAAGCAGAATATGTAGTTGCTGCTAGCTGCTGTTCTCAGGTCTTATGGATGAGAACTCAATTGCGCGACTACGGTTTCCACTTCAACAAAATCCCGATATACTGTGACTCCAAGAGCGCCATCGCAATAACAGCGAATCCTGTTCAGCACACCAAGACTAAGCACATAGACGTCAGGTATCATTTCATTAAAGATCATGTTGAAAAAGGAACAATTGAACTTTTCTTTGTAAAAACTGATTATCAGCTTGCCGATTTGTTTACCAAACCTTTAGATGAAAAGAGGTTTAACTTTCTTGTCTCTAAGCTTGGTATGCTAAATCTAAAGATTTAATCAGTAGTTACCTATCAAAGTTTTCTAATTGTATACTTTTTCATCATTTATTCATTTCCGCAAGATATCTACACTTCTATATACTGTTCATGATCCAAGGGGGAGTATGAGAAGAAATTGACATGTGGTCAATCTTATTTTGAGGGGGAGCTCATAAGATTTCTGCATTTACCTTTTATGTCAAATTTTTGTAATGCAAGATTTTAGGGGGAGCTCTTCAAGTCAAAGGAGTTTGGATATGACTTCTGATTATTTCGGATCAGAACTCGTACTTGAAAAGTTTTACTGCTTTTTGTCTTTTCAATTTAAGTGAATAAATTTTACTTTGACTTGACATAAGACTTTTGCAGAATTTTTTAGAGAAGCTGACAAGTTCATATCTCTATGACTTTAAGCTTAGCTTCATGAGATATAAGATCGCACATTATGGTATAATCCTTTATCTTAATCTCATAAATGGTTGAAAGAAGGATAACTTTCAATCATTTGAAATCATGTTCTTAAATGTTCAAATCACTTCCCGATTTTTTCATCAGATTTTATATTTTGGGAGTGTACTTTAAATGTTTTACATGAGCTTACATGATAAGCTAAACCAGTTTGAGCAACATATTCTTTATAAGATATACGGGATCAGTGTGCTAGGACTTACAAGAAACTTCTATGGAATCACGTTAACCAGTGATTTCTACCCAAGAAGTTAATCCCTAGTGATTGAGTGTAAGAAGTCGAAAAGAATTGAGTGTTATTAGAGAAAGCAAAATGTTTAAAAGAAAGAGCGTGTGAGAACAGAGTTAAAAGAATATCACAACTATGCACCAACTTTTTCTTAGTCGGGCAGCCACATTTCTAGTGTTTCACATTTCATTGGTGAACATTATTGAAACAGGCAACTAGCCCATGCCAACTCTTGATCAAACCTCACTATCTACTCATTTTCTTCTCAACAAGAAAGTGTTTCACATTTTCAAAGGGGAAACAACACATATGCTATCTGATTTTCATTTGGAAAATCTAGATATTGAAAAGAAGGAAGTCTGCCCCACCTTCGCACTTCAATCATGCACATTGAGTCTGTGTTTAACTTACTGTTGTCTCAGTGGTTTACACAAGTATTGAGCCTATAAGCAATCATCAAATGCTTAATTCTTTCTATCACTAGCACGAACACACAAGGAATTAGTTTCTTTGTCATAACGTTTATAGAAATAACCTTTGTGGTGTTTTGATGATTAAATGGAAGCCCTGGGGGAGTAAACATCAAACAGCTCCTTTACAATGTGTATTCGTTACACACAGTGACTTAGTGTTACTGACAGGCATGTTAACTGATTCATTAGTTGATTCAGGTTTTACACGACTAATTTGTCTGGATTTGCAAAGATCTAGATGAATATCTTATGAATTGACAAATCAGAGGCTCTAACTGAAGAACATTTCTTACAAAAAGTTTTGATGAAGTCGTTGCACTTATCATCAAAAAGGGGGAGAATGACTACACAAGAAATGGCAAAGATCACATGTTTCAAGAATCACGTCCAAGATTGAAATCTTCAAAAGAAAGTATTCTGAAGACATGCTAATTTCAGAGCTAGAGAAAGAGATTGCATATTCTGAGCTGAAAGAGAAGACCAAATTGCTAAAATCTTTTTAGTAATGATCTTGATCCAAAGGGGGAGATTGTTAGATCACATATCTATTGGATTCAAGATCATCCAAACTGAAGATCGCAATCTGAAGCTAAAGCCGAAAAGTCGACTCTCGATATTAAAGTCTAATGTTTATTTGTAATAAATGTCAAAGTATTGTTTTTGTTATTAGTTTACTTAGTTAGTTTAGTTAGCTTTATAATATCTAAGTTAGATTAGATATTATTTTGTTTATATTGTTTAATATTGCAACTTGTTGTTGCAAGTTGTTTAGGTAGTGTGTTAGACACACTAAATCTTTTAAGCAAGTGTATCTCAATCTCTCAATCAGATCATATATTATCAGACACACAAAACACACACTTAAGGTGTAAAAGAGAGAAAACAGAGAAAACACATTCAAAGCTTGAATCGATCAATCTTGTAACCATTTCTATTAATCAATACAGGTTGGTAATCATATTGTATTATTTTTTATAAGAACTTGATA
This sequence comes from Arctium minus, assembly GCA_954870635.1. Lineage (NCBI taxonomy): Eukaryota > Viridiplantae > Streptophyta > Magnoliopsida > Asterales > Asteraceae > Arctium > Arctium minus. Next base: position 20,867,123 of record OX941090.1, on the reverse strand, counting down.
TAGTATTGTGGACCCACACATACTAATACCTAAATTAACATGATTTACAATGCTTAACATAACAATATTTACCAAAAAATTCATCACACACTATTTCAAATAACCAACATCATTATCCTCATCACTAAGCAAACAAGTTATTGTTTATCAACATTCTAATGATAAGTCTTCCTAAGGCAAAAATAATATCCCAAAAATGAATTGTTCAAGAACTTCGCCATTTATCTAGAAAACGACTATCAATAATCTAGATCTAAGCAAGACGTGCACTCTTGGTTTTCGATGCATCTTGTATCATCTTCTTGTTTAGCTTAGGATCCAACTTTGCAAAATTTGTCGCCTGCATGGTCACTTTATACCTCATAGTGTTATAGCTTGAAGCAAGATCTTTGATAAGTACTTTATACCTCACAGTATTGATTGTTGCATCAAACAACATAAATCATATGCTTATTTCAACATTTGTGAATCACATATGATATAAATCATATGAACATGTCATTTCTGTTTATCAACTATGAACACCATTAAACTCATTCCCAAGCCCCAAACAGGTTTATGTTACCAATATCACATGTGATTAGTTTCCCATAATCATACAATAATGAATGAATTAGCAACATTTGGTTATGCAAGGACCCATGAACCCAACCCTATGAATCCCAACCCCAATCACACTGTTAACTAAATCTATATGCATATTATCACCTTTGTGAATCACACCTGATTATAAATTATATGTATAATAACCCCATGAATCTAGATTACATTTCATCACACCATACACATATTACAACAACTTGTGAATCACAGATGATTAGAAACCATACAAACATGTCAATTATGATATATCAATTATAAATACCATTAACCCCAATTATAAACACCAAAATAGATTTATGTTTGTAACACCCTCAAATTTGGAAGAAGCAACTAATTTAAAATTTTCAATAATGCCTCAAAGAAAGACAAAATATCTTATGACAAGTCCATTCTTGAAATACTGTTCTAGATTTAACCAACAACAAAATTAAATAAAGTCTTAAGGTCGGGTGTTACTAAACCCAAATACAAATTGCTATACCCAAGATAACGGAGGGAAGGTTTCACCAAACTACTCACCCTCAAGCACAAATCTATTTCTCATCTCTTCACAGTGTCGCTAGTACCATACCCACCCGGGACCTAGTAAGTTCAAGAGTTTTCAACATGAGTAAATATATCGTTAAAAGGAAAGAATGCAATTTAAATCATGATCTTTCAAAATGATTTACCTTAAATATGAAAACGACTCGTTTTCCAATAACATGCATTTTTAAGGACGAACGTCCCAATACAAAATATTCTTTATAAAATGATGCCGCCCAAAACTCACTCAAACGTGAATAGAAAACGGACTCCCAATTATAGAAACGCTGATGAAACTTTATATCCCGAAACACCCAAAACACGGGTGGGGCATAATACTTAACTCATAAATCATGGAAAACAATCCATATAAATATAATATGTCATCGAGAACATGGAACTAAAATTCAATACTCACGCGACCATAAAATGGAATGAAATCTAAATGTAAAACATGAACAATTAAATATCTAAAATATTGTTGGGAGACAACGGGGGAGACCCGTATCTATTGAGAGTGGAGGAACACAAAAGTATGCCACTCATACAACGTTAATCGTATGACACTTCACGACATGAAAGCCCAAGCGTCCCTACGACTCCCTTCAAGCTACACAAAAAGAGACAGCTGACCTTAGCGAATATTACCATGAATATTGCCAAAGGCCCGACACAGTTGAGGGTTACAACCATGGCATTGCTCCGACATGGCGGAGGCCCCAAACGCCCATCAACACGATAGCACAACCGAACTCAACCCTCCTAGTGTACACTTGAAAGGTTAAGGTCATAAAACATAGGTCCCGGAGTCCAACCCCGTAATACCCAATTGACCATCAAATAAAGACTGACTTACGTGCCTATGGATCCAATGCAACACAGTCTAAAATTACATGACTACACAGGAATGACCAACGCACTCGAGCATGCAATTATCATCAAAATACCACATGATGCATTCAGATGCAAATCATAAATGGGGATCCACATTGAGCTATTAAAACCGGACAAATGTCCTCAAGACTCTTTTAAGTCAAAACCAAGCTAAATGCTCAAAAATCCATTTGGCCAACAATTAACATCCTTAAAACAATAAAACGTATTTAAACGACATTTACACCGACACATGCCTCACAGATGAGACTAACCTAAAACTCATCATGAATTGGAACAAACGATTTTCCAAATGGACTCATACCCATACGTTTCCAAAATGTCTCATAATACGGAGACATGTATTTTCCAAAGGGTTTATGAAATTAAATACACCAAAAACGCATAAGTAGTAAAATAGACTTCATTGTTACAAAATCTCCAAAAAGGCATAAATAATAAAATAAACTTCATTTGTACAAAATCACCAAAAATGCATAAATCATGCTATTTACTTATCAAATATTCAAATCCCAAATATGAGCATTTCATAAGATTAAAGCAACCCAAGTTTACCGAATATGAAAACTTATCAAAATACTCCATGCATTGATGGTCACCAAGTAAAACATATTTTTACTTCAAAATACACATTTTGGCATGTACATAGTTTTCACAAAGCAACTTGAACTCACCTTGCTAGATTTAGGCTAAATCTAGATTTTACCCACTTATAGCTTCCTTGAAGAAACTTGAATCCTCAAAGCCAAAACCTCCAAACCTAGATCCACAAGATTCCAACCATAAACATAGATATTCAACCGTATAGAATCGTTCCCCAACATTTTACATAAAGATCTCATCTATACCCAAAAACCCTAATTTCCATAGATGAAGAAGATAGAAGCTTACCTTAACCAATAGCTTGAATCCACCACCAACACACCTCTAGGTCACCAAAATAAATCACAAACTCCAAATCTACAAAAGGGAGAACAAGGGTGGATAAAACCCTAGATAACTTGATAAAGAAGATGAAGATGAAGGATTATGTTTCTCACCTCCAAGCTCGCTAGATGATAAAGAATCATGTGATTTTAGGAGGAAATCCCCAAAAATGAGTTAGGGTTCAATTTGGAGGTTTGGGGGTTGATTTGGGAGAGAAATGGGGAGAAGAATTAGATTTGGGGTGAAAAATGGGGCTTGGGGCCGGATTTTCCCTTTATATTACGCACAATGGCTCCGCGCGGATGGAGGCACTGATCGATCCGCACGAAGCACTGGGATAGAGTCCCGCGCTGATGGTGGAGCTGATCCATCCACGCGGAGATCCGTGCGGAGCACTGCCGCCCGATTTTCTTCATTTTTCTTGCTCGAATACTGTTTTGGTCATAACTTCTTCGTTTTAACTCTGATTTTGCTCCAGAAAGAACCGTTGGACTCGTATTTGAATCCTTCATCCAACAAGACCATAAAATATAGGATCCAAGCCTAAAATCCTACTTCTTCTATTTCTCTTGAACTACGATTCCTGTACTAACTTGAAACAATACATTCCTTAAAAATCGGGGTGTTACAATCCTCCCAACCTTAGAAAAGATTTCGTCCTCGAAATCTATTACCAACCAACACCCAAATGTCGCATTAAGCGACACCAAATGGTTCCCTTCCCAAAAGGGATGCCTCCACGATACCTGGCCTCGTATATGAAACCAATTACATCCCATTTAAGGTTGTCACTGTATTTCTCATAACAAACCGTCACAACTCGATTTCGAGGTTCGATATATCTTACCAATGACGGGATGAACATCGAGTCCTTATCTAACCACTTTCCTATCCTTAAGATCTCGGTTGTCTCCCAACCTTAGGTTGCACATATCACCTCAAGAGTAGTTCCATCAAGAATACCCCAAAGCAAACTTTTCCCTTAGATACTTCTAATTCCGAAACATCAAGGTATCCTCAATAATCTATTTCTACTTAAGGTTCACCTCGACATTCTAACCCAATTCCCCAATATCCATACTATAAAAGATTCATCGTCCCTTCCTTGACGACATTTCCTAACACTAGTTAGGTTCGATCCAATCACAACATTCGATCCGTTCCTCAACTGACACGACACAACATCGGTAGACAACAGATTACCCCAACTCCACGGTTACTCAACTCCCATAATGCATTCAAGCATCGATGGACGAATCAGCAAAACCTTGTACATTACAGAATTACCAATGATCGATCCCTAGTTGTCAGCATCTAATATCCTTAGGGTTGCCACTTAACTGGCAGACATACCCAATTTCAACGAGAGTGCACTGAAGCACCTCAACGGTCACTGTCCTCCGAATCGAGGGTCGACACCTATTCTCAAATCAATTATCTGCAACATGAATATACCACCAAATATTTCATTCCAGAATTACAATATCGAATCTAAGTTGACACCTACTGATGGAAATTAAACTCTAAATCGTACCGCTTTATTAGCCAACCATAATATCACCATTATTCTCCAATACCCAAAAAGGTGGCACACCACAGACACACAACATGTTGTCGCACAATTAATCCACCAATTCGAACCCAACCATATGTAAACAACAGCACAAGGTTCTAACCCGAAGATTTACCAAAGTGGAAAGATTATCACTTAATTAACTGGGAGAAGCATAAATCTAACGCCTCAATTACCCATGCGTGAACCTACTCGTACGGCTGAACTCCAATACATAAAACTGGCCACGAGTCAGTTCATCCGACACCTCAATTTCCAAGGACTCCCCTAGTCCTTGGTTACAACTCCTTTCACGATGAGGTTTAAATCTATAGCTCTAATGAGTTCAAGGCTTTTCGACTATGGGGCTTAACAAATATGCCAATTGAAAATTTCGCAAGATTTTTCAGACGCAAAATCTTTATACAAACTTAATCGTACATGAAAAAAAATAATTTGCTACCGCTTACTCGGTAGGTGTACAAAGTGGTCACAAACGCCACACATATAAAACCATTTCGAAAGTTGATCATAACTCATGCTAATACCGTCAATAATAAAATATGTGCAACAACCTTTTCAAATGGACCGCTATGGTCCGAATATGCATCACTTTATGCCACGTACGTAAAATAATTTCCCGCACTAAAGCGGTGTGCAACAAATGTTTGTATAAATTCCAGAAGGAGAAGTTTACGTAATCAAGTTCCAAAAATTTCTCATTTAACCATAAAATGACGTGGAATAAAACTTCCAACAAGACCCATATACATCAGTTTATTTCTCAAACATAGTAAAACGATAAATGCCTGTGATTCGTTTGATACGTAAAATAATTTAAATCAACTTTAAGCTTCAAGATGTACAAACGATACGCATAATAGTTCAAAAATAGTAGCTCTAATGTCATGCATGCCAATAAATTAATAGAATGCACTCATAGGAAACGATAATAAAAGTACCAACAACTGAAGTGCATAAAACACAACATTTTGTATGAACTATCGCAAACTCCTGATACACTTACTCACACCATAAGTATAAAACAATTTGTACTCCATGTAATATATAATGAAAAGTACTAGCACAAAACTCGAAAGAGAAAATCATACGGTTTCACAATTCCGAAACTACCATTTTTTTCCATCACGACGTAAGGTAACATTTTCTCAACAAAACTCGCATGAGATAAAAATGTTCAATAAAACTCATAAATTAATGCACACAACAAATCAAGTATACTCATTTTAGAGTTCATTCATGCGGCATAAAATGTCGTAAAATAAAACTCTAGAAGACTCAACAAAACTTCCATAAAACTCAATGAAACTCAATGGCACCCAAAAAACAAATGGTGCAAAATTTTCGTTCTCGATAATCAAATAGCATAAGACAAAGTTATGACTAAAGGTCATAATTCCAAAATTTTCTCTTTTATTGCAATATGATATAAAGTGACACATTTCAACAAAACTCGCATGAAGTACAATTCCTGTAAAACTCAAACAGCAAAATAGTGGAAGATAACTATTCATCTAAAACCTTAACATATGTGGAGGAGGTCCGATATTAAAGTCATAAGTCGCAGTTACTTGTCCAAGACCCTAAATAACATCAAAATACAAAATACAGACTTCACAATAACGAGAATAAATAAAGTCTCAACAAAGTTTGCAACCACATGCAATAAAATAATTTATACATGTTTAAAAATCATGGTTTATAAACTTGTGTGTGCTAAACATTTTCCCAAAATTTCGCAATATAATCCACATGGTGATTTGGAAACATGAGAAATAATTGGTACAATTCATTTCGGAAGTAAGTTATGTGCATGAATTTGATCGACACTCAACGTCTCGAAACCACGCTCCTCAATTTCCCAATCATGCTATCGTCATCCGGATGTTCGAACATCTTAAGGCAATCATCGAAGATCTCATTGATTCACCTTACAATTTCTCCTCGAATAATGTCGATTCCCTAAGTCTATGATTCCAAACCAACCAATAACCCCGACCCAAAATGGTCAACTTAATGTATTTATCATGCTTATCCACCACTCCAAATGACAATGTTATAAACATCAGCTCCTCTATCGGGTACTCGCTTAGAAACTTCTTCACTACCCCAACGGTCATCACTCCAAGGCAGTTCAAGCATACCCATGTAACATGTAGGTTCACCATAACACTGGCCAGGTGAAATTATGAACGTACTGTACATGATCATCTTTGTTACCCTCGACGAATTTCCCGTTTCTAACGACTCTGTCGACCTCAAAATATCCTATCTTAAAGTGCCTAATGGTGCAATTTCACTTTCAATCACTTAAAAGTACGCTAGTTTGAGTATAAGCATCCAAAATCAACACCTAATTCTCTTAAACTTAAGCTATAATACCAACTTGTAACACCTTCAAATATGAAAGAAGCAACTAATTTTAAATTTTCAATAATGCCTCAAAGAAAGACAAAATATCTTACGACAAGTCCATTCTTGAAATACTGTTCTAGATTTAACCATCAACAAAATTAAATAAAGTCTTACACATAAACTAATTAAAGGTCGGGTGTTACTAAACCCAAATACAAATTGCTATACCCAAGATAACGGGGGAAGGTTTCACCGAACTACCCACCCTCAAGCATAAATCTATTTCTCATCTCTTCACAGTGTCGCTAGTACCATACCCAGCCGGGACCTAGTAAGTTCAAGAGTTTTCAACATGAGTAAATATATCGTTAAAAGGAAAGAATGTAATTTAAATCATAATCTTTCAAAATGATTTACCTTAAATATGAAAACGACTCGTTTTCCAATAACATGCATTTTTAAGGATGAACGTCCTAATACAATACATTCTTTATAAAATGATGTCGCCCAAAACTCACTCAAACGTGAATAGAAAACGGACTCCCAACTATAGAAACGCTGATGAAACTTTATATCCCAAAACACCCAAAACACGGGTGGGGCATAATACTCAACTCATAAATCATGGAAAACAATCCATATAAATATAATATGTCATCGAGAACATGGAACTAAAATTCAATACTCACGCGACCATAAAATGGAATGAAATCTAAATGTTAAAGCATGAACAATTAAATATCCAAAATACTGTTGGGCGACAACGGGGGAGACCCGTATCTATTGAGAGTGGAGGAACACAAAAGTATGCCACTCATACAACGTTAATCGTATGACACTTCACGACATGAAAGCCCAAGCGTCCCTACGACTCCCTTCAAGCTACACCAAAAAAGACAACTGACCTTAGCGAATATTACCATGAATATTGCCAAAGGCCCGACACAGTCGAGGGTTACAACCATGGCATTGCTCCGACATGGCGGAGGCCCCAAACGCCCATCAACACGATAGCACAACCGGACTCAACCCTCCTAGTGTACACTTGAAAGGTTAAGGTCATAAAACATAGGTCCCGGAGTCCAACCCCGTAATACCCAATTGACCATCAAATAAAGACTGACTTACGTGCCTATGGATCCAATGCAACACAGTCTAAAATTACATGACTACACAGGAATGACCAATGCACTCGAGCATGCAATTATCATCAAAATACCACATGATGCATTCAGATGCAAATCATAAATGGGGCTCCACATTGAGCCATTAAAACCGGACAAATGTCCTCAAGACTCTTTTAAGTCAAAACCAAGCTAAATGCTTAAAAATCCATTGGCCAACAATTAACAACCCTAAAACAATAAAACGTATTTAAACGACATTTACACCGAAACATGCCTCACAAATGAGACTAACCCAAAACTCATCATGAATTGGAACAAACGATTTTCCAAATGGACTCATACCCTTACGTTTCCAAAATGTCTCATAATACGGAGTCATGTATTTTCCAAAGGGTTAATGAAATTAAATACACCAAAAACGCATAAGTAGTAAAATAGACTTCAATTGTTACAAAATCTCCAAAAATGCATAAATAATAAAATAAACTTCATTTGTACAAAATCTCTAAAAATGCATAAATAATAAAATAAACTTCATTTGTACAAAATCTCCAAAAATGCATAAATAATAAAATAAACTTCATTTGTACAAAATCACCAAAAATGTATAAATCATGCTATTTACTTATCAAATATTCAAATCCCAAATATGAGCATTCCATGAGATTAAAACAACCCAAGTTTACCAAATATGAAAACTTATCAAATACTCCATGCATTGATGGTCACCAAGTAAAACATATTTTTACTTCAAAATACACATTTTGACATGTACATAGTTTTCACAAAGCAACTTGAACTCACCTTGCTAGATTTAGGCTAAATCTAGATTTTACCCACGTATAGCTTCCTTGAAGAAACTTGAATCCTCAAAGCCAAAACCTCCAAACCTAGATCCACAAAATTCCAACCATAAACATAGATATTCAACCGTATAGAATCGCTCCCCAACATTTTACATGAAGATCTCATCTATACCCAAAAACCCTAATTTCCATAGATGAAGAAGATAGAAGCTTACCTTAACCAATAGATTGAATCCACCACCAACACACCTCTAGGTCACCAAAATAAACCACAAACTCCTAATCTACAAAAGGGAGAACAAGGGTGGATAAAACCCTAGATAACTTGATGAAGAAGATGAAGATGAAGGATTATGTTTCTCACCTCCAAGCTCGCTAGATGATGAAGAATCATGTGATTTTAGGAGAAAATCCCCCAAAAATGAGTTAGGGTTTGATTTGGAGGTTTGGGGTTGATTTGGGAGAGAAATGGGGAGAAGAATTAGATTTGGGGTGAAAAATGGGGTTTCGAGCTGGATTTTCCTTTTTTTTGCGCAAAGTGGCTCCACGCGGATGGCGGCACTAATCGATCCGCGCGGAGCACTAGGATAGAGTCCCGCACTGATGGTGGCGCTGATCCATCCGCGCGGAGCACTGCCGCCCGATTTACTTCATTTTTCTTGTCCGAACACTGTTTTGGTCATAACTTCTTCGTTTTAACTCTTATTTTGCTCCGAAAAGAACCGTTGGACTCGTATTTGAATCCTTCATCCAACAAGACCATAAAATCTATGATCCAAGCCCAAAATCCTACTTCTTCTATTTATCTTGAACTACGATTCCTGTACTAACTTGAAATAATACATTCCTTAAAAATTCGGGTGTTACAATGTTACCAATATCACAAGTGATTAGTTTCCCATAATCATACAATAAAGAATGATTAACAATATTTAGTTATGCAAGGACACTATTAACCCTAACCCCATGAATCCAAACCCAATCACATTGTAAATTAAATCCAAATGGATATTACAACGTTTTTGAGTCACATAAGTAGAAATTATATGAACATTATTAGAAATTATATGAACAACAACCCCATGAAACTCAATTACATCTGTGACCACAATATGCATATTACAACATTTTGTCAATCATAGTTGATTAGAAATCATATGAAACGTGCCAATTATGTTAGAAATAATATAAATCGATAACACTTTAAAATTATTGAAATGTTTGTCTGCTTCGTCAATGAGAGGTTTGTTCGGGTTCGATTGTTGTCTTCATTGAACTCAAAATCATCAATGTCAAACGGGTCTTCAATGGTGTTTCTAAAGCGTCCTGTGCTTGATTTTTTTTGTAACCCTACTACGTTTTCATAATCCTCAATGAAAATCAGAACACCATAGTTACCAAAAACCCCTACGGTTTACATTCAATAAACCAAAATTGGGCAGAGGTTTGGAAGATAGAGTAGTAAAATCAAACCTGTCGCATCCATTGTTGAGAATCAAAATGTTGTTCTTGTGTAATCCGACTTTGAATGATGCAAATGCTTAGATCTCAACAAGATGATATGGTGTGTGAGAAAATTTGGGAAAGGATTGTAGATAATGATTTGGTAAGGATAATCATATCCCTGATTAACGCACGCATAAACATAGAAATTCCACCATAATTTTCTATTCCCATTTTACCCCTAAAATCATTTGACCTTGGTGGAAAGTTGCTTTCTATAGTCTATAATTACTGAATTTGCCATTATTGATTTCAACCCTTGATTTGATCTAATAAGTGGTTGAGATCCATCCTCTTATTTTCTTAAATAGGTATTGTTCTCGTTTGAACCCACATCTATAATAATATTATATATATATATATATATAATATACAATATATTATATATTATGTATAAAATATAACGGGATAACAAATTTAATAGTAAATTTAGGAACAAACTTAGAACAGGATTATAAACGTAACAATCAAACTTTTGAAAAATTATCTAGTCATACAGATAAAAGAACATAATTAATAAGTAAATTAACAGAAAATTTAGATTATATTAAAGAATAAAATAATCATATCATAAAATAATTAAAAGATATTAAAAAGAATTTACCTAATAAAAAAGAAATACAACAAAATTCACAGCCTAATATAGAAGAAGATTTAAATAAAATAATTAATGGTATAAATAAGCTAAGTATTGGTGAAGAAAGACCCAGGATCGCCGCAGTCAATCGACAGTACACACAGAAATTTCTAGAAGAAAAAGTGGCGACAACACATCAATAATTAATTAAACCACAAGGGTTGTGGTGTGGTGGTAAAGGCTTGGGGAGTTCATAGCGCTCAACCCGGGTTCGAGCCCCACTAGCAGCACTTGTGGCCACTGAGGATAAACTCAGGGTTGCACGCTTTAGCAGCTGGGCCAAAGGCCCTAATTGTCAGGGATTAGTCTGGGACCCTTTCCAAAAAAAAAACACATCAATAATTATACAAATAATTTTCCTGTATAAGCATATGGTAATTATGAATTTATGATAACAAAAAGAAGAAACTTAGAAAAAGCACTACATACAAAAAAGGTTATAAACCATATTACAAAAACAAATATGTTAAAAAACCACAAACACGACAATGTAAATGTTTTATATGTGGAGATGAAAGATATTTAGCTAATAAATGTCCTAATAAAAATAGAAATTTGCAAATTTAAAAACAATTATAAACATATTTTACACTCAGAAAATATACATCTAAACGGGATAACAGATTTAATAGTAAATTTAGGAACAAACTTAGAACATGATTCTAAACGTAACAATCAAACTTTTGAAAAATTATCTAGTCATACAGATAAAAGAACATAATTAATAAGTAAATTAACAGAAAATTTAGACAATATTTTTCTTCAATATGATTTTTGTTTAGTTTATATTGATGATATTTTAGTTGCTAGTGAAACAGTGCAGGAACATGAAAAACACTTACAGATGATCTTCGAAGAAATCAAAAAGAACGGTATAGTAGTTTCAAAATGAAAGATGGAATTATTTAAAAGAAAAATATATTTTCTTGGCCTAGAAATATGAAATGGAAAGATAGAATTACAGTCACATATTTCTACAAATTTTTTAGATTTTCCAGAAAAATTTGAAAATCTTAAACAAATTCAAGCCTTTTTGGGATTAGTAATTTATGCCCGAAAATTTATTCCAAATCTTTCAAAATTAGTTGGGCCATTATACACTAAAACAACTAAAAGTGGCCAACGACATATATTATACATAATATATTAAATATATAATATACAATACATTTTCTACAATATATTACATATTATGTATAAAATATATTTTATATATAATATATTATAATTTATGTTATGTATAATTACATTTTCTATATGTATTATATATTATGTATAAAATATTATATATATATATATAATATTATTGTATTTTAAATTATATAATACATTATACTTATATATATTATACATAATATTTTAGTTGTTTTACTGTATAATGGCCCAACTAATTTTGAAAGATTTGGAATAAATTTTCGGGCATAATTTACTAATCCCAAAAAGGCTTGAATCTGTTTAAGATTTTCAAATTTTTCTGGAAAATCTAAATTTTTTGTAGAAATATGTGAATGTAATTCTATCTTTCCATTTCCTATTTCTAGGCAAAGAAAAGATAATTTTCTTTTAAATAATTCCATCTTTCGTTTTGAAACTACTATACCGTTCTTTTTTATTTCTTCGAAGATCGTCTGTAAGCGTTTTTCATGTTCCTGCACGGTTTTACTAGCAACTAAAATGTCATCAATATAAACTAAACAAAAATCATATTGAAGAAAAATATTGTCCATAAATCTTTGAAATATTGATGGTGCGTTTTTGAGTCCGAAGCTTAATACGTTCCATTCATACTGTCCTTTTGAACATGTGAAAGTTGTCCATGGTTTAAACTTTTTTTCTAACTGTAATTGATTATATCCTGATTTTAAATCAAATTTTGAGAATATTTTTTCTTTTGTATGAGGTTTAATAGACTATCTTTATTAGGGATTTTGTAACCATAATCTTCTGTATTATCATTTAATCTTTTATAATTATAAATTATTCTTGCTTTTCCTCTTTTAATTTCACTGTGATTTCTAACTATAAATGTTGCTAAACCCTAAACCCTAAAATGATGCCACCAAATAAAACGAGTCAGTCTCAGTCTTTTAAATCAATAAATCGTTCTATGCTCTGATACCATTAAGAGGGGGTATAGCGGATTTTTCAGGTTTCCGTTAAACCACTTAAATAAAACAAACAAAGAGAGAATAAAAAGACATACTTACAGCGATATTAAGAGCGGAGAGGAGCGGTATCACCAGAATTGTATATTCAGGTTTCCGTTAAACCACTTAAATAAAACAAACAAAGAGAGAATAAAAAGACATACTTACAACGATATTAAGAGCGGAGAGGAGCGGTATCACCAGAATTGTATATTCAGGTTTCCGTTAAACCACTTAAATAAAACAAACAAAGAGAAAATAAAAAGACATAATTATGGTGGTATTAAGAGCGGAGAGGAACGGTAAACAAAGAGAGAATAAAAAGACATACTTACAGCGATATTAAGAGCGGAGAGGAGCGGTATCACCAGAATTGTATATGCAGCGGTGGTCGAATTATATAGAATATTGTTTTTTTTTAATATATACTAAGGGATATAATAGGAAGGGCTAAAAGGAGTGTAAGGAGGAAGAATTATATCAAGAAGATGAGAGAAGGAGGAATTTAGAAGGCCATGGGAGTAAATGAGAGAATTTTCATTAACTCTTCCAATTTGTGTGTTCTTACATTACAAATGAAGGGGTTTTTATAACCCTTAAAAAGAACTGTACATCTGACTTAATAACTACAACTAGACAATTGAAATGAAAGAAATAAAATATGTGTCTAAAATGAATAGTAAGCTAGATGCCCATTATAAACCTATAAAGGTTATTCTAGCAAAAACACAAAATAGGCTAGTCTAAAAATTCGAAAATTTATACAATAAAATTATCTATATAATTATTGATGTGTTGTCGTCACTTTTTCTTCTAGAAATTTCTGTGTGTACTGTCGATTGACTGTGGCGATCCTGGATCTTCATCTGGGAAGTATGGATCTGTATCTGGAAAGTCGTTATTGACAATATCAATAGGACTGATTAATTCACTTTCTCCTACAAAGGGAAAAAGCATATCCCAATTTTTATGAGCCATATCTGGATGTAGTGTCCTTCAGCAAGAAGTTTGTAATTATTCCATTTGAAATTATATGGAATTGTTGGAGTTTGTTGTCCTTGTATGATCCAGGGTTTTGTGATGTCTGCTTTGCTATTTTTTGAATTCATATGATCAAAACTGAGATTTGTCCAACAAGCCATATTTTTTAGATATGTTTGTTCTGTCTCTTTATGTAACGCCCTAAAAATAGGAATAACAAAATCCGAAAAATGGACATGCAGTATATGAATTGCCAAAGCAAGAGCCTCCCAAAAATGGGGAAATAGTACAAACCTGTTTAATCACAATTGTAATTTAAACGGACAATAGATTAACAACCAACTAATCTAATTTCTACATCTAGAAAAGAGATTACAAAAGGGTTGTTATCTATAAACTCGACGGTTCAATTCCAAAAGTAACAAGCGTCCAAGTGCAAAATCCCCAAGCTCTCACCCCAAAGCATCTAAACCTGCTTAGGACCGGCGCCGCTAGAACCTGAGATACACATCGACACCAAACAAGTGTTAGGCCAAAAAGCCTAGTAAGTTGAAAAATAATAAGCATGCATGATCAGTTACAATTCTTATCAGCAGTTAACCAGAGTTCAAAAATATGTGGAGTCAATAGGGGAGACCCATAGCACCAATCAAGTTCCACCCAAAAAGTCGATATACCTTGATGCCATCTACCAAGAGACACCCGAAAGGCCCGACACACCCGAGGACTACACCAAAGGAAATTCCTCGAATGGCGGAGGTCTAGGCACATACCATCACAGTGGCGCCCAAGACTACATATCCTCCTAGTGTCTACTGACTTGGTTCGTCCAACATAATTTATAGGAGGTCTTGAGGTATAATTCAACCAATACATTTCGATAGCAACCAAGGGTACAATGTTACCATCCTAACGCATAAGTATATCATGAGATCCAAAAGATAATCATGCTCATCATTACATATACATATTTCACCAAAAAGGGATTTCAACAAATAATCACCTCAATACCGAAACATGTATACATTCATCATATCAAATTACACATAATATGTATTCAAGAGAAGAACCCCAAATACTTGTACATTTTAGAGCAAAGTATGGCATTTCACACATAATCATATTTCCAACCCTTCCTCATAATCAAAACCCAAATACTTGAACATATAGAGATAAATAATAACAAATAGAAGAATATGATGTGTATCTAGTTTTAACAAAGGTTAATAAACACACAATTTAGGTTTTGAACCAAAACCTAGAAAATATATAAACCCTAGAAGTTGCCCAAAGGAGACTTGATGAAGGAGAGGAGTATCTTGGTAAGGATCTTCAATAAATGCACTTGGTTGAGGTTTGAAGAACAAGGAATCACCTCAACAACCCAAAACCCTAGCAATAAATGAGTATGTGTTTGAAACCCCCAAAAATCGCCAAAATAAGAGTTCTCCCGTTTTTTGTAAAGTGAAAATGAGAAATGGGGTATTAATTCTATAAAATAGCAGACTGGACCACGCGGATAGTGCCAAGGGCACTATCGCGAGTCACAATCGCGAGGCCTTCCCCGCTCACGGTACCAATTCGGCGATAGTGCCAAGACACAATCACGTGGCACAATCGCTGGCATCCCCCAGCCCACGGTACGTCCTTGGCGATAGTGCCTCCGGCGATAGTGCCAATGGCACAATCGCCAGGCACAATCGCGCCAACCCCAAAACAGCCCGAAACTTACCCAAATTCGATAACGAGTGCGAGGTTTGAACGGTTAAAAATGGTAATTCAATTATATGACATTTCGACATAATAATGATCATAAAGATGCGCACAAAGACACGTATTCTCACATAAGCGCAATTAATGTATTAAGGGAGGCAAAATACTTACCTTATGAATTTACGGGTGTTACACTTTATGACTAAGAAAGATCCTTTTTCGTGATGGCCTGTATGTGTAACTGTTTGCCTCTGGTAAGGAAACAAATATTTTACATCCTATGGTTGATGCATCTGAATAGGATGCAATGTTACCAGCTGTTAAAAGGAATTTTTCCCCAAGCTTGTTGAGGAGATCTTCTGTATTTGGATGCAGACTAAACTCTAGATAATCAATCATACCATGATGGTAAAAATTGAGAATCTGATCTATTGTGGGCTTGTGATGTTCACGTTAATTTGTAATAATAACCTGTTTCGACAAGGAAGATCATGAAATGATCTTTGCACCACTGTTACTCCTCTATGTTCATCCTCATGGAAGGCGATGTTTATAACTTGTTGCTATAATTCATACAGAATTATAGGAAATTGTTGTGTCATCTAAGATTTGAAGATGACATCTCCTTTAGTTTGTGTTTACTTTTCTGTAAATGATTGTACATCTTAGAATTAGTATGGTTTTTTGTAATAGCTTAGTTGTGCACAAACTGATCGGTAAGTCGAATACCTACCGAAATCAACTGAAGGAAGTCTACTTTGCGGATTGAGATGAACTTCAAGAAAACTAAGTCTTGTCTGTCGAAATCGTATTCGACAGACTACCCATCTGCCGAAGCCTCTTCAGTTCGGCATCCTTCTGCCACTCTTTCGGCAGAACCTATCCTTGTCGATACTCTCAGTGTCAGCAACACCCCTATATGTCAAACCCTCTCGATTTGACATATTCATCATTCACAATGTTCTTCTGACTATAGGAACGAAAACTTCCTTCTCTTAGAAGATATTCACTTGAGTTCTGATTTGATTAAGACGTTTATTTCTTAAAAGATCTCAAAAAGATTTGAATCAAGTATATTTTATTTAGATATTGTACTTTCATAGTACAAAAGTTACCTTTTGTGCTGTGATAAGTCACCTCAAATATCTTATAATTTATTAGCAATATCTCAACCACCCTTGCTTTAATTGATCAATGTCCTTTGCACTCATTGCCTTGGATAGTATAAAAAGGGTGGAGCTAGCTCCTTGCTTCTCACACTTTCAGATCAAGATTTCTCCTTTGCAAGATTTCAAGCAGGTTGTTAGCTATTACTTTCTCTCTAAGATTTAGTCTTTGTGTTTTATAAGTCTTCTTTGTGTTAGATTGTTAGAGTAGTTCTTAGCTATTCTATTCCGCAACAATCTTTTGTTTCTTTTGTGTAATTCTTGATATTTATATTAATAAAAGAATTAAAAATTAAGTAAAATTTGTGTATTGTATTCAACCCCCCCTTCTACAATACTTGTTTTGCTAACTCGGGACCAACAGAAATTATGTACAAATTTTTTCAGAAATAATTTCTTCCAGCTCAGGAATTCTATCAAAATTGGTTTCATTGTATGTTTCCAGGGAAGATCAAGAAGTCTTGCCTTGAAGCTGTTAAAATCTCTGTATAAAGCTGTAACTGTTTTCGATTCTTCTTTCTCGAGCATTTGTTGTAACTGTAAAATTTTTGCTTCGAGAATTGTATTCTTTTGATTCAGAATCGAATTATCAATCTGGATTTGTATACTCTGTTGGTTTTTGCCAGATTGAATGAGTTGTTTCTGTAAATTAGCAATAGTCTCTTCTTGAGCTTTAATTATTTGCTCATGATGAGTTTTTGCTATTTCTGTAAATGATTTTACTTCTTCAGGTTCAATGTAAAAATTTTGTAACCCAAAGTTTTCTCTAGCTACGTTCATAGCTTCTGAGAAAGTGTAATATCCTTTGTAAATTGATCTATAACATTGTATATATTTCAAAGTTGTTTCCCATTTATTAAAAAATCCTATTTTTGTTCCTCTAAAAATAACATAGTAAGAGAATTTCTTACTATGTTTTTCAGGGGTTTTATGACTTTGTTCTTGAAAATATATACTCAAAGCGTTTAAAATATGTATTTTACTACCAGATGATTCTGGCAAAGTTTTTAGATGCCATAGATTATCTAATAGACATTGCTGTTTTTTTGTTAAAGTAATTCCTTTAATGGGTCGGATTTTTTTATGAATATCATAACATTTTTGTAAGTGATAATTACCAAATGTTATGATAGAATTTGTAGGAAACTGTAAATTATGTGAAGCTTTCGATGAACCAGCTTGATTAGATTGAAGTCTAATCCCCTGGTGCGACTGTGATTGTATAAATTGCTGAAGTGTGATATCCTCATCAAGACCTTGTATGTATCTGTGAGTGTGAGATGTCTGTGAATTGATAGCAGATTGCATCAATTTTGCTGTAGAGACTGTTCTTTCTTCATCTGAAGAAATACTCATTGAAGATGAGCTATGTTTTGTAAGTGAAGGTTGTATCAACTTTCGTTTTCCCTTATCTTTATTTTCCATCTGCAGAAAATAATCTGTTAAGATTTCTAGATAGCATGTCGGCTATTCCATTATTTTTTCCTTTAATGTTTTCAAAATTGATTTTATAACCACATCATTGTATAACATTTTGTAAATTAATCCATCTTGTTCTATTAACTTTTTTACTTTGGTCATTTTTTATGAAGCGAACAATAGCTTCACAGTCTGTTCTATCTGTAAATTCATTGTGCAAAAATATTTTAAATTTTTCTAAAGTATTTATTAATACTTGTATTTCAAAATCCAAACTTGTCCAATTCATGCCAATTTTATTAAAACTTCCACCGGCATATGAACAAATCTTTTATGTATCTTTAGGACTATATTTATTAGGCTTACAAAGAAGTATAACTCCCCATCCTTTTTTACATCCATCAATCTCTATAATTATATAATCTGTAACTAATGGTAATTCCAATGGTTTTATATTTTTGACTGCTTCTTTTATTGTTTGTACTAATTTTATGTCTTCTTTATTAAAATGTCGTTGGCCACTTTTAGTTGTTTTTACTGTATAATGGCCCAACTAGTTTCGAAAGATTTGGAATAAATTTTCGGGCATAATTTACTAATCCCAAAAAAACTTGAATCTGTTTAAGATTTTCAAATTTTTCTGGGAAATCTAAAATTTTTGTAGAAATATGTGACTGTAATTCTATCTTTCCATTTCCTATTTCTAGGCAAAGAAAAAATATTTTTCTTTTAAATAATTCCATCTTTCGTTTTGAAACTACTATACCGTTCTTTTGATTTCTTCGAAGATCGTCTGTAAGTGTTTTTCATGTTCCTGCGTTTCACTAGCAACTAAAATGTCATTAATATAAACTAAACAAAAATCATATTGAAGAAAAATATTGTCCATAAATCTTTGAAATATTGATGGTACGTTTTTGAGTCCGAAGCTTAATACGTTCCATTCATACTGTCCTTCTGAACATGTAATAGTTGTCCATGGTTTAAACTTTTTTTCTAACTGTAATTGATTATATCCTGATTTTAAATCAAATTTTGAAAATACTTTTTTCTTTTGTATGAGGTTTAATAGACTATCTTTATTAGGGATATTGTAATCATCATCTTCTGTATTTTCATTTAATCTTTTATAATCATAAACTATTCTTGTTTTTCCTCTTTTAATTTCACTGTGATTTCTGACTATAAATGTTGTTGATCTATGAGGGCTTTCAGATTTTCTAATTAATTATTATTCTAACATTTATGGTATTTGTTTTTTGAATTCTTCTTTATCTAAAGGACTGTATTCTATGTTTGTTGTTCTAATTATCATGATTTTTAATTTTTAATTTACATATATATTTAACCTTTGATTTTTTAATATCTTCACCTATTAATCCTATTTCTTCTAAATGTAGAATTATAGGATAATTTATACCTTTTGTAATATCTTTTCCTTTTTCTAACTCATGTGTTAAAAAATTCGATAATAACCTTATAAATTCATTTCAAGAAATGTTTTATTTTGATTTTGTTTTAAAAAGTCTAAATTCCCTTACTCTTCATTTTAGACACATATTTTATTTCTTTCATTTCAATTAAATAGTTGTAATTATTAAGTCAGATGTACAGTTCTTTTGAAGGGTTACAAAAACCTTTCATTTGTAATGTAAGAACACACAACTTGGAAGAGTTAATGAAAATTCTCTCATTTACTCCCATGACCTTCTAAACTCCTCATTCTCTCATCTTCTTGATATAATTTTTCCTCCTTACTAGACCTGGCAAAAACTGACACGACACGCTAACCCGACACGAACTCGACACGAAATAAACGGGTTTGGGTAATACATTTCAACCCGTTTAAATAAACGGGTTGACAGGACACGACACGAAAATTAAACGGGTAAGGTCAGGGTCAAAAAATTCAACTCGAAAATGACCCGAATAACCCGTTTGTATATATATATATATGTATATATATATATATATAAGTTTCCTTTTAATGCTTTAGATTTTTAGTGTTTATTTGATTATGATTTTGAACTATAAATTTTGGATTTATAATGCTTTCATTTGAATTTTGTATTTGTATTTTTTTGGGAATTTTCGATCTTAATTTTAATTTTATAAATGTTAAACGGGTTAGGCGGGTCATGGCGGGTTAGGCGGGTCGGGTTAGGGTTGGGATTTTCTGACCCGTTTATTAAACGGGTCGGGTTAGGGTTAGACAATTTCGACCCGTTTAACTTTGAACCCGACACGAACTCGACACGACACGACACGTTTGCCAGGTCTACTCCTTACACTCCTTTTAGCCCTCCCTATAGTATTAAAAAAATTATATCTTTTTCTGTATTAATTTCTATATCAAATAATTTTTTAAGGCATATATAACAAATTTCTTTAAAACATATATTACATTGTGATCTTTTTCTATACTTGGGTAATATCCACAATTATATCATTTTATGTAATTATTTCCACGTCTACTTATCCAATTATGTATACAATCTTCTTGTTCTGTATTAACATATGTATATGTGATTTTTGTTAAAGCTTTGTCTTCTTCATTATCACTATATATGCTATATATGGATTCATTATCTGAATTATTTGTTTCTACAAGTTATATGTCATATTCTCCTATTTGTTCTATTAAATTACTTCTGTCTGTATTTCTATTTTTATTAGGACATTTATTAGCTAGGTGTCTTTCATCTCCGCATATAAAACATTTACATTTTCGTGTCTGTGGTTTTTTAACATATTTGTTTTTGTAATATGGTTTATAACCTTTTATATATGTAGTGTTTTTTCTAAGTTTCTTCTTTTTGTTATCATAATGACCATATGTTTGTGGTGTGTAAATAGTTGTTTTACAAAAGGCATAAGCATTCTTTTTCAATTGTTCCTGTAAAGCTACTTCTTTACATTTATATTCTAATATACTAAATGTATATGGTCCTATTTCTATATTATGTATATTAACATACTGTTGTTTCCAAGTTTCATGTATATGTCTTCCTAAATCTCCTGGTAATTTAACAAAATCTTTATCACATAAATTAGCATCTATAGCTTGACCTGTCTGTGATAAAAGAAAAATATAGATAGTGAGATGTATAATGAAAAAATAGAAATAATAGCAGAATTACATAAGTTAAGAATAGATAATCTAAAAGAAAAAATTAAGCATATTGACAACTTACTAGATAAATATATTGAAAACTTACAGGATAAAAACAAACAGAAAATATTATAGCCCAAATGACTGAAGAATATAATGATCATACATTCATTCAAACTAAATGATCTACTAATATGATTAATTTACAATGCAGATTATGGTTAAGTAATAACAAGTTCTTAGATTTACAGCTTTATTAGATACAGGAGCAACAAAAAGCGTAATTTCTTACAGCTTAGTACCAAAAGAATATCATAAAGAATTACCATACAAACTAGTCACTAGAACAGTTGAAGATAGATTAATTTCAATTAAAAATTATATAGAACCAATTGGAATACAATTCTTAGATTTTGCAGGAAATTACAATGTTAAATATGAAATTCCACAGGTAAATATAAATCCTGAATATATAAAATCAACAGATTTTGTTCTCGGGTTAAACTTTATTTTTGGGATAAATGGTGGAATTACAATAAATAAAATTTTTATTACATTAAGTAAACATAGTTGCAGTTTTCCTACATTAAGATACACATTCATATTGTCCTTATGAACAGGTGAAAATTGTCCATGGTTTAAAATTTTATTCTAACTGTAATTGATTATATCATGATTTTAAATCAAAATTTGAAAATACTTTTTTCTTTTGTATGAGGTTTTATAGATTATCTTTATTAGGGATATTGTAACCATCATCTTCTGTATTTTTATTTAATCTTTTATAATTATAAACTATTAGTTTATATTGATGACATTTTAGTTGCTAGTGAAACCGTACAGGAACATGAAAAACACTTACAGATGATCTTCGAAGAAATAAAAAAGAAACATAAATATTTTATATATAATATATTATATATTATGTATAAAATATATTTTATATATAATATATTATAATTTATGTTATGTATAATTACATTTTCTATATGTATTATATACATATAATATTTATATTATACATAATATATGGTGCATTATATAGAAAATGTATTATATCATATTTACAACTGGTTTTGTTCTATTAAAATACAGTGTAAACATGATATTAAAACCGAAACATAAAAAAAAGACTAAAACATATCATAACAGGGAGCTTAATTGAAAGAACAAAATTTCAAAAACCCTTATAATCTTTATTGTTTACTAGAAACGTACTCGCGCCATGCAGCGAGATACATCACGATTTTAATGTTTCATTTTTTTTTTTTGTTTTTTTTTTGTCGATTTACAATACGATTTTGGATGAGTTTGAGAAAGTGATAATGTTTTTTTTTATAAATTTGTTTAATTTAGGCTTAATAATATAATGTTTTTTATATAAAAAAAATAAGTGTTTTGTTAGAATTCAATGCTTATCTTATATATTTTAATGACATCTAGAAAATAACCAATTACATATTTAATAATATAATTAAAACAACTTTATAGTAATATAATAATTAATTAATAGTAATACATGGAAATGTCTGCATAAAAGGGAGGTTCTGCACATACCAAATTGGTGGGTGTTAGAAGCCTGCAGTAGTAATATGTATCTTGTGCTTTAATACTTGTAAATTAAAAGATTTTTAAAATCTTGCATAAAATGATGATACCTTATACCTAATAATTTGTATTTAAGAGTTTTTTATTCATGTTTTATAATATAGTATAGATAAGACGTTAAGAAATGAATTACTCAACCATTTATTATATAATGTCACCATTTTCGTTCCTAAATACAAGAAAAATATCAAAAACTATGTTTGTTAATTCTAACTTATTGAAAAATGCTCGTTCGATAAATCATAAACTACCTTAGAACCTATCTTTTTAGAAAAAAGAACCTATTTCATATGTCCTTCGATAAACTTTGGAGGCATTTTCTTTCACTTTTCTTTTAATTACGTTCTTTATATGTTAAAATTGAAAGAAAAGACTTAACATTTTCATTGTCGGAGGTGTAGATGATCTTAATTAGTGGCATTAAACATAATTAATCAGATTGCTAAAAGAAATTGTTTAATTTTATATAATACTAGAAGCGTACTCGCGCAATGCAGCGAGATACATCACGATTTTAATGTTTTATTTTATTTTTTTGTCGATTTACAGTACGATTTTGGATGGTTTGAAAAAGTGATAATGTTTTTTTATAAATTTGTTTGATTTAGGCTTAATAATATAATGTTTTTATATAAAAAAATTAAGTATTTTGTTAGAATTCAATGATTATCTTATATATTTTAATGACAATTAGAAAAAATAACAAATTACATATTTAATAATATAATTAAAACAAAATTATAGTAATATAATATATTAATTAATAGTGATACATGGAAAGGTCTGCATAAAAGGAATGTCCTGCACATACCAAATTAGTGGGTGTTAGAAGTCTGCAGTAGTAATATGTATCTTGTGCTTTGATACTTGTAAATTAAAAGATTTTTAAAATTTTGCATAAAATGATGATACCTTATGCCTAATAATTTGTATTTAAGAGTGTTTTATCCGTACTTTATAATATAGTATAGATTTTAAAATATTGCATAAAATGATGATATCTTGTGCCTAATAATTTGTATTTAAAAGTTTTTTATTCATGCTTTATAATATAGTATAGATATAGATAATAGACCAATTCTCGTCAAATTTTCATTTGAATTCAAATTAGGAGGATGAAAACTTATTTCCATTTTTTATTTTATTTTCATTCGTTCAACCTGAACCAAAAATCCCCTAATTATTTAAAAAAAGGGAAATTAATTAAAATGACCGTATTTGAAACATGTATTACCAAAATGCCTAAACCTCGATAACTTTGCCGAAATACCCCTTTTGTCCGGGATATAGGGCCGGGATGAGACCCATCCCGGGGTTAGGGTGATTCGGACCAAAAAAGAATCGATCCCGGGGTTATGGCCGGGATGTATAGTGAAATCCCAGGGTTAGGGCCGGGATGAACAGTGAATCCCGGGGTTAGGACATTTTTGATGAACAGTGAATCCCGGGATGAACAGTGAAATCCCAGGGATGAACAGTGAATCCCGGACAAAAAGGTATTTTGGCAAACCCAACGAGATTTAGGACATTTTGGTAATACGAGTTTCAAATACGGTTATTTTAATTAATTTTCCTAAAAAAATATATTTGATGGTCAACCTTTGTAATTTAAAAAAAGATATATATGGAAAATATATTTGAAATAATTTGAAAATTTCAAAAAGTTTATAGAAAGGAGGTTTGTTGTGTTCACATTATCTGACACAAATTTCAAAGAATCCAATACAAGAAGACAACATAAATACCTCCTGCCTGTGGCCCTCACTTTCACTCAGATACTCTCCTCTTCTTCTTCCAAACCCTTGTCACTCTTGTTTTCCCCCAAACCCACACACAATTCTTCACAGCACAGCTTTGATTTAACAATTGTTGTGAGATTTTCATCAGACGGCATATTATATAATGGCAGAAGAAGTGAGGTGTACGAGATCTGATGGTAAAGGATGGCAGTGTTCGCTGCCGCCGATGGAGGGCAAAATGTTTTGTGAAGCTCATTATCTTCAAAGTCGACATAGACAGCTTAAGAAGCCAGTACCTGATAGCTTAAAGCTTGATCGAGCAAGGCGCAATCAGTTGCTCCCAAAAGTTGAACAGGAATCAACTACTTACGATCTCCGATCAAACGATTCACCCCGACGACGAGCGGATAAAAGAAAAAGAGGACGAGAAACATCGGATGAGGCTGTTTCATCGAGTCTACCACCCCGTAAAAGGGGTAAGAAAGTTAAATCAGGTTATCTGAAGCCGGAGAAGGAACTGGAAGGACCTGTTGTCAAAAATTTAAAATACGGACTCATGGAGATACCACAGGCTTCTCCATCATCATCATCATCAGCACAAATCAATGCTGCAAAAACAGCAGCGTTGCCTATAGCTAAAATAGGGGTGGTTCCTGCGTCAGGCCAAGTTTTTAGAAGGCCTGTAAGATCCAAAAACGTGGAACCTCTTCCCGTTGCTACAGTGCAGGTTGTTTCTTATAACCAATTTTTTTTTGTTATTTATGCATCTAAATTGTTATGTTTTTTTGCTTGTTTATAACCCTAATAATTTGTTATGATGCTTTCTTGATGTTTCAATTTCGTGCATTGTAAATTGTTTTGCCCAATATGGTGTTTTTCCATTAAGTTTATTGTTGCTACAATGCAGGTTGATTTTCATCACCCGAATTTATAGGTAGGTGGGCTTGGGAAATGGTTTAAAAGGGGTAAATTTTTAGGGCTCAAAACTGGTCGGATTGGGATTACCTTCCAACAATTGTTTTTCTTATTTATTTCATAAATAGTTAAATTATTAAATATGATTATATATTAAAATATGATCCAATTTTAATAAAGTAATGTTAAAAGGTTTTGAATTCTTGATCATGCCATGGGCTACTTTTGACTTGTTTCACCCATTTGCAATAAAATATAACCTGAATTGACCCGTTTTCACATATGCATGGGTTGAGATTGTTTTAAATTTGTTTCTTTACATCCGAATGGTATTTTTCATGTAAACTAGTTGCATTGTAGGTTGATTTTCATTACCCAAATCATCAAAGTTTGTTTTTCTGTAACCACATTCTTGTTTTCTATTCATTGTAATTATTCTATTATATTGTTCCGTAATCATGTTTTCGATTGGTTTTGTGTCCCTACCACTACACTGCAGATTGTTTTCATCAACCAAGTATGAGGCTTTCCATGTAAATTGTTTCAGTTTTGTTTCATTACAACCCAATAATGATGCTACTTCATGTAAATTATTCACATTTTGTGTCTTTCTGTTTTAAATTTCACATATCCCTACAATGCATATTGATTTTCGTTACCCTAGTTGTTGGGATTTGATTTTACATAATCACGATTCATTTATTTATCTAGATGTTACCAAGTATAAAAGCCAATATAAAATCAGCCGCAAAGAAGAAGAACAACAAGAAGAGGTGTCATTGGTGCAAGTGGAGTAGCTATCGTGTTTTTGTCAAGTGTTCGACTTGCAAAAACCAGTTCTTTTGTCAAGATTGCATTGATGAAAGGTCTGTTTTTCACTTCTCTCATTCTTAGGCCATCAATGCGAATCTATTCATATATTTGCTCTTTCTTTTGTGATTTTAGCGTAAGTTGATAATTGATTAACAGATTTGCGCCCTATTTTCTTAATCTATTGAAAAACTTGGTGTGATTACTTACTATGGATCATTGGATCATTATAACTGTCAGTATGCAATAAATGTAGCTAATTTTACCTTTTTAAGTTAAAATTGATGATAGAAATTGAGCTTCCATTATCTGAATGGATTTAGGTTTTATGATAAGGCGGCAGTCAAGAGAGAGTGTCCTGTGTGCCTAGGGACATGTTGGTGCCGAGCCTGCATAAGAGAAAGAATTAAAGAAGATAAATCAAAGGTTTGGATCTGAGCCGTAAAAAGGATGTGTGCAGTGTCACGTCTACTAGTACTATTATATACTGATAATCCTTCTACTTTCGTGTTATGAACTATATTTCAGGAGCTGGTTGTTTATAATCCTGAAAAGGAGTTGGTTGTTCATAATCCTGAAGAAGAGTTGGTTGTTTATAATCCTGATATGGATTTGGTTGTTTATAATCCTGAAAAGGAGTTGGTTGTTCATAATCCTGAAGAAGAGTTGGTTGTTTATAATCCTGATGTGGATTTGGTTGTTTATAATCCCGAAAAGGAGCTGGTTGTTTATAATCGGGAAAAGAAGTTTGACAAAATTCAACAACTTCACATGATTCGGCTGCTTCTTCCAGTGATGGAAAAAATGAATCAAGAAAAGATCATTGTGTTGGATACTGAAGCTAAAAACAAAGGTAGTGGGTTGCTTTCTTGTTTGCTTTTTCGGGTAACCTTGGTGATGAAAATCATAATCTTAAAATTTTTAATTACAGGAAGAACTCATGGCCATCTACAGGTTCAGCTTGCAGGATGCTCTCAGAAGCAGCAATGCAGGTGCTTTTCAAAGTTCATACATTGTGTTTGAAAGATTCTTGATCTAATCATGCAGTTTTGAATGATCTTGTGGCTTACATCGTTTTGTTTGTATGGTGCCGCAGTTTTTGCGATGATTGCATTGTGGATCTTCACAAAAGTTGCACATCTTGCTCTTATATTCTTTGCATGCTTTGTTGTCAAGAGTTTTCTGATGGATACCTACATTCGGGTCTTAAGGATTTGAAAACTAGGAAGAAGGTTAGAAGCAAAGTACCGAGGAAGAAGATATCATGGAGGTTTTGTGAAGATGGAAGTATAAGATGCCCACCGGCTGATTTAGGTGGTTGTGGGGAAGCTTTTCTCAAACTAGCTTGTTTTTCCCCCTTCAATTGGACGAAAGATCTTGAAGCAAGTGCAAAGCAAATAGTTTTCAAGTATAGGTTTAAGAAACCTTTCGGGATTGCTTCTTCACCCTGCTTGCTATGTGAGGGAAACGATGAAATGGGAAGTGAAAAGGTTGGAAATTTGATTAAAAACATCGGGTTGTATTTCTCCACTAAGCAAGATTTTAAGGATAAAAATCTTGAACATTTTATGAAGCATTGGGGCAAAGGTCAGCCTCTTATAATCCGTGACGTGCTTCAAAGTCGACCGGACTTGAGTTGGGATTTTGGATTCATGTTGTGCAAATACCTTGAAAAGAGTAGTGAATCCCGCAAGAACACAGAAACAGTAAAATCAAAACGCAGATCTGACTGGTGTGAGGTCCAATTCGGTAGAAAGCAGACATTTGCAGGGGGTAAAACCCACTCAAATGTGTGGCAAGAGTTCCTCAAGTACAAAGTTTGGTTCTCTTCAGGGTTTTTCCAAGAGCACTTCCCTGATCATTATGCTGCTGTAATGCAAGCCCTGCCTGTTGAAGAATACTTTAATCCGTTGACAGGTTTTCTGAATCTTGCAGCGAATTTGCTTACTGAAACTCGAAACCCTAACTTGGGTCCTTGCATTCACATATCCTATGGTAGGCCGGAAGACCTCATGGATTCTGGTCATTTGACAAACCTATGTCTTAAGCCGCACGATATGGTATCTTTCTAAATACTTTTTTACTTTATTCGTAGGATTTTGTAGGAACTTCTTATTGTGTTTTATGAGTCCTATTGATCATTCTCTGTTGCATTCAGATGAATATTCTTGCACACGCTACAACAGATCCTATTTCGGAGACAAAGCTTAATGATGTGAAGATCTTGATGAAAAAGTACACGTCAGAAGATCATCTCCTGTCTTCGCACAAAATTAGGAGAAGGAATAAACTCGAGGAGATATTCGGAACCCTAGAAGGGTTGGAGGATGCCGAACTTCCTTGCACGGCCAACAGTTCAATGCATTTGATATCTGATGATTCAAGCACTGAAGACTCAGAAGATGAGGATTTTTCTCAATATGAGATTGGAAGTTGTAGTCGTTATGGAGAGGAACAAGTTATCGATACATGTGGGGCTCAGTGGGATATTTTTCGCCTAGAAGATGTTCCAAAGCTTGTAGACTATCTTAGAGAACATTTTGATAAGCTTGGCAAATCCTATGGTTCTCCCGAAAAGGTATTGTTTCTGCCAATGTTAAAATATATAAAAAGGCAATCTACAAGATTTTGCGAATACTTGCTTTCATTGTTTTACAGGTTGTACATCCGCTTTTTGACGAAGTTTACTATTTAGATGATCTTCATAAAACAAGACTCAAGGAAGAATTTGGTAAGTCTTCATCTTTCAACAAGTTAGTACTAAAAGATCAGTAAATCGCTGTCAAATTCCTTTTCAGTTATCGTTCATGTTAAATTTATCTGTGTTCTTATTACCATGACTAGAGGTGGAACCATGGAGCTTCACGCAACATAGTGGTGAAGCTGTAATAATTCCAGCTGGTTGTCCATACCAGATGAAAAAAATTAAGGTAACATGTTATAAGTTCTCTAGAAGATAGTAATTTGTATGTGTGTGTTTTTATCAGATATGCAAGACAAAACTCAAAAAAGTAGTTGGAAGAATGTCATTGTGCACTGACCAATATAATACATATATTTTTTTACATTTTCTACTTTTAGACCCATGATTATGTCACTTGTATACAAAATGACACGGGAAATACCACAGCTAAGTTCATTTATATCTATATATTGGTAACTATGGGTGTCTGGAGCTTGTGAGCACCTCTACGTCCCATGGGGCCTAGAAGATAATAACGAAAATCCCCAGTTGCCCTGAGGAGACTTGAACATGCAACCTATGTGGAGGAGCCCCAAGGCTTAGCCTTTATTTGCCGGTTCATTTATAATTTGTGGTTACTACTAGAAACTCAATCTTTTAAGGCCTGTGATTCAAGTTCTAAGATGTTTACTCTTGTGCAGTCATGTGTTCATGTGGTCCTAGAATTCATCTCCCCCGAAAGTGTGTCGGAGTCGATTAAAGTGGGGGATGAAGTCCGTCAACTTCCCGTGAAGCACAAAGCAAAAGGGAAAAGGATAGAGGTAAACATTTTGACACGACATTCTTTCTTCAGATATGTTTTTGTGGAGTATATTACTAATTAATGGAAGTTCTCTTTTCAGGTCAAGAAAATGGTTATGAATGGTATGCATGCAGCAATTGAAGAAATCCGTACGGTTTCACAAACAGGGTAAGTTTTTGCATTGATACATAAACCTAGGATGTGTTTGAGACAATCAACTCCCTGCTTGATTGGTCATGAAAATTGGTTGACTTAGGCATGTCTCGTGGCTTGAAAACTCAAGCTCAAGCTGCACCCTGCCAAGGGTTTGACCCTTGGTTTGACTTGACTAGGATCAGTTCCTAGGCTCCTATAGACTCACATAAGCACGAGCCTTGGCCTGGCTTGTATGTGCTCATATAAGCTCTTACAGAATTAGACTGCTTCAAGTAAAAGCCAATTAATCAGTCTGATGAACGGGCTTGGCTTGAACCTGCCCCATTCTTGTGCTTGCCTAGCTTTTTGACTCATGAGCTGACTTGTCTCACCTGCCTGCCTTTAGATTTTGTGTTGTCTATTTGGCTTTGAGTGCTCGAGATCATGTGATCACAATTGTCAATATTGGTTGATAGATGGCACCACCAACCCAGTATTTTTGGGATATTTTCTTTGATCTTTTAAAAAAAGTTAACAATAATGTTAAAAGGCGGCATTTTGGAAAGCTGTGTTTTCCCATCGTGATGGTTAATGATATCTTTGTCTTGTGAATCCTAACAAAAACAAACTTATGTACGTGCGAATGCAATATACTCCTCTTCCATAGGCAAAGATGGTTAACTTTAAAAATTAGCAACGAGTAACATTTCTTCCTTCTGCTCATAAAAGTCATGGGTTCAACTCAGAAAACAACCTCTTTGCAAATTGCACTGGACCATGTGTATGGCTTTACCCTTGCAAAGCGTAAACCCTGAATCACTAACCCTAAATTAGTCTACTTTATGGTTCTTTCCCTACACGTACGGCATTTCTATTGCTGAAGTCATGTTGCTTTAGTTTTACATAGAAATTTCAAGTGTTCACTTTTTAGTAAGTTCAGCAAGAAGGTTTTCAGTCCCAATCTCTTCTTTTTGCAATCATAGAACCAGTGGTACACCTTGGAACTAAAGACTGTCAGTTTACTAGTGAAGTTGGCTTTTGATTTTAAGGGGCCATCTTTATCAAATTTGGCCAGTTCTTTTATGCGAGTACGAGGCATATTCTTTTGGGTTCTTTATGCAAATCCTCTTCCTATATATTGTTTTGACATCACTAATTCACTATTCCATCATCTACAGGTTCATGAAAGCTGAAGGATGATATTGAACCTCTACAATCCAGAGTCAGATCAAGTAAACTGATGTATGAAATGGTATTTGCTAATCAATTAGCGACTGTTAAGTTGGACCACAAACTTGTGGTTTCCTTTTTAGCTGTGAAATGTTTTTCTAGTAGATTTTGAGCCATTGATGGTAGTTTAAGGCCAATATGTTTATGCCATTTGTCATTTTTGAAGTCGTATTATGAATTACACCATATAGTATAAATCCAAAATTGACTAGTACTGGGCAAATTGCAATAAAGAGCAACATACTTTCACTTTATTTCTAATTTGTTCATTGGACATTAGAAAGCATTACTAAAACCTCTATACTTTACAAAATTGATTTTACGCGAAAAGATTTTGTAACAGTTTCTGAAAGTTGAAAGGTGTTCATAACGGTTTTCAAAATTTGAATGGTTTTAGTAACGCTTTTCGAAAGTTGGATGGTTTTAGTAACAAATTTTGAAGTCCAATGACCAAGTTAAAAATAAAGTGTCGCTATTTATTGCAATTTGCTCGTTAGCATGCAAATATGTTGAAATATATCACAAGAATTCATTCCACGATGACACGTTTACTACTGTGAATCTTGCATGCTGGGATAACACTTTTTCTCATTCAATATTCTTGCATATATCTTGAATTTCTGTTGAATTTGACTTAATGTTATCCCTGATTTTAGCCATCATTTGATCAACTATTTGCTTCTTTGTATAAAATGTATAGCTCTTTATCCATCAGAATTCAGCATAGGTACTGAATTCTTCAGCCTTACTTGGTTGGTCGTGTCAACCTAACACAACTTTAACTATTGTGCATCTTTGTGGCTAAACAAAAAAATACATTCAAAAGAGAAAGATAAGCTTACATAATAAGCAATTTGCTGATATGAAGAACCCTGATGGGGGATCATCAATGTGGTTTATTTATGCCCTTCCCACCTGCTGGTTCCAGGCTTGCTGGCCTATAATCCAGATTGATCTATTCAGATTGAGGAAACACCGAGTTCAAGTCTTCTTTCTATTCGTATTAAAATGGGGAAACAGTCTTTCTCGGACTCAAAATCCTTCTTTGTTTATGCCATGGACTCCCCGAACGGACTTATAGCAGCAATACCAGCCAGAACCTCTGATGAGACCTATCCATCGTACTCTATCCTATTACTCATCTATAAGGCTATCACTAGAGCTTTCCTTGTCTCTGCCTTTTAAAGTTTGTTATAAAATTTCAAGTCGGGAATAGAGCTGTGGTAAAATAGATCGCCCCTGACTTTAATGAAAAAGCCCTTCGTAATTCTTAACTTAATAAGGCTTTGGCCCTATGGTTTGTTACCCTAATTGGCGTTGGGATATTTGCTAAATATATTTCCAGCCTTGACGCAAAGGGCATACATGGGATCAAAGAGGTGCTAGCCTAGTGGTAAGGCCCTGGGGGATAGTGCATGGTATGTCTATCTACCAGGTTCGAATCCTGGGGGATGCACTTCGGCGATACCCAGACCTTGGGTCGGCCTTCGAGTCGGTTCGGGTCCAGGTTAACGGGCATACCAGTCGTCTATGGGTATGCGGGTTCGGTCTTGACCGGGTTTAGTCGTACCTGGGCGGGTCCAGTCGATTTGGCTGGGCCGGGTCGCCGCGGATTAGTCGGTGCTGCCCAATTGGATGCCCGGATACCGCGGGTGCGTGTGTGTGTGGGCTTAGCCCAAGTTGTCGTACAAAAAAAAAAGGCATACATGGGTTCGGCAGGGCCTACTCTGTTACGAGCTTGGTGTTATCTAGGAGGAAAGGCAAAGGGAGAAAAGGCTTCAGCAAGATACGCTAGGGATGCATGATTGGGTGCAATATGGTTTTCGTCTATAAAAACTGAAAATATATGAATGGAGATATAGGAAAATCAACTATGTAACTAGAATAGAAGGAATAAACAATCTTACATGAGAGTTCCTCAATGTTTTGGTTAATGTAATGTTTCTCTTTTCTTGATGTTGTTTTGCGATATGAACTTTTCCAATCCCTTGACCAATCGATAAGTTTACCCCATGAACATGATGTCATGGGGTTTGGTCATGGAAATAGCTTCTTTGCCAAATGCAAGGGAAGTGTTGTGTACAAAGACATTCCTCCCCGGTCCTAGTAAAGTAGAGGAGTCTTGGGCACAAGTGTGGCCCTTCTTACATTTATGATGCACAAAGTAGCAAAGAGAATCGCATAGGTTGCCTTACATCACCCATACTCCATTTGGGAGAGGCGACCTTGATATTACCCAAGTGAGAGAGCCTCACTAAAATCATACTGCCAATTGGTGGAGGCTTGCCTTGCCTAGCCTTACTTGAAAAACCTTAGTATCAAAATGGCATTTCGATATGGCTATGTTGCTTAAGCCATCTGACTAAACACAAGGAGATACTTTAATCTTATACGATGTAGAGCTTGTGCTTAAGGGATGATGGTATTAATGCTCGTCGCTATAAATGCCAAGGAAAATGGAAAACGGAATGAGGTATAGGCACGTCTGCTTACATCTTACCCTTCCAAGACCCCACTTCTTGGTGGGATATTATGAGTTCGTTTGGTTTGGTTTGGTTTGGTTTGGTTTCAAATGGAAACAGAAGTACCTTCTTGAGATTCCTCATCTCTCGAACGATGTATCTTGTGAACCCCCAGGTGGTAGATCAACTAACCTCACATCTATTGAACTAGCTTAGAGATACTTGGTGCCTCTCATGATAGACCTATGGTGTACTAAGATCGGCATAGAGGTTCACAAGATGATAAGATGAGGGCCGATAAAGCAAAAAAGAAATTTGTTTTATTGCTTGAGGGACAAATCACATTATTCAACAATCTAATAAATATGGTCAAGATGCTACCATAATTAACATTGCTCGTATTTGGAGGATATTATTAATTATTCAAAGTGCCTCTCATGATATTGTGATCTAGGGTGATCCAAGAATTGAGGTAGCAGAGGAAAAGAGGTCCATGAAAACAAGAACATAATTTGTTTTTTCCCCATGGGACAATGGCATAAAGTTCACACACAAATCGGGGAACAAGGGTCCTAGTAATATCAAGGTGCGAAGAAGCCCGAAGGTGACTGCAATGAGCTCGTGTTATTCAACCATCAAATAAATAAATAGAACTTGTTATTAATTACTCAAATTATAGAAACATTTAAGTATACCCAAATATATGGTAGAATATTCACTTCTCTACCGATTCCTTTTATAACTAACTAAATTAGATCATCATTGTGACTAAACTGATTGTAA
Source organism: Arctium minus (assembly GCA_954870635.1). Lineage (NCBI taxonomy): Eukaryota > Viridiplantae > Streptophyta > Magnoliopsida > Asterales > Asteraceae > Arctium > Arctium minus. The sequence continues at coordinate 20,832,468 of OX941090.1, read as the reverse complement.
CTTTGTGGTGTTTCCTTGTGTTTGTACACGTCTTAGTACTCTTTTGTTCCACAGGACATTTTCAACGTGTTGGGAAAAGAACGTCCAGTGCTTCAGTTCCTAGGCTGCCTAGTGCCTTCCCACATATTTTGCCCAAGGGCCGGATGTTTTCTAATAAACAACATTATGGGGGATAACTACATCTTCATATAGCAACTTGAGGATTCATGTTTGTCCTTTAGTGGAATTTGATGATGTATGAGGTGGCAGATGTTTATAGAAGGAAATTTTGATGGTTTTTTGAAGCTTGACGAGACACATAATGTATCAATCTGATATGGAAAAAGATGATATAATTTCTTTATGTGAATACATAGAAAAGGCGACGGTGGAAAAGACTACAAATGGGAACAATACTTGTTACCTTTTATGACAAGCCAAAGATAATTGATGTTCTTTCGAAATCAAATACTCTCCCTATCCCAAAAAATTATTTTATCTTTCGATCTTTTGGATTACCGAAACATTTCCGGAGTTGAAGAATGACGACATCTACTTACTACTTTCCATGTACACTAAACCAAACCAAACGAGCACGGTATATCCCACTTGTAGGTGGGATCTGCGAGGGGTGATATGTAATTTCCATGTACACTCATCCTAGAATTAAAGATACCTATTCTATAGAAGAAAGTAGACAATTCTTGTTGTTAATGAATTAGAAGAAGTTATAAGAAAGGAATGTTAGGTCTATTAGCTTAGGCTGTTTATCACATTTTTTATAGTGGCATTTACATGAAGTGAGGAGAACTAACAGGGGGTGTTGGTCCCATGTACGAGTAATAAAGATGGGATCTACAAAAACTAATGACAAGTTAATTATTGCAATAATGCACAATTATGTTTTGGGCAAGGGAGCACTCCATAAAAAATCATTTAGTTGAGTAAATTTTGTAATAATAAAAACTTTCTTAATTAAGCCTGCTGTTATAAGAACATCAAAGGTATCAATATCATTTATCTTGAATATAGACTCGAAATTTTGCGTCAATTTCTTGCTAATTCATTCGCATTTAAAAAGTTTCTTGTATAATTCTCTCTCCAACATTGTTCCTTTTTAGGTGTTTCTTGGCTTTCAGCAAAAGTCAAAGATATCGTCAAAAATTCCTAAATTGTATTATTCTTCATATGTACGAGGCATTGATTAATTTTCCTTATTAGTTCGTTCCCATAATTACATTTCTACGTTAGTATTATAAAGCATCATATTCCTAAATTTTAATTGCTTTCTAACTTTAACTTCTAATGCCACACCAACATGGATAATTTCTTAGCTAGATTAGGGTATATATGGAAACAAAAAGTTCATAAAGATTATCATTTTAGAACAATTTTCGAATGGGAGGGTGTATTATGTTGGTTCAAAAGGGAATCTGATTATCATGGATCACCTATGTCTATTACTTGCCATTTTAAGCCTTTGATTGCTAGGCCTACTCTCGTAATGAGAAAAATTAGTGACGCTAATGTGGATTAAATATGGAAATTAGATTGAACTTTGTTAATTGCATGACTACTCTTATATAAGTACAAATTTAATTTGTTGTTTTCTTGTATTAACATCATCTTCATGAGCTTTATTGGCATGCTGAATATTTTTGGATAGTAATTATGACATCAGCAATTACTAAATTCTTGTTTGACTTCTTATCGAGTATATATGTCATTTTCTTGACTAATGTATTGGTAGTTTCTGTCTAATATTTCTTACTAATTAAATTCTCATAAATATTATGTTGCAGGTGGCTTGGCCTTTGTTATTTCTCATTCGGCAAGGCCTCCTTCAAAGTGTTCTATAAAAGGATGTGTAAGGGGGTGCTTGGTTGATACTGGCGAATGAGAATATGAATGGCAATAGGAATGCCTTTCACACCCCCCCCCCCCCCCCCCCCCAATTTAGACAGGAACGACCCATTACCCCATGAGTCAATAATGAGTCATTCCATTATACCCAACCAACCAATATTATTGATTCCCATTCCCTTTCTCATTCCTTATATCCCATAACCTTCAACCAAGCACCCCCTAGTCAAACTCCATTTTGATGTAACTTGAATAATGGAGCGGCAGGTAAGTGTTGTTGTGTTAAAAGTCCATGATCAATGGAATAACAAGAGGTAAATTTAACATTGGTGAAAAGCGCTAAGGTATAACTTAAGTGAATACATAGAATTCTAAATTCCTGATGATTAATGTATTCAATCTTTCCAACACAATACCTCCATCTTTCCTTTTAAGGTCTTGCATTTGACTTCTCACAAAGTTCAAGATATGGTCAAAAGCACATATTCGTTGAATTAACATTAATTACTTACCGTTGCCTTTATTGTCAGGGTTGTGTTTGATTTTGCACAAAGTTTAAGATAAGGTTAAACGTATATATACATTGCATTAATGCTAATCACTTACCCTTATCTTTCCTTTTTGGGGTTTTGTTGCGTGGAGTATAGACATGGTTAAAAGTACATATACGTTGAAGTGAAATTAGCCACCTTTCCCTTTTCAACTATGCATTTGAGTTTTGCACGTGAAGGTATGTATGGTTTGAAGTATATTGATCACGTATCCCATATTTCCTTTTTAGAGGTTGTCTTCGACTTCACACAAAGTTTAGGCATTGTTAACAAGTATGTACATGTTGAATTAATGCTAACAACTTAACCCTGACTTTCCTTTTCAGCTATTGCGCTTGATTTGTTTAAGATATCATTTAGTACATATACATCCAATTACTACTAATCATTTACCCTTGCCTTTTCTTTTTAGGTGCTGTGTTTGAATCATAGTTTAATATATGGTTGTAGTGTACATATGTGTTGCATTGATATTCATCATTTCATCACTTGCCAGGACCTTTCCTTTTCTGGTGAGCTGCGGTCTCTCTTCTCAACAAGTACCGTCTTGAGATTCCTTAGCATTTCAATAAAGGGATCTTTTGAACCTCCTCTCCTAGTAAGTGGTATTAGATCTGCTATCTCACAAATACCAAATTCCCTATGTATGTGTGTATACACAATCACATTTTGATAAGAGGAGAGGGCAAAAAAGACCAATGAAGAAAGTTGTTTTTACCCTTGTGAGGGATAAATGCCTGTATGCCACTAGCACTCAAGTTCATGCATAAATCAGCATGTCGTACTCTAGCAAATATTGTCAGGATGCTACCAGAACAAACAGAACTCATATTTCTAGTCTCATACCTAGCTCCTTAGTCAAGTATTATCATGATGAAATTACCAAAAAGTAGTTGATAATACTAGTTTGCTTAAATTGAATGATGAATCCCATATTTGTTCTTTAACTCACTAATTACTTCTAACTCGTTATTGGATAATTATAAATATGGTAGCTTAGCGAGATGTTCTTGCATTTCTGCATGTTTTCGTACTCTCCTGTCCCACATAAGTTTTTTTTTTTTTTTTGGGTAAAACATCCGTTTGTTTTCTTGTATGGATTATAAGTGATATTGTGAGCATGAGGTGATACCTACAAGTGTTCAAGTCTCGTGAGTTCCCTTCCTGCATGCATCTATGTCACAGTATCTTGTGTATGTATTCAACTTGGAGTCCAAGTTCCTCACCAATGAGCCAGATTTTTCCATAACAGGATAATGGGAAATTGTCTGCATATTTAATATAGCAACATGGAAATTTTTTTGTTGGTTCTTTAGCCGAATTCAATGCTGTATTCAGTGGCAGCAATATATAGAAGGAAATTTGTATGGTTATGAACTTGCTCAAGCTACACACTGGATAGATTCTAGTGTGATTGGGGAAAGTATGAAGAGCTTCCTTATGAGAGTACATGGAAAAGGCATGGGTGTAAAAGACAATTAGATATGAAGGGTGAAAAATGCTTATTTCGGTTTTCCACATGCCAAGAGAAAAAGATACCCTTTGACAAGTCGGTACTCCCTCTAACCCATAACATCAATCTTCTTTCCATCTTGGGATTGCCAAAACATTCTCGGAGTTAAATGATGATGGTGTCTGCTCACTACTTTCCATATGCATTCATGTAGTATGGAAAGCATCATTTTACACAAGCACTTCACTTGCTATAAGAAGAGTGTGTAACATGTAGAGGAACAGTGGCCATTTAACAATTTTTTTCATGGGTTCCATTTATGTAGTGTGAGGATGATGAAGACTTGATTGTGGGTCCTGTTTACTTGATCTCAAGAGAAATGAAGATGCAATCTACTAAATGGCCAACGGAGGAAAATGGTATAGACATCTTAAATATTGCAATAATGCATGATTAGTTTTGTACTAATAAGTTCTTCTGTAATCAAGATGACCAAGATGTCGGATACTGTTTATCTTGAATACAGACTCAATTTGCAATAATTCTTTTGTTGGTTTGTCCACAGTCAAAGTTCTGTCTTTAGTACTCCTCCCGACTATATTCTCTTTTAGGTGTTTCGATTGACTTGACAGTTTTGGCAAAAATCAAAGAGACTGATTACCACAAGTATGTATACACTACCTATGTCCCCAAATTAGGAACTACTTTCATTATTAGTCCATTTGAATTGCATTTCTACTTTAGGATTATGAAGCATAATGTTCACAAAATTATACTTGCTCGCATGACAATAGCTATGGGCATATATGGAAAACATAAAATTCATCAATTTAAAAATGTATGGAGTGTTCATTGTTTTGGTTGAATTCATAACTTGGTTACCATGTATCAGCTTTGTTCTATTACTTCCCATTTTCACCCTTTGAATATTAGGCCTACTCGGTGATGTCAAAACGAAAAGAAGATGGAAATTTATGCGCTATAAAAAGTCTTGCTCTTGCTTTTTGCATGAGTACTCCTTCACAACAAACTTATTTTCTTTGTTTCTTTGCTAATAACATGACAACATTGGCATGTGTGTATTTCTTCTATAGGAATCATGACATCAGCCATGATGATATCGTGGTTTGACTTATCATCGAATATTTCATGTCCTTTTTTTTTAAATTAAAATAAGTTAGTTTGTGTCATTATTCCGACTTCTGATTGAGCAAATATTCATCATTCTGTTGCAGAAGGTCTTTGGGTTAAACTTTAAGCAAGGGTTTCGTTGAAAGCTTCTATGGAAGGATGTTTCAGTCAAACTCATTTTTGACACTCGTGAATCAGAAATAAGCTGCAAGCCAAGTATTGTAATGTTGGAGTCTGCAATCAAATAACACGAGGTGTCATTCCGTTTGCCACAAGCGATAAGGTATAACTTGAAAGAAATACATAGATGCCTAAGTGTCATTCCGTTTGATATTTCCTAAAATTGCAACCCCTACATATCAAGTTGAGGTCTTGCTTTTGACTTTTCACAGAAGTTAAGATATGGTTACAGGTACATTTATATCTCATTAACACTAATTGCTTACCTTAATCTTTCCTTCTGAAGGTTGTGTTACTTTAAAGATTAGATATGGTTAAAAACTACTTACCTCTTTAGATATCGTGTTCATTTTGTACGAAGTTTAAGGTTAAAAGTAAATATATTGACCACTTTCCACATCTGTCCTTTTCAGGTGTTGTGTTTGACTTAAACGAAAGTTTAAGATATGGTTAACAAGTACATCTACATTAATTTAATATTAGCCGCCTTCGACGTGTAGCTCATTTGGCAAATGGGTGGGGCGGCTTTGCCCAAATACAAGATAGGTCCTGGGTTTGATCCCCCCCCCCCCCCCCCACAAGCCTCAGCCGCTGAGTGAATCAGAAAATGCCCCCTCATATTAGTGTCCTTGGAGGCGGGTTCCATTTGGGGGGGGGGGGGGGGGGGTTGCCGGTAATCAACTTTTTGCCCAAACCCAACTCTAAGTACGTATAAAGACTTATCCCCCGCCTTTATTTTCTAGTGTTGTGTTCGACTTTGCACATAGTTTCGTATATGGTTAAAGTACAGGTACATTGAATTAATATTGCATTTAACTTTGCTCAAAGTTCAATATATATATATATATATATAAAATATTTATAGGTAGAAATAAATTTACATTGAATTAAATATCGTCACTTTCCCCGACCGTTCTTTTCACGTGTTGCCATTGACTTGCTTGGAGTTTAAGGTATTAGCGGTGTTTCCTTGACTTTCTAACTGTTACATTTGATTTTTCACAACATATGTGAAAGCACAACCGGAGTGCTGTTTGGTTCATGGAGTTGGAGGGAATTTGAAGGAATTGGAATGACCAATTCCATTGACCAAATTCCAAGCCATGTGTGGTTCACGAAATGAAAGTGATGGAATCCTTCCAATTCCATTGAATTCCACAATTTAAAGAATTCATTATTCCTTGGCTCAAGTGAAGGAATTGAATTCCTACCAACCAAATGCGTGGTCAAATTCCATCAAATTCAATTCCAATTCCTTCAAAGTCAAATTCCTTCGATGGATTCCAATTCCATCAAATTCCATTATGTGAACCAAACGCCCCCTTAGGTTGCGTGTTCAAGTCACTTTTGAGGTATCACTGTATCTTTTGTTGATCCTAAAAGAAAAAAGGAAGAACTTACCCTCGCCTTTCCTTTCATATTGACTTTGCATAGAATTTAAGATATTGCTACAAATACAAATATGTAAATTACTACTTCTCCTTACCCTCATATTTCCTTTTCAAGTGTTGGTTTGACTATGCACAGAGTTTTAAGATATGATTACAAGTACATATTTGTTTAACTAATATTTTTTATTATTATCTTTTTGGAAGGGTGTCCTAGGCTATACCTAGATTAATCCTGGCAAATTATGACCGCAAGAAATCAGCCCTGATAAACTCGGTGGCCACAATTGTTGTGTATGCCTGGATTCGAACCCTAGGCGGATGGGATATTCCACCACATCCCCCAGGGCCTTAACCACTATGCCACAACCCTTGTGGTTTAATATGTATTACTTGATGGTTGACTACTTTGACTTTGTACCATTGAGATAATTTTTCTTTTTGTTCCTTTTTGTGTTAACCATGGGTGTCTATCTTATGCATACTCCTACTTAATAGTAAGCAATAACCACCACCTTCAACAGAAGAGAGAAGGCTAGCTGCCAGCATGTGAAGAAATCAAAAAAGGTTATACAGGTGTGGTACCGTGATGGTTTATGTTTCTTTGATATGGTTTTGGTAGGTTATGCAGATGATGATCTTTTGAAGATGGCAGCAGCCAGCAGGTCTAATAAAACTGAAAAATGCATATTAATGATAATTTGTTTTATTCACATAATCATCATCATCATCATCCACATTCTACAATCTGGATGTGGTTCTGGTTAAGGCAGGTTTCTGAAGTCAAAGGCTGTCTCAAGAACTTGATAAAGAAGAAGCCCATTGAAGATCCTAGATAAGAGAGAAGATTGATGATGATACTTATAATTTCATTTGAAATTCTAGTACAGAATGATACTAATAAAATTATAGGGGCTAGTTGTGCCATATGTTGAAAGTAAAAGTGCAGGGGGTGTTTGGTATTAAACCAAACCCCATGCCATGCTGATGAATGTATGTTTGAACACACAAAAGGAGGAAAATTAAGGTATGTGAACTATGTTAGGGTTGAACGTTACACACACAATCACAAACCGAAAGCAAGAGAAGAACACGAGAATTTATGTGGTTAACATGATCAGGGTAATCGTGCTAATCCACGGGGGCAACTAGGGTTTTCTTTATATTAGGTGCTACAATGTTTACAAGTACAATGAGATCAATATATAGAGAAATATAATTATGGTAATCTTCTAATTAAGGTAATCTCCTAATTAAGGAAACTAGGGTTAGAGGGCTATGGTCGGCTCCCATCTGCGCCTCCCCCTTAATGGGCCGAAACCTACATCCCAACAAACTATTATTGGTAGGCCAAGAAATGATCAAAAATTGAATTAAGCATTGAGTGGGTTAATCACCAAATAATGCATGTATTAGTGTTAGAATTGAAGTTTCAATGATCATGGTTAAAAGAACCCAAACAAAAAGATTCCCTAAAAACATCGAGTGTTAAGTATGTTGTGATCGACGTACAAGCGAGTTGGATACGAGCTTGTAAAGACTAAGGAAGGACCGAGTGAGTTCGAGTTGCCTAGGCGACACGAGCTAAGCCTGCATCCTAGTTTACATTAGGATCTGATATGGGTGGTTTTAGTTTTTTTTTTTTTTAAAGACTAGATTACTAATGGTGGTTTGAGATTTTTTAAGGTGTCTAGACTAGTCAAATTAGACCACAATAATGTATTGTGCTTTTGAGTGGTTCAGATGGTTTGGCCTAACTGTGGGTTTTAAAGTTAAAGTTATAAATTATAAAAATAAATAAATCCAAATATATAGCTTAAAAATGCAAGTGAAAATCAACAAAAACGATAGTCCCTTGTCCATACATTATACATATTCCTAGATTGGTAATTTGTAAATTAAAGATGCAATGTAAATTGAATAAATGATAATTTATAATATTAGAATGAATAAAATTTAAACGTATTATATATGTTAGATCAATTTGTAAAATCTAAAACTCTACTGTTTTTTTTTAAATCTCTTAATGACTCTTAAGTCTGTATTGGTCAGATCTTTTTACATTTAGACTGTTTATTTTTTCCAGTTTCCAGAACCTTTTAACTCTTAAATACATCTAAAATAAGAAGTGGTGACCTAAATTCTTAAAACCTCTTATCGCCGCCTCAGTTCATATGTTTTACTTTCTCTCAAGATGCCTCTAGACGTTGCAAAAACATACAGTCTTATTGATTCATATTTCAGACTTCAAGACCACCTCTTATTAATAAAAAATGAAATAAGACTTCAGATTTCAGACCTCTTAAAAAACAAACACCACCTAATACTAACTTAAAAAGAATATGAGATTGTAAGCCCCCTTGCAGGGTCCAAGGGGATAAAGCCCTTGGTGGACCAAAGACTCTTGTTGGTCTGACCAGAGGCTCTGGTTGTTCGGACCAAAGGCTCTGGCTGATATAGGTTAGTATACCGGAGGTTCTAGTTTGTTGTACCTCTGGTTGGGACTCTCTCTGGCTCTGGTCTTACGAATGAGGTACCAGAGGCTTTGGTTGGTCAAACCAGAGGCTCTGGTTGGATACTTCTGCACATCTAGAACTCTGGAGTAGTTACTGTGCAATTATTGCCAACTCATGATCTTAGTTAAAACGGTTGTAACCGACCATTACTGCTAATAATTTGCCATGATTGAGATTTCAGTTATTTTCCTTCTTTTACGAATGAAACTAGTATATATACCATATATACTTACGTTTTGGAATACACATTTTTTGAACAACCTTCATATACTCTCCTGTAATTTGCTCTTAATTTTGTGCCTAAAATCGATGGTGGTCTTGAGTCTTATCCCATATTGAATTTCGTAAAACCCAGGCATAGGGTTGAAATATCAATTGAAAAAGTGAACTCACATGATTCTTAAACAATCCGGTTCCCTGATTGATTCTTTACCCTGTTTTCTCCTACCCATTTTCTAACAAGCAATTTAGTCATCAGTTTACATTCATATTTAAATTGGGGAAGAATTGTTGCTTTGACTTTGACTTGCCATTGTTTTCTAATAATTGACTTCACTTTCATATCATAACACATAATTAGACATGAAAATATTAGAGCATCTCCAACCATGGATGCTCACGGGTTGATCGAGTTGAAGACATTTGAACAACCCAATCCAATCCTTATGGTTTGAAAAATCTCAATCCAACCCAAACCCTAAAGTGCAACCCAACCCAATCCGTACGGGTTGGTTGAGTTAGCCTGGTTGATCGGGTTGATACTTTGGTGAATCAAAATATTCTCCAAACCAGTTTTCGTTATCTACTTATAATTTCTTTTTCATTATCAACCATTTGTACAACTTATTCACACTTCTTAAATTTTAAGTATATCACATTCAATTAATTTTCTCAATTTACCTCCCCCTCCCCCCCCCCCCCCCCCCCACAACACACGTGTGTGTGTGTGTTCACATTTATTGAACGTATATACAAAGGAGTTCAATAGAGATGGAGAATAGATTGAAAATATATCGTATATGAAGAGGTACATGATGGTGTAATCGTCTAATTTACATATTAACAGACACAAAATCATATTAAATTCAAGAAATAAAAGCATGTCGGGTTAATCAGGTTCAAACAAAAGTAACTCAAAATCAACCAAATACCTATAGTTTGAATATTTTACAACTCGATTAGTCATCGGATTGCTTCAAGTTGAGTTATTTCGCGTTGAGTTAGGTTTGTTTGATCAGGTTGGTCGGGTTTTTGAGCATCCCTATCTCCAACAGATTCTCCAAAATGAAGAATCAAAGTTTAAAATCTCTAGAAATTTGCATTCAACTTCAATAGATTCTTCAAGTTGGAGATTACATCATTTGTTATATTATTAAAATATTCCACATATTTAATAAAATATTATTTTTCTTTCCTAAACATTTCATTTGAAAATTTCTTATTGGTTGAATATAATAATTAAACATTTATCTCTTATGGTAATCAATTTTGTAGAATTCTCTAAATTTGGAGAAATTTACACTTTCCTAATTCTCCATTTTTGAAGAAAGTTTTGGAGAAATTGTTAGAACAAAAAATTATCTAAAATTCTTTTTTTTTTTTCCATTTTAGAGGAGCTCTTGCAAATATGCTTTTAGGTGATCATGATTAAGTAATATTTATTATATTCCGTTGCCCCAATAAAAGAGATGAACCACTTTTTTTTTTTTGAAAGGCAAGTTAACACATGCACACGTTCCCGGGGTATCCGGGCTCCCACTTAAAGGTGTCACCCGACTAATCCCGTCGATCACGACCCAACCCAATTAAGGGTACCACTATGTGGCAGACTCATGATCATGGATGTCACAGGATGCTCACCATGGGGTTCGAACCTGGGTAGTCAGGGATACCATCCACTGACCCCCAGGATGTTACCTTACCACTGGGCTACAACATGAAGGACGAGATGAACCATTTGTATATTTTAATTTCAATTAATTGTTATTAGAAATTGGTTTTCAAACATTTTATTAAAACTGGTTAATTTTTCAATAGTAGCGTTTATATATTTTGTTAGAAACAATCATCATCTCTCACGAAAATTAGTTGATATGCTAGACTATGTAAGAATAAATAATAGAGTGAATTGTGGATTTGGTCCTTGTGGTTTTGTGATTTCTTTGACCATGATCTTCGTTCTATGTTTATTGTGGATTTGGTCCTTGTGGTATTCAATTTGTCTTGGTCATGGTTCTTCTGACTAACATCTCCGTTAACTTCGTTAAATCAAGGACCATTTTAGCCATTTGTCATTTTTTGTTCTTTTACAATAAGAAAAAAAAACAATACTTTTATACACACACATATAACGATATCAAAATAAATAAAATAAAATATTATTGTATGATTTGATTGTTTAACTTTTTTAAAAAATTAACTATATTAATACGATTTAATTTTATTATTTTATTATAATGGTGGAAAAATATATTGACACAAAAATGGATGAGAACCAATGTTCTAAAAAACTCGCTGCACAGTCGTCATGGCGCGCCATGACACCAAGGTTGTGTGTCACGCCACGTTAAGCCCATGGCACACCATGGCCTAATGCGCAGTTATCGTAATGAAATATTTGATTTTTCTTTACGTTTTTAATGTCTTATTTGCAAGTTTTCAATATATAACCTAATTTAACTTGCTTATTACTATTGACTCATTGAGTAACACTACAAAACATACGTTTTTATATATAATATTATATATGAATTTGAAATTTGACGCAATAAGTCACGCCTTGAAAATGTCATGGCTTCGTCGTGGCTCCTAAGGCTTAAGGCTTGACCTCGCCGCCACGCCACGCCTCACGCCATTTAGAACCTTAATGAGAACCGAAATTTCAAAACCATAGAAACGAAATCTGCAATTTTTAACAAATTGCAGGAACAAAAAACGTAATTTACTCTAAAAAATAAGATGACGTATTGTTTTATAATTATTTATGTTTTTTTTATTAATATTTTGACATTTTTATTTATTGAAAACATATCGAACATTTAAAGACTTTATAACTTTTTTTTTGGATTTATTCATGTCTTCAAAGAAAATGAGATTTCATACAAGGGAAAAAGCACACAAAAACTCTACGGACCTTATAAATTTGGTTGATCAATTTTTCTTGAACAGCTAAATTATCTACAAAAATTAGTTAAATATATTCTTTTGATTTATAGAACCGGTTGATGTAAACAATAAAACAATATTTTTTCATCGTTATAATAAAATAATAAAATTAAATCGTATTAATATAGTTAATCTTTTAAGAAAATTAAACAATAAAATCATATAATAATATTCTATTTTATTTATTTTGATATCGTTATATGTGTGTGTATAAAAGTATTGTTTTTTTTTTCTTATTGTAAAAGGACAAAAAATAGCAAATGACTAAAATGATCCTTGATTTAACGAAGTTAACGGAGATGTTAGTCAGAAGGACCATAGCCAAGACAAATTGAATACCACAAAGACCAAATCCACAATAAACATAGAATGAGGACCATGGTCAAAGAAATCACAAAACCACATGAACCAAATCCACAATTCACTCTAAATAATATTATAAAAACTGTTTGGAAAAATTTTAAAAATAATATAAAAGTCTTATTTATTTTGAGTCGAGTCTTAGGAAGAAGAAAAAAAAAACTCATTTTGGTAGGTTTCTCTTTGTCCTACATTGGTAAAAAAATGGAACATAAGAGGGTATACAAGTGGAACCATTTTCTATATATTAATTTAATATATTGAAAATTGTGGGTGCTCCAAAAGGGTGTACAACACGCCTTTATACGTGCAATGTGACGCTTTGATGTCACACACATGCATCATCACAAGCCGCTTTGAGACACAATTATATTTTGCATTGCATGGAACCAAGACCTCTTCAGGTGTTTTTTTTTTGTGTGTGTGTGTTGGGGGGAGGTGTCTTAGGCTATGCCTAGGCTAATCCTTTGACAAATTATGACTGTAAGACAACAACCCTGATTAAACCTCAGTGGCTACAATTGTTGTGTACGCATGGATTTGAACCTGGGCAGATGAGATATTCCACCACATCCCCCAGGGTCTTAACCAGTATGCCACAACCCTTATGGTTAAGACCTCTTGAGGTTGATATGGGAAAACTTAGTAATCTCAATTTGAGCAGGAACATACACTATTACAATAGTAGAATCGACCTCCTGACCAAAACACAAGCATATGCCTTGTACCCTGAGTTTTCCCACTCACGTTGCATCAGTATACAAGTACATTGAAAACCAAATTGGGTAACTTACCCTGGAAACTTGCCGTTTTCTCATCTCGAATATGCCACATGCAGGACGAGATGGCATAGCGCTCCATGAACATTTGCCATGTAGAGGTGACATGTATGAGAAGACAGTGGAGTTTTAACTTGAAAAACAAGAACAGGTTACCAAAAAGTATGCATGCTACTAGAAAAAGGTTGAAATCCAACATAATTACAGATCAAACCTAAAATGAAAATGGGGAAATGCAATGGTTCTTCAATACATTAAATGTCACATTGTTGTTGTATATCTTTCCCCATTTTCCAAATGTGAGGATAAACAGGAGAACAAATGGAATTCTTTCGTTTTGTTTTTCACTCGTTGAATTGACTCTAGTTTGTTGTAATGGATATTACAGGTAATAAAAAGAATGATATGTACCATATGTTATGAAACAACTGAAGAATTGGATGCAATGATGTGGAGTATCTCTCTGTGTAAGCTGCTATTCGACACAAGAATGCCGCCTGGAGGAAATAGCGCCTTCCGCTCAACTTGATCTGCAGCAAGATCAAGTTGATCTCCGTTCCAGTCAGTAACCTGTCATGATGGTCCAAAATATAAGCCCATGGAGAAAAATTTATACTAACGAATACAGGCCCAAACAAAGGGAGCATATGCAGAGACATCATCTGGCACTGTTAAAGGTGTTCTTCGTGGTATTTCGAATAGAGAAGTTAGGATCAAGTTGTAGCTGAAACTGACATCATCTAGAGAAATATGGTTTGCATTTTGTTCAAATACAGGTGCCGGAACAGAGAAAATGAAAATTATTTACAGTTACTGATGCGTGTTTCATGATACGATGAAAATGTTTATCCTAGTGGTGGTAACATTTTCATTTTCTGGACCCAACTTATATGGTACTAAAACAAATGAAAATGTAATTGGGAGTCCCTTTTTACTTGATGTTAGGCGAAAGAGAAAAGAGCCCCTCAATATGGAGGAAAGGTAAATGAACGGTATATGAGCTACATAGTTTAGCTCATTTCACTTCAGATTTCTATTTTATGGATCATATATACACAAATATTTACATCCTGAGAATTCTTAGAATTGATGTAAGATTGAGAAATTAGAAGATTCACAAATGATGAAAATGACAATGAATGGTGCCAAAGCTTATAGGTAGGGTTCTCTATATTTGATTTGATTTGATTTTTTTAGAAGGGTGTCCTAGGCTATGCCTAGACTAATCCCTTGGTAAATTATGACTGTAAGACATCAGCCCTGATTAAACCTCCGAGGCCACAATTGTTGTGTACGCCTGGATTCGAACCCTGTGCAGATGGGATATTCCACCACATCCCCCAGGACCTTAACCAGTACGCCACAACCCTTGTGGTTTTCTCTATATTTGATTTGGGAAGGAGACGATTACAAAACGAAGAAGAAAGGAAACCTATTTATACCCCTCCCCCCCTCCCCACACACTGACACACACACCTCTTCTCAAACTCAAGATGGTGAAGAAGGTGCGAAATTGAGTTTGGAAACAAGAGTGTGAAATCATCCAAAAAGATGAGCTTTGGTGAAGACATCAACCGGGTAATCAAGAGTAGAAATAGGGATGAAGATTATTGTCTTCTCAGTAACATGTTGCCGTACAAAATGGCGATCAATCTTGCTGTGTCTTGTGTGTTCATGAAACACACAATCAATCTAGATGTGTTGTTTGTTCATGAAACACATCATTGTGAGCAATCTGAATAGCATTGTGGTTGTCACAATAGAGAACAATCAGATAGATATGAGAAGCACCCATATCAGATAGCCATCTTAGCCAAACAAGCTCCTGAGGGGTTGTTTGGTTCATGGATTTTGAAGGAATTGGAAGGGATAATTCCTTTGACCAAATTCCAAATCCTATGTTATACGCAATCCTTTGTATAGACGTTGGGGCGGGCGGACAACAACTACTAATTCATCGGCTAATATATTCCCGAAAAGTCGAAAACTAAGTGCTTAAAGTCTGATGAACTTCTTTTCGCTTTTAGAATTAGGTTCTAAACACCATTTTTTTAATGATCCAATTTTCTTTAGAACTAATAAAGAATTTCTATTTTATATACAAAGTCAAATAGAAAAAAGGAAATGCAATGTGATAGCTCCCAACAAGGTTCTTTTATTTCCAAAGCAAAAGCTCCTGTGAACCTAATCCTTTTTTGGGAAGACCCGAATAGAAATATGCCACTAACGTTGAATCCTTTGAATTCCATTGAATTCCACAATTAAAGGAATTCCTCATTCCTTGGCTTAAGTGAAGGAATTGAATTCCTACCAACCAAATGAGTGGTCAAATTCCATAAAATTACA
The DNA here is from genome assembly GCA_954870635.1 of Arctium minus. Taxonomy (NCBI): domain Eukaryota; kingdom Viridiplantae; phylum Streptophyta; class Magnoliopsida; order Asterales; family Asteraceae; genus Arctium; species Arctium minus. Next base: position 20,816,757 of record OX941090.1, on the reverse strand, counting down.
TTCCAATTCCTTCAAAGTCAAATGCCTTGGATGAATTCCAATTCCATCAAATTCCATTCTGAACCAAACGCCCCCTAAGTAGTATCAACAAGCGCCTAATGTGCAACTTCAATACTAGATCAAGCAGTATGTTTCTTAATGTGCCATGAGATAAAGAGTTTCAAATATGTCTCTCATTGAGGAACCGAAAAACATTCAAGAGGCCTTACGAGACCGCAAGTGGAAGGCTACTCTGTTCGATGAGCTACGATCCCTTGAGAAAAATCACACATGGGTCCTAGTTGACAGGCCACGAGATAAGAAACATGTCGGTTGTCGCAACGTATTCATAGTCAAATACAAGAGTGATGGGTCTACTGACCAGTACAAGGCACGGTTAGTGGCAAAAGGCTACACACAAAAATATGGGATCGATTATCAGGAAACTTTTGCTCCAGTGGCTAAAATTAATACCATTTGTGTTCTATTCACTTGTTGCCGATTATGATTGGCCTCTCTATCAACTCGACGTGAAAAATGCATTCCTTAATGGCAAGCTCAATGAGGAACTTTACCATCCAGCTTGAGGCGGAGTGTATCCAAATTTGAAGATAAGGAAGGATGCTAAGTTGTTATAGATAGACTCTAATAGAGAGTTAGACTCCAAAAGGGAATTGCCTTAGAATAGTCGTTATCTTGAGAATAGTTCTTATCCTTGTCTCTAGAATAGTTCTTATCCCTTTTTCTCTCTTCCTTGTATTGTAATTTATCAACTCAACAATATACAAATTCATATTCTCCTAAAGTCTTGAAGATCTTTCGTTAGAAAGTAGGACCTAAACGAGTTTTTAAGATGAGCAATGCCTACGGCATCACTCTCTATAATGGTCATATCGTCAACATATAGTTGAACAAGAATGATACATCTTCTCGTGGTTCGAGTAAAAAAAACAATCATAATGGCTAGTGGAATCCCCCCCCCCCCCCCCCCCCCCCGGAAATAATAGTAGTATTGAATTCTTGAACCAAGCTCGTGGAGTTTGCTTGAAATGATATAATGTTTTCCTCAATTGACAAAAAGAACCTTTGAGGTGAGGAACATAGGGAGGAGGATTCAATTAGACCTCCCTAGACAAATCACCACTGAGAAAGACGTTTTGACGGCCATATGAGATAATTGCCACTCTTAGGCAGTTGCAATGGCAGGAAGACTGCAGACTGAAGTTACTCTAGCAATTGAAGTAAAACTCTCTTTGTAGTCGATGTTACACTCCTGATTATAACCTCGGCTACTAGTTGGGAATTCTATCTATCAATGGATTCATTTGACTTGCCTTTCGGAAGAAGGGCAAACTCCCAAGTCTGAGCTTTATCCAAGGCTTAGAGCTCCTAAAACACAGTTTTTTGCCATAAAGGGTTAAAGCTTCTTACCCGATCTGACCGACGTTGTTCAAGTGATAAGAGATGCTAGGACCCTCAGAACCAGTAGATGTCTCAAGAGGAGCCCTTGGAGAAAACTTAGATGTCAAGTCAAATGCAGTCGTGATAGGCATGGATGACTCCGGAGGTAGCGTAGGGTCAAGAGGTGACTCGAATGAGGGTGAGCTAGATACAAGAGGGGTAGAAGAATTGGAGGTAGAGGATAATGATATAGACTCGGGTGGTGTTGAAGGTGTGGAAGGAGTGGAGATGGGAGATAATTGTATAGAATATGAAGAATAGATAGATAGACAGAAGATTAACTTGGAATTTTGAAAGAGAGAACATTTTGTGTACGCAAAATTTGACATGACGAGATATGTGAAAACGTTAGGAGATAGGATCCTAACAACGCTACCCCATGTGTTGAATCCCATACCTTTAGAAGCAACAAAGCCGAGTATAGGGTTTGAGTTTAGAACATTCATTTGGTTATGTGAGAAAGCATGCACAACCTCATACATTGAAAAGATCATAAGCCAATAGCAAATCATACAAGGTTTCATACGGAAATTTGTTATAAAGAGTAGATGTGGGACTCCAACAAGCCACCTCGAATGGAGGTTAGACAATTCCCCCAAGAACAAAGGCAAAAGAGCATGTCAAGTCCCACACCAGGGGGGCGCTACACGCTAGCTCTGATGCCATTTTAGAATATCTGAACTCCTAGATTCTATGATTCTATCTCTAAAAAAGATCCCTTATAGGGAGGGTGGAGGTTAAATGGATTATGTCTAGCTAATGTCAGGGCAGACCTATCAAGGGTCGAGCATTGTAAGAGAAAACAATTTAGGCGTTTGAAAGGTGCACCCGCTTGATTTTGAAGGGTGCACTCAAATATTTTGAAACCAAATTTATAACACATATCAAACATGGGTGAGATGGTTTGAGATGGTTTTAGATAGTTAGATTAAAAATAGGTTGCAGGTTCGATTCTTACATCCACCAAATATTTAATTTTTCATCTTTTAAATTCCGGCTCCAATAGGTGGAGGTTCAGTTCTTACATCTAGTAAATATTTAACTTTTAATCTTTTAAATTTCGGCTCCCAAGATACATCTACAAGAATCAAACTCACAACCTCAAATACACCTATAGACATAACTACCACTACACCAGACCGCACAATTGACTTTTCCCCAAGTCAAATCGTGTTGACTTTTCTCCAAGTCAAAACGCTACTTTGTGGACCCTTGATCCACCGTAAAAGTCCCTTGATCCACCTTAAAGGTGCACCCACTCGGAAAAATTATTGGGCCCGCCGCTGGTTGATGTGGAACTCTAACACATCTGAAAGTTAACCCTGGTGCGGTTGTGTCTTTGTGAGAGTTAAAGTTAACTCCTTTGTGACCTGAAGTCAATGACATGGATGCAAGCCATCCTTTTTTAACATAATTCTATTTATAAAACTAACAAAATTGGATCTGTAACTACCGAAGAAAAAAAATGCACATTTTTGGATTTGATGCATGTGTATGCAAAGGGTCAATTTTGGAAATAGAGTCATGGTTTTGTATATGCATATGGCATGGTACACAATATACATCCTATAATTGATTGAAAGGGCTACACAATTCCAATGATTGGTGATAACTTTGACATTGTTAATATCATTTCAGCACAAAGCTATGTGATTTCTATTTGTGTGAAAGGAAGGGATTCGATTACCTTTCCTCCTGCTTCTTGTACACATATCACTCCAACAGCATGATCCCAAACCTATGTTCCCCACAGAAAGAAGCTAACTTCAGTTCTTTTTATCTTCTCTTTGATAAAAAAAAATGCAATTCATTAATGTCATTAAACACCTAATATTTTCATTTTGTCTTGCATGGTTTGAGAAATGAAGGTGTGATTGTGGATCCCACTTACTTGACGTGAGGAGAATTTTGATGGGAGACAAAAAGAGAATAGAGGTCAATGGAGAAACTAATAGCATGTAAGTTAGTGTTGTAAACTTGTACCTTGATCACTCTGTCATCCCTTGCACGTTGAATGAAAACAGATGCCCTCCCAGAAGCTACCATCAGATACTTGCATAAGCTGAATACAAAGTAGCAAATGTCTCACTCGTGATATTTATACTAAGAAATCAAGATCCTAATTGAACATCACACACGAGCAATTTGGAGAGCTGAATTGCAATAACCTATAACACAACATAAATTTGGCTTGTATCACTAACATATAAATAGACATGAGAAACTAGGCATTGCTTGCACTAATGGACCGTTTTCGTACAACTTGCTACTCATTGCAACGATTACCTGATTGACACAAGGAAATGGTAATGAAATGTTTGAGGACGGGAATGGTGATGACAATAATCATCGGATGTCCACAATAACAGAACGACAAATTTGAAGCTTGAAATTGACATTACCTAAAAAAGGGTCTAAAATGGAAAAGAAATTTATAGTTGAGCAACGATCAACGACATACATGAAGAAGTTGTATAGCATGCTACAAATGAATAGGATGCCCACACTGTTAAGATAAAGGCTTAATAGAACATATGATACAGACATATGCATCCCTTAAAACAAATAATTTTCGATCACTAGAATATAGAGAATCAAATGTCCCAATGAGATATGCAACAAGTTACAATAAAACAACAGAGATAATGAAAAGAAGTAAACACACTACAACTTTCACATATGACAAAAGAATGTTACTTGTAAACAAGGATAGTCTAGTAGATTAATGCATTTCACACATACATACATACATATATAATGTGTTTCTGTTCATGTGTGCTATTGAAAATTGCATAATAAGATTACTTCATGATGCTCAATAATCTAGAACATAACATAGAGAGGACAAAGTAAAATGTCATATAACTTGGAGCATAACGGGTGAAATGAACGGGTTGAGTGATGGTCAAAACGAATAAATTTTAGGACCAGTTAAAATGGGTGGGCATGGTTGACCCATCAACACTTTTTCTTATAATTCATAAATGATTAATATATTAAATATGAAATACAAAAACTATTATTAAAAATCATGATACAATTTTTTAAATAAGACAATTGAGGAGGATGTAAACACTTGAGTACGTATTTGGGTGACTTTTACACCATTCAACCCGTTTCACACGTTCCCTTTTAAGCTATTCTTTTAATTTTACCATTTGACCCGTTGGCAACAAAATATAACCAAATTGACCTGTTTTCACATATATGGTTTGAAATTGCCACTTCTATTTATAGAGTAAACAAATAGAAGCCAGCCGGTAAATGAAATAAGTAATACTTCCAAAATTGCATGAAAGAAAAATCATCCATCTTATGTCAAACAAGTGCTAAGAAATATAACCACCATCTTATGTCAAACAAGTGCTAAGAAATATAACCACCATCTTTAGCATAATACACCAAACTGCAAAGGCAAATAAGTATAGGAGACGTAAACAAACCTTCCACAACATGTGGGCAAAAGAAGAACTTCCTTATCCCCAACGTCGTCCACATTTGTTGTTGAACCAAATGAAGATGCTAATGGCAATGACTCCCATGTTTGGCTCTCTGAAATGCAAAAGTGTCCTTTATGGACCAAAGTATAGCCATCAACTAAGCATTTGATCCAATTCATGTCGTTCTGTAGATCAGATATTCCCTTGGACCATGTTCCACAGCCAACATGCGCAATCATAATCATTCCTGAACCGAAGATATCTTTTTCATATTCTTGGACCTTAAAAGTGGATTTGTTTGACTTATCTACCTGCCAGTTAGGGCATCCCATAACGCCCAAGACAATTTGTCCTTCAACCACAAGAGCCAAACCTACCTGTAATGTTGAGGGCACTATGTAAGCTATACATGGCCATGATTAAACATAGCAATAAAAGAAAAAAACAATTATATAAAATTTTGCGGTGAATTGTTTTATTTACATTACATGTATCTGCAAAACCTTATAACAATATTTCATAATGAAATTGTATATGCAATCTATTCATTTCAAAATTTGTTCCACCCTCCCCCCTCATTGACTTAATATAGACATGAAATATATAGCCGAAGATACACATATGGATGGATATGCATTAGATGCGATTTAAAGGAGGCAAGAATACAGTTAACTCGATGCTGACAAACTGTGGTTGTGATAATGTCATCATGTATGGATGGATATGCATTAGAGGCAATTTAATGAACTTCCAAGCAAGATGAAGAAGACCTGCTATATAGGACCAGAATGTCCTTGCTTAGAGGTTGAAGCTGGCAAAATTGGGGTTGGAACATATTTATCTCTCAATTAAGTCTTAATAGGATTTTCGAAATGGAAAAGAGTGATTTCTGAACGGGATGATCGACCCAATCTCATCAATAAGGATCATCTCATCAGCAATCATATAAATTAGGTTATAACTTGTATGAGAAATATTACACAAGTTATAGTAGTTTAATCTTTCTTCATGTTATCTTTATCCTTTTTATTGTTAATCTTTATCTTGCTAGGGTTATTCTTATCTTCATACCCTTCCTTGTAGGCTTGTACCTATTTTGAAGGGGTTTCTTCCCTCAATGGGTCTCCTCATCCAAAAATATAATTGATCAGTGGTCCTCAACTCCTAATTGTTGAACTTGAAAGAAAAAAATCAGAAATTGCAATGTACAATTATGTGTAGTTGGTTAGAGTTGACAGGAACTGAAGTTACTCTACAAGGAAACTATAGCACAAGTTTCTACATTATATATAGCATAAATGTAGATTCATGAAACCAATCAAAAGTTGCTTTTTCATGACATGTGAATCATGAATGAAAACAAACTATATCCTTATGATACTTGTAAATCTAAACATAAAATGTAATGGTTCTGATGTTTAAACCAATATGGCAAGATGTACTTGTATTATCATGTGAATGCTATCTTTTTTCACTATCCCTCTTTATGACATCACCAACTGCCAACAAAAGGACCTATTTTATTGATGTGGTTACCAATAAGTTTTGGATCGATAAGCTCTATGCATGAAACCACGCAAATGAAACAAACATATAGAAATGGCTTGATCAAACACATCTATACAATCGTACACTACATGATGGTGATTTTCCAAATACTTGGTGATTGACACGGGATTCCATTTTGTTAATGAGATCAGTCTCTATTTTTTTACGAATCAAACCAAACGTACAATCCCTGAATAAGTCAACCTATACAGAACAATTAGCTGGCTGTCCAATTTCAGTCACAGAAACACAACGAGACGATGTAAGGAATTCTAAAACTTATGTAAAATCCATGATTAATTAACTTCAGCCTTCAGCTAAGTAGATACTTTACAGAAAGTACACATTTCTAGCATTCAATCTGAAGATAGGTAAAAGTATTCACAATAAGAAAACTTACCACATATAAGGCCTCACTACCCTTGACAAATCCCCGTGTGCCATCAATAGGGTCCAAAACCTGCATAAGGCCCATCCATCTAATCAAATGATTGGATGTTTGATAGAAACTGAGAGAATAAAAAGATATCAATATGAGGGCATAGGAACACTGAAATATATATTTTGGCATGAACATGATTGACATCATGTTCAATTCCACATCATTATGAATTCTATGGCTCTCACAGGACCACAGGGCTTCAAATCAACGTGATACCACCCGAGTACTCTAGTATCTCCTATAGCCATGTGTAGGTTTTGAGGTATTTGAGTGGTTCTAGCAAAACTGTTGTGTTTTCCTTTCTTCCTTTTCACATATCTTTTTCCTCGTTAATGAAAATAGATGCTAGTCAAAATAATGCATAAACGCACCCAATATGTGGCTGGGTTAGGTCCAAATTTTCCTCCTCTGTCAATAGCTTCAAGCACATCAGTTTGTGTTAATGCTTTATCTCGGGGGCTTGCTTTATCGCTAACCACATTTACGACAGAGTCTACCAGATTATTTGAACGTAAAAATGCTGAATCCTCCTCAGCCACCAGTGGAATAGAAGGAAATAGCTTCCCAAGCTCTGTAATAATAATAAAATAAGATGCACAATGAAATTAAGTGGACAGGAACACACTTAATATCCATAAAGAATTTGGTAGGGAAATCTATACAGATGAGTCAAACAGGTTATATACATAATCAAGCTAATCATCTTAACTTTCCAATTCTTTGATTGGGAGGCCAAGCACTCTTTAATTGGGAGGCCAAGCACACAGGCTGACACTTGTCGACTAAATACACTTCTCAAACAACATGATCTCTAGAATATGAGCCCTTGAGCAATAACACTGATTGTTTGTTGACTAAATACACTGATTGTTACTCCGGCTGACCAAATTTGTGATTCAAGATCACATTACGATGAACAGGTAAGTAAATCTTGACTAAAGCAAACAAACAAACTGTGCCCAGTATATCCCACCCACAGATGGGGTTTGGGAGGGGTAAGATGTACGTAGACCTGACCGCTGTCATGTATAGTAGAGAGGTTGTTCGTGTAGACCCACGTCTTGCAAAAAAGCATGCCAAAAAGAAAGCTACACCGAGAAGGCTGAACATATAGAAGAAAAGGAAACTATGGCAAGGTAAAAGTAAGCTGCACCAAAAAAACATAAGCACGTACAAAGAAACATAATGAATGTAAGACAACAAGTCGTCCCCTAGTATTACTCTGGGCTCCGATCGCCTATTACCTGGCTCCCTACCATACCCCCCTCCCCCGGCGGGCTACCTCTCGGGCGCCTACTTAGCCTACTACACCCTACATGTCACACCCTTTAGTCTGCTACCCTAATCTTGCATCTCCATGAACTCCAATCAGAGGTCATGTCCTCCAAAATGCCTAAGCCTTCCATGTCTTTCCTCAGAGAGATATTCTAACTAGTATTTTGTGCCAAGAACTTGTACCCAAGAAATGAGAATATGCTCTCCTATCTGTGAAGTGGGAATGGATTTACGATTTCATTCAGGGTAACTAGGTGCAATCTCCAGTTCAAGTGAACCTAAGGTACAATAATCTCAATTAAGTAGCAAAACAGATCGAGCGGTGCTCAGTTCCTGCGCCAAGTCCTATACAGGTTTACCAACATATGACATTCAACTTTGTTCTTTCAATAATATCTCCATTTAACCATCAGTCACTGAGGTGCAAAATTGTGTGGAACAACATGCAACCTATAACATTCTTCAAGTAAATCCTCTCCACATGAATATGCTTATGGTTCAACATTTTGTTCAAAATCATAGTCGCGGAAGAACGATAAATAATCTATGTGTAACTACAAAAGCAAATGGAGGCCATAATACATGGATTTCTAATGTTATTTTTGTTATGTATTCAATAGTATTGTTTGCCCTGATTATACATTAGATCCTGATTATGCCCCCACAATTCGAGAGACATGTGCATTATGCCACTGTACTTGCTATCATCAAATCTCACTATACACTTTTTTTTACTCTTGAAGCAAATGAAGGGTGATGGTGTATTAGTGTATATAATGTAACTACCATCATCTTTTTGTTGTTATTACTATATAATCACATGTACACACGCAACTTCACATTAAGTGTCATCCTTGTATTCTTCTATCAAGTGCTTAATACCACTTTTCAAGAACAAAATTTTGATAATATTCAATGCATCTCGACATGCATTGTACAGTCAACATGACAGTTAATGTGTAACCAAAGGGGTGCTGAAGAAGTACCAAAAATTCATTGATTAATGTGAGAGGAGCACTGATTCAAATCAAGTCCTAAAAGTACAAAAATGTAGAGCCAAAGTTTGATAGGCTGATGTGATAAGCTTTTTCATCATAGATATAAGCATTTCTGGCAAATTAAAGTCAAGAAATACTGAAAACAGAACGAAGCAGATGCACATACCCAAGCTAACTAAAGCTTGAACTCCAAAATCCGCAATCGTGACTGGTGTCTGGTCGTTTTTTTCAAGAATCCTTCCATCACTTGTGAACAAAGATCGCTTCACCTGAATCAAAAAAATATATATCTGAAACCACTGAAATCTAAGTACTAGAGACTTCTAGGCTTCCCATGCTTGTAAAAGAAACTTCCTTTTGCAGGGTACTAAGATTTGGTATTGCATCTGTTATTTCTCAAATCTGATAAGTGTTATCTTATTTCCTTTCTAAAATAGATTACAATATATATATAAGATTAAGAAGCCTAAAAGGGAAATGCTAATACTAGTACTAGGAAAGTGAAAATAAACTTTGCTAAATCTAACACTCCTCCTCAAGTTGGAGCAAAAATGTTAATCATGCCCAACTTGTTACAGATAAAATCTATTTGAGTTTTCCGCAATGGCTTCGTGAGAATGTCTGCAAGCTGGTGTTCAGTCTTGATGTGTACCGGTTGGATCGAAGGAGGGTCTGTCCGTGTTCCCACAACATGGTTTCTAATGAGATGACAATCAACTTCAATGTGTTTGGTCCTTTCATGGAATACTTGATTCTTGGCGATGTGGATGGCTGACTGGTTATCACAATACAATCTCATCAAGCCGTCTGTAATTACTCCAAGCTCTCTTAGGAGTCTCCTTACCCACGTCATTTCACATGACACATCTGCCATGGCTCTGTATTCAGACTCAGCACTTGATCGGGAGACAATATGTTGCTTCTTGCTTTTCCAAGAAACTAGATTTCCTCCGACGAACACACAGTATCCTGTAGTTGATCTCCTGGAAATGGGACATCCAGCCCAATCTGCATCCGAGAAACCAGATATTCTACCATCTCCTTCTTCAGTGAAAGCACCCACTCGACAATGACCCTGATCTGAATAGAGTATCCCTAAGCCTGGTGTGGCCTTAAGATACCTCAAAACGCGAAGTGCTGCATCCCAATGACCCGTATAAGGAGCGGACATGAACTGGCTCAAGACACTAACCGGGAATGAAATATCTGGACGAGTAACTGTCAAATAGTTTAATTTTCCAACCAGTCTTCTGTATCTCTCTGGATCCCTCATAGGATTTCCTTCATTCGGAAGAAGCTTTCCTGTAGTGAGCATTGGACTATCCACTGGTTTACATCCCAATAGACCACACTCCGTAAGCATGTCAACAACATATTTCCGTTGAGATAAAAGAATCCCTTGTGGAGATCGAGATACTTCTATCCCAAGGAAGTAACGCAGTCGTCCAAGATCAGTAACTTGAAATTGAGTCTGTAGAAATTCTTTCAGCTTTGAAATTCCGATGCTATCATCTCCGGTGATGATAATGTCATCTACATAAACTACCAGTATGATACGTCGATTGTCATGGTGTCTAAAGAACACAGAATAATCTTGGGAACTGCGAGTCATACCAAATTCCTGGAGAACATCTGAGAAACGTCCAAACCATGCTCTAGGAGATTGTTTAAGACCATACAGTGAACGTCGCAGTCGACATACCTTTGTAACCTCCTCCTCAATGACAAACCCAGGTGGTTGTTCCATGTACACCTCCTCCTCAAGAATGCCATTAAGAAAGGCGTTCTTGACATCCAACTGATGAAGTGGCCAATGATTGATGGCAGCCAAAGCGATACAAATGCGAACCAACGGCATTTTAGCTACCGGGGAAAATGTCTCTTCATAATCAACCCCATGGGCTTGAGAATAACCCTTTGCAACTAATCGGGCCTTCAGACGATGCAGTGAACCATCAGGATTAACTTTCACTGTGAAAACCCACTTACAACCCACTTTACGCTTTCCACGAGGAAGTTGTTCCAAATCCCAAGTGTGATTCTTCTGTAAGGCATCCATCTCTTCCTGCATTGCCTTAAACCATCCTGGGTGATTGAGGGCCTCAGTCACATTTCTGGGAACAATATGGCTATCAATGGCGGCGGTGTAGGCACACGACTCTGAAGAAAGGTGAGAATAGGCAAGGTAATCATGAATGGGATATCGGGTACGAGTCCGTGTGCCTTTTTGGAAGGCAATGGGAATATCAGGGAGATGAGCACCAGGCGGGTCATAAGGCTCAGTATGTGGTGGTTGGGGTGTACCAAGAACTGGGTTGGGGGAAATATCAGTAGGCGATGATAAGGGTGGATCAGGTGGTGGAACGGGAGATGTACCAGAAACATCAGGCACAGGTAGGCACTCTTGGGTCTCAGAGATTTGTCGTTGGCGCTGTCGAACATACACATTTGTGAAACGAGTATCAGTATCAACTGTTGGAATAACGAAATTTGGGTTCGTTGCTGGAGGCTGTAAGACTTGAGGATCAAGAGAGTCGGAAGGATCAGAAACAAGGTTTGTTGACTCGGAAGCGCCGGTGATAGGGTTACCATAGAAGGGATGCGACTCATGGAATGTGACATCAGCAGAAGTAAAATACCTACGAAGGACAGAACTGTAACAACGATAGCCTTTTTGAACGCGAGAATACCCAAGGAACACACACTTGATTGCACGTGCTTCAAGTTTATTATGTCCCGGGCGATGATCATGAACATAAGAAACACAACCAAAGATTTTAGGAGCTAAAGGGAAAGAAGTGCCTTTTGGAAACAAGATGGAGAAAGGCGTCTTCCCTTTAAGGACATAAGAGGGCATGCGGTTAATTAGATAATTAGCTGTAAGAACCGCGTCGCCCCAAAAACATTGAGGAACATTATAATGAATCATCATAGTACGAGCTACATCCAACAAATGGCGGTTCTTTCGTTCAGCAATGCCATTCTGTTGGGGTGTATAGGCACACGATGATTCATGTATAATACCATGCTCAGATAAGTAACTTGTAAAATCAGAGGAAAAATATTCTTTTGCATTATCAGATCTCAGAGTTTTAATGGATACATCAAATTGGGTTTTGACATATGCATAGAACTCATAAAAGACAGAAAATATTTCATTACGTGACTTCAACAAGTAAACCCATGTCGCACGAGAAAATTCATCAACAAATGAAACAAAATACTTAAATCCATTAGTAGAAGTTACGGGACAAGGTCCCCATACATCCGAGTGAATTAACTGAAATAAAGCGGTAACACTACTAGACTCTCTAGAGGGATAGGGACAACGGGTATGTTTACCTAACTGACATGACTCACAAACTAACTCTTTAACAAATGACAAATCTGGTCTCAATTGTTTTAAAACAGACAAAGAAGGGTGACCTAGCCGATAGTGAGTCTCTCTGATACTAGAATCACAAAGATGTGCTGCTGCAGATCGCAACCCAGACAAACGATAGAGACCTTGAGATTCAAAACCTGTGCCAATCAGATGGTTCGTCCCCAATTCCTGAAAGACACAATGTGTTGGAAAGAAGGTTACAGAACAATTATGCATTTTTGTAATTTGGCTAACAGAAATTAAACTATCTTGAAAGGTGGGAACATAAAGAACAAAAGATAGGTTTAGTTTTGACAAGTTGCTAGTGGATCCAATGCCCATAATTTGACACGTAGATCCATTAGCAAGTCGAACCGGAGTCTGGGGTATATGAGTATTGAGATTGGATATAAGGTCTTTGTTCCCAGTCATATGATCTGTGGCTCCTGAATCAATAATCCATGATGGTGAGCATGCTGAAAAACAGGTAGAAGACATACCTGACTGTGCTGTGCTAGCACGAGGAGTAGATGAAACCTGGCTAGAAGACCCACGCTGGAATCGAGAGACATCTTCACCATGGAAAGTGCTACTGGGGGTGGTATTATCTGCAGATGCTATCTGGGTTCGGAAAGGACGAGGTGGCGGTTGAGATCCCGGACCAGAAGTAGGACGATTTGGGCAGTTATACTTTGTATGCCCAAACTCCTTACAATAAAAACATTGGATCTTCTTCTTATACCCCTCCTTTCCAACATTTCTGGTACTCGAAGAGGCAAAGGCTGATACATCAGTTCCGGATGGCTGTGATGGAGTATGATCTGAGTACATCTCTCGAGCAAGATGATACGTTGATGCCAAAGACTGAGATGCAGAGTGACTCAGTAGCAAAGGACGAGCACTAGAATATTTGGCAGACAATCCCGAAATGAACATCATCACATCCATTTTTGCTAACCGCTCCTCCTGAACTTTAACATCAGGAGTGACAGGGAAAAGAACTCGAAGCTCTTCTGATAACTTCGATATTCTTGTATAGTACTCAGTGAGATCAGAGTCACCTTGTTCACATCTGAAATAGGAACCGAACACGGAATAAGTATGAGACAAGGATTCTTTGGCTGAGAAGGAAGACTCCAAGTGAATCCACATCTTCTTCGTGGTAAGATAGTTCTGAGCAATGCTTAGGACTTGCGGTTCCATCGCATTCCATAGTGCCATACGGATACCACTATCATTGAGTTTCCATTCCCGGGTTATAGGATTCGGAGGGTTCGCAGTTAAATAATCATCTTTGTCCAAACTTTCGAGACCGGTTTGGACAAACATACTCCATTGAGCCCAATTTGTAGAGTTAAGTTTAACTGGAATCTTTAACACGGCAGAATAATTAATTATACCCGGAATGGAAAAGTCGTTAGAGGTCGAGCCTTGAGTTTTGCCTGTGGGTGCCATTGGTGAGTCTGAGAGGAACTTCACAGTGGTGTGCTTTCTATAAAAGGCTGAAACCTTGTAATTTAATAAGTTAACTAGTTAAGGTCTGGAGGAAAAAAAAAAGAAGGGAAAAGGAAACAAATAGGGGAAGGTGGAATCAGGGAGGCCAACAGGTCGCTGGAAAAAAAAGAAAGGGAAAAAGACAGACCAAAGGTCGCTGGAGCTCAGGGAGGCGGCGATGGCGCCGGCGCCGGCGGCAGAGAGCAGCGCCGGCGGCGTTTCAGGGGTTGACAACCGCAGTTCTAGACAAGGAGCCTAGCGACGGCGGCGTTTTAGGGGAAGAGGCCGGCGACGGCTAGGGTTTCAGGCGAAGAGGCAGGCGGCGGCTAGGGTTTCAGACAAAGAGATCGGCGGCGGCTAGGGTTTCAGGCGAACTTCCGGCAGCGGCGGCTAGGGTTCCGGCATACTCCGGCGACGGCTGCTAGGGTTCCGGCGAGGGGTAACATTCCATCAGCTCTGATACCATGTTATTTCTCAAATCTGATAAGTGTTATCTTATTTCCTTTCTAAAATAGATTACAATATATATATAAGATTAAGAAGCCTAAAAGGGAAATGCTAATACTAGTACTAGGAAAGTGAAAATAAACTTTGCTAAATCTAACAGCATCTACCAAAATTCATGATTTGAGTTATTATTCTAACCAAGGGCAGAATTTGAATATCACATAACTGGACCTGGTTCAAATTGCTTTACCAAATCTTTTTTACATGTAGACATCATGCACACAGCTCAGTATCACTTACATTTCATAGCACTGCAAGATAGAAGGTTCCTGACATATCAAATGCAAGCCTTTTGCATGCGTCATGTGAGAAAAGAAGCACCTAAACAAGTTTTGAGTTCTTCCAAAGAATGTAAAATTGCATCCTTATTCCTTCCAACCAAATTACTTGTCGGCTGTCGCCAACTCACCATTTATAACTTTCATGAATAAGGAGTATGTATAACTAGATCATTAAGATGATCACATAAATCAAGATGAGCAATCAATAAAATATAGCACTATTATAATCCAATTAAATATGAGAAACAAAGGTACCTATGATTTTCAAAGGATCTTACGGAAACTCAAGGCCAACGAAGAAGGGGAAGATTTTCCGTCGCCGTCACCTGTTCCCCAGGTCAACCCCTTGGCCTCACCCTTTTAAACTCATCTGATTTTCATTATGTAGCCCTAATTTGTCTGATTGTGATTTTCAAGAATTCTAGTCATTTTCTTGTTGATGTTCATTTATCAACTATAGATGGAAAAGAAAATATTCATTTATTAATCAAATATTAAAAGTTCAGTGAGATATTTTCAATGTGTTTCAATTACAAGTTTATAATTTGAAGTGTATCTTTTCACCATTTTTATTAAATTGTTATTTCAATTAGACAAAAAAATGAACTGAAGGGTAAAATAGTCAGTTCCAACATTCAGACTGTTTATTCAGCACCATAACCGAACAACAACTTATCTGTTAACACCCAGACAACTATATCCATACAGACAGCTATATCCATACAGGTCTTAACAGAAAACGAACCGAACAGCACCTTAATACTTTCCCTAGCTCTACTTAAATCATTTTAAAACTATAAACTACAAATTAATTATAGAAGATTAAAACAAAGTGTAAGAAAACCTTATACAAGCACATGATCAGAATAAAGCACATTCTTGATACATGAGCATAAAATTTTCAATCACGATGTGTGGTCAACTTGTCATCAAGTGTAAAACTTTAAACTTATATACATTGACGAAAAATATCCACCCAAAAGATGATACTTTCTTTCTCAAATCGAAGGTCACCTGTGACCTTTAAAATTTCCATGCATTACTTTTGTAAATGAAGATTATAAATACATCAAACTTTATAACACAACCACAAAAAGGATGATACTAAAATTTTCATGGATAACTTTTGACATTTCTATATCAAAAACCTTCAATTGATCTGAAATGAGAAAATACATTGAGAAATGTCAAATGTGATGAAACTTACGTCAACACAAAGACCGCAAGCCCGCTCGACCGCATCGACAGCAGCTCGTAGCTCTCTGTTATACTTAGAATTCTGAACCGGCAATGGAAGGCTCGATCTGCAAGAAGAAAAATAGTCAATAGTTTCATCAATTGGAACCCTAAAATTTGGGGCAAGAAGCAGAGTGGTGTTGATTACGAGAGTGATAAGAAACGAGTGGAGGATACCTGACGCTAAATCGCCGAAGAGACAATGAGGACGACGTCGAGGGTAGGGTGAATAGACGGTGAGGTCGAGATAATCTACTAGTAGGGTTTTGAAGCCTTGAGTAATGAAGGACATCCATGGCGGGAATAAAAACGAAAATTTCTAGCGGCGGTGGTGGTTGGTTATTGATCCGAGAACAATGGAGTCTCTCCGTCCATTAAATATGTCCTAGTGATAAAATTTTTGTTGGAATATTGAACCAAATTAAAATATGTTAATATAAAATACTGATAGATTTTATATTAGTAAAAAAAAATATGGAAAGAAAAAATAGTTTATATTACATCTCATCATGTAAAAAGATTTTATAAAATAAAATATGGAAAAATCATTATGAGATGTAATATAAAAATACGGAAAAAAGATTTTATATTACATCTCATTAATATAGATTTAAATGTAAAATCTACATTTAAAATAGATTATGCTAATATAAAATCTATTTTATAAAATCATCCACAAAAAAAACAAATATTTATATTAATGAATGAGTATCCATTCCACAAATAGATGATTATGTGAGATACTGTGCTTGGAAATGTTGTACCAAAGCATTAAGAAATTGTAAATTAAGTAATTGACTTTAATTAGTTGTACCTTATGCTTAAAATTTTGTAATTAAGAGTTTTTTATGTCGTTTTTATAATATAGTATAGATATAGATATATCTTAAATAAACTTTTATTTGTTGTAGAACAATCAATATATAGAATAACAACATGATATAGAGAAGAAGTCTGTAATTCTCATTAATTATAAGTCCTTTAAATAGGGAGAAATTTACAAAGAAAATAAAACTTTTATTATGGTAAATTCTAATAGTAAGAAAATATTTTGTCAATCACTTCCTTTTGATGATGACACATAATCCTTCAACACTCCCCCCTTGTGCCGAGTCAAATGAATGAAGTGATGGTGCACAATTGTTGTCTCGTTAAAACCTTACGCCAAAATAAAAACTCAGTGCGAAGGAAAGAGTACAATGCACCAGCTTCTTTGCAATACATAGACTTTTCCTTTAGTCTAGTTTTTTCTTAGGAAAACATGATGGTATATAGATTGTTGTCTCACTAAAATCTTACACCAAGGAACAAAACCTAATGGGAAAAATAAAACATTGGTTGAAGGAAAGAGTACAACATACCAACATCACATGTATAGTAGGCTCCCCTTTTGTCTACTACTCCCCCTGATTCGTGCATTAATCAAGAAATTTGGAAAACATTTGCATTTATTTTCTACATGCTTTCCAATATATGATTTGGTAAATGTGTCATTTTCTCTTGACATCTTACTTGAATCACTTAAATCCAGAGGAGAGTTTGTTATTGCTGATTGCATAGAAACTTAAGCAAAATATGTTTTATGTTATCACCCTTGATGTATCTTACTTTCATTTATTTGATACATGATGCATTATTTCCATATATATAAGTGTAGGATAGTGGTTGAACTCAAAATCACTAGCTCCTCTAATATGTGTAATGACAGTTCTTAATCATATATATATATATATATATATATACTATATTATAAAAACGGTATAAAAAACTCTTAATTACAACATTTTAAGCACAAGTTATAACTAATTAAAACCAATTACTTAATTTACAACTTCTTAAAGCTTTGGTACAACCTTTACAAGCACAATATCTCACATAATCATCTATTTGTGGAATGGATACTCATTTATTAATATAACTATTTGTTTTTTTTGTGGAGGATTTTATAAAATAGATTTTATATTAGCATAATCTATTTTAAATGTAGATTTTACATTTAAATCTATATTAATGAGATGTAATATAAAATCTTTTTTCTTCCGTATTTTTTTATATTACATCTCATAATGATTTTTTCATATTTTATTTTATAAAATCTTTTTCCATATTTTATTTTATAAAATCTTTTTACATAATGAGATGTAATATAAACTCTTTTTTCTTCCGTATTTTTTTTGCTAATATAAAATCTATTTTATTTTATAAAATCTACACGTATTTTATATTAGCATAATATAAAATCTACACGTATTTTTTTGATAATATAAAATCTACACGTATTTTTTTTCACGAGCATTAAAAGAAGAAAAAAGAAGGTTGATATGAATTAAAAATAAAAAATAACGAGATACACTAATAAATTATCGTATTCTTTAAAATAAAAATATTCCGCAATACTTTCCAAATTAACCAAGTGTAAAAAAATAAAATAGAAACGATGTAGATATAAAAATATTCTTCCATATTTTTAATATATTTACATTTAAATGTAAAATCGAAAATGAAAATAAAAGATTTTAAAATATTCTCTATATTCACTATAAATATACTAAAAGCGTACTCGTGCAATGCAGCGAGATACATCACGATTTTAATGTTTCATTTTATTTTTTGTTTATTTTTTGTCGATTTACAGTACGATTTTGGATGATTTTGAGAAAGTGATAATGTTTTTTTTATAAATTTGTTTAACTTAGGCTTAATAATATAATGTTTTTTATATAAAAAAAATTAAATTGTTTGTTAAAATTCATTAATTATCTTATATATTTTAAATTTTTTATATTTAAATTGAGATGCTTATCCTGTTTTGATTATGTTTATCAGAATTCAAATTTCATAATTTTAGAATTTGGAAATTAGAGATAAGGATTTTGGAGGATAAGGATGAAATTTATTAATTAGGGTTAAAAACATTTAAAAGTAGTACATATTGCTTCATTAATTGTTTTTTAAGAGATTTTAAGTAGATTAACATTAAATAATAGTACATAATGCTTAATACGTCACGATTTTAATGTTTATTTTTATTTTTTGTTTTTTTATTGATTTACAGTACGATTTTGGATGGTTTTTATTGAGTGATAATGGTTTTTTATATATAAATTTGTTTAATTTAGGCTTAACAATATAATGTTTTTTATATAAAAAAATTAAGTAGTTTGTTAAAATTCATTAATTATCTTATATATTTTAAATTTTTTATATTTAAATTGAGATGTTTATTTTGTTTTGATTATGTTTATCAGAATTCAAATTTCATAATTTTAGGGTTTGGGGATTAGAGATAAGGATTTTGGGGGATAAGGATGAAATATATTAATTAGGGTTAAAAGATTTACAGGTAGTACATTATACTTTAGTAGTTATTTTTAAGAGATTTTAAGTAGATAGCTTTAAATGATAGTACATAAAGCTTAGTGAGTTGTAATTAAGAGTTTTTTATGTCATCTTTATAATATAGTATAGATATAACTTCTCTATGTATCATCCGAGTACAAGAAGAAGACGAACAGTCGGGTGTCAATGGCGGAACCTGCAATTGAACAAAAGGTATTCCACTATATTTTTGTTTCTTTGAAAAACTACTTTTTTATATTTTTATTTACTGAGGATTTGTTTATATTTTTCAAAACCCACAAATCATAGCACAAACTCATAACAACAAACGATTAAGAATATATGCAAGTTAACCACTTATGAAAATACATTCGTTTTTCACATTGTATTTCATTAACTGTTAACAGAGAAATTACGTTTCATTTTAACTCGGTTCAATATTCCTACAAAAAATTTATCCTCCCGTGCATTGCACGGGCCCAACACTAGTATATCTATACTATATTATAAAAACGGTATAAAAAACTCTTAATTACAACATTTTAAGCACAAGTTACAACTAATTAAAGCCAATTACTTAATTTACAATTTCTTAATGCTTTGTTACAACCTTTCCAGGCACACAGTATCTCACATAATCATCTATTTGTGGAATGGATACTCATTTATCAATATAACTATTTGTTTTTTTTGGTGGAAAATTTTATAAAATAGATTTTATATTAGCATAATCTATTTTAAATGTATCTATTTGTGGAATGGATACTCATTTATTAATATAACTATTTGTTTTTTTGGTGGAGGATTTTATAAAATAGATTTTATATTAGCATAATCTATTTTAAATGTAGATTTTACATTTATATCTATATTAATGAGATATAATATAAAATCTTTTTTCTTCCGTATTTTTTTATATTACATCTCATAATGATTTTTCTATATTTTATTTTATAAAATCTTTTTACATAATGAGATGTAATACAAACTCTTTTTTCTTCCGTATTTTTTTTGCTAATATAAAATCTATTTTATTTTATAAAATCTACACGTATTTTATATTAGCATAATATAAAATATACACGTATTTTTTTTGATAATATAAAATCTACACGTATTTTTTTTCACGAGTATTAAAAGAAGAAAAAAGAAGGTTGATATGAATTAAAAATAAAAAATAAAGATATACACTAATAAATTATCGTATTCTTTAAAATAAAAATATTCCGCAATACTTTCCAAATTAACCAAGTGTAAGAAAAATAAAATAGAAACGATGTAGATATAAAAATATTCTTCCATATTTTTAATATATTTACATTTAAATGTAAAATCGAAAATGAAAATAAAATATTTTAAAATATTCTCTACATTCACTATAAATATATATAGCTTCTCTATGTATCATCCGAGTACAAGAAGAAGACGAACGGTCGGGTGTCAATGGCGGAACCTGCAACTGAACAAAAGGTATTCTACTATATTTTTATATTTTTTAAAACCCACAATCATATTTTTCGAAGTAGGGGAATAAGATATATATACATATCTTTATTTTTATCGATTAATACTATGAGGTCTTGAAGTCAATAGTCAGATAAATATGTTGTGAGACATGTCGTTTGAGTTTTAAATAATATAATACAAAACTATTACCAAAATTATTGCACAAACTCATAACAACAAACGATTAAGAACATATGCAAGTTAACCACTTATGAAAATACATTCGTTTTTCACATTGTATTCCATTAACTGTTAACAGAGAAATTACCTTTCATTTTAACTCGGTTCAATATTTCAACAAAAAATTTATCCTCCCGTGCAATGCACGGGCCCAACACTAGTATATATATATATATATATATATATATATATATCTTGAACAGTCTCGTGGAGAGTAATATTATTGGAATCGTTCAAGGAGGTAGTTACAATGGTTAGCTTAGCTTACTTCCAAGCAATTGGAGTGTTCCCTGTGGTAATTCATTATCCAGTTTGGGAACAACCCTTGTATGGATCGGACACATACCTAATATTAGCAAAGACATACCAAGACATTGTTTGGTGTTTTTCTGTAAGAGCTAGTACTTTTGCTGCTTATATTCTAAGTAGGTATTGAGGTTTCATTATCAATCCCATTTTTCTTTCTATAGGGAAAATATAAACCTATGTCAATGGTTCCAAAAGATTAATTTGATATCATTCTAATGACGTTGCGTTGGCGCTGAGATAAATTTAGCTAACAAGTTCACTGAGAAATACAATATACGGTCAAATGTATGGTGTTAAGAACAATAATGCGCCTATTGAACTTAAACAGAGAATTCCAGCTCCCAAAACCTCTTCGTCATCATCCTTTAGACGAAATAGATCTTTTTATATCCAACATTTCGACCGATCATGGGAGTGCTAACCAGGTGCGCTTTGTCCATATTAAGTCGCCTGATCATTTTCTGGACACATGCGAATCAGTGGATTAATATTCCACAAACTTGATGTTCTAGCTCAAATAGCTAGACAAAACCAAGTTTTCCCAAGATCTTTCATCTCAAATTCAGATTTCAAGTAGCTTGTTGTTTCTCTTATTTCATCAAGAGTGCCTATTATGTTCATAACATCGACATATAGAGCTACACTGAAAATTTAGAACTTGTTTTCCTAAATAAATACGCAATGGCACAATTCATCGTTATTATATATTTTTCCAATCAAGTATCCACTTAGGTGGTTATACAACATTCGTATATATTGTTTCACTATATAAAATGAGTGTTTCACTTTTATTGCAAGAGCATTTTGTGGTTTAGAGTTACTTGATTTTGATAATGTAATATCATCGAATACTTTTATATATCTCTGAATCAAGATTCCCATAGAAATATGCAGTAACCACATCCATGAGCTGCATTTCCATTCCTTCGAAAACTACTAGACTAATAAATTATTCGGACGTCATAACATCCATCATGAGAGAGTAAGTCTCATCATGGTCAATCCAGGGCGTTATGAGAAACCTTGCGCCAAAGGAGAACCTTAAACATTAGGACTTCATTATTCTCATTACGCTTTATGAAAAAGACTTAGTTATGTCCTACGGGCTTTACACTTGGTGGGTTAGCACTACCAGACCAAATACCCGATCCTTTGTCAAAGAATATAATTCTTTCTGGATTGTTTATTTAGGTCAATATGCTCTTTGTTGATATTATTCAACTGAGTGTGGTTCAATATCGTTGTGCTCTATCATCTTAAGAGCAATAGTATATGCGAATAAGTCGTTAATTAGTATATATGAACTATCAATCGACTCATATGTACTCTCATAGTTCATTTGAGATTTTCTTTCATCTCTAGAATCATATTAAATTCGGAGCGTCCTCTAGTGATGATTCATGGACATAATTAGAGATAATCTCATGAGAGTTTTATGTATTGATGATAAATGGATGTGCCTCACTATTCTCTTCCTTTAGAATAGTATCTATAGAACCAAATAGCTTCCACCACTTCCAGTTGGTAGCTACGACCTCAACCACACCTCCACTATGTGTGACTGCAATGCACTTTCCATTGGCGTTGTGCCCTGTTGGGGACTTTTAACCTTACGGGTATATTAGCAGCTCGTATGTATGATCTTGTCACTTTTAAAATAATTTTAACGTATCAGGTATCGAGTCTGATTTGTTTGACTTCATCTTTACGTTGTGAAGTTTGGGGATCAAAATGAGACAGAGTTGGAACATTACACGACATTTCCTGTCGTTCCCTTGGAAAATACTTTTTCCTATCTCCCCCTAACGACGGGAAGGTTGTCATCAAAGTGACAATTCGCAAATCATGCAATATAAGGATCACCCGTAAAAGGTTCTAAATAGCGGATAATTGTTGGAGATTCATATCCAACATATATACTTAATAGTTTTTAATGACCCATTTTAGTGCGCTGTGGGGGCGCAATTGGCATATATACTATACAAACAAACATGCATAAATTTAAAAGATCAGACTTATATCCATTTACCAACTGGTATGCATGATATTGGTTGACTAGTAGTGGGTCTAAAAACAAATAAGTAAAGTTGTATGAAAATTTGCATAACCCCAAGTAGATATGGGTAAATTGGTATGCATAACCAATGCCTTAGTTACCATCTATGTCCTTTTGATGACATCTTTTGTGAGACCACTTTTATGTATATGTTAGAGCATAAATATGTTGGATACAAGATCAAGAAGACTGAAGGTCAAAGTTCAAGAAAGTCAAAGTTGAAGAAAGTCAAATCTCGTCAAAGTCAAAGTCTTTTGTAATAAAAGTCAAATATATTTGTATTTGTTTTAGTTTTCTTTGTTGTTTTAGTTGTGGGTATAAATACCATGTATCTTGTATTTCTGTTTGTAGATGTAACGAACTGAGTATTTTGTAGAGAGAGAGAGAATACGTTTGAGAGAAATCTGTAGAGAGGGAAAGTTTGTAATTGTGAAATTTGAAAGTGAAATCAAACAGGTAATTGATTCTTGTTTGTGTTTGTTTTGATTAATTGCATTTAGGAACTAGAATCTGGAACAAACAATTGGTATCAGAGTAAATCCAAATCGAAATCAGATCAAGAAATCAAGGTACTGTTCATCGTCACTGTGTTCTTCAATGTTCAGATCAAGTCTGAGTTTTAGTGCGAATTAGATGTTGAAATTGATCAGGTTATGACCGTAGAGTGTATTTGATCGAGTCTGTATAGTTTGTTTCGAGAAATGCACTGTAATCAATTGTTAATTTTGATTTTGAAGGAGTTTGAGTTCACGAGTATGTGTGCACTGTAAATTGAATCATATTGGTTCAATGTGTATTTGTTTGTAAATTTCAAGCATTGTAACTTGTTCTTATGTTGAAATTGAGTATAATTGCAAAGTTTTAAAATCAAATTTGAAGAATTTGATCGATTTCAAGACGAAAGGCTCGAAAAAGTCAAGAACACGCAAGGATTTCTGAAGAACGCGCTAGATCTGCAAAACGCGCAAGTTCTTCGTTAGAACGCGCAAGCTGAAGAATCTCAGTTTTGGTCAAAATGCGCAAGGCATTGTTAGCGAGTTCTAGAAACTCGCTGATCGAAGTCTGCGAGTTTTGAAAGTTGGGAAATTTTTCTAAGGATCAGAACACGCACGTAGTGGTTAGCGAGTTCTACAAACGCGCTAATCGAAGGGTGCGAGTTTGAGCAGGAACAGTGATCTGCGAGTTCGTTCTTCTACGAGTTTGAAAATCTTAGAAAATTTTCTAATTGTTGGAACACGCTAATCTTGTTTAGCGAGTTTATTCAAAACGCGCTAGTAGTATCTTGCGAGTTCAGGAAACGCGCACATCGGCATTAGCGAGTTTCATTGTGAATAGTTACTTGCGAGTTTCAACGACGAGCGAGTTTCAACAATTAGCGAGTTTGCAAAAACACGCAACCCTTTGCGTGTGAGTTTCATAAACGCGCTAGCTTAAGCCTGCGTGTTTTCTCATTAAAAAGTGACTTGCGAGTTTTAGCTATTTGCGAGTTTTGTTACTTAGTCATTTTTTTCGAAATTTCTGATTTTTTCTATATTTTCAAGATTTTTCTTGTGATTTCATATTTGGACTAACGATCAGTTCTAGTTTCTTATTGCATATATTTCTCAAACAGGTATAGAAAAGATGACTTCCAGAGACACTCTTTCTATTGGCACTGATGTAAAGCCTCCAGTTTTGTTCAAAGGAGAATACGAGCAGTGGAAGGATAGATGTTGATCCAAATTGTCTTAGTGATTTGATAACGACCCTCTTCTATACTTAGTGAAAATTATGTTTTAATATGTATTAGTGTTTCATCATCAGTGATCAAACTAAGTCTGTTCAGTTATCGCTGATAATCTTTCTTATAAACATTTCTATGTATTAGTGTTTCACTATCAGCGATCAGACTGAGTTTGTTCAGTTATCACAGATAGTTTCTGATGTAAACAGTAAACGTAATCCCTGAAGACAAGCCTCGCGTCAACAGATGTTCATAGCTGAATCAAAGACGAAGCTGCTGAACAAAGACAAGTCTACTAGTGACCTGATGCGGATATCAGTGAAGCAAAGACGAATCTACTTATACGCGAAGGAACATGAGGAAAAGCTTTAGCGATCGTTGAACTCTTGATATCTCTGAAGAAAGAGATACCCAGCGATCAAATGATCACTTAGCTTATGCCTCAAGTTTCCTTTTGTCTCACCTTGCACAACTTAGTACGATATGTCAGAACGGACATGTCTCTGCCACAATTCGTACATCTCTGTCAACTACACTGTTCATTGTTCGGCCGAAAGCATGTCTCCCAAAAGTCAGACTCCCAAAGCCAATCAGTGAACGCCACGTGTAAAGTGCCCTGCCATGCATTTAATGCAGAGGGTATAAATAGGAAGATCACCCCTTCATATGAAGAGTGCTTAATCCTTAAACCCCGAAATAGAAACCCTTGTTTTCTATATCTCTTAATCCCCCTTTCTCTGAATTTCTTGTGCAACCATCTTAGTGTTTCTTAAGTTTGTTTAGATTGAGTCTGTCTTAATCTTTTTCCGCAACAAACTTGTAAATTGTATTTGATTTATCAATAAACAATTTATTAAACTTTAATTCTTGTGTTTGTATTCAACCCCCCCTTCTACAAACTTGTTAAGCACCTTCGGGACCAACAAGTGGTATAAGAGCAGTTTGTTTAATCTAATAAACAAGATATTGCTCTATTCTCTTCTTTGCTATTCTAAATGGCACTTAACACAAACACAAACTACTATGATAATGGTTCACTTTCTAAACCTCCTCGATTTAGCAGAGATAACTATTCTCTATGGAAAAATCGAATGATGCTATTTCTTGAAGGTGCGGATCCTACTATACCTGAATATATAGAAAATGGACCCTATGAACCTGTTAGAATTATAGCTCCAGTTCCCGCTACTGCCACCACTGAAGCTGTCCCTGAACACTATGTCGTTAAGGAAATAAGACAGTGGAGTGATGAAGATAAAAAGAAGGTAGGAATAGATGCAAGAGCAAAGACCATTATTTCAATTGCTCTGCCTGATGAAGTTTTCCATTCCATCATGCATCTGAAAACTTCTAAAGAAATGTGGGAAACCATATGTGTTTAATATGAGGGCACCACTGAAATCCAAGAAACTCGTAAGATTAACTTGGTAAGACAGTATGAAAGTTTCATCGCTGGTAAGAATGAATCTCTCTCTGACGTTCATCAGCGGTTTAACTGCTTAATCATTGACCTAAGAACTGTTGGCAAGACCTATTCTAATTCTGAGGTCCTAACAAAATTCTTAGAATGTCTTCCTAAAAGCTGGGACAGTTATTCAATATGTCTTAAGCTTACAAAAGACTTAAATTCTCTTTCTCTCAGCACTCTGTATGGAATATTGCTCAACTATGAGTAATCGAATATCCTAAAGAAGAATCTTGTAAAAGATTCTAAAAACACTCCTGTTGCTTTAGTCTCTTCCGAGATAATTCCATCTCAGCGATCTACTCTCACCATCACTGAGTTAGATTCTGAATCTGAGGATCTATCAGACCCTGATCTTTCAGAGTTTTATGAGTCCTTAGCACTCTTGATAAACTCTTTTAAGAGATTTGCAAGAAAGAGCAACTTCCGAAAAAGTAAGCCTCTCTCTCTTACTGAAAAGCCAAAATCAACGCCTGTTGATAAGGCTACTGCCACTTGCTATAACTGTGAAAAGATTGGACACTTTGCTAGTGAGTGCAGGTCGAAAAAGGTCTACAAACCTTCTACCTCAAGAAGATCCAGTGATGACAAATACCTAAAGCTGAAGAACAAATATCAAAAACTGAAAAGCTATAAGCGAAAAGGTAAAGGTCTCATCGCTGAAGAAGTCGTGCTGTTGATGTATTGACGATTGACCTTTATAATGCTCTAAACGACAAAACTCAAGCTGAGAATAAAAATGTTCATTTAACTCAAGAGCTAGAGAAATGTCATGAAAAGATCAGAGAACTAACTCTTTTAGAAGAGAAGTTGAAAGATCAAGTTATTATAAATGAAATCATCAGTATTGAACGCGAACAAGCCATCGCTGCTCTAAAAGCAGAAAAGGCTCATGTTGAAAAATGGTGCAAATCATCAACAAAGATCTCTGAGATAATAAATGCTCAAATTCCTGAAAGTGATAGAACTGGTCTTGGTTATTGGAAACCACCGGATGTAACTAAAGAAGAAAGTTCCTCGCTTAAGTTTGGAACGTTTGTCACTTCTTTCTTTGACACTTCTTATAATCAGTTCTATCCCTGTTCTTCTTCTAATTCTATCCCTGAGGAAATATCCAAAGACACTAAGTCTGCGGATAAAGGAAAATCCATTCTTCCTCAGAAGGCTACCAGGAAAGCAAAGCTGAAGGTTACTTCTAAACCTTCAGCAAATCAATCCTCTAGCTCTGTGATAGAAATATTTGATCTCTGTCCTCCAAAGCTAAAGATTGATCTTAAATCCACGAGATCTGAAGAAATGAATATTCCTCCCAAATCTCATGAGAAAAGCCTTCTCAGACCTGGACCTGCTCATCTTAAACTTGCAAAACCTTCTACTTCTGGTCCTAAAACCATTTTCAAATACAGAAAATGTTATCACTGTGGTTTTACTGACCATATTGCAAGCAAATGTCCGACTGCCACTAAAGCTGATAAAACAGCTAAAGTGAAGATAAATGCCTCTAAGGCTGAGAAAGTCACCAAAGTTGAAAAATCAACCAAGGTGAAGAATACCACTAAGGTTAAGAAATTAACCAAAGTGAAGATCACCACTGAAGCTGAATCCTCATCTGCTGTGAAGACTGCTGAATCTTCCTTATCCACTAACTCTAAAGGACCCATTGAAAAGTGGGTACCAAACAACGCTTAATCTTCCTTATGTGTGCAGGGATCAAAGGGCATCTGGTATCTCGATAGTGGATGTTCTCGTCATATGACTGGACAAAAAGACCTGCTCACTGAATACAAGGAAGAGAAAGGTCCCTCTGTGACCTTCGGAGGAAATGGAAAAGGATATACCCGAGGGTTTGGTGTCCTCAGCAATGGGACAACTACCTTTCGAAGAGTCGCTTATGTAGATGGACTGAAGCACAACCTTCTGAGCATCAGTCAGGTGACAAAGACTACGAAGTTCGCTTTTCTAAGAAAGCATGTTCAGTGGTGGATGAGAAAGGAAAACTTGCTCTCAGTGGTTATCACAGAGAAAATGTCTATGTAATAGATATGGACTCTACTATCACTGAAAACTTATGTTTTCTCTCTAAGGCCTCTTCTGATATCAACTGGCTATGGCACAAAAGGCTCTCTCATCTAAACTTCAAAACCTTAAATTCTCTCTCAACTAAGGAACTGGTTTCTGGTCTTCCTCAGCACTCATATGCTAAAGAATCTCTCTGCTTAGCATGTGAAAAAGGAAAACAAACAAAAGCTAGTTTCAAGTCTAAACAAGTTTCCTCAGTGACAAGTCCTCTTCAGCTCTTGCATATGGATCTGTTTGGCCCTGTCAATATCCAATCAATAGCTGGAAAGAAATATACGCTTGTCATTGTAGATGAATTCTCTCGATATACCTGGGTTATCTTTCTTCGCTGTAAGAGTGATACTCCAGAAGAACTAACATCTTTTGTTAAAAAGATGGAAGTGCTGAATAATCTTACTGTTCGTTCAATAAGAAGTGACCATGGAACTGAATTCAAAAATAGTTCCCTGAACAATTTCTTTGAAAACAAAGGAATTTCTCATAACTTCTCTACAGTAAGAACACCTCAGCAAAACGGAGTCGCTGAAAGAAGAAACAGAACGATCATTGAAGCTGCTAGATCAATGCTCAGCGATTCTCATCTTCCTACTCAATTTTGGGCAGAAGCTATAAACACTGCATGTTTTACTCAAAACAGATCGCTAATAGTAAAGCGATTTGGGAAGACAACTTATAAACTTTTTCATGGAAGGAAGCCTTCTATCAGCTTTCTTCATATCTTTGGTTGTCAGTGCTATATCTTAAACAACAGAGATCAACTTGGAAAGTTCGACCCAAAAGCTGATGATGGAATATTTCTAGGATATTCCTCCATCTCCAAAGCCTACAGAGTTTTCAACAAAAGAAGACAATCTGTGGAAGAAACAATTCATGTCACATTCGATGAAACTCGCTCAGCGAACTCTAAACCAATCACTGACAATGAAGAGTTAAATGCTTGGATGTTTTCTCACTACAAAGAAACTGAACCCTTCTTCTCAAACCATCAGCATTCAGATCCTCCAGCCGCTGATGATGATCCAAACATTATACCTCCTAGCGCTGAATCCATCTCATGGGTTTCAGCTGAACCTCTAAACACTTTGCTACCATCAGATCTACCTCTGTCTGAAAACCTCTCTGATAACAACAGTCTGTCCACTACTCAACAGTTAATTGCTGATGAACCTCAAACGTCATCATCAGTAAACATCCCAATTGTTGATTCAACCTCTGAGTTAATAGATCATGCTCATGCTCAGCGATGGACCAAAGATCATCCAATAGATCAAATTCTTGGTGATCCAGATGCAGGTATTCAGACACGACGAAGCTCAGGTAATATCTGTCTCTTTGTCAACTTTCTTTCTTTAATAGAACCAAAGAAGACTGATGATGCCCTTAGAGATCCAAACTGGGTCAGCGCTATTCAAGAAGAGCTGACTGAATTCTCTCAAAACAAAGTTTGGAATCTCATTCCTAGACCATCTGATAAAACTGTTATAGGCACCAAATGGGTGTTTAGAAACAAGTTAGATGAACATGGAACTGTAACCCGCAACAAGGCTCGACTTGTTGCTCAGGGATACAGACAAGAGGAAGGTATAGACTATGATGAAACCTTTGCCCCTGTGGCTAGGCTCGAAGCAATTAACCTATTCTTAGCTTATGCAGTCTATAAAGATTTCATCGTCTATCAAATGGATGTAAAATCAGCGTTCCTAAACGGAAAGCTGAATGAAGAAGTCTATGTAGAACAACCTCCAGGGTTCTATGACCCTAAGTATCCAAATTATGTTTATAAATTGGATAAGGCTCTCTATGGTCTAAAACAAGCCCCTCGTGCTTGGTATGACACTCTCTCATCATTTCTGATCTCTGAAAATTTTGAACGTGGCAAGATTGATAATACGTTATTTTTTAGAAAGATAAAAGGTCATATAATTCTTGTACAAATATATGTCGATGACATAATATTTGGTTCTACTAACCCATCTCTATGTACTCGCTTCGCTGAAAGAATGAAGAAAGAATATAAAATGAGTATGATGGGTGAGCTGACATATTTTCTTGGTCTTCAGATTAAACAATCTGACAAAGGCACTTTTATAAGCCAAGGTAAGTATGTTAAAGATATGCTGAAGAAGTTCGATCTTACTCAAACTTCAGCGATGAAAACTCCTATGGCACCACCCCTGACACTTAACAAAGATCCTTCTGGAAAACCTGTTAATGTCACTGCCTATAGAGGAATGATAGGCTCCCTGCTGTATCTTACAGCAAGCCGACCTGACATTATGTACTCTACTTGTTTATGTGCACACTATCAATCTGAACCCAAGGAATCCCATCTGATCGTTGTTAAGCGAATTTTCAGATATCTGAAGGGAACTCCTAACCTCGGTCTTTGGTATCCCAAAGACTCAGGGTTCGATCTAACTGGTTATTCTGATAGTGATTTTGCAGGCTGTAAACTTGACAGAAAGAGTACCACTGGTGGATGTCAACTCCTGGGTGGAAAGCTGGTAAGTTGGACAAGCAAAAAGCAAAATTCAGTGTCCACTTCCACAGCTGAAGCTGAATACGTAGCCGCTGGAAACTGTTGTTCTCAAATCTTATGGATGAGAAATCAACTATTAGACTATGACCTTCAGTTGTCAAAGATTCCTATCTATTGCGACAGCAGTAGTGCTATCGCTATAGCAAATAATCCAGTGCTACATTCAAAGACGAAACACATAGAGATCAGATATCACTTTATCAGAGATCATGTGATGAATGGTGATATTGAACTTCACTTTATCCCTACTGACTTTCAGCTTGCTGATTTATTCACCAAACCTCTTGATGAGACAAGGTTCAACTTTCTCATCAGTGAGCTTGGAATGCTGAATCTAGAAGAATAAATCTTCAGCGTTCATGCATTGTGTCAGTAATCATAAGTTCCCCTTTTATCATTCTCTCTGATAAACATTCTGACTCTTAGGTATGTTCTCTCAATCCCTACAACTGAATCTTCATTCAGTTAAGATGTTTTTCAAAATATAAACCTTAATCACTGAAATTTCTTCAAATGATTAAAAGCTTTTTGAAAAATAAATTTATCACTGATATTTCTAGTTAGTGATCCTTTAAAAAGAAAATCTATCCCTATCTTTACCATCAGGGATACTTTCAAAAAGAAAAATCTATCGCTGACTTTTCTTCAGCGATCATTTCAAAACGGACAAATGAACAGTCTCTCTCTTCTATGACGTCATTTGAACCGACAATCCATGACATGTTTTTTTTTCTGACACGTTCGTCCGTTGCCCTTCTATCCAATCAACTTCGTGGGACATGTCCATGTCATGATGAGCATTTGTTTTCCCGCCTCTCACATTCTCTCTCCTTTCTCACACGTATAAAAGGAATGTTTTTCCATTCTTATCATTTTACGCTTTCTGGAAATACTTTCAAAGCAAGAATACTCTCTCAAGCATTCTAGCATTCTCAAGCATTTGTATCATCTTCTTCAAAGATCAACAGGTTATTCTTGATCTTTTTCTAATTCTTATCTTAAATCTTTTTACATAAAACTCCATTTATGGGTTTATAAGATTCTAATCACATAAAATCATTTTCATTTTTGATTTTATTCTTTAAAAACCATTTTATTTTGATTTTCTTCATTCAAAATCTTTGGTTTTTCTTCTTGTTCTTGTATATTATATTAAGAACACCTTGTTAATCTTCAAATTTGTTGATTTTCTATGTTTCTTTCCTCAAATAGAAACTAGAAAATCTTCTTTATTTTTAGACTAAAAACTTTTCTTCTACTCTTTTATCTACTCATATTCAGAATGACTCAATCTGCACTTGTCGCTTCTAAGAACGTCAAATTCGCACTCACTGAATCGGAGCTTCCAAAGAACAATCATCTCGCACGTCTCGATTTTGACGGTGTTAAGTACCCACATCTGAAGGAAGCTGCAATGTTTCTAAAGCAATCCTGCATTGCTTATGCTATCACTGTGGATCCCATACCCTCCAAAGCTCTTCTCCAGCAATTCTGGTTTACTGCTGACGAAACCTCTATCACCAACAAAAAGGGTGAACAGGTCCTGCTATTCTTTCAGCACTCAACTTGGCTCAGGGATGATGACTGCCTTAGGCCTGAGGAAAGCTCTACGTTTTCCTGAAAAACCTAGGAATGGATTCGACGCCTTGCCAACTGATGCTGAACTCATCCAATTCCTGGATGCCATGGAATACGCTTGGGAACCCAAGCCAAGGACGACGATTCCAAACAAGAAGCTGACTCTTGTGAAGAAGGCACTGATGCCTTCTCAGCTTAACTACACCTTCTCACACTTCATTCAGTGTATGAGTGGGAAGAGTGGGTCACTGGACCAAGCAAGCAAGATTCAGGTCCAGATGGCTTACTCAGTGATCGCTGGACGAAACTTTGACTACGCAACAGTTATCTTTGACGATCTCAAGTCAAAGATAGAGAAGACCGAAAGGGATCCCAAGGTCCCCTACGTACGCTTTATCTGCGCGTACCTGAAGTTTCTCTACCCTGCCACTTACCCCACTAACTCGGATGCATCTTTTCCGAAAGTGGGTCAGCGCTCCCTGGAAGTCAAGACGCTCCCAAATGAGGTAAGTATCTTTGAACTTCGCTCTCGTCTCTCTCTCCTCACTTCTTCGTCTTCAGCGGCCACGCAGGAGGTTCCTTCTTCTGCTATCCCTGCCGCTACCCCTTCCAAACGACCATCAACTGGCTCCCTTGGTCCTTCGAAGAAGGCCAAGGTGACCAAGGAGAAAGCTACCTCTAGCT
Organism: Arctium minus; assembly: GCA_954870635.1. Taxonomy (NCBI): domain Eukaryota; kingdom Viridiplantae; phylum Streptophyta; class Magnoliopsida; order Asterales; family Asteraceae; genus Arctium; species Arctium minus. The sequence goes on along the minus strand of OX941090.1, from coordinate 20,783,274 downwards.
CTATACCTAAGGATATTTATCAACAAACCTCCTTGTATGCTTTCGTGGGTCTCTCCTCCACATCCTCAGCGACAACCACTTCAACCGTGCCAGCGATCTCGGTCGCTGTCACAACAACAGTGACGCAACCTACAATCTCAGTTCAACAACAACCTGAGGTAACTACACCTATCCATACATCTTCTATCCCCATCTCTAGTCCTTCTATTTCTTTGATCTCTAACCCTCCATCTATTTCTACTCAACCACAGTTTGGACCCATAGGACCTGAACATCAATCTTTTGAGGAATCGTTACAATTCTACAAAATGTTTGATAATTCAGGTATCCCTATAACCTTAAACACTTCTCCCAACTCACCATATAAGTCTGTTTCTCAAAAACTAACTTATATTTCAGGTCCTAGTCTGGCGACTGTTGACACCAATGTCAACAGTTTGACTACCAAGGTGGAGGCTCTGACTGCATCTCTCAACACCACCACCAATGCTGTTCAATCAGCTGGTGAAGCTCTGAAGACGCTGACAGCCAACTGCGCCTCCAAAGCTGACATTTCTCAAATCGCTACTCTCCAAGAAGCGATTGTCAAAGTCAGGGAAGACTCACAGCAACAGTTTGCAGCTCTGACTACAAAGGTTGATGCCTGTGAGGTCCTTCTTCAGCAGATCCTGTCTCGCCTGACGGAACCAGCTCCAACTCCTGCTCCTTCATTTACAGAAGATGATCACACCGCTCTAGACGTAGCTGTGGAGTTTATTCATCAAGCTACGTCCGATATCCCTGTACTTGAAGACGGGCTCAAAGGACTGGAGGCTGAAGTCCAGAAGTTGTCCACCGCTGAGATTTCTACTCCTTCCCAAGATTTCTCCCTTCGTGATAATGACAAAGAGGGGGAGAAAGCATCTGAAGAAAATAAGGAGAAAGAAGTTGATGCTGTTGAACAACTGAAGGAAACTCCCTCTCATGTTGGGGGGGAGATAGCTGCTGAGAAAGCCCCTCCTACCATCGCTGATCTAGTTGATGATGAGGAAGAGGAAGAAGATGATGATGATGAAGAGCTTGATCTTGAAGATCAAGAGGAAGATTCTCATCAAGATGATGATGATGACGATGAAGATCAATCTCTATGGTGTTCTTCAGCCGTCACTTCATCAGCGATAGCTTCGAAAGAAGTTATCAAAGCAGGGGGGAGTCAAGAGACACCTTCAGGAACCCCTTCCCAAAGCAAAGGTGCAACTGCTGAGGGAACCCTGAAGATCATTTCACTACCTGAGGAGAATCCTTCTCAGGTATGCCTTACTCTTGTTCCTTTATCCTTCTATAAAAATCCCACCCCTGTTTCTTTCTAGCCTTTATCTCTCTCCTTCCCTAAAAATAAATCTAACCTTTTTCTTTTTCTGACCATATAGTTCTCTCCCCTGCTTAAGGGTAAAGAGCTTCAAATAATACCAGCTGCTGAAGCTGATGATCAAATAATCCCAATCTTTGTCAGAGAGATTGATGAAGAGGATGAAGAAGAAGAAGAGTCCCTACAACATCATGAAAGGCCCTCTAGACCATCTCACTAGTCAGAGGAAGAGAGAAAGAAAAGAACAGAGATGATCTCTCATCTGGAGAGTCAACGACGAAAGGTCCCCTCTCAATCTTCAGATATGGAGTTCCTGACTGAAGCTGAAATTGAAGAATCCGTCAGGGCTGAGAATCTGATTACTGACTGTCAAACAGATGCCTCTCTGGCTCTCAAAATTCAGTCTTCTCAAGTCAAAGACAAGAAGCTGAAAAGCAAACTAGTGGAAGTCCAGGCAGCTCTTTTGAAAGAGATTGAAGAGGAACGCTCCAAAGAAAAAGCGGTCAGCGATAATTCTGTCGATTGGTGCAAGCACAAAATTGACTATCGCTCTGACCCAATGAAGATCGTAGCTGTTGCTATCTCTGGAAGAAAGAAGAAGGATAAACTCTCTGTCACCATGGAGATTACCAGAGAGGATGGAAGCTGCAAGGCTATGTTCATTTCAAAGCTGGAAGACTTTGTGTACATGGAGTGGCTTGAGTTCAAAGATGCGCTGAAGAAATCAAAGTCTACATACAGAGGCTATGTTGAAAGGGTAAATGATGCCCTCATCAACAGAGTCGCTGCTATACTAAAGGTGCCATCTACTCTTCCTCTAAAGTCCAAGCAAATCAAGAGAAAGCCTATCTCTTCTTCATCTGATAATGTCGCAGTGATCAGGAATGAAACCTCCATCAAATTCTCAAGAGAAGCTCTGTTCGGTCCTCCTCCTGATCTTTCAGTTCTGGATCTATCTCTGCCTCCTGGCGGACCATATGTTGCGGGACAAGTACTTGAAGAACCTTTTGGAATCTTCTTTAGAGATGACGAGGAACAACTCAGATTTCAAAGGGTCTCTGAAATCCCTATCTATCCCCTTGCTCTTCTCAAGGATCTCATGTGCCTATGGTGTACTCTCTCTCCTGATGCTGAGCCAATCATAGAGATCATTTGCAAAGAATCTTTAGAGCGAAGGCAAAAAGGAGAAGAAATACCTGAGTATTTGATCAATCCTCCTAAACCCTCTTTAGATAGCTGATAGATTAGTTTCCTTTCTTGTAATCTATTAGTTTAACTTACAGTAGTTAGTACATCACTTGTACTTGTAATTTTCATACCTTGTAATTCTTTTCTTGGATTAATGAGAATTTCAGTGAAGTACTTAACTCTATCAGTACTGTAAAAGATCCCTCAAAATAGTAATTGGGACATGTATGTTATGAGTCCTGATTATTCCATCATTTTGAATTATAAAGTAATTTTCTTTAGTTACTTTGTCATTATCAAGTAGGGGGAGATTGTTGATCCAAACTCTCTCAGTGATTTGATAACGACCCTCTTCTATACTTAGTGAAAATTACGTTTTAATATGTATTAGTGTTTCATCATCAGCGATCAAACTGAGTTTGTTCAGTTATCGCTGATAATCTTTCTTATAAACATTTCTATGTATTAGTGTTTCACTATCAGCGATGAGACTGAGTTTGTGCAGTTATCACTGATAGTTTCTGATGTAAACAGTAAACGTAATCCCTGAAGACAAGCCTCGCGTCAACAGATGTTCATAGCTGAATCAAAGACGAAGCTGCTGAACAAAGACAAGTCTACTAGTGACCTGATGCGGATATCAGTGAAGCAAAGACGAATCTACTTATACGCGAAGGAACATGAGGAAAAGCTTTAGCGATCGCTGAACTCTTGATATCTCTGAAGAAAGAGATACCCAGCGATCAAATGATCACTTAGCTTATGCCTCAAGTTTTCTTTTGTCTCACCTTGCACAACTTAGTACGATATGTCAGAACGGACATGTCTCTGCCACAATTCGTACAACATCTCTGTCAACTACACTGTTCATTGTTCGGCCGAAAGCATGTCTCCCAAAAGTCAGACTCCCAAAGCCAATCAGTGAACGCCACGTGTAAAGTGCCCTGCCATGCATTTAATGCAGATGGTATAAATAGGAAGATCACCCCTTCATCTGAGGAGTGCTTAATCCTTAAACCCCGAAATATAAACCCTTGTTTTCTATATCTCTTAATCCCCCTTTCTCAGAATTTCTTGTGCAACCATCTTAGTGTTTGTTAAGTTTGTTTAGATTGAGTCTGTCTTAATCTTTTTCCGCAACAAACTTGTAAATTGTATTTGATTTATCAATAAACAATTTATTAAACTTTAATTCTTGTGTTTGTATTCAACCCCCCCTTCTACAAACTTGTTAAGCACCTTCGGGACCAACAATAGATTTCTGGATTTTGTGGATAGGCATGCAAACGGAGAAAATATTTTGCTTTCAATTACCAAAGGTCCAATGATTCCACCTACTGTTGAAGTACCTGATGATGAATCATCTGATAGTGAAGATGGTGATGAGGACAGAGAACAGGATACAAAAACAGTTCCAATGGATTTATCACAGTACTCTGAAGAACAGAAAAACCGGTATAAAGCAGACAAGCAAGCAAGATCTCTTTTACTTCAGAGCATTCCTAATGAGATTTACATCAAGATTGATAGCTACAAGGATAATGCTAAGAAGATGTGGGATCAACTGCAAAAGATGATGATGGGGTCCAAGGTCGGGAATCAAATGAAAGTGGCTAACTGCATTAACAGTTATGAGGAATTTAAAGACAAAGAGAATGAAATCTTGGAAGATACTTATGAACGGGTTGTCTTGCTTCTGAATGAACTAACAAAGAACAAAGTGTAGTAATCTGATTGAGAGAGAGAATACGTTAGAGAGAGAGAGAGAGTTCTATAGAGAGAAAGATTGTAATATTGGAATTTGAAAGTGAAATCAAACAGGTAATTGATTCATAAATCTTGTTTGTTGATTTGTTTGTGATTAGGATCTAGAAACAGGGACTATCAATTTGTTCTAGATATCAGGCTGCTCCTAAAGAATCCCATTTGGCTGCTGTCAAAAGGATTTTTAGATATCTGAAGGGGACTGCAGACCTTGGTCTGTGGTATCCTAAGGATATTGGGTTTCAACTGACTGCTTATTCAGATGCAGATCATGCAGGTTGCATGTTGGACAGAAAGAGCACTTCAGGTCACATTCAATTTATTGGAGACAAGCTCGTTAGCTGGGCATCAAAGAAACAATTATGCGTTTCCACATCGACTGCTGAAGCAGAGTATGTAGCTGCTGCCAGTTGCTGCTCTCAAGTCTTGTGGATGCGAACACAACTACGAGACTATGGATTCAAGTTTGACAAAATACTGATCTATTGTGATTCGAAGAGTGCAATCGCGATATCTGCTAATCCTGTCCAACATACGAAAACCAAACACATTGACGCCAGGTATCATTTTATTAAAGATAATGTAGAAAAAGAAACAATTGAACTTTATTTTGTAAAAACAGATTATCAACTTGCAGATTTATTTACCAAACCCTTAGATGAAAAGAGATTTAATTTTCTTGTCTCTAAGCTTGGTATGTTAAATCTTAAGACGTAATCGGTTGTTACCTACTAAAGTTACGTATTGTTATTTTTCATCATTTTTCTTTATCATTATGTTTGAAGGATATCTGCACTTTAAATGTTTGTTCATGATCTCAGGGGGAGTAAGAGAAGATTAAAGATGAATCATTATTCTTTTGAGGGGGGGGGGGGCGTAACTAATTTCTGTATTTTGCTTAACTGACAAATTTTTGTGATGCATGATTTTAGGGGGAGCATATAAATTATATCAAAAGGAGTAAGACTATGATTTCTGATTATTTCAGATCAGAACTCATACTTTAATCGTTTTATTGCTTTATGTCTTTTATTTTTCAAATAAATTTGTGAATAAATTTGCTTTAACTAGACTTTGAGACTTATGCAGGATGAGAGAGGATGACACGATCATATCTTATTGACTACAACCGACTTTATGAGAATTAAAATTGAGCAAAAAGGTAAATTTCTTATCTTAATCTCATATGTATCTGAATGAAGGACAACTTTCAGATATGAAAATATGATTTTCTTAAATGTTCAAACCACTTCCTGATTCTTAAACAGATTTCATGAATTGGAAGTGTGATTTTAAATGTTTTCATTTTATTTGTGCTTAAATGATTACAAACCGTGTGTTTCCAAAGATAAATACTTGTGTATTGTCTTTTCTATATACTTTTCAAGTATTCACGCACATCGGTTTGAATTTTTGTTCAAATTGTTATTACCATGTCTCATATTTAACCATATTTTCGATGGTAAGACACCCCACTTGTACTTTAATGAATTTTGAGCGTTAATTCATTTCGAAACGGTTTTTCAAGAATGTCTATATTTTTGTTTCGTATAGACACATATCCATTATTCTTGACCATAAGCTTTGATTGTTATATCATTCATTTCTGATCATTTTCATACAATGTCAGATTTTCAAACAAGTCTCTTGCATTCATGTTCATTCATTCAATTAACTTGTTTGAAATATCTTCAATGTTTTAAAATGCTCATATCTTCATGATTATATTTCTGAGCATATTTACATCTGACATTTGTATATGAGCTTTAACTGCTATAGTTAAACCATTTGAGCAACACATTCTTTCTAGGATTATATGGGTTCTTTGTGCTAGGACTTAATTGAAACTTCTATGAAATCATGTTAACCAGTGATTTCTACCCAAGAAGTTAATCCTTTAGTGATTGAGTGTGATGAGTCAAAAAGAAATGAGTGTGGGTGTGATGAGGTAAAATGTAAAAGAGAGTTTGGTTAGTAGTGAGCTTAATGATTAAAAGAAAGAGGGTGTGAGATCAGAGTAAAAGAATATCAAACTCTGCACCAAATACTTTATGAGTCAGGCAACCACATTACTAATGTTTCACGATTTTTTGGTGAACATTATTGAAACAGGCAACTAGCCCATGCCAACTCTTGTTAAAAACCCCACCAGCCACTCATTTTCTTCTTAAAAGGAAAATGTTTCACATTTTCAAGGGGATGCAGCACATATGCTATCTGGTTTTCATTTTGAAAATCTGGATATTGAAAAAGAAGGAAGTCTGCCCCACCTTCGCACTTCAATTATGCACATTGAGTTTGTGTTTATCTACTGTTGTCTCAGTGGTTTACACTATGTTGAGCCTTAAAAAAACAATTATTCGTGCTTAATTCTTTCTACACGTGCACGAACACACAAAGAATTTGTTTCTTTGTCATAACATTCATAGAAATTGCCTTTGTGGTGTTTCGATGATTGGATGGAAGCCCTGGGGGAGTGAACATCAAAAAGCTCCTTTATATTGTGTATTCGTTACACACAGTGACTTCGTGTTACTGACATACATTTTAACTGATTCATTTGTTGATTCAGGAGTTACATGTTCTTATTTTGTCTGGATTTGCAAAGATCTAGATGAATACTTGGTTATGGATATCACAGAATCAGAGGCTCAGTTTGACAGATCAGAATGGTCAAAGACATTTCTTGGAAGAAATTTTTTGACGATATAGATGTTCAAATCATCAAAAAGGGGGAGATGGTATCAAGAAATGATAAAGTTTTGAGAGATAATTTAAAGAAATGTCCAAGTCAGAAAATTCAAAGTAAAGATTTGAAAAAGATCAAAGAATTTCTGATGTTGTGATGATTTTTGAGGAAATTTTCTTTGAAAATTATTTGCTAAAGCAATCCGAGCTGATTATGAAGATAATTTCTTTCCAAAGTCTGAAAAGTATCTTGTGAAAGTTTTGGGGAGATTGTTAATCGTTTGAAGACAGTTTTGGAAAGAATACCATCAAAGAAAAAAGGGAGATTGTACTGACAGAGCTTATAGTGAAGAATGAATTGCTAGATCTTTCAATAATGATCTTGAATCCAAAGGGGGAGATTGTTAGAGCATAAATATGTTGGATACAAGATCAAGAAGACTGAAGGTCAAAGTTCAAGAAAGTCAAAGCTGAAGAAAGTCAAATCTCGTCAAAGTCAAAGTCTTTTGTAATAAAAGTCAAATATATTTGTATTTGTTTTAGTTTTCTTTGTTGTTTTAGTTGTGGGTATAAATACCATGTATCTTGTATTTCTGTTTGTAGATGTAACGAACTGAGTATTTTGTAGAGAGAGAGAGGATACGTTTGAGAGAAATCTGTAGAGAGAGAGAAAGAGAGTTATAGAGAGGGAAAGTTTGTAATTGTGAAATTTGAAAGTGAAATCAAACAGGTAATTGATTCTTGTTTGTGTTTGTTTTGAGTAATTGCATTTAGGAACTAGAATCTGGAACAAACAGTATACACATGGGGGTATAGGATGTTCTACATTGATCCCAATACAAATGCAAAGATCATCAAATCCTTATGATGTAAATTATCTAGTATTACAAAGCCATATAGACTTTATGAGATGATTAGGGTGGTGAGCCCTTAGTTGTATAGTTGGTCCTAAAAATGCAGCGTTTTGTGTGGACATTAATACGACGTGTGTTCATCATGTCAAAACTTCAACCAGAACCATAAAGTACTTGAATGGCCCGCATTCTGGATGTATAGGTCCACAAATATTACTTTGTATTCATTGTAAGAATGGAATATTTTGTATTATGTCCTTAGCTTAGGATGACCTTGTTCCTATTGTGGTTTAAGGAGTAAGGTTTGCAAAAGTTCAAGGTATTCAAGAGTGCATATTGCGATGGTGGTGTTGCTTCTTATGCTGCAGAAGTCAACAATTGCAATTTTGGATCATTTCTTTCACTCAAAAAAATGTGTCTATGTGTATTTTTCAACACAGGGTCATTATGTCATATCCCAAAGTTCATTATTGGTGACAACATATGATTCAGTGACCTAGATAATCCACTAGTTTGACACATTAGCTTTTCTAATATATGTTTTCTTCCATATTTATTAGAGTTTATATAGATATCCATTTTCGTTCGTAATATGGTTTTCAATTTCAAACAAGTATTTGAACAAGGTTTGATGCATATAGTGTTTTAGTGATTGATTTCGTGTCATTAAACAAGTGACAGTTCATCATCTAAGTGTTTAGTTGGAGGAATTAAAAATAATTAATTCAATAAATAATATCTATTTCTTAGGATTGTATGAGATGTCACAAAAATAGTCAAGTTCTCCTCGATACATTCCTACATGGAACGAAGAACATTGAGAGTTTTATATTTGTTTTTGATGTATTTCTTTACATATATAGTGGTTATAAACCCGAATGTATATTTCTAGGAGCAATTAATTTGATAGTTAAAACACATTCAAATAAACTTATACTCAGTCAATCTTAGATTTGATATAGTTTATTTTCTACTTGTTCCCCCCTCTTTTTTTTTCTTTTTTTTAAGAAAAAAGAACAGTAGTTAATGTATATCTTCATTGACTATCCCTTATCAACTAGGTAGTAGTTGTATTTGCTACAAAGATTGGAAAATCCTTCCTAACTATTGCCATCCCCCTGACACTTTCCACTATTTCGCTCACGTGGTACATAAATGACACGTGTGAGAAATTTTCTTTCACTTACGATTCTTTAGAGTTGTTTCCACCTCTAACGTTTTCATTATTGATCTCGGGAATTTTCTTTGTCCCAACATATCTGGTGTTATTATTTGAAAGAATCTTGTTGTGTCTCTCAACCATTTGCAGTGGGTTGATGAGTTTGTCTAAATGTTACATTTCACCTTATATTGGTTCATTAATATTTATTTATATATGAAAGGTGGAAATCATGTTAGGAATCATGTCATCTTATGTGAGTTCCTTGCCACATAGATTGAGACGCGTTTGGGACATAACATTTATTTGTTGAAATCCTTTACCTTTTTGTAATCGAGTAAGTAGGTTTCATTCCACTGTACTATTAGTTTGGGAAGTATATATTCATGAATACTCCTGATTCTCCTTTTCGGGGCATCCCACATTTCTTTGATGGTTTCTAGTAAAGGTATTCCAATGAAAGTTAGAATTTATATGTCGTCTCAAAACATGAGGGTATTTGCTTGTACCTTTTCAATAGGTTGGTTTTAAGGTTAATAGGAAGTTGATGGACTTTGGGTATTTTCTTGTACCTTGTAAGAGGAGATTTGTATACTCGTTTATGGTACTCAGGTTCTTTTGAGTTTACAACGTTGATTTCGGGATAAGTTGTTTCAACCATTATATAAGGGATAATATATGATTTTATGTTTGACAAGACAATTGATTATGGTCATAATTATTATTTTATGTATGAAATTTCATTATCATAACAATATTGGATTTTGTATGCTTACATTTTGTTGATAATACTTCATCAATATTTCAATTTGTGAAAATAAATCACTCAATCTATTAGATTTCCAGATAGTAGGGGAATCACATGGATTTCTTAAGTCCCTACAAACCTTGGGGCTATTTACACCTGTTTGACAAAATCCAATCGATATTTTGCGATTTATTTAATTTGAAGATAACATTGTTAATTATAGAGCTTTTGACATGAGACCAAAATGAATGAGTTTGGCATATGAAGCCAATTTCAATGTTTTAATACCTTAATGGTATTTTGAGATATTTTTTCATGAGACCAAAAATAAATTAGATATAAGGGAGTGTAACTCCTAAAAAAATTAGTTATAAAGAGTTATGGATTAAGGGGATATACACGTATTTATGTAAGCAAAACAATTCAAAATACTAAAGCTATAACTAATTAAATTAGCAACGTTTAATAAATCCATTAAAATAAAACTAAATGATCAGTGAAAACAAATAACAACAATATGCTCAAAATATTAAGTGCAATAAAAAAAATTATAGGAAAAGTGCATAAATGAGAGAGACAAAGTCCAAGAACTAGATTTGTCAATTTAGGATTATTGTTTTCTTTCACCTAAATATGTCAGATTCTTTGTGATAACTAAAATATAATAACACATGTAAATAATCATAAGACATAATAATCACTACGAAAACTAAAATATACAAATAATTATATACACATATAAACACAACATACTTAAATAATATTAAATTTTAAAGTATAAGGAATACCATTATAATTAATAATTAAAACAGATAATGAACATACATATACATTTTTTTATTATGTTCAAAAATTTAATTGGTCTAATTAAAAAAAAATAATTGTCTTAATTAAAATTAGGTAACAAGGTCTAAAATTGATAGCAACTACATACATACCAAAAACTCAAAAAGTAATTGAAATAATCATGCGATTTTTTTTTCTATACGGCCAAATATAAAAAAAATCATATGTTTAATTTATAATTATATTGAAATTACAAGAAAAATACATATGAATTTAAATAATCATTTTTTTCAACATCCCTTCTCTTCTCTTCTCTTGCCTTTATCTTTTATCTTTTTTATTATTATTTTCTTTTTTCAAAAATCAAATTATTTGTTTTACTTTTATAAAACTGACTTAAAGATAACTGAACCTATGAACATAAATTTTATTCCTTTTAAGAATTGATTAGTTAATTAATTAAAAATATTTATCTTGATTGTGAGAAAACTTTTTCATCTTGGGATTTCATATTCAAAACTTTACTTTTCATGATTAACAAAAATATAACACAAAAAATTATATAACAAAAATATAATATTCAATCAATATCAAACTTTTTCATCTTGGGATTTCAAATTCTAAGATTATTACTAAACAATTTTATTGTGTGATATAACTATTAATGAACTATCAATTGAAAGTTTAAAATAAAAAAGTACCTCAAATCGGTAGCAATACCGTAGAAACCCTAACTTTACTTTGTAAAATTATCTTAGTCGAGCAACATGCTGATAACGTGTTGTAGAACAATCAATATAGAGAGAAGAGAGAAGAAGTCTGTAATTCGCATTAATTATAAGTACTTTAAATAGGGAGAAATTTACAAAGAAAATGAAACATTTATTATGGTAAATTCTAATAATAGGAAAATATTATGTCAATCATTTTTCCTTTTGATGATGACACATAATCTTTCAACATTATTTTTATTATATCCATTTCAAATAAGTAAATAAATTTTTGTTGGGGAAGCCAATCGGAACGGAATGAGAATTGGGTTAAATGCTTTCAAGTTATTTGGTTTGATTTTTGGTTAAAAATTTTGTAATTTGTGTTAAATGGAATAACATGAGAAGTGGATATAAATACTTAATCATTTATAATCTCAAATCCACCATGAATCGTGCTTCATAAATGAATTGATTCAGTACATCTCGGTCCATCTTATGTCGGTATATTTCATCATAATGTGCATTAACGGTTGATAAGTAGTTCTCACGCTTTTCATGTTAACTCAATTTCTCATCCGAACCCAACCATATATATATATATATATATATATATATATATATAGAGAGAGAGAGAGAGAGAGAGATAGAGAGAAGAAAGTTCAAATGAAAACTCATTTTTCATTGTGCACGTGAGGACAAATCTTAGCCACTCGATCTCTTTTGATCCAACAACTCATATTAAATAGAGTTTTTTATTTTAAAAATTAAAATGTTTAGGGGTAAAAATGGAAGAAAATTTAAACACACATCTACCATATTTTACTTTTTATTTTCTTTTTTAATTAAAAACTTTTACCAATTAAAGTTTAAAATAAATTATCTTAAAAATTACTAATATTTTAATCAAACAAATTACATCAAAAAAACGAGAATTTCGTGCTCTTCGATATGACATCCATCTCGATATAGTTTTTTTTGTCGTTTTAACCGTTTTTTACGTGAAATGCTATATATGTGTTATATTAATTATGAATATTTATGTACGTTCAAGTTTGTACAACGCCTCGACACCGTAAGTATGTAACTCGACATCACCTTCTTCAACACTTTCTTCAACGTCGTAAGACACCACATTTCTTCAACACCGTAACCTAACACTCATCAAGACGAATCGATAACCTATCGAGTAATTCTGTTGTGAATCAGGGAACAAAAGAGAATGTGTCACGTCTCCACATCTTCACAAGTCATTCATGTGTTATTCATCATGAATAATGTGTCATTCAGGATGAATAATACAACATTCAGGGTGAATAATTCACGATTCATGAATTCGTGTATTATTCGTCATGAATGTTGTGTAATTCATCCTGAATACTATATTATTCATCATGAATAATGAATGAACGTTCACATTTGTTATTCATACTAAATGTGGGACATCCGGGGATGCAGATACATATTCATAATGAATTAAACCAAATTTCGGTTGTGAATTGGGAAACAAAAGAGAGTGCGCCATGTGTCTACACCTTCACGGGTCATTCATATATTATTCATCATGAATATTGTATCATTCAGGATGAATAATAGAACATTCGAGGTGAATAATACACGATTCATGATAAATAATACATGAATAATGGATTCGTGTATTATTCATCCTGAATACTGTATTATTCATCATGAATAGTGAATGAACGTTCACCTTTGTTATTCATACTGAATGTGGACACCCGAGGATGTACATGCATATTCATAATGAATATAACACATATATAGAATTTCACGTAAAAAATGGTTAAAACGAAAAAAATCATGAATATTGTAATATTCATCCTGCATACGATATTATTCATCGTGAATAGTGAATGAACGTTCACATTTGTTATTCATACTGAATGTGGACATCCGAAGACGTGCATGCATATTCATAATGAATATAACACGTATATAGAATTTCACGTAAAAAACGGTTAAAACGAAAAAAAAACTATATCGAGATGGATGTCATATCGAAGAGCACGAAATTCTCGTTTTTTTGATGTAATTTGTTTGATTAAAATAATAGTAATTTTTAAGATAAATTATTATAAAGTTTAAGGGGGTATTTTTTTTAATTAAAAATAAAAATAAAAAGTCAAAGAAGGTAGACGTTGATTCAAAATTACAATTTTGTCCTTAATCAATTCTCAATTAACCTTATAATGTATTAACCATTGATTAGTTTTCTAAGTTTTGATCAATGGTTAAGATTTGTCCTCATGTGCACAATGAAATATGAGATTTTCATTTGAACCCACCCCTATATATATATATATATATATATATATATATATGACGATAATCAAATGAGAACCACCAAAAGGTTGTAAACCGTGAGAACCGATCTAAGCCGTAATTTGGTTTTGACTCTATGGTCTTAATTGAAAACTGTTTCACCACATGAAAAGGGTATAATTGTCATTTTGGTAACACAGATTCACTATATGAAATACACGAATATATTCAGCAGATTAAAAACACTGATTGATCAGATGAAACACACGAATTCACCAGATGAAACATAATAATTTTCTAGGTGAAACATACAGATTCACCATATGAAACATACAGATTCACCATATGAAACACACAAATTCACCAGATCTGAAAAATCAAACACAAAAAACCCCAAATCTAGAAACATACTTCCAATCTTGAAAAACCCCTAAAAAAAAGAATTTTAATATTAATCAACTAAAAAACTCCATTGTTATTGCTAACAATCTTCTTTGCAATGAAGAGAAAATAAAAAATCTTTGTAATATTATTATGAAACCCTAGCATGAAGGTTCGAAGAGGAGATTGAGGCGTCTTCGTATTAGTTGAATCGAGGGGCAAAATTCTCCTCTTATTGTTCAAATCAACGTCACCAGGAAATGAAAATCTGAAAAGGTTGAGTCTGAATGATCGGCGTCAACATGGAAATTGCCAAAGAAGTTGAGAGAGGGAGAGTCGGCAAAATCGTGATCACTCTTCATCGATTGGGTTAGTGAACACCATCGGATGTTTCTCCAGGAGAACTTTCAGAAATTTGCACTTTTACTGCCTTCCCTCTAGGCCATCTAACACCTGGAGGAAGTCTTTCTCTGCAAGATGAATTGAGTTGAGGATAACTAGATGCATGTTGATCCTTTCAAGGTGGAAGAATCTTTTTCCAAGTTCTCGATAACCTCGCTGATCCACTTTCCACAAGTATGGGATTATTAGGGTTTTAATTTAATGTTATTTTGGAGTCCATATTTTTATTTTTTTGAATATAATAACATAATACCTATTAAAGTCCTTAAAGTTCCTTACAATTTGTCAATAATACCCTTACTTTTTGCTTTTATTACAAATGAGTTTTTTTTAATGATCATTGATTTATTCTAATCAATGGATTAGATTACTTCTCAAGTTATTAACCTTTTTTGGTCCTCACTAGATTCAAACGAGAACGTTAACTATTTAAGAAAACAACAACAAACAACAAATCATATACAAAATTATGTGATTTTACATTAACCTGAAAAAAATCGGACGTAGACGACTTTGGGCGCGAGCTAAAGTCGCTCGCAAAGTCGCGTGAATCATATATGATTTTGTATGTACTCGGTTGTTCTCATGTTTTCTTAAATAGTGTTGTTCTCATATGAACCTACCTCTATTTCTCTCTCTCTCTCTCTCTCTCTATATATATATATATATATATATCATCTTTTTAAGAATAAACCGAATACATATTATACACTACTACAAAAATGACTTTTTAAACGCACATTTTTAAACGGTTTTTAAAAAAATTCGAAAAAACCGTTTAAAAAGGTGGCCGCGTTTTTTTAAGACTTTTTTTAAACGGTTTTGCGGTTGTGGTACCGTTTAAAAAAGTCATATGACCTTTTTAAACGGTTGTTATAAAAAACCGTTTAAAAAGGGATACGTATTTCACACGGATAATTGAATAAAACCGTTTAAAAAGCCGCCTAATTTTTTTACACGGTTTTTTTATACAACCATTTAGAATACATACATCTTTTTAAACGGTTCTCTAGAAACAACCGTTTAAAAAGGCCAAACACTTTTTCAAACGCTTTCACTATCACAAAACCGTTTAAAAAGGCCTTTAAAAATTTAGGGTAAAACCGAACTACATTAATGCATTTTTATATTTTGATAGGTTCAGAACAATTTGGAGCAAAAAAGAACAAAACGATAATTTTTGACAGATTTGCGCAACTGTGGCGTTTTGATCATATCTCACTCGGTCTCCGATTTGAGTGATTCAAGATGATCTGGAAACCCAACACACAGATTTACAATGTTCGTGTTTTGAGTTTTTGGTAATTTGGAGTAAATCTGGTCCGAATCTGAAGTTGAAGTTGAGAGTACAAAGTTGGACAGAAAATGAATAAAAGAATTAAAGGTGCTTCTATAAACACAGAAGAAGATGTGCCGGAATGGTAAATGTCGTGGGTTTGCATAGCTGTGGTTTCGAGATTGATTCCTATGTGCAATAGACATTCTTTTATTTTTTAAACGGTTTAAAAACCGTTTAACAGTGTAACTTTTTTAAACGGTTCAAAGACCGTTTAAAAAAGCCCCTGACTTTTTCAAACGGTGCCCTTTCAAATGGTTGTAAAACCGTTTAAAAATGTCCAAAACAACCGTTTAAAATACCTATTTCTGTAGAATATATATTATTATTATTTTACATATTTTATTGTTATATAATGTTTTTGTACTTGATGGTAGATAATTGTTGATCCCAGTTTTGATGTTCTTTAACTTGATTTAACCTTTTACTACACTCAGATTGATTAAATAGAGTGCGTAAGCGTTTAAGATGTGTAGAAAAGATTGGGCATGCAAGGTAGTAAACACACAAATAATTAATGAACATGAAGTAAAGTATTATAAGAAGGTTACTCAAAGAACTGTTTCATTGATTACTGAAGAACACCAAGAACACGTACTGGTATGTGCAAAAATGCTCAAGGATTATACAGACTGCTATGTTTGTGTGTGTGCTCGTATTCTTACCTTGTTTAAAACACTAAGGTGGTGCTCCTTTAATATACAAGAAGGGCGCACCCCTTAGTACATGACAAAAACTGACATTCCACATAAGGAATGCCACCTATAAAGTAAACATCGTGGGACGCCCATTACTTGATCATGCGGATCTTCGTACAACAGGTTTCACGTGCTTGGCACGTGGTCTTGTCTTGAGCCATTCATCACAATTCCAACACTGACCTCCAGAGGTTAGCCTTCACAGAGGCTCTGTGAGTGATCACAGAAGCTCTGAGATCTGAGTATCATTATCAGGTTTGTCCTCTGGCGAGTCTTCTGCGGAGTAGTCTTCTGAGGTGTGCATCTTCTGTGGTGACTTGGCAGACTACAGAAGTTTCTATACTTAGCCTATTTTTCAACACTTCCAATCTTGGTAGATGGAGCTAACAATCTCCCCCTAAGTGATGAAAAATAAAATTTTGAATTTTGAGGTGTTGGCTAAGCTAGAAACAAAAAGAGGTGAAAGGAACTCAACCTCCGAAAAACGATATTCATTCATAAAAGAAAAATTCCAAAAGGCAATTACATTAAGCATCAAAATACATGAATGAACAACAAAAGATTACAGGAGTCATTGGGGAAAATCATTTATCGGGTTGGTAAAGCTTTCAGCTAGAGTTCTCTTCATCGATAGAATGAGTTCCCTGTACTTCAGTTGAGCGTCAATTTGTTTGATCATTGTCTCTGCAGGTCCCACTTGTACAGTCTCTGTGCCCTTCTTCCTCAGAATCGTGTTCTTTATCTTCAGCAGAGTGTTGTTCGAGTACTTGTGACTTTGATTTGGCCTGTACATCTTCTTAAGCCCATCATCGTCTTTGTAGATGAACCCGAACTCAGGCTCTGTGATTAGAGAGTTTGATGGAACATTTTCGATTCCGGGGAATTGGTCATTTGGTTTAGTGATCGATAGCTTCTCGACTCCGAGTTGCAGAACTACCTCGAAATCCATTTTGCTATGATATCTGACATGTTCGCGCATCACTTCCTTGATCTTGCCATTTGCTATCATGTACTCCTTTCGCTTTTCAAGTCTTTGCTCTGTGAAGGCATGTAGTTGAGGAAGGTCGTAGGCGTAGAGGTTCTTTAGGTCTGCATCTGTGAACGTGTACTGCTTCCCATCTTTTCTCTCAACTAAGTACTTAGCATACATGATTGACTTGTTGGCGAAGGAGTGCAGAGATATCCTCATTACAGTCTTTATATCTTCTGTGGAGAACACTTCATTCCTTTCTTGTGCAGTTTGCTCAAAACGTCTTCTGATGTCCTCTTTGATTAGGGGATGCAAGTTCGGTGCTAAGAAGACAGCCTCGGGCTCTGCGCTGTAAAGATAGGTGTGAATGTTCTCTTGGAACTTGAATTCTTTTGGTGAAGGCCTTGGGATAGGAATTCTCATGGCATCCATCAATTTAACAATCTCTTTCACTCTGTCCTCGTGATGTTTCTGCTCTGAGGACTGTTCTGAGGGCTTTTTCTTGTCAGTTTTAGAGATGTTTTGATCTTTGTTCCGTGGAGAGGTCTCTGAAGTATCTGCAGCGTTTACTGGATCAAGGCTTTGAAACTGTACAGCGGGTGTGGGTGCAGTAGGCATAAGTTCAGGACTTAAAGGTTCTAAAAACTTTGTGAGTCCTTCTGCGATCTGTTCAAAGCCCACACTCACCTTTCCCTTCAGTGACACTGCAGAGGTTGTTCCTTGGACAATTGGAGAAGTCGGTATTGGGTCATCAGAGGTACAGGGCATGAGGTTCTGTGTTTTGTGTGCCTCTGAAGATGTTCTTTGTAGGGGTAGGGCTTGAAGAGGAGTGGCAGAGATGACAGGTGCTTTTGGTGCCAGGGCATCTGGATCCTGGTCCTCATGTCTCGACACCTTCTGCGAGGCCTCCGCTTGGCAAGTAGCCGGGGCCTTTCTCTTTTTCCTTTTGCAGAGGTGTTCATCAACATGTTTATTGATCTTCTATAGAGCGTCCCCTACGGCCATTGATAGCTCGTTGATTTCCAAGTCAGACTTGAATCGAAATGTGGCTACGGTTTTCTTCAAGTCTGCTGCCACCTTTTCTCCTTGTTCATTAAAGTTGGATCGAAGGAGGTTGAGGTGGCCTAGAAACTAATTGCCCATTGCTTCTAGGTCGGCTTTTGTCGCGAAAGCAGAGGGGTCAGGTACAGAGGTTGATGCCTGTGGATGGAAGGGGACCATAACACTGCGAGTCATGTCCTTTATTTCCTCTCGGAACCTGGCCATTTCATTCACTCCGGTCTGAACTCCTTGTGTAGCAAACTTTGGGAACTCTTCTGTGAAAAGATCCCCGAGAACCTGAATTTGATTGGAGTGTGCAATGATGGATTTACCACAAGCTTTAAGGTCAGCTCTGGTCGCACAGTTTGTTCTGAGGGCATGCAGAGCTTCAGTATTGGCTTTTAGAGCCTCTGCAAGAGTTTGAGAGTTGGCTTGGGACTCTCTAAAGATAGAGCTTTGCAACTCGTTAAGTTTTGTGAGCACCATGTCAGCAAAGGCTTTAAACTCGCCCTTTGTGACAAAAGTGTCAGCGGTAACCTCTGGAACAACACATGTTCCGGATTTAGCCAACGAGTCTTTGTCACCCGTAGAGCCTGTGGAGATGTTGAGCTCTGAGGGATTTCCTTCCAATCCTCGATGTTCCACAGAGGAAGCATCTATGGAAGTTCTGTCAACATGTTCTTTGGGGGAGGGTTCAGAGACTCCCTTAAGATCTATGTTGAATGGATCCTGTGGTTGTTCTAGAGCCACAAAATCATCGTGTTTTTTCACCACCAACTCTGAAGTGGATTGGGTGTCACTCTTGTGTGTGACAGAGGTAACGAATACCTCTGTGTGTGGAAGAGATGTGTCCTGGGGCGAATGGACACGTAGAGCAACATTCTCACCTTTTTGAGAGGGTGAGGTGGGTTTGGTTTCCCCGGGTTTGGATGGTACAGAGGATGAAGGATTATCCTCTGTCCGGTCGGCTAGGGTTCGGTTCGGACTGTGCGGTCCTGTTTCAATACCCCTCTGCACTAGAACTGCAAGGGTAGAGGTGTGGGTTGCACTGGGAGTTGGTTTTGGTTGTGTGCCCATGGCATCTTTTTCTCCTATCTCCTCTTCCAAATATTTTTCACCCTCATCTTCAGAGCTTGAAAGCCCCGTGACATCTTGTATCTCAATGTTCGCGGTTTCACCCAATCCCACAGAGTGCTGCTGTTGAATTTCCATTCCTATGTCCATTGCGACATGAAGAGGGCTGGGTGATTTTTCTTCTGAGCTTTCAATGATCACCCTTTTCCTTTTCCTCTGCAGAGGTTGTTCGGACTCTGCAGGTTCATTCACGTCAAGGGAAGGGACAGGTTCAGAGGTTGCTGCCTTGGTCAATTTCTTAGCCTTCTTCTTTGGCTTGACAACCTCTGTTGG
This sequence comes from Arctium minus, assembly GCA_954870635.1. NCBI lineage: Eukaryota > Viridiplantae > Streptophyta > Magnoliopsida > Asterales > Asteraceae > Arctium > Arctium minus. The sequence goes on along the minus strand of OX941090.1, from coordinate 20,763,511 downwards.
TGACTTTGGAGTCTCTTCTTCTGCGACTCTCTTCTTGGGTGTCCTTTTCTTTTTATGCTTCTTTCCTTGTTTCTCAACTACAGCTTCTGTCCGAACTTCAGCTCCTTCACCCTCCTCTGTTCTAACTTTAGCTCCCTCACCTATCTCTGTCCTAAGGTAAACAACTATCTCACCCACTTGGAATCCTACACGTAGGGGGGTTGCAGGACTCGGTTCAGGAGTCCTGTGCCCACGAATGTAAGTTCTCACCCCATCTTCACTACCTAGGTAGGACAAAATACGGGCTGGCAGAGGTCTTGCTCCCGGATACCCAGATTTTAGAAAAGTGGGCTTGTGCGACTTCATGTCATAGACTTTGATCATCTTACCCTATGCAGGTAACTTCCCTTCACCTATCAGAGCATCTCCTAGCAGAAGTGCAAAGAACCTGTTGAAAACAAGATTTTTGGGCTCTGTGCCTCGAGCTTGGTCCTGTTGTTTGGCTATGACCGCGTTTCTGATCTCCCTGAAAATAAGTGTTGCATAGTCCAGAGGCAAATCGTAGTACATACCATACATTAATGCAAGTATGGTATGGCTAGATTGGTCAGGACTACCTACCTTGCAAGTCAAACAGCGATTTAGGATAGAGAAGAGAATGTTCCACAGAGGTGGAAGGTTCTGTCGTCTGAAGTCGGTTCTTTTGGAAATCGGTGCTGCGTAGCCTATGAATATGAGAAACTCTAGGATTTCATCGTCAGAGGGTTCGTCAGAGTATTTTAACAGGTTCAGCTGGGTCTTGGTGGGAAGCTCGAATACCTCTGCGACCCTTCTGCGGTTTATACCAAGGTCTAGTATTTGAGTAGTGGAAGGATGAGTGGCATAACCCATGACACAGTAGCCATAACGATCCAGTTTTTCATGCTTAGCACTCAACCAGAATTGTTGAATGTATGTTTCAGGAATATCAGTTCTTTTTAGGGTTAGGGCTTTTGTGAGGATGTGGTTCTTCAGGATTTGAAGTAAAGGAGCAGCTTCCTCAGGATATCCCTTGGGTTCCAAGACAACATAGTGATTGTTAGGCTTGAGATTCAGTTTCCTAGAGTGGTAATCATGGTGTGTGAAGGAGAGCATTCTGCTTGTTAGGACATGTTCTTGTTCAACAGAATGGGAATCGACCTTTTTGGCTTCAGAATGCATCGAGTTGTTTGATGCAGAAGAATCCTTGGATTTCTTGGAGGAAGCAGATTGAGATGCCATGGAAATAGAAGAACAATCGATCCTTTGCAGAAAAGTTCTTGAGAAAAAGAAGATTGCAGGTAAAAAGAAAACGAAGGAGAAGAGGGGTTTATTTATACAGAGTGGGTGGGTAGAAAGAATTAGCGGTAAAAGATAAATATTTGAAATCCGTCATGAGTGGTAACGGATAAGAGCCCGTTTTTGAAAAACGACGGTACAGGTTACGAACCAATACAATATTGCCATGTCAGATAATGGCGGTGCACGATCTAGGACGTGCGCCACCCTATTCTCACGCGCGTGGCATTTGCTATTGTCACATGACAGTGACGTTTAAGAAATAACCTGCAGCAAATGACCTGAATTTTAAGTGATGGGAATGACAGAAGCTCTGAGGATAAGAGGCTTCTGAGGTCATAGGCAAGGTTGTGATTAACAGAGCATTTTAAGAGGGAGGAAAGTGCGATGAAATGATCGAGTTCTTTTTAAAGTGCATTTGGTCAAACATCCTCAGTGACAGATCGCAGAGGCTCTGCGGTCGACCTCAGAGGTTCTGAGACCAAAAATTTCCTTTTTAGATTTGATCATTTCAAAGTTTTGATAGAAAGTTGGGTACAAAGTGGGATTTTTTTGAGTACATAGTGCTTGAGAAAGAGTTTTGACCCTTGGTTCAGATGAACTAACCTCACTCTGTAATCTGTGTTGCGCAGACTGTCTTGCTCCCCCTTGAATAGTCAAGATTGGTCTTTGACGTTTCGGTCTGCTCCCCCTTCAACTATGCTTGGATCATATAAGGATAAGATATGTACAAAATATAGATTGGAAGGAAAAAATATACTAGGGAGAGCTTAAGACACTATTTACAAACAAGGAATCTATTGCATAAAGGTAGATATGTACAACAGAGGCTCTGTGCAAGGGTACAGAGGCTCTGTGGTCAACTCATGTTGAGCATACCAATCTTGCCAACTAGAAAAGTGAATCTTTTCTCATCCAATGCCTTCGTGAAAAGGTCGGCAAGCTGGTAGTCTGTGGGCACAAAGTACATCTCTATTGTTCCATGCTCCACATGATGTTTCAGAAAGTGATACCTGATATCGATATGCTTGGTCTTAGAGTGCTGCACAGGATTGGCGGAGATCGCAATGGCACTTTTGGAGTCACAGAGGATGGGAATTTTTTCGATATCAAATCCATAGTCTCTAAGTTGGGTCCTCATCCACAGAACTTGGGAACAACAACTGGCAGCAGCAACATATTCTGCTTCTGCCGTAGAGGTTGAGACACAGTTCTGCTTCTTGGAAGTCCAACTTACAAGTTTCCCTCCAAGGAATTGGCAACTCCCAGAGGTACTTTTTCTGTCGAGCTTGCATCCTCCATAGTCTGAATCTGTATAAGCCATGAGATCAAAGCCAGAGTTCTCCGGATACCAGAGGCCAAGATTCTTGGTCCCTTTTAGGTATCTGAAGATCCTCTTGACATCATAAAGATGAGATTCTTTGTGGTTAGCTTGAAATCTTGCACATAGACATGTGGCAAACATTATATCAGGTCTACTCGCGGTCAAGTACAGTAGAGAGCCTATCATCCCTCTGTAGAGTTTACACTCCACAGATTTGCCCTCTGGATCTGCATGGAGCTTGGATCCAGTGACCATAGGAGTTTTCATTGGTGAAGAGTCAGAGAGCTTGTATTTTTCAAGTATGTCAGAGACATATTTTGATTGGTTTATGAAAATACCCTCTGTGGTTTGTTTGACTTGCAAACCTAAGAAGAATGTAAGTTCTCCCATCATGCTCATCTCAAACTCACTTTTCATCAGTGACTCGAACTTTTTGCAATATAAATCATTTGTAGACCCAAAAATAATGTTATCGACATAAATTTGTACAAGTAGAATCTCACCTTTTCTCTTCTTATAAAATAAAGTCGTATCAGTTGTACCTCTTTCGAAACTGTTAGCAAGGAGGAAGTTTGAGAGTCTGTCGTACCATGCTCTGGGGGCTTGTTTCAGTCCATACAGAGCCTTGTCCAGAAAATAGACGTGATTTGGGTACTTAGAGCTCTCAAATCCTGGTGGTTGTTGGACATATACTTCTTCTTGAATCTGTCCATTCAGAAAGGCTGTCTTGACATCCATTTGATATACTTTGAAACCTCTGTGGGCTGCGAAGGCAAGAGAAGATTCTTATTGCTTCGAGTCGTGCCACAGGAGCAAAGGTTTCTTCATAGTCAATCCCTTCTTCTTGACATTATCCCTTGGCCACCAGTCTTGCTTTGTTTCTGACCACCACACCGTCTTCATCCTTTTTATTTCTGAAGACCCATTTGGTTCCTATAGTCGTTTTGCCTTTTGGCAGAGGCATTAGGGTCCATACTTCGTTCCTCTCAAACTGCAGAATCTCCTCTTGCATAGCTTCTACCCAGTTTGGGTCTTCAAGAGCTTCAGATATCTTTTTTGGGTTTGATGATACTTACAAAATTTGTATAGTAACAAAATTTTGCAGTACTTGATCGAGTTTGAACCTTGTCAGATGGGTCACCTATTACTTGGCTCTGTGGGTGACTTCTGGTCCATTTGATCATTCGAGGCAGGTGATCATTTGAAACTTCTGTGGTTAGCTCAGGAGCATGTTCATCTTGATTTAGATCATTCTCTGTTGAGAGGAATTGATCATTCGTACTTGCCACAGGACTTGGTTGTTCCTCATGAATTGAGGTAGAGACCTCTGCGGATCCTTGATTTGGTGTTGACCCTTCAGAGAGATTTTGAAGATGACCATGATTTTTACTGAGCTTGGGGCCTTGATTCGCATTGTCCTCTAAGTCCTCCCCCTCGATGGTTGCACCTGCAGCATTACTGGAAGATGGTGAAGCATTGCTAGGACCAGTTAGAGAAGTACCTGTTTGGTCCTCAGAGGGTTCGACTTCAGAGGCTCTGCGGTCACCTTCAGAGGGTTCATCATCATTGAACATCTCTTCAAACAGATGATGAAGATCATTTGTTATTGATGATCCACCAGAATCTTCATCTTGAAGTTTGAGTCCTGAACTGATTTGCTCAGAAGTCACCTGAAAAGAGTCATTAAATGAAACATTAATACTTTCAAGTATATGTTTGGATTTGAGTACATAGACTCTGTATGCCTTGGAGTTGGATGAATAGCCAACAAATTTGGCTTCATCGGCTTTGGGACTGAATTTCCCTATTTGTTCTCTGTCGTTCAGCACAAAGCATCTACAGCCGAAGACATGGAAGTACTTGATGTTCGGCTTCCTCTGATGTAGTAAGTGGTATGGTGTTTTTGCATGCCTCTTCACTATTAGAGAACGATTTTGGGTGAAGCATGCGGTTGAAATGGCTTCTGCCCAGAAAGAAATAGAGATCCCTGAAGCAGTGAGCATAGTTCTTGAGACTTCCACTAGTGTTCTGTTCTTTCGTTGAACAACACCATTTTGTTGTGGAGTCCTTGCGGCAGAGAAGTTCTGTGATATGCCTTCTGTCAAAAGATAGGCTTCAATGGTTGAATTCCTAAACTCTGTGCCATTATCACTTCGGATTCTCTGTACCCTGCAGTCAGAAAGAACTTGTATTCTCTTGATAAGATTGATTAGTACTTCAGGAACATCTGATTTCTTTCGAACGAATTCAACCCAAGTATATCTAGAGAATTCATCTATGAGTACAAGGATGTACTTCTTGCCACCAAGACTTTGCACAGATATAGGACCACAGAGGTCAACATGAAGCATCTGCAGAGGTTTGGTGCAAGATATATCAGACTTAGTTTTGTGGGCAGCCCTTTTGAGTTTGCCCATCTCACAAGCTGAGCGTAGATGATCCTTGTCGAATCTAATACTTGGTAGACCACTTACCAGGTCTAGTTTCACAAGTTTGTCAAGTGTGTGAAAGTTTAGATGACAGAACCTGTTGTGCCAGAACCAAGCTTCTTCATTCTTACTTGAGACTAAGCAAAGCTTTTCTTCTCCGTTAGTTGATTTAAAGTCCATGAGGTATAGATCACCCCGTCTTTTGCTCGCAGAAGCTCTGTGGTTGTATCTTCCTTCAACAGAGAGCAGTATTGTTTTTTAAACATCACATCGAGTCCATTGTCACAGAGTTGACTTACACTCAGTAGGTTGTGCTTGAGGCCATCCACGTAGGCAACTCTGTTGACATCGATGTCTCCTTTGGCAATGACTCCATATCCTTTTATTTGTCCCTTTTTGTTATCTCCAAAAGTTACAGATCCTCCACTAAGTTTTTCTTTGTAGGAGGAAAGCAACCCTCTGTCGCCAGTCATGTGTATTGAGCACCCGGAGTCTAGGTACCAAATGGGCACATGCTGTTTCTTCTGTGGACAGATTAGAGAGTTTTAGGTACCCATTTCCAAATGGGTCCATTTTTGTTAGGAGGTTGTGAAGATGCCTTAGCATCTTTGGTTTTGGATTTATCCTCATTTGCAGAGGTACCAGATTGTCTCTTCTCACCCTTGAATTTTTCATTCTTGGATTTGGGGTGAGATATGAGATAGGAGGGCCTCGAGAAATGTTGATTTAAAGCATGCATAAGATCAAAACATTTACAATAATGAACATTGGAGGCAAGCTTTTTGAAAATTTCATTAAAATTGTCAAAGGAGGGTACAGAGCAAACTTTACTACAACCCATTTTAGATTTGGGTATCTTTTTACAGAAAGCTTTGTCTAATCTAGGTTGAGTTTTTTCAGAAACTCCTCTTGAGTGGCTCTTAGATTGTACTCTCCTTTGATCTTCTTTCCTTGCTTTCACTACAGCAGAAGCATTAAGTTTATCAATTTTAGGCCATTTATCCTTCTGTTGCCAAGTGAGTTTTTCTTGAAAAGGTTTTAAAGGTTTTGGAGTTTTTGAAACATGAGAGATCTTGTCCTTTTCATATTTTTTAAGCTCAAGAGAAGTCTTTGCTTGCAGGCACATGTCCAGGAAATCAGGACAGATAGGTATACCTGTGGTTTTCCTCTTGGGAAGAACTGTTCTGTTAAGAATGCCAGAGGAAGTCTATTCTTCTCTGGACCACAGGGGACTATCTCAAGTTTCACAGACCCTGTCTCATCTTCGACAGAGGACTCGGATTCTGACTCAGAGTCTGAATCGAGAAAGTCTCTGTGAATGAGATCCTGACCTTTTGTATGTGCCTTACTTTGTCCATTGGTGTCCTTTGAAGTATTTATCTCTTTTGTAAAACATGGTGTTATTTTAGGAACACTTAGACAGATTTGAAGATCTTGTTCAAAGATTTCTTTTACTTCAGAGATAATATCAGGATGATTAAGAAAATGGTTTTCATAGGTCTTTCTCAAGTCATTTTCCAGAAATCTTTTAAAAAGTTTTTCTTCCACAGAGGTCGGAACAAATTCTGGAGCTTAAGAGGACAGTTTCTTTTCAGGAGTCATCATGCATACAAAATCCATTTGAGTTTGTGTTTCTGGATGACCAAATCTGAAGATCCCTATCTATTTTTGAGACAGATATTTCTTTGAAATAGATTTTCTTTTTGATGAAAGTGCAGATGGTAAATCATTGTTTTCATACCATACATTTGCCATCTGCAGAGGTTTCCTCAGATGTGGTCCTTCAGAGGTTCTGCGCCTCTTAAATGTGGATAAAAGGTTTGGAAGACTTGGTTTTAGAAACTTTCCAGGGCAGAAGGTGTTTTCTAAGGATTTGTTTCTTTTATTTCCAGTGTAGGGATCGACATCATCGAACCCTATACCTCTTCTGCCAATTTGGGTGTTGACCTTTTTAGTGACTTTTTGAGCATCCTGATACTTTTTGATTTTAAGATCTCTGTCGTACAGATCTCGATGAAGAGCTTCTCTTTCTTTTTGAAAAAAGTTTTTCAAGGAAATGGCATTTAAACGATCACTCTCACATTTCTTTAGCTCTTTGACCTTTTCTTTCAAAGCTTTGTCAAGATTTGAGATTTTCTCCTTGAAACCCCTTTTTGTTGAAATATGCTCAGAGGTAAGAGATTTGTTTTCAAGGTAAAGCTTGTCCTTCTCCTCTGTGAGAAGCCTAGTTTCTCTTTTAAAGAAGACAAGCTTTTTCTCAAGATCCGAGCAGTTATTTTTATAAGCTAGAAGATCATTTTGTATTTCAAGAAGCTTGTTTTCAAAGTCCGAGTTACAAGAATTAGAAGTAGATACCTCACTCTCGTTGTCAGAAGCGTGGACTTCTGCCATTCCACAGAAGAGTGCGTTGTCTTCTTCATCAGAAGATTTATCAGTTACAAGGTTCTCTTGTTCTGCCATTAGGGATCTCTGAGTGTAGTACTTTGCTTTCTTTTTATAGAACGCAGAGTCTCTTGTGGGTTTCCCTTTGTTGGCAGAAGACCTATACTCTGCTGCATAGTGGTCTGGTTTCCCGCATTTGAAGCAGCCTTCAGTTTGCTTTGGGAATTTGTCACTACCTCTGCCGTCTAACCTCTGTCCACTCCTCTCTTCTTGCCTTGGCTCCTCAGATTTTTCTCTTTCATGTCTTCTTGCCTCACCATATCCTCTGCTTCTGTCATCTCTTTCTTCTCTCCCTCTGTACTCCGGCTTCTTCTTGAGACCACGATTGAATTGTCGGGTCATAAGTGTAAGTGTTTTGGCCAGAGCCGCCATGTCAATCTCCTCCTCAGAATCTTCTTCAATTTCACTCTCTGCTACAAGTACCTTCTTCTTCTTCTTCCTCTGTGCCTCCTCAGCTGCCGTTTCCTTCTTTCCCTTATCCTTGCCTTCTGAGGCACTTCCTACAAGAGCTAGAGGACCTCCGACAGGGGTTGTTAGTTTGGAAATTCTGTTCTCTTGGCTAATCAGTGTTCCAAAGAGATCAGATATGGACCAAACATCAAGATCCAATGTGGCTTGCATGGACATGGTTAGATGAAGCCATTCATCATTCAGGCTCTGTAGAAATCTGACATTGTTTTCTTCGGATGTTCTGTGGATCCCATACCTCTTACACTTGTTTATCAAAGAATTGTATCTATTGTAAGTGCTTTGAATGGATTCACCCGACAGAGCTTTGAATGTAAAATACTCATTTATGCATAAGGCCCTGTTGTTTTTGAGGGTTTTGGCACCACTCTCAAGTTGTTTCTCTAGCTCTAACCATAGGTCCTTTGAAGTTTCACATGAGTCAAGAGATTGAAAGATATCGTTTGGGATAGCCATTATGATTAGTCTTTTGGCTTTCTTTTCAAGCTCATGTTGTGCCTTTTCTTCTTCACTCCATTCAAGGACAGGTTTGGGGTGCTGATATTCAGGGATTTCAGGAGTATTGGCAGTGGCAAGAACACGAGGAACAGTTGTCATTGGGATGAAAGGAGGATTGTGAAGAAACTCAACCAGACCTGGATCCACACCTTCAAGGAAGTGTACCATCCTGATTTTCCATTGAGGATACTCATCTCTAATGAGAGTAGGAGGCTTTGATTGAGATCCAACACTGAAATAGTTAACAACGTTTGCCATGATAGTTTTAGAGAGAAAAACAGAGTATGAAATGAACTAGGGAGAGTATGACAGTAACGGTCTTAGTGATGATGAGAATATGAACAGTAAGAACAGATGATCAACCAACTAGCTTTGAATCTGTCTTTGAGTGAAGAACACACCTGTACCTGTTTCTATATCAAACAGGTTGATATAGCTTCAGAAAACAGAGTGTGATTGAGAATGGAGTTTGGGACTAAGAACAGATTCAAACTACTACCTTGAATACTGGAAACAAGTATAGAACAGGATCCTTTGATATTGAAAATCAAAGTCCGCTCTGATACCAATTGTTGATCCCAATTTTGATGTTCTTTAACTTGATTTAACCTTTTACTACACTCAGATTGATTAAATAGAGTGCGGAAGCGTTTAAGATGTGTAGAAAAGATTGGGCATGCAAGGTAGTAAACACACAAGTAATTAATGAACAGGAAGTAAAGTATTATAAGAAGGTTACTCAAAAAACTGTTTCATTAATTACTGAAGAACACCAAGAACACGCACTGGTATGTGCAAAAATGCTCAAGGATTATACAGACTGCTATGTTTGTGTGTGTGCTCGTATTCTTACCTTGTTTAAAACACTAAGGTGGTGCTCCCTTAATATACAAGAAGGATGCACCCCTTAGTACAAGACAAAAACTGACATTCCACATAAGGAATGCCACCTGTAAAGTAAACATCGTGGGACGCCCATTACTTGATCATGCAGATCTTCGTACAGCAGGTTTCACGTGCTTGGCACGTGGTCTTGTCTTGAGCCATTCATCACAATTCCAACACTGACCTCCAGAGGTTAGCCTTCACAGAGGCTCTGTGAGTTATCACAGAAGCTCTGTGATCTGAGTATCATTATCAGGTTTATCCTCTGGCGAGTCTTCTGCGGAGTAGTCTTCTGAGCTGTGCATCTTCTGTGGTGACTTGGCAGACTACAGAAGTTTCTATACTTAGCCTATTTTTCAACACTTCCAATCTTGGTAGATGGAGCTAACATTTTTTTGTTAAATGATATTTTATGCTTAACTTACAACGTCACATAAAGAAATAATCTGTTTTGGTAGATATTAGTTTTTGATGAATGATATTTTTTACTTAATACAAGTCAATCTTTGAGTATGAATATATGATACAATTATATATTAGAGACAATGAACGTTGAATTTGGAAAAATCGTTAAAGCAGATAGCCAGAGAAAAAAAATATAAAATCTTGTTTAGTTTAACCGGCTAACGAACCGAATAAACTGAAACTGATTAAATCGGACCTTATTTTGTTTGGTTATCGATTAGTTTTAAAAAAAAGTTGAAAACCGTTTAACTCGAATCGAATAAACAAAAATACAATTTAATGCACCGAATATACAAGTTTGCTTTAACAATATAATCCAAAAAATATAATGTTTTGTAACTGAACCATACTCGACACCTGTAATCAGAGATAACTGATTTTTATCGGTTGTTGAAAAAAAAATTGACTCGATAAAATATAGGCTGCAACAAGGGTTTGGTCTTTTACTTAGGGGTTGTCCGATAACGGCTTAATGGGTAGTATGACATGTATGGCTTATTCGGTAAGCCATACATACATGTTCGGAAGTGGCTTAATGGGTCAAAAAAATGGTTTATTCGCTCAGCGCATAGAAGGAAGTCCTCTACACCCAGCCTTTCAAAAGACATCTCCTACCCCTGCCCTGAAATATGAAAACGGTTCCTCCAAACTCGACCTTCTCTCTTGTTGCTCCCTCAATGATTTGTTCATCTTCCTCGGCGAAACATATCCTTGACGTGCGTTCTTCCTTGATATTATTCCTCCCTGAAATCGTTCCTCTCTCGTTTTCCCTTTCTGAACTGAGTTTTTGCTTTTGATATCGATCCCCTTTTTTCCCTGAAATATGCCCCTCGATTTTTTTGTAGGTTTTTGGGTGTTTCCCGAAATCGAGCCCTCGATTTTTTGTTCCTGGAATATGCCTCGTATTCGCGATCCCTCCCTGATTTGTTCTTCATCTTTCTTGTTGGATTACATTGGCAACCGGACCAACGTTTTTTATTTAGGATTCTTCATCTTTCTTGCTTGTTCTTCATCTTTAGTCTCCGTTTTTTTTGCTCTGTGATTTTGGGATTGATATGAGTTTCTGATTTAGGGTTTGAATACAGTTTTTACTAAATTGTTGTTGATTTTGGGTTTAATTTTGGTCTATCGATGTTGGTCCTTCTTTCTTGTGGTGATGAAATGACCGGTGGTTCTTTGGTTTTTCCTCAATGTTAACATGTTGTGATAATCATAGGAGATTGTTTTTCTTCAAATTCAAAACAAAGGGCAAAATATTAATTTTCATCATTCAGATTGTTTATTCAACATAACAACAGAACAGAAACTCATCAAATATCATACAGACAGATTTATCACTACATACAACTTTATCCATACAGGACTTAGGGCCTATTTGTTAGCAGCTTAATGAGCTTAATGAGACTTACAACTTATTAAGTCAACTATATATGACTGTTTGGTAGTGACTTAATGATATAGAAAGTGACTTATTTAGTAAGATTTCAAGGGGGAGCTTTATGCAGAAAGCCATGTTTTTTTCCAAACCAGTCTCTCCCATTAAAAAACACATTCCTTCTATTTATGAAAAAACTCTCTCAAATAAAAACCTTCTAAATCTATACAAACAGATTAATCCACACAGACAACTTTAACCAAACAACCCCTTAATGGAAAACAAACCGATCAACCATTTCCCAAATCAAATCCAAACCTTTCAGCTCCTTCTGATCCTTTTAGAAGGGCAGATTCAAAGTATAATGTTGAACAAGTAGGTGTAATTTGTTTTCCCAATTTCCCAAATCAAATCCAAACCTAAAAAAACAAAAAAATTTAGTTAGCTCATGATTATCAAATTTGCCCCAAGCTTCAACAAGGTAAAACTTGTCATTAGTAATCCACATATTATAATTTTTATAATTCACAATAAATAAACACATTGATAAAGTTTCAGTATGATAAATAAAAGTTATGCGTTGTTCTTACAAAACAATAGATACGTTTATAAAAAAATCACATATCTAAAACTTTTTAACAGATATAACATTTATGCACATTTAAAATTTTATAACATTATTAAAAAAAAATTAATAACAAGTATAAAATAATAGTATTGAATAAATAGTTAAAATCATTGAAGTACAATTATCTAAATGTTATAAATTATTCTATGACTCAATAAACTTGTTCGATTATTTTAATAACCGAAATCTTAATTTTAAAGAATTTGGATGTTTAGTGAAATTTTGTTTGAAATCTAAAGTGCAAGGGCTAAGTTGTAAATAAGGGGAAAGGGGGATTAAAAACTAGGAGTGTTCATCTAAACCGCACAAACCGCCCACACCGCACCGCACCGCAAAACGCGGTTTAGAACTTCCGCGGTGCGGTTTGCGGTTTGCATTTTTTCCAAACCGCACTATGCGGTGCGGTTTGCGGTTTTGAGTTATCAAACCGCGGTTCAAACCGCACCGCACCGCACATTATATATATGTATATTTTTTTTTAATTTTATATATTACACACACATATATGTATATATAGAATAATTACAATATTTGTATAATATGTATTTACGAGTCGGACGTGTTGAATATTTTTATTTTTTGGACTACGATCAAGTTATTGCCGACTTCAAAATGAAGTTTTAATTTTATAATTATTGAATTGTAGGTGTAAAGTGCGTTAGGTACAAACTGCATAAACCGCACCGCACCGCATTTCGCGGTGCGGTTTGATGCGGTTTGATGCGGTTTGAGATATATGCGGTGCGGTTTGCGGTTTTGCCCTAAACCGCACCGCGAACAACCCTGTTAAAAACCCTAAATACCCTTATCTCATTATCATTTCAATCTGGAGGCTAGAGGAATCAAGGAGTTACCTGTATGGGTGAGACATGTAACACCCTCAAATTTGGTAAGAACAACTAATAAAATTTTCGATAAAACATCAAATAGAAGACAACATCTCTTCCCACAAATCAAACTCAATATGCCTCAAATATAAGATTCGATAAAGAACCTCAATAAATACAAACTCCAATAATACACAAAGACTAAACCACAGTCGGCTGCTACTTAACCCCCAAACGCAAGTTGCTCTAAATGCGGAAGACTTCACTAAGATATCCACTCATCGAGCATACAACTAGCACTCTTCGCTTCACGGTGTCACTATGACTATTCCCAACTGAAACATGTTGCACATGCCGACAAATAAAAAGGTTAGGCTAACGCCTAGTGAGTTCAAGAGTTTCAACATGGATAAAGATATCGTTGAAAAGAAGTAATGCAATTCAAATCATAATCTTTCAAAATGATCACTTTAGGTATAACAGGACTCGTTCTCCAACATGACGCATTTTACAAAGATGAATACCTCAACACAAAACATTCTTTATAAAATAATGCATTTTAAAACTCACTCAAAGGATGTAACATCGACTTCCAATTTGTGAAAACATGAATAATATTTCGTATTACAAAAACACCCAAATGCGAATGGGACTCAACAGTACACACACCAAATTATGGACAATAATCCATCCATAAAGGACATCACCGAAAACATAAATATAAAAGACCCAACCCAAAAAACAACACCTTTCGGTGACGGGGGATACCCGATTCTATATAATGCGACGGACACGAAGTAAGCCATACATTATGTTAAATTGGTATTAAGTATCGAGCTCAACATCTTTCAGCATACACCCTAGATACTTGCACGGAGGACTTACACCATACCGAAGATGCCTAACCGCGCCGCAATGGGGAAAACTAAGCGTTCCACCATCAGACAAAGTAATAGAAGTATCGAGCTCAACATCTTTCAGCGTACACCCATAGATATTTGCACGAAGGACTTACAACCCAATCTGATGCCTAACATGCCGCGATGTGGAAAACTAGTCGTTCCAACATCGGACAAATAACAAAAGTTCTCATGGATCCATAGCAGACAGGGCTGAAACATAACATGACTCAACTTGAATGACACACACACTCAAAATATGAAATCGTCAACAATCTTTCACAATGACCAAAGCTCTACGCTGAGCTATCAAAATGGACAAGTGTCCCCAAAACCCCATCATAATCAGGTAACTTCAAGAAGACTAAGTCTCAAAAGAAAAGCTTCTGGAGAAGGCATGATGAGAAAGAAAAAGGAAACTGGATCTGGAAAGTTAAAAGATCTCAAGAGGAAAAGAAGAAAGACAAATCATATGTGCATACATCAAATGCTAAAAGGAACAATGCTACAAAAGGTAAAACTTTTGGCAAACCTAATCTGGTTTACACAATCAATCAATTGATCAGGTTAGCACAAAAGAAAATTAGTTGTTCCTACTGCGTCTCAAATGATTTTGTAAGAAAAGATTATGTGAATAACTGGTATGGTTCTTACTTCATATCTCCTACTAGAACTGCAACTAATTCGTTAGGACCCAAATACCAGTGGGTACCAAAAGCTAAATCTGTGTTGCAGGCACCCAATGTTTAAGAGGGAGGAAGAACAATGGCTTTTGAACAAAACAGTTCAAAACCCGGACTTAATTGTCAAAAAGAAGGCTTCTAAGTAAATCAGCTTAGAACCCGTACCTCAACAGAATATGGCTTCTAATCACATCGGATTAGGACCCGCACCTCAGTGCTCTGTTTATTTTTCTGCTTTATGTTATTCTTAAAAAAAAAAAAGAGATAAATATCTTTCAGTTAAGGGGGAGAATATCTGTGATATTAACAGATTTTTGGATACTTAAATGTTTATCTGACCGTGTGTTCTTCAAAGATAAATACTTGTGTTTTATCTTGTCAATATACTTTGTCAAGTATTCATACACATAACGGTTCAGAACATTCTATTTGACTTTGTTATTACCATGTATCAAAAGTAAAATCTTTCTATGGTAATACTCACGTTATTTGTATTCACTGTTGATTGAATCAAACGTCATTTCATGTGCTTTCATTGAAAATATGTTTATATATTGTTCATATAAACAACATTCGTTTTTGATTCTCCAAAATCTTATTCTTCATGACAAAATGATATGAGCTTAATTGTCAAACTCTTTTAGTTTGAGGGGGAGAATTGCATCGTCATACATAACTGTTTTGACATCTCCGAAAGTCTTATTTCTCATGTAACAAGTGGTATTTGTGCTTACATGTACAATAGCCTGTTGAACAACATGTTTTTTTTTAGGATCATACATGGGATTCAGTGTGAGAACTTAACAGAACTTCCATGGATTCACAATAACCAGTGTTTCCTACCCAGGAAGTATTCCCTGAGTGATTGAGGGGAGAAGGGTCAAAAGATTTGAGTGTTGGTGTGTGAAAAGAGGTAAAATGGAAAAGAGAGATTGGTTAGACGTGAGCATTAAAAGAAAGAGAGTAAGAGAATAGAGTAAAAGAATATCAAACTCTGCACCAAACTTCTTTCTGAGCCGGGCAGCCATATAATCTGATTGGTTCACATTCTTTGGTGACCATCATTGAAAAAGGCAACTAGCCCATGCCATCTCTTGCATACAACCCCACCAGCTACTCATTCTTTTCTCAAAAAGAGAATGTTTCACATTTTCTGGGGAAGCAGCACATATGCTATTGGTTCTTCATTTGGAAGATACTAATATTGAAAAAGAAGGAAAGTTGCCCCACCTTCGAACCATTTCTCATGCACATTGAGTCTTTGTATAATTTGTTGCTGTCTCAACAAGTTTACATATTTTGAGCCTATATTAAAAAGCAATCATCTATGCTTAAATTTTTTTTATACACATGCACGAGCACACAGAAATTTGTTTTCTGTCAGAACGTTCATAGATAACCATATGTTATTCGATGATTGAATGGAAGACCTGGGGAGTCTACATCAAACCAGCTCCTTATATAGTAACTTTGTGTTACTCAGTGACTTTGTGTCATTGACAGGCATTCTAACTGAGTCATTTGTTGATTCAGGGTTACACTTATTAAACTGTTTGAATTTGAAAAGATTCGAATGGTTACTACTTTCTATTTTAATCTGAAAAGATTGATATAATCACTCTTTCCATCTGGGAAGACTGCTCTTATTTCATACAGGGCTCGTTACATGATGAAGATTGTTCTTACGTGATCATACACAATGGGGGAAATTGTCTTGAAAAGGGGGAGATTGTTTTGCAAAGTTTTGATGATGATGATTCTCACCACTCATCAAAAAGGGGGAGAAGATACAAAAATGGAGAATTATCAAAGAAGGAGAATATAATCTGAAGACCCGAAGACAATTGCAAAATTTTTTTAATCTTGAATCCAAAGGGGGAGATTGTTGGATCAAATAATTGTATTCAAGATTAAAGTTAAAGTTCAGGGTTTAAACTGCAATTGTGTCAAAGTTATTTAGAGGGTTTATTATGTAATAAGTAAATAGTTATTTGTAAATGGGCCTAAAGCCTGTTAGAAAGCCCATAAGCCCATTAGGCCTAAAAGCCTGGGTATTTAAAGTTATGTTTAGTTTAGGTTTAGGTAAGAACCTTTGATAATTATTGTTTAGAGAATATAGTCAAGTGAAGTTTTCTCTGTATTCAAGGGTATCAAGAACACTCAAGGGTTTCATTGTTTATTCAAGGGATTGGTATGTTACTCTGATTTATATATCTCTTGATTATTATTGTGTTGCTTGATTACTTGATTATTTACCAACTAGATTAAACTGGGATAACAGAACCCTAGGTAAGTTCCATCCTCTTTCTTCATTCAATGCTAATGGTTGGTGACCTAAGATCATTTACTTCTCATTCTAGGTGGTCAAGTGGTTGTTGCAAGGATCTCAAGTTTTCAAGGGCTAGAACTCCTTAACTAGGAATTTTTAGGGTTTGGTACTTAACCCATTGTGAGTTCATCTACCTTTCTTAAAACTTTATACACACCAAAATACATATTTTCACTCCTAATCATCTCCTTGTTTACATTTTTATCATTTATGGAATTTTGACCTAACTTTGGGTTTTGGAGATTTTAGGGTTTCTTACCCTTTTGTAAAAATAAAGATATAATCCATGAGTAGGACTACAAATATGTTGTTGTCTTTATTTTGAATGAGTAAATGTTCGATTTGTAACTTTAGCCAAGTTCATATTTTGCATACCATGGGATTTTGGTTGAAAAAGGATTTCCTAGTGAAAGAGAAATAAATGGTTTAAATCTTGAATAAATCCTTGTTTTCATTTAGATGGTATTTACACTCGAAAATTATTTGGTGAAGTAATGTATTTGGAAGTGGAAGTATAGCTTTATGTTTTAAGTATGGGCATTGTATTTCTTATCAGCAGTTAACCATCAAAATGTGATTTGGAAACTAAATGGCATTATGAACTATATGTTTGATTATAGTTGGTCACAAGCGTATTGTGACGAGTCTAGACTATTACACATGGATCCATAGGTATTTAGTTGACTTATTATTTGGGGGTAACTCCCGTATGTAGCTAGTTGAGATATTGGACCATAGAGGGCAACTTGGTACGGTTATGTGGGACCGGTTACTAGTCGTGGGTCGTAAATGTAAATCCTAGTGAATGAGTATGACTAGGATCATTGGGTGCCATCCCCCCACATCTTTGTTGGGAACTGAAAGATTTGCTTAAGTAAGATTACTACTGCTGAGACAGATTATTACTGCTAATCAAGGTTAATACTGCTTGAAAAAGTTACTACTGCTAAGCAGAATTAGTGCTGCTGGAGATTAGTACTGCTCAGAGTGGTTAATGCTGTTACAACTTAATGCTGCTGGACATGGTTAATGCTTCTGAAGAAGAATAGTGCTGCTTATGAGATGAAGACTCAGTATGGAATGAAGACAACTGTATAGAAGACTTGCTAAAGTAAAGAAGATAATTATGGATTGAAGATCAAGTTTATTTTGATAATTATCTTGTAATATGTCTTGTATAAATAGTATAGAAGTCTATGATATAATTAGCTTTTGAATTTTTGTTTTCATAGAGAGAATTAACCTCAAGGTTTAGAACCCTAGTTCTAGAGAAGTAGAATTCGTATTGGTGAGCCTGTTCATCAATATTGAGGTTTTGTTTGAAATCTTGTAGCTTTAATCATTCAATAAAGTTTACAAGATTGTGATTTCTGATTCACTGTTACATTGATTGTTGAATATTAAAGTGTTATTCCGTAACTTCTTTAATATTGTTTCTGAGTTCATTATTCTTGTTAAGAATTAGATCCTGACAAGTGGTATCAGAGCAAGTATTCTTAGAAACCTTCATTCATCATGGAAAACACAGTTGAATCAAACAGTACTCTTGTCTCAAAGGTTCCAATGCTCAGATCTAATGAGTTTGACATGTGGAAGATTAGGATCAAGCAATACATTCTCCTCACAGATTACTCTATGTGGGACATCATTGAGAATGGCCCATCTGATGAAGGAAAGATTGGTGCAGATGGAAAAAGAATCCCACCAAAGACGGATGCAGAAAGGAAGACAAGGCAGACAGAGATGAAAGCCTTGAGCACACTGCTCTTGGCTATTCCCAATGAGTATCAACACCAATTTTGCAATTGCACTGATGCACGGATGCTTTGGAATGCTCTAGAGAAGAGATTCTCTGGTACCAAAAGTACCAAGAGAAATCAGAAGGCAATATTGAAGCAACTGTATGAAAACTTTATGTCAACTAAGAATGAGTCCATGACTCAAACTTTTGACAGGTTTAACAAGCTGATTGGTGAACTAGCTACTATGGGAGTACAGATTGATTAGGATGATGTAAACAGAAAGTTCTTAAGGTCCCTTGGAGATGAATGGACCATGTATACTGTTTCATTCAGACAGAATGATCAATTGGAAGAAAAGGAACTGGATGATCTGTACAATGATCTGAGAGTGTTTGAATCTGAGGTGGAGGCAAAGAAGAAGCCTACTGGATATGTTCATAATGCTGCACTCCTATCAGTTAATGTTTCTAATGGAGTAAATCAAGAAAAAGGCACGTAATCTGTTTTTGAAGCCTTTCTTTCCAGCCATGGAAACTCCTCTTTAATCAATGATGACTTGGAACAACTTCATCCTGATGATCTTGAAGAGATGGATATTAAATGGCAGATGGCCATGCTTTCTATGAGGGTGAAGAAGTTCATCAAGAGGACTAGGAGGAACAACTTCTCCCAAAGAAGAGAAGATGGAGCAGGCTTTGATAAGTCAAAGGTGGAGTGCTATAAGTGTCATCTAAAGGGACACTTTGCCAGGAAATGCAGAAGTGGAGTGTCTCACAACAACCATCAACAAGCTCAGACTGGAAGCTTCAACCAAAACAGAAACTCTGCTCAAGCCCTTGTTTCTCAACAAGGAATGGGGTTTGACTGGAGTGATCAAGCAGAAGAGGCTATTCAAAATCAAGCTCTCATGGCAGAGGTATCTGATCTCCCAACTGAGGTACTTTCTAATCTCTGTTCTCAAACTTGCATAGACACTGTTAAAAGGTACAGGGATCACAACCAGAAGATGAGTGATGACCTTAAGAGATTAGAAAAAGATATAAAAGACTATGTGAAAATTGTTGAGAGGTTTGAGGAACAAATTAAAAGTTTCCAAGCCAATGAACTGCAACACACATATGATACCAATTACTGGAAGTGGGAGAAGAATGATCTGGAAATCCAACTAACAAAGTCCAAGGAGGAGAATGAAAAGTTGAGAGGAGAGCTATCCAAAGTTAAGTTAGATGTGGAAAAGTTTTCCAATGCTTCTAAAGCAATGGACTCTTTACTACAAACCCAGTTTCATGACAAACTGAGAAGAGGAATTGGGTACAATACCACACCACCACCATACAACAACAACTACATCCCTCCTACTTCAGACTTACTAGAGACCAAGGATAGGAAGGACTTGAATGAGGGAGCCACTAAGATAGATCCCTTAGATGAACTAGTTGTTGAGGATAAGACTGAGAAAGAGGCTAGTAAGAGTAATGATAATACTGTGAGTGGTGAGATTCCTTTAGAGAATAATATTATCACCAATGAGGATTGTGGAAGGAACTGGGTCAAATCTAAGGACATAGAGAAGACTGAGGGAAAGTCTAATAAGGTCCATTACAAACAGACTACAGTTGTGAATCCTGTTCCTTGCAAACAGTGTGCATGTAATAAATCTGAGCCCCTAAAACAGGATAAAAAAAGGGGAAATCAAAGAAATTGGAATAATCAGTGGGCTTAGAAACAAGGAGTTGATCTGAGTAGAATCATCAGACCAAAACCTTGTTTCATATGTGGCAAATTGAATCATCTTGCCAAGCACTGTTACTTTAATCCCATTAATCAAAGGATAAATTTTCAAAGATCTATGCAAAAACCCTTTGGTTATAGGAAGGATGAAAGGAACCATGTGGCTAAGAAACCTGCTAAATCTAAAAGCCACATGAAGAAAAAGACTGTGAAAGAAAGTGTCAAGATGTGGATTCCTAAAAGTACTAAAACTGTTAGTACTGCTACTACAAATAGTGTTGCTGACAAAGTTAGTGCTGCTAGAAGCAATACTACTGCTATCAATGTTAGTGATGCTAACATTGTTAGTACTTCTTCAAATGTTAATACTGCTAACTCTGTTAGTGCTTCTAACAAGGTTAGTACTGCTAAACCTGTTAGTGCTGCTAACTCTGTTAGTACTTCTAAAATTAGTACTGCTTCTAGTGTTTGTGCTGCTAGGCCTATTATCTTGACAAAGTACTCCAGTAATAAGTGCTCTAATTTTAAAAATCTCATAAAAAAGGAATTTAAATACTTTGATGAGAAAGGGAGACCCAAGACCACTTTAGCTTGGGTTCCCAATCAATACTAATTGATTTATCTTATGTGCAGGGCAACCAGCAGCTCAAGGGAAAGAGCATCTGGCATGTTGATAGTGGTTGCTCTAGGCACATGACAGGGAACATGGCTTGCCTCAAGAATGTCAAGAAAATTGATGGAGGGCATGTTGCCTTTGGTAATACTCCAGATGGAGGTAAGATCAGTGGTAAGGGTGATGTAACAAAAGGTAAAATGACCTTTGAGGATGTTTTCTATGTTGAGCAGTTAAGGTACAACCTGTTAAGTGTATCACAGGTTTGTGACAAACAACATAGTATATTATTCACTAATTTAGAATGCATTATCCTTGATCCTGGAGTTGATGAAAAGATGATACTACTAAGAACTCCCAGAAAGGATAATGTCTATTGTTTGGATATGGAAAATGTGTCAACTGATTCATCCCTAAACTGTCTTGTTTCAAAAGCATCCTTGGATGAATCATCTCTTTGGCACAGAAGGATGTGTCACATGAACTTTAAAACAATGAATAAACTTGTTAAAAACAACCTTGTAAGAGGTTTGCCTTCAAAAGTCTTTTCATGTGATGATCACTGTGTTGCTTGTCTCAAAGGCAAACAACACAAAACTTCTCATAAGTCCAAAGAAGTGAACACAATTTCTTCTTCTCTTCAGTTGTTGCATATGGATCTGTTTGGTCCTACAAATGTTATGAGTATAGGTAAGAAATCATATTGTTTAGTTATTGTTGATGATTACTCTAGATTTACTTGGGTATATTTTCTAAGGACTAAGGATGAGACAAGTGGACTGATCAAATCCTTTATTCTAAGAATTGAAAACCAAACAAATCAAAAGGTAAAAGTCATTAGGTCAGACAATGGTACTGAGTTTAAAAATCATGACCTAAACACCTTTTGTGAGGAAAAAGGAATTGAGAGACAATACAGTGCTCCTAGGACTCCACAACAAAATGGTGTTGCTGAGAGAAGGAATAGGACACTGATTGAGGCTGCTAGATCTCTGTTAGCTGATTCAAAATTTCCAATTACTTTCTGGGCTGAAGCAGTTAATACTGCTTGCTATGTCCAAAACAGAGTTCTAGTAGTCAAGCCTAAGAACAATACACCATATGAGCTTTTAAATAAAAAAAAACCATTTATTGGATTTTTCAAACCTTTTGGGTGTCCTTGTACCATTCTCAATACCAAATCTCACTTAGGAAAGTTTGATAGTAAGGAAGATGATGGTTTTCTTGTTGGTTACTCATCTCAGAGTAAGGCCTACAGAGTGTTTAATTCTTCTTCTAGAATAATTGAGGAAAGTGACAATGTCAAATGCAATGAGAACACACCAAATCCTATTGGTTCAGGTCCTTAGTGGTTGTTTGACATTGATTCACTAACTAACTCTTTGGGTTTCAGTAGTGATGATCATGCAGGTTCAGGAAGTGGAGGATCAGGGGATGTACAAGTACAAGACATTATTCCTCAGTTTGTGATCTTTCCCATACCTACAATGGAACCTGTTGAAATATGTGAAAAGGAGACTGTTACTGAACCAATTCAGAGAGAAGAAGAAAGAAGATATAAGGAGAATTCAGAACATGAAGAACCAGAAGTAGCTGATGAGATCCCCTCAGCTGACTTAAATGATTCCAATCTAGAAGTGGGAATCAATGAAGAACCTAGTCATTAGACTAGAACACAAAAGAACCATCCTCCAGAGATGGTAATAGGAGACATCTCTTATCCTATGATGACTAGGAAACAAAGCAGACTTCAAGACATGCAGGATCAGCAAAATACAATACTCTCTTGCTTTCTGTCTCAGATTGAGCCTAAGAAGGCTTATGACGCATTGAAAGATTCAAGTTGGATAGAAGCCATGCAAGAAGAGTTACTACAGTTCAAATTGCAAGATGTTTGGGACTTGGTGGACCTTCCAAAAGGTCATAGAGCTATTGGCACCAAGTGGATCTTCAGAAATAAAAAGGATGAGAGAGGAATAGTAATCAGAAACAAAGCAAGGCTAGTGGCACAAGGGTATACTCAGCAAGAAGGCATAGACTATGAGGAAGTCTTTGCTCCAGTTGCAAGGGTAGAGGCAATTAGGCTGTTTCTAGCCTATGCTTCATATATGTAGTTCAAGGTATATCAAATGGATGCGAAGAGTGCATTTCTATATGGTACAATTGATGAAGAAATATATGTCTGTCAGCCCCCTGGATTTGAAAATCCAGCATATCCTGACAGAGTATACAAACTGAAGAAAGCACTTTATGGTCTACATCAAGCCCCAAGAGCAAGGTATGATACAATGTCTACCTATCTCTTAGAAAATGGGTTTGAAAGGGGAATAATTGACAAGACCCTCTTCATCAAAAGAAGAAAGAAGGACATCCTACTTGTTCAGATCTATGTGGATGACATCATCTTTGGGTCCACAAAAGATCAGATGTGTAGAGACTTTGAAGAGTTAATGCACAAGAGCTTCAAAATGAGTGCAATGGGTGAACTCACCTTCTTCCTTGGGCTTCAAGTGAAACAGCAGAAAGATGGGATTTTCATCAGTCAATCAAAATATGTGAAAGACATCCTGGACAAATATGGTTTATCAGACTCAAAGCCAGCAAGCACACCAATGGAAACACACAAACAGATCACTGCTGATCTTGAGGGGAAGGATGTTGATATCCATCTTTATAGATCAATGATTGGATCTCTCATGTATCTCACAGCCTCAAGACTAGATATCATGTTTCCAGTGTGTGTTTGTGCCAGATTCCAAGTCAAGCCAAAGCAGTCAGATCTTCAAGCAGTTAAAAGGATTTGTAGATACTTAAGAGGGAAACCTAGATTAGGTCTTTGGTATCCTTATGAATCCAACTTTGACTTGATTGCATATTCAGACAGTGACTTGGGTGGTGCTAATATGGATAGAAAGTCTACTTCAGGGGATGTCAACTTTTGGGTACAAGACTAGTATCTTGGCAGTGTAAGAAGCAAACCACAGTGTCCTTATCAACAACAGAAGCTGAGTACATTGCTACTGCAAGTTGCTGCTTTCAGGTTCTATGGATTCAGAATCAAATGTTGGACTATGGGGTAACCTTTCTTCACACTCCAATCTTCATTGACAATAGCAGTGCTATAAGCATTGTCAACAATCCAGTCAAGCACTCCAAAACAAAGCACATTGAGATCAGGTATCACTTTATTAGAGATTGTAATGAAAAGAAGCTTATTCAAGTTGCTAAAGTTCATACTAACAACCAGTTTGCTGATCTATTCACTAAAGCTTTTGATGTGGGTAGATTCACTTTCTTGGTCACAAGTGTGGGCATGATCAACTCTGAATAAACTCATGTTTAAAAAGTGATTGTATACCTGTTATTTGTTTATTTTTGGTGCTACTAATCATCCTTCTCAGGAAGTGTATTGCCTTGCTCAGACTAACACAAGCTTCAAAAAGTGTAAGTATAGTTACTACTGCCAGTGTAGTTTTATTGCTGCCAGGGCAAAGTTACTACTTCAGGTATTAGTTAATACTGCTAGTTAGTTAATACTGCTAGTGGTTAATACTACTCTTAGTTAATACTGCTAGTTAGTTAATACTGCTAGTGGTTAATACTGCTCTCAGTTAACAATGCTAGTTAGTTAATACTGCTAGTGGTTAATACTGCTCTCAGTTAATACTGCTAGTTAGTTAATACTGCTAGTGGTTAATACTGCTTTCAGTTAATACTGCTTCTTTCCCGAAGCATATAAATACCCTTTTTGCCCGCCTAAAAGTTCATAACGACTCTTTGAATACTGTTCATCTTCTCTCTAACCTTTTTCTCTCAAGCACCTAGTGAGTTTAAGTCTAGTTTACTCAAGCTCGATGGCTTCAATGGCGTTTATTGATGAACACAACGAGATCGCGATGCTTCAAAAGCCAAAGAAAGCTGCTGGATTCCATCAAATAGTGGATTTTCTCAAGTCCAGCCATATCGCTCATGTGCTTACAGTGTCACCATCAATCTACATTGAGCACCAGAAGCAATTTTGGGCCAATGCCACTACTATTACTGAAAATGGTGTAAAGGTTATCAAGACAAGGGTGTGTGACAAACCCTTGACAGTTTCTGAAGAGGTAATTCGCATCAATCTACGTCTAGACGATGCCTCAGGTATAACATCTATCTCTAATGATGATCTGTTTTCCACTCTAACTAGAATGGGGTATGGAGGCCCATTGGGTGTTTTCAAGTTCTCAAAAGCCAAATTTTCTCCCCAATGGCATTTCTTTGTCCATACCCTTATGCATTGCATTTCTAGAAAAACTACTGGATGGAGTGAGTTCAGTAGTACCATTGCTTATGCTATGGTCTGCTTGGCCACTGCTAGAAAGTATAATTTTTCAAAAATGATTTTCAATGACCTTGTGTCAAACTTGGGAAACAAAAAGAGTTTTTATATGTACCCAAGATTTTTCCAGGCAGTTATAACCACTGAATTGACGGATATGCCTCAATTTGATGAGGTATATGTACCTAAAATCCCCAAGGGCAAGGTCTTTTCAAATATGAAGAGATCTGCCATGGACTCGGAAGGAGTTGACACCCCATTGTTCTCTACAATGATGGTGGTGTCCCACAATCAAGAAGGTATGGCTTCAGGGTCAAGGCCCTCATGAGACCATCCCACTGAAAGCCAATCCCAACCTTCAATCAGTATATCAATCCCTCAGTCCCTTCTTCACAAACCAACTTCACCCATAACCAACACATACATAAGGAAAAAGGTAAAGAAGGTTCCTTCCCTTCTTGTACCTTCACCCACAAAGCCTTTAAGCCCTCTAATGGAGAATTCTCCATTAGAGAATATCTATAGGGAAACCACAGGGGTGTATCCCAACCCCAAGGAGGTGCTCACTGAGGAGATGAATGAGCATATGGGTGAGAAGGCTGCCACTACTCCTGCTAGCACAGAGGAGGACAGTGGTAACATCAATAAGACCTCCCCCATGGAAACTTTGGATGAGCAATCATCCAAAGGTCCCAGGTGCCAAGAAACCAAGGGGGTGGAGGGTGCTTCTGCTAGGCAGAAGACTTCCACTACAAAAAGATCCAATGATCCTCCAAAGGTGGTAAACACACCCAAAGAAGGTGAGGACAGATATGACTACAATGAATTGATGGAAACAATGGGCAACATTAATATGGATGTTATCAAACAAGGTGAGAGTCCAAGATCACTGATTCTTTAGAGAGAGAAAGTAGAGAGAGAAAATATTGAAGCGCAAAGTAAACTGATGTATTGAAAGTGAGTGCCAAAAATTACAAAACAAAGGCTCTAAGGGGACTTAAATACCCCTAGCCTTTACAATACAGAAATGAACAATAAGCACAGTAAAAGCTAGAAAATAAATACAATGATTACTATAAAAACAGATCTAACAATCTCCCCTTAGTAATCATTGGCGCCATGGTCTTCAAAAAAAAAATCTTCAAACACAGCATAGACCAACCAGGCGACTTTGAAGAATCACTGACGCTCTTCTCTTTGACGAAGTCGATTCAGACCAACTAAAACTTCCAGTCGTCTTAGAGTTGAGCGGAGATTCAATCTTTCTTGAATTAAATCTAAAGTCTTCTGGATAAGACGGATTTCATCATTATTAACTAGGAATGCATTTTCTCTTGATTCCATAAATCTTCTTTTGGCTTCCTTCAGACGTTGCTCTAACTATAGCTTGATCACTTTTAAGGTTCCATCGGAGTAGTGAGCAATTTCTTCAATTCTGAGAAAGCATTTTTCATTAGAGCCATTCTTGTACACCACTCCATATGGATCTTCAACAATAGAGAGAAAAGGATAAGACTCTAAGTTTGGTAAGCTTTGGTTTGGGCCTGAGAAGATTAACAACTGGTTGGAAGCTTTCTACATCCATCTGGAAATCAAAAACTCGGAAGAATCTGATTTGTCGTCGTATGAATCTTTTAATGACGAACAAAGCTTGAGAAATATCCTGTGTTCTATGATACAGATTCCTGAAGTGATCAAATAAGAATTCAATATCATCTATAGAAAGATCAGTAAAGTCTGCCTCTGATAATTTATATCGCTTGCAGTCTCTTCTTTCAACTTCAAAATCTGGATACCAGATGTTCACAAACTTGTTGATTGTGACACTGATGACTCGAACAATCAAGTGTTGAGAAGAAACGGTATTATTCCTTTTGCGCTGACACTTGATAAACATCAAGTACTCATATTGATAGGCATCTGACTCTTTCTCCACTCCAAGGATTGCATAGATGTTAATTGCCCTTCTTCTAGAGACAAAGATGTTTCTCTGAGTGTCTTCTAGAAAGGCTGATCTTTGCCTAGATGCCAAATATCTACGATGCAAATTCCTTTGCCTTTGACGTCTAGATAAAGTTGGTCCTTTTTCTAGAATGGATGGTGGAATTGCAGGATCAGAAGATGGAACATCAGCTTCTGCTCTTGACGACTGACCAACTTCAAATGATCTTGAAGGAATAGTGGTAGTCGGAGCTGAACTAGCAACAGGAGTAGATGTGACATTAGCTGATTCAGGAATCTCATTATGAGCAGGAAGATCACGGTATAACAAATCAGCTTCTTCTTCATCTTTCGCATCCATGAACACTGAGTCATCTTCTGTATCTGATATGATAATGATGTCATCACAGTCTTCTTCATTGACTTGACATATCTTTTCCAACCTGACATCTTCATCATCATCAGAATTAATCTCGATGAAGTTAGCAAAGAATGACCTCATGTCATTTGCAGCTTCAGATTCTTCAATTTCATGAATACTTGCAGAAACATCTGGATCCATGTAAACAACAATTTGCATATTATCATTAATATTACTCTCAGAAATGTTTAGTTCATTATGCAAAGAAGACAGATCAACATTCTCAATCATCACATTCACTAAATTCTGAATGTTGCAGTCTTCAACAGATTCTCCACTCTTTCCTCTGTCACGAGCCGCTTCTTCTTGAATATCTTCTCTAGCTTCAGAAGATCCTTCAACTCTTAGTATCTTTGCCATCTCCCCCTCATGGCCTTGATGATCAGGATCATCTTGGTCATGTCGGCACTTAAGAGACGGGCCGACCTCAGTTCTGCAGCTTTGGTCATGAGAATCAAGCCTTGAAGATAAATCAGAGAAGGCTTGAGACATAAACGATTTGAGATCAGCAAAACTTGATCGAACTTCTGATCTGAATGCATGAAACTCATCAGATAAAGCAGTGATCCTGTCAGATTCAGACGAAGGAACTAGAGGCGGCGTAGGTTGGAAGTTTCGTAAAAGAGAGATAAGATCTTGATCTTGATGTTCAGGCGGCGACATAGAGAGAAGTCAAGCATAGAGCAAATCTGTCAACTCTGAAATAGGAAGATCATGTAGAGAAGACCTTGAAGGAGTAGATGTAGAAATTCCCGCAGATAAAGAAACCATTGAAGGAAACGGAAGAGAAACAACCGGAGAAGTAGATGTAGGCACAAGAGAAGAAGGTTCACGAAGAACTATTCCAGTTGGACGTCTGAATGGAATCTCTGGAGGAATCACTGAAGTATCAATCTCAGGCATCTTTCCTTTGAAGAAAGTCTTCAACTTCTGAATTTGAGCTTCCTTTTCTGCATCCATTCTTTCAGATAACTGACGAATAACATCATTCAACGTAGATAATTTGTCAGAAGATATCCGAGCTTGATCAGAAGAAAGTGCTACAGCTGGAATTTGATCAGAAGACTGAATTGCTACAAGCGAAGATGCTGGAGCTTGACTTTGTACCGGAGCTGAAGCTTGATCAAAAGCTGTATCCAATTCATCTACTTGAAGATGTGCAACTGAAGGATTAACAGGAACAGATTCATCTTCAGAGAGAACTTTTGTTGAGACAACCACTTCCGGTGTTCTAACCTTCCTTTCATAAACTTTGAGATTTGGTTTATCTCTATCATCATCATCATCAGAATCACTTTCATCCTCATCATTATCACTAACAATAACAGCAACATCATCAGCATCATCAGAATCATCAGAAGGAACAGGAATAGGAGACTCGGTAACAATTGCAGTTAGAACATTCTCAATTTGTTGAGAAGCTACATCCTCTTGAACTATGTCTTTTTCAACAAATATTGCAACTTCTTGCTCATCTTCAGCCTCTTTTTCAGCTTCAGGCTCTTATTCATGAATAGTTGCTTCAACTTCAACATCTTTTTCAACAGCTTGATTGTCAGGAGAAGGCTCATCTTGTACAACTTCCATGAACTCATTCTCCATACAATATTCTATGACATCCTCATCTGCAACATCAGCGTAGTTGGCAATAAGAGCATATGGAATAGTCATAGAATAGTTGAAAGTCTTCTTCTGCTTCTGAATATAAGTCATTTCCGAGTCTGGGACCTGAGGCCAAGATAACCTGCGAGGAATAGTTGGATTGCTACGGAGCATGCTTCGAACAATGAGCTTCAGAAATCTGACAAACGGAATGAACTTCCGTTTCTTGTTGGTGAACTTGTCATGTACCACCTCTGAGAGTTCGGTCCAAAAAATAAACGTGTAGTCGACATGCAAGTCATAGACGACTGCATGGAACAATCGGAGGTACAGTAAACTTGCACTGTCTGTGCCAGAATGCTTTGACGTCAGGCACCTGATGAGAACTGAGAACAGTGCATACCATACTGGAGGTAGATTAGACTTGTCAAAGTCTGTAGGTTTGTTCAAAGTACCAACATATCCAAGATTCTGTATCCCTTCATAGACTTCCTCTTCAGATGGAAAACTGTCATATGAAGTTCGGCCTGGTCTGGAGTTCGGCTCAGGAAGCTCCAGTATCAATCTTAGTCGCTTGTATGAGAGGAATGATTCAAATTGATCGATTTGAAGATCAAAGTGATGCGGACGAGCCATTTCATTCTTTGTGATTGTATGCCAAGCCTGCTGGAGATAAACCTCAGGAACATCTGCGCAGTAAGAAAGAGCAGGGGCAAGTGGATGACCTTTGAGAATTGCTCGTATCACTGGATGTATCTTGATTCGGTCAAAGTCCACGTGATAGTTGTTCGGCTTGTATGGCATATATATGATGGTTGGGAACACATCATTTAGTGTACGTCGAGAAGCAGAAAGATCGGCCCCAACAGATGGATGTGACGGCATGGGAGTATCATGAGAGGCTCGATCAGACGGATCATCGAGAATGGCATTCTCGTCTTGAATCATTGGATCAATATTGGTTTTAGAAGACATAGTAGACCTGAAAAACAAAAATGAAAAAGAATTAGACAAAAATAAAAAAAATATTCTAAGTATGGTTTGCGTGCCAAGTTAGAAGCGCAAACCAAGGTTTGCGTTTCAGACATGAGACGCAAAGGTAAGTTTGCGTGTCTAACATGGTCCGAACACTATACTTAGAAAAACACAAAGGAAGGTTTGCGTATCAAGTTAGAAGCGCAAAGTAGACTTTACGTTTCTAGTTAGAGGCGCAAAGTTCACTTTGCGTTTCTAGTTAGACGCGCAAAGTTCACTTTGCGTTTCTAACTAGACGCGCAAAGTTCACTTTGCGGGTCAAACATATTTGATACGCAAAACCTTAACAAAACACGAAGTAAAACAAAAAAGAAAGTTTGCGTGTCAAAGAGGAGACGCAAAGTACACTTTGCGTGTCCTAGTTGATACGTAAACAACTCTTGAAAAAAAAACAAGATTTATTTAACAAGTTAGAAGCGCAAAGTTCACTTTGCGTTTCTAGATAGACGCGCAAAGTTCACTTTGCGTTTCTAGTTAGACGCGCAAAGTTCACTTTGCGTTTCTAACTAGACACGCAAAGTAGACTTTGCGGGTCTATCAAACTTGTACTGCAAACCTAATATTCGCGAGTCAAAAACCCGAAAACCACAAAAAACTAAAATTAAAGCTAGATAAAAAGAAATTAAAGTAAAAGGTAACATACCTGAAGATCGATTAGTAGTTCTAAACAATACCCAAGACTCAATTTGAACAAAGAAACTCGAATCTGAATATCAAAGACAATGAACAGTACACTGAACGTAAATGGCACGGTACACGAACAAAACATCAAAATCAAACATACCAGAAAAACAATGCTAATCAAAACAACAAATCAAAATAAAAGAAGACCACATACCTGATTTCTCGAATCAAAATCTGAAAGCAATCAGATTAGAACCGTGAAGATAGAGAGCGACAGAGAAAATAAGGAGCCGAAAAGTCAGATAGCAAAGAACAGGTAGGCGGGAAAAATGAAAATGAAAAGAAAAACACTATTTAAACCTAGAAAACTAAAACAAATCTAAATCTAAAAAAAAATAAAACATAAAAAAAAATAAAACATAAAAAAAAATTTAAAAATAAAAAAAAAATTGTAAAAATATACCTGAAATTCTTTTGCTCCCCCTACACAAATGCATAAAAATTTAACTGTTAATATAGCAAATATGTGGAAAAATCTGAGAAACATACCTGTTTAACTTCTGATCAACACAGATAATTTTCTTCCTTACTCCCCCTCAACCACAGAAAAGTTCAGATAACTTTTTCAGATTAGCTCTCCCCCTTGAAAATTGCACAGACCATATACAAATAACACAGATACTCAAACAGAAAGACATCAGTATGAAAGATGACCATATTGAATATAAATTTTGTAACAACTGAACATATAAAATTTTAAACACAAAACAAATTAAAGTCTACTCAGTAAAATTTCACAGATTTATCAATCAGTTGAAATCAAGCATAAGTTGTTGGATGCAAGACCAAGTATAATTGCATATCAAGTTAAGACATGTTCAGTTTCAAAAACTTCCAATTGTCTATTCAGTGTGCTCGCATGTGAACTTCAATTAGCTTCAAGAAAAATGCAGTTCTAAAATTAATATAGAAAACATTGCATGTACTGACACTAAGTCATCAAAAATTAAGACTTTCACAAATTTACAAGTTTATCACAACTCAAACATATCATCAAGTATCATGAGATGTGTGCTCATTGGCATCTTTTTAGCAGTATGCACATTGACATCTTAACATGAGTGTGCTCTTTGGCATCTTTTAAGCGCGTGCACTTTGGCATCTTTTAATCAGAGAGTTAATTAAGTAAAGAACATGTCGTAAACGTAACTTTCTATCTAACCCTATTGCAGGATTTGGGTCAGCCACTCCCAGACCAGCTGGCCTTAGGGGACTAGGTGTCAAGCACCCCTTGGAACTTACTTTCCCGGATCAGAAAGGCTACATCGACATATCCTAAACCCATTCATACCAGTAAAACATGACTTTCGATCTGATTCTACAGAAGGATTTCTGTTCGATCACTCCCAGACCAAATGACCTTAGGGGACCAGATGACAAGCATCCCGAGGAACTTACTTTCCCAAACCAGAAAGGTCACAGGTACAAACTTTTAAACTCAAAGATTTCTGTATTTTAAGAATTTATAATTCATCTCAATCACTCAGATCAACGTATAAATGCTTAGCCCATATTTTCATTCCGATCTATAATTCTGATCATTTAGGTAGTCTAAGCAAAGTAAACTATAAAAATCCAGACTCACATATCTTTAAAGCATTATTAAAAGCTACAAACATGTTGCTGACTTTTTGACTTTTGTAAGACATGAAAGTTGAACATATAAAACTTTAATATAAGCAAATAACTTGTAAAAGATCCTAGACATACATTTTATTCAAAAGAAAGAAAATCTGTAAAATTTTATTTTATAGAATAAAATTTGTAAAGATTTAAACTTTTAAATTCAACATGCCTAATTTTGAAAGCAAAAAATTGAAACGTTTTTCATCTAAGGCTTTTGTAAAGATATCAGCAAGTTGATATTCAGTTGGTACAAAATATAATTCAATAGTACCTTCTTCCACGTGATGCTTTATAAAATGGTATCGCATGTCTATGCGCTTGGTCTTAGTGTGTTGGACTGGATTGACCGATATCGCAATTGCCTACTTGCTGTCACAATAAATTGGCACTGTCTTGTATAGCATCCCATAATCACGAAGTTGCGTTTTCATCCAGAGTACTTGAGCACAGCAACTAGCTGCAGCGACGTATTCAGCTTCGGCTGTTGATATTGAAACGCAGTTTTGCTTTTTCGACGCCCAACTTATCAGTCTGTCACCTAAAAACTGAAGATGACCAGAAGTACTCTTCCTGTCCAATTGATTACCACCAAAATCTGCATCTGAATAAGCAATCAAATTATAGTCAGAACTTTTAGGATACCATAATCCTAAATAAGGAGTTCCTTTAATATATCTAAAAATGCGTTTGACTGCTAAAAGATGAGATTCTTTTGGTTTAGCTTGGAATCGGGCACACAAGCACGTGGAAAACATTATGTTCGGGCGACTGGCAGTTAGATACATCAGTGATCCGATCATCCCTCTGTATGTCTTTTGATCCACAACTTTCCATCTGGATCAAGTCCGAGTTTGGCACCATGAGCCATCGGCGTTCCGATTGAAGTAGATTTGTCCATCTTGAATTTCTTCAAGATGTCAAATATATACTTTGAATGGTTGATGAAGATACCATCAGGAAGTTGTTTCACTTGTAATCCGAGGAAGAAATTGATTTCTCCCATCATGCTCATCTGAAATCTAGAGGTCATAAGATCAGAAAACCAAGTGCATAAAGATTTGTTAGTCGCACCGAAAATAATATCATCTACGTATATTTGTACTAAGCAGATATCAAGATTAGTTCTATAAATGAAAAGAGTAGTATCGATAGACCCTTTGGTGAAGCCGGATTTGACCAAGAAAGCTGACAACTCGTCATACCATGCCCGTGGAGCTTGTTTCAAACCATACAATGCTTTATCGAGAAAATATACATAATCTAGACGATCTTTGTCAACAAATCCCTCTGGCTGAGATACATATACTTATTCTTTAAGTTTGCCATTGAGAAATGCCGTCTTGACGTCCATTTGATATACTGTGAAGTTTCGATAAGCAACGAAGGCAAGAAACATTCGGATAGCTTCCAATCTGGCAACGGGTGCAAACGTTTCATCGTAGTCAATACCTTCTTCTTGTCGATATCCTTTGGCTACCAACCTTGCTTTATTCGCACAACGATACCATCTTTATCCTTTTTGTTCTTGAATATCCACTTTGTACCAATTATGCTTTTTCCTTTCGGCCTTGGTACAAGTCTCCACACTTTGAGCGCATTAAATTGATTGATCTCCTCTTACATAGCAATAATCCAATCCGGGTCTTCCAATGCTTCAGAAACTTTTGTAGGTTCAATCTTGCTTAGGAAGCAAGTGAAGAGACATTCGTTGGAAGTAGCCGATTTGGAGCGAGTAGAAACACTGGCTGGAGGATCTCCAATAATTTGATGAATTGGATGAGATCTTGTCCATTTTGATGTATGAGGGAGAGGATCAATGACATCTTGAACCGCTTCTAATTGAAGAGAGGGAGGTTCAGAAACTTCTGCATCAGATGAAGAGATAGAAATAGTTTCCACTTGAGGAGGAGGTATCTCAACAATCTCTAAATCAGATTCAGGAACAGTTTGTTGAATAACATCATTCTGTACTTCTTCCTGAATTGATTCCTCCTGAACAGGTTGATCTTGAATAGACTCTTCTTGAGTATTTTCTTCATGAATAGGCTCAGCTTCTGATTGAATATTGTCTGAATGAACAAAATCTTGTTGTACCGGTTCTTGTTGAATAGGAGAGACTGGAGCAGCATCGTTGTCAGAGATAGATGCAGCGGAATGTGGAATAGATGAGCTCTCAGTTTCCTGATTCAAAACAATAGAAACATTTGCAGAATTAGATCTAGGCACATCATCATAAAAATTTTCAAACAGAAAATCAAGATCAGAAAGATTAGGAGAGGGAGTAGAAGAATCCTGATTATCCGGTGAAAGAGCAAGTTCTGAACTGATTTGTTCAGAAATTGAATTTCCAGTAAAAGCGGGTTCTGAGTCTGAGTGACTAGAAACTAAATCAGCAGCTTCGTCAAATTTTATATTGACACTCTCTATGACCTTTCTTGCAGAGATCAGAAAAACTCTATAAGCAGCAGAGTTTGAAGAATAACCTACGAATACACCCTCGTCTGCCTTTGGACTAAACTTGTTGAGATTCTCCCTGTCATTCAGAACGTAGCATTTACACCCGAATGACTTGAAATACTTGATGTTCGGTTTGATCCCGTTCATAAGTTCATACGGTGTTTTGTTGAAACGACGATGCAGAATTGATCTGTTCTGTGTATGACAGGAAGTTGATATTGCTTCAGCCCAGTAAGACAAAGGTAGACCTGAATAAGCAAGCATTGATCTGGCGGACTCAACAAGCGTTCTGTTTCTTGTTTCAACAACGCCGTTCTGTTGCGGAGTACATGCAGCAGAAAATTGTTGTTGTATTCCTTGAGATTCATAGAATGCCTGAAGAGTACTGTTTTTGAATTCAGTGCCATTGTCAGATCTTACCACTTTTGCTTGCTTCTGCTTATTTGTCTGAGTTGTCTTGATGAGATTGATGAGTACTTCAGGAGTCTCGTCTTTTGACTTCAGAAATTTTACCCAAGTATATCTGGAGTAGTCATCAACAATCACCAAAACATATTTCTTACGTCCTAAACTCTTCGTCTTCATCGGACCACACAAATCAACATGCAAAAGATCAAGAATAGCCGAAGTGCAGTGTTCAGGCTTAGGCTTGTGAGGAGCTTTCTTCATTTTTCCTTTCTCACAATCCTGGCATAGGTGGTCTTTCTGAAAACGGAGAACTGGAAGACCTCTCACTGAGTCATTCTTGACCAGGCGATCCATATACTTGAAGTTGAGATGAGCTAAACATCTGTGCCAAATCCAACTTTCTTGAAATGAAGCTTTAGAAAGCAAGCAGATATCTGAAGGAATTTTGATCTTGGAAAGATCAATGGTATATGTCTTTTTCCTACCAGAAGATCCTTGCCATTATCATTCTTCACTGCAACTCTTTTGGATTTGAAGCTGACTTCAAGGTCTTTATCACAGAATTGGCCGATGCTGAAAAGGTTGTGACTTAGACCCTCGACGTAGCTTACTCTTTTTACTGTTATGTTACCCTGAACTAGATCACCATAACCAAGAATCGGAGCTGTCTCACAGTTACCAAATTTCACACGACCGCAACATTTATCTTTAAAATTAGACAGAAGTGATTTGTTGCCAGTCATATGTTTTGAACATCCCGAATCCAGATACCATAAATGACTTAGCTGCACACACAGAAACTACACCTTTTTAGGTACCCATATGCTTATGGGTCCCTTGTTAGATTTATATCTTTTATTTCTCACAGATTTATTTTTCATGAAAGAATGAAAGCAATTATCAATAGAAGATAAAACACAATTATCAGAATCAGAACTAGAAGAAGCATATGAGATATTCTTTGATATATCAAACATTTGCTTAAAAGAGTATTTTGGTTTTTATTACAAGAAGCAAATGTATCAGTATCACAAAGATTGTCTACACAGTTTACTCCTAACAATTCAGATTCTAAACATTGCTGTTTCATCCTCCAAATCTGCCTTGGTGACTTCCTCACAGTCTGATCTGAAGAAGAAAAATCAGAAACATTAGAATTTTCAGATAAGACAGTATCATGTTTCTTTGACTTCTTTGATCTTCTTCTTTTACGCTTCTTTTTATAAAATTGAGCATTTAGCAGTAAAGAAGTATCAATAATTGAATCAGAAGAAGAAACTTTATCAAAGAAATTAGTCTTAGCATTTGACATTAAAGAACAACCTTGGAGTGAAAATTTTCAAAATTTCGCAAGTCTGGAGGAGGTTTGCGTTTCCCATTGGAGGCGCAAACTGAGCTTTGCGCGTCCAACTTCATGCGCAAACTTTCAGTTTGCGTTTCCAAAGTGGAACGCAAATGGCCATTGTTTTCAAAACTTTAGAATTTTCCTTAGGGTCTTTTGAAAATCCAGAAGAAATTTTATCTTCAAAACTTGTTTTCATTATAAAAAGAAATAAATCGTTTTCTAAACAAGTTTGAAGATTTTGTTCTTCCAATCGATCTTCAAGATCAACAATTTTTTCTTCTAACACTAATGGGGGAATGTATTTCTTAGTATCATAAGACACCGGAGATACATTTTCCTTATCAGTGTTAGCAAAAATATCCACAAAATCTGTTGAAAATGAAGATTTATTGGAAGATTTGACATTTAAAAGATTTTGAACTTTTCTGGATTTCTTAGATTGATCAAGAAAATACTTTGCATTTTCAGAAGTGTAAACAAATGGCATTTCCATCCTCTTGTTTTTCATTCTTTTCACATTTTCTTCTTCCAAAATTTGTTTCTCAGTTGTCCAAAAGAATTTAAACTGAGGAGCATATCTTGCAAAAGTAAAGTAATCACATTCATATAAAGGAGGAACTTCATTTTTAGCATGATTTAAAAAATGCGGGTTTTCAAAACCAAGTCCCCACTTTTCTTTTATGGCTTCTTCACTCCTTGGTTTATTCATGTAAATTGTTTGCTCAGACTGTTCTCTTTTATACAATTTCTTTTCTAAAACAATTATCTTTTCAGAAAGGATTTTATTTGAAGAAGCCAGTTCAGTCAACGAATCACGATTAGTCTGATTTGAAGTTTCTAACTCGACCAACTGCTTATTAAATTTCTCTTTTGTGTCAATTAAAATTGACTTTTCATCTTTTAAAGAAATTTGCAGTTTTTCGATTAAATCAGACTTTTCTTGATTTTTAAACTTTTCAGAAACAAACTTTGAGCGCAAATCATGCAAAGCAGTGATAAAAACATTCATTTGAGATAAAAAGAAATTATAGTTAAACTCATATATTATCTCAGAACCATCAGATGATGTATCCTCTTCCTCATCATCAGATTTGTCATCTCCTATAAAGCACATGGCCGCAGTTTCCTCATTTTCAGCCTCGTTGTCCGAATGATCCAACCAGTATTCTTCTTCGGCCAACAGGATGGTTCCACTTTCTTTCTTTTCAGCAAGAGCCAACTTCTTTCGGTAAAAAGCAGCATCCTTTACCACTTTGACTCTGCAGTCCTTAACCATATGTCCAGGCTTTCCACAGTTAAAACAGTTAACCACCTTTTTCTCCTCCTTCTTCTGTTCAACCACCTTAGCTGGTTCATACTTTGGAGTGTATGTCTTTGAAGAAGCACCAGGTTCTATCTTTTTAGAACCAGAAGTAAACCGCAGGTTGTTTGAACCAGATTTGTGCTTGAATCTCTTCTGATAGTGCTGAGTCAAAAGTATCATGGCCTTCTCTAGAGCTTCGCCATCATCATCCGTTGATCCATCATAAGTTGTTTCAGTCAAAGCTTGCTCAGCCAGTTGACTAGCTAAAAGAGCAATAGGATCTACTGACAGAGGCTTGTTCTTCTTATCCAGTTTCGCCTTCTTCTCCATTACCATAGATTCATCTGTCATCAAGATTTCGTATAACTCCTGAATTGGCATGGTTCAGATTTTGACATCGTTTCTCATTCTGTGGCATGACTTGTTCCACTCAGGTTGTAAAGCGTTCAAAAACTTCAAGTTAGCCTCCAAATCAGTCTTGGTAACTTTAATCTTGTAGAGATCATTGATAACAACCCAGAATCGATCAAAAACATTTTTCAAACTTTCCCCATCCTTGGCCTTGAACTTTTCAAAGTTGTTCATGTACCTGGTCTGTCGTAACTGAGTAGACATTGCAGTACCAAGCATAATCTTCTCAAGTTGTGTCCACATCATCATTGGGTTATGTTTGAAGCAATCGATTCTGTTATAGATGGAGTTGGGAAGAGCAAGGATCAGATTTGATTTGGCCTGACTATCAGCTTGATGTCATAACATCTCATCAGCATCATATTCCTTTAAGGCTTTCTCAACAGAGATAGCAATAGAAGTTGTTGTAGCTGGAATAACTTTTCTTGGTATTTCCATAGGACTCTGAGTCAGTGATTTCATCATGTTCTCCCCATTCGGTTACCTTTCAATAAAGTTGATGAACCGATCCTGCCACTGTTCGAATTCATTCTCATTGATGAGAACTGGTGGACGAGTATCATTCTTGGAGATCTGTGCTTGCAAAGACATTTTGTGAAAAAATCAGAAAATTTAGAAAACTTTCTAAGTATGAAAGACCAGCAAACTAGAGGTTTGTGTTTGTAATGAGGAGCGCAAAGAAGGTTTTGCGCTTGCAGAGGGAAACGCAAACTGAGCTTTGCGTTTGCTATGTGAAACGCAAAGTGAAGCTTCGCGGGTGAGAGACTTTGCGGGTGAGAGACTTTGCGTTTGATGCATTAAGACTTTTCACTTGAAGAGAGAAACGCAAACTGATGGTTTGCGTGTCAGA
The DNA here is from genome assembly GCA_954870635.1 of Arctium minus. NCBI lineage: Eukaryota > Viridiplantae > Streptophyta > Magnoliopsida > Asterales > Asteraceae > Arctium > Arctium minus. The sequence continues at coordinate 20,724,473 of OX941090.1, read as the reverse complement.
CTAGAACCGAGAAACTTGGCTTTGCGTTTCCAATGAGAATCGCAATCCTGAAAAAAATTACTAACATACGAGTTAGATCACAAAATCTACGAAGGAATGTAAGAGGCGCAAAGCATAAGAATCACACGCAAACATATATGAATCACACGCAAACTCTCATGAATGAAACGCAAAGTTCAGGAACATTACTAATTCATACAGAGACTATGAATGACACGCAAAGTATATGAATGACACGCAAACTCATATGAATGAGACGCAAACTTCATAAACTCAACCAATTCATGCAAGATCAACTACAACTTCGAAATTTAACCAAGAGAAGCATACACTGAACTTCGAAAACTTCTTTCTAACAAATTTTATCAAACAATTTCGATTAAAATCAACAAAATCTAAAAATTCGACAAAGAACAGAACGAGAACGGCGTTTTTTCCAGAAAAACACAAAATCACCAACTTGAGAATCAAATCATGTTTTTAAAGGAAAACTTTGTGAATCAAATACAATTGATTATCACAAACGCAACTAAAGAAATCAAATTCTCACAAATTCAATCACAAACAGATTCAAATTTTATGAGAAATCAAGAAAACGAGATTTTCTTGAAAAAATTCAAGAAAATCGATAATTTTCGATTTCAATCACAAATTCAGATATAGAAAAACAATCTCTCAATCCTCTCAAGATTCAGATTGCTCTGATACCAATTGAGAGTCCAAGATCACTGATTCTTTAGAGAGAGAAAGTAGAGAGAGAAAATATTGAAGCGCAAAGTAAACTGATGTATTGAAAGTGAGTGCCAAAAATTACAAAACAAAGGCTCTAAGGGGACTTAAATACCCCTAGCCTTTACAATACAGAAATGAACAATAAGCACAGTAAAAGCTAGAAAATAAATACAATGATTACTATAAAAACAGATCTAACACAAGGCAAAGACATAGAAGAGATGAAATTGGTAATTCTGTCTCAAAAAGTACAGATTACCAAATTGAAGAAAATGGTGACAAGATTGGTGCACAAGAAGAGGAGACGACAGTTTATTTTGAAGAAGAGAACAAGTGCTAATGATGCTTTCAACAAGGGGGAGAATCAAGAGGCTGAAGCAGAAAAGGAAAGTACATCTGAGATGGGATTTGATTTTGAGGGGGAGAAAGTTGCAGAAACAGAACCACAAGCAGCAGAAACAGATGAGGTTCAAGCAGCAGTAGAAACATAATCATAAGCAGCAGTAACAGAACAGGTAGCAGCAGTAACAGGGCTATCTGTTGAAGAATTGGAAATTGCAGAAACGTTGGTAAAAGCCAAGGGAGTGGTCATTAAAGAAGGAGGCCTTGAAAAAAAAAAATGAGTGAGGCAGATTTGAAGGATGCAAAGGGAAAAGCTAAGATGGTTGAATCTGAACAACCCTTAAAGAAGAAGAACCAGTTGGAGTTAGATGAAGAAGTGGCAAAGCAGCTTCAAGCTGAGATGGACAAGGAAGAACAACTCCAATCTGAAAAAGACAGAGAGCTTGCACTGGAGATGGCTAAAAAGCTTAATGAGGAGTATCAAAAGAGCATGCAAACTGCAACTGAGGCCAAGAAAAGTGTAGCAAAAGCAACCAAGCAAAGAATGCCAGTCAAGAAGCAGAAAAGACAACCTTCCAAGACATTTTTGGCCAATCAAGAAAGGAGAAAAATGATCAACTTTCTGAAAGGCTCAATTGGTGTCAAAGGAGAGATGTTCACTAACATGGCATACAACAAGGTTGAGGAGCTTTATAAGAAAGAAATGACAAAGCTTCAAGGGGATTCCTCTCAAAGGGAAGAAGCAGAAAGAAGGATGAAAGAGAGGCATGATCTCAACATCCAACAACCATTCCCTGAGGAAACCACACCTTCAAAGGAAAAGGTTGAAGAAAAGAAGGAAGAGCAAGAGAATGTTGGAATGGAAATGAAATCTGCAAAGAGAGTAAAGACTATAGCTTCCAAGAAACAGTCCAAGAAGCCAAGGATTGAAGAATCAGAAAGAGAGGTAGAATCTTCTGTTCCACCTTCAGCAGAACCAGAGCAGAATCCAGAACCATCCAATATGCAATCAAATGAGCAGGTTGATTTGTTCATGACTGTAATAGAACCAGTACAGGTTGTTCCCATTTCTGTGAAAGCACCGGAAGTTATCTTTTGGGATATTCTGAGGGACAACAGAAAGGAGTACTTCAGACTTAAAAGAGTTGGTGATGTGTTTGAAGTCTACTCAACTTGGGGCAAAGTGATAAGAAGTTGTTCCAGGGCTGACCTAGAAGAAATGCATAAAGTGGGAATGAAGTTATATGAGCATGTTTTGAAAGGAACTGAAGAAAGTCTAATCAAGATTGCAATGGAATACTTGTGTATGATGTTTGAACCAGAAAAGGTGGTGCACAGGATAAAGGATCTACATCATGAGTGTGTGTTTAAGAAGATTGATAAGTGGATACTTTTTGAAAACTGTGGTGTATACATAATCACAATAGATAACTGTTATCATGAATACTACCTGGTGGACAAAGTATATGATCATAGCAAGGAGAAGCTGAATGGGATGCTGAAAGCTAAGCTAGTGTGTGCAAAGGAATCAGAAATGGCCAGAACTGTGGTAAGAAGGACAATCAATCAAAGTCTGGGTTTGAATCCAAATTTGGGCAACTAAGCTGTAGTGTTGAAAGCATTTTGAAGATCATAATTGAAGAACTTGACTTCTCTTCCTAAAATTCAAGTTAGGGGGAGATTGTTGGGAACTGAAAGATTTTCTTAAGTATGATTACTACTGCGGAGACATATTATTACTGCTAATCAAGGTTAATACTGCTTGAAGAAGTTACTACTGCTAAGCAGAATTAGTGCTGCTGGAGATTAGTACTGCTCAGAGTGGTTAATGCTGTTACAACTTAATGCTGTTGGACATGGTTAATGCTTCTGAAGAAGATTAGTGTTGCTTATGAGAAGAAGACTCAGTATGGAATGAAGAAAGTTGTATAGAAGACTTGCTAAAGTAAAGAAGATAATTATGGATTGAAGATCAAGTTTATTTTGATAATTATCTTGTAATATGTCTTGTATAAATAGTATAGAAGTCTATGATAGAATTAACTTTTGAATTTTTGTTTTCATAGAGAGAATTAACCTCAAGGTTTAGAACCCTAGTTCTAGAGAAGTAGAATTCATATTGGTGAGCCTGTTCATCAATATTGAGGTTTCGTTTGAAATCTTGTAGCTTTAATCATTCAATAAAGTTTACAAGATTGTGATTTCTGATTCACTGTTACATTGATTGTTGAATATTAAAGTGTTATTCCACAACTTCTTTAATATTGTTTCTGAGTTCATTATTCTTGTTAAGAATTAGATCCTGACAATCTTTATTTGAGTCGGCGTGTTCACGACCTTGATCCTAGTATGACGAGCTCAAAACTCGGAAAGTGGCCTACTTTGTGTTTCGCCACAATCCTTGGAATTTGGACTTACACCCGTCATCGCAAGATGAAGTCTGGACCGGAAGGTCATTATGTGATTACCAAACCATTTACAAGGATGTTGATGAAAACAGTTTCGACTTTATTGCAACTATATCTTTTGTTGTCTTTCATATAAAATGTATGTTCTCACTAGGTTTTAAACCTAACACTTTTTCTCAAATGATGTGTATAACAGGTTCCCTTAACGGCGGGTCGTCGAGGGGTTGAGAGAAGAGCGTGGTCTCTTGAGGGCATTTTTGGAAGATAGTTATTTTGGAAGCTTTAGCATTTAAAACAATTATTCATTTTTGGTATTGGGTTGACAACCAATGTAATCTAGTAGATGTAGTTTAGATTAGTTTGTTGTCTTTTTCCCATACATTATTGCAGGTTTTATAAATGCTCACGCTTTGCCCATTTTGGGTGGATTGCCCTATTTATAAATGTTATATTGCCGAATTTTCAATTTTTAAAATTACCCGAATTTTTAGGGTGTTACAAGTTGGTATCAGAGCTCTAGTTTAAGTGAAATAGTCTTGAATGTAAGATGTCTAGACTTTGACTGAGTATGTTAGGCAATGATTTGTGAGTTGGGTAGAATTTCTAAGATGGGTTAGTCTTAGAATCGACGAAAATTATGTTCATCAAACGTTATGATAGTGGAAACGAGAACCCTTATGTGTTATATGTTCATAATCTCACTTAGCTAATGTTATTATGAAGATATTTTACGTAAGCGTACTTAGTTTGATAATGTTATGACAATTGGTAGATGTAGTAGTACGTTTCTTTCGTGTTTGTTTCGGTTAACCTCTTTCTTACTTCTTCTCGTGCTTGTGTGGCAGCCATTCTTCTAGTATGGTGAACACTCGTAGTCGACTGTTAGCCGATGGGGATTTGCGTGAAGATAGCTCGCCTGTGCGGAATCCATTAGTTCGGGCGGCGACCGTCATTCCTCCGGGAATGCCACCTATATTCACAGGGGAGGTGGAGAAAGTGCCGAGAGTGGAGTTGGCATCCACAAACCCGGTGGTTCAGGAGGCAAACCCTCAAGCTGACATGATGGCCAACATCATGCAGATGGTGTCATCGGCTATGGAGAAACAGCAGGAAGCGTTTCTGAAGCTGTTAGAAGACCGCGATGCCAGTCTCAAGAGAAATGAGGCGATTGCAGAGAACGTCGTGGTAGGTTCTGGTGGCACCGGTCAGGGTGTCAGGACGGAAGAGCACAGAGTTGTGGGTGCTCAGAAGAGTAGAAGGAGTTGTTCCTACAAATCCTTTCTGGGATGCGGACTGCCATAATTCTCTGGTTCTGACGACCCTGTCTTGTGTGTGAAGTGGATTAGAGCTGTCGAGCAAGCTTTCGGCTCCGCTGAATGTGAAGACGATCAGAGAGTACGTTTTGGTACCCAACTGCTGAGAGACTCAACGCTCACCTGGTGGAATGTTATTCAATCCACTCTCTCTCCTACTGTTTTGGCTCAGTTGTCTTGGGCCGAGTTTAAAAGGAAGCTTATGGAAGAATTCTGCAGCGAAAGATCTATGGACCGCATCGAAAAAGAGTTTCGATCTCTGGTAAAGGGGAACTTGACGGTGACGGAGTACACCCGTCAATTCATGGAGAAGCTTGATTTGGTGGGGCACGTGGCCCCAACAGAGAAAGAGAAGATAAAGGCCTACCTCAATGGCCTACCGGCGGACATGTTGTCCATGGTCCACAACTCCAAGGCTTCCAATCTTCATGAGACGATTGAGGAAGCTCAATTCATGGAGGAAATCTTTTCGAGGAGTAAGGCGGAGAAAACTGTAGTGGTCGGGGACAAGAGAAGATGGGAAAGCAATTCTGCACCTCCTAGGAGGAACCAACCGTTTGTTGGGAATAGGAGTTTCAACAACCGACAGGAGGCATGATGGTGCCAAAGATGTAAGAGCAAGCATTACGGCAACTGTAATTCTAGTTCCATTTCTTGTGCCAAGTGCGGTAAGGTCGGGCATCTTCTTAAAGACTGTCCGATCAAAGGGATTATTTGCTTCGAGTGCAAGATGTCGGGGCATTTTCGAAAGGATTGCCCAAGGTGGACGACAGGGAACGGCCCGGAGAAGAAAGAGAACCCTCCCAGAGTTCTTGGCTGAGCCTTCCAGATGACGGCCGAAGAGGCCATGGCATCCGCTGATGTGGTATCGGGTACGTTTCTCCTAAACTCCGTACCTGCTCGTATACTATTTGATACGGGTGCCAGCTTCTCTTTCATATCTGATTCGTTTCGTGAAAAACTTACCATGCCCACTAATAGTCTAGAGAAAGATTTAGTGGTAGAGATAGCTGATGGTAGTCAAGTGTTAATCCGTGACGTCTTGAAAGATTGTACCCTTAGTATCGAAGGAAAGAAGTTTTTGATCATTTTAATGCCAATGGTCATTGGTGGATTCGACGTGGTGGTCGGCATGGATTGGTTGGCGGACAATCATGCCGAGATCTTATGCTCCAAGAAACTAATCCGACTCCCCATGTCGGATGGTGCCATGGTGGTAGTTTACGGCGAGAGACGGAAGGGTGATGTGGCGGTTATCACCATGGCTAAGGCGCGAAAGTGTTTAGTGAAAGGATGTCCGTCCTTTCCAGCTTATGTGATAGACGCAAAACTCGAAAAGAAGAAGATCGAGGACATGAGGGTAGTGCGCGAATTCCCCGATGTCTTTCCGGACGATTTGCCCGGTTTATCATCCGATCGTCAAGTGGAGTTCCGGATCGACCTTATACCGGGGGCGGCTCCCATTGCTCGAGCTCCTTACCAAACAACTCACACAAAGTTCACGGAAAACGATACCACTTGACGCCATTAAAGTCACCCCATTAAATCCACAAAATCGCATGAATTAAAATCCTTAATAAAACTCAAACACCAAGATAATGGGAGATAAATTTTCGTCCAAAACCTTAACATATGTGGAGGAGATCCAATGTTAAAGTCATAAACCGCAGTTACTTATCCAAGTCCCTAAACAACATCAAAATACGCACCTCGCAAAGTCCGAAATAACGTTGGACAACAATGTGAATAAAGAAAATATTCAACAAAGTTTGCAACCTCATGCCATAAATAAAATTTGTGCATGCTCGAAATCATGGTTCAAAACCTTGTGTGTACTAAAACATCGCTCTAATATTTGCAATTTAATCAACATGGTGATTTGGAAACATGAGAAATGATTGATGCAATTTACTTTAGAAATAGGTTATGTGCGTGCAATTGATCGATACTCAACATCTCGAAACCACGCTCCTAAATTTCTTAGTCACACTATCGTCATCTAGATGTTTAAACATCTTAAAACAATAATCGAATATTTCATTGGTTCAACTTATCATTTCTCCTCAAATAAAGTAGTTCCATACGACTAAAGTTCTACCACGACCATCAATTATGACCCGAAACGGTTCACTTAATGAAATCATCATGCTTATTGTCACTCCAAGCGACGAATGCTAAAATCATCAGCCTCTCCTAACGGCTACTCACCTAGAAACTTCTTTACTACCCCAACGGTCATCACATCAAGGTAGTCCAAGCATACACATGTAACTCGTAGGTTAACCATGACACTGGCCAGGTGTAATTATGAACGTACTGTACATGATCATCCTTGCTTCTCTGGGTGTGCTTCCCGTTCCTAGAGACTCCATCAACCTCAAAACATCCAATCTTAATGTGCCTATTGGTGCAACTTCACTTTCAATCACTTAAATTAATGCTAGTTTGAGTCTAGGCATCCAAAATCATTACCTAATTCTCTCAAACTTAAGCTCTGATACCAACTTGTAACACCCTCAAATTTGGTAAGAGCAACTAATAAAATTTTCGATAAAACATCAAATAGAAGACAACATCTCTTCCCACAAATCAAACTCAATATGCCTCAAATATACGATTCGATAAATAACCTCAATAAATACAAACTCCAATAATACACAAAGACTAAACCACAGTCGGGTGCTACTTAACCCCCAAACGCAAGCTGCTCTAAATGCGGAAGACTTCACTAAAATATCCACTCCTCGAGCACACAACTAGCACTCTTCGCTTCACGGTGTCACTAGGACTATTCCCAACTGAAACCTGTTGCACATGCCGACAAATAAAAAGGTTAGGCTAACGCCTAGTAAGTTCAAGAGTTTCAACATGGATAAAGATATCGTTGAAAAGAAGTAATGCAATTCAAATCATAATCTTTCAAAATGATCACTTTAGGTATAACAAGACTCGTTCTCCAACATGACGCATTTTACAAAGATAAACATCAAATAATCCTCATAAACACAATAAATCATCAAGAGAACCCACACATATGATTTAGCTATCAAAATGTCTAAAGATCCCAAATACGGGCATTTCTCAAGATTTATAAACTCATTGTACACAAATGAAAACCTTATCAAATAATAACCATATTTGGTAAATGTCAAGGAAAATATTTCAATACATCAAAATAAACAATTTTGGCATGTACATAGTTTTCACAAAACAACTTGAACTTACCTTGCTAGATTAAGGCTAAATATAGGTTTTTACCCCAAATTTGAGTTTTCTTGGTGAAAACTTAAATCTACAGGCAACACCTCCTAGGTCTTAGATCCAACACATGCAAAGTGTTCGTTCACCTCCAAAGATCCAAAACCTAAGGCAAATGGAAAGGAGAGAAGGGAAAATGAAGAAAACATCAAACCCTAGCTTAAAATCGAGAGAGATGAGGAGCTTACCACCACAAAATACTCTTGAATACTCCAATAATATTCAAACCTCTTGATATATCCTTGAAGAGCTCTCAAAGATGAGACCATAGCAAAAAGAATTGTCAAAATCAGAGTTGAGATGAGAGATATATGACCAAATGAAGAAATAAGCTCAAAATCGGATTTTATGCACTGCACCTCGACCGCAAGAGTAACATGCGAAAGTGACAGTGTCACTTTAGCTGTCACTTTCACTCAAAATCTACCATGACCTCATTTTTCTCTGCAAAAGTGACAGGCTAAAGTGCTACTGTCACTTTCGCATGACACTTTTGCCCATAAGGTACCGAGAAACCTTTTTGCCCGTTTTTCTCGGTCGTTCCTCGACCATTTTCTCGGTATATTAGATGTTATTATGCTAGTTATCATGCCATTGTCATAACTTCCTGCCACATTCGTTGGGACGACCAAACACTCGGTAACGCCGGTGATTGTGACATATGTCATAACTGCTATAGCCGGGACTACCACACTTTCAGTACCATTGGTGCTATTGTGACAGATGTCACAACCACATGGCACTATAGCCGAGACGACCATACTCTTAGTACCATGGTGTTATTCTGACAAGTGTCACAACCACATGGCCCTATAGCCATACTCCATATTTGGTTATTCCTTTATCGATTCACCCATTTCAACACTTTTATTCAATTGGGATAACATTTAGGATGTTACAATCTTGTTGTGAATTTACACTTGGTGTGCTCTTGAAGATTGTTGATTTTAGATCCACGGATATTTGTAACACGGTTATAATCTACTTTGGTTGGTAATATATCTAATCTCTCTACCTGTGGATGTATGTAACACCCATATTTTCAGTATGTTTATTTCGAATTCCATATTTATATTTTAAGCTTAGAATAATCCTTGGTATGTATTTTGAGTTGGTTAATGTTTTGGGTGAGAAATAAGTTAATTAATTTTTTTGGAGAACTTTCACGCCTGGGGCGAAATCTTCACACCCGAGAAGTTTGGGCAGAAATTTGGGTCTAATCCATGGGCCATCAATTCATTTAAAAACGTTTTTTTACCCTAAAACCTCATTTCTTCTCATTTTTCTTCTCTTTCTTCTTCTTCCCTTCTCTCCCACTATTGAGATTATTGGTAGAGCTCTTGGATCATATTTGCAAGGATCTTGGGAGCATTCAAGAGGAAATCAAAGCTTCAAGATCATCTTCATCTTCACCACCTCTTTTCCACCATTGTTGACTTGTTTTAGGGTTTTTGACCTAAAAACTATTTGGCCAATTTTCTAGAAGATTAAAGAGTCTTGGAGCTTAAGATTCAAGTTTGTGGGTTGGGGTTCAAGATCTTCATCTTCTTCACCAAGCTTTTCCACCATTGTTGACCTAGTTTTTGGGGTTTTTCCTAAAAACAAATTGTAAGTCCATATCAACCTTGTAAATATATATTCATATTGAACCTTTCAATTTAACCTCCTACAGCATCCTTTTTAATGTATCATCCATGTTTTGAAGTTTTGACCAATTTTGTGTATTTTTTATGATTAGAGGATTTTATTAAGGTTTGTTATGAATTTGAGTTTGGGGTTACTTTTGGTACATCTCTAGACTTTGGTTGTAACCCAAATAAAGTTTCAAGAGGTGGGTGTTGTTGGATCTGATGTTTTCACAAGTTAGGGATGGATTTGGAACCTAGATTTAACTTAACCTAGCAAGGTGAGTTCAAGTTGTTTTGTGAAAACAATGTACATGCCAAAAATGTATTTTTGATGTATTAAAATGTTTTCCTTACTATTTATCAAATGTATTGAGTATTTGTTGAAGTTTACATACTTGGTGTTTTTGGGTTAATATATCTTGAAAATGCATATATTGGGATCTTTGAATATTTTGTTAAATAAATCATAAGTGTGGGTTCTTTTGATGATTTATTTCATAAGTAGAGATTATTTGGTCATAATGCATTTTTAGGGTTTTTGGTTTGGGAAAAAAGTATATTGTTGCACCATGAGATATTTTGGAAATATAATGGGGGTTTTAATTGAAAAATGAATTGTCCCAACCAATTATGTGTTTTGAGGTTAATCATGACTTTGGAGCACGTATTTGTATAAACGCCGGTTAAATTTGTTTTATTGTCTTGATGACTTTTATTTATTAGTCAATTGAATTATTGAGTTTTTGGCACATTTTTGACTAAAAAGAGTATTGGGGACATTAGTCCGATTTAAATTGTTATATGTTGAGCTTATAGAGTTATAAGCATATGTGGCATATTTATTTGTGAATTACATGTTTTGAGTGCGTTGGACATTCATTTGGAGTCATGTAATTTAGACTGTAATGCATTGGATCCATAAGCATGTGAATCAGTCTTATGTTGATGGTTGTGTGGGTATTGCGGGGTTGGACTCCGGGACCCTTGTTTCATGAGCTTAAACTTTTTAAGTAGGCACTAGGAGGGTTGAGTCCGGAAGTGATGTCTTGGTGACACACCAGGATCTCCGCCGCTTGAGGTGTTACCTTTGAGGTAGACACTAAGTGGATCGAGCCTTGAGGTGGAATTCGCAAGAATAGATGCTAAAGTCAATAGACTCTTGAGGTGAAACATGTTAAGGAGTCATAGGAACATTTGGACTTTAAGTCTTGAAGTGTTATGCGATTAATGCTATACGAGTGACACATTTATGTGTTCTCTTCACTCTCAACGGATACGAGTCTCCCCCGTTATTGTAAAACATTATTTTTGGATAGTGTATTATCCATGTTTTAATATTACTTGGGTTTTGGCAAGTAACCGTAATTTATGACGTTGATATATTGGATCCCCTCCATATATTAAGGTTTTGGATAAAAATGTTATTTCCATGTTTTAGTATATGGATTTTAATTCTATTTGTACCTCATGTGAGTATTGGGTTTGGTTTCATAATTGTGGGGTATTTCTTTTAAAGTGTTTTATCACGAAAATGGGTTTTTGGTAAAGATATCACTTTTCATTATAAATGTGTTTCATAATGGAAATTGTGATTTAAATAATATACTTTACGTTTTACGATTTTATATTGTTGATGAAAACTGCTTGAACACACTAGCCGTTAAGCCTAACCTTTTTCTTTGTCGGCTTGTGCATCAGGTCCCTGGAGGAATGGTTCTAGCGACACTATGATGAGTTGAATGCTTTTTAGAGGCATGAGAAGGAATTAGGTAATTGAGGACGTTTTATGTACCTTGATAATGGTGATAATTATTCGGTTTTAGTAACACTGTCCTTAATGTAGACTTTGTGTAAGGTTTGGATTTATATTGATTGATATTAAATCCTAGATTGCTGTTATAGGAAATCGGCGGTTGATATTTATAAAGAAATTTATTCCTTATTTGACGTTTATTCGAAAATTTTAAATTAGTCGCTCTTTCCAAATTTGAGGGTGTTACAAGTTGGTATCAGAGCATAAGTTTGAGAGATTTATGTATTGATTTAGGATGCCTAGACTCAAACTATCATTTTTCTAAGTGAATGAAAGTGATAATGTACGAATATGAACTTGAGAGAAGATATTCCGAGGTTAATTGAGTAACTAGAATCGGAAATCAGGATAATGGTGCTAAGAATTCTCATGTAAAGTATATTCATGATTGCACCTGGCCAGTGTCATTATGAATTTACAGTTACATTTGTGTGCTTGAATTGCCTTGTTGTGATAATCGATAGGGTAGAGAGTGAATTATCGATTAATAGTCGTTAAAAAAGTTAATGTTTGTAGCAATGTCACTTGAGTGACAGTTAAGTATGGTGATTATATTAAGCCAACCATTTTGGGTCATAGAAATCGGTTAAGCTTTTTTTTTGGAAAGGGTGTCCTAGGCTATGCTTAGACTAATCCCTTGGAAAATTATGACTGTAAGACATCAGCCCTGATTAAACCTCAGTGGTCACAATTATTGTGTACGCTTGGATTCGAACCCTGGGCAGATGAGATATTCCACCACATCCTGGGCCTTAACCAGTACACCACAACCCTTGTGGTTAAAATTGGTTAAGTTTGAGCCATAAACTTGTTGAATAATCACTTTTTTGGGAAGAACTTGTAAGGTTAATCAGTTTAGTTGTCGTTTACCGCCTTAAGAAATTTGGGCATTCGGATGTCAGGTAGTGTGACTAGTGGACTTGGTGAGCGTAGTTCTGAGACTCGAATCTCGACCAAAAACATGCACGATATTCTTCTATAATGAACTGCATAATTATCTCATGCTTTGTCAAGTTATTCATATTTGTTACGTTACGAATTTTAGAGAATGTTTTGGCACACTCGATAGTGTATCCCATGTTTTAAAGGTTCATGGATTGTTTCGTTGCATATAAATTTGCATACGAACTTTTATTGGAAGTTTCCCCCATGTTGATTTTGCTGATATCGTAAATAGCCGGAGGCATACTTTTGAATAGTTTTAAATTTGAAACATGCATGAATTTTTTCATTTTCTACTCAAAATACGTGTGGTTGTTATATTACACACGTTGATTTATAATTTAACATATATAAAAGGATTCGGGTCAAATATTGAATCCACGAAACCACTCAATTGCATATGTTTGTTGCAAGTTTTATTGTAATTTTATTTCTCATCGTTTTGCGATTCAATAGTGTGAGTCCGTGTGATTGAACACGATCGTTTACTAGATAATAAAACAACAAACAAGATACGATTTACCAACCTGTTTAGATTACAAACGCGGATTACAAAGGTTGATATTGTTTCTCTGTTTAAGCTCTCACTGTTTCTCTCTGTGAACAGTATTCTTGATGATGGATCGATTTCTAGATCTTGAGATATGAATAGTTATGAGATAATAATATCTCAAAACCTTTTATATCTCAAACATAATATCTAACTAAGATATTATCAAAACATAATATCTAAACTAATATCTAAATATTTAAACTAATATCCTAATATCTAATAAAAGATATTTAGGACAAACATAAAATACAATAAACAACTTTGACATTTTATTACAAACTAAACATTAGACTTATATCGAGAGCGACTTTTCAGCATTAGCTTCAGATTCCAAACTTCAGATTGGATGATCTTGAATCCAATAAATCTGTGATCTAACAATCTCCCCCTTTGGATCAAGATCATTACTAAAATGATTTTGCAACTCAGTCTTCTCTTTCAGCTCAGAAGTTGGAATCTCCTTCTCTTTCTTCAATATGTAATCTTCAGTTTTAGCTCAGAATGCTTTAGCATAGTATCTTCAAAGAAAATTTCTTTCGAATCAACATGTCTTCAGAATACTTTCTCTTAGCATTTGATCTTTCCTTTTTCTTGGTTAGCTCTTCTCTTTTCTTCCTTGTAGTAGACATTTCTTCAAACTTTAGGTTCTCCCCCTTTTTGATGAAAAGTGCAACGACTACATCAAAACTCGGAGTAAGAAATGTCGTTCATTTAGAGCCTATGATCCGTTAATTAAAAAGATATTCATTCAGATCTTTGCAAATTCAGACAAAATAATTGTGTGACACCTGAATCAACTAATGAATCAGTTAAAATGCCTGTCAGTAACACGAAGTCACTGTGTGTAAGTAATACACATTGGAAAGGAACTGTTTGATGTTTACTCCCCCAGGGCTTCCATTCAATCATCGAAACACCACAAAGGCAATTTCTATGAACGTTATGACAAAGAAACAAATTCCTTGTGTGTTCGTGCTTGTAATAGAAAGAATTAAGCATGGATGATTGCTTATAGGCTCAAAATTGTGTAAACCACTGAGACAACAGTAAGTTAAACACAGACTCAATGTGCATGATTGAAGTGCGAAGGTGAGGCAAACTTCCTTCTTTTCAATATCCAGATTTTCCAAATGAAAATAAGATAGCAAATGTGCTGCTTCCCCTTTGAAAATGTGAAACACTTTCTTGTTAAGAAGAAAATGAGTAGTTGGTGGGGTAATTTCAAGAGTTGGCATGGGCTAGTTGCCTGTTTCAATAATGTTCACCAAAGAAATGTGAAACACTAGAAATGTGGCTACCCGGATCAGAAAGTAGTTGGTGCAGAGTTTTGATATTCTTTTAACTCTGTTCTTACACCCTCTTTCTTTTAAACATTTAGTTTACTCTCTTTTTCTGTATAACTCATCACACAATCCACACTCATTTCTTTTCGACTTCTCACACTCAATCACTATGGATTAACTTCGTGGATAGAAATCACTGGTTAGGGTGATTCCATTGAAGTTGTGTTAAGTCCTAGCACAAAGAAATCATGTTTTTCTATGACGCATATAATGCTCAACTTGGTTTAACTATTTCAGTTAAAGCACAAAGTAGATCTTGAAAACATTTAAAGTCACACTTCCAATTCATGAAATCGGTTTAAGACTCGGGAAGTGGTTTGAACTTTTAAGAACAATGTTTTCTATGATTGAAAGTTGTCCTCCTTTCAACCATATATGAGATGAAGATAAGGAATATACCTTTTGAGTGCAATCTTACATCTCATGAAGTTAAGCTTAAAGTCATAAAGATATGATCTTGTAAGCATCTCTCAAAAACTGCAAAAGTCTTATGTCATAGTCAAAGCAAAATTTATTCACTTAAATTGAAAAGACAAAAAGCAGTAAAACAACGAAAGTACGAGTTCTGATCAGAAATAATCAGAAGTCATAACCATACTCCTCTGACTTGAAGAGCTCCCCCTAAAATCATGCATTACAAAATTATCATTGAAAAAGATATGCATTTATAATTTCTGACACATATGTACTCCCCCTTGATGGTTGATTTCCTCATTCGAGTATTGGAGTACAATCTCTTATCAGCACAGGAGTAAGGTCTTTTGATCATTGAAGTGCGAGTCCTAAACTGTTGTGTTTAGAAGTCAAAACTTCGTTGAAGTCTGGGTTCTAAGTTGATTTACTTAGAAGCCTTAGTTCTCCTACTCCCTCTTGACAGTAGGTACTTGCAACACAGAATCATCCTTCTTCTTTGGTATCCATTTCCATTTGGATCCAACTGTGTTAGCTGCAGTTCTTATGGGAGTTACTGAGTAAGAACCATACCAGTAATGGTCACTCGTTTTATGAACAGGATCATGTGTATGACAATAAGAACAATAGAGTTTCTTACCTGACAAACTGATTAATTGATCTCTCGTGTAGACAAAATCAGGTTTACCTTTACGCGCATTGTTCTTCTTGGCATTCTGCGTATATACAGATGACTTCTTACTTTTCTGCTCATCTTTCCTCTTTGCTACAACTGGTTTCCTGTTCCAGACCAGTTCTTCTTCTTTGTAGCATCTTCTCCCTCTTTGATGTGTACCTGAACCATCTATATTTCTATCATAGAAAAGGTTAGAATTACGAATTTGATTAGAAGATTTAACTGACCTTTTTAAAGAAACAGGTTTGAATGTTGAACTTGCAGCTGACTTGAAAGAGCATTCCGAATCAGCTGAATCATCTCTAGGTGAGTGGACAATTGACTCTGGAGTCTTGTGCTCAGTCACCACCACCATTGAAATAATCTTTTCAAGCTCGTTAACCTTTGAAGAATAATTGTTTCTTTCTTTGACAAGAAGGCCAAACTTCGTCTCAAGCTCACACTTCTTCTTCTTCTCTTTCTGTGCACACTTAGAAAGTTCAGATAGCTTTGCATTAAGCTTTCTAATTGCAGCTTCAAAGGTGCTTCTTTCTTTTTCAAATTCCTTCTTAGAACCCTTTCTTCCATCTGATATCTCTTTTAAGTATCCAGCATTCTTCTTTCGTTCAATTGCCTTCTTCTCTTTGACACTTTGCAGTTCTAGCTCAAATATCTTCTTTTCATTAGCACACCTTGTAAAGTACTGGTGTATTCGCATCCATACTGATTGAATTAGCTTCGCTGGAATTCATTTTGTTCGATAAGAAACTGTTCGATTGATCGTTAATCCAAATAAAATCAGATAAAATTCAGAAATAAAATTTCAAATTTAACCAAGTCTGGAACTGGATCAAAAAGCACAAATTGCGCTAAGTGAAGGTGGCGCAAAAATCAACTTTGCGTAATAAGATGCTGGCACAAAAGAGTTTTGCGCGTGAAGCGGGTCGCGCGCACTGGAAGGTTTGCGCGAGACGTGTATGGCGCAAAGCAAAGTTTGCGTGAGAATTTAGTGGCGCGAAATATAGATTTTCGTTAGAAGTAGGTCACGCGAAAGAAGATTTGCGCGAGTCGTTGGTAGCGCGAAGTGCAAGTTTGTGCGATGAACCGTTGGCGCAAAACGCTCGACCGGATGTTCGACGACCGGTGCTTTGCGTCGACCGGGGTTATGCTTTGACCAGAGTTCTTCGACCGGATGAGTTGTCTTCGACCGGTGTTATGATGTATCGACCGAAGAGATGTTGACCGGACTGTACGACCGGATCGTTGCACGACCGGACTTTGATGTAGACCGGTATGAGTTCTCGACCGGATTGAACAGTGTCGACCTGGTTGAATAGTGTCGACCTAGGTGAATAGTGTCGACCTAGGTGAATAGTGTCGACCACGAAACCACTCAATTGCATATGTTTGTTGCAAGTTTTATTGTAATTTTATTTCTCATCGTTTTGCGATTCAATAGTGAACTTTTGAAAAGCACAAGTTTGTCTTACTGCATGAGTTCTTATATAAGATTTTATTGAGATTTTTTTATAAGATTTATTGAGGTTTGGCCTTATAAGATTTTATCGTTGAAGGTGAAAATTTTGACATCATTCACTAGTGCAGATGTCCATTGAGTTTTGCACTTACACGTTTTGTTGCACAATATTTTAGTGCATTAATCAACTTACGCACATGGTGTGAGTGAGTATATGTTTGGACTAGAATTGTACATTTGGATATATTTGTTATGTGAACTTTTGTTGGTTATCATTTGTGTTTTTGGACAACGGGGATGCATTTTTACTGTCTAATTTTATGTACGTGGCTTTTGTGGCCACTTCGCTCGACTACCTAGTAAGTGGTAGTAAAATTTTTGCATATGTAAAATTGTTGTAAAGATTTTAAGTTTGATGAATCTTTTAGATTGTAAATGGCATAATTGTTGAGGTAATGTACTAGAAAAACCTTGAACTTGCTAAGCCATTAAAAGCCCTTTTGGTGAAAGGTATTGTATTTAGGGACTAGTAGGGTCCTTGAGAATCAAAGTGTTGGATGACCCGACTTGTGATTGGTTTTAAATTTTAAGATTTTAGCCTGGAAAGTGGATACACATTTGACTAATTGAGGTATTAGATTTATGTATCATCCCAATTATTTAAATTGTGACCTTTCGGTTCAGTAATCTTTAGGGTTGAAGGTTTTGGCGACTATTGCATCTGGATTAGAAAGAACTATTGGGATACTTTGTTAATATCCACTATTTGAGGATAATATGCCTTATCGGCGAGTTTTCACGAGTGAAAGATTTGTTTTATGCTTTGAAACATTACGTGATATTAGGTGTCAACTTTGATTTTGAGGCTAATAATCATTGGAGTACTTGGGGTGCTATTGTTGAATTCTAAGCAACATTTACGTCATATACGGTGATTCTAAAGAGATTAGATGTTGATAATTAAGTATTAGTGGTTGATATTTTCTTGATTTGTAAGGATTTCTTCGATTGGATGATCTATAATTTGGTGTATTTTGGGAGTCGTCTAATTTATGTGTCAGACACAATCAACTCCATGGGGAATGAATGAGTGTAATCTTGGGTGGAAAATTCAGGTTATTGACAATAATCGTTTGACAAAGGAATCTTGAGAAAACCCTGCGGTTAGCATATATTGTGATATTTTGGATTTCGGGTTCAAAGTTGTGTTGAACCGAATCGAATCAGTTGTTAGAAATTTCATCAAGGAGAGGACGATGAATCCTTTCTAGCAATGATGTTGGAGAAAATTAGTGGGAATGTTTAGAGTAGACCTTAAGCGAAAATCGTTTCATTTAGTAAACCTTGATTAGTCATGGATGACATCTCGATGTAGTAGTGGCTGCGGATGAGCCATTTAAGAATGCTCATGCACTATGCAACATTCTTTTACCACCCGGGTAAAGTCGGCATGGTATATTGGGTACTCTGCTTCGAAGGTAGTATAAGAGTTTACAATTGCATCAACTTTTGTAGAAAGCATCGAAGGGTTGAATGCAAGTGAAAGCCATATATAATTTGACAAAAGGTTGTTAGAAAATTTAAGAGTAAATTCACTTTGGGCGAACATTTGTGGATGAGCAGTTGAGATCATAATCTATCCTTGAAGTAGTATTAGCCACTTAAGGTTGGGAGGTAACCGAGATCCTGTTGTTGAGGATCGCTCCAATAAGGTTCAATGTCCACCCCAGTGGTGGTGGTGTTATGTATCGAAGGTTCAGATTGGGTTTGGTGTTGTTCACCGTGAGGATCAGCGTAAGTAGTGTTGACTAAAAGGTAATTAGGTCATCGTCTGAGGACATGTTATATTGAGACACTCCCTTGGAAGAGGAATTAGTTGACAGGTGAAATTGAGAGTAATTGAAGTTTGCATTCTTGGGTCCTTATCCATTTGGCGAAGGTTGATTAGCGAACCATCTATCAGACTTGCACACCGGGTTATGTGCCTTTCTTGAAGCATCACATTCGCCTCTCATGGTTCGTGTGTTTTTTGGAAAAAGTAAATGTGATATCGATGTCGGGAAACCTCTTCGGTAGAAGTTTAATTTAAGAGGACCGGATTTCTGAGAACCAAGTAATTCCATTTGTATGATACATTAGAGTGTTTAATTGGTTCTAGATTTCGAGGACAAAATCTTCATTAAGGTTGGGAGGATTGTAAAACCCGGATTTTCAGTATGTTGATTTCGAACTCCATTTTTATATTTTAAGCTTATAATAACCCTTGGTATGTATTTTGAGTTGGTTAATTTTTTGGGTGAGAAATAAGTTAATTAAATTTTCTGGAGAACTTTCACGCCCGGGAAGTTTGGGCAAAAAATTGGGTCTAATCCATGGACCCATCAATTCATTTAAAAACCTTTTTTTACCCTAAAATCTCATTTCTTCTCATTTTCCTTCTCTTTCTTCTTCTTCCCTTCTCTCCCACCATTGAGATCATTGGTAGAGCTCTTGGATCATATTTGCAAGGATCTTGGGAGCATTCAATAGGAAATCAAAGCTTCAACATCATCTTCATCTTCACCACCTCTTTTCCACCATTGTTGACTTGTTTTAGGGGTTTTCACCTAAAACCTATTTGGCCAATTTTCTAGAAGATTAAAGAGTCTTGGAGCTTAAGATTAAAGTTTGTGGGTTGGGGTTCAAGATCTTCATCTTCCTCACCAAGCTTTTCCACCATTGTTGACCTAGTTTTCCGGGGTTTTTCCTGAAGACAAATTGTAAGTCCATATTAACCTTGTAAATCTATATTTATGTTGAACCTTTCATTTTAACCTCCTACAACATCCCTTTTGATGTATCATCCATGTTTTGAAGTTCTGACCAATTTTGGGTATTTTGGATGAGTAGAGGATTTGATTAAGGTTTGTTATGAACAGCGGCAGACCCAGGATTTTGGCCGAGCGGGTGCAACTTTAAATTGGATCAAATGTCGGCAAAGCTGCTCGATGTGTTTTTAGCCGAATTCTACTCGTTGGGGTTCTTTAAAGTTTTTGGTTGATTTCGAGAGAGTTTTTTGATTTTTTGGTTGATTCGAGAAAGTTTTTTGATTTTTTAGTTGATTTTGAGAAATAATTCGTCTTTTTTCTGTAAAGACTAATATAAAAACTCAATACGGGCGGAGGCTTCAACTTTTGTTTGTTTTAATTAAAAAACTAGTGTGTCACCCGTACGTTGCACGGTAGCGAAAAACATTTAAAAAAAATACTTGTCCGAGTTAAGATAAAATGTAATTCTTTCATTAATAATTAATAAGATTCAAATTAAAATGAAGAATATATTTCTATAAGTGGTACGTTTCATATATTGATAATCGTTTCTTGTTACGAATAGTCGAATACTTTAAGATGTATCGATAATAATTTTGTTGTTATGCTTTTTAGAACTCAAACGACATGTCAAACAATCATATACTATTGTTGTTATTAAAGGTTCAACTAAAATTAGTCAACCTTATGAGTTGCAACAATTTGACATCCCCTCCGCTTGTCAATATAAAATCACATGTTTTATAAAAAAAATTAATCTTCTCACCTATTTGGGATTACCAAACTCACCAAATTTCCTATTTATATTAAACATTCATTCCTCATTTCTTATATTCACCTAAAAATCTCCAATCTAGCATTCTCTCGTCCACATGGGATGACTAAACAACACCATAATGCGAGATTTGGGAATACACTAATATTACTACGGTGTGTGTATGCAGAAATTATGTTTCTAATTTAACCTATAAATCTTGTTTTCTATTGTATATTTATCAAAGTGGACATCAATTTGTCGTACTATATATTTTGATTTGCACAATAAGAGAGGACGATGAAAACAACCAACCAAAAACTTGAGATGGTTAGCCAAAATTAGCCAACCACATGGGTATATATATAGGGTCACCTAAAAGAAGCTAACACATGGGTATCCACAAAGGCCTCCCTCCTAATAAATATCAATATCACTCTTCCATTCTACCATCTTCCCATCAATGTGGGATAAGCAAATAGCACCAAATTTCAAGATTTGATGAATACTCAAATCTCATTATGCCACCTCATTATCCTTGGTGGTATGCAAAAATTATGTTTCTAATTTAGCTTATAAATCTTGTTTCCTATCGTATATTTATTAAAGTGGACACCAATTTGTCGTACTATATATTTTGATTTGCACAATAAGAGGGACGGTGAAAACAACCAACCCAAAACTCGAGATGGTTAGCCAAAAGTAGTCAACCACATAGGTATATATAGGGTCACCTAAAAGAAACTAACCCATGGATATCCACAAAGGTCTCCCCTCCTAATAAATACCAATATCACTCATCCATTCTATCATCTTCCCACCAATGTGGATAAACAAATAACACCAAATTTCAAGATTTGATGTATACTCAAATCTCATTATGCCACATCGTTATCCTTGGTTGTTCTTTTAATATATATATTGATTGATTGATATTGATTGATATTGATTGATTTGGAACCTGTTTATTTTAATATATATTGCATGTTTTTTATTTAAACTAGAAGCGTACTCGTGCAATGCAGCGAGATACATCACAATTTTAATGTTTCCTTTTATTTTTTGTTTTTTTGTCGATTTACAGTACGATTTTGGATGGTTTTGAGAAAGTGATAATGTTTTTTTTTTAATTTGTTTAATTTAGTCTTAATAATATAATGTTTTTTATATAAAAAAATAAGTATTTTGTTAGAATTCAATGATTATCTTATATATTTTAATTACATCTTGAAAAAATAACCAATGATATTTAATAATATAATTAAACAAATTTATAGTAATATAATATATTAATTAATATTGATACATGGAAATGTCTGCATAAAAGGAAGGCTCTGCACATACCAAATTGGTGGGTGTTAGAAGTCTACAGTAGTAATATGTATCTTGTGTTTTGATACTTGTAAATTAAGAGATTTTTAAAATTTTGCATAAAATGATGGTACCTTATGTCTAATAATTTGTATTAAGAGTTTTTTATCCGTGCTTTATAATATAGTATAGATTATTGTTTCCTCATTTCATGTTTTTTATCTTTTTTTAATTTAAATTATTGTTTCCTCATTTCCATGCTCCACGTTCCATGAGGGTTAACAAAAAACAATGTAGCAAGTTGGATTTGAACCCCATACCCCTACTAAAAGAGAGCCTTATCTCAACCACTAAAACCATTCCACCACTTGCATCTTCACATTCCAAATTTATTTTAAAAATATTTGAGGGCACTCTAAAAATCAAGTGGGTGCACCTATAAAACGCCTACAAATTTTCATTTACGGTAATCAAGTGAGCGGGTACACAGGACCCCACTCCCCGCCATGTAGGTCCGCCCATGGTTATGAATCTGAGTTTGGGGTTACTTTTGGTATATCTCTAGGCTTTGGTTGTGACCCATATAAAATTTCAAGAGGTAGGTGTTGTTGGATCTAAAGTTTTCACCATTTTAGAAGCTAGGGATGAATTTGGAACCTAGGTTTAACTTAACCTAGCAAGGTGAGTTCAAGTTACTTTATGAAAACTATAACCATGCCAAAAATGTGTTTTTGATTTATTAAAATATTTTCCTTACTATTTATCAAATGTATTGAGTATTTGTTGAAGTTTACATACTTGGTGTTTTTCGGTTAATATATCTTGGAAATGCATATATTGGGATCTTTGAATATTTTGTTAAATAAATCATAAGTGTGGGTTCTTTTGATGATTTATTTCATAAGTAGAGATTATTTGGTCATAATGCATTTTTAGTGTTTCTGGTTTGGGAAAAAACGTATATTGTTGCACCATGAGATATTTTGGAAATATAATGGGGGTTTTAATTGGAAAATGAATTGTCCCAACCAATTATGTGTTTTTAAGTTAATCATGCTTTTGAAGCACGTATTTGCATAAATGCCGGCTAAATGTGTTTTATTGTCTTGATGACTTTTATTTATTAGTCAATTGAATTGTTAAATTTTTTGGCACAGTTTTGACTAAAAAGAGTATTGGGGACATTAGTCTGATTTAAATTGCTCTATGTTCAGCCTTTTGAGTTATATGCATATGTGGTATATTTATTTGTGAATTACATGTTTTGAGTGCGTTGGACATTCATTTGGAGTCATGTAATTTAGACTGTAATGCATTAGATACATAGGCATGTGAGTCAGTCTTGTGTTGATGGTCGTGTGGGTATTACGGGGTTAGACTTCGGGACCCTTGTTTCATAACCTTAAACTTTTCAAGTAGGCACTAGGAGGGTTGAGTCCGGAAGTGATGTCTTGGTGACACACCAGGATCTCCGCCGCTTGAGATGTTACCTTTGAGGTAGACACTAAGTGGGCCGAGCCTTGAGGTGGAATTCGCAAGAATAAACGCTAAGGTCAACCGGCTCTTGAGGTGAAACTTGTTAAGGAGTCATAGGAATATTTGGACTTCAAGTCTTGAAGTGTTATGCGATTAACGTTGTACGAGTGACACATTTATGTGTTCCCTTCACTCTCAACGGATACGAGTATCCCCCGTTGTTGTAAAACGTTATTTTTGGATAGTGTATTATCCATATTTTAATATTACTTGGGTTTTGGCAAGTAATCGTAATTTATGACGTTGATATATTGGATCCCCTCCATATATTAAGGTTTTGATAAAAAGGTTATTTCCATGTTTTTAGTATATGGATTTTAATCCTATTTGTACTTCATGTGAGTATTGGGGTTGGTTTCGTAATTGTGGTGTAACACCCCGAAATCTCTGGCCGAAGAAAAAGACAGAAAATGACGACAGTGTTCAGCGCAACTGCCCGCGCAGGTCGAACCGCACCGTGATCCGCGCGAGACCCTGTCTAGTGCTCCGTATGCCACTCCGCGCGAAACGGGTCGCGTCACCACTCGCGTGCGCTCACTGTGCACACATAAAAGGGGAAACCGACCTCCAAACTTCATTTCTCACCAAAACCCTAAATCTATTCCCCTTTTCTCTCCCAAATCGACCCCTATCCTCCCAAACGAACCCTAACTCATTTTTGGGAGTTTTCCTCCTAAAATCAAGTGATTCCCCTTCACCTAGAAAAGTTGGAAGCTAGAATCATAACCCTTTCACCTTCATCTTCCTCACCAAATTTTCTAGGGTTCCATCCAACCATTTTGAAGATTGGAAGTGTGTGGCCCATTTTGGTGACATAGAGGTATTTTGGTTGGTGGATTCAGGTTATGGTTAAGGTAATCTTCTATTTTCTTCATCTATGGAAAGTAGGGTTTTTGGTATAGGTGAGATCTTCATGTAAAATGTTTGGGGAACATTCTAAATGGTTGGATGTGAATATTTATGGTTGAAAACTTGTGGATCTAGGTTTTATGGAGATTTATTCTTGAAGATTCATACCTCTTCAAAGGGAGTTCGAGTTGGGGAAAATCTAGATTTAGCCTAAATCTGGCAAGGTGAGTTCAAGTTGATTTATGAAAATGGTGTACATGCCAAAACTATCAATCTTTAAATATTTACATGTTTTACATGAAGAATTATTAACTGTTGAGTTGTTTGATAAGTTTTGACTATTTGAGGTGTTTAATTTTTATAAACTTGTAAATCACACATCTTTGGGATTTTGATAAATGTATCATAATGAAAATGTTTTGATGACTTATTTGCATAATTGGAGATCATTTTATAAAAAGGGCATTTTTAGTGTTTATTGGTATTATGTGTAATTTGGGGCTTGGAATATAGTCCGACTGGAAGTGTAGCTTTTTAAAGCAGGCAATACAGTCACGATCTGAGTTTAGTTCAACAACATGGTTATGTGATTTAACTTTGTGTTCCACCACGTACAATGAAATCGGGTCTCCCCCGTCACCCGGAAGGTGTTATTTGGGTATTAAATTTTATTATTATTATTTTTTGTCATGTTTTCGGTGACGTTATATTATATATATATATATATATATATGATATTTTTATTCATGATTTATGGGTTGAATATTATGCCCCACCCGTATTTTGGGTGTTTCGGGATATAAAGTTTTATCCACATTTTTATAAATTGAGGATTCGATTTCTATTCACGTTTTGAGTGAGTTTTGGGTTGAATCTAATTTACAAAAGAACGTTTCATATTGGGATCTTCGTCCTTAAAATCGTTTGGACTTGAAAACGTTTATATTGGTATTTCCTTCGCCTAAAATGCATATTATATGAAAACGAGTCGTTTTCATAATTGACGCATATCATTTTGGAAGGTTATGATTTAAATTGCATTCTTCCTTTTTAAAGATATATCTATTCATGTTGAAAACTCTTGAACTCACTAGGCGTTAGCCTAACCTTTTTTATTTGTCGGCATGTGCATCAGGTTTTGTTTCGGGATTAGTTCTAGCGATACTGTGAAGAGATGAGTGCTAGTTGTGTGCTCGAGAAGTGAATAGCTTGGTGAAGTCTTCCGTATCTATTATGGGATTAGCAACTTGTATTTAGGTTAAGTAACACCCGCCTTGGTTTAGTCTTTCTATAAGGCTGGAGTTTTAACTGATGAGGTTAAACATAAAATTTTATTTTGGAGGTGTATCAAGTCTTGATTTATAGGAAGAAGATTTACCTTTATTTGGTGTAATATTGATTTTTTTTAATTAGTTGCTTTTTCCAAATTTGAGGGTGTTACAAATTGGTATTAGAGCTTAAGTTTCAGAGATCTAAGTGTTGATTTCGGATACCTAGACTCAAACTAGCGTCCTTTTAAGTGATGAAATTGAGATTGCACAATTAGGTACCTTGAGAATAGGATACTTTGAGATTGATAGAGTCATTTATATTGGGAATCATGTCAGGAGTAGCAAGAGTAATCATGTACGGTACGTTCATAATGGCATCTGGCCAGTGTCATGGCGAACTTACATGTTACATGAGTATGCTTGATTCGTCTTGATGTGAGGATCGATGGAGGTAATGGATAAGTTTCTAAGGAGTAGTTGCTTGAAGAAGTTGATGTTTATAGCATTGTCACTTGGTGTGACGGTTAATAATCATGAATGCATTAAGTTGACCATTTTGGGTCAGAGCAATTGGTGGAATTTGAATCGTAGGCCTATTGAATCGACTTTATTTCAAGAAGAAATTGTGAGGTTAACCGGCTTAGTTGTCTATCGTTACCTTAAGGTGTTGAACATCCGGATGCCGGTAGTTTGATCGCTGGACTTGGCGAGCTCGGTCTTAAGATTTTGAGTCTTGACCAAAATTCATGCACGACATGTATTAATAATTTGCACAAAGTATTTCATACTTTCCCAAACCATCATGCGGGTCATATTTGGAATGCCTGGAAAGACGTTTTACATGCATGAGATTTTAAACCATAAATTCAAACATGCATAAAATTATTTTATTGCACAGGGTTCAAACTTTGTTGAGACTCTCTTTATCCTCGTTGATGTCCAACACTATTTTCGGATATTGAAATATTCCTATTTTAATGTTGTTTGGGGTCTTGGACAAGTAACTGCAATTTATGACTTTAACATTGGATCTCCTCCACGTATGTTAAGGTTTTGGATGAAAATTTACCTTCCATTATTTTGGTAATTGAGTCTTATTGGGATTTTTTATTCCATGCGAGTTTTATTGAAAAGTGTCACCTTATATCACGATGCGATAAAAGAGAAATTTTTGAAAATCATGACACTTTAGTTATAACTTTGTATTATGATATTTGATTATTATAAACGAAAATTTTGGTTCCATTTGATTTTGGGTGTCGTTGAGTTTCATTGAGTTTTATGGAAATTTTGTTGGGTCTTATGGAGTTCTATTTTTCAATGTTTTGCGTTGCGTAGATGAACTTGGAAATGCGTAAGCTTTAATTATGGTAAATGTAAATTTATGAGTTTTATTGAGCGTCATATCTCATGCGGGTTTTGCACACGCCATTTCGCAAACGCAAGGGGCGTCTTGAGAATCTTCATATTGCATAGTTGCACTTTTGGGTTTTATACAAGGGTATTTCGTGTTGGACTTTTTCTTCGAACATTTTTGGGTTGTTGGGTCTTAATGTTATTGTGTCGCGCAATGCATTTTATTGGTCTATTGGTATACATGACATGGTGGTCACTATTTTGGAACAAAGAATGTATTGTTTGTGCAACTTAAATGTTTGGAGTCGATTTAAAATTATTTTACGTTTCGACCAAATTTGATGCATCTATCGTTTTACTAAGTTTGGGAAATAAACTAATGTAGGTGAGGCTTGTTGGAAATTTTATTTCATGTCATTTTATGGTTAAAAAGGAAAAATTGGATCTTGAAATTGTGAAATTCCCCTTTTGAGAATTTGTAATCATATATTTCGAGTTGTATTGGTGCAGAAAATTATTTTACGTACGCGACATAGATTAATGTATATTAGGACCATAGTGGTCCATTTGAAAAGTTGTTGCGCCTTTCTGTTGTTGTCATTATTAGCATGAATAATGATCAAATGATTTTTGAAATAGTTTTATGTGTGTGACATTTGTGACCCCTTTGCACAACTACCGAGTAAGTGGTAGTGAATTTTTTGCACGTACGATTAATTATTATAAAGATTTTGCATTTGAAAGTCTTATAAAATTTCAATTGGCATATTTGTTGAGTCCGATAGTTGAAAAACCTTGAACTAATCAGAACTATTGATTTAAAGCCTCTTGAGAAAGAAGTTGCGATAAGGGACTAGAGACGCCCTTGGAATCGAAAATACGAATGATCCGAATGGTTGGTAGATTTGAATTGTGGGCATTCAACCTCATGAAGTCTGATTAGGTATGATTTTTTTAGGTAGTAGATTTATATTATTATCTCAGTTATGTAAGTGGTGATCTTTCCCTTTCGGTAAGTTTTCGGGTTGAAGCTTTGGGTGATTATTTGCGTATGGTTGGATTTGATGGTGTGCTTGTTCGCTTGACATCATGTTATGTGTTGGTGGTGTTTTACCTTAATGATCCGTTGTGAATAAAGGAAATATTGTGGTTCGTTGTTAGAAATGTCAGAGTGGAATGTTAGTGCCTTGATAGGTGTCAACTTTAATTTGTCAGTGCAAAATCTGGAAGGAAATATATGGTGGCGTGTCCACGATTACGATGTAGACATTTTAAGGATAGGTGTCGACATTCGAATTTGAGGGAAATAATCGTTGGGGTGCTTCAGTGCACTTTCGATGAAACCAATCTGTTCGTAAATTAAGTGGTAATATTAAGGAGATTAGATCATGGAAATTAGGGATCAACCATTGGTGAGCCAGAAATCAAAGAGGTTTTCACTGATTGACAACTGATGCTTTAGTGCGTTATAGGAGTTGTGTAACCATGGAGTTGGGGTAATCCACTATCTGCAGATGTTGAGCTCGTGTCAACTTGGGGGAAATAAATTTACTGTGGGTTGGACAGACCAAACTAGTGTCAGGAATTTCGTCAAGGAAAGGACGATAAATCTTTTGTGGTGATGTTTATTGGAGAAATTTGGTAAGAATGCCGAGGAATACTTTTAAGTACAAATCGATTATTGAGGAGACCTTGATGTGTCAGGAGAGGAAGTATCGTTTCTGTAACAACAAATGAGTGACCAACTCCATAAGTCCATACAGATTCCTTCATCACCGGTTAAGGTCAGCATGGTTGCGAATACTCGGAATTGAGAAGAGTATGGGCAAGCGATGGTTGGATCCTTTCTGCAAGGGTTGTTGTGTCCTTGGAGGCAAGAAAAGAGTGTAACGTAATTCAATGAAGGACAATTAGAAGTATTTTAGGGTAAAGTTCGCCTTAGGGTGCCTAGATGCAAATGATTAGTTAGGATCTTAAGCTACTCTTGAGGTGTTATGTGCAACCGAAGGTTGGGAAGCAGCTGAGATCTTAATGATAGGAAAATGATTTGATGAGGACTCGGTGTTCATCCCGTCATCGGTGAGATACGTCGCACCATGGAATTGAGTTTGTGACGTCTCCTTAGGGGAAATTCAGTGACAACCATAACCGGGATGTAATCAGTTTCGTATATGAGGCAAGGTATCTTGGAAATATCCCTTTTGGATAGGGAACCAATTGATCTTGCTAATGCGACATGGGGTGTTTGGTCGAGGTCATATTTCGAGGACGAAATATCTTTTAAGGTTGGGAGGATTGTAACACCCCGAAATCTTTGGCCAAAGAAGAAGACGAAAAATGACGACAGAGTTCTGCGCGACCGCCTGCGCGGGTCGAACTGCACCGTGATCCACGCGAGACCCTGTCCAGTGCTCCGCACCCCCTCCGTGCGAGCCGAGTTATGCTACCACTCGTGTGTTGTAACACCCCGATTTTCAAAAGGTATCATTTCAAGCTAATACAGAAACCGATATATTAAGGAAAAATAATATATTTGATTTTGGGCTTGAATCCTTGATTTTATAGTCTTGATGGATAAATGATTCAATTACGAGTCCAACGGTCCTTTCCAGAGCGAAAACGGAGCTATAACGAGGAAGTTACGGCCGAAAAAGTGTTAATGACTTTCGGTACATTTCGCGCGACAGTGCCCGCGACAGTGACAATGTCACTGTCGCATGTCAGGGTCGTGCCAAACCTGGAGTGCATAAAATCGGGTTTTCCTTCATTTGGCCATAACTTTCTCATTTCAACTCCGTTTTTGGCGATTCAACTTGCTATGGTTTCGTATTTGAGAGATTTTAAAGGTTAGATTGTTAGTTTTGGGAAGATCCAAGAGTATTTGGTGGTGAAGTGGAAGCAAGGATCAAGAGTTCATCATCATCACCTCCATCTTCAAGAATTTTTGGGTTTTCTAGGTTTTCATCAAAACCTAAGTGGTAAGTGTATCTCTTCCATTTCTAAACCATGAAATAAGTTATAAATACTCTATTGATGGTTTCCTAGTGTTTGATTTCTATAAATTTTGGTTTGGATAATTTTCGGAGTTTTGGGTCAAAATTAGGGTTCTTGCCACATTTGGGATTTTGGTATAAAATGTTTGGGGAATGATTCTAGTGATTGATTATGATTATTTACGGTTGAAAATGTTTGGACCTAGGTTTTGGAGGTTTTGGCTTGAAAGTTCAGATTTCTTCAAGGGAGCTCAAGTTGGGGGTGAAATCTAGATTTAGTCTAAATTTAGCAAGGTGAGTTCAAGTTGATTTGTGAAAACGGTGTACATGCCAAAATGTTTATTTTAAAATGTTTGTGTTTTACCTCAAATTGTTAATTGCTGATAAGTTTTAGTTATTTTGAAATGTTTAGTTTTATAAACATGTTGAGACACCCATTTTGGGATTTTGTGCATTTTGATAAATAATCATATATTTTGGGTATCTAAATGATTTATTTCATGGAGTATAATTTCGAGTATAAATGCATTTTGTTGGGTGTCATGGGATGATTTGAAAGGATAAATGGTATAAACTCACTTGGAAAATGTTTCGTCCCGACCTAAATCATGTTAAAGTTATTCAGGTGTGTTGAAGCATGGGTTGCATTATTTCGGGTCGTTTACGTTTGATTTCATTTTATGATTTTCAACGTTGGGTCTTTGGGTTTGTTGAGCTTATGGCTCGTTTGGATTTTGTCGGGTTTTGAGGACGCTTGTCCGGTTTTGATAGCTCAATGTAGAGCGTTTGGTTATGATTTGCATTTATTGCATCTTATTTGGGAATTACATGTTTAGAATGCGTTAGTTCATTCGTTTTGAGTCATGTAATGTTTCAGCCCCGTCTGCTATGGATCCATGAGCATTTTTGTATTTTATCCGGTGTTGGGACGACTATTTTTCCACATCGAGGCACGTTCGGCATTGGATGTGATGTAAGTCCTTCGTGCTTGTATCAATGGGTGTATGTTGAAAGATGCTGAGCTCGATACATTTATTGCTTTATCCGATGGTGGAACGATTAGTTTTCCCCATTGAGGCGCGGTTGGCTTCTTTGGTATGGTGTAAGTCCTCCGTGCTAGTATCTATGGGTGTATTCTGAAAGATGTTGAACCCGATACTTATACCACTTGAACGTAATGTGTGGCTTACTCTGTGCACGTCATATTATGCGGAATCGGGTTTCCCCCGTCACCGAAAGGTGTTATTTTTGGGCCGAGTCGTTTATTATTTGTTTTCGATGACATTTTCATACATGAATTTATTCCATGTTTTATGGGTCGAGTATTAATCCCTATCCGTGTTTTGGGATGTTTTGGGATATAAAGTATTATTTACATTATCATAAATTGGGAGTCATTTTATATCCACGTTTTGAGTTTGGGTTATCTCCCTTATGCTATAATTTTGGGTACTTGAGTTTAATCATATTTTGGTCGTTTGTTTTATAAAGCTTACTCAAATTTCATTAATTGAGCATTACCATTATTTCCATTTCAATTAAGTGTTGGATTGCATCATTTCATGAAAGAGTGTTTTGGCGTTTAGGCGACCATCTATAAAATTGATATTATTGGTAAATGAGTTGTCCCATTATTTTAAAGTAAATCATTTTAAAGGATCATGCTTATAAGTTACAATATTTCCATTTTACGTTTTCTTTATAATCATGATATAAACTCTTGAACTCACTAGGCGTTAAGCCTAACATTTTTATTTGTCGGCATGTGCATCAGGTTCCTGTTGGGGTTTGGTTCTAGCAGCTATGAAGAGTTGAGCCCTAGCTTTGTGCAAGTGTAAGTAGTAGGTGAAGTCTTCCGCAGTTTGGAGATAGTAACTATCAATGGGTTTTAGTAGCACCTGTTCTTATTGTAGACTGTATGTGTAGGATGAATGTGTGTATTGAAGTTAAATAATAAATTGTGATTAGAGTTGTATCCTTTATCGATGTATTTAGAAAATTTTAAATCGGTTGCTATTTCCAGATTTGAGGGTGTTACAAGTTGGTATCAGAGCTTAAGTTTGAGAGAATTAGATGTTGATTTAGAATGCCTAGACTCAAACTAGCGTAATTTTTAAGCGTTGAATGTGAGATCACACCATTAGGCACTTTAAGATTTGATGAGTCGAGATGAGTGGAACCACTAAGAACGGGAATCACGCCGAAAATGGCAAGGATGATCATGTACAGTACGTTCATATTAGCACCTGGCCAGTGATATGGTGAACCTACGAGTTACGTGTGTATGCTTGAACTGCCTTGGTATGATAACCGTTGGGGTAGTGAAATAGTTTCTATATGGGTAGCCATTAGAAGGAATTGATGATTTTAGTCTTCGTCACTTGGAGTTACGGTAAGCATGGTGAATGCACTAAGTTGATCATCTTGAGGTCAGAGCTATCGATTGGATTAGAGATATATGGTTGTTAGACTGATTCTACTTCGAGGAGAAATTGTAAGTTACCCAAATTAGTGGGATTGTTGCTCTAAGATGTTTGGTGCATCCGGATGACAATAGTATGACGGGAAATTGAGAAGCGTAGTCCCAAGATGTTGAGTGTCGACCAAATTTCATGCACTAAATTTATTTCTAAAATAAGTTTGCATCAATTGTTTCTTATGTTCTCAAAACATAAAGTGAGTTACATTCTAAAGTCTTGACAAAACATTTAGCACTCATCAGATTTTTAAACCGTGAGCTTAAGCAAACATGAAGTTGTTTAGTTGCACGTGATTGCAAATTGTTATCAAGAATCTCTTTGTTCTCGTCTCATGTCTAACGCTATTTTTGGATATTTTAAGATCCGTGTTTTAATGTTATTTGAGGTATTGGGCAAGTAACTGTGGAATTTTTGACCTTGACATTGGATCTCCTCCACGTATGTTAAGGTTTTAAAGGAAGAGTTGTTCCCATGTTTTTTTGAGTCGGAATTTTCTTGGGAATTGTAGTCTGTACGAGTCGTGTTGAATCTTATGGAATATTGTTTTACGACGTTTTGGGCGCGTGAGTGTACTTTGAGATGCGTGAGTTTTAATTTTATTGCGTGTAAATTTACGAGCTTTTTGGGCGGCGTGTCTCATGAAAGTTTTGATGAAAATGATTACTTTATCTTGTGTTGCGATTTAGAGTTTGACATTTTGGATTTATTGCCATATTACGTTTTATTATCATGTTGGGTAATTTTGACACCGCTTGATTTTAGCGTTAATGAGTTTTATGAAAATTCAGTTTGATGTATGATGTCTTATCTTACGACATTTTGTGTCGCGTAGGTGAATTTTGGAACGTGTATGCATGCATTATTGTGTGCGTTAATTTATAAGTTATATTAATAAATGTCATCCCACGTGTTGTAATTGGATTAAATTTTACTGTTGGTGGGAGTAAACGTATAAAAGATTTATGTTGCTTCAAATAGAGTTGTTGAGCTAAACGTGCTTCAATTGTTGACTCTGCCGTCATAAGTTTTCCGCAATGCATGAAATGAATTTTCGGTTTGCATGTCGTTGTAGTTACCGCTTTGGGTGAGTGCTCTTTGTCCGTGCGGCCCAAAATTTGAACTTGATTTAAAATTTTATTTACGTTCCTATTGTGTTTCTAAATTTAGGAAAATAAACGGACGTAAATGGGCCTTGTTGGGGATTTTATCCTCCGACGTTTTGTGTCTTTAAAGGAGGATATTTTAAAGTTGAAATTGTGAATTTCCCTTTTTAATTGGACAAACAGTTTGTTGCACAGGTTATAGTGCGGAAAATTATTTTTTGATACATAGTATAAATTGATGCATGCTAGGACCATAATAGTCCATTTGAAAATTTTGTTGCACAACTTTTGTTACCGTTTTTATTAACGTAAGTACTGATCAAATGAGTTTTAGAAACGGTTTTATATGTGTAGTGTTGGTGATCAATTTTGAAACATATCCAATGAACGGTAGTGTATTTTACCGCACGATTAATCGTTATATAACTTATGTATTTGAAAGTTTTATAAATTTCAAATTGGCATACTGGTTGAAAAACATTGAACTCATAGGGCCTATAGATTTAAACCCCGTCGTGAAAGGAGTTGTAAATTAGGGACTAAGGGAGTCCTTGGGAGTTGAAGCGTGGGATGATCGGACTTGCTGGCAGTCTTGAATTTTGGGAATTGGGTTTTCGAATCTATGCACGTTTGTATTATTGGAAATAATAGATTTAAGTCTTCCCAGTTGTTTAAGGGATGATTTATACTTCGGTAATCATGCGGGATAAGGCCGTAGGTGATTAACTGCGATTAGATTGGGTTCGTTTTGGTGGTTTGCTCGTCGGTGGGACAACATGGTTTATGTTGATGGTGTACCGTCTTCGTGGGTTTCGCGACCAAAGGAAATTCTTGTGGTCCGTCTGTTAGGAACGTAAGATTTGGGATTTTTAGCACTCTGTTTGGTGTCATCCTTAGTGCGACCATCCATCTGGATGGAAATTTGGGTGGGATGCCCGCGTTTTTTTCGAGGTTACCGTTTAGACCTAGGCGTCGACTTGTTTCTTAGAGACAATGGATCTGGGAATGTTTGGGATGTATCCCGGTTGGATCATGGGAAATATTGACCTTTCGGTGATGGAATTTAAAAGAAAGATAAACGGTGATGATTAAGTACCGATGTGTATAAGCATTCCCGGGACGGTAAAGGTTTTATTATGGGAACGTTGTGAGGTGGGTGTTGGAACGGAGTTGAGTGTTAGTCGATTATGGGTCAACTAGCTACCTGAAGGACCCATTGGTGCATCTTGGGAGGATAACTTTATCAACAGTAGGAATGGATCAGTTGAAATATGAGGATTTTGGAAGTTTGGTTATGATTTTTGATGTTGGGTTCGGAACCGTTTAGATCCGAAGGAAATTGGTCGGTGAGAAGTTATAGTCACTAATTTCCTGGAGGTGGTAATTGTCACCCAAGGTTGGGAGATGACCGTAACCTTGTGGGAAAAGGTTACTTTGGTGAGTTAAGTGTTCGCTCGATTATGAGGGTGATGTGCCTATGAGGGGCGATTGGCGTGGATATCAGTGCAAGAGTCATGATAGTGGTGCTGGCAGATGGGTTAAGGGCAACCCTTTTGCGTGTAAGGTTTCATGGGAACCTAGATTTCGGGGACGAAATCATTCCAAGGTTGGGAGGATTGTAACACCCCGATTTTCGAAAGGTATCATTTTAAGCTAATACAGAAACCGATATATTAAGGAAAAATAAGATATTTGATTTTGGGCTTGAATCCTTGATTTTATAGTCTTGATGGATAAAGGATTCAATTACGAGTCCAACGGTCCTTTCCGGAGCGAAAACGGAGCTATAAGGAGGAAGTTACGGTCGAAACAGTGTTAATGACTTTCGGTACATTTCGCGCGACAGTGCCTGCGACAGTGACAATGTCACTGTCTCATGTCAGGGTCGCGCCAATCCTGGAGTGCATAAAATCGGGTTTTTCTTCATTTGGCCATAACTTTCTCATTTCAACTCCGTTTTTGGCGATTCAACTTGCTATGGTTTCGTATTTGAGAGCTTTTCAAGGTTAGATTGTTAGTTTTGGGAAGATCCAAGAGTATTTGGATCAAGAGTTCATCATCATCACCTCTATCTTCAAGAATTTTTGGGTTTTCTAGGTTTTCATCAAAACCTAAGTGGTAAGTGTATCCCTTCCATTTCTAAACCATGAAATAAGTTATAAATACTCCATTGATGGTTTCCTAGTGTTTGATTTCTCAAAATTTCGGTTTGGATAATTTTGGGAGTTTTTGGTCAAAATTAGGGTTCTTGCCACATTTGGGATTTTGGTATAAAATGTTTGGGGAATGATTCTAAGTGATTGATTATGATTATTTACGGTTGAAAATGTTTGGACCTAGGTTTTGGAGGTTTTGGTTTGAAAGTTCAGATTTCTTCAAGGGAGCTCAAGTTGGTGGTGAAATCTAGATTTAGCCTAAATCTAGCAAGGTGAGTTCAAGTTGATTTGTGAAAACGGTGTACATGCCAAAATGTTTATTTTAAAATGTTTGTATTTTACCTCAAATTGTTAACTGCTGATAAGTTTTAGTTATTTTGAAATGTTTAGTTTTATAAACATGTTGAGACACCCATTTTGGGATTTTGTGCATTTTGATAAATAATCATATATTTTAGGTATCTAAATGATTTATTTCATGGAGTATAATTTCGAGTATAAATGCATTTTATTGGGTGTCATGGGATGATTTGAAAGGATAAATGGTATAAACTCACTTGGAAAATGTTTCGTCCCGACCTAAATCATGTTAAAGTTATCCGGGTGTGTTGAAGCATGGGTTGCATTATTTCGGGTCGTTTACGTTTGATTTCATTTTATGATTTTCAACGTTGGGTCTTTGGGTTTGTTGAGCTTATGGCTCGTTTGGATTTTGTCGGGTTTTGAGGACGCTTGTCCGGTTTTGATAACTCAATGTAGAGCGTTTGGTTATGATTTGCATTTATTGCATCTTATTTGGGAATTACATGTTTAGAATGCGTTAGTTCATTTGTTTTGAGTCATGTAATGTTTCAGCCCCGTCTGCTATGGATCCATGAGCACTTTTGTATTTTATCCGGTGTTGGGAGGACTAGTTTTCCACATCGAGGCACGTTCGGCATTGGATGTGATGTAAGTCCTTCGTGCTCGTATCAATGGGTGTATGCTGAAAGATGCTGAGCTCGATACATTTATTGCTTTATCCGATGGTGGAACGATTAGTTTTCCCCATTGAGGCGCGGTTGGCTTCTTTGGTATGGTGTAAGTCTTCCGTGCTAGTATCTATGGGGGTATTCTGAAAGATGTTGAACCCGATACTTATACCACTTGAACGTAATGTGTGGCTTACTCTGTGCACGTCATATTATGCGGAATCGGGTTTCCCCCGTCACTGAAAGGTGTTATTTTTGGGCTGAGTCGTTTATTATTTGTTTTCGATGACATTTTCATACATGAATTTATTCCATGTTTTATGGGTCGAGTATTAATCCATATCCGTGTTTTGGGATGTTTTGGGATATAAAGTATTATTTACATTATCATAAATTGGGAGTCATTTTATATCCACGTTTTGAGTTTGGGTTATCTCCCTTATGCTATAATTTTGGGGACTTGAGTTTAATCATATTTTGGTCGTTTGTTTTATAATGCTTACTCAAATTTCATTAATTGAGCATTACCATTATTCTCGTTTCTATTAAGTGTTGGATTGCATCATTTCATGAAAGAGTGTTTTGGCGTTTAGGCGACCATCTATAAAATTGATATTATTGGTAAATGAGTTGTCCCATTATTTTAAAGTAAATCATTTTAAAGGATCATGCTTATAAGTTACAATATTTCCATTTTACGTTTTCTTTATAATCATGATATAAACTCTTGAACTCACTAGGCGTTAAGCCTAACCTTTTTATTTGTCGGCATGTGCATCAGTTTCCTGTTGGGGTTTGGTTCTAGCAGCTATGAAGAGTTGAGCCCTAACTTTGTGCAAGTGTAAGTAGTAGGTAAAGTCTTCCGTAGTTTGGAGATAGTAACTATCAATGGGTTTTAGTAGCACGTGTTCTTATTGTAGACTGTATGTGTAGGATGAATGTGTTTATTGAAGTTAAATAATAAATTGTGATTAGAGTTGTATCATTTATCGATGTATTTAGAAAATTTTAAATCGGTTGCTATTTCCAGATTTGAGGGTGTTACATGTGCGCGCACTGTGCACACAAAAAGGGGAAATCGGCCTCTAAACTTCATTTCTCACCAAAACCCTAATTATATTCCCCTTTTCTCTCCCAAATCGAGCCATATCCTCCCAAACGTGCCCTAACTTATTTTTGGGAGTATTCCTCCTAAAATCAAGCGATTCCCCTTCACTTAGCAAAGTTGGAAGCTAGAATCATAACCCTTTCACCTTCATCTTCCTCACCAAATTTTCTACGGTTTCATCCAACCTTTTTTCACCATTTTGAAGATTGGAAGTGTGTGTCCTATTTTGGTGACCCAGAGGCATTTTGGTTGGTGGATTCAAGTTATGGTTAAGGTGATCTTCATTTTTCTTCATCTATGGAAAGGTGGGTTTTTGGTATAGGTGAGATCTTCATGTAAAATGTTTGGGGAACATTCTAAATGGTTGGATGTAAATATTTATGGTTGAAAACTAGTAGATCTAGGTTTTATGGAGATTTATTCTTGAAGATTCATACCTCTTCAAAGGGAGCTCGAGTTGGGGAAAATCTAGATTTAGCCTAAATCTAGCAAGATGAGTTCAACTTGATTTGTGAAAACGGTGTACATGCCAAAAGTGTCAATCTTTAAATGTTTACATGTTTTGCATGAAGTTATTAACTGTTGAGTTATTTGATAAGTTTGACTCTTTGAGGTGTTTAATTTTTATAAACTTGTAAAACACCCATCTTTGGGATTTTTGGGATTTTGATAGATATATCATAATGAAAATGTTTTAATGACTTATTTGCATAATTAGAGATCATTTGATAAAAAAGGCATTTTTAGTGTTTATTGGTATTATGTGTATCTTGTGTCATGGGATGTTTTGAAATAGTCAACGAGATTATAAACTTATTTGAAAAATGACTCGTCCCGATCTAAATTGTGTTGGAGTTTATTCATGTATTTTGGAACATGTGTTTGCACAAACATTGGTCGATTGCGTTTTATTGCATTTTAAAGATTTTAACATATGGTCATATGACTAGTTGAGTTCGAGGCTCAGTTTTCGTCTTTGTCAGGTCTTGGGGACATTTGTCCGGTTTTAATAACTTAAAGTGGAGCTTTGGGTGTGAGTTGCATTTATTGCACTTTATTTTGAAGAATACATGTTTTGAGTGTGTGTGTCATTCGTTTGGAGTCATGTATTTTAGACTGTAATGCATTGGATCCATAGGCATGTAAGTCGGTCATAACTGATAGTGAGGAGTCTTGATTTCTCACTTGGGAAATATGTCGTGTTGGCATTGTTGTTGTCTCGGTTGTTTTGCGGAGATGAACCTTAAGGGTTGTACTCTGGACCATGGGTTTTGTGGTCTTGATGTTCTAATTCTTGTGCACGAGGGTTAGACATCATAAGTTATCAAGTAAGGAGTTGTGGCTCCTATCGTGAATGCTAGGGAGTAGGCACTAGGGGTCGAATGAGTATCGCGAGGATAAAACTCCACTAGAGACCGAACAGGCAATATGATCGCGTATCCTTGAGGTGTAGCTCGACAGAGCAGGCAATGGGGGATACGGTGTAATTTGGGGCTTGGAATATAGTCCGACTGGAGGTGTAGCTTTTTAAAGTAGGCAATATAGTCACGATTTGAGGTATAGTTCGACAACATGGTTATGTGGCATAACTTTGTGCTCCGCCACGTACAATGGAATCGAGTCTCCCCCGTCACCGAAAGGTGTTATTTGGGTATTAAATTTTATTATCATTATTATTTTTTATCATGTTTTCGGTGACGTTATATATATATATATATATATATATATATATATATATATATATATATGCATGTATATGAATTTTTTTATTCATGATTTATGGGTTGAATATTATGCCCCACCCTTGTTTTGGGTGTTTCAGGATATAAAGTTTTATCCGCATTTTTATAAATTGGGGATTCGATTTCTATTCACGTTTTGAGTGAGTTTTGGGTTGAATCTAATTTACAAAAAAACGTTTCATATTGGGATCTTCGTCCTTAAAATAGTTTGGATTGGAAAACGTTTATATTGGTATTTCCTTTGCCTAAAATGCATATTATTGGAAAACGAGTCGTTTTCATATTTGAAGCATATCATTTTGAAAGGTTATGATTTAAATTGCATTCTTCCTTTTTAACGATATATCTATTCATGTTGAAAACTCTTGAACTCACTAGGCGTTAGCCTAACCTTTTTATTTGTCGGCATGTGCATCAGGTTCCGTTTCGGGATTAGTTCTAGCGACACTATGAAGAGTTAAGTGCTAGTTGTGTGCTCGAGAAGTGAATAGCTTGGTGAAGTCTTCCGTATCTATTATGGGATTAGCAATTTGTATTTGAGTTAAGTAACACCCGACTTTGGTTTAGTCTTTCTATAAGGCTGGAGTTTTAATTGATGAGGTGAAATATATAATTTTATTTTGGAGGTGTATCAAGTCTTGATTTATAGGAAGAAGATTTACCTTTATTTGGCGTAATATTGAATTTTTTTTTAATTAGTTGCTCTTTTCAAATTTGAAGGTGTTACATGTGGGGTATTTTTGTTCAAGTGTTTTATTACGAAGATAGGGTTTTGGTAAAGATATCACTTTTCATTCTAAATGTGTTTCATATTAAAAATTGTGTTTAAATAATATACTTAACATTTTCCCGCTTTATATTGATGATGAAAACTGTTTGAACTCACTAGGCGTTAAGCCTAACATTTTTCTTTGTCGGCATGTGCATCAGGTTCATGGGGGAATGGTTCTAGCAACACTGTAATGAGTTGAGTGCTTATTAGAGACACGAGAACGAATTAGCTAATTGAGGACGTCTTCTGTACCTTGATAATGGTGATAATTATTGGGTTTTAGTAACATTGTCCTTAATGTAGACTTTGTGTAAGATTTGGATTTCTATTGATTGATGTTAAATCCTATATTGCAGTTATAGGAAAACGACGGTTGAAATTTTATAAAGAAATTTATTCCTTATTTGACGTTTATTCGGAAATTTTAAATTAGTCGTTCTTTCCAAATTTGAGGGTGTTACAATGCACACTATCATACCGATGGTGGAACCACGTTAAATCTCGGTGTAGATTTATTGTGACTTGTTGTGTGTGCTTCGATTTATGCATATTTTGTTATCATTTACTTTGTGGGTTAGTATTTCTCGCTTACCATCACGTTGCGACATCTTATATCTAGTTATCGTTTGTTGTTTGGGTTGATTTTACACTTGGATTTCTATTTGCATTTGGGACCTTAAAAATCTTGTATATTTTTATATTTGACAAATTTGCCCCCATCATTTACAACACAATATTCAATCTACGAGCCACTATAAAGCGTAAGGGAGTCCTCAATTTCTTCAAAAAGTTTAATTAATATGACTTTAAAGAAATATAAGTAATTTCTTCTCATATATATTTTGTGTATTTCATATTTATTTGTTTTTTTTCTTTCAATTGTTTTAGCGGTGCGTTTTAAATAGAAAGTTGTAATAATTAGCTTATACTGTTTAGTAATAACCGATTATAATTCTGATTTTTTGATTATTTACTCAAATTTGGAGAAACAAGTAAGCTGTTATTGCAAGAAAATTGATTATCCGATTTTGATTCTTCAAGTCACAATAGTTACTTTCAAAACACATATCCAAACAGTCGTGGATATGTCGAAACATACCATTATGCAGAAAACAATCGACCCCAAACATACCGGATAATCGGTTTGCAAAAACGTTTAGTGTTGCAAACATTATAGTCATTCTTTGATTCATTGATGTTGCAAACATGATTGATGATGAAAAAGCTCAAGAGGATCCTGATCATCGTAAGGACCATATAAGTACTATACTAATGGTTTTGGTCATTAAACATGGCCGAATCGAACTAAAATTTATATTATTTCAATTTTTTTGTGTTTCAATGCTTTTTTTCCTCTATGAAGGACTTGTGTCTTGGTTGCATGATATGTGACATTTGCTGGACGGTGTATGAGCTGTCAAATGAAGGTAATAACTAGAACTTTTGTGCTTCTAAAATTAACCACTTCTTTAAAGTAAAGGTTTGTACTTAGATTGTAGCTCTATTTAGGATAGGAGATAGCAACGAGATGATATAAAATCGTTTGAAAAGCAAAACGACACCCATCAACCACCATCCCCATCTACCAACAACCACCTCCTACCACCACACCACCAAACCCATCCAAATCCACCACCATCGACCACCCCCACCCTAACCCACCATTATCGATTGACATTGAATGAGTTTCAGGGGGATGATAATGATGATGCTTCCCCATCAAATTATATACGGTAAAGCTCTATTTCTTTGTATTAATGGATGTTACAATTTTGAAGCATTTATTTGTATGATTCTATGAATCAACGGTGATGTTTCTAGAAATAGGCAATTTGATTTGAAAGTGATTCCACTGAAAAATAATCTCCAGGTCAAATTTATTGATGCTTTTAGTTGTGACTCCTTTGTGAATTGTTGTGTATAAAACCATTAAATCTAATCCAAGACTTGAACAAACATCGTTAAAAATAACTTTTAAGAACCAAAATCAAGAATATTGAAAAATCATATGAACCAAAAATAAGGTCTACCATGTATTTTTTATTTTTTAGTTAATGTTGTAGTTTATTTTACTTCATATTTATCTTTTAAATCTTATAAAATTTTATTAATAGATTATAATAAAAAAAATTTAAAAATTATTAGAAAATTTAGAGAGAAACTTATAAATGAAAGAGTTTGGGATGGAAGTCAACGAGGTTCACAGGTTTACACTTTCTGACATGTCAAAGCTTCATACGCCGTCGTTTAAACTGTAGATACAAACACGTGGGACCATCATTATGATTAATTTATTAATAATATCTAGTTGCTAAAGCCACTTTATGGTGTAATTTTCACTTTAATACCCTCAACTATTTCTAATACTTATATTGGACCATTACCTCTTATGAATTGCAAATCCTACTCCTTCCACTTCTAAAGACGCTAGAGGTATAAACGTTCAGTTTATATATAGATAACAACGATTTTGATTGCTTGTACCTTTCTATTTTTAAGTAAAAATAACAAGACAGGTACTAAAGTTTTAATTGCATCGTGCAACATGTGAAAGATGAATTTAGAATATAAAAGTCGATATTGTATTTCAAGAAAAAGAACGATGAAGGCGTTCTCTTGATCAATATAGATGGGTGACCTAATGTATATAGGCATCTAAGTGTTACATACTTGTAATGATCAAGGCCCACGGTGTAACACAGATGCTTTCAGATGTTTTACTTATAAAAACGTGTAATGATCTAAGGCTCAGGGGTGTAACACATATGATTTCGGATAGTATACTTACAAAAACTTGTAATGATCAAGGGCGTTATGTTTACATGGCATTACGCAAAGAAGTTTATGTCACTTGGATCTATATACGATCTATATCATGTATGATTACATACGTAATGAGGTATTGTTATAGAATGGTGCATATCTAAGGTAAATATGGGATTTTAAGCTACATCTTTTATCCATCCCAAGTGAAAAATGGATTCAAAAAGTTGCCCAAATTTTGTCCCATCATTATTTGAAACCCTTTTCTCATTCATACAAGACATGGAGACATGTTATAAGAAAATTTGATTGATTGTGAAAACCTGCCAAACCAAATTTAGTTGGACGGT
The DNA here is from genome assembly GCA_954870635.1 of Arctium minus. Taxonomy (NCBI): domain Eukaryota; kingdom Viridiplantae; phylum Streptophyta; class Magnoliopsida; order Asterales; family Asteraceae; genus Arctium; species Arctium minus. The sequence goes on along the minus strand of OX941090.1, from coordinate 20,681,276 downwards.
TTGATGGTAAGTTTGGCCTAAATTATAGCCAAACCGCATGCATTTGTTCGATTTGCGGTTTGAACATTTTCATTTTGGTTGTTTAACCGATCAACGATCTATTTACATACACACCTATACATATGTGTGTGTGTGTGTGTGCATTATTGTTTATACATAATACATAGTTGTATAACTGTATTTGTGTTTTGAGATTATACTATTTCACGATTTTAGTTAAAAACTATAATCATATTGGATTTAATATATTTGGATTTAATTGTATTAGTTCATAGTTTTAAGCCAGGGTAAACTCTAAATTGCATAGGTTAGTCAAGCCATATTCTATTTCTGTGGTTTGATTTGGTCAACTCATGTCAAACTGTACAATTTGAAAGTTTCTTAAATAAACTTTCAATTTAATTTATCAAAAGGTGATTAGACTACATCAACATCATACAACGATCGTCCATAAATGGTGAGCTAGGGTTTTATAAAAACTCTTTTCCCATGTTGTCCTTAATAGCCTCTTTTCCTTGCATGTATGGTTTTAACCTTATAATCAATACCGTATATGTAGGAAAATATAAAATATAATAATAATCAAAACAATTGAATTCTGGATGTTTCATAGTAAACAAAATTGGTGCAATACCAAGAGTATCCAAAATGGTGGAGCCTTTTTACTTAACTTTTAATTTAAAAAAAAAGATGAAACTCGGATGAAAAACTTAACTTGTAACTATATAAATAGAAAAACAATTGCATTTTATGAGTGATTTTTTCACAATCCTATATAGGCGGATAAAATTATCAAAAAGCTTGGCAACAAGCATCATTGTATTTGTGGATGCTTTAATGATTGAGGAAAATAGTTGGTCAAATACAAATCATTTGGGTCCTTCATGTTATAGCCCAGTGGTAAGGTAACATCCTGGGGGGGGTTGGGGGGTCAGTGGATGGTATCCCTGACTACCCAGGTTCGAACCCCGTGGTGAGTATCCTGTGATATCCATGATCATGAGTCTGCCACATAGTGGTACCCTTAATTGGGCTGGGTCGTGGTCGACGGGGATTAGTCGGGTGACACCCTTAAGTGGGAGCCCGGATACCCCGGGAACGTGTGCATGTGTAAACTTGACGTTCAAAAAAAAAATACAAATCATTTGGTAAGCTTAATATTAAAAGATTCAAAATTAAGATGCCAAATTTGTCAACAAATGAAAGTGAAGGGATGAAAAATGAACATATTGGAGAGAAAGAGAAGAATTTTCTGTTATTAATAAGAACACTGAAAACACGCTTATGTTTTTATCAGATTGACCGGAGATGGCAATCGTTGACGATAGACATTCGCCGGACGGCGGCAGCGGTGGGGGTAAAGTTTGGGGATTATTTAAGCTACCGTTTCGGAGCCCAAATATTAGTACTACGCATACAACTTCATCGTCTTCTTCCTACCAAATTGAAGGATCAAACCCTCACCACCACCACAACAACAACAACAATAACCATAGCTCCAGCTCCACCACCTCCGTCTCATCGGTGGCTAGATCTTTGCTTCCAACACGACGTCGTCTTCGGCTTGATCCGAGAAATAAGCTCTATTTTCCCTGTATGAACACTCGCCTTTATTACTGCTCCCTTTTCTCCAATAACTACTGATTTTTTTAGCATTAGTTGTTGTACATCCGACCTATTTGTTATTATGTCTATGAGATCTACTTGATTTTTTCAACTAATTTGGAATTTTTTGTTTTTAAATGTTAGTTCCTTTAAAAAATCTTGATTTTTTTTTGTTTGTGACTTGAAAATAGAGAAATCGAGTCACATTATTTCTTGAAGTTTTTGACAGTTGAGAATGCTTTTGGTAAGCTCGATGATGTTAATTGGTTTCTTCCTGCATCAATTGTCAATTCGATCGGGAACCAATGGATTTACTTAAAATATTGATTGTGCTAACACTTGTGTACAAGTAGTGGTTGTGCATGCCTTTTTCTTATCGAATCAATATACCTGGGTTGTAATTCCTTTTCTTTTTGATGGATTTACAACTTTTGTGTTATGAAATTTATATTACAAATGAGTTATTAGCGAGGAGTTGGAATTAATGGCCTGTAGAACTTACAGACCTTTCTTATATTTGCTCGCTTAAATTGACTTTTATGTTTATGGGTCAACAAATCATGAATTTTTTATTCATCAATTATAGACCCATGGCGTTAGTCATAGGCAGCGCAGAGAAAATGTGAGAGTGGGGTCACCTGGTTTGGTAATGAAAACAATTACAAACAACTACAAGGGGAGTTGTTTTTGGATAACCATGTAGGATTAAATAAGCTGTCAAAATCAGGGAAGTAACCTGAATCCTTAGGACCACCCGTAGGTTATAACAATGTATTCTTTTATCATATTTAGTAATAGGCAAAACTCAAATTCAGCTAAGCATCTAAAAATGTTGTCCACCAATCAATATGAAAATATATGACCTATAGGTTTTAGTTATAGATAGGAAATTAAAAAATTTATTATTAATGAAAGAAAACTTTATTAAAGAACTTCAGAATCTTAATATTAAATTTCAAAGCAGAGAAAGAAGTAAAACAAAGCGGTTGATAAATAAGACAACAAAGACTCAAAGAGGCATAGTAATTCATACAAAGAAGATAAATACAGAGTGCAATCAGGGATATTATGTATTGGACCATTTTCAAGAAAATAAAAATAGATAAGTATACAATCCTTCCTTCCCGTGAAAATTGCAACAATTTTCAGTTTTGAATCTTCTATATAATTGCTATTTTCCTTCTTTGGCAAACATTCAAGTTATACTACCTATTTCCCTCTATTGCAATAATTACAAAGTATTTGTGGTATTGGTTTTGATCATCAAGCTTTATTTTAATTTGAAAACCAAGAGATGGTTTAACATACTTTCGCTTCATATTGTCATGTTATAATGTTCCTTTCGGCTCTTAATATGCGGCAGGGGTCAGTTGTTGCGATTTTCATGGGATTGAACAGATACTTTTTCCTCTTTTCTTATCTAAAGCAAGATAAAGGTGTGTATAACTTGAAAGCAGGAATTCCCTTGATTGATTAAAATTTTGTCTTAATGGAAATGTGGTCTGAATGCTGAATCTCACCTTGCCTTTGGCTGGCATGCTTTGCAACTACCATGTAGAAGAATTATGAAAGGCCCTTGTGATCTATTGGCAGTTGTGTCTGTGCTGGCTAGCAGTCGTAGATTGAATTGAGAAACCATACTTCTTCTGGTGCTTGGGTATCATACTTGTGCCGTATTGGCAGTTATGTTAGGGGTTGTTTGGTTCATGGAATTGGAAGGAATTTGAAGGAATTGGAATGGCCAATTCCATTGACCAAATTCCAAGCCCATGTTTGGTTCACTGAATGAAAGTGATGGAATCCTTTCAATTCCATTGAATTCCACAATTTAAGGAATTCATCATTCCTTGGCTTAAGTGAAGGAGTTGAATTCCTACCAACCAAATGCGTCAAATTCCATCAAATTCCATTCCATCCTTCAAAGTCAAATTCCTTCGATGGATTCCAGTTCCATCAAATTCCATTATGTGAATTCCATCGAATTCCATTCCAATTCCTTCTAGTAGGGCCTTGGTGCACGTTAGCAATACTTGTTAGAATGGTCTCAATGCAAGTTTGTTTTCGGACTTCTAAGAAGTCAATATATCCAAAAAGGAAAAAAAAACCTTCTAAAAGCTCCTATTCACTTCTGCTTTAGAGTGCAGATAAACTATTCATTGTTTCTGAAAAAATTCAAATTCGTTTTTTAGCAATGATATTCTGTAGATGTGATGACCATTTGATACTGGCAAGTGTTGTAGCTTGCAATCCCAGCAAGGGCTGTAACTTATAACCATTAATCGTGGTCTATTTTCTAACAGATATAAAACAGACGTGCTTACTTTTTCTCTTATTTAAGGAATCACATAGGCTGAGGGGCTACCTGTGGTAATATATCTAGCTGGAAAAGCCAGATTTCCTTTCAAGCATCTAACATCTAGCATCAATGTGGTATTTTTAAATCTTTATGTGATGCTATTCATATGTAGATGATTAATACTTTAATTTAGGAGAAGCAACTGGTATAAACACAGAAAAAGTGTCCTAAACTGCTCTATATCCATCCTTCCCTCGTATTGTTTGCATGAATCAATGAAACTTCAGTGATAACGACGTTGTGGCGATCATCCATTATAATGCGTTAAGGAACTGGAAAACTGGAAATATAATGAGAGTTTATTCTTGACACAAGAAAAGGGTTGAAGATTTTTATCTAAAGATGCATGTGGTTCCCGTTGTATTTGTGACAGAGACTTTCGTTTTGGTTCGGGTTTAGTTTCCTTTCAATAAAAAAAACTTCAAATATGTAATAAATGTTTGATTGGTTAATTTATGCAAGTACTTTGTGATAGTCTCATCTTACAGTTAACAATTAAACATTATGTTGACAATGCAAGAAAAATATTCATGCAATTATAAGTTTTTTAACTTCAGAAGTAGCTTTATCATTTTTGGTACACAAGCTTTGATTAGCAAGAGAGACCCTGCACACAGCCTGTACTCACACATACCTCAAGGAAAGCTATTTACCTATCTCAGCAAGTTATGATTAATACTCCACTACAATGGACGTGGCGGCCTTAGACCTTTCCGAGGAAAGGATATTTGATAGGAGCTCTTGGAGAAGTAGGTACAAAGGTAGCAGACTATGGGTAGGGACCTGTAGCATGGATGGAAGGAGGGGTGTTTGGAAAAGTTGACGGTGAGACAGGGGAGGGGTAGTGCGGTGGCAGTATAGTTGTCTTGGTATTTCCTACTTGTCAAATATCTATTATTGTATCTACTTGTGTGACCATTCTACTGGTCTTAGCTTTTCTTTTTGTACTAGTAGTTGTCAGGAGTGCGCTTTGTGTTGTGATTTTTAACCTATTTTTCTCATATTTGTCTGTGTTCACGTGTTGCCTTGTTTGTTTAATGTATCCATTGCTTGCTTGTAAACACTCTCACCTGTAGCTTGCTCTTTTGCTTCTTTTAATTTTTGTTTTACAAGCTGGAGGCCCTCACGGAAACAACCTCTCTACTCCTTGGGGTAGAGGTAGGGTAGAGGTAAGGTTTGCCGTACATCCTACCCCCACCCTACCTGTGCGTGGGATTTACTGGGTTTGTTTGTTTGGTTACTCCACTACAAAATACAGTTTATACAAGTCATGGACAACTTGCATAATTATAGCAGTATCCACAACCTCATTTTGTTGTCACACCTAATGCTTAAAGAGAAGCCATTGTTTCTTTCTGCATGAATAAACTACAAGCTTCATCTTTCTGAATTTAAACTGAAGTTGGTACCTCATAGTTCCCAGCGATATACTCCCACTCTAAATCCCAACTGGTGATCTTTCTGACCTCTTTGATTAAGATGAAGCAGGGTACCTCTGATAGCTTTACTAAAAACACACACAGCAACAAGATGATCCCTTGTGTCAGCGTCTTGCAGCATTCCCCACTTCATAGTCCTTGGTGTTAACAGTTGATTCATTCCTAAGAGCCAATCATGTAGCCATAAAACAACTTGGGAAAACTAGATCTATTTTAGACAACTGTCCACCAGGACTTTTTGATGCTTCCTACTCTGAAAGTCCAAACTGATGCCATGAATAATTGGCACTATACTTGCACTCAGAAGCTATACTCTGTTGGATTCTTAAAAGGATGAAGTTAACAAGCTGAGTAGAGATTATAAAAATAAAAACTGCAGTTTTGTTATTCCATCACCAAATGTTTTTCGAGTTAAGAAAGATTAGCTTCATGAAAAAGTTAAATGAAATACATAATAGATACCTAGATTTAGCGGTATGTGGTTTTGACAGAGAAAGCTGCTTTTGCTAGAGTACAGTGACCAAATTAATAGTAAATTAAATGAAATACACTATACAAGACTGAGATAACTATGGCATACTTTTTATGACTGAGTTTCATGCAGGGGTATTGACATGTCAAAGGTGGCTCAAATGTTCCTCAAAGTTGTAGATAAACCAAATAAAATAAATTCCTATATGAATGTTGAGTTTCTTTATCCGGTCTTATTATATCTCTGATTACCATGATAAGTTGTTCATTTAAATTTTGCATGGCTTATCCATGCATCACTATAAGTGTGCAGAGGTCCCCAGACAGATTGGTTGTTATTTATTGCCCCTCTATGCTTCAGACTTTGTAAAAGTTATTTGATCCTTATTTTCCAACTAGTGTGAGTGATGCATAATGTCATGGTAATGGATGAATACTATCTTTCAGGTTTATGGTATGATCCCCAAGAAACTAAGGGCCTGTTTGTTAGCTGCTTAATGAACTTAATGGGACTCACAACATATTCGGTCAACTATACATAGACTATTTGGGAGTGGCTTAATGATTTAGAAAGTGGCTTATTCAGTAAGCTTCTAGGGGGAGCTTTATGCAGAAAGCGAAGTTTTTTCCAAACTTGCCCCTCCCAATTAAAAAACACACTCCTTCCATCTTATGAAAAACCTCCCAAATAAAACCTTCCCAATCTATACAGACTATATAAGTTAATCCATCCAGATAGCTTTATCCATAGAGTATTTAATGGAAAACCAACCAAACAGCCCTAGCACATGCATGCAACTTGTTAAAATCGACTTATGTTTGCATGTTCCCGAGAAGCGAACAACTTATACTTGCAAATTATGTACTTTCAATTACTAGATTTTTTTTTGGAGCATTTTGGCGTCTCCAGTTTCTATGTGGATGCGCTAGTGCTCCTTTAGGCTGATTTTATCCATTTTATTTCCTAGTTATATCATATTTATTTACGATGCTTATAGTTGGTTTTTTTGTCGTTTTATGTAACCTATGGAAACTTGAAAATATTGCTTTTTTTTGCTTTACCTGTATGGTTAATAACATATCATTTCTATTCTGGTCTTTAACTTTCTAGATGAACCTGGTAAGCAAGTTCAAAGTGCTATTAAGATAAAGAACACCAGCAAGTCTCATGTAGCTTTTAAGGTATGAGTATATACTTGTTTAGGACTGCTAATAGTTCTATATATTTTTGTCTTAATCATACAAGTATAATGTCACAAATTTTAATTGGTACACACACTTTTTCTTTTTAATCAAATCCAACTTTATTTTTAATACCTTCATCTGATATATGTTGTTTTCTTGTATTGCTAAAGTTTCAAACAACTGCACCAAAAAGCTGTTTCATGCGTCCTCCGGGTGCTATTCTTGCTCCTGGCGAGAGTATTATTGCAACTGGTAATGAACTTTGATATATATGTTTAATCAAACATTCTGATGGTTTATATTGTTTGGCAAATTCAATGTTATTTGGTGGATTTTTATTTTGTTTATTAATGAATTTAGCCTCTTTCCTATGCTTATTGCTTACAAGATTCATTTTTTGTTTTGTTTTGATGGTTGTGATAGTTTTTAAGTTCGTGGAGCTTCCAGAGAACAATGAAAAACCAATGGATCAAAAGAGAAAGGTTAAATTCAAAATCATGAGTTTGAAAGTAAAAGGGATGATGGATTATGTACCTGAGCTAGTGAGTTCTATACCCTCATTCGAGATATACTTTCTGTCTTTCTTGATATTGTCTTTGTCTGTATCCTGCTGTGTTTCCATATATATATATATATGTGTGTGTGTGTGTGTGTGTGTGTCTGTGTCTGTGTCTGTATATATATATATATATATTATATATGCTCTTTTTATATGATTTATGGCTGATGGGATTGGAAATCAAGTTCCAACATTAATCAGGGTAGAATTATTTTTCCAAAGAGCTAGTTTTATTTTACACTTGTAACATTAATCAGTCTCCATCTTTTTTGACCCTAACAATAACTTGAGCCAAAGTAAAAGATTTTTCCCACCATTTCAAATGTTTTACAACTTCAACACTTCAACACTTCTGAATTATGGATATTCATTTACAAACAATTATGATATTAATTTATTATATTATAATGTTTTCAGTTGAATATACACCAATACTACATGTAATTAACAGAAAGTAACAAAGATGACTTGGTTTTAGAAAGCAGTGTGTAATGTGTTTGATGTAATACACGCATATATGGCAGCTACTCATGGAAAGATTTCTTCACTATGGTTTACGATACGCTACTTTCTACGGATATATTCCAAGTGGTTGCTAAATGAACTTTTCTCTCTTGACTCAGTTCGATGAGCAGAAAGATCAAGTGGCGGTGGAACAGATTTTACAAGTTGTTTTTCTAGATGTGGAACATCCTAGCCCCGTAAGTCCAAATTATGATGCATTCTTTTTAACCCCCCCCCCCCCCCCCCCCCCCCCCCCCCCCTCTTCCATCGCTTGAAAGTTCCAACAATTTCTCTTATGGGATGATATCAGCTAGAAATGTTTCCTTCTTGGAGAAACTTTAAGCTAAAGTTAGCTGTCACCAAGTCTTTATAAAAAAAATGACACAAGTACAATGATTATTTTAGTCTACAATATTTATTTTAGGCTGTAAAGCTGTAACTATGCTTAAAGAAATAAAAAGACTTAAAACCTTGAGGGCCAGCTCAACCAGTAAAGAAAGGCTAGGCCTTGGGCTCCTTCCCCTAGATCGTCAATTGGAGTCTCCTCAGGGCCAATGGGGATTTTACCGGCCGTTATCTTCAGGGGGCCCATGGGATTGGTTGAGGTGTGCGTAAGCTGGCCCAGACACCCACCGACCCACGGTTACACACAAAAAAAAATTAGGAAATGAGAAGTAGGTACCCCAACATTTGAAAATATTTCTTGGCACTGTTTCCTTTATCTACTGCCTGCTCGAAAACTTATAATTCACACTTTATTTTGTCATGTCAAAAGGGTATTTTGGACATTTGGTTAATGCTCAATTATTTTTATTAATGTTCATAATCATGCAAAGGTAATTGTTATAGTTCTCTACCACTGGCCATTGGCTCAACTGTTATTGACCGAGACTCCAACCAAATCTAGTGGTTGTAGACTTGAGTTTCATTGCTACCAGGATCAGTTTTTATTTTCGTTGTTTAACTTTGCCTTATTTACACACTTTTCACAAACCGAGGGTCTTCACATAAACAACTCTGCTCCCCAGATGCCACCTTTAGGTGGGATATACTGGGCTCATTTGGTTTAGCTTTGCCTTCGTTAAAGAGAATGTAGTTTTTATGGGACAGAGGCGGTCTTTTTTGTGTTACTTTGTTGTTGTTGACCCATATTCATTTATGTTTCAAGGCCCTGGAAAAATTGAAGCGGCAATTAGCCGAGGCTGAGGCTGCTCTCGAATCCCGGAAGAAACCTCCCGAAGAAATTGGCACAAAAATCGTCGGTGAAGGCCTTGTCATAGACGAATGGGTGAGCTCTCATTTCGATTTATAACTTCTCATCATATATTTTAGGTATCCACATCTGGAGACCATTTTCTTAAGCACTATTTATCGTGATGGCACGTGTTTGAGTTCACATGTTTGTATGCTTGCTAACGTTCCGTTTTGCATTCTTTGTGGTCCATGTAGAAAGAGAGAAGAGAGAGATACCTGGCCCGACAACAAGTTGAAGGCGTAGACTCGGTTTAATAACAATAAGATTCGTTCTTTCTTGATTCGTAAAACCGATCTTTTTACGTTCATTTTGTATCATTTGGTACCTGTGATGGTGTTATATAAGAAATTAAGCGTTGGACAGATGACAGTTGATGTTTACGGTGTAAAAAGCTTTGGTGATATACTAGGCTCGTTTGGTTTGGTAATTTGTAATTTGGGAGGTATATCGTATATTACTATAACATATTCAACGTGTTGGTGGCTCCTGCATGTACAAACGATAGAGTTTGTAGACATGAATCGTTCCGATTGTATTGGATTTGAAAATACAAATCGTAGAAGTAAAATAGCAACTTAATTTAAAGTCTTTCTAGCTCTTTATTCGTATTTGAACGAGTCGACAACTGGTTTTTTGAGCTTGATCAATTAGTCGCACTTCCATCAACACACCCATTGACCCACGAAGATCAATTCACAATTGATGTTGGGGTTAAAAAAGATCCCAAACTCGTCTTAAATGAGGCGATAGTTGGGTGTGATTGAAAATGGATTAGGTTACTTTCTGCGTTTTTAATTTTCTTCTTTTTGGTTTGCATTTCTTCTTGATGCAATTCTTGAACCTCAAACTAACCTCACAGCATTTAGGTTGGTTGTTGTAACTCTTGAAAAAGGATTTGGGTCTTATTGAAAATCATGCTACTGTTGTTCTTCTCGAATTAAAGTTGGGAATGTTGGTTCTACCTCGGTCATTTTTATGGGGTCATCTCAAATTTGATGATATTATGTAACGTGTTCGATGAAACAATGAAGCAAAAATGTGGGTTGTATTTGGGTTTAATGAAAAAAGTAAAAATAAGGGTAAAATGGTAATTTTTTATATTATTCAGACGGTTTATTTAGCCTAAAACCGAACAACAATATAACCTAATACATACAGATAACTAATTCCATACAAACAACTTTATCCATACATGACTTAATAGAAAAACAACCGAACAAACTCTTAGCTTGTGCGCACCTCAATGAACCATGTAAACCTTAAAGTTAACAGTCAGACAAACTCGTTAATATTCCTAAGAAACATGAACTAATGAGATCTATAAAGCAAACAAAAAAATTACCAGTTAAGTAAGTTAGAAGTGTTAGATCAACATGCCGCGGTGAATATGTACCCGGGCCCCCTTCGGTCATCAATGTCGGGTTGTTGTTCAGTGTTCTTGGCCTTTTATCTATTGTAAAATGGAGGAGGCTCGCGAAAGGCGGGGCTGACCGTCCGTTCAGAGTCAATCCTGAAATGATCCGTTTGGGTTGAGCGTATTATGGGGGACCGTCAAGCACATCCGACAAGGATCAAGGGTGATCTGTCCGGAAAAAAAAATACATTTTTAGGTTTTTATTTTTTTTAATTGTCTGGTTATAAATATTAGAGTGTTTTCAATCCTTTAGTTTGGTGTTTTTAATGAATCCTGTTTCTATTTTAAAAACTTATTGTGATATGCTTTTGTGGTTAAATTTTTAACAAATTGAGTCTATATATGGTTACATGTTTTAACGAGCTTAGTCCTTATATAATTGCAGTTTTAATAAGTTGGATCCCTCTATAAATTAACACGTTGGATCCGTGTGGTTGCATTAGAGATCCAACTTATTAAATAAATCAACTATAGGGACTCAATTTGTTAAATTTTCAAAATAGGAAAATGATATGCTAAAAACACCAAACCACATAGATGAAAAATATAATTCACTCTGAATATTATAAAAATAGTGTTTTTACCTATTTTTTCTCCTCACTCCATTTTTTCTCCTTTCATGGTGATTTTGCAGCTTGAGGATTGGTTTTGGAGCATTTTAGGGAGATTTTTTGAGATACAATGGGGAGTCTCATGGTGGATTTTGGCATTTCAAGATTTTCAAGAGGTAAGATTTTTGGGAATATTGATATCTAGTCGGGCTTTGTTATGGATATAACTTATGGTTGCTTTTGGTACCTTTCTAGACTTGGGTTGTTGTCTTGAGAAGATTTGTGGAGCTCTTTGCTTGTAGATCTTAAGCCTTCACCAATGGAAGCTAGAGTTTGGGGGTTTGGCAACTAGGCTTAACTTAACCTAGCAAGGTAAGTTTCAAGATACTTGGAAACTTTGTGCATGTCAAAAATGTCTATTTTGGAGTTTTAAGTGCGTTTCTTAAGATTTATCAAATGTTGTTTGTTACTTGATGAAATTGCATCTTTTGCATATTTGGTTTTATAAAATCTTGAGAAGTACATATTTGGGGTATTTGGATATTTTGATAATAAATCATAAAATGTGGATTTTGATGATTTATTGCATATATGGGGATTATTTGATGTTAATACACTATTGGTGTATTGATTTACAAATCATTCGAAAAATATATATATGATCGAGTTTTGTTGGATTTTGTGTTATTTTGGGTCATGAGATTTGTTAAACTCTTCGAATGCATTTTGGGGCTTATGATGACTTATTTTGGATTAGTCAAACAAGTTGAAGATCTTATCAACTTGGATTTGAGATAAACACTCGTTTTGGGATTTTACCGACTTTAGAGTTAGTAAAGATGATTTTCAAATCTTTTGGTGCATAAGTTGCATAAAAAGTTGGGTATTTGTAATTTATTGGTTTATATTAACTTTTATTATACAGTCAAATTAGTTGTGGAGTTTTGGTTGATTTTGACTCAAATGAGTTTAGGACATTTGTTCGGTTTAAATTTGCTCAATGTTGAGCTTTAGACATTGTTTGTATTGCGTATTTATTTGAGAATTACATGTTTTGAGTACATTGGTCATTCAATTGGAGTCATGTAACCAGGTAAAAGGGGAATAAGAGTATTAAGAAAAGGGATTTTCCGTTGGCCTTCCTACGTTATGAATGCCTCTTTTCTCTTCTATGAAGTCTACAACAAACAAGTGGGAGAGGCCCCAGTGTGGCTGATCATCCTCTCGGACCAGATACTAATCATCGCCTAATGCATTGGATCTATACGCATATGATTTTGTTTAGTTGGTTTTGGAAAAAGAGATGGTTTCTTCCCCGCATTGTATCTAGAAACAAGTCACCGGGCCATTGGGGACATTATGGTGTGGGTTCCTAGAACCGAGCATCGACAAATGGTGTAATTTCTAGTGAACGGGCATATCTAGGATCAACACAGGTCTTGAGTCATAGACCGTGCACGGTCGAAAGTGGATGACCATTGATTCGTATTGGGGCTCATAAACATGGATATGTGGCTTACTTTTGTGTTATTGCCATATTCAACGGAATCGGGTCTCCCCCGTCATTGAAAAGTGTGTTTTGGATACAATATTTTATCTATGTTTTCGGTGTTGTTTTCGGTATTGTTAATGCCAAAAATTACCCAAAGATAACTTAAGGTCGATGTAGATCTTTATCCAACTAAAGAAAGTAACCAGGTGACAAGACGTGCGATAATAATAAGAATAAAGAGACAAGAGAATTGGTGACGCGGAAAAACCTCAACGAGGAAAAAACCGCGGACGACAAAGAGAAGTCGTCAATGCATTATAATCGACAAACAGGGGCGACGTCCTTACGTATTACAATGTTTCATGAAGTAAATACAAGAAATAAGCGTAAGAGTAAATGATAGTCGAATGTCGTGTGTAAAAACACTTCGATTGTACGTATAACATTATGGTCGTGTGTTTAAAGAAAGAAAGCTGTAGGAATCCTTCGTGTAGCTTGTAATCTCTGAGTTCTCGTGTCCACGGATGAAATGTATGTCCTTGGTATTTATAATCTTTGATCGTCATAAATGTGTCATTGAATCTTTGAGTAACGGTCGAAGCTCCTTTAATGACTTTAATGTCTCTGGTCGGTTATAGTCGTTGGATTTTAAGAGCATTAAACCTGCATTGAATAAACAAGAAAAGAACGTTTGATCGTACGTTATTATAATCGTGGTTGAGTATAATCTTGCGATAGTCGTGCGACTAACGCTCGACTGTCGTCCACAAAGGTGTCGACGAGTGTTGTAAATATGCATGGTCAACAGGACTTTATCTTAATACAAGATCAATCGTGCATAAAGCTTATCATTAATGTTTCTCATCGTGGTCATGGATTTTTGACCCAAACAGGTATGGAATGTATACATGATTTGATATTTTTGAGACGTTGTATATTATTCATATTTTGTTGCTTTGGTTACTTGGTTTTTATCCATGTTTCCAGTATTTGAATACCAAACTTTATTCATGTTTTTCTTGAGTATCGAGTTTTAGTTTCATGTTAAAATGGGTGTTTGGGTTATTAAGTTTTCATCACAAAAATGCTAAGTTTTGGAAAGATGTTACTTTTATGGTTAAGATGTTTCATTTGTAAAATTGTGATTTAAATAAGCAGTCTTTTAGTTTTATAGTTTTATAACTATGATGAAAACTGTTTGAAGTCACTAGGATTTAAGACTAACATTTTTTTCTTATTGGCATGTGCATTAGGTCCTTATGGGAGTGGTATTAGCGACACTTGAGCAAAGTCAAGTCCTAGTTAGAGACTCATGAAGGACATAAATTTTTGGGACGTTTTCGTATCGTTGGAGATAGCGACTTTTGGTGAGAGTTATAATAACACCGATCCTAATCTATTTTCATTTGGGTTTAGATTGTAAGGAGTTGACTTTGACTTTATTATATTCTTGTATCTAAGTATAAAGAAGTTACAGGAGAAGTTGTATTGACTTTAGCAAATTTAGTCGTTCTTTCCAGATTTTGGGGCGGTACAACCAAGATGTGCACAAACTTGCCTGAACACCCTCAGTTATTTTAAGAAAAAATAATATTTAGGGGCTTTTATATTAAAGACATCATATTTAGCCTAGTCCATAAACATGGACTATTTCACCAACAAGTATCTTAATTTTGGTCATTTTTAATAGCGTTGTAAAACACTATGATTTATATACACAAATCATGCACTTTATCCAATATTAATGGGACTTTGATGCGTTGATATTGCATTTATGTATACATGTTGTTGATGATTTAGTGAAATTATCGGTTCATTTTATGTAATTGGATTCACAAAAAGAATATGAGGTTGTTAGTTAAACCATAACACGGGCTAGGAGGTGTGGACTGTGGAGTGCACACTCGTGTAAGCTAACTAGAACCCATGACTGTTGGATGACTTTGTATGGTGAGTTTCTAAGTGACAAATGGTTCACTAGTGTTCAGCTAGCTAACTAATAAGTTCACTAGTGTTCAACTGACTGATCGACTAGCTAGCTAGTTGATGGTTCACGCTAGCTGGTGGTTGAAGGATTGCCACATGTATTCAGCTCTGTCTCGTTGATGATTTGCCACTAATTTGTACTTTCCTTTGTTAGAATAGAATTGTATTCAAGATTAAGTAGAGGTCAATGTTGTAAAAGTCAAAGTTGTCAAAGTGTAAAAGTCAAAGTCATGTAAAGTCAATGTGTTTTAGAGTTTAATGCTTTGTAATTGAGTGGTATAAATACTTTGTTTTAGTTTTCTTAGTGGTTAAACACTTTCATTGTTCATATCTTAGAGTGAGAAACTAGAGAGCATTTTAGAGAGAGAAAGTACAAAATTCTCACGTAAACCCAATTCTCTCAAGATCAACGAACCTGATGTTTGGATTATTTGTTACTTGATCATATAATGGACCTTTCAATTGGTATCAGAGTGAGGCAGAAAGGATTGTGCACAAATCAACAAGATCTTGAAGAAATCAGGAAGTTTTCTTTGTTTTTCTCATTTTTTTCTTCGATTTTTTAATTTTGTCGAATTTGTTGATTTCATGGAGTTTTTGATTAAAGTTTGTGATCATTAGTTTCGTTTTTGTTTCTAGAATCATTTTTCGTTGGTCATTGTTCAAGGATTTCAAGTAATTTGATTCAATTTGATAAAAATTGAAAACTTTGTGTTCTTGAAATATGGAGTCTGTTCTTGATAAATTTTGACATTTTTGGTGTGTTTAATCTGAATTTGATGTTAAATCTTTCTTGTTTCTGTTTGCACACATTAATCGATCATAAATATCAAGTTTTAAAATCAATTTGTTGTTTCTTAAAAAGTTGCAGGTTGTTATGATCGGACAGTGAGTCTGTACGAAGAAGAAGGAACATACTTTGTGTGTCAATTGGTTGCGACAAACAAGAGATTATCGCAAGTAACTGCAGGTACATTTGAAGTCAAACATGGTCAAGGATGATGGCTGTTGATTATTCATGAATCGGTGGACAACAACTACCTATTTCATAGAAGCTTATGACAAACAACTTATTGGAAGCAACTTATCATAAATAGTTTATCGCAAGCAGCATGAATTTGTCGTAAGCCAAAGAGCTTTCATTTATGGTCAACATCTTCCATAGTCAACATTTGTAGGCATATTCAATTGTTGTTGCTTGATTTTTTTTTTCTAAGTACTAAGCTTATCGCAAGCTTCTAAATTCTACTTATCGCAATTAATTGTTCAAGAGCTTATCGCAAGTTTCATTGAAGCAGGTTATCACAAGCTTCAGGAACAAGTGGTTACAACAAGCTTATTTCGTTGAAGGTTACGGCAATCCTGAAGGTTATGACAAGCTGACGACAAAAGGATACGACAAGTTCAAGTCTTGGTTTTATTTTTTTCAAATTCACGATAAGCTTCAATCTGTGAATAAGACAAGTTTCTTTGTGTTGCATATGATTAAGGGTGTGTTTACTTGTGGCTTAATGAGCTTAATCACAAAAAGGGCTTATTCGCACAGACGACTGGGGTGTTTACTTGTGGCTTAATGGCTTATTCGCACAGACAAAAATGACTTGTTGGCACAATACCTAGGAACCATGTTGTCCCCATTAAGCCAAAATATGGACATTTTTACCCTTCAATTAAAAAGAAATGGTGCTCTCCTTCAAAGCATCTTATCTCCATCGCTCTCCCATCCATGCTTCTCCCCTCCATCGATCCTTTTTTTCCCGGCGATACTCTCCTTCAAAACATCTTATCTCCGGCGATGTCCCTGCTCCGGCGAGGCGACGACGTCCCTGCTCCGGAGATAGTCCCCTTCAACGGTTTCCCTTCAACGACATCTTACATCACCGCCCCCTTTCTTCATCGAATCCCAGCCTCGATGGTGACCCTCCTCTCCATACTTCTCGTTCCCTGTGCTCCGATCACTACTTGCGATGGATTTCAGTCACCTCGTCACTTCCTAACCTCTTGCTCCCCTGTCCTCTGGTCACTGATTTTAGGGTTTGAGAATTCGAGCAAAGAGGGTTATTTGATGATTTTAGTTTTGCAATTTAAAAAGGTCTACAAGTTTGATGATTTAAGAAGGTCTGTTGATTTTAGTTGCAGGTCCTCTATTTCTCTTCTCTTGTCTTTGATTTTGTTCATCTCTTTTTTTTTCAATTTCTCTTCCACTTTGTTGTATTCAATGATTCTTGTATTGTATCAACTCTCAAGCAATTTTCTGGGTGTATAAAATATAAATTGATATATTGTTTTTGAAATTTATCTTTTGGATGATATTGTGCACACCATGTATTTGATGAATGGATGTTATATGTAAAATTTCAACTAAACAAGTGTAATTTATATTCAAGGGTAAAACGGTCATTTATATCCATCAGACAGATCATTCAGAAAAAAAGTAAACACCAACACGTTTTTATGTGGACAGACAAATTTATCCATATAGGTCTTAATAAAAAATTTGGTAAACAACCCCTAAGATAGCTTAACTCAAGCCTTTGTAGCTTCAAGCAAGGTTCCATACAGTTTTTCACGAGGTTGAAGATGATGTACTGTTACGTTAAGTCTATGTTAGGATCGTTAGATGTTTTTACATTTTTGATCCTTTTTCGTTAACTCTTTGATAGTTATGTTAAATTTTTGTTCTGTTAAGTGTCTGTTAGTTTTGTTAAGTTTGTTACATTTTTAGTCCTTTTTCTGTTAAATGTCCGTTAAGTCAGTTAAATTTTTTTCATTTTAGGCCT
The DNA here is from genome assembly GCA_954870635.1 of Arctium minus. Lineage (NCBI taxonomy): Eukaryota > Viridiplantae > Streptophyta > Magnoliopsida > Asterales > Asteraceae > Arctium > Arctium minus. The sequence continues at coordinate 20,663,679 of OX941090.1, read as the reverse complement.
CTGGACTTTAAGTTTCAAGTATTGTCAATTTTAGTCCTTGGATTTTATGTTTTTAAAATGTTGTCACTTTTAGTCATTGTTCTTGTGAATTTGTGATTGCCTATTTTTTGTGTTTTTCTGATTTTCAATATTTTTCAAGTGTGCACAATTCAACTTCTAACCGAAGTTTCTGTCGACGATCTAATTGGTCAGGTAGCAATTCTTTCATTTCTTTTTTGACATATTCAAGATCTAATTCCAACATTTGAATTTTTTTAGGTCATATCAAGATGTCTCATGCAAAAGAAATTGTGCATGGAAAGATGACCCTTGGTGAAGCTAAAGCTGAGATAATTTATTTTGCTAGATAATACAAAATTTGCTCCGATTTGCTTAATGATTCTGAAAGGGAAAAAGCAAAGATTAAATCTGAAAATCCATTTTGGAACAAAAAGTGGCTTTTATTGAGAATGATTTTATAATTAAATTTGAAAGCAAGATTGCAACGTTAGAAAGTGAAAATGTTGAGTTGAAGGAAAAGATTTGTTTTGGAACAAAGTTTTTGAAGATGAGAAGATTCGTTTAGAGAAAGTTTTTGAGTCTGAAAGGAAAGCTTTTGAAAAGAAAATTAATTCGTGTGAAACAATGAATATCAAACTTTCAAAACAAATTTCTGATTTTGAGAAAGTTTTAGTGATTGAAAGAGATAATTTTGAAAAGGAGAGGAAAGTTTTTGAAACTGAACAAAATCTTTTGCTGAAAAGACAATTGAGCTTTCACTGAGAATATCTGATTTGGAAAAGCTATTGGAAAAAGAAAGAAAAGAGTTTGAGTGTAAGAAAAATGATTTTGATGATGAAAAGAAAGTTTTTGAATAGAAGAATGTTGGGATTTTTAACGAGATATCCAATAAAAGAAAATGTTTGGAAAAAGATTTTGACGATGAAAGAAAAATATTTGAGGCTGAAATTAGAAAACTTTCAAAGAAGTTATCTGATTAGCGATTGAAATTTTGAAAGAGCAGAAGGTAAAATCTGATTTGCAAAATAAGTACAATTTGATTTGTAAAAAAAGAAATGTATTATCTACAAAAGTCAAAGAACTTGAAGACATAAATTTTAAAGTTGAATTAGCAGAACAAGCTAGTCCTGATACTATTGTTCAACTCCCTTATGATGATTCAACTGATTCCGTGTTTTCATATAAGACGGCTTCAAGTTCAATTCATACAAATGTTACTTCAAAAGGATTTGTCAAATCGAAAGGTTTTTCGACATATCAGGTTCATCCTTCTGATCTTTTCAATAATCCATTTTTTGATTATTCAAATAATAATGTTTTTAAGCCTGTAGATAATCAAGCTTTTAAAAAGGTAAAGATGGTTTGGAGAGTGAACGAATCTTCACCTGAAAAAGATGTTTTAAAGTCATCTGTTCCTAAATCTCAAGTGAATAAGAAGAACAAAGCTTTTCATGGTAAGTCTTTTGTTAAACCCGTAAATCATTTGCTCAGGTTAGCTTAAAAGAAAATATGTTGCTCTTATTGTGGAACTAATGATTTTGTTAATAAAAATCATGTTCAATATTGGTATGGTACATATAGAGTTTCTTCAAATGGAATTGTACCTAACAAACCAGGACCCAAGTTCCGTTGGGTGCCAAAATCTACTTAATCTGTTTTGCACGTTGATCATGTGTGGTGCTTAAAGTTAGAACTTTTCAATACACATGACTGGAAAACAAAAGATAAGTGTGCATAATTTGAAGAGAAGGGGAGTAAGAAAAGTTGGACTTCTGAACAAAGCAGTTCAGGACTCATTCTTCAATGTTTTAGACTTCTGAACAATTTAGTTCAAAACTCGTACTTCAGAGATTTTTCTTCTGATCATTTCAGACCAGGACTAGATCTTCAACGACTATGACTTCTGAATTTACTTTCAATCCTATTAATTCAGAACTCGTTTTACTGATTGAGGATGTTTTCATCTAAGTCTTGATATATGTGCAAATTTTGTCTAGATAGTTGATCTTTCATTAAGTTTTACTTTACTTTCTCATAAATCGTCCCTCATTAATGCGTTAAAATGGTAAAACCGAACTACATTAATGTGTTTTTATATTTTGATAGGTTCTGAACAAATTGGAGTGAAAAAGAACAAAACGATGACTTTTGACAGATTTGCGCGACTGTGGTGTTTTGACCATATCTCACTCATCCGAGCTCCGTTTAAGGCGATTCAAAATGATCTGAAAAGATAACAGAAAACCTGAAACTATGAAGTTTTGAGTTTTTCCAAATTCGAAATGCATCTGGGTCGAAATTGATGTCGAAGATGAAACGATGGTGCTGGACAGTAAGTGATTCTAAAAGAAAAAAGAGTATAAGTGTCAAGCATCATGGTAAAAGTACAACACAACAGCAAAATAGAAAAAAAGGGGAGAAATATATTGTATTGTTTTAAAAGATATGGTGTAGTAATAAAAGAAAGAGAGAAAAAAAGAGGGAATTTTCTTTTGGAAGGTTTGCATAACCGAGAGTTAAAAAGGGAAGGAGGTAAAAGGTTTTCTTGAATGGTTTTGGGTTTTCTTGTGACACACGTGCAATTGATTTGATACAAATCATTAGCTTAACCACAGACTCCCTGAGAAGAATGATACCCTACTTACCCTATCACTAGGTTTGAGTTCGGTTTATAAATTTAAAACTTGTTGTGCATTTGACGTGTGAAACAATAATGATCTTTTGCACATGTTAAGGGGGATCTTATCTGACTTTCAATGCGTTTATCATGATTTGAGGGGGAACAATGAGAATTTGTATTGATTGTAAGATTCTTCGGATCCTAATCTCCGATTACTTGAAAGAAGAACAAATTTTAAGTACGAAAATGTTTTCCTAAATGTTCAAACCACTTCTCTATTCTCAAACAAATTTTATGAATTTAGAACTCGGATTTTAAATGTTTTCATACTTGAGCTTTGCTTATCTTCTTCTGACCGTCTGATTCTAAAGTTAATACTTGTGTATTATTCTTTTCTATACTTTCAAGTATTTATACACACCGATTCAACTTCTTATTGACCTTGTTATTACCATGTCTCAAAATGAAATATTTTTCGGTGGTAACTCCTGTAATACCCGTGATTTTGGAAACCCATACCACATACTATCGTAATCGTATGACCATCATAAATGGATATTTAGTAAGGTTTTACCTTCCCATTGTAGTGAAGCCATCGAGGATCAAATCAGGCACGAAAACGGAGGGGAAACGGGGAAAAGGGGCCCCCATAGCCTGGTGCGAGACCTAGGATCACGACACAAGCCGACCAAGTCGATGTGGTAGACACAGGGGGCACGCGCAGGCTGCCAAGCGGCCTCAAGCCGCGGGCCAACCCGCAGGGAGTGGTCTGGTCGATTTAGGTCCAGGATTGGGGGCATTCTTCATTTGGTGATATCCTTGGCACCCTAGGTCCAGTTTGGGCGATTCTTGGACCTATATACTCGATTTTTGGAGCTCTACGAGTAGAAAGAGAAGAGGATTGAAGATATTGTGTGGATCAAAAGATCTATGGTCAGGGTAACCTCCTCATCCTTCTTTTGGAAACTAGGGTTTGATATTTTTCATCCTCTTCCTCACATCATTCGACCTTGGTGTAATTTTGGTAGATTTGTGGTGAAGGAAACCTTGTGGAGGTGTGGATCTAAGATCTAGAGAGATTGTTTGGAGGTTTCAAACCTTCATCAAAGGAGGCTCACATTTTGGGGTAAAACCTAGATTTAGCCTAAATCTAGCAAGGTGAGTTCAAGTTGATTTATGAAAATATTGTACATGCCAAAAATGTCTATTTTAGAGTTTTTATGTGTTTTACATGATTATTATAAAATGTTGAAATCTTTGATGAGTTTTGCTATTTGAACAAATAAGATTTTATAAATCTTGTGAAACACCATATTTGGGAATTTTAGGCATTTTGATAAATAAGTCATAAATGAAAGGGTTTTGATGATTTATTGCATAAATGGAGATTATTTGGTTAAAAGGCACTTTTAGCGTTTGTTTTGGAGAAATGCTTAACTTTGTGTTATGGACGTTTTTGAAGGAATAAATGGTATAAATTAATTTGGAAAGTAATTTGTCCCAATCTAAACTGTATTGGAGTTTATTCATGTATTTTGGAGCATGTATTTGCATGACGCGAGTCAACTGCGTTTTATTATTTGGGCACCGTTATTTGTTGGTCAAAAAGGTTTTTGAGCACTTTAGCTCGGTGTTGACTTAAAAGAGTCTTGGGGACAATTGTCCGGTTTTAATGGCTCAGTGTAGAGACCAGTTATGATTTACATACTAATGCACCTTGTTGCATATTGATGTTAATTACATGCTCGAGTGCGTTGGTCATTTTTGTGTAGTCATGTAATGTGAGACTGTGTTACATTGGATTCATAGGCACGAAATTCAGTCTGTTTTTGATGGTCAATTAGGTATTGGGGTTGGATTCTGGGACCCATCTTTTATGACTGGAAACTTTTCAAGTAGGTACTAGGAGGGTTGAGTCTGGAAGTGCTACCGGGGAGGTAGGCACTAGGACCTCCGTCGCTTGAAGTAATGCCTTGGAGGTAGTCTTTAAGTGTGCCGGGCCTTCGGGGTGGAATTCATTGTAATGTTCAACAAGGTCAACTAACTCTTGAGGTGAGACTTGTTAATAAGTCGTAGGGACACTTGGGATTTTATGTCGTGAGATGTCATGCGATTAACGTTGCAAGAGTGACATACTTTTGTGTTCCTGCACTCTCAATGGATACGGGACTCCCCCATCGTCGGCCAATAACATTGTAATTATTAACGCCTTACTTTATTATCGTTTGGATTGTGTGATTGACTGTAAATGATGACTTTAATATTGGATTCCCTCCACGTATATTAAGGTTTGAATGAAACATGTCATTCCCCACGTTTTGATATTTGGATTCCTTCCATTTTATGGTCGCGTGAGTATTGGGCCTGGTGTCCGTATTTTCGGTGACGTATTGTATATGTGGGTTATTAACCATGATTGTTGAGCATTTTGCCCCACTCGTGCTTGGGTGTTCTGGGATACAACGTTTTATTCACGTTTCTTAAATTGGGAGTCATTTCCCATTCTCGTTGCGCGTGAGTGTTGGGTTGCATCATTTTATAAAGAATGCTTTGTAATGAAGTGTTCATCTTTGAAAAAACATGATATTGGAAAAGAGTCGTCTCCAAGTTTAAAGTAAATCATTGGAAAGATTATGATTTTAAGTGGAGTTTATTCCTTTTAAAGATATATTTATTCATGTAAAACTCTTGAACTCACTAGGATTTAGCCTAACCCTTTTTATTTGTCGGCATGTGCAACAAGCTTCGTTTGGGATAGTTTTAGTGACACTGTGAAGAGAGAAGTGCTAGTTGTGTGCTTGAGAAGTGAGTGACTTGGTGAAGTCTTCCGCATTGGTTTTGTGAAGAGCAACTTGTATTGGGGTTAAGTAGCGCCCGACTTCGGTTTAGTCTTTGTATAATATTGGAGTTGATAATTGTTAAGGTTAGTTATAGAATTTTAATTGGAGGTATATCAAGTTTTGATTTGTAGGAAGAAGTTTTATCCTTTACTTGATGTCATATCGAAATTTTAAATTAGTTGATCTTATCAAATTTGAGGGTGTTACAACTCCTGTTTGTATTCCAAGTTTATTGAGCATCATATATTCTTTCAACTTAAAGGTTCATGAACTTCATTCCAAGCTTGTTTATATTTGTTCATATAAACAACATTCAATTCTTTCAAACCTTAGCCTTTCATGTTTGTATTTCGTGATATTTGATCTTTCAGATCCTCAAAAAGTGTACATAATTCATTTCATTCCTTCATTATCCTTGTTTTGAGAATTATTCATGCTCACATATTGTTGATATTTCTGAGGAGCATTCATTCAGATGAAAATGTGATTGAAATGCTAAATTTGAAACTGTTGAACAACATAAATGTGATTTTAGGATATATTTTAATGGGAACAATGTGAGATCATAATGTACTTTTATGGATTCATCACAACCTGTTGTGAATCTTACCCAAGAAGTTATCCTTGAGTGATTGAGGGGTCATACATCGAAGAGTGGGGAGGAAATTCATATGGTTGAACAACCTCATTAACTGAGCACTAAATTTTAAATGAGAGTTTTATTAGAAGTGTGCATATTGAAAACAGATAGAGGGTGTGTGAACAAAGTTAAAAGAATAAGCAAACTTTGCACTAACCACTTCTTAGCCGGACAACCATATCTACTGATTGGTTCATAATTCTATGGTGACCATCATTGAAATAGACAGTGAGCCCATGTTAACTATTGCTTTAACCCATCAACAAAAAAATGTTTCAGTTTTTCTTGGGGAAGCAACACATAATCTATCTAGTCTTCATTCGGAAGGTTTAGATATTGAAAAGAAGGAAGTCTTCCCAACCTTCACACTTCAATCATGCACATTGAGTCTGTGGAAAACTTGTTTTGTCTCAACAGTTTACACATTTTGAGCTTGATAAAGCATAAGTTGCTTCAATCATTTCTAACACATGCACATACACACAGAGAATATGTTTTTCTATCATAACATTCATAAAGATTTCTATGTATTCTCAATGATTGAATGAAATCCCTGGTGGAGTGAACATTAAAAAACTCCTTTCCAAAGTACATCCGTTGTACTAAGTGGCTCTGTGCTACTTACAGACATATTAACTAACTGTTTCATTTGTTGATTCAGGGTTACAACTCGTTCTGAATTTCTTTAAATGGCGAAGTTGGTGTTGATCAGAAATTGAAAGAACGTTTGTTGTGAAGTTTTGATGATCATAATGGTCACAATCATAAAAAATGGGGAAATAGTTTGAATGTTTCAATCTCCAAGAAAGAGAAAGAAATACGTCAAAGTCAAAGAATTGTTGAGATAATATGATACCGGGGAATATATAACTCAAAGAGGTAAGATTGAAAGAGTTCAAGGAGAAATTGCTTTAAGAGTTTGATTTCAAAGCTGCAAAGATCTGAAGTTCATGATTCAAGACTTGGTGACAATTTGATAAAGTTTGTTTCTGAAGAGAAAGATGAAGATTAAAGCTGTCAAAGAGAAACTTTGAAGATAAGTTTAAAGTGAAAGTAAAGCTTGACTAAAGATTCTTCAAAGCTAAAAGATTAAAGATTGTCATTTTTCAAAGTAAAGGGAGAGATTGTTAAAGATAAAGACTGTTGAAAAGTGTCAAAGTTTTGAAGATCAAAGAGCTGAAGACTGCTGATCATTTTTATAAATCTTGAATCCAAATGGGGAGATTGTTAGAATAGAATTGTATTCAAGATTTAAGTTGAGGTCAATGTTGTAAAAGTCAAAGTTGTCAGTGTAAAAGTCAAAGTCAATGTGTTTTAGAGTTTAATGCTTTGTAATTGTGTGGTATATATACTTTGTTTTAGTTTGCTTAGTGGTTAAGCACTTTAGAGTGAGAAACTAAAGAGCATTCTAGAGAGAGAAAGTACAAAATTCTCATGTAAACCCAATTCTCTCAAGATCAATGAACATGATGTTTGGATTACTTGTTACTTGATCATATAAGGGATCTTTCAGCCTTATCTATAACCACCTACTCCTTATTTCCAACAATCATTTCCATTTAATGGGGAGTTATTCTCGGCATTAATACATGAGCGGTTACAATTCTTTAAGTTTAAAAAGGAACGAGTTCTGCCAAAATCGGTACTTAAAGTTTAAGATTATCTTCAAGTGATTTCGTGATACTCACGCAGATTTGGGTTGAAATATCACTTAAGGAAAGTGAGCTTTCACACTATCTCGAATTTTTATCTAAGTTTTCTGCACTCTCTGTTCTCACTTTTTCTGGAAATTTCCCCCAACACATGTTGGCATCAAAGTATTCAAAATGAAAATGAAAATGGTGTAGAAAAGGCAATTTGTAAGTGTTTAGGCGTGCATCGATAATCAAGGGACACATGGAAAAGAAACAAAATAAGGATGTTGGACATATTTGCGAGGTTGTACCGTTTTGATCATATCTCCGTCATCCAAGCTCCGATTAAGGCAATTCAAGATCTTGTGGAAAGACAACAAACGTATCTATAACTTTGAAGTTTTGAGTTTTTGCAAACTCGAGCTGAATCTGAGCTTAAGTTAACATTGAATTCAGAATATGGATGCTGGACAATAGGTAATCAAAGGAAAAGGTACAAGCACAAGCTATAAAGCATTGTGGTACATCCTGTCACAACAAAAAAATAGGAAAAAAGGGAAAATATATCATACTTTTATAAAAGGATATGATTGAGTAATAAGAAAAAGAAAAGAAGAAAGATTGGGATTCTTTTCAGGGATACATATAGCCGATATGGATTATAAAAAAGAAAAAGAAAAAGTGGCTTGAGTTTTATATTGGGCTAGGTTTCTAAGTCACAGAGACCATAGGCAGTCGCAGGATTACAAAAGGAGATCAATCGTACGCATCCAAAGGAAGAAAAATAATAATTATTCGACTCAAAAGGTGACATTCACGACACGATTTTTTTTTGGGGGGTGGGTGGGGGGTGGGGTGCTCAACAAGAAGGAACCAACACCCATGAAAGGGGATGTTGGGGCAGAAAATCGATGGGTTTTGGAGGCCCTAATATGCACCATTACATGATCGGTTCCAAGCACAAGGAGTTCATTGTGTGGGGTTTCATTCGTGAAAGCAAGGGGTCGTCACAACAACAAAAGGAAAAACTTTTAGGGTTCTCTTTTTGATTTAACGAATAACATAGAGTTCTCTTGGTTTTGACAGTTATCGTTAAGCAACAACTAGCAAGTGTAGTAGTTAAGTTAATTCAACCATTTTTTTCTCTAAGTTGTTATTGATATAATTTAGTCTATTAGGTTAGTCAAGACGTTTGATTTTATTTTTCTTTTGGTTAATTCTTGTTGCTGGGTTTTAATCTGATTACATTAATAGTCATTGTTGATTCTTTAAGTTATATTTAATATTAATGTGATCTGGGGCATGGGATTTATTCACTATTAGTAGCTTAATATATAAATAGATATGGAGGTTGTGGTGATGTTAACTTTAATCTTGGTAGTTTAGATTTGTTGACAATCTCGTAGTTGAGTATTTAACATTTGTTTTTGTGTGATTCCCGTCCAATGTTATTGATATACTATCATTTGTATAAGTATTTTTCACTTTAGTTAGTTGTCTTTAAGCTTAATCGGTCAATGAAGAGATGGATAATCCACCATCAACTCCCTGAGAAGAACGATACCTGACTTACCATCTTTACTAATATAAGATAGGAATAAAACCATGTTGCATGTTTAGCGACATGTGTAACCGTTTTTTGGTGCCCTTACCGAAGAAAAATCACCTAGCTAGACATTGCACATGTCGAAGGCAATCAAAAGAACAATGGCGAGGAAGAAGAGAGAGAAGAGAATAAAGACCCCCTTAGAGAATGGCCTAGATTTAGTGGATTCAAGTGAGACACCTGGGCATTGCTAGTTGAACCAATCACCTCCAATCAATCTCCATGTGCTCATGAAAATGAAGCATTCCCAAGTTTATCCCAAGAGCCTTCAAAAAGTTCATTGGAGCAACCTCTAGCTCTTGAGCTAAACACATCCCGATCTCATTCTTGGGCCTACACTGAAAAGTCCTACCTTGGTAGAAAGTCGACCGATGATTCGAAAGGAATCAAGTCCTCAAGATGCACGTACCAAGACCTACATGAATCCAATGCATAACCATTAAGAGATCCATCACACAAGCTGAACATGATTTGGAGAGAGGTAAGCATACAAGATGGTTATTAAATGGTTGGGTGAGCCCGACACAGAGAGATTTGGCATCATCATCACTGAAAGAGGAGTGGAGGACTTTCTTGCTTTCCATATCATCGAATTGTGAGTCTCGACTACATGAATTCAAATTCAGTCACACTTATAGCTTATTTCTCTTTGGTCTTTGTTGGGAACTGAAGAATTCATCAAGTATGGTTAATGCTGCTGGTTCAAAGTTACTACTGCTAGAAGACTTAAAAGTTAATACTGCTGAGTGTTACTACTGCTAGTACTATTAATACTGCTAGTCAAAGTTAGTGCTGCTTGAACAAAGTTAGTACTGCTTAGCTAGTTAGTACTGCTAGTGGTTAGTGCTGCTTAGTAGTTAATGCTGCTAGAAGAAATTTAATACTGCTGAAGATTAATACTGCTTATATGATGAAGATTCACATGAAAGGATATACATGGAAACTTAGAGATATATATGGAAGATATACTGAAGATATTTTATTTATTGTAATTATCTTTGTATTCAGTATATATATTGTATAGTTTAGAATAATGAGTTAACTTTTGTTTTTCTTCATTCTATTAGAGAGAAAATCAACCTCAAGGCATAGATCCTAATTCTAGAGAAGTAGAATTCGTATTGGTGAGCCTGTTCATCAATATTGAGGTTGAGTGTGTAATCTTGTAACTTCAAAGCATTCAATACAAGTTTACAGTTTGTTCTTCATATCTACTGTGTTGATTTACTGTTTTATTGAATATCAAAGTGTTATTCCGCAAAATTCTTTGATATTGTTTCTGAGAATTAATTCTTGTTGAGAATTCGATCCTGACAAGTGGTATCAGAGCCAAACTCTCTCAAAAACAGTTATTCATCATGGAAAATCTTACAGAATCAAGCAGTACTTTGGTTTCTAAGGTTCCAATGCTCAAACCAAGTGAGTTTGACATGTGGAAGATAAGAATCAGACAATATATTCTTCTCACTGACTACTCAATGTGGGATATCATTGAGAATGGTCCTTCTGAAGCTGGAAGGATAGGACCAGATGGGAAAAGACCTCCACCAAAGACAGATGGTGAGAGGAAGATCAGACAAACAGAGATGAAGGCCTTGAGCACTCTGCTCTTAGCCATTCCCAATGAATACCAGCATCAATTTTGCAACTGCACTGATGCTCAGATTCTCTGGAATGCTCTAGAGAAAAGATTTGCTGGAACTAAGAGCATCAAAAGAAATCAAAGAGATGTTCTAAAGCAGCAGTATGAGAACTTCACTTCCACAAAGAATGAGTCTATGACTCAAACTTTTGATAGGTTCAACAAACTCATAGGTGAACTGGCTACTGTAGGGGTGAAGATGGAACAAGATGATATCAACAGAAAGTTCCTCAGATCTCTTGGGGATGAATGGACTATGTACACTGTCTCATATAGACAGAGTGACAATCTGGAAGAGAAAGAACTTGATGATCTATACAATGATTTAAGAGTTTTTGAAACTGAGGTAGAAACCAAGAAGAAGCCCTCTGGTTATATTCACAATGCTGCACTTCTTTCAGCATCCACTGATACTACTGCCAACCCTGAAGCAGTTAGTACTGCCAGTGGAGTAAGTTCAGAAAAAGGCACTGAAACTATCTTTGAAGCCTTTTTGTCCAGTCATAGCAGCAATTCTTTGATTAATGATGATTTGGATCAAATTCACCCTGATGATCTGGAGGAGATGGATATTAAATGGCAGATGGCCATGTTATCCATGAGGGTGAAGAAGTTCATTAAAAGAACTGGAAGAAATAACTTCTCTCAAAGAAGAGAAGATGGAGCTGGTTTTGACAAAACCAAGGTGGAATGTTATAAGTGTCACAAGAAAGGACACTTTGCTAGAGAATGCAGGAGTGCTGTTCCAAACAACAACCATCAACAAGCTCAGAATGGAGGATACAATCTGAACAAGAATCCTGCTCAAGCCCTTGTTTCTCAACAAGGAATGGGATTTGACTGGAGTGATCAAGCTGAGGAAGCCATTCAGAACCAAGCTCTTATGGCAGAAGTGTCTGATCTCCCCACTGAGGTAAGTTCTAATCTTTGCACTAAATCTTGCATTGACACTGTTACAAGATACAGGGATCACAATCAAAGTATGTGTGATGACCTCAAAAGATTAGAAAAGGACAGAAGAGATTATGTGTTGATAGTAGAGAGATTTGAAGAGAAAATCAAAGGCTTTCAAGCTAATGAACTTCAACACTCTTATGACACAAACTATTGGAAGTGGGAAAAGAATGAGTTAGAAACCAAACTGTCTAAGTCATTAGAAGAGAATGATAGGCTGAAAGAGGAACTGTCAAAAGTTAAGCTTGACATAGAAAAGTTTTCTTATGCTTCAAAAGCAATGGATTCTCTTTTAAAGGCTCAGATACATGATAAGATGAAGCCTGGTATTGGATACAACAATACACCCCCTCCTTACAATAACAACTATATTTCTCCTACATCAGACTTGTTAGAAACTAAGGAGAAAAAGGACTTGTCTGAAGAAGCTTTTAAGATAGATCCTTTGGATGAGGTAGTAGTTAAGGATTTGACTGAGAAAGAAGCCAGTGAGAACAGGGATAATACTGTGAGTAAAAAGATACCATTAGAAAACAATATTATCACCAATGAGGGATGTGGGAAAATCTGGGTCAAGTCCAAGGAGATAGAGAAGACTAAAGGAAAGGATAACAAGGTCCATTACAAACAAACCACAGTTGTGAATCCTGGATCTTGTAAACAGTGTGATTGCAATAAAGCCAAGAGCCTAAATTCTGGTTTAAAAAGAGGAAATCAAAGAAACTGGAATAATCAATGGGCTCAGAAACAAGGAGTTGATCTGAATAAAATCAATAGACCAAAACCTTGTTTTATATGTGGCAAGTTGAATCATTTGGCTAAGTATTGTTACTTTAACCCTATTAACCAACAGATGAACTTTCAAAGATTTGTGCAAAAACCTGTTGGTTATAGGAAGGCTGGAAAGAAACATGTGATAAAGAAATCTGTTGAAAGTAAAGGCACTTTAAAGAAAAAGATTTTAAAAGAAAGTGTCAAAATGTGGGTACCTAGAAGTACTAACAGTGTTAGTACTGCTAACAATATTAGTACTGCTAACACAGTTACTACTGCTAACAGTGTTAGTACTGCTGAAAATATTAATGCTGCTAATACTGTTAATACCTCTTCAAAGGTTAATACTGCCAACACAGTTACTGCTGCTAACACAGTTACTACTGCTAACAAGGTTAGTACTGCTAAGCATGCAAGTGCTGCCAAGGCAGTTAGTACTTCTAAAACTAGTACTGATTCTAGCAAAAATATTTCCAAGCCTATTATTGTAACAAAGTACTCCAAGAATGAGGAGTTAAAGTTCAAAAATCTTGTCAAGAAAGAATGCAAGTATTTTGATGAGAAAGGGGTACCCAAGACCACTTTGGCTTGGGTTCCTAATTCATACTAATTGATTTATCTAATGTGCAGGGCAACCAACAGCTCAAGGGAAAGAGCATTTGGCATGTTGATAGTGGTTGCTCTAGGCACATGACAGGCAACATATCATGCCTTCAGGATTTCAAGCATATCAATGGAGGACATGTTGCATTTGGAGATAATCTTACTGGTGGTAAGATAAGTGGAAAAGGTAATGTCACCAAAGTGAATTCTGTTGAAGACTGTGAAAAGGAATCATTTACTGGACCAAATCAGAGTGAAGAAGAAACTAGAGATGAGGAGACTCAAGAAAATAAAGAATCAGAAGTGGCATCTGAAAACACTTCAGTTGAGCTGCATGACTCTAATCTAGAGGTTGGACTGAATGAAGAACCTAGTCATAACACCAGAGTTCAAAAGAATCATCCTCCACAGCTGGTAATAGGAGATATCTCTTCTCCTATGATGACTAGATATCAAAGCAGGCTTCAAGAAATGCAAGATCAACAGCATACAGTCCTTTCTTGTTTTGTATCCCAGCTTGAGCCTAAAAAGGCACATGATGCTATGAAAGAATCTAGCTGGATAGAAGCAATGCAAGAAGAACTGTTACAGTTCAAGCTACAAGATGTATGGGATTTAGTAGACCTCCCTAAAGGTCACAGAGCAATTGGCACAAAGTGGATTTTCAGAAACAAGAGAGATGAAAGAGGTATTGTCATAAGGAACAAAGCAAGGCTAGTGGCTCAAGGATATACTCAGGAAGAGGGTATAGATTATGAAGAAGTTTTTGCACCTGTGGCTAGGATAGAAGCAATCAGATTATTCCTAGCATATGCTTCTTACATGAACTTCAAAGTCTATCAAATGGATGTCAAAAGTGCTTTTCTCTATGGCTCAATTGAAGAAGAAGTATATGTCTGTCAACCACCAGGGTTTGAAAACCCAAGCTATCCAGACAGGGTATACAAATTAAAGAAAGCACTTTATGGACTACATCAAGCTCCAAGAGCATGGTATGACACTCTGTCATCCTATCTCTTGGAAAATGACTTTGAAAGAGGAGTCATTGATAAGACTCTATTTATCAAGAGAAAGAAGAAGGATATATTGCTGGTCCAAATCTATGTTGATGACATTATCTTTGGATCTACAAGAAACAACATGTGCAAGGAGTTTGAGGATTTAATGCATCAAAGGTTCAAAATGAGTTCCATGGGGGAACTTACTTTCTTCCTTGGACTCCAAGTTCAACAGAAGTCAGATGGAATCTTCATCTGTCAATCCAAGTATGTGCAGGACATTCTAACCAAGTTTGGTTTCTCAGAGTCAAAACCTGCCAGCACACCTATGGAAACACACAAGCAAATAACAACAGATCTTGAGGGGGAGGATATAGATGTGCATCATTACAGATCCATGATTGGCTCTCTCATGTATCTCACAGCATCAAGGCCAGATATAATGTTTCCAGTCTGTGTATGTGCAAGATTCCAAGTTAGGCCAAAGCAATCTCACTTTCAAGCTGTTAAGAGGATATTCAGATATCTCAAAGGGCAACCCAGATTGGGACTTTGGTATCCTCATGACTCACCCTTTGACCTAATAGCATACTCAGACAGTGATCTAGGTGGGGCAAACTTGGACATAAAATCTACTTCTGGAGGATGTCAGTTTTTGGGTGCTAGACTAGTCTCATGGCAGTGCAAGAAACAAACCACAGTATCCACATCTACAACAGAGGCAGAGTACATAGCAGCTGCAAGTTGCTGTTCTCAAGTCTTATGGATTCAGAATCAAATGTTGGATTATGGGGTAACCTTTCTACACACTCCAATTTTTATTGACAACAGCAGTGCTATTAGCATTGTGAATAATCCAGTCAAGCACTCAAAGACAAAGCACATTGAGATCAGGTATCACTTTATAAGAGATTGTAATGAAAAGAAACTTATTCAAGTTGTCAAAGTTCACACTGATAATCAGTTTGCTGATCTATTCACTAAAGCTTTTGATGTGGGTAGATTCACTTTCTTGGTAACAAGTGTGGGAATGATCAACTTTGAATAATCCCCTTCTCAAAAAGTGGTTTTATACCTGTATATTATTTATTCTTGGAGTTACTAATCTTCTTTTTCAGAATATGCATAGCAGTACTCAGTGTTTAGCAAGTTTAAAGGAGTAAGTTAGTTAATACTGCTAGTGGTTAATACTGCTTTCAGTTAATACTGCTAGTGGTTAATACTGCTTTCAGTTAATACTGCTAGTAGTTAATACTGCTTTCAGTTAATACTGCTAGTAGTTAATACTGCTTTCAGTTAATACTGCTAGTGGTTAATACTGCTTTCAGTTAATACTGCTAGTAGTTAATACTGCTTTCAGTTAATACTACTAATGGTTAATACTGCTTTCAGTTAATACTGCTAGTAGTTAATACTGCTAGTTAGTTAATACTGCTAGTAGTTAATATTGCTTTCAGTTAATACTGCTAGTAGTTAATACTGCTAGTTAGTTAATACTGCTAGTAGTTAATACTGCTCTAGGTTAATACTGCTTATGTTCCGAATACTATAAATACTATTTGCCCGCCTAAAAGTTCATAACGACTCTTTGCATCCTGTTCTCTTGCGCTCTAAACCTTTTCTCTCTCAAGTTCGAAGTTTTCAGGCAAGCTTTTCACTAAGATCAATGGCATCCATGACATTCATCGACGAGCACAATGAGATTGCGATGCTACAAAAGCCAAAGCAAGCTGCAGGATTTCATCAGATTGTGGATTTCCTCAAGTCAAGCCATATTGCTCATGCTCTTATTGTATCCCCTACAATCTATATCGAGCATCAAAGGCAGTTCTGGGCTAATGCCACCATTGTTGTTGAGAATGGTGTGCAAATGATCAAGACAAGAATCTGTGATCAATCACTAACAGTTACTGAAGAGGTTATTCGCATCAGTTTACGTCTAGACGATGCCTCTGGTATAACTACTATCCCAAACGATGAACTGTTTTCCAATCTTACAAGAATGGGGTATGGAGGCCCATTGGGTGTTTTCAAATTCTCTAAAGCCAAATTTTCACCCCAATGGCGTTTCTTTGTCCATACTCTTATGCATTGTATCTCCAAAAAGACTACTGGATGGAGTGAGTTCAACAGCACTATTGCTTATGCTTTGGTGTGCTTGGCCGCTGCCAGAAAGTATAATTTTTCTAAAATGATTTTTTCAGTGATCTTGTCTCAAACATGGAAACAAAAAGAGCTTCTTTATGTATCCCAGGTTTGTTCAAGAAGTTATTACTCATGAATTGACGGATATACCTCAACCTGTTGGGGTATATGTACCTAAACCCCCCAAAGGCAAGGTTTTCTCAAATATGAGAAGATCTGCTGGGGACTCTGAAGGAGTTGACACCCCATTGTTCTCTACAATGATGGTGGTGTCCCAAACCAATGAAGGTATGGCAGCAGGGTCAAGGCCCCCATTAGACCAACCCACTGCTAGCCAATCCCAACCTTCCCTCTCAAAATCTATTCCCCAGTCCCTTCTTGAAAAACCAACCTCTCCTATCACCCAAACTTACAAGAGGAAACAGGTAAAGAAGGCTCCTTCCCTTCTTGTACCATCATCCCCAAGCCTTTAAGCCCTCTATTGGAGCATTCTCTAGTAGAGAATATTCAAAGGGAATCCACAAGGGTGTCTCCCAACCCAAAGGAGGTGCTCTCTGAGGAGGAGGTAGAGCATATGGGTGATGAGGCTGCCACTACTCCTGCTAGCACAGAGGAGGAAAGTGGTAACATCAACAAGACCTCCCCCATGGCAACTTTGAATGAGCAATCATTTGAAGGTCCCTGGTGCCAAGAAACCACAGGGGTGGATAGTGCTTCTGCTAGGCAGAAGACTTCCACTACTAAAAGATCCAATGATCCTTCAAAGGAGGGTAACACTTCTAGAGAAGGTGAGGACAGATATAGTTACCAGGAATTGATGGAAACCATGGGAAACATCAACCTAGATGTTATGAAACAAGGAAAAGAAATAGAGGAGATGAAACTGGTCATTCTGTCCCAACAAGTACAGATTGCTAAGCTAAAGAAGATGGTGCTAAGTCTGGTACAGAGGAAGAAGAGAAAGCAATTCCAACTAAGGAGAAGGCACACTGAGAATGATGCTCCCAAAAAGGGGGAGATCAACATGGAAGAAGCCACAAGAAAGGGGGAGATTGATGGAGAGAAACTTGATGTTGAGGGGGAGCAGCAAGCAGAAACACAAAGAGATTCAGTGCCAAAAGAAACAAAAGAAGCAGCAGAAACAGTTACTACTGCTGACATTAATAGAGCAGCAGAAACTGTGAAAGAAGTTTTAACAGATCTTGAGATTGCAGAAACCTTACTTAAAGCCAAGAATGATACTCCCAAGGTCACTTCAAAGACCAAAGGAGTAATCATCAAAGAACAAGGTGAAGTGATCAAGAAAGATAACAGTAAGAAGGCAATGAGCAAAGACAAAGGAAAAGCAAAGATGGTGGAATCTGATCAACCAATCAAAAAGCAAAGGTTGGTTGAATCAGATGAAGCCCTAGCTAGAAAGATGCAAGATGACATTGAAAAGGAAGAAAGAGTTCAGATGGAAAAGGACAGGGAAATGGCAAAAGCTCTAGCTGCTGAACTGAATGAAGCTTATCAACTGAGTATGGCAACTGAAATTGCACAGAAGAAAGCTGCAAGTATGAAGAAATCAGTGGTGAAAACAGTTGCAAAGAAGAGAAAACCCTCAAAGACATTCCTAGGTACCCAAGAGAGAAACAAGATGATTATATTTCTCAAAGGTGCTGTAGGAGTCAAAAAGGAGATGTTCTCCAAAATGTCTTTTGAGAAGATCAAAGAGCTGTATGATTCAGAGATGTTGAAGCTTCAGGGAAATGAAACTGCTAGGGTGGAGATGGAGAAGAGGATAAAAGAAAGTAATGACTTTGATTGTCAAAAGCCATTTCCAGATGAGCAAGAAACACCTCCTAAGAAAGAGTCCACTCTGGGAGAAAGTCTAAGGACTTTAAAGAGAACAAAGATGATGGCAAGAAGAAAGCCAATCAAGAAGCCTAGAGTATCTGAAGAAGAGGCTGAGAAGGTTGCTGAAGAAGAAGGGGCACCTGAGTCATCTAAACAGAAAGAGCCATCAAACACTGATGATGTAAATTTGTATATGGTAGTGATGGACAAAGTGCTTGAACCAATTTCAGCAGAACCTGTAGGAGTTAAGCCTTCTGAGGTCATTCACTGGGATACATTGACAGTGGATGGAAAGGAATACATAAGGCTGAAAAGAAAGGATGAAAAGTATGAAGTGTTCAACACATGGGCAAAAATTGTCAGAACATGCTCTAGATCAGATATTGAAGAGATGTTTGAGATAGGAATGAAGTTGTATGCAGATATTCTAAAGGCTCCAGGGATTTCAATTACAAAACTGGTAATGGAGTATCTGTGTATGATGTTCAAACCTGAAGAAGTAGAGCATTTGATCAAGGATGTCTTCAAATCAGTAAACAGTTGGACTCTATATGAAATTAGTGGAGTATATACAGTGACTTTGGATTTAAATCACACTGAATACTTCCTAGTGGATAGAGTGTATAATCATAGCAGATTGAAGCTACATGCCATGCTGAAGAAAAAGTTAAGGTGTGTTCCAGATTCAGAAATGGCTAAATACTTGATTCAAAGAACCATCAATCAGAGTTTGGGATTGGATGCAAACACTGGAATTTAGGCCATGATAGAGTTTTGGGAGCATCTTGAAGAAAATTTGAAGAACTTGACTTCTCTTCCTAAAAGTCAAGTTAGGGGGAGATTGTTGGGAACTGAAGAATTCATCAAGTATGGTTAATGCTGCTGGTTCAAAGTTACTACTGCTAGAAGACTTAAAAGTTAATACTGCTGAGTGTTACTACTGCTAGTACTATTAATACTGCTAGTCAAAGTTAGTGCTGCTTGAACAAAGTTAGTACTGCTTAGCTAGTTAGTACTGCTAGTGGTTAGTGCTGCTTAGTAGTTAATGCTGCTAGAAGAAATTTAATACTGCTGAAGATTAATACTGCTTATATGATGAAGATTCACATGAAAGGATATACATGGAAGCTTAGAGATATATATGGAAGATATACTGAAGATATTTTATTTATTGTAATTATCTTTGTATTCAGTATATATATTGTATAGTTTAGAATAATGAGTTAACTTTTGTTTTTCTTCATTCTATTAGAGAGAAAATCAACCTCAAGGCATAGATCCTAATTCTAGAGAAGTAGAATTCGTATTGGTGAGCCTGTTCATCAATATTGAGGTTGAGTGTGTAATCTTGTAACTTCAAAGCATTCAATACAAGTTTACAGTTTGTTCTTCATATCTACTGTGTTGATTTACTGTTTTATTGAATATCAAAGTGTTATTCCGCAAACTTCTTTGATATTGTTTCTGAGAATTAATTCTTGTTGAGAATTCTTGTTCGTAAAAAATCAAGAAAACACTTATGGTGTAGGTATACAATCCAAAGAGCCGGTGGCAGATCCAAAAACTTTTATTGTTGGGGGCACTTTGAGGTGTGAAAAAAAATTCTAGAAGCACTAACTCATCCGAATCAAGATGGTTTTGGGTTATTTGGTTTTTGAGTTAAATGGTTCGGTTAACTCACTAAAGATAACTTATTTGGTTCGGTTTTATATTAATTTTTTTACCATTCCATTTAAACCGAACACATTATACTATTATTTATATATTTAATTATTTCGGTAAAACAAAAAGCAAGTAATACATTACATATTAATTAATACAAAATTCAAGTTATTCTTAATGGACCAAATGGCTAGAGGAACAAACCACTAAACCAATTTGTAATAAAAACATGTTGGCAATTGGTGTTAAACTTATTTATAACAAACCCGGTGAAATAAATCATAATGCTTAATAGTTAATAAACAATTAAACTAGTAGCCAGTAGCAAAAAAAGTGGTTAGTCAAATCAATAACATTTATAGCAAAATAAATAAGATAAATAAGATGACTTTAATTAAGTTGGGACCTTAGGAGTTAGGTGTTGGGGATGGGTGTGCATAAAATCGATGGGTAGAGAGAAAAGATGAAGTGATGGGAACTTGGATAAAAATCTGAGATCGTGTGAGAGCTCGCTTTCCTTAAGTGATATTTCGACCCTATTCTGCCTGGGTATCACGAAATTCACTCGAGGATAATCTCAAATTCACCGGTATCGTTTTAGGCAGAAAACGATCCTATTTAAACACCAAGAAAATTGTAACCGATGCTATAATATTAATGATAATAATCAACCAATTAATGGTATTGATTGTTAGTCATAAAGGTGTAGGTTACATAAAGATTTGGGAGTTACAAAGGGATTTTGGGGGTTACAAAATGAACCTACAGCAGTGCGTCATGCGGGTAGCCGCACGGGTTAACCCGCGGCACAATCTGCGTGAGCCTCTGTTCCGTCCCAATATTCCAGTGCACCACGTGGGTAGCAGCGCGGGTTAACCCGCGGCACAACCCGCGTGAGCCACTGTTTCGTCCCACAAACACCGACTGATCAACAATCCCGTGTCAAAGTTAGCTTACACGAGTGTGCACTCCACACCTCCTAACTCATGTTGTAGCTTAGCTACAAACCCCATTATTATCTTGTGAATCCAATTACACAAAATGACCGATGATTTCACTAAAATCACCAACAATCCTCCCCCATTTTAGTGCAATCCTTGATTCACAAACAAAATTATTATAACAAACAAACTCATGCACAAATGAAAATATCTAAAAGATTGAATTTCCATCTTAGTACATTACACATTTCAAATACTCGAGAATCCGGGTGTCCTATGGATTGAACCCTTCAACCCATTTGAGTACCAGAAAATAACATACACATGAATTTTAAAATTCTCTAAAGTTTAAACTTGACACTATACAGGCCGTGTGTCCTTATCCATTCGTGAGTGCATCAAAGCTAAGTCCAAGCTTCTTGAAGCGGCCACACTTCACACTCATATAGGTAGTTCCTTTCATCATGCACCGACACATGCACTTTTACAAAAGAACGATTACCTCCTCGCTTGCAGTACCGAGCACATACCTTGGGATGATTATCTTGTGCTCCAATTCCTTAGAGTGAGCTTTCCCATTGAATTCAACTTCTAACGTTATATTAGAAGGGAATTGGGTATCTCATCATTAGAGATTCAAATGGACTTTAATCCCATCCCGATCACCGACTTGTGAACCAAGTCCCTAGCTAACCCCTTCGTCAAGTGGTCGGCTAGATTTTGTTGCGACCGAACAAATTCAACCGAAATCACCCCATTCGTGATTAGCTCACGAATCATGCTATGTCTAACACCTAAGTGTCTAGACTTGCCATTATATACTTGACTATAAGCTTTAGCCAAAGTAGCCGCACTATCACAACGGATAGAAATGGGTGATATTGGTTTCGGCCATAACGGAATTTCATGGACTAAATTCCTTAGCCACTTCGCCTCTTTACCGGCAGCGGCTAATGCTACAAATTTCGACTCCATAATCGAACTCGTAATGCAAGTTTGCTTCTTGGAAGCCCATGAGATGGCACCTCCCCTAAGCAAGTATACCCAACCACTCGTAGAAGAGTGATCTTCTAAGTTAGTAATCCAACTTGCATCCGAATATCCCTCTAAAACCGAAGGAAACCCGACATATGACAAACCATAATCAATGGTTTTCTTCAAGTATTTAAATACTCGTCTTATCGCTTGCCAATGATGTATACTAGGATTACTAGTATACCTACTCAACTTGCCTACGACAAAAGCGATATCCGGCCTAGTGCTTGTCATGGCATACATCAAACATCCAATAGCCTTTGAGTACTCGAGTTGTGACACCGCTTCACCCGAATTGGGCATAAGCTTCACACTCGGATCAAATGGAGTACTCATCGGAGAACAATCAAAGCAATTAAATTTCTTTAATACTTTCTCAATGTAATGAGATTGCGTAATTGCAATCCCTTTGTTCTCACGCTTGATTCTTATTCCAAGGATCACCTCCGCCTCTCCCATATCTTTCATGGAGAACTTTAATGACAAAAACTCTTTGGTTTTATCAACTTGATTTAGGTCGGTGCCAAAGATCAACATGTCATCAACATATAAGCAAATGATTACTCCGTTTCCGGATGTGTCAAATTTGCTATATACACACTTGTCCGCTTGGTTTAACATAAAACCGTTGGACAAGATAACCTCATCAAATTTTTGATGCCATTGTTTGGGTGCTTGTTTAAACCCATACAATGATTTTACAAGTTTACATACCTTATGCTCCATTCCGGGCATAACAAAACCTTCCGGTTGTTTCATGTAAACTTCTTCCTCCAAGTCACCATTGAAGAATGCCGTTTTGACATCCATTTGGTGAATCACTAAATTGTGGATAGCTCCTAAGTCTATCAACAATCTAATTCTGGAGATTTTTGCAACCGGGGCATAGGTATCAAAATAATCAATGCCTTCCCGTTGCCTAAAGCCTTGGATTACCAATCGAGCTTTGAACTTGTCGATTGATCCATCGACTTTCATCTTCCTTTTGAAGACCCACTTGCATCCCAACGGTTTACAACCCGGTGGCAAGTCCGATAATACCCAAGTATTATTCCCTATGATGGAATCCATCTCATCATTTATTTTTTCTTTCCAGAAAGCAATATCTTGAGACTTCATAGCCTCATCAAATGATTTTGGATCTTCCTCAATACTATAATAGTAAGATAATTGTGATCCAATTTCATCTCTTGATCCTTCTACCAAGTATACTTGGAAATCGGGACCAAAAGATTTTTCAATCCTTCCTCTTTTGCTCCTTCGAAGCATCGGAGATTTGGTTGGAACAATTGCTTGTTCTTCAACCTCACTAGTTACACTAGTATTTGGAACAAGATCCTTCGGTTGAGGTATTGAAGAGAATCTAGTCTCATCAAATAATGCATCTCTCGATTCTATAACGGTGTGAATCACTATAGAATCATTAGGTTCAATAACATAGAACCTATATGCCTTGGAATGCTCAACATATCCAACAAAGATGCAATCAATACCCTTTTCACCCAATGTTTTCCTTTTGGCTTCGGGTAGTCTAACAACCGCTCGACAACCCCAAACTCGAATATAATTCAAGTTAGGGCTTTTCTTGAACCAAAGTTCATATGGGGTAATCTTGTTCTTTTTATTGGGAACTCGATTTAATAAATAACAAGCCGTTAACATGGCTTCACCCCAAAATCCATCACTCAACCCCGAGTAGGATAACATAGAGTTCACCATTTCTTTGAGAACTCTATTTTTCCGTTCCGCCACACCATTTTGTTGTGGTGTATAAGGCGCCGTAGTCTCATGGATAATTCCTACGGATTGGAAAAACATGGGGTCATAATATTCCCCACCACGATCGGCGCATAAACATTTAATTAAACCGTTCATTTGCAATTCAACCTCCGTTTTATAAATTTTAAATTTATCCAACGCTTCATCTTTTGAGTGTAACAAATAAATATAACAAAATCGTGAAGCGTCGTCAATAAAAGTAACAACGTACTTTTTATTACCAAAAGACGGAGTTGAATGCAAATCACAAAGATCACTATGAATTAATTCAAGCACCGACGAATCTCTTTTCACATTAGGAAAAGGTTGTCTAGTGATCTTTGTCAACATGCAAGTTTTACATTTTTCGATTTTAACGTCAAAAGCCGGAATAAGACCGTCTTTTGACATTTCAACCATTCTTTTAAAATTAACATGACCAAGCCTTGCATGCCATAAAAAATAATCAACACAATTCTCATTTGCAATATAAACGGAATTAGAAACACAATTCTTTTTATTCAAACTTAACATAAACATATTATTATTTAAATAACCAAATCCTACAAAAGAGCCAACTTTTGACAAGGTAAACTTTTTGGACTCAAAAACTTGCCTATATCCTAACTTATTCAAGGTACTACCGGAAACCAAATTCTTTCGAATTTGTGGTACAAACATAATGTCTAAAAGTTCAATTATTTTATTAGAGCTAAATTCTAGTTTAACTAAGCCACGTCCAAGAATGAGAGCATTTGACTCGTTCCCCATGTGTAGCACGGATCCGTCTTCAACCGGTTCCAAAGAAGAGAACCAACGTCGATCCTTGCACACATGACTCGATGCACCCATGTCAATCCACCAAGCATCATCATCATCCTGCACATAAAATGATTCGGATATTAGTGGTACATAATTCAAATTTGAATTAACACCAAAGTCAAGAAACTGACCTTGCCATGGGTTCTGATCATTGGATCTTTGCCCACCACCACTTGAGTTTGCTCCGTTCTTATTCTTGACAACTCGATAATCCCGCTTGAGATGGCCGGTCATCCCACAAGTCCAACAGGTTAATTTAACCCTTTTGTTGGGACCTTTCTTGGTTTCATTGAACTTACGTTTTCCCTTGAAATTGTTGGATCTTCCCTCTTCCACCATGTTCACAGAAGGTGCCGAAACCTCTTTCATCTTAGGTTTCTCAGCCTCTTGCGCCCGAAGAGATTCCTCTATGCGCAAGTGACTACCGAGTTGTACAAGAGACAACTCTTCCTTCTTGTGTTTCAACATGTGTTTGAAGTCTTTCCAAGAGGGAGACAATTTATCAATTATGCTCAATACGGAGATGGATTTGTCCATCTTTATATTGTGTTGATCATATTGGCCTAAAATGCGTAGGAGTTCATTATATTGCTCCATCACAGGCCTTGAGTCCACCATTTTGTAATTATTAAAATTACTCACGAGGAACTTCTTACTAGAAGCATCCTCTGCCATGTATTTGGACTCAAGAGAGTCCCATAGCTCTTTAGCGGATTCAATGTTTCGATAGATATCGAAGAGGGAGTCACACATACCGTTCAAGATGTGTCCGCGACATATGTAGTCGTCGTTTTCCCATTTACCACGACGCCGGGTCATCTCCAACGTCTCATCCTCCATTACTTCCGGCATAGGCGTACTCAACACGTACACGACCTTCAACGTGGTCAATAAGAAGCGCATCTTCTTTTGCCATCGCCGAAAGTCAACGCCTTCGAACTTCTCCAGCTTCGTGAACTTGGTCATCATGTCTCTCACGGATTGATCACTCGCCATCTCTCAAAAAGTAAATATCACTTAAGATTGTTGGGGAGTGGGTGTGCAGAAAATCGATGGGTAGAGAGAAAAGATGAAGTGATCGGAACTTGGATAAGAATCTGAGATCGCGTGAGAGCTCGCTTTTCTTAAGTGATATTTCGAACCTATTCTGCCTGGGTATCACGAAATTCACTCGAGAATAATCTCAAATTCACCGGTATCGTTTTAGGCAGAAAACGATCCTATTTAAACACTAAGATAATTGTAACTGATGCTATAATATTAATGACAATAATAAACCAATTAATGGTATTGATTGTTAGTCATAAAGGTGTAGGTTACAAAAAGATTTGGGAGTTACAAAGGGATTTTGGGGGTTACAAAACGAACCTGTAGCAGTGCGTCACGCGGGTAGCCGCGCGGGTTAACCCACGGCATAACCCGCGTGAGCCTCTGTTCCGTCCCAATATTCCAGTGCACCACACGGGTAGCCGCACGGGTTAACCCGCGGCACAACCCACATGAGCCACTGTCTCCCACACGAAACAGTGCACCACGCGGGTAGCCGCGCGGGTTAACCCGCGGCACAATCCGCGTGAGCCACTGTTTCGTCCCACAAACACCAAATGACTGATCAACAATCCCGGGTCAAAGTTAGCTTACACGAGTGTGCACTCCACACCTCCTAACTCGTGTTGTAGCTTAGCTACAAACCCCATTCTTATCTTGTGAATCCAATTACACAAAATGACCGATGATTTCACTAAAATCACCAACATTAGGGGCACTACAGTTTAATTGATGGGGGTATTATTTGAATTAGGATGCTCAAAAAACCGACTAATCCAACCCCAATCCACTCGATACCTAATCGAGTTGTAAAATCTTCAAATCATAGGTATTGGATTGAAATTAAATTAGCGCCATTTGAACCCAGCCTAACCCGATGAACCCGATGACTTTTGATACCATAGTTCATGGTCGATTGAGAGCTCCTGAGACAGTGCCTAGTGGTGAGTAGTCATTCCTTTATACTTTAGAGTCAAAGATGATTGTGCTTGATGCAAATGGATCAACTAAAATAAATAGGACCAGGACACCACGTTGGGGACCTTGCCTTCTTTTTGTTGGAAGCCGAATAAGAAAATTTACTAAAAGATATTTTTATAGCTTTTTTGGAAAATTTTTATGGGTTTTATTGGGCCTGGGACCCCTACCAGGAAGTAATGCATCCGCTCCTGCAAAGATCAATCACTCATGTCATACATGCCTATGTTTTGTATAATTGCTTTCTTTTTGTATTTTATATTTATCGTATTAGTTAGGTGAGTTATAGATAAACAAATTAACTTTGTCGGTACGTTTCCTACAACCCTCACAAGACTTCATTCGTCCACTAGGGGGTAAGGGTTTAAAAGGCTTATTGCACGTGCTAACTGTAATCGTGTTTCCCTACCAAAATATAGTTAATTTAGTCGTTCTTTTCATTAGGTGTGCCTTTTGTTTTATTTTTTAGTTGTTTATTTTCTTGCTTATCTTTTGCATCCTTTGTTTACCTGTATATGAGCTTGAAATCCCTCTTGGTTAAGTCTTACTTCCTAGCATTGCGGGCAATGAAAATATTTAAGTTAGGGAGGGGTAGATGGAAATTTTTGGTGCTTATAGGTAATAAACCTCACTTTCCAGCAATTGAGGACAATGCAAATCTCTAAGTTGGGGAGGGGGGAAGTTTGAAATTTTCCAATTTGGTGTTATTGATATCTCACTATGATATTAACAAAGTTTGTGCAAGTTATTGCGTTTTAGCAGAAAAGTGATAACAAGTTGTTGAGTACATGCATTGGGAGCCACATATCGGGAGCCACATATCACATCATGTACACATCAGGTGTATCATACCCTTTTATTGATAACAGGATGGTTGAAATTCCCTTTGAAGCCAATGCTCGTTATTCTCTGTTTGATGGTGTTCCTCTATCAAATCTGAGCCTTGTACCTTACTATTGTGGGCAGTTTACTTAATCTCACAATTATTCGCCCGTACATTGCACATGCAGTTCATGTGGTTAGTCAGTTTGTCACTACTGTTCACTAGGGATAAGTTCTTCACATTTTTAGATATTTACGAGGTACTCAGTTTCAATGTCTCCTGTTTCCCTCCACGTCCTTTCTAGAGCTGCTTGCTTACAGTGTTGCTGAATTGGATGGCGATCCTAATGATCACAAGTTTACTACTGTTTTTTCTATTTTTCTTGTAGACTCTCTTATCTCATGGAAGAGTAAGAAACATGATGTGTTTCTCGTTCCTCCACTGAGACTTAGTACCGTGCTATGGTTGTGACTACTTGTGAGATTGTTTGGTTATGTTGGTTACTTGCACATATGGGTGTTGTGGTTTCCTAGTCCACTCCGTTACATTATGACAAGAAAAGTGCGATACAGATTGCTCATAATTTTGTCTTTCATGGGCGGATGAAGAACATTGAGATTGATTGTCATTTCGCTAGCCATCATCTTCAACTTGGGACCATCTCATTGCCTTTTGTTCCTTCGCCTGCAGATTGTTGATATTTTCACAATGGCTCACTCGGCTTCACGCTTTCGCTTCTTGTCTGACAAACTCTCAATGCTTATTGCTGTGGCATTGTGAGTTTGAGGTGGAATATTAGCGTATATTTACTATTAGCTTATATTTTGCCTAAGTTTATGTTTACCCTATTAAAGTTTGAGGGCAGTTTAGTCATTTTCTTCATTGGGTTTTCCCTCTTGTTTAGCTATAAATATTACCTCTTCTCTTCTTTTGTAATCAAGCTTTTCTATGATAATAAAACCCTAGCCACTTTTGGCTCTTGATTTTTAGAGGACTATGGCTTTACATGTTTAGAATGACAATAATTTGAAAATGAGTATGTTTGACATGTGAGTAAGCCGAGTGATCTAAAAGAGAGGGGAATAACAAACATGGATCTTCAAACCTGATGAGAAATAGTGTTCTCGTGAAATGACTAACCACATGCATTTGATTTTAATATTTTTTACCTTCTTTGGGACAAAAAAGGTATTAATTTGGGGAGGTTTGATAAATAAAACATGCATTTTTGTCCAATATTATTGTGACTTTGATGCGTAGGTATTGCATTTTTGTATACATGCAAGCATCGAAGCCTTGAACATGAAAATGTTGTAGCAAAGGCAAGTTGCAAGTGTTTAGATGAGCATCGATGATCAAGGGACGGAGCAAAAAAAAGGAAATAAAAGAAGAATGTTGGACCGTCGATCATATCTCACTCATTTCAAGCACCGTTGAAGGTTATTCAAGTCTATGTAGAAAGATAACAAAAGGATTTATGACTTTGAGGTTTTGAGTTTATGAAAATTCGAGTTGCATCCAAGCCTAAATTAATGCCAAAGTTAGGTGAATGAAGTTGACAGGAAAGAAAAAGAGGTACAACTCATACAATAATGAAAAAAAGGTACAAGCCACAATAGCAGCAAAAGAGAAAAGAAAATATTAATTTTCTGTTTTCAAAACCATGGATTGAAAAGAAATGAATGGGATTTTTGTGTGCATTCTTATGTTTTGATGAGGAGCTGTGAGTTGGTAAATAAAGATTATAAAAGAAAAGGAAAGCATACTCAATGATTTAAGAAGGATATGATTTGCCAACAAGGAAAGAAAAGGGTAGGTTTTATTTGGGGTTTTTATTTTATTTTCTTATCAATATGATGAATAACTGCCGCATGGGTGATTAAAGAAGGAAGCACAATTTTGAAGAAAGAAAAAGAAGGATCGACTTTATTTTGTGGAGGGATTTGATTGGGCTAACAACTATTTAAGGAGGCTATGGTTTTAAGCAGGGGGAAACACTTCACGTCCATTTTGGGGGCTCAATGAGAGGGAACCAATATCCATGTGAGGGCTGTTGGGAACGATTCTGGACGGTGAGAAAAACATAAATCAAGAGGAGAAGAGAACGATCGATTCAGGCTTTTTTTCTCAGTTCTACACAACAACATTGATAGGAGAAGATGAAGATCTATTTGAGTAAGTTTTGAAGGTCACAAAGCTTGATTTTATTGGTTTTATTTTGTAAGTTTTAGATTCATATTGGATTATTAGATGCAATTTTTATTGGAATTCCTTGACTAGTAACGAAGTTTGGCTTTAATTTGTATGAGATTTTGAATGAGACTTGTTTGAATGTTGATTGATTACAAGTGTTTTGCTTTATTTTTGGGAATTGAGTTACATTTTTGTTTTATCGGGTAAAGTAGAGGCATTTCATTAAGAATGATATGTGACATATATCGTTCACTTTCAATGTTGATTTCATGTTGGTTTTGTTAGTTGGTAATTATCTAGTTAAAGAGATTCTTATTTTACTTATGATAGCAATTGAATGCAACTTTCGAATCCAAAGCTTTTGAAATAGTGTCATTTGTAATAATTAGATTTCGGTTTTTAGTTAGTTGTCTTTAAGGTTAATTGATAAATTGAGTAGCATATCTAAGTCACATACGTTTATTCAGTTAACACAAACAATTAGCTTGGCCACTGACTCCCTAAGAAGAACGATACTTGACTTACCTCGTTACTGGATTAAGTTAGGTTTATAAATTTAAACCTTGTTGTGTGTTTAACAACATATGCAACAAGTTTTCTTTATTTCTAACCCAGAGGGTACGAGAGCCCATCCCCGTTATCCTTACCGGGTAAATGATGATGCCTATTATGAGATTCTCCCTCATCTCATTAAGTCGTTTATATATTTCCATGGCCTAAAAGAAGAACCGTATAATCACTTATACGAACTTATCGCCATCTATAGTACCAACAATATTCAAGTTCTAACCCGAGAACACCGTAAACACATATTGTTGCCCCTTCTCTGAAAGGGTGAGCAAAACAGTTGTTTATATCACTTGAGCCAAATACCATTTTCACCTGAGATGGTATGCATAAGATATTTTTGGCTGAGTACTTCCTTATTAGCAAAATTGCGGAGATATGCCGAGCAATCTCCAATTTTCAGCAGCAACATGGGGAGAATTTCACGAGGCATTTCAGAGGTCACTGTCATCAATATCTAATGTTGAAGGGATAAATGATTTAAGAATAGAATTTAAGGGTGCGATAAATGAGTTGTCTAAAAAGTTAGATCTTGTTTTAAGTGGGATGATTGGGAAGAAAAATGATGTTTTTCAAGTTAAAAAATGCATGCACTTACTGTGGGGATTCTTCACATTTTGCAAGCAAGTGCATAGTTTTCCATTCTTAGAGCATAAATCAATCCCAGAAGTTCGGTAATCATAATCAAGACCCATTTCCAAACACTTAAAATATGGGATGGCAAAAACATCCCAATTTTTCTTGGAAAAATAATCAAGAGGGTGTTTCAAGTTAACCTTGGTTCCAAAATCATCATTATAATGAGGGTCCGTCGAGTCAGTCCAAATTCTAAGGACAAAATCACAATCACTCTCACTATGGAAATTACCACCACAAAAATCAAAATAACAATCACACTTTGGTGGTAATACTAATTATAACAACAAAAGATAAGGGTCAACTTATCTTGAAAAGCAAATGCAAAATATGATGGCAATGATGACAGCTTATATGCAAATACTACTCAGTTTGTTGCTGCTTTAGAGAAGCAAGTTGGCTAACTAGCCGAACAATTGAGTAGAAGAAATGAGGGTACGCTGCAAAGTATGAATAAGCCAAATCCTAGTCATATAAGAACGTAAATGAAATCACTTACGAAGTGACAGTCAGTTGGAACCCCTTCCTTAAAAGAGTATTGAAAGTCATCAAATAGAAAAAAAGGCAAAGGGAAAGAGACTGAGCAAGGAGTAGATTTTGAAGAAGCAAATCAACTTCTGATCATATCGAGTACATTAAATGTCGACAAATCTCAAGATGAGGAAGGATCAAGATTATGTAATCAAGAACCCACTATTCCATTCCCCACCATTTTAAATGAATCTGCGCCCATTCCCATTTGGAAAGGGAGGGACAAAAAATGAGGATATGATGGATGTCTTTTGCCAAATAAAGATAAGATTACCACTACTGGATGCCATCAATAAAATCCTGACTTATTCCAAATTCTTGAGAGAGTTATGCACTAAAAAATGCAGACAAAAGACTTTGATACCCAAAAAGATTGAAGTTATTGAGCAAATTGTACATTATTTAGTGTAGTTCCCTTCCATAAAAATGCAAGGACCCCTAGAGCACTATTGATCCATGTCACCATAGAAAATTATATAAAGAATGCGTTGCTAGATTTGGGGGATAGTGTGAATATCTTTCCAGGATCGTTGTATGATTAGTTTGAGTTTGGTAATCTCAAAAAGACAAGTGTGTTATTACAACTTGTTGATCGATCTATTAAGACAACAAGGAGAGTGCTCAAGGATGTGGTTGTGAAGATCGAGGACTTCTAGTACCTTGTGGATTTTTTTGTATTAGATATTAAGTTCATGTGCATAGACAAAAGCCTTACACTGATTCTTGATCGATCATTCTTGGTGACTGCAAATGCCACAATCAATTGCCGATCCAGAGTGATGGATATTAGCTTTGGTAATCAGAAATTACACATGAATATCTTTGCGCCATCCTCCTACCCTCCAACTGAACTGAGTCTTACTCCATAGACTTTGTAGAGGAATATACCCAAGAATATACTTCACGCATACCGCAAGATGATATGTTCACTCGGTACTTTTCTATCTCACCGGAGGATGATCTTGATCCGGTAATTTACATGAGGTCTACGCATTTGTTGCTGAGCCACTTGTGCCTAATCAACCACCTAGGTCTAGCGCATGAACCTCCAAAGAGTTCACTTGAAAAACCACTTGTGCTAGAACTAAAGACACTGCCAGATCATCTTGAGTACGTCTTCCTAGGAGAAGATGGCATCCTACCGGTTATTATTTCATCTTTACTCACACCTGATCACGAAGACATGCTTATTTTTTTCCCTAAAAGATCACAAGAAGGCAATTGAATGGTCGATAGCTGATTTGAGAGTGATTAATCCTTCAATATGCATGCATAGAATCCACACTGCGCCTAATGCCATGCCCTCACATGAATTTCAAAGACGGTTGAGCCTGAACATGAGGGATGTCGTGAAAATAGAAGTTTTCAAGTGGTTGGATGCCAAGATTATTTAT
Organism: Arctium minus; assembly: GCA_954870635.1. Lineage (NCBI taxonomy): Eukaryota > Viridiplantae > Streptophyta > Magnoliopsida > Asterales > Asteraceae > Arctium > Arctium minus. The sequence goes on along the minus strand of OX941090.1, from coordinate 20,630,997 downwards.
CCTATTTCTGATAGCCCTTGGGTGAGCCCGACACATATAGTGCCCAAAAAATCTGGCGTTACTATTGTGGAAAGAAGAGGAGAAAACATTCCTACTTGCCCTGTCACTAGATGGCAAGTATGCATTGACTAATAAAAGTTGAATGCAGTCATGTTGAAAGATCATTTCCCTTACCTTTCATCGACTAAATACTAAGAAGTTGGCAGGCCAGAATTACTATTGCCTCCCAGGATGGTTATTCTAGATACAATTAGGGGCCATACACCCCGATGGCCAAGTGAAGACGACATTCTCATATCCTATGTCACTTTCGTTTTTTGTCGAATGCCTTTTGGATTGTGTAATGTGCATGCGATATTCCAAAGGTGTATGATGTCAGTATTTAGTGACATGTTAGATGAGTGATTGGAGTTCTTTATGGATGACTTCTCTATATATGGCGATACGTTTGAATGTTGTTTCTATAATCTTGAGAGGGTGTCAAAACGTTGTGAGGAGACTAACTTAGTATTATGCATGTGAACTGGATATATGTATATATGTATATACCTTTTGTATGTATGTATATATGTGTATGTACTCGATATATTTGTGAACTACATATATATACGTAGTGGACGTATGGATTACATATCTACATGTATGTACATACGTATGTACTAGATACATATATGTGTCTATATATATATGTACATGTCGGTGGTCTTCTTTTGAGATCCATGCAATTTGTGAGATTTGTAAGACCCAATATAAACTACAAAATCATATTAAAATTGGAAATTAGTAATTTTGAATAAAAAATTTAAATAAAGGGCATTATGGGTATATGCAAATCCCTTCTCTCTTGTACCTTCTCTCTCATCTCTTTCGTCCCCCAGGCCATTCGTGGCCGCCCGGGGATTAGTCGATGCGCGTAAGCTGACCCGGAAACCTACGGTTACCAAAAAAAATAATAATAACGGAGGTGTTTGCTTTCAATTAAGCTAATATAGAACAGAAGATGATGATGAATGACTTTTAGAAATTTTTAAAGAATTTTCATGTATTTGATATTTTTAAACAATATGTACAAGTTTTTGTCTTCTTATACTTTATGATTTTGTACTTTTAATCAAATAAATAAAATATATTGTAAATATTAAATATATTATGAAGTATGGGTTGTGGATGTAAATTTCAACTCTCATGTCCAATTCAATCATGTTGGTGAATAGGAGATTATGTAGTATAAATACCTCCTTATGTAAATGTAAAAATGCACATCAATATTTGTATAAGTATTTCATTATCTCCAACTTCCTTACTTTCTTTCTCTATAAATCTCTTAATCCATTATTAATCTAGTGGTAATATTGGTTATTTATAACAAAATCTTATTTCTTTTGAGTATATTAATTTTTTTTCCTAATAAAGTAATAATACACAAAAAAAGCTTTAACAAAGGCAAGTGATAAAAAAAGTTAATATAAACCATAGCTTAACCAATTAACCGGTTTGTCTATCACTATTAATCCCCAACCATTAGATAATAATAATGTTTATGAAGCAAGTGTTTCCCATGGTTGAGACAAATTTATGGTAAAATACGTTAGCGACATGAAGATCAGAAGAGAAGAGAGGGATTCTATAAACTCGAGACATAGATTTTAAAAATTAAAAATCACTAACCCTAAAAACGACAAACTTTCTAGACACGAATCATCGATCAAACAATTCATCTGTCTTGCATTTAGAAATACAAATAGTAAAAATAAAATAGCAACGTTAAATAACTAGAGCAATTTAAAGTCTTTCTAGCTCTTTATTCATTCAAATACTTCTAAACTATCGACAACTGGTTTTTTGAGCTTGATTCCTCAGTTAGTTGCACTTCCATCAACACACACCCATTGACCCACGAAGATTGTTTCACAATTGATGTTGGGGTTAATCGCCAAAAAAGATCCCAAACTTATCTTAAACGACTGGCTAATGGTGGTGCAATCATCGCCAACTTCAACACCGATAACTTGGTCACAAACAATGACTGGTTTTGCTTTTTGTAAACCATCTGTATATTTATGATTCCATCAAAGAAAATAAAGAAAGATCATGTCAATGTACCAAACAAGAAGTTGTCCTTTTAATTAATTTGATATAGACCAAATCATCAAAGGCTTGAACCAGTTGGGGAATTCAAATGACTTACCCACTAAGGTCGATCTGCTTTCTGCCAATACAACAAGCATTAGAAAAAGCAAGAGTATTGTGGCCAACTTCACCAACATGGAAGCGTTCTTGGCCATGGTTTCAAGTTTATAGTTTTTTCTCGAGAATGAATTAAAGATGTTAATACTGAAATATGTGATTCTAGTTGTTGAGGTTTGCATATTAATTTATAGGACAATTAAGATTTGGATAAACTAGTGAGATGTATTTTGATTGGATAAACCAAATTCACATTGTAAATGGAGAATTAATTTACAGCCGGCCATTGTTTCGGCTATTATTATTCATTTGATTTTACTTTCTTTCATCGATTATTATTATGAAGCTTACTTGACGGGTGTCGCAAAAGGTGAAAATCCATCACAAACTAATTTTTATCGACGGAACAATCTCTGTAAATTTTTATGATGACATCGACTTTTTGAAACTCTGCGTTTTTATTTTTCTTGTTCCAAACTGTATAGAATGTTTAATTTTATGACAAAAAGTTCTCCTGGTACGTAATTTGTTATATCTTTTGTTTTGAAGAACATATATAGTTTCAAAAAATTTTACTACAAAATAAAAGACTGTTATCGACAAATATCATCTAGGAAATTTTCCGTTGGTAATTACCGACGAATCACCCAGAATATACCAATGGTTCTGATGGAATTCAATGTTTTTCAAGTAAATGAATAAATCAAGACCCCGAGTAATCTGTCACTGTTTTGAGTTTCCTACTAACAACTTTCCCACCAATTTCTAGGATGGTTTTGTGACGAATCACCCCTTTAGCAATGGATTTCCCAAGGGAAATTCCGTGGGTAAAAGTATTCCATTTAATAATGTTTATTTTGGAAAACATACACTTGTTTGATAAAAATAAGAAAATATACTGTGGTTTTATTATAATTAAGAGAGCATCATATTCAATGATTTTATAACCAAACAAAGGAAAGTACTATAACTTTGTAGACATAATCAGTTTTGAATTTTTTTAATTAAACTTTCTTGCATTGTCCGAGACACCAAAGTAAAACTTTTGAAAGTATGTTTTTCTAATTACATAAGAACCAAAACAAATTACATTCCAAGTTGATGCAATTTACCTTTCTTTAATTGGCCGATTACAAACTCTACAAGAATATCGTTTACAAGGCTTGGGTAATATCATCGGTGTTAATTAGATTTCGATTTACGGAACTAAATTCTCTTTGTAATCCCTATGTGGTTTTCTCGATTACTTGGGGTCTGACTTTCGGTTAATATATTTGGAAATCCCATGATTATGATTTGTATCATGTCGGCTCTTTAATTTGTGAATCTTTATATATGTAATTCCTTGAACGTCATGCAGATATTTTAGTATACTTAAGATATAATCTTTTTGTTTTTTGATCTTCTTGTAAACCTTCATAATAAAATTTTGGTTGGAAAGAAAGGAGGGAATATTACTTGGTACTGTTTGTCGAGAATTTGTCGAAAATTGCCGATTCTTGTGAAAATGTAATGATTTTCTTAAATTGCAGTAAGAACGATTGATTTATTATAACTAAAAACCAAAAGCTATGATGTATAAATTCAATATTTAATTATCTTGAAAGATTATTATCCCTTTGTCTTTCAATTTTTGCATTGGATTCACCGATTAAAAGATCATGGTGACAATTTGAGCCTTTAGTGGCGGTACACTATCAGTTGTTTTTGTCAAACATGATTAGTTCATCTGCTAGCTTACAAGTTAATTTGTCAAACAAAGCCTTAGAGGTGTTTGATTCATTTTAAGGAATGAAAATGAAAATATAAATGAGAATCAGAATAAGAATAAGAATAAAAATAAAAATAAAATTTTCATTCCTCCCAATTTGGTCAAATATGAAAATTAATTGGTTTGGAGTAATGTGCTCATTATATTATATCAAAGCAAACCACATTTTTCATTGTTATTCCCACTTCTTACTCCTGAATACCTCTAACCAAACGGCCCCTTGACATTTTCGTGGTTCGTACATTCTCACGATCTTTCATTATTTTGATTGATGGAATCATGAACTTAGAGATGGTCTCCAAGAGTTAAGTTCAATAGTTGTACGTAACCAAGTTATCAATGTGGAGGTTGGCAAAATGATTGGAACCATTAGCCCACTACATAAAAGTCGGTTTTATAGGACGCTAAATATATTTAAATGTCTTACGACACTACTTTATAAAATTTAAGTTTATATGACTAAACATTTATGTTCATTGTGTAATAGTGTTACACTAAGTTGATAAGACGATTGCATTCTATCAAGTTTTTTAAGACACCTTTAATATAAAACACCCTTTTAGTATTTTTATTTGACGTTATTTGAAAAAAAATGTCTTATAAAAACAAGTATCGTATCCTGTAAAAAGATATATTCATTGAACACTTCTCAAAAACACCCTATAAAATCCAAATAACACACATTATTTCTAAAATGTAATAGATAAACTTGTTAGAATTTCCAAAAACATGCGATTAAAATTTTATAATAGATTTACATAAGACACACAATTGTTTGGTCTTTTAAAACAGTCTATTAGGACATTTAGGGGTTACGTTTGGTACATGGGACATGACAATATAGACCAGAACAAAACCTATTGTCCCACGTATGACACAACATGGGGCAAGACAAAAACTCATTGTCTCACGTTTGACGTGAATAACGACAGAACAAAAACTCATTGTTTCACGTTAGGTACGGCATGGGACAGAGACTGGGTGGAACTCATTCTCATAACACAAGGTTTCACATTTCTCCAAAACAAACACTACCTGGAGAGTTCATAGCGCTCAACCCGGGTTCGATTCCCTACATTTGCAACTTTGTGGCCACTGGGTATAATCTCAGGGCTGCATGCTTTAGCAGTCGGTTTCATTGCCAAGGGATTAGTCTGGGCCAAAGGCCCAGGACAGCCTTTCCCCAAAAAAAACACTAAAAGTGCATTTACACCAAATGATTTACACTCATAAAACGAACCGTAAAAATGCCGATACCTAAGATTTACTCATCGAAATACTTGAATTATGACCTTTCCCAAAACCAAAAAGATTTACAATTTCAGAAATATTCATAAGGTCGGGGATGACTAAAACCCAATGACCCAAACGTTGGTATTTTCAAAACATCTCATAGCCCCAACCATGCATATTTTCAACCACACGAAAATGCGCCTTTACCAAATAAACCTTCATTTATGCAATAAACCACAAAACACTTTCTTGTATGACTTATTTATAAAAGTGCTCAAAAATCCCAAATGTGGTTGTTTTATAAGGTTTATAAAGTTAAACACTTCAAATAATCGATACCCCCCAAATAACCCAACAAATGATAATTTCATCCAAAACACATAAACACATCAAAATAGACATTTTGGCATGTACAACGTTTTCACAAATCAACTTGAACTCACCTTGCTAGATTTAGGCTAAATCTAGATTTTACCCCACTTAGAGCTTCCTTAAAGAAACTTAAATCCTCATAGACAAAACCTCCGAAACCTAGATCCACAAGATTTCAACCATAAACATAGATATTCAACCGTATAGAATCATTCCCACAACATTTGACATGAAGATCTCATCTATACCAAAACCCTAATTTCCATAGTTGAGGAGAAGAGGGATTACCTTTGCCATAGCTTGAATCCATCTACCATACTCTTCTAGATCCCCACAATAAGCCACAAACTCCCAGATGTTCAAAGTTGTGGAGAGGGTTGGATGAAACCCTAGAAAGTTTGGTGAAGAAGATGAAGATGAAAGGGTTGAAGGTTTATCTTCCAACTTGCTAGATGGAGAAGAAACACTTAGATTTAGGAGAAAAAACTCTCAAAAATGAGTTAGGGTTCGTTTTGGAGGTTGGGGGTAGATTTGGGAGAGAAAATGTGAAGTTTTGAGGTTTGGGTGAAAAATGAGGTTTGGGGCTGGTTCTCCCTTTTAAATGTGCAGAGAGGCTCCGCATGGGTGGTGGCGCTGATCGATCCGGGCGGAGAGTCGCGCAGAGCATTAAGAACACGGGGGAACAGAGCCCGCACTGATGGTGGCGCGCGGAGAGTCGCACGGAGCATAGCCGCCCGATTTTCTTCATTTTTCTTGCCCGATCACTCTTTTGGTCATAACTTCTTCGTTTTAACTCCGATTTTACTCTGGAAAGAACCGTTGGACTCATAATTGAACCCTTCATCCATCAAGGCTATAAAATATAAGATTCAAGTCCAAAATCCTATTTCTTCTTTTTCTCTTAAAATACCCATTTGTATTAACTTGAAATTATATCTGTCTAAAAATCGGGGTGTTACAATCCTCCCAACCTTAAAAGAGATTCCTTCCTCAAAATCTAACCCCGACCAAACATCCAACATCGCATTTAGTGAGATCAATTGACTCTCTATCCAAAAAGGGATACTTTCACGATACCTTGCCTCACATACGAAACCGATTACATCTTGGTTAAGGTTGTCACTGTATTTCTCATAACAGGTCGCCACACACCCGATCTCAACGTTCGATATAACTTTCAGATGATGGAATGGACATTGAGTCCTTATCGAATCATTTTCTATCATTAGGATCTCCATTGCCTCCCAACCTTAGGTTGCCCTTATCACCTCAAGAGCAGCTTACGATCTTAATTAACTACTTCCACCAAGGACATCCCAAGGCGAACTTTACCCTTAAATACTCCTAATCGTCCGTCCTAGAATTACGTTACACTCTACTCCTTTCCATTCCGAGTATCACGCAACGAGGTTGACTTTACTCGAGTGATAAGGGATCCACATAAAATTGCTGGATCACCCGTTGTTGTCATAAAAACAATATCTCCTATTTGACAACTAAGGTTTCCTCAATGATCGATTTCTATTTAAGGTTTACCTCGACATTCTCACCAAATTTCCAAATAATTCATACCAAAAATATTACGCATCCCTTTCGTGACGACATTTCCTAACACTAGTTTGGTATGATCTAATCGCGACATTCGATATGTTCCTCAAGCTGACCCAGCACAACATCTGCATACAACGAATTACCCCAAATTCCTCGGTTACTCAACACCCATAGTGCATTCAAGCATCGATTGACAAGTCAGCGAAACCTCATTGAATACAAGATTACCAATGTATGATCCCTAATTGCCAGCATCTAATATCCTTAAGGTTACCACTTAACTTGCAGACACGCCAAAATCAACGAAAGTGCATTGAAGCAACCCAACGATCACTGTCCTCCAATTTGAGGGTCGACACCTATCCCCAAAACAACTATCTGCAACGTGGATATACCACCAAATATTTCATTCCGGATTTGTATCGACAAATTTAAAGTTAACACCTAACAAGGCTCTAAAGTTTCACTCTTACATCTCTAACAAATGAACCACAATCTTTCCTTTATCTACAAAGGCTCATCAAGGTGATACCCCACCAACACCTAACATGATGTTGAACAGACCAACAACCACTCAAATCAAATCCAACCATACGCAAATAACCACACGAGATCTTATCCCACAGATTTACCGGAGTAGAAAGATTACCCCTAACTGACTCATAAACTGAAACCCTACATTATAAAACTGACCACAAGTCGGATCATCCGACACTTCAATTCCCAAGGACTCCTCTAATCAACTAAGATCAGAACAAGTGAAGATTTCTGATAATCAAGATTTTTCATCTAATACTTCATCTATTATTCTTACTGATCTTGATTTATTATTTGAAAATTTTTATGATGATGTACCTAAAACTAATTCTTCTAATGTTTCTACTGCTGTATTACAGGAATCTGGCGTTGCTTCTTCTAGTTCTTCCGCTGCTACACAAAATTCTGATGATGCAATTCCAGATGTACCTGTGACTGAACTTCCTACATCAGCAGTTGAAACTACATCTCAACTGGAACCATCCATTGTTATAGAGCTGAATTTTTCTCCACCAGTTCAATCTGAAGATGCTCCAGCTATTTCTGATGATTCTCAAACAACATTTCCAGATGTTACGTTATCTGAATCAGTTGAAGTAGTCCCTCCTCCAACAATTACTACTCAGATTATCTCTTCTGATTCAGAACCTCTCATAATTTCATCTCATGATATTCAAAGTGTTCAAGATGAAATAATTCCTCTACCTCATATGACAAAATGGACAAAGGCGCATCCTCTTCATCAAATCATTGGTGATCCTGCTTCTTCGGTATCAACTAGGTCAAAAGTTGCTTCTTCAAATGAATGTTTGTTCACTTGTTTTCTAAGCAAGCTTGAACCTACAAAAGTTTCTGAAGCATTGGCAGACCCAGACTGGATTATTGCAATGCAAGAAGAACTGAATCAGTTCAAGGCATTAAAGGTATGGCGTCTTGTTCCAAAACCACGAGGAAAGAGCATTATCGGAACGAAGTGGATTTTTAAAAACAAGAAAGATTCAGAGGGTATTGTTGTCAGAAACAAAGCAAGACTTGTTGCAAAAGGCTATCGTCAACAAGAAGGGATAGACTATGATGAGACATTTGCTCCCGTTGCACGTCTTGAAGCTATTCGAATGTTTCTTGCTTTTGCTGCTTATCAGAACTTTAAAGTTTATCAGATGGATGTAAAGACAGCGTTTCTTAATGGTCGTCTAAAAGAAGAGGTCTATGTCTCTCAACCAGAAGGCTTTATGGACAAAGATCATCCAGATCATGTTTTCATCCTCGACAAAGCATTGTATGGCTTGAAACAAGCTCCAAGAGCGTGGTATGACGAATTGTCTGCATTTCTGCTAAGCTCAGGTTTCACAAAAGGTTTAATCGATACTACTCTGTTTGTTTTTAGAACAGATTATGATATTTGCTTAGTTCAAATTTATGTTGATGACATTATTTTCGGCGCTACTAATCCTTCACTTTGTACTTGGTTTTCCGATCTCATGACTTCTAGATTTCAGATGAGTATGATGGGAGAGATTAAATTCTTTCTCGGACTCAATGTTCAGCAACTTTCAGATGGGATTTTTATCAATCAAGCCAAATATGTCTTTGACATTCTGAAGAAGTTCAATTTGGATAAATCTACAAGCATTGGAACTCCAATGGCTCATGGTGCAAAGATAGGCTTGGACCCAGATGGAAAAACTGTTGACATCAAGACTTACAGAGCCATGATAGGATCTCTAATGTATTTAACTGCCAGTAGACCGGACATCATGTTTTCAACATGCTTACTTGCACGATTTCAGGCGAATCCAAAGGAATCTCATTTGTTAGCTGTAAAACGGATCTTCCGTTACATCAAAGGAACACCATATCTAGGTTTGTGGTATCCTAAATCTTCTGATTATTCATTAACAGCTTTTTCAGATGCAGATTACGGAGGAAATCAGCTTGATCGCAAAAGCACTTCCGGGCATATCCAGTTTTTGGGAGATCGTTTGATTAGCTGGTCATCAAAGAAACAGAACTGTGTGTCAATCAGTACTGCTGAAGCAGAATATGTGGCCGCTGCAAGCTGCTGTGCTCAAGTGTTATGGATGAAAACCCAGCTGCGGGACTATGGGTTGAATTACAACAAAATTCCAATCTATTGTGATAGCAAATCTGCCATTGCTATTTCTGTAAACCCGGTTCAGCACACTAAAACAAAGCATATTGATATGAGATATCACTTTATAAAGCATCACGTCGAAGAAGGTACGATTGAACTTTATTTTGTACCTACTGAGTATCAATTAGCTGATATATTTACTAAAGCATTGGATGAAAAACGCTTTAATTTTCTTCTGACGAAAATTGGAATGCTTAATTTAAAGATTCAAAATGATTAACAAATATTGTTTAACAGAATAGAATTTTTATAAATTTTCTATCTTTTGATTGCTTGTGCATGCCTAGGAAATATTTATAAGTTTATTGTTTATAAATGAGTGTTATTTGTTCAAATTTCAAAATTTCTGATCTTGAATGGTCCACTTCATGAAAATTTTGATATGTGTTTTAAGATATGTAGGTCAATATATAATAGTCATCAAGGCTTTGAAATCCTATTTTACAAATTTTATGGATGATTATGGAGATATAGGCTAAACTAATTAGTTAGTTGATCCTAGTGATTGAGATGATAAAATAATTCATATTTCATAATACAGAAATCATTTAGTTTGATAGTTCATATCTGTGACCTTTCTGGTTTGGAAGAGTAAGATTCGCGGGTTGCTTGACAACTGACCCCCTAAGGCTACGGTTTGGGAGCGGTCGATCAGAAATTCTGCTATAAAACCAGTTAGAAAGTCATGTTCTACTGATATGAATGGGCTTAGGGAATATCGATATAGCCTTTCTGATCTGGGTAAGTAAGTTCTGTGGGGTGCTTGTCACCTAGTCCCCTAAGGCTATGGTCTGGGAGCGGCTGATCAGAAAACCTGCTAAAGGATCAGATAGAAAGTTATGTTTACGATATTTTTTAGGCTTACTAAACTCTCTGGTTAAAAAGATGCCAAAGTGCACAAATGCAAAAGATGCTATAAGAGCACACTCATTTGAAGTTGCCAATGTGCACACTGTACAAAAAGATGCCAATGAGCACAACATCTCATGATACTTGGTGAAACTGCTAAGATGTAATAAACCTTTAAATCTATGAAAGTTCTATTTTTTTAGTGTGAGTAACAGCTGTTTTTACTCTTATATAGTGAAATACATTTTTCTTAAGACTGTTCATTTTTTCTCATGTTTGTCCACCTATTAGAAGGATGAAAATTTTTGTTTTCGAACTTATATACACTCTTTATGCAATAATACATGTCTATAGTTCCAAAAGCATGCATAGGATTTCATTAGATGGTTTATTTTATGAAAATTTTATTAGGTCAAATTTTATTTGTCAATTATTTTTTATTCTTTAAAATACTCAGTAATTACAAAATCTTGTTTAATTTTATTTTCTAAAAATGTTGATGTAATATGGAATGATTTTCTTTTCTCAATATTTAAAATTTTTTTTTTCCTTGAAAAACCCGGTTCTTTAAACGTTTTTTTTTTTTCAATTTTCATTTTTTTTCCCCAAGGTAACTATTCATCTTCTTCTTCATTTTCTTTTTCCAGTCGGTCTCTTTGGGTTCCATATCTTTTGAAATATCAGTTTGTCTTCGACTCATTTTCATTTCACTTTTGTGTTTCATGGTTCGCCGATTCTTCTACGAATCGATTTTCTCATTTCGGTGGTGGTGAAGTTCAGGGGGAGTATTCGAATCGACTGGTTCTTCTATATTTTAAGTCGATTTTTTTTGTTTTTCAACAAATTCTGCATTACAGGTATGTTTTTCTACTCTTTTGCTTCGATTGAAAGGTTTTATGATTGCATTTTTGTAGGGGGAGCAAAGGGAGTTCTTTCGATTATATTCTGGATCGAGTATTTCACTTCTCGGTTCACTCATAATCGAGTATTTCACTTCTCGGTTCACTCATAACCGAGAACTTCACTTCTCGGTTCACTCATAACCGAGAACTTCACTTCTCGGTTCTTTCATCTACCGAGAACTTTATTTCTCGGTCCCCTCATCAACCGAGAACTTCACTTCTCGGTTCTCTCACCAACCGAGTACTTCAACCTTATTTCACTATATAATTTTGTCATCTTTGCTTCTCGGTCCATCTCATACCCGATAAGATCATTTCTCGGTCTATGTTATAACCGAGAACCTTTCTTCTCGGTTCTTGGTGCAACCGAGAACTTTGCTTTTCGGTTCTTGTTTCAACCGAATTTTACCCTTTTCGGTTTGTTCTTCAACCGAAAACCTCACTTGGTTCTTTCAGATTGATTATGTCCTAACTTTTTAACTATGCTTATTTTTCAGACTTAATGGCTGATGTTCAAGTACAACAAGATGAGAATGATCTCTTGGATCATCTTAATGATCAAGAACAGATTTCTAGGCTTCGTCCTATGCCTTCTCAGCCTTCAACAACAGCTGATCAATCTGCTCAAGGACTTGTTCCGGATGATTTTCTGCATCATTCTCACTTCCTTCCTTACAAGGGCAATAATCATTATGTTGATTTTGGACATCTGAACATACGTGGAGTGGTAAAAGAAATTTTAAGAGGACATCCCCTTGCTTATGCGTTGACAAAAACAGTGGATGTTCCTGAGGTATATGTGCAACAAGCCTGGCACTATATTACAAAGAATGATAAAGCAAATCCTCCACATTTCCTGATAAGTGTAGATCAGTTTGAATCTCGGCTTACTTTCAGAAGATTACGTGTGCTTCTACAATTTCCAGGCCCTGATTCCAGACCAGGCAAAGTTGCTTATGATCCGTTTCCTTCTGATCAAACTGTTCTTGATGGCATTATTGCACTTGGTTATAATGGTGAACTCAGGAAAGTGACTCAGTTTCACAAGGCTAAGCTTCCACCTCTCTGGTATGATTTTTTCTCTATATTCAATCGGTGCTTAACTTCAAAGGCTACTGGTACAGATAGCACAAGCATGCCGATTCTGAAGCTATTCTACTGTGTTATTCACGATCTTCATATCGATTATACTTTGGCCATCTGGACTGGTCTTTCAGAAGTTGTATATGCTAAAGCGACAAACAATAGGAGAAAGTTTGTGCCGTTTTTGCGATTTTTAAAGATCTTTGTTCGGAGCATTATGGATAGCACAGAGAATTTTCCTGCTCGTACACAGTGGCCTCGCATTGCCGATTATCAGTGTAAATACTTCCAGATTCAAAAGCATACGTTTACGAATGAAGATCAATGGATGCCCATTCCAGCAATTCTTATAGTGAATTATGCAGATTTGACAAATGAAGCTGTGGTCGAATACATGCTAGATCATGATTACGAGATTCCACAGGCAGAGAATGCTGATGCAGATGTTCAAGTTGCTCATTTACAACAACAAGATCAAGACCAAGATGCAGAGGAACATGTTGATGAAATTCAAGAAGTTGCAGAGCAAATTCAGAAACAACAACAGGAAATCCCTGTTGGTTCTCGTTTGGTTCAGGCAATCCCTGAATCAGGTTCAGATATTCACTTTGTCATTGAAGATGAAATTGAGGAATTACATGCTGATGATGATAATCAAGAGTTTAATGTTTTTCAATCCAATCAAGAAGGTTCTGATGATGAGTCTGTTCCAATAAATCCAATTGTTGGCCATCTTGCTGTAGACAAGCTTGATCTTTCACTGAAGAAATTTTCTGCTGCTCATGAATCTTCTACTGTTGTTGTATCTACAACTGATTCAGCATTAACTATGGGGTTCACTTCTTCTGGTTTGCACTCTTCGTCAAAATTAGACATTGTTCATAATCTTCTTCGGACAACAAAGGCTTCCATGGATGCAGAAAGGGATACTCAATTAGCTAGGATGGAGGCATTTCTGCAAGGAAATCTGTCAAATATTAATCCTTTTATTATCCCTCCACAGTTGTTGACCGGCAAACCCATAGAACTTCATCTTTCTCATTCAGCAGTTCTGGGTTCTGCACCTTCACTATCTGCACCGATTTTTTCGTCTTCTACTATGTCATCGGGTCTTCTATATTCTTCTGCTCAAATGGCTTCATGTGCTACTATGACATCAACTTTTGCGGGTGCGTCTTCTTCTTCTACTCCTGTAGGTCCTCGTATGGATGATCTTTCTGTTCAGGAAGTAGCTGAGCACTTAAGAGCTCGACTTGCATCTATGGCTCCAGCAAATCAACAGTCGATCGATCTTTTGTCTCTTCTCAGATCTTTTCAGCCATCATTTCGACCACCTACAACTGAAGATTCTCTCTCTGCTTTACGATCAGACTTTGAGAAATTTAGAGATGAGGTACAGTTAGGTTTGGGTCAATTGCAATCCACTGTTTTTGCCATTGCTCAACACTTGCAGGTTCCAAATGTCTCGTGTCGTGCTGAAGCTGGACCATCTAACAAGCGTTCACATGATCATGATGATTCTCAACCTGATCATGAGGGGGAGAAAAAGAGACGCTTGGATAAGTCTGCAGCTGATCTTTCTAAAGAAAATAAATCAGAAACTGCTCCAAGTGAAACATGCTCTGCTGATAAAGAAAAGCCTAAAGAAGCAGAAACAGAAATGCAGTCTATGTTTGAAGACTTGTTAAGCAAAGTAAATCTTCCAAAGACTGACATTTCTACTGAAAACAATTTACAGTTGGTACTTTATGTTGATCCAGATTCTGAGCCAGTTTCTTCTGTTATACCAAAATCTGTGAATATGACTGAAGCTGAAGCGTTTGAAAATTTCAGAGCATCTTACGAAAATATTATTGATGTGGATTCTGAAAATGAAATTGATGCCAAGTTTGAAAGCTTTTGGAAAGTTAAAGAAGAAGAAGAAGAAGATGATGATGATGATAGTGATGCTGATGTATTGTATGCAGATCTTTCATCTCAAGAAGTTAGATTTCCTTTTCAAGATGAACAGAATTCTCCACAAGATGATTCTTCTCAGATTCAGTCTGAAGCAGTTTCAAATCCTCTGTTTGTCTCTACAACTCTTATATCTTCTACATCAGTTGTCTCTAAGCTTCCAGCAATAGTTTCTAATGTGTCTATTCCAGTCGTGATTCCACCTACCAAGATTCCTCGTGCTCCATCAAGTAAATCTGATAAGTCAGTTGATCCTAATTATATGGCTCCTGATTTTATTCCAGAAAATCTTAGATCTTCAGGAATTCCTATTTCAAGGGAGCATAGACGACAAAGGTTTGAGGCTAGAGATATGAGACAGGTGTTTCGTAATGTATACCTTGAAGATACTCACCGAAGTATTTTTGTGAAACACAAGACTGTTTTGAGTTTTGAGTTTTTCCTGGGCATTGAAAAAGAGTCTGATCTTGTTAAACAGAACTATTTGATGGCTATGAGGTATTTGAGACAAGGGAAAGAAACAGTATATTCTGAGAAGGGGATTGTACAAGTTAAATGTGTTTCCATGTTCAACATATTCAACATTTGGGTTTCTAATTTCACTGTTCAACGAAGAGACTGCAAAGACTATACCTTCACAGAAGCAGATTTTAATGAAGTTCATGTGGATGATATTGAGTTTCTATTCAATTTCTTTAGCTCTCTCAATGAACGATCAGATGATATGAATAGAGCCTTCAACACTGTCAGAAGACATATTATCAGAACAATTCGCTTCTATAGCTTATTTGACTTTCAGTTGGGTGTCGAAAATCATCAACCTACGGTCAACTTGCACAAGCCAAAACAGAAGCTTGACAACATTAAAAGTTTCTTATTATATACTGTTGTTGATGAACCGTATGGTGTGGTGTACAGAAACTTGAAGGGTCGTCATTGTTTTATGAGATTTGAAGAAGTCTGCAAGTATTCTGATGGAACTTTGAAGCTTATCAAGATGCATCTAATTCATAAGTTGAATTATGAAAAGCAGAATGTGGCAAACAGACAGAGATTCAATTTTTATCCACAAAAGGAAGGAAACAAGGAGTTACTGAGATTGGAGAAGGCAATTGATGTAATTCAAGACCGAATCAATTTTCGAAATGCTTTACGTCGCCTTGAAGCTCAAGTGGATATCAGAAGATTTTCTTGATTTTAGAGCTCGGCGCCAAAGGTTACAAAGGGGGAGATTGTTAGATCATTTTTAGTTGTAACCTTTGTATTTATTTTACTTTGAGGGTATATAAACCCTTATCTTAGTTGTTTTTAAACACATGTGATTACTTTTGCATATCTTGAATACAATACCTCTTTTGGCTCCTCATTCACTTTCTCTCTCTAGCTTTCTCTCTCTAGAATCTTAAGATCTTTAGTTCACAATAGTTCCTAATTACAACTCCTTTCTCAAGGGGGGTTCAAATCTATAGCCCTAATGAGTTAAGGCTTTTCAGCTATAGGACTCAACAAATATGCCAATTGAAATTTTTATAAGACTTTAAGACGCAAAATCTTTATAACACCAAATCGTACGTGTAAAAATTCACTACCTCTTACTCGGTGGTTGTGCAAAGTAGTCACAAGTGCCACACATATAAAACTATTTCAAAAATAATTTGAGCGCCACTCACGCTAATAAAGACAGTAACTGAAAGGCGCAACAACTTTTCAAATGGACCACCATGGTCCTAATATGAATTAATCTATGTCGTGTACGTAAAATAATTTCCTGCACCAATACAATGCAAAATATATGTTTGAACAAACTCCCAAAAGAGGGACTTCACAATTTCAAGATCTACCTTCTCTTTTTTAACCATAAAATGACATAAAATAAAATTTCCAACAAGACCCAACTAAAATTTTCATAAAACTTAATGACACAAAAAAATCAAGTGGTGTTAAAATCTTCGTTTCACACATAAAAGCATACAACGAAGTTATGACTAAGATGTCATAATTCCAAGAATTTCCCTTTTATCGCAATGTAATATAAAGTGACACTTTTCAACAAAACTTACATGAGACACGATGTTCAATAAACTCATAAATTTGCTCGCAATATAATTAAATTTACGCATTTGAAAGTTCACTCGCGTCGAAAAACATCGTAAAATAATACCATATAAAACTCAACAAAACTCGTACAGACTAAAATTCCCCCATAAACTCAGACGCAAAAACATGGGAATAACTTTTCCTTTAAAATTTTAACATACGTGGAGGAGATCCAATGTCAAGGTTAAAATCTCATAGTATTTTGCCCAATACTCCAAATAACATTAAAACACAGATATTACAATATCCGAAAATAGCGTTAGACAAGAAACGGGATGAAGAGATCTTCAATAAAAATTTGCAACCACGTGCAATAAAACAATTTCATGCGTGATTAAACACATGGTTTAAAATATGGTGTGTGCTAAACATTTTTCCAAAATTTTATAATATAACCCAATTTATGATTTGAGAAATATGAGAAATAATCGATGCAATTTATTTTTGAAATAAATACTGTGCATGAATTTGGTTGGCACTTAACGTCACGAAATCATGCTCTTCAATTTCCCAGTCATACTGTTGCCATCCGGATGCTTAAGACATCTTACAGTAATAATCAAATGTTTCATCCGACCATTGTACAATTTCTCCTCGAATAATGCTGATTCCATAAGTCTATGGGTCTATGGTTCTAATCCAACCAATAATTCCGACCTGAAACGGTCTACTTAATGTAATCATCATTCTTAACCGTCACTACAAGTGACCGCACTATAAACATTAACTTCTTCAAGCCACTACTCCTTGGAAGTTCATTCCCTACCCCATCGGTCCTCACATAAGGGCGGTTCAAGCACACACATGTAACATGTAAGTTTACCACGACACTGGCCAGGTGCAATTATGAACGTACCGTACATGATCATCCTTGCTACTCCCGGCATGATTCCTGATTCTAGTGACTTTATCGACCTCAAAATATCTTATCTTAGAGTGTCTAGTAGTGGAATCTCACTTTCACATACTTAGAATAACGCTAGTTTGAGTCTAGGTATCCGAAATCAACACCTAAATCCCTCAAACTTAAGCTCTGATACCCTCAAATTTGGTAAGAGCAACTAACTAATAATTTCAAATTTTCATCAAGTCAAAAAAAATAAATCTCCAAAATGGAATTCTATATTCAACCTCAAAAAAATAAATTTCCAAAAATATACAAGTACTAAACCGAAGTCGGGTGTTACTTAACCCCAAACACAAGTTACTCTTCCCAAAACAAATGCAGAAGACTTCACCAAACTATTCACTTCTCGAGCACATAACTAGCACTCCTCTCTTCACGGTGATACTAGTACCATTCCCCAACCGGAACCTGATGCACATGCCGATAAACAAAAAGGTTAGGTTAACGCCTAGTGAGTTCAAGGGTTTTCAACATTAATAAATATATCGTTGAAAAGAAAGAATGCAATTTAAATCATAACCTTTCAAAATGATATGCTTCAAATACAAAAACGACTCATTTTCCGACAGCACACGTTTTATAGATGAACTCCCCAAGGTGAAACATTCATTTGTTAAGTGATGCAACCCATAACTCACTCAAATCATAACTAGAAATCAAACTCCCAATTTATGGAAAACATGGATAAAACTTTATATCCTGAAACACCCAAAACACGATGGGCATAATACTCAACCCATAAACCATATGTAAAACCCGTAAATATAAAACGTCACCGAAAATATGGATACTAAAACTCAATGCCCAAAATAACACCTTTCGGTGACGTGGGAGACCCGATTCCATATGATGTGGCGGACGCAAGGTAAGCCACTCACTATGTTAGTAATGCCAAATGCATAATAAAGTACACACAATGGATGTTAGGCTCGATGGCTTTAAACGTACACCCACAGAAAGTCAACTTCAACCACAAAGGGTCCTTACGTTGAGATCCTCACCCAATATCGTGTACTTAGCACGGAGGACTTATACTACATCTGATGCCTGTTTGTGCCTCAATGGGGAGAACTAGCATTCCACAATTGGACGTAATGATTCCAAATGCAATGAATGTCAGGCTCGGTAGCTTTAAACGTACACCCACGTAATATCAACTTCAACCATAAAAGGTCCTTATGTTGAGTTCCTCATTCAATATCGTAAACAAAGTTCTACATTGGGCTATCAAAACTGGACAACGTCCCTAAACCCAACAAAATCAAATACCGAGTTACAAGCTCAATTAACCCAAAAGTCTATTTGTCAAAAGAAGTAAAATGCAATGAAACGAAATCGACAAATGTTTATGCAAACACATGCTCCAACATGCATGAACAAACTCCAACACAACTTAAATTGAGGCATATCAATTCCCAAACAAGTTTATACCATTGACTCTTTCAAAACGTCTCATAACACAAGGTTTCACATTTCTCCAAAACACACACTAAAAGTGCATTTACACCAAAGGATTTACACTCATAAAATGAACCGTTGAAATGCCGATACCTAAGATTTACTCATCGAAATACTTGAAATATGACCTTTCCCAAAATCAAAAGGATTTACAATTTCAAAAATATTCATAAGGTCGGGGATGACTAAAACCTAATGACCCAAACTTTGGTATTTTCAAAACATCTCATAACCCCAACGACGCATATTTTCAACCCACACGAAAATGCGCTTTTACCAAATAACCTTCATTTATGCAATAAACCACAAAACACTTTCTCTTATGCCTTATTTATAAAAGTGCTCAAAAATCCCAAATGTGGTTGTTTTATAAGGTTTATAAAGTTAAGCACTTCAAATAATCGATACCCATTTGTATTAACTTGAAATTATATCTCACTAACAATCGGGGTGTTACATATTGTCTCAGTTTAAGCCTAGATATCTTACTCACATACCTACTTCTCTTAAACTAACGCTCTGATACCAACTTGTAACACCCCTAAAAATTTCAACTGCAAAACGGTGCTTCTAGAAAAAATACATAAAACTTCCAAATACAGTAATTAACTTTATCCCAAACTGGGGAAGTTTGTACAATCAACCTATCAACGTAACAAGACATAACGATAACAACCTATTTAATCTACGTATGTAACCGCTAGATTTAATATGGGTGTCACTATGTCTCCAAAATAATCACTCTTCACAAAGGTCTCCAAAAAGCCCGGTTCTTTAGGTGCTCCTAACTGCACCGGTCGGCATCTCAAAACCTCTTAGATTCATCACTAGGAGGACCTGCAAAACATATGCACAACAATCAAGTGTTAGTCTTGGAACCTAGTGAGATTTATCATAAACATCATTTAAAAGGAAGCATTAACATATGAATAGATGTTACCCATCTCGCAACAGTTCACTTTACCATATTCCAATGGTGCTCAATGTTCCACACCTGAACACACTCACACAACAACAATTACCTTACGTGGGAGACCTATTTCCATCATGGTGACAAGAATACGGGAGTGGGGTCACCATATGATGTTATTGGATTTACACCTCAAGTTCTTGGTCTTAGTGCACATGCCATTTGACATCACCTCAAACTCTCACACACCTTTAGTGCTTACTCTATCGAGTTACACCTCAAGGCTTAAATGAACCTTAGTGTGTGTCCAATCTAGATGAGTTCCACCTCAAGGATCCATGGTCCTTTAGTGTCTACTCTCTAGTGACCCAACAATGTACAAAACCAATTATATTTCATCACATATACTGGATCCTCGTGCTCAAGTACCTAGACTCTTAATCACATAGGTGTAGGATGAATGTTAGAATTAAATCAAGTTTTACCTACATAATTTACTCCAACATATGTATATTTTCAATACTCATAAAATCCATTTTAACTAGTAAAACTCAATATTTTACTTTTAACAATGTATATGCATCTCAACATGTATAATCTCCTAAAGTTACCAAATAATCATCAGATAATAGTTTGGACTCCATGTGATGTCACATACCTTCCATAACTCACCATTTATCGTATAGGCTAGTCATGCCTCAAGAACTCAAAGTCTCCATTTTAGGTCAAATAAGATAGGATCACCATGTAAATGCTACATAATCATAAATCAAGCACATTTATATGAATTTAAGTAAATAAAACTCACCTATTAGATTTGTAGTGAGAAAACCTAAAAATGGAAGAAAATCGTAGAAATGAAGGTAGATGGCTTGAAACATAACATACACACTTGGTAGCTTATCTTGACCACAAATCTCTAATAGATGAACAATAAATGCTTGATGGATCTTGGAAGATTCGCAATAAATATGGAGTGAGGGAGGAGGGGTAAGAAATCGTTTCTTTTTAAAGAGAGGAAGCTTTCAAGAATCAAAATATGAAATGGAATTGGGTCTTACATAAAACGACTTGGGTTTTTAACCTTGGGGGTCGTGTACGACAGTGGCCATGAGAGAGTGCCACGGCACAATCGCAGGGCAAGGTCGCCCTGTACTTACCGTGGTCAAGGTTATCCTGCCGAGAATGCCCTCAATGATTGTGACATTTTCACTTTCGCCGGGCACAATTGCCACAGACGTACCAAGGGTGATGAGACCCCCAACGACTTTGACACTACGAGTACGCCAAGGGCATACTCGCCTCATAAACCCCAAACGTGGAATTTTCGCGGTTAGACTCGATATGATCCAATTTCAATTACTTCACAAGAACTCACACCACATGACCAAAATATACACCCATAATTAAAACGTATATGCACACATCTAAAGGTTGTTACACTAGTTTCCTATAAAATAAAAAAAGGAGTCACCAAATAAAATTTGTGATGTTACAGAAGAGGAGGAGAAACCATTCCTACTTGCCCTGTGTCACTGGAAGGAAAGTTTGCATCGACTAACAAAAGTTGAATGCAGTAATGTTGAAAGATCATTTTCCCTTACCTTTCATCGACCAAATACTAGAGAAGCTCATAGGCTAGAAATATGATGGTTATTCTAGATACAATCCAGTGGCCATACCCCCTGATGACCAAGTAAAGAGGACATTCTCACATCCTTATGGCACTTTTGTTTTTTGTCGAATGCCTTTTGCATTGGGTAATGTGCCCACGATATTCCAAATGTGTATGATGTTAGTCTTTTATGACATGCTAGATGAGTGATTGGAGGTCTTTATGGATGACTTCTCAGTATTTGGCGAGACGTTTGAAAGTTGTCTCCATAGTCTTGAGAGGGCGTCAAAACGTTGTGAAGAGACCAACTTAGTATTATGCATGTGAACTGGATATATGTATATATGTATGTACGTATTTGTATGTATGTATGTATGTATGTGTATGTACTCGCTATATTTATATACTGCATATATATATATATATATATATATATATGTAGCAGACGTATGGATGTACATATCTACATGTATGTACGTACGTTTTTGTATGTACTAGATAGACATATTGTCTCTCTCTCTCTCTCTCTATATATATATATATATATGTTTGTGTGTGTATATATGTATATATATATATATACATATAGGTGGTCTTTTTTTGAGATCCATGCAATTTGTGAGACATGTGACACCCAATATAAACCACAAAATCATATTAAATTAGGAAATTAGTAAAATTTAAATAAGGGCATTATGGGTATCTGTAAATCCCTTCTCTCGAATCCCCTCTCTCATCTCTCACATATCCTTCGTCCCCCAACACCTTTGACCACCAACATCCCATCCAACATTGTAAACCTTTGTGAACACCTCATGACCACATTGTAAACAACCTATTTGCAAATTGTGAACACATGGTGAAACTTCATGAATATATTGTGAACCAATTATCCAAAATGAGAAACTAAACTAGTATTTAAAATAATTAAAAAAAAACTATTACGAACTCAAGAACATTATAAAAAAGCCCTAAATCAAACTCAAAAACATTATAAGAATGAGATTCATACACAACAACGCAAAACTAAATATAAATAATAAACCCTAACTCAAATGCCTAAAATATATGGATTTTTAAAGATTAAACCCTAGATCTAAGAAAACCACCATGAAGTTGCCAACATAGCCGATAATAAGTTCATGGAGTGATTACCACCGATATAGCCGTAACGAGTTCATGGAGTGATTGCCACTTTTCTTGCTTGCTATGTGGAAGACCGTTGTGCATGACAACAAGCGTAGGTCGAAATCTTTTGTATGCTGGTGTTTGTTGGTGTTTGACTGCGGTGTTGACGCTTGATCGGTAGTGTGATAAAGAGAGACATAAAGAGAGGAGAAAAGCATGTGATAGTCGTAGCTTCTTGTATGCCCGTGTTTATTGGAGTTTGACGATAACGATGATATGATGGCTGAACAAGAGTTCGATACGGAGAGGAGAAAATTAAGCATGTCAGGGTCGGAGTTTTGTGTACGTCGGTGTTTGTCAGAGTTTGAGGGCGGCGATAATGGTTGATCGGAAGTTAGAGAGAGAAAAGCAAAAGGAGTTATATTCTTTAAGGACACACGTTTTGTTTTGGTTTAAATCTTAAAAAAGATGGATAATTTTAATTTGCTTATATTGAGTAACTAATGAGAGACTTAAATAAATGATTTCTGAGTAATGACTTTCCTAATATGAATGATAAATGAGTTGTCAAAAAAACCAAAACTACTAAATTACTCTTTTATGATTAGTTATAAAACAAACCTAATTAAATTAAATTAAATGAGTGGTTTATATTGAATTTCACGAACCTCACAAAAGTTAGGGATCTCATTTGATGAAGCCCCTATGCATATATTTGTATGTAAGTATGTATACATTGTTTTCATTAGACAAAGACATAAGGAACATCATCGATGAAAATTTAAAATCAGTCAGTAATTCACTGGTAAATTTAAGAATTAAAAAATATAAAAAAAAAGTAATTTGTTGTAGGATAAGTATGTCATCGTCTAAAGGATATGACGATAGAGATAAAGATAGAGATAGAGATAGAGATAGAGATAAATATATCAGAGTTAGATTAGAACTAAAATATCTCGTGGTTATCTACTTGTATCTCATCCCTATTTAAAGGGCTTTTGATTAATGAGAATTACAGATTCATTCTTTTTGTATATTGTTGTTCTATTCTGCTTTTTCTTTAACACGTTATCTGCACGTAAAGCTCATCGCTAGGCAGTTGTTTTGTCTGCTGTCTGCCGCCGTTGAATGTCTTGTCGCAAAATTGCTTCGCTATTCCGTTACCGCCTGCTCGTTGCCATGTCTGTCAAAAATTCTAGTAAGTTTTCTATTAACTTATTTACAATTGAATATTATGATATCATGTTAGAATAATATAAGTTTATGATTTGATGTATATAATATATTCATTATATTTTTATTGTTGATAAATGATACCAATTGAATTGAAATTCTTTTTTACTAACCAAATCGAATTTATCATTATTTAATTTTTTTTATTAAAATAATTAAAGAAATAAAAATTAATGTTGACAAGGAAAATAAAGTTACATTAAAAATAATTATTTGAATTTATATTAGATTTCATTTGTGATTTTATTGAAGTTATCTAAATTAAATAATTATATACAATTTTAATTAGATTCTTTTAACCGTAAAATAAAAAAAAATTGAATACAAACTATCCCGAATCCACTTCTAAACCTATGGTTTTTCTTTATTAGTTAAATAAATATTAATTGTTCTCTCTATTAATTATCTATTGTTTTTTATTTTATGAATATTTTATTGTATTAGTTTTATTTAATTGATCAATTAAACCCATCTTTTTAGGTTAGTTCAAAAAAAATTAGACTATTAGTTAATTTAATTTTAATTGCTAGTATAATTTTTATAATTTTTAACATAATATTTCCTATTTATGCATCATTAATTACTTACAATATTAATATGTGTATTGGTTAATTTAATTATGCTAATACAATTTTCCTATTTGGGTAACAACTTTGATTTGGACCACTTAAATTTACTAATATATTGTTGTGTGATATCATAATCATTTATTATGAATAGTTAATTTATTTAACTTGTTTTGACGTTTTGTTCAATCATTCACGTCAATTAGTTTACAATATTAATTAATTAATTATTCATTATTTGATTATGTTAATATTTAAATGTTTATCTTCATTATAATTCATAATCTTATAATTAATTTTTGGAAGTTACACTTCCAACCCCCATAACTTTTGTTATTTGTAAAAAGCTCCAAAAATCGCATGAAAATGTTAAATCAAACATTTATCTTGATTGTAGTTCCTACTCATAATTTTAAAATATATAATTAATTTTTGGAAGTTACACTTCCAAGCTCATATATTTTGACCTTTACCAAAAGCTCCAAAAAATGCTATTAAGGTATTAAAATTGCTTCATATGCCAAACTCATAGTCACTTTGGCCTCTTGCCAAAAGATCCAAAACACCAATATGGTATGAATTTTTTTTTACCTCATGTCAAAATTTACCAAATAACAAATGTTATCTATGTATTTCATTGATGAATTAATCGCAATACATCGAAAGGATTTTGTCAAACAGGTGTAAACAGCCCTAAGGTTTCTAGGGACTTAAGAAATCCATGTGATTTCTTTTTCGCAAAAATTGAAATATTGATGAAGTATTATTAATAAAATTAAAGCATACAAAATCCAATATTGTTATGATAATGAAATTTCATAACCATAATCTATTTCCTTATCAAAAAGTAAATCATATATTATCCTTTATATATATATATATATATATATATATATATATATATATATATATATGTAAATGGTTGAAACAACTCATCCTAAAATCAACGTCGTAAACTTAAAAGAATCTGAGTATCATAAATGAGTATATAAACCTCCTTTTGAAAAGGTACAACAAAATACCTAAATTCCATCAACTTCCCATTGACTCTAAAACCAACCTCTTGAAAAGGTACAATCAAATACCTTCATGTTTTGAGACGACATATAAATCCTAAGTGTCATAGGAATACCTTTATTAGAAACCCCCAAAGAAATGTGGGATGTCCCGAAAGGGATAATCGGGAGTACTCATGAATACGTACTTCCCGAACTAATCGTACAGTGGAATGAAACCCACTTACTCGATTAAAAAAGGTAACTGATTTCAACAAAGAAATTTTATATCCAAAACGCGTCTCAATCTCTGTGGCAAGGAACTCACAGAAGATGACATGATTCCTAAGATTATTTCCATCTTTCATATATCAAAAATATTAATAATCTAATATAAGTTGAAATGTAACCTTTAGAGAAACTCATCAACCTACTGCAAGTGGTTGAGAGACATAACAAGGTTCTTTCGAATAACAACATCACATATGTCGAGACAAAGAAAATTCTCAAGATCAATAATGAAATCATTAAAGGTGGAAACAACTCCAAAGAACAGAGAGTTAAAAATAATTTCACACATGTGACATTTCTGCACCATGTGGACGAGACCCTATAAAGGGTCAGTGTATTGGTAAGAGTCAGGAAGGATTTTTCAACACCTGGAGTAGGATTCAACTACTACCCAGGTGATAATGGATAATCAAATAAGATATGCACTAAAAAGTGCTTCTATCAAAATGGGAACACGTTGAAAATGAAATATAACATATTTGTTTTAATATTTAATATTGATTATGCATATGTTTCTTTGAAATTAATTTTAAGTACCAAAATTAATTTCTTTGCTAAAGTACAATCGAATATGTAATCATTATAGATGTAAAGAAATACATCAAAACTTCAATATTCTCTGTTCCGTGTAGGAATATATTGAGGAGAATGGATTTTTTTTGACCTCTCACACAATCTAAAAAAAAGACTAATATTTGTTTTATAATTCATCCAACCAAATTACTTAGACGATGGACTGTCACTTTCTTGGTGGAACAAGTATAATAGGAACCTTGTAAAGATATTTGTATCAAATGGAAATTATAATGGAAATGAGCATATATACATAAGTTCTAATGAATATGAAAGTAAACATATATCATGGAAACTATGTGTCAAACTAGTAGATTATTGAGTCATCGAAACATTTTTGTCACCAATAAAGAACTTTTGGGAAATGACACATATATGTTTCGACATGACCATGTTGGACACCATGGTTATGACATAGTGATCTGTGTATTGCAAAATACACATAAACACATTCTCTTTCGAGTGAAAGGCAAAACGAGGCAAATTGCAACTGTTGACTTCTGCAGCATAAGAAACAACATTGCCATCATAACATGCCCTCTCGAATACCTAAAACTTTTGTATATACCCTAATCCTTAGCCAAGACAAGAATGAGATCATCCTAAAGCTAAGGACATAATACAAAAACATTCCATTGTTACAACGAATACAAGGTGATATTTATGGACATAAACATCCAGAATGCGGGCCATTAAAGTACTTTATGATTCTGGTTTCGACACGATGAACACATGTCGTATTATTGTCCACATGAAATACTGCACTCCTAGCACTAGTTATACGTTTAAGGGCTCACCACCCTTATTATTTCATCAAGTCTACATGACTTGGAGTGCTTGAGAATTTACATCATAAGGATTTGATGTTAATTGCATATGTATTAGGATCAATGTAGAGTTTCCTATACCCCATGTGTATATATAAAATGGTCTCATAGAAGTTGTTATCAAAATAATATGATGACATCTAGGGTATTAGTAATGCGCATCAATTTACCCACATCTACTTAGGGTTATGCAATTATTATATGCAGTTTTTTTGTCGTTTTTAGACCCACTGCTTGCTAACCAGCCTCATGCGTACCAGTTGGTAACTGGATATAAGTCTGATACTTTACATTTACGCATTCTTGATTATATGTGCCAATTGCGCCCCCACAACGCATCAAAATGGGTCCTTAAAGACGATTTGGTAAATGTTGGATATGAACCCCCAACAATTATCCGTTAATTAGAATATTTGACTAGTGATCTCTTTACCGCTAGATTTGTGGGTTGTCACTTTCATGAGACAATCTTCCCGTCGTTAGGGGGAGATAGGAAAAAAGATTTTTCATGGGAACGACAGGAAGTGTCATTGAATATTCTCACTCTGTCTCATTTTGATCCCCAAAACTTCACAACGTAATGTTGAAGTCAAACGAATCAGACTCGATACCTGATACGTTTAATGTTATTCCAAAAGTGACAAGATCACATATACGAGCTGCAAATATACTCGCAAGGTTAAAAAAAGTCCCCAACAGGGGCACAACGCCATTGGAAAGTGCATTGCAATCACACATAGTAGAGGCGTGGTTGAGGTCGTAGCTACCAAATGGAAGTGGTGGAAGCTACTTGGTTCGATGGATACTATTCTAAAGGAAGAGAATAGTTAGGTACATTCATTTATCATCAATACATAAACCTCTCATGAGATTGTCTCTGATTAAACTATGTCTATGAATCATCACTGGAGGACGCTACGAAGTTAATATTGATTCTAGAGATGAATATTAATCTCAAATGAACTATGAGAGTACATATGAGTCGATGGATAGATCATATATAATCATTAATGATATATTTCACATATATTGTTGCTTATGAGGTGATAGAGCATCGAAACATGCTCAGTTGAAAAATATCAACAAAGAGCAAATTGGCCTAAATAAGCAATCTAGGAGAATCATATTATTTGACAAATGAACAGGTATTTGGTTTGGTAGTGCTAACCCACCAAGTGTAAAGCCTGTAAGACATAGATAAATCATTTGTCCTAAAGCGTAATGAGAATAATTAAGTCATAATGTATGAGACTCTCCTTTGGCGCAAGGTTTCTCACAACGCCCTGGATTAACCACGAGAAGACTTACTCTCCCGTGATGAACATTATAATGTTCTGCTAATTAATTAGCCTAGTAGTTTCCGAAGGACTGGAAATGCAACTCATGGATGTGGTTACTACATATCTCTACCGGGATCTAGATTTAGAGATATATAAAAGTGCTTGATGATATTACATTACCAAAATCAAGTAACTCTAAACCACGAAATGCGTTTGCAATAAAATTGAAACACCC
This sequence comes from Arctium minus, assembly GCA_954870635.1. NCBI lineage: Eukaryota > Viridiplantae > Streptophyta > Magnoliopsida > Asterales > Asteraceae > Arctium > Arctium minus. Next base: position 20,602,286 of record OX941090.1, on the reverse strand, counting down.
ACTTTATAGATTAAAACAATATAAGTGGATGTGGTATACCCGCCTAATGGAATACTTGATTGAGAAAGGATATATAAGAACGATGAATTGTTCCCTTGCGTATTTATTCAGAAAAACAAGTTCCAAATTTTCAAAGTAGCTCTATATGTCAATGTTATGAACATAATAGACACTCTTGATGAAATAAGAGGAACCACAAGCTACTTGAAATCTAATTTGAGAGGAAAGATCTTGGGAAAACTTGGTTTTGTCTAGATATTTGAGTTAGGACACCGAGTTTATGAAATATTAATTCACTGATCGCATATGTTCAGAAAATAATCAGGCAACTTAATATGGACAAAGCGCATCCCGTTAGCACTCCCATGATCAGTCGAAGTGTCGGATATAAGGAAAGATCCATTTCGTCTAAAGGATGATGACGAAAAATGTTGGGAGCTGGAATTCCATATCTAAGTACAATATGCGCATTATCGTACTTAACATAATACACTTAACCATATATTATATTTATCAATGAACTTGTTAGCTAGATTTAGCTCAGCGCCAACGCAAAGTCATTGGAATGATATCAAATTAATATTTTGGAACCATTGACATGGGTTTACACTTTCCCTATAGAAAGAAAAATGGGATTGATAATGGAACTTCAATATCTACTTAGAATGTAAGCAGCAAAAGTACTAGCTCTTATAGAAAAACACCAAACAATGTCTTGATATGTGTTTGCTAATATTATGTATCTGTCTGACCCATACAAAGGTTGTTCCCAAACTGGATAAAGAATTACCACAAGGAACACGTCGATTGCTTGGAAGTAAACTAAGCAATCATTTGTAACTACCTCCTTGAACTAATCCAAGAATATTACTCTCCATGAGATAATAAAATAATGTATTTGATTAAGAACTATCATTACATATATTATAGGAGTTAGTAATTTTGGGTTCAACTAATATCCTACTTGCATATATGGAAATGATGCATCATATATCGAAGAATTGAACATAAGATACATCAGGGGTAATAACACAAAGCATATTCTGCTTAAGTTTCTATACAATCAACAATAAAAGACTCTCCTTTAGATTCAAGTGAATCAAGTAAGGTGTCAAAAGAATGTGACATATTTTACCAAGTCATTACCTAAAACCATATATTGGAAAACATGTAAATGCAAATGTTTTCAAACTCCCTTGATTAATGCACAAATCAGGGGGAGTAGTAGACAAAAGGGGGAGTCTACTATGTATTTGATATTGGTATGTTGTGCTCTTTCCTTCAACCAAGGTTTTATTTTTCCCATTGGGTTTTGTTCCTTGGTGTAAGGTTTTAGTGAGGCAACTATTTATATACCATCATGCTTTCCTAACTCTCATGATTAAAGTACGAATCTAAGAGAAAACTAGACTGAAGGAAAAGTTTATGTATTGCAAAGAAGTTGATGCGTTGTACTCTTTCCTTCGTCAGACTTTTATTTTTTCCCACTGAGTTTTTATTTTGGCGTAAGGTTTTAACGAGACAACAATTGTGCACATTCACTCCTTTAACTCGGCACAAGGGGGAGTGTTGTAGGATAAGTGTGTCATAGTCTAAAGGATATGACGATAAAGATAGAGATAGAGATAAATATATCAGAGTTAGATTAGAACTAAAATATCTCGTGGTTATCTACTTGTATCTCATCCATATTTAAAGGACTTTTGATTAATGAGAATTACAGATTCATTCTCTCTGTATATTGTTGTTCTATTCTGCTTTTTCTTTTACATAATTAAAGTTATCGACGCATTTTAAAATTTTGTCGCAAGTCCTTTGGTGATTTTAAATAAAAAAATTAAAATTAAAAAAAAATCTAAAATAATTTACCAACAGAAAATAATTAATTAATTTATGTCAGTAATCTAATGGTATATTCTTAGAAATAAAAGAAATAGAAAATCCTAATTCAATTTACAAGTGGATTTCTGATCAAAATTAAGTTCCGTCAGTAATCTTCTGCAAAATATATACAAATAAAGAAATTGTAAATTAAAATAAATATACCGATGGATTTTAATTTATTAAACCCGCAAATAATTTTAATAAATTTTAAAAAATTAAAAATCTTAATAAAAATTACTGAGAGAACACCAACCTATTACTGATAAATTTTAATTAATTATTTAACTAATTAAAATTAGTCGATAAATTTGTTGATTTAAAAAATAAAATTTACTTTCTAAATATACTGGCGGATTACAATATCACCCAATATCACCCGTATCAGCACATGATCCTTCGGAAATTTCCAACGGAAAAATCTATCAGTGAATTCCCTTTTTGTGACTTTTCTAGTAGTGTGAATTAGTATTTATATCGATCCAATTTTGTTAGTTCTATGACTATTAATAATTTTGAGCACACTGATATATTGGGATAGTGGAAAGATAAAGAAGGTCAATGCAATTTTCTCTCTCATTGCAAGAGATCTAGTAACCATTTAAACTAGCATCGTGATTTCAGAATGTGCCTTTCTTTTAATGGCGTGGTACTTTTAGAATAAAGGACTTGACTTACATCGGAGTCGATCGAGGTTTGCATAGGCCTCAAAGATTACTTGGCTAACTATGACGAAAATATAACACTCAATCACTCGAGAATAACTTCCCTACATTGATGATTAAATAACTGATGAAGCCACTATACCAGGACTCCAATAATAGAGGTGTTTGCTTTCCATGAAGCTGGTATAGAACCACAAGATGATGATGAATGACTTTTTGAAAGAATTCTCATGTATTTGATATTTTTAAGGGAAAAGTTCAAAAAAAACCCAATAAACTATCTCATTTTGAATGATTAAGTCTCTGAACTATTTTTTTGAATGAAAAAACCATTAAACTTTCTCATTTTGAATGATTATGTGCATCAACTATTTTTTCGAATGAAAAAAGCCATTAAACTTTCTAATTTTAAATGATTAAGTCCCTAAACATTTTTTTAATAAATAAACCATCGAAAATCTAAAAAATTGTTACCTTTTTTTAAAGTAACCTGGAACTGATTATGAAGGTCTTAAAGTAAAAACAAATCTAAATCAGTTTTACCGTTCTCAAACGCTACGCCATTAAAATCCCTCACAAACAATCGTATCGCTCCGTCTCGCCACTCCCCATTGCCCAAACGTTGTCCGATCTCCCTCTTTTTGATATATTTTTTATTTATGATCAAAAGAGGAAGAATCAAAAGAGGAAGAATCAAAAGATAACCGGTTATAGGTAGTTTTTTTTGAATTAAAATAATGTAAATAACCAATTTTTAGAAGTTCGATGATTTAATTTATTGAAAAAAATGTTTAGGGACTTAATCATTTAAAATGAGAAAATTTAATGGTTTTTTTTTCAAAATGAGAGAGTTTAATGGTTTTTTATTCGAAAAAATAGTTCAGGGACTTAATCATTCAAAATAAGAATGTTTAATGGTTTTTTCATTCAAAAAATTAGTTCAGGGACTTAATCATTTAAATTGGAATAGTTTGTTGTTTTATTTTTTAACTTTTCCCTATTTTTAAACAATATGTACAAGTTTTTGTTTTTTTAAAGTTTATGATTTTGTACTTATAATCAAATAAATAAAATCTTATATCATTTAAGTATATTAAATTTATTTTATTTTATTTTTGTTTTCTTAATAAAGCAATAATACAAACAAAAAAGTTTTAACAAAGGCAAGTGGTAAAAAAAAGTAAATATAAACTATAGCTTAACCAATTAACTGGTTTGTGGTATGTGTATGATGTTGGGAGAATCCAAGAGTTAGATAATGTTTTTTGCAGGTATTTGGAAAAGAAGAAAACGAGTTCGAAAGAAGGCCAAATACCTAGATCACAAGCTAGGCTACATCGGAAAATCAAGGTAGAGGCGCTAGTTTCACCTAGACTTAAGTCTCATGACAAGTCTCGCTGCCCGGTGGAGACAACTCTCGTTCCAAAGACTCCTGAGAGTCTCTCGAGACTTAATTATTGAGACAACTCTCCTGAGCGTGGATTAATGTTTTCTTGAGCTGATCGATTTACTTTCTCATTTTAATTATTTAGTTTTAGTTATTAATTAATTGTCCTTTTACTTAGATTAGGGTTATTATTATTATCTAGTTTCCTTTTACTTTAGGATTTATCCTTTACTAGTATTTAATTTGATTTCCTACTTGTTTAGAATTAGAATAGATTTATTTTCATAGTTATCTCTTAATTAGTTTAGCTATAAATAGGGTTGAATGTTTTCTTTAATATTGAGATTATTGATCAATAAAATTAAGTGTTTTAGAATTTTATCTCTAGTTTAAGAGTTTTATCTTATTTTCCGGATTCTACATTGGTAGACTCGTTATCCTTTGGATTTAGACAATTGTTGATCTGTTCCGAACTTTCCCCACCACATCATTCTATCTCTATTAATCCCTAACCCTTAGATAATAATAATGTTTATAAAGCAAGTGTTTCCCATTGTAGAGACAAAATTATCGTAAAATACGTTAGCGACATAAAGAGCAGAAGAGAGGGATTCTATAAAGTCGAGACATAGATTTTAAACATTGAAAATCACTAACTGTAAAAAGGACAAACTTTCTAAACATGAATCATCGATAAAGCGATTCATCTGTCTTGCATTTAGAAATACAAATCATAGAAATAAGATAGCAACGTTAAATAACTAGAGCAATTTAAAGTCTTTTTAGCTCTTTATTCATTCAAATACTTCTGAAACGGTCAACAACTGGCTTTTTGAGCTTGATTCCTCAGTTAGTTGCACTTCCATCAACACACACCCATTGACCCACGAAGATTGTTTCACAATTGATGTTGGGGTTAATCGCCAAAAAGGACCCCAAACTCATCTTAAAGGACTGGCTAATGGTGGTGCAATCATCGCCAACTTCCACACCGATAACTTGATCACAAACAATGACTGGTTTTGCTTTTTGTAAACCATCTGTATATTCATGATTCCGTTGAAGAAAACAAAGAAAGATCGTGTTAATTTACCAAGCAACAAAATAAGTTGTCATTTTAATTAACTTGATATAAACCAAATCATCAAAAGGCTTGAAGCAGTTGGGGAATTCGAATGACTTACCAACTAAGGTCGATCTGCTTTCTGCCAATACAATAAGCATTAGAAAAAGTGAGAGTATCGCGGCCAACTTCACAAAAATGGAAGCGTTCTTGGCCATGGTTTCAAGTTTCTAGTTTTTTTCTCGAGAAAGAATTAAAGATGTTAATACTGAGATATGTGATTCTAGTTGTTGAGGTTTGCATTTTTATAGGAAAATTAAGATTTGGATAGATTAGTGAGATGTATTTTGATTGGATGAGCCAAATCCACATTATAATATAAGAATTAATTTACAGCCGGCCATTGTTTCGGCTATTACTCTTCATTTGCTTTTACTTTCCTTCATCGACTATTAGCTAGTAGAGAACGGGTGTCGCAAAAGGCGAACATCCATCATAAACTAATTTTACCGACGGAACAATCTGTCTAAACTTTTATGATGGCATCGACATTTTGAAAAAAACACTACGTTTTTATTTTTCTTGTTCCAAACTGTATATAATGTTTAATTTTAAGACAACTAGAAATAAGAAAAGTTTTACCAAATTGTATAAAAATGGTACGTAAATTGTTATAATTTTTGTTTTGAAGAACTTATATAGTTTCAAAAAAATTTACTACAAAATAAATGACTTTTATCGATAAATATCATCTAGGGAAATTTCCGTGGGTGATTACTGACGAATCACCCACAAGATACCAATGGTTCCTGTTAATGTATATAGAGGGCCCAGGCCCATGTTAGGGCCCAAGCCCATTTAGTCTACGTATATATATATATATATATATATATATATATATATATATATTGTATCTTGTAGTCTAGGTTAGATTACTCATTTTACTTTTCGTATTGTACGTTTTCTCTCAATCAATATATCGAGGCTTCAAACCTTCAGCATATTCATCGTCTCCTTCAACCATATTCATCTTCTAACATGGTATCAGAGCTGTAGGTTTATTCTTCGATTTTATTTTCATCCGAATCGATTTACTGTTCATCACTGTTCATCAGGATCGATCTTGCTTTGAATCGATCGCTTATCATCGCTGCCATCGCCTTTTGAATCGATTCTGTTTTCTTGAATCGATCGCTTTCCATCGCCTTTTGATTTGTTTGTCGACATCGATCGATCTAAAATTGATCGATCTGTGTGATTTGCATTGCCGCCGCCGCTGTGTGCCTATCGGTCGAACTCTTTTTATCGGTCGAACACCCTACCGGTCGAACATCTTTTTGGTCGAACACCCTACCGGTCAAATCTACTATCGGTCGAACTCTACCGGTCATTAATATTGTTTCTCAGTATCTTTTCCTCAATTCATGGCTACCAATCTCAGTCACTTAAATCCCATCTCCGTTGTTTTCAATGGTAGCAACTACATTCTTTGGCATCACCATTTGACAATCCTGTTAAAGTCCTATGGCCTTCACACCTATGTTACTGGCGCATCCAAAGTTCCAGTTCAAGATGCAGCTGAGAACGCTGTTGACTTTGCAAAATGCATGAATGAGTGGGACATCAATAATGCTCGCATCTTGGGATTCATTAATGCCTCCACTACTCCTGAGATCAACCAACAGTTCCTTGGTTATATTACAGCCAAAAGTCTCTGGGATTTTCTTGCCAAGCGGTATACATCATCGGGTCTATCTCATCAGTATCAACTGTGGACCACTTTTCAGAGCAAACGTCAACTTCCTGATCAATCAATAAACTCTTATATCTCTGAAATGCAGTCTCTCAGAGATCATATAAGTCTTGGAGCACCATAGATTTTTGATGAAACAGCTCAACAATTCACCGCCTACTTCAACCAACTGCATTTGATCACCATTCTGATGGGCCTTACGGATAAATTTGAGAATGTTCGTGCTTCACTTCTTCATAGGCAGCCTTTACCTACTCTTGAAGAAGCAATATCAGAATTGCTAAGTGAAGAAACTCGTCTTCACATGCGTTCACCGATGCCCGCTACTGATAGCGTTCTCTACACGTCTCATCCCAAGTCCAAAGGCAAATAGACCAATAACAATCATTCCAAATCTGTGGGAAAGACGAACACAACCGAGTGTGCGTTCTGTCATTTTCCTGCTCATCTTCTTCTTGATTGTCCTATCCGTAAGTGTCGTAAGTGTGACATCACTCATCCGCGTCATTATGAGACTGACTGCCCGAAGAACTCAAAGCACACTAGTTCTCAGAACCGGACTCATGCTGTTGCTGGGCCTACTATTGCTGATACTGAGGCTTCTACAGCCTCCTCACCTGACCTAATGGAACTGATGCGTCGCAATCAGGAACTTATGGAACAGATCATGTCTGGTGCTATGGGTATGAATTCTCCACACTCAGCTGCATCAGGTAACGTATGGATTTTTGACTCTGGGTGTTGCAATCATATGACACCTTGCCCTGATGGTTTCGTTTCTAAGAAATCACCTCAGCAATTTATGTCAGTAAGACCTGCTGATAACACTGGTCTACCGGTATCCTTTAGTGGAAATGTTTCCACTCCTCATATACAATTACCGGATGTTCTAAATGTTCCAAAGCTTTCTCTGAGCTTAGTTTCAATTGCACAACTTCTTGAATCTAATTTGATCATTTTATTTCATTCTTCGGGTTGTGTTGTACAGGATCCAAAGACCAAGCAGATCCTTGGACTCGACCGTAAAGTTGGATGGATGATTGAAGTGGTCTACCTGCGTCTTCCTTTACCCTCTTCAAGTCTTGTTGCCTCGGTTTCCAGCACTTCTTCCTTTGATTTGTGGCATGCCCGGCTGGGTCACTTATCTCTCGCTAGAATAAAATCATTAGCTCATTTAGGGGTGTTAGGAAATTGTGTATCAACTGACAATATTTCTTGTTTATCTTGCAAACTTGGCAAACATCATGCTTTACCTTTTGAAATGAATGAATTTAATTCTACTTCTTCTTTTGATCTTATTCATTCTGATGTATGGGGACCAGCACCACATCCATCCATGGGAGGTGCTCGATACTTTGTTATTTTTATTGATGACCATACTCGTTTCACATGGATATATCTCATGAAACATCGTTCGGAATTACCTCAAATCTATATTATGTTTGCTCGGATGATTCACACCCAGTTCTCAAAATCTATAAAGATTCTTCGAGCTAACAATGTTATGGAATACAAAGAGTCATCCCTTCTCTCCTTTTTTCAATCTCAGGGGACTCTCTCTCAGTACTCCTGTCCCGGCACTTCTCCTCAAAATGGTCGTGCCGAACGCAAACACCGTCATATTCTTGATACGGTTCGCACTCTTCTCATCTCCGCTAAATGTCCAGAACGTTTTTGGGGTGAAGTTGCTTTCACTGCAGTTTATACTATCAATTGTCACCCTACTCCCATCCTTAATAATAAGTCTCCTTATGAGGCTCTTTATGAGGTCACTCCTGCCTATGAACTTCTAAAAGTTTGGGGTAGTGCTTGTTTTATTCAACTACAATCTCATGAACATACCAAACTTGAACCTCGCTCCAGACTGTGCTGCTTCCTTGGATATGGTATTGAGCATAAGGGTTATCGCTGCTGGGATCCTATCTCCCAGCGTCTTCGTATATCTCGTCATGTTACCTTCTGGGAATATGTTCCTTTCTCTTCTATATCCAAGTTTCGTGAGTCTCCTAATCTCACCACTCCGTTTTTCACTGATGCTTCTATCTCATTGGACTCACTTCAATCTGACATTATATCACCTCCACCTGTTGTTCCAACTCCTTATGAGTCTGCCTCTCCTAGTTTTCCTGATCAACATCAATCATCTGCTCCATCCGCACCGCCAACATCTGAGGTGCCTGCTGAGTCTTTGGCTCCTGGAACTTCTCAATCTCAGAATGTTAGACGATCAGAACGGGTAAGACAAGTTCCTTCTCATCTTCGTGATTATCATGTTTATGCTACTCTGTTGTCAAATCACGAACCTACTTCCTACAAGGAAGCCTCCTCTAACTCTGATTGGCAGAAAGCTATGGATGAGGAACTCCAGGCACTTGACAAAGCTCAGACATGGGAATCTGTCCCTCTTCCACCAGGCAAGTCACCCATTGGCTCCAAATGGGTGTTCAAAATCAAAACCAAATCTGATGGCACTATTGATCGGTACAAAGCTCGTCTTGTGGCCAAGGGCTTCAATCAAGAGTACGGTATCGATTATGAGGAGACTTTTGCACCTGTTGCTCGAGTCACTTCTGTTCGCAGTCTTCTTGCCATTGTTGCTACCAAACAATGGCCTCTCTTTCAGATGGATGTTAAGAATGCCTTTTTGAACGGTGACTTATCTGAGGAGGTCTACATGATACCTCCTCCAGGCGTTCGACTTCCACAAGGTCATGTTTGTCGTCTTCGGAATGCTCTTTATGGCCTCAAGCAAGCTCCGCGAGCTTGGTTTGAGAAATTCAGTTCCATAGTCACCTCTTTGGGCTTCTCACCCAGCAACTATGATTCAGGACTGTTTACTCGGACCACTGTGACTGGCACAATCTTACTTCTCCTGTATATGGATGATATGATTATTACTGGCAGTGACTCTACAGGCATAGCCAATCTGAAGTCATCTCTCAGCTCCTGTTTTGAGATGAAGGATCTTGGTTCTTTACACTATTTTCTTGGTCTTGAGGTGCTCTCTGATCCATCGGGACTTTATCTGTGTCAAGCCAAATACACCTCAGATCTTTTGTCGAAAGCTGGGATTACTGACAACAAAACAGCATCCACTCCTCTTGAGCACAACCTTCATTTGGCTCCAAATGCTGGACCACCTCTACGTGATCCTACTTTATATCGCCAGTTAGTGGGGTCACTTGTCTATCTGACAGTGACTCGACCTGATATTGCCTATGCTGTTCATACTGTCAGTCAGTTCATGTCTGCACCCTGTTTTGATCACTACGCTGCTGTCCTGCGCATTCTTCGATATTTAAAAGGGACCATGTTTCATGGTCTTCATTTTCCGTCCACCTTATCGTTGACTTTGCGAGGTTTTTCTGATGCTGATTGGGATAGTGACATGACTGATCGTCGCTCCACTACTGGCTACTGTTTCTTTCTTGGCGACTCTCTTATATCCTGGCGAAGCAAGAAACAATCTCTCACAGCTCGATCCAGTACTGAAGCTGAATATCGAGCACTCGCTGACACGGCTCAAGAACTTGTGTGGTTACGCTGGCTACTCTTTGACATGGGGGCTCCTCAACAGTCTCCAACTCCATTGTGGTGTGACAACAACAGTGCCATTCAGGTTGCTCACAATGATGTCTTCCACGAGCGAACGAAGTATATTGAAATTGACTGTCACTTTGTTCGTCAACATGTGACTCGTAAGACTATTCAACTTCTTCCTATTTCGACTCTTGATCAACCGGCTGATATTTTCACTAAAGCTCACTTACCAGGACGGTTTCGTGCTCTAGTTTCCAAACTCCATCTGGCTCATTCTTCTCCCGATTGAGTTTGAGGGGGGGATGTTAATGTATATAGAGGGCCCAGGCCCATGTTAGGGCCCAAGCCCATTTAGTCTACGTATATATATATGTTGTATCTTGTAGTCTAGGTTAGATTACTCATTATTTTACTTTTCGTATTGTACGTTTTCTCTCAATCAATATATCGAGGCTTCAAACCTTCAGCATATTCATCGTCTCCTTCAACCATATTCATCTTCTAACAGTTCCGATAGAATTCAATGTTTATCAAGTAAATGGATAAATCAAGGCCCTGAGTAACTATCACTGATTTGAGTTTCCTACCAACAATTTTCCCACCAACTTCTGTAATGCACTACTAGAAAAATGCTTAATACCGACCAAATATTACCGACGGACCCAAGCCGTCGGTAATTTCCGACGGAACAACGACGAAAATAAGTTATTTGCGACGAATGAACTATCCGTCGGTAAATATAATCATTTCCGACGGATCACCGACGGACAGGAAATTATTTTATTTTTGATTTTTTTAATATTGCAATCCGTCGATAAACTTAATAATTTAATTAATAATTATTTTTTTATGCAATCCATCGGTAATTCGTCGCAAATTACCGACAGATTTCCGACGGCTGTTAGGAAATCCGACGGCTGTTAGGAAATCTGTCGGCAATCCGTCGGCAATCCGTCAGAAACTAATTTTTTTTCCAAGATCATTATGTATGTATGTATGTATGTATGTATGTATATATGTATGTATGTGTATGTATGTATATGTATGTATCTATGTGTATGCTTGTATTTATATAGTACATATATATGTATATCATGTATATACGTGTATGTCGTAAGTGTGTGTGTGTATGTCTAGATCATGTATTGTATACATATGTATTGTTTGTATGTATATAGCACATATGTCTATATCATGTCTAGCTATGTATATATGTGTGTATATGTCTATAAATCATGTCTATGTATGTCTATAGATCATGTTTATGTATGTGTGTATGTATGTATGTCTATAGATCATGTCTATGTATGTGTGTATGTGTGTATGTATGTATGTATGTATGTATGTCTATAGATGTATTGTATACATATGTATTGCTTGTATGTATATAACACATACGTCTATATCATGTCTATGTATGTGTGTATGTATGTATGCATGTCTATAGATGTATTGTATACATATGTATTGCTTGTATGTATATAGCACATATGTCTATATCAAGTCTATGTATGTGTGTATGTATTTATGTATGTATATATGTATGTATGTCTATAGATGTATTGTATATGTATATCATGTTTATGTATATGTCGTATGCCTATGTATATCATGTGTATGTATGTATGTCTATAGGTGTATTATATACATATGTATTGCTTGTATGTACATGTATATGTCGTATGCATATACATGTGTGTAGGTCATGTACACGTTTATATATGTATGTATGTCTATAGATGTATGTATGTATGTCTATGTATGTATGTATGTATGTATGTATGTATGTATGTATGTATGTATGTATGTATGTATGTATGTATGTATGTATGTCTATAGATGTATATATGTGTGTATAGCACTTTTGGTCCCTGATCTAACTGGAATTAACGAAAAAAGATAACGACCTTTAACTGTTTTCATTAAGTCCAGTTAGTTCAGGGGTATTTTAGTCAATTTAAATATAATTTGATAAATTAATAATTTATTTAATAATTTTAATATTAAATAATATATAATAATTTATTTAATAATTTATTAATAATTAAATTTAATATACTTATTAATAATTAAATTTAATATACTTATTAATAATTTATTATTAAATTTGATATCCATCGGAAATCCATCGGTAATCACCGACGGTTAAATTCCCTCAGTAATTACCGACGGAATTTCCGTCGGAAATCCGTCGGTGATTTTACTGAAATTTCTAAAAAAAACGGGCATAATCAGTGGCGGAGCCAGAAATTTATACAAGGGGTGCACCATATAGAATAAAAGCAAAAGTTGACATTTTGAAAATGGCAAAAGTATCGATATTATATTGAGTATATTCGATATTTACATATTTAACAATGACCTCGACGAGTTTTCATTTTCTGGAACTTATCTCTCCCGATTTGTTTTTTTGTTTATTGAACATTGAGGAAAGTCAAATTGGTGTTGGGTTTTCACTGTGTGCTAGCTATGTTTTCAACACAGTATCTGTTTATTGAACATTAAAGAAAGTCAAATCGGTGCTTGTTTTCACTGTGTTAAAAAAGGAAAGAAAAAAACCAATAACATGAAAGAATGTCTTTTTGGTAAATTTACAGAGATAAGTATAAATTTGTCAAACACTAAAAAACTTATTGCGTTTTGGTACAGTCATAAGGTAGTCCAAACACTTTTTTTAAAACCCTCTTTTCACACCACATACGTTAATAAGCACTTTTACAAATAAGCATAAGTTGTTTAAATAAGCAATTCCAAACACCCCTAAGTAAAAATAAAATAACCTATTTGACTTTGAATGTTCCACTTCCGGTCTATCACATTTTACATGGAAATAAAATAAACTATTTAACCTCACTTGAAAATAAACATAAAACACTAGTCTAGCACACAGTAGCACGAAGATGAAATAGAATATTGGTGAACTGGTGATTACACAAAGAATGTATTTCTCATAGTGGTTCTAACATAAATAAGCATTAAAAAGAATGTATTTCTCATAAAAATTCTAACATAAATACATAATCAACATAAAGTATTTCTCTTATATAGAAAAAGATTAAAAACAATATAAAAAAGTGATCACATCTTTAAAGTAAAAAAACCCTAACTTGTAGAAGTAGAATCAGTGATGGAGAGGATAACAAGTGTAGAGCATCGGTGGACACTACAGATAGTCACACTAGAGGCCTCTGGCAGAGAGTGCCGAAACAGTGGACTGTGTTTTGTGAAAAAAGAAAAAGAAAGCTTGCTCTACATGGCGGGTTAGGAGAGCGGGAGCTATAGGATGACAAAAGAAATTAATATTTAGATGTAGGCCTCTCATTTTACGTCATTGGTTTTGGGGCCTTAGTGGAGGTTAGGTGGAGCCCAAGTCATAAAAATTTGATATTCGGCTAACTATCAATGCTTTAATTTTTTTTTCAAATTATGAGGAGGTACCATTGCACCTTCTGGTGCTATGGTACCTCCGCCACTGGGCATAATTAGCCCTAATTTTACTGATTTTACTGAAATCCATTGCTCTCCTCTCGATCTCTCCTCTCGTCAATCTCCCTCAGTACTGTCATCGCTCTTCCTCTCGATCTTTCCTCTCATCACTCTCCCTCTCGATCGAAAGCCGATTGCCCTCCCTCTCGACTAAACACTCCGACGACCGACCATCTCCCTCACCGTGACCACCGACGGCCTCCGTGACCACCTTCACTGTCATCACGGTACGTGACCACCTTCATTTGTTCAGGTATTGATTTGAGCCCTAAAATGAATTTGTGTGTGTGTTATGAATGAATTTGTTTGTATGTCGATTTGTTGAATCTCTGTGTGTGTGTTTATGAATGAATCTCTGTGTGTGTGTGCGTGTGTTTGTTAACCGATTGTTGAATCTGTGTGTGTGTGTGTGTTTCAAAATGAATTTGTGTGTCTGTGTGTGTGTTTAGAAGCTGTGTAGTGTGTGCTAACGAATCTGTGTGTGTGTGTTTAGTTTTTGTTTGTGAAATTTGGGGTTTATTTGGTTGGACGACATTATGATCAAGAAAAAAGGAATCAAATGATGACAATGAGCATAAATCACAATTTCAATATAAATTTGATAAAGTCTTTCCAAATTTCGTACAATATAAAGTTTCAAAGTGTTAAAATACGAAAACCAAACGACATTATTTGGGGTTTATTTGTAAGTGTGTTTAGTTTTTAGGGGATTACGATTTGGTTGTTGTTACTACATTATGGTTAGGGCTCATGAATCTAAGTTCGAATTTGGTTGGGATTGTGTAGGTTATTTAGATTTATTTTGAAAGGAGCACAAAGCATCTATTTTGAAGGTATTATCTCTTCTCTATTTGGAGGTACATGTTGTATGCTCTATTTGAGGTACATATTGAAGGATTATGATTTGGTTGTTGTTGCTACATTGTTGTTTTGTTTGTTGTTAATGTTATGTTTGTTGTTATGCTTTATGTTATGTTTGTCATTGAGCCAAATTTAATGTTATGTTTGTTGTTAATGTTATGTTTGTCGTTCCAATTCCCTTAAAATCTTGTGGATTCTATAAACCAAACAACAACTTATTGCTTCTATATTAATACATCTTTTATTTGCCAATATGTGAAATTTGGTTGTGTTTATAGGGCTACGACTACACATCAAACTGAATAAACTGTATGTATGTATATATTTATGTGTAATTATACGTATATATTTATATACATGTGCATTGATGATATATGTATGTGCTATCAATGTTATGGTTGCTATTTGTGACTTGTGACCTATACATACTAGTAGAGACTTCTCAATCTATTTATTTCTTTATTTTAGTTGGTTTGCCAATTGTTGGGTAAACATTATGTTGATATACGGAAATATTCATTTTATAGTCGTTATGCCGCCGAAATTTTAAAAAACATATGTTTGCGTATTATACTCGTTTCTTTCATTCCAAAGCATTACATGTAGTGTTTAAGTCATTCAAAAGCTTTCTAAATTCATTGACACCTACGGTTTGACTTTTAAATAGTCAAACCATTTAATCAAACACACACAATTTGGTGTCGCTTCAGAGACATACACATTTAATAGGAAATTGATATGAGTATATTGTAGATTGAAATTGATATGAGTATATTGTATATTGAAATTGATATGAGTTCCTTTAGCTTATGAAAACGCCGTTTTTGGTTTGATAAACTTGTGATAATGTTTTTGTATGATTTTAGCTTATGATTTGGTTTTTGTGAAAATGTTTTGGTATGATCTGGTTTGATAAACTTGTGATATTAATTAGTTGGGTTGTCAATTATTGGACAAACATTAGGTTGATAAATGGAAACATTAGGTTGCCAAGTGTTTATTTATTTTAACTGGGTTGCCAATTGTTGGGCAAACATTAGGTTGATAAATAGAAATATTCATTTTATAGTCGTTATGCTGCCGAAATTTTAAGAAACATATGTTTGTGTTTTAAACTCTTTTCAAAGTCATCCAAAACTCCTCTACACCTATGGTTTGGCATTCAATTAGGCAAACCATTACATGTAGTGTTCAATAGACTTCTAACTTCATTGTAACCTACGGTTTTGACTTTCCAATAGTCAAACCATTACAATTAGAGTTTTAAAGTCATCTAAAGCTCCTCTAAACCTATGGTTTGACTTTCAAGTGGGCAAACCATTACATGTAGTGTGTTAAATAGACTTCTAACTTCATTGACACCTACGGTTTGACTTTTAAATAGTCAAACCATTACACGTAGGGTTTTAAACTTTCCAAAACACCTTTCTTTGATTGTAACCTACAGTTTTGACTTTCCAATAGTCAAACCATTACACTTAGAGTTTTAAAGTCATCAAAAGCTCCTCTAAACCTACGATTTGACTTTCAAGTAGGCAAACCATTACATGTAGTGTGTTCAATAGACTTCTAACTTCATTGACACCTACAGTTTGACTTTTAAATAGTCAAACCATTCCACGTAGGGTTTTAAACTTTCCAAAACACCTTTCTTTGATTGTAACCTACGGTTTTGACTTTCCAATAGTCAAACCATTACACTTAGAGTTTTAAAGTCATCCAAAGCTCCTCTAAACCTACGGTTTGACTTTTAAGTAGGCAAACTGTTACATGTAGTGTATTCAATAGACTTCTAACTTCATTGACACCTACAGTTTGACTTTTAAATTGTCAAACCATTACACGTAGGGTTTTAAACTTTCCAAAACACCTTTCTTTGATTGTAACCTACGGTTTTGACTTTCCAATAGTCAAACCATTACACTTAGAGTTTTAAAGTCATCCAAAGCTCCTCTAAACCTACGGTTTGACTTTCAAGTGGGTAAACCATTACATGTAGTGTTTTCAAGTCATTCATAAGTCCTCTACACCACCTCTATCTTGATTATGTCGACTAACAACTTCTTTCTTTGTTGTAGTTGTTGAATATGTCGACATATAGAGGATGGATGTATAGAAAGAACGACAGTCGAGGGTTTCTTTTCGTTGACTATATTGTTCCAATGGACAGTTTTTTGGACTATGCCTATGCCAATGAAGGGACTGTTGAAAGGAAACCTACACGTGATGGGATAGTGCTTCGTATCAGATGCCCTTGTAAGAATTGTCAAAACTTACGCTATAAAGAAAGAGATGACGTGAGGCTGCATTTGATGAAGAACGATTTCATGCTTGATTATATCACATGGTGGGCACATGGTGAAACCTATTACCATAATGAAGGGCATCAAGACGTGGGTCAATCTTCTACTCCGGTAGTAGATCATAATGAAGGGTATGTTGAAATGGTGAACGATCACATGATACATGATGGCATGACATGGGAAGAAGAAACCCCTAATCCTTCTGCCCAAGGATTTTATGACATGTTACAAGCTGCTGACGAGCCATTATGGGACGAGTGTCCAAATTACTCTAAATTAGGAGCTACGACGAGATTGTTGAATTGGAAGGCGGAATGTAATGTACCCGAGACGACTTACAATCGAGTTGTTCCTATAATTAAAGAGATGCTACCCGATGGTGACAAACTTCCCGGTAACTTCTACGAGACGAAGAATAGTTTGAAAAAGCTTGCTCTACCAAAAGTAAAGATTGATGCTTGCAAAAACCATTGCATGCTATTTTACAAGCATGATTCTGAGTTGACCCATTATCGGTATTACAATGAAAGTCGTTACAAGACTAGTGGACGAAGCAATGTCCCAAACATGGTGTTGACGTACTTGCCTATTGTTCCTTGACTTCAAATATTGTATATGTCAAAGAAGACGTCTAAAGATATGACTTGGTACAAGGATCATCAGATAGAACCGGGTGTGATGGTACATACAAGTGATGGTGCGGCTTGGAAGCATTTCTACATGGTACATCCTGACTTCGTTTCTGAGGTCCGGAATGTGCGTCTTAGCTTATGCACCGACGGTTTCAACCCGAATAATTAAAATTTGAATCCGTATTCACTATGGCCAGTGTTTATTACCATCTACAATTTACCTCCTTGGTTGAGTTTGAAAGATTCATATGTTAAACTTGCATTGGTCATTCCTGGTAGAAAGAGCCCCGGTCAGAATTTGGATGTGTTTCTTAGGCCGCTAATAGATGATTTCAAGATGTTTTATACAGTGGGTGCTCTTACGTATGATGCTTATCGTAAGAATAATTTTTAGATGAGGGTTATACTTCTATGGACCGTCAGCGACTTCCCTGCCTACGCAATGTTGTCGGGTTAGAGCACGTACGACAAGCTAGCCTGCCCGTTATGTATGGATACAGTCTATTCGTTTCAGTTAAAAAATGGAGGTAAATCTTGTTGGTTTGACTGTCATCGGAGATGGTTACCTAGTGCACACCCTTTCCGACGTGATCAAACAGGATTTTTGGACGGATCTAGGGTGTTAGCCGGTCCACCACCCGAGTTAACCGGTGAAGAAATATGGGAGCAGGTCCGTCATCTTCCAACTGTTTATGATGGCTTCCCGTTTCGATCGACCAATAGAAAAATTACCGGCTTCGGAATCACTCATAATTGGGTGAAGAGAAGCATCTTTTGGGAGTTTCCATATTGGAAGATGTAACACCCGAAAATTCTTAAGGTAAGTATTTGTTCCCTTATTGCATTAATTGTGTTTATCTGGAAATATGAACCATTATATGCTTATGAACCTTATTTTAATGATATGATGTTATCTGGTTAGTATTAAAGATGCATGTGTTTAGATCTCGCGCTCGTTTTCGAATTTGGTTAAGTTTTTGGGTTTGGCGCGA
Organism: Arctium minus; assembly: GCA_954870635.1. Classification (NCBI taxonomy): domain Eukaryota; kingdom Viridiplantae; phylum Streptophyta; class Magnoliopsida; order Asterales; family Asteraceae; genus Arctium; species Arctium minus. Next base: position 20,583,723 of record OX941090.1, on the reverse strand, counting down.
GAGTGCCACGCAATAGTGACATTGTCACTATCGTCGGGCACAATCGCTGAGAATGTACCGTGAGTGAGGGGAGTTTCGCGATAGTGACAATTGTCACTATCGCCGGACATACTCACGGAAGATGTACCGTGGGTGTGTTTGGGTTCGCGATTGTGACTCGCGATAGTGCCCTTGGCAATATCGCCGAACACTATCGCCCGCGTGATCTGGTCGATTTAAATCACCATTTCAGCCTCTATTCACTTCATAACTTCAAAAATCAGAACTAAGGTTTGGTTGAGAGAATTTTGGGGCAATTTTTTTCACTTCTCCACTCTCTTACTTCATTTATTACATAGAGGTTGTTGGGGGTTATCAAGTATCTTATCAACTACTTCAAGGGTGCATGCAAGACCTAGCAATCAAGTGTTTGGAGTCTCAAGACTTCATTCTTCTCCATTTCATCTATTTTCTAGGTTTTGGTTCAAAATCTAGATAGTGAGTTTACTAACCTTTGTAAAAACTAGATACACATCATAATCTTTTATTCATCATTTTCTATCTCTATTTGTTCAAGTATTTGGGATTTCTTTATGAAGATAGTTGGAAATGTGGTTATTGGTGAAATGCCATGATTTACTTTATATGTACAAGTATTTGGGGCTTTTCTCTTGGATATATAATGGTGTACTTTTATATGATAAATGTATACATGTCTTGGTGATAAGATGATTTCTAGTTGGAATACCATGTTGGTGATATATTCATATGTATGATGAGCATGATTGTCATTTGGGTCTCTTGTTAGACTTCTCGTGAGTAGGATGGTAATATTGTACCCGTAGTTGGTATTGAAATATGTTGGGTTGAAATATACCTAAAGGACCTCCTATATGCGTATGTTGGACGAACCAAGTCAGTAGACACTACGAGGATGTAGTCTTGGGCGCCACTATGATGGTATGTGCCTAGACCTCCGCTATTCGAGGAATTTCCTTAGTTGTAGTCCTCGGGTGTGCCGGGCCTTTCGGGTGTTGCTTATTGAAGGGCATCAAGGTATATCGACTCTTGGGTGGAACTTGATTGGTGCTATGGGTCTCCCCTATTGACTCCACATATATTGAACTCTGGTTAACTGCTGATAAGAATTGTAACTGTTCATGCATGCTTATTATTGTTCAACTCACTAGGCTTTTTGGCCTAACACTTGTTTGGTGTCGATGTGTATCTCAGGTTCTAGCGGCGCCGGTCCTAAGCAGACTTAGTTGCTTTGGGTGAGAGCTTGGGGATTTTGCACTTTGACGCTTAATACTTTTGGGAACGAACCGTTGGAGTTATAGATGACAACCCTTTTGTAATCTCTTTTCTAGTTGTAGAAGTTAGATTAGTTGGTTGTTATTTATCGTCCGTTAAATTACAACTGTAATTAAACAGATTATTTATATATTCCCCATTTTTGGGAGGCTCTTGCTATGGCAATTTTAGTATACCTCATGTCCGTTTTCGGATTTTTGTTATCCCTATTTTTTGGGGGTTACAAAATAAGTTGTTAATCCGACACAACCTGGATGTCATGCACATTGAGAAGAATGTCTTTGAGAATCTCGTTAACACTGTCATGAACACGTCAAAAACAAAAGACAATATAAAAGCAAGGAGGGATGTAGAGATTTATTGCAACCGATCGCAGTTGCACATTGCCACGTCAAGCAATAAAGTAGTGAAGCCGAAGTCGTCGTACACTTTGACTAAACAACAATTAAAACAAGTATGTGAATGGTTGAAGAGACTGAAGTTTCCGGACGGGTATGCTTCGAATATTGGGGGGTGTAAACATGGAAGACTACAACTTTTATAGCTTCAAGAGTCATGATTGTCATGTGTTTATGCAACAATTGCTCCCTATTGCCTTACGAGGGATGATTCCGACTCCCATATGGGATGCAATAACAGAGTTATGCACATTCTTTCGTGCAATCTGCTCAAGAGTGTTACACTTAGAAGACTCGATTCCATTGCAAACAAGTATTGTTCAAACAATTTGTAAGTTGGAAAAAGTCTTCCCGCCCGGATTCTTTGATTCTATGGAACAATTAGTGATACATTTGACACATAAATGGTGGGCCGGTCCAATATAGGTGGATGTATCTTTATGAGAGGTAAATGAACTTTTCCATTCAAATACTCACCCATTTATTTTCTAACACGTATTTCAATTATAGTTTAGGAAACTTGGGTCGTTGAAGAGGACTGTTAAAAACAAAGCAAGGGTGGAGGGGTCTATCGTTGAGTCTTATCTAGTAAATGAACTCTCCACCTATTACTCCCTGTATTTTGATCCACAAATAGAAACTCGGCATAATCGCGAGTCAAGAAACTTTTCCCCAGATATTCCTAGTTCTTCAAGAATAGACAATCGATTGAGCATATTCAAGGTTCCATCTCGTATGGAAGACCATCTTGACTCAAGCCGAGATTCACAAGATCCACACATATGTGTTATTGAATTGTGAAGAAGTTCGACCTTTTCAATGGACCTTTGATGAGTGGATGCGGCAGAGATAACCTCATCATGATGTAGTTGCACGAGATAAAGCTCGGGATGAAAGGTTTTCTACTTGGTTCGAACAACACGCGAGTACAAAAATATGAAATTTACATATGTAATGTTACACATATGTAATTTATTTCTTATTTGTGGTTTTATAGGTCATGCTCAGATCAGCCGATTTCTCCGATCATTTGAAAACCCTAGCATGTGGACCGGGCCGATATGCTTGGTCGCATAAGGGATATTTTGTCAATGGTTACAAGTTTCATACGGTAACACATGCTGCTGGGCGTGTCACACATAACAATGGCGTATGTGTGAGAGGATCTTGTTATGACGACCCCGACTTTGACTATTATGGATTGTTGGACGACGTGTTAGAGGTGGAGTATTACAGTGTGGGCTATTATGTTGTAGTTTTGTTCAAGTGTACATGGTTTGATAGTCCAGAGGTAGTTAGAGTCGACCCTAAACATGGGTTGGTTGATATCAAATACAAGTCCAGACTCAGAGGTGAGGACTATTACGTCCTAGCATAATAAGCGGAACAAGTGTATTACACACCGTATCCTTCAGGCAGTAAAGATTTAAAGGAATGGTGGGCAGTTGTGAAGACCAAAGCCCGTGGAATATATGAAGTTGCAGAGAGGGCTATCGATGAGTTGGATGATGATAACGTGGATGGAGAACCGTTCTTTCAAATCAACGAACGAGTAACTCATAATACAAATAATTGGGTAAATGAGGACCTCGATTTCGTCCCTCTTGTCATTGGAGAGCTCAACGTAGTCACCACAAATGACGAATCTAGCGACGAGGAAGATGCATCAGATCATGAAGCTAGCGATGAGGAAGAAGAATTTAAAGACGTGGACGATGATAAAGATAACGAAGACGAACTTATGTTATCTGATCAGTCGTCTGATCACTAGTGTGCCTTTCTTATGTAGACATTATTCATAATAATTATATCCTTATTATATGTTTGTACTCATATTTTTGTGTCTTATGATTTATGTACACTTATATCATTGTGTGCGAACCATTCTCTATTTTTAGATGGTGGGTCGCGACACTAGGGGTAGGGGTAGAGACACCGTTGCCTGGAGCAGGCTCGAGGGTTAGAGGCCCCAATATTGCATCACAGACCCCCCATCCGAGTCAGCGACCGACGATTGAGTTGTCTGCCGCTGGCGGGTAAGTAGATGTGATATATTATTAATTCTAGTACATAATAAACCGATCCTAATGTTTTTTATGTTGTATATTTTGCAATTGTGAAGGTTTAAGAGTCAGTCAGTGGTCCGGAGGGCTACTGCCATCTTTCGGTCTATGTTTGCTGGTCCATGGGATCATATTAGGGATGTCCTTGAGGAGCACTATCCACGGATGATGGATCATTTACGGGTATGTATTTTACTCTATTAAACTAATTGAGTGGATTTATTTTTACTTAATCCAAACAATGTGTATGCAGTTGTATTATAGTTGGCCTCCGGAGATGGACGTCGACGTATTATTTGCATTCTGGCATACCCTGACGAATAGGTACGCAGACATGATGAGAGATGCCCGTAATTCGGCCAGGGATAGATCTTTAGCTATTGATGGTGTCCGGTTTGACGGACATGACTACACGGTTCTTCGCGCACACAATCCAGAGTGGATCCGACATGATTTTTGGGTCGAGATGATTGATCAGGTTTGTTTTGTTTTGAATACTTGTATCTGGTTGTACTATGATGTATATTGATTTATGTCTTGTTTTTAACAGGTATGGAACACCGATGCGTTCAGGCGTGTATCTGCGGCCAATCGGGCCACCGAGTATGAGGGGATGACATCCAAACACTGTACCGGATCTACTAGTACCGCTATGCATCAGGACCGCATGGTAATTTATCATCCACTAGACTAAATGTATATAATTGATGAATATATATAGATATACATGATTTTGTTACCTACTAACAATTTAAGTTGTCTATTGTAGAGAGATGCATGGGGTCGTGAGCCTACTAGCGACGAGGTTTGGGAGGCTACACACTGCACCAACAGGAAGCTTGTTCCGGGTGCGACTGGTCCGCCCACGGATCCTCCGATCTACGTTTACCCAAAGGCGGCTCGTATGGGCGTAAGTTCAATTATGTATGTCTATATTTTTGTTTGTTTTATAAGATAGATAGAAATTATAGCAAACTTAGTTTGGGCTGCCATTGTTGGGCAGACGATAGAATTGTTTTGATAAAAGCAGGTCATGGATATATATGTGCAAATTACAGTTGAAATGTTGTCGAATTTTCTATAGGTTAGTTGACTTGACAATGTCTAATTTTGTAGACTGTAGGATAACTACCATCGGATTAGGGAGGAGGAGTACCCAGACTTACCTCCCAATGACGCCGAGTTGTGGGAGCGAAGTGTCGGAGGACGGCGTAAAGGCCGTATTTTTTGATGGGGGACCAGTCAAGATCCCTATTATGCTATGACCAGTTATTCAGGTGACAGTTTAAGCGGAGCTCACACGACCGTCACGATGAGGAGGTATGCTTGTCAAATGCTGTTTAACATTGTTAATTATATGTTTGTTAAATGTTGTCTAACATTGTTATATATATGTTTGTCAAATGTTGAATTTCAGTTGGATGAGTTGAGACAGAGGCTAGAGAGAGAGGAAGCAGAGAGGATCCAGATGCAGGAGCGACTAGAGAGAGAGAGGAAGCAGAGAGGATTCAGATGCAGGAGCGACTTGACCAGTTTGAAGCTTCTAGATATTAAATGAAAAATGGGCAGGTTTTGTACCGTTTTAAACTGGATATTAAATGAAAAATTGGCAGGTTTTGTACAGGTTATAAACTGACATTTATTAATTTTCAATTATTTTTTTAATAAAGGATAAATGTATTTTAACTTAATTTTTATTTATTAATAATCTGTAGGAAATTCGTCGCTAATTCCGTCAGAAAATATCCATCGGTAATGACCCGTCGGTGATCCGTCGGAAATAACCCACGCCGTCGTTGATCCGTCGGAAAATGTAGCCATCGGTGATCCGTCGGAAATATTAACGCCGAGCACTGAATTTCCGAGGGCCATTTACCGACGGATCACCGACGGATATGACCTTCACCGACGGATTTTTTCGTCGGTGATAGGCCTCTTTTTTGTAGTGATGGTTTTGTGACGAATCATTTCTTTAACAATGGATTTTCCAAAGGAAATTCCGTAGATAAAAGTATTCCATTTAGTAATGTTTATTTTGGAAAGCATACACTTGTTTGATAAAATTAAGAAAATGTACCGTGGTTTTATTAAATTAAGAGAACATATTACGATTTTATAACCAGACAAAGGAAAGTACTATAACTTTGTAGACATAATCAGTTTTGAATTTTTTTAATTAAACTTTCTTGCATTGTCCGAGACACCAAAGTAAAACTTTTGAAAGTATGTTTTTCTAATCACATAAGAACTAAAACAAATTACATTCCAGGTTGATGCAATTTACCTTTCTTTAATTGGCCGACTACAAACTCTACAAGAATATCGTTCACAAGGCTTTTCAATTTGGGTAATATCAATGTTGATTAATTAGCTTTCGGTTTACGGAATTAAATTCTCTTTCTAATCCCTATGTGGTTTTTCGATTACTTGGGGTCAGACTTTCGGTTAATATATATATATTTGGAAATCCCATGATTATGATTTGTATCATGTCGACTCTTTTAATTAATTTGTGAATCTTTATCTATGCAATTCCTTAAATGCCAGTAAATATTTTAGTATACCTACCAATTTTTAATATACTCTTTTTGTTTTTTGATCTTCTTGTAGACCTTCAGAATAAAATTTCAGTTGGAAAGAAAGGAGGGAATATCACTTGGTACCGTTTGTCAAAAATTTGTCGAAAATTGTCCATTCTTGTGAAAATGTAATGATTTTCTTAAATTGTGGTAACAACGATTGATTTATTTATAACAAAAAACCAAAAGCTATGATGTATATATATAAATTCAATATCTTTTTTTTGAACGACGGAATTGTATAAAACTAGCAACATGTTAGAAAAAGATATAATTAAATAGAAATAATGGCAATAGAAGGATTTGTAAGCAAACAACCCAATTAATATAGACAAATTGTTACTTCTATGATTTACCCAAAAGTAAGCACGTATTATAATGTTCTCTAAAATTGCCGCATTCTTTAACTTTGGGTTGCCAAAGAGAATACCATTATTTTATTCAACCGAATTGAATCAATCCTAGAGACCCAATCCGAATAAGAATGGAGATTCGAAATATCCATTTGCCACCATCGACCAATAAGAACCCACAAGTCTTTAGCAACGTGACACGAAAAGAAAAGAAGACTGCAATCCTCCACCCCATATTATAATTAGGACATAAAAAATACGAAACGTCGATACCTCTTTTATCCAAATTTAGTCGAGTAGGGAGCTGATTGAGACGCAACCACCACGCGAACACGTTAACTTTGATGGGAACAAATGTATTCCATCTAGTAGGATGAAAATCCTCCTCCAAATGACGTGAATCACTAAAACACCTTGCTAAATTCCATATTTTATTATCTAGAAAGATTATAATCCCTTTGTCTTTCTATTTTTGCATTGGATTCTTTCATCGATAAAAAAATCATCGTGACAATTTAAGCCTTTTGTGACGGCATGCTATGAGCTGTTTTTGCCAAACGTGATATGTTCATCAACTAGCTTATGAACTATCATCTACTAGTTTGCTTATCATTTATCAGTTAGTTTATCACCTAGCTTGCCAAACAAAGCCTTAGGAAGTGTTTGGTTCATTTTAAGGAATGAGAATGGAAAGCAATAGAATGGGAATAATAAAATTTTCATTTTAAGTGTTTGGTGAGGTATGAAAATTAATGGGTATGGAGTAGAGGTGGCCAAAAACCGGTCGTGGGCCGTAATAGTCGCAACCGGCAACCGGTCCCGGTCCCGGTTCGAGTAAAAATAGGGCGGTCCGGTTAAGGGTCTGGGTAACCGGTCCAGGCCCAAAATCGTTCTTTCATATTTTTTTTAATAAATTTTTTAAAATACTTAAATAAACTTTAAAAAAAAAGTTGGGTCACTCAAATACACTTTAAAATTCGTTTTTATTATACTTTCGAGTTAATTGTAACATTTAAAATTACATCAATTATAATAATATACACTTATTAAAGATCCGTATTCCCCTCATCCCATGGATTGTATAAAAAGAGTCCCGTACTTTTCAAGTCTTTGAAGAGCCGTTGGATCATCGAGGTCGTCAATGTCGAGTACTTCATCATCGTCGTGTTGTCAGACACTACCATCATCGGTGTCGGTAGTCGACGGCGTACTTATCCTATGGAGATTTCATTTTGTTATATATTTTCTTCAATATAGAACAAAGCAAACCACGTTTTTCATTATCATTCTAATTCCTTACTCCTCAATACTCCTAACCAAACGTACCCTTGACATTTTCGTGGTTTGTACATTCACACGATCTTTCATTATTTTGATTGATAGAATCATGAACTTAAAGATGATTGGACCACCATTAGCCCACTACAATAAAAGTTGGCTTTATAGGACCACTATTATAAATATGACTTTTATACGCGTCTAATTATACATGGTTTTTGTTGTTTTTACAAAAACCATGTATAAAGGACGGATCTGAACCCTTTTTACACGGTGGATGGTCTATATTTAAATGTCCTATAAGACTGTTTTATAAGACTTAAGTTTATATAACTAAACAATTGTGTGTCCTATGTAAAGTGTTACACTAAGTTGATAAGACGATTTTAAGCATTTTATCAAGTTTTTTAAGAACCCTTTAATATAGAACACCTTTTTAGTATTTTTATATGACATTATATGAAAATTTGTCTTATAAAAACAAGTATCGTGTAAAAAGTTATATTCAAAGAACACTTCTCAAAAGCATCCTATAAAAAACCATAACACACATTATTTCAAAAGTATGATAGAAAAACTTGTAAGAACGTCCAAAAACGTCCTATTAAATTTTTAGAACACTTTTACATAAGACACACAATTGTTTTATCTTATAAAACAGTCTATTAGGATATTTAGGGGTTACATTTGGTACATGGGACATGACAATATAAGACCAGAACAAAATCCATTGTCCCACGCATGACACGACATGAGACAAGACAAAAACTTATTGTCACACGTTTGGCGTGACATGGGGACAGGACAAAAAGTCATTGTTTCACGTTTGGTACGTACGACTTGGGACAGAGACTGGGACATGGAGCAGGTGGAACCAATGGGACAAAAAAATAATTTGTGTCCCACCAAAATAGTTAGAACATGATAGGACAAGAATGTGACATATCTAAAAAAATATCCATCTATTTTCATTCAAATGCACTTAATATGGTATTTGGTCGTTTAATGGTCACCGCCGTCCATCGTCGTCGTCTCCACCACCCTCGACAACGACTACCGCCGACCACCTCCATAATCACCACCATCGGTTACCGCTACCACCGCCTGCAACTACCTCCTTCACAACGACCACCTCTACCTCCAACACCATTATCGGCTGCCACCACAGCCTATTCTACCTCCTTCACAACGACCACCTCTACCTCCAACACCATTATTGGCTGCCACCACTGCCTATTGTCGTCACCACTCACCACCACCACCACCGACTACCTCCCATTGTGCAAACCACTTCTATTTCCACCACGTAGGCCACCACCACCTCTACGTTTTTCACAATCACCACCTCTATCTCTACCAAAATAGGTGGAACAAAAATCACAAGAATGAGATAGAAACTATAGATTTACTAAATTATCCTTTTTTGATATAACCCTAATAAGGTATTTGTTTTAATCGCAACACCGCCCATCCTCGCCACCACCGGACAGGGCAGCGGACAATACCGACCACATTTGGCCACCAACACTTAAATCCACGACCATTATTGTTCACCATCTTTATATACTTCATAATCACCGTCGATCATTGGCCACCACTACCTACTCCACCGACCGTTGTCGCCCACCTTTGTTTCCGCCACAGTCGCCACCTCCACTTCCACCACAACCTGTAACCACTATATCAGTCACCACTGCCTCTACCATTAGCTCGACCACAACCACCACCACATCTTTCGACGGCCGCTGCATCCATCATTGTCATTTTAACAACTTTCCACCACTGCATTCGTTAATTCATAAATATCTTCTAAAACGAATAAAAAATAGGTTTCTTTGTACGAACCGAGTGTTTTCAAACTACCATAATAATATCAAAACTTTTATTTAAATTTGGTACTATTATATATATATATATATATATATGAAAAGTGTATATAACCTTTTATAAACTAAATTATTTACAAAATTTATTTGATTTGTGTCATTTATAACTATCATATGATATAAAGTCTTCAAACAACTTTTTTAAAGGAAACTTAATCCTATTCTCCCTAGTTCTTATCGTACTAAACAACAAACAAACAACTTGTTTTGTCCGGTCCAATCCTGTAGTCTTGCCCCCTTTGTCCTGTCTAGTTTTGTCTAGTTCAGTCCAATCATACTACATACCAAACGCTACCTTAGCAATTTCTTACCAGGTAAGCTTACGTGCAAGAGTCACCCACCCTCATTTACCTCGACGAGTCACGCTTTTGTTCATTAAAATGGATTGTTTGTAAGCATCTTTTACCCGATAAGCGTTAACTGGATAAGAGTCTTTTCACATACTTATTGGGTAAGAGTCTTCTCACTCACTTACCGGGTACGAATCTTGCTTGTTGCCATGCCTTTTGCCGGTAATATTCTCGGTATATATTTACCATGCTCACCGTGGTAAGGAAAATGACCCCGTAAGCGTCGTAAACGGCCTCTTAGATATATTTGACATCCTATAAAAGTCGATTTTGTTTAGCGGTTAGTCATTGAAGTTGAGTTTGATATCTATTTTTTCTATTAATCTCAGCATCAATTGCGAAATTATCTTTATGGGTCAATGGATGTGTGTCGAGGGAAGTGACTAATGAAGCTCAAAAACCAGTTACTAGCCGAAAAGTGAAAACGATAATTAGCAATACGAACGAATAATCAAACAATACGCTTTGATTAATATTAGAGAAATTCGGTCTCACAAAACTCTGACAATCGTCCTGTCCTCTATCTATAACCGGTCACACATATATATAAAAGAAGACGTAATTTCTATTCTATCACATAAACGCAGAATAAGGAAACTTTCCATATATCATGTAACTTTCCATATATCATGTATCTTGGACTGCTCTCCAAAACATCGTTGGGTCGACCCGCGGCTTAAAGCCCATGGCCGAACAACCAATTCGCCAACAATCACCCCCTGAATGGTTGAGACGACAACTCGCACATACCGAGCAACGATCTCATTTCTCCGAACCTTACTCGCGCTAAGGCCTTCGTTAGGGGATCCGCCACTTGTTCAATCCCCGCCACATGTTCGACTTCAACATGCTCGTTTTCCACATGCTCTCGAATGAAGTGGAAACGAGTGTGAATGTGTTTGCTCCTCCCGTGAAATACCGGATTTTTAGACAACACGATCGCTGACTTGTTGTCTATACGAATCAACACCTTTTGCTTCTCTAATCTGGTCACCTCTACGAGCAACTCCCTTAGCCAAACTGCTTGACATGTTGCTGAGGTAGCTGCCATGAGTTCGGCTTCACAAGAAGATAAAGCCATGATATCTTGCTTATGAGAGCACCACGTGATGGGGGATTTTCCAAGGAAGAAAATATGACCAGTAGTACTCCGACCATCATCAGCGTCTACATTATGACTACTGTCACTATACCCCAGAAGTTTCAACTCGTCGCATCTCTCGTATCTAATTCCAAGCGAAATTGTACCATGAAGGTAACGAAGAATTTGCTTGATTGCGCGCGCATGAGATTCTCTCGGGATTTGCATATAACGACTTACTACCCCGACTGAGTAAGATAGGTCCGGACGAGTGTGAAGGAGGTAGCGCAAGCACCCTACTACCTTCCGATAATGAGTGGCTTCAACTTCTGGTTCATCCTAGACTTTCGATAATTTTAGTCCCGGTTCCATTGGACATTGTGTAGCATTACAATCTTCCATGCCCGCCTCTTTCAAGATCTTCATAGCATAACTCTCTTGCTTTATAGATACACAATCCTTTTGTTGAGAAACTTCAATGCCCAAGTAATAAGTCAACAAGCCAAGGTCCGACATTTCAAACTTTGAAGACATCATGCTTTTGAATTGGCTTGTTATTTCATGACAGTTCTTGTTACAAATAAATCATCCACATACACGGCCACAATGATATATTCGCCTTTCGAAACCTTTTTATAAACTGCCGTTTCTTGCAAGCATCGTTTAAAACCCATTCCTCGCAAGATGCCATCAAGTTTTATATTCCACGCCCTTGGTGCTTGTCGCAAGCCATACAAAGCTTTTGCTAACTTGTAAACTTTTCCTTCCTCTCCCGTCTTTTCGAAACCCTCGGGTTGACTCGTGTACACTTATTCTTTCAATTCTCCGTGTAAGAAGGCCGTCTTCACATCTAAGTGGTAAATCTTCCATCCTTTCCCGGCCGCGAGAGCAATTAATAAACGTATTGTCTCGAGTCGAGCTACCGACGCGAAGACTTCATCAAAGTCAATGCCGTGTTCTTGTACATAGCCTTTTGCTACGAGCCGCGCTTTGTACCTTGAAATAGATCCGTCCGCATTTCTTTTGATTTTATATAACCACTTTAATTCGATTGGTTTGGCATTCTCGGGTAGAGGCACTAGCTTCCAAGTTTTGTTCTTTTCGATTGACTCGATCTCGCTTGTCATCGCCTTAAGCCATTCGGGTTTCACAAAGGCTTCTTTAAAATTCCTCGGTTCCTCGTCAAGGGTCAACATCAATTCGTACATGTTTAGTTCGTAATCGTTTAGACGAATTGGTAAGACTGAAACTCGATTGGAACGACGCACCGGGGTGGGATTGATCTCATTGTCGGCGTGATTCACATCATTGCTGAGGTTGAAATTGTTGTTTCCATTCGCTGAACCCGATGCTGGACTGGTGCTTTGGACATGCTCGAATACTTCAGTAGGTTGGTGCATGTTGCTGATGGGCTGGTCAGGCCCAACATGCGTTGAATTGGACTCAAGGCAAGTGGCAGACCATGCAATTTTAAATGTGCCTGAATTCGAATTCTTTTCTGCTGCTACTGTATTCATGCAATTCTTGATTTCTTTATTCCATTGCCATGCCAATTTTTCATCATAAGTTACATTGCAACTTATAACAATTTTATTTTCGTCCGGGTTGTATAAGCGAATACCTCCCGAACCCGGTTCCTGCCCAAAATAAACCAATGGTCTCGATCTATCGTCTAGTTTCTTTAGGTTCTTCGAAATAATTCTTTCATACGCAACACATCCGAACACCTTTAAGTCTTCAAGATTCGGTTTTTTACCATAGATTTTTTCGTAAGGCGTGACTCCTACTAATGCTCGCGTAGGGGTAAGATTTATGATATAAGTTGCATGTTGCACGACTTCACCCCAAAATTGATTTGGAACATCTTTTGCTTTCATAAGGCATCGCGTCATCTCAATTAGTGTTCGGTTTCGTCGTTCTACTATGTCGTTTTGTTGGTGTGAGTATGGAGCCGTTAACATTCTAGCAACACCTTCTTCGCTCCAAAAACGATTAAATTCGTTAGATGTAAATTCACCGCCTCTATCCGTGTGAAACGTCTTTATCTCTTTCCCGGTTCGGTTTTCAATTAACTTTTTAAATCTTTTGATTACATCTGCCGCGTCGTTCTTGTGCTTCAACAAAAAAATACCACATGTATCTAGAAAAGTCATCAATGAGGACTAATATATAAATATTCCCGGCTTGAGTGGGTGGATCAATAGGTCCGCAAATATCTCCGTGTAACATCTTGAGAATATTTTTAGATTTATAATTTGCTTTCTTCGGGAACGTGTGTTTGTTTTGTTTGCCTATCACGCAAACTTCACAAACTCGATCTTGATGTTTTAAAACCAGTACCCCGTTAGTCAACTTGTGCATCATATTTATCGCACCAAAGTTGATATGGCCAAGACGCGCGTGCCATAACGAAGACTCATCATCAATTTTTGCTTGCAAATAATGGGGCTTTCCAACCTTAAGTCGGGTTTTATAGAGGCGATTCTCACTCCGCGGAACCTTCATGAGCAACCTTCCACTCCTTTCTTTCATCGTCAAGTAATCACCATAAAGTCGGATATCGCATCCGGATAATGTAGTTTGACCGAGGCTTATCACATTGCTTCGAAGTGATGGAATATAGTATATATCTTTCATGATTTTTTGTTCTCCATTTTTACCTTCGAACAAAATTGATCCCTTCCCTTCAATCCGTACGCACGAGCCATCTCCAAATCGAACTCTTCCGGTTATCCGTTCATTCAATTCCGAAAAGTAAGAGTACTTTCCAGTCATATGATTACTTGCGCCATTGTCGAGATACCAAATATCGTCTTCATCTTGGTTTGTTTCGACTTTGGGAGGAACATATTTGTCTTCATTTAGAAACACCGTCTCTTCTTTCATCATAAAAAATGTTCCTTCCTCGTGGTCCACCCCTTCTCGAGCATCATTAAGTTTGAAATGTCGGTCCTTGGTTTGTTTCGACTTTGGGAGGAACATATTTGTCTTCACTTAGAAACACCGACTCTTCTTTCATCATAAAAAATGTTCCTTCCTCGTGGTCCACCCCTTCTCAAGCATCATTAAGGTTTGCTTCATGGTTGCGCCATCGATTCGGGCATCTTGATACAAAGTGTCCATATTTATCGCATCGGTAACATTTAATGCTTGACATGTCTCATTTCTCATTATTATTACCCTTTTTCTTTTCGTCATCCCGGTTCTTCCACGAATCCCTTTGATCATGGTTTTGGGTGTTACCCCTACCACGACCACGTCCACGGCCTCGTCCCCCTCGATTTGCACCACGTCCTCTACCACGGCTTGAGTCTTGGTTTCGATTTGAGTTTTCGGTTTTGGCATAGAGTAGCTTTTCACCGGAATCGGATGCTTTGTCGGTTTCTTTAGTCCGTTCCTCGTAAGCTTTCAACCTTCCAATAACTTCTTCATATGTAACGGTTTTTAAATCCAAAACTTGCTCGAGTGCCGCCATGATGTGCACGAATCGTTTGGGAAGGCTCGCGAGAAATTTCTTCACCAACTTTTCTTGCTAGATTGTTCCTCCAAGTGTCGCTGAAACAGTCGCAATGCTTGATAGTTTTGAAGAGAACTCATCAATCGTACTTGTTTCTTTCATCTTCAAACTTTCGAATTCCGAAGTCAATGTTTGTAAACGAGCTTCCTTCACACGATCCGCACCCAAGTTCTGAGATTTGATCGCATCCCATATCTCCTTTGCCGTTGCGAGATTCCCGATTTGCAAGATTAAGTCTTCCGGAATCGATTGAAACAACAATCCCATCACGATGTTGTTTTTCTTTGCATCTGTTGAACCCGGATCAACCACGTCCCACATGCCGTGAATACCGAGTAAAACCTTCATATGCATGTGCCATATTGTGTAATTCATTGATGTTAATTGCGGATATTGAAACGAAATCGAGTGTGCCTCCTTCGCGGGCGGATTCGCTTCGCCTCCTGTCATGATCAATCAAACTAAACCACAATAACACACCTTTGTTAGCATCGATGAGCCTCCTGATCATATTACATGCTCCTGGTTCCTTGATCGCATGCAAGGGGGCAATTGATTTTTTACACAAATCGATTGATACTTTATACCAAAAAATACGCTCTGATACCAATTGAAAACGATAATTAGCAATACGAACGAATAATCAAACAATACGCTTTGATTAATATTAGAGAAATTCGGTCTCACAAAACTCTAACAATCGTCCTGTCCTCTATCCATAACCGGTCACACATATATATAGAAAAGAAGACGTAATTCCTATTCTATCACATAAACCCAGAATAAGGAAACTTTCCATATATCATGTAACTTTCCATATATCATGTATCTTGGACTGCTCTCCAAAACATCGTTGGGTCGACCCGCGGCTTAAAGACCATGGCCGAACAACCAATTTGCCAACAAAAAGTACTTCGAATGAATAAATCGCCAAAATGACTTCAACTCCCTATACAAATTAACATTACATTTTGATTTTTACAATTTTTATTTTTAGTTGCAAGCAAAAACTTTGCTGTTTTTACGATTAATGATTTTAGACGTTTAAAATTTTTGTGTCGACTTGACAAAATCTTTCTTCACTCTATTGCTCACCTCCATAAAGGCGTGTAGAAAACTATCAGAAAATCTGCGATAACTTTTCTGTCGCTAAGTACCCTTTTGTGATGGTAGAACGTTGCATTACTAAGTTCCATGTGTAGTAAATACTCCTTTTTTCAGCTAATTTCCATCTTCAAATTAAGTCAATACGACAAGCATTAAGGAAACAAAATTCGTAACCAAAAATCATTCACTCATAACACAATGCAACATAAATCAACTTAATTATTAGATATTTAGATGTTGGATCGGACGACATTCCGAGAACTTCCAATGGAGTAGTCTCTCAGTTATTACACTTATTTCTGTAACATTTGCTACGAAAGTAATCAACATGATCTAACAATAGGTTGTTTCGCCCTCTAGTTAGATTTTTCGGACCATAGATATATAGTTGAAGTATAATTATGTTTAAGTATACATGTTTCTTGTAAATTTGTTTCGAATACATGAAACCGTGAAACTCACCAAACACACACGCTTTAAGGTGTTGAAACTATGTGCAATATTTTAGGTGCAGAGAGCTAGAGTCCAAAAGAGAGCAATAGAGGGATCCTATAAAGTCATATACATTTTGAACGTAAATAGAAGACCTTAAATCGTAAAAAAAGACAGTTCCTAGACATGAAACGTCTATCAAACGATTCAATCGTCTCACATTTAGAAAAACTAATCATAAAAATTAAACTGCATGTTAAAACTAGAGGAAAGTGAAGTCCATTGACCCACGAAGATCGATTCACAATTAATATTGGAGTTAATCGCCAAAAAAGATCCCAAACTCATCTTAAACGACTGGCTAATTAATGGTGGTGCAATCGTCCTCGACTTCTACACCGATAACCTGGTTACAAACAAGGGCTGATTTTGTCTTTTGTAAAGCATCTGTATGTTCATGATTCCATAAAAAAACGAACAATCATGCTAATGTACCAAACGACTAAATAAGTTGTCGTTTTAGTTAATTTGGTATAAACCAATCCGTCAACAAGATTTAAATAGTTATGGGAATTGGGATCACTTACCAACTAATGTCGATCTACTTTCTACCAATACAACAAACATCAGAAAAAGTGAAAGTATTGCGGCCACTTTCACAAACATGGAAGCACTCTTGGCCATGGTTTCAAGTTTTTGTTTTTTTATCAGACGACAAATATAGATATTGATACCGAGATGTGATTTAAGTTCTTAAGATCTTCATATATTGATGGAAATCAGAAACCTTAAAAAAAGAAACTCGTACACAATTAAGAAAGAAAAGAACTTGCAGTAGAGAGGAAAGGAAATATCTTTGAACTTGCAGAAACTTACTGCCATGCGTGAATTACATCAAGGTAACACATCTCCTATTTAAATCAATAAAAAAAAACAAAAAAAAAACCATGAACTCCTAAAATTTGGTTACCCACTACCCATTTATTCTCCACTAAACTTGGTCAAGCTAAGACCAAGTCCAAGCAAATTAAAACCGACCCGAAAAGCTACCGGACCGTAACCCGCTAACCCGTAAACCATACCAAATAAACCAACAATCACCCCCTTAATCGGTTTGTTCATACCATTCGTTCACAGCAGTGCCGATCCTTCTTCGATCAGATTTGCCTCTTGCTTCTCCCACTTAGGACACTCATTGTTGTAGTGGCCAAACTCACCACATTTGTAACATTTAGCGTGGCTTTTATCCCGGACACATTCATTACCATCTCGACTCTTCCCGAACCCACGACCTCTTCCCCGACCACGTCCGAAGTCATCCCGATTTGAACCTCCATTGCCACAATGCTTACAAACATGCGCCTTTTCATCACTAGCCAACAATAAACTCCCTTGAACATCCTCTTTACCTTTTAAACGCTCCTCGTACGCCTTCAATCTTCCAACGACTTCATCGAATAGCATTGAATCTAACTCGAAACATTGCTCTATTGAAGCCACGATTTGAAGAAACGATTTAGGCATCGAGTCTAGTAACCTTTCCAAGAGTTCTTGATTTTGAGGCTAGACCGGTCAACTTCGTCACGAAATCATCAATCATTTCACCCTCCTTCATACGCAAGATTTCAAGCTCCCTCTTCAATGTTGCCCGTCGAGCCGCTCTCACCCGATCCACTCCCAAATACCGTGTTTTCAGGCCATCCCACACTTGTTTTGGATCGGTGTAACTCGCCATTTGCAAAACCATGTCTTCGGGTATAGCTTGAAACAAGAAAGCAAGGGCTTGTTTCTTCTTTTTTGGATCCGGTTCTTCGCCTAGAGCCCTCAGTTCGACCGTCTCCCATATGCCATGCGCATCCATAATCGACTTAACTTTGACCACCCACACCGGATAATTGGTTGGGGTCAAAACCGGGACTTGATATGAGATCGAACCTCCTTATTTAACTGGTACCATCGCCATTCTATTCTTGTGACAGCCCCAACCTCTTTAATCAAGCTTGTTCCGAGAGCACTTTTCCACCGATTAAGAAGACAAGGTCACAACCACCTCTACCGTCTTCCGTCACCCGCAAAACGAACCGAATCAAAGCCACCTGCTTTGATGTCTTTCTGTTCGTTTTTCACGCACCTCCGGTTAGACTCTCGTAAATGCTAGAACAAGCTCGATCAAGAGAAGTCGGAGCTGCTATTTAAAAGCTTCAGCTTGCGATCAAGAATGACTCACCTTCCTCAACCGAATGCAGGCTCTGATACCAATTGATGGAAATCAGAAACCTTAAAAAAAAGAAACTCGTACACAATTAAGAAAGAAAAGAACTTGCAGTAGAGAGGAAAGGAAATATCTTTGAACTTGCAGAAACTTACTGCCATGCGTGAATTACATCAAGGGAACACATCTCCTATTTAAATCAATAAAAAACAAAAAACAAAAAAACCATGAACTCCTAAAATCTGGTTACCCACTACCCATTTATTCTCCACTAAACTTGGTCAAGCTAAGACCAAGTTAAAGCAAACTAAAACCGACCCGAAAAGCTACTAAACCGTAACCCGCTAACCCGTAAACCATACTGATTATTCCAACATATATAAGGAAATTAAGATTTGAAAAGATTAATGAAACGTATTTTGATTGGATGATCCAAATTCTCATTGTAATATGAGAATTAATTTACAGTCGGCCATTGTTTCAGATATTATGGTTCATTTTACTTTCTTCTATAGATTCTTCGTATAGAAGTCAAGTATCCAATGGCTGTCATAAAAACTAACGTCCAACACAAACTTATATCAACGAGAAAATTAATCTCTCCAGCTAAATTTGTTGGGTACAAACCCGTATTTTACTTTTTATTGCAAGATAGTTACATTGGATCAAACTCTTCTTTTGTGTCAATGTGATTGTGAGGAATAGTCCTCGCTATCACTTTATAAAGACTATATATTTTGTAAAACTGAAAGACCCGACGAGTTATGAAAATAAATAAGAAAAAACCGACCTATTTATTAAGAATCCAATATCCAATTAGACTAATAACTAATGGGTCGGTATTTGGTTGACATGATTGGTATGGAATAATCTAAAGAAAATGGAAATGCTCAATTATATCGATCAAAATCCATTCAGGTATTTGATTTGCACATATAATAGAATTGAATTTCATAGATTCCAATGTTCATGGATTTCATCATTTTGTCACATGTGTAATAGAATGAACAATTCCTACCCAATTTTCAAGAGAACGAAACTATTCCAAAAAAACATATTACTAACCTACTAATACATGATCAAAGTGTAACACCCAGAACTTTCGTTAAGTAATAGATATCCTTTATGACTTTCAATAGTTCTTAATTAGTGGTTAAGGTTGGAAAAGTGTTATGCTTATGGCACCTATCGGATCAGGAGCATTTCGGAGATAGAAAACCAGATTTTGGGCTCGGTACGCGTTGGGCGAGAGTGTCCTGCCCCCCGACCGCTATTGTGACATAAATGGTTCGTAGAGAGGAGGTCGAACTAGGTATATGGAATTGAATGGCTATAAGTTAACTCTTGTCTACAGCCCCAGGTGGCGAAGAGCCGACATCGAGGTGCCAAACCTTCCCGTCGATGTGAGCTCTTGGGAAAGATCCTCATAACTCTTTCACCCATCTTACTCTTCTCTCTCAAGAACTGAACCCTTTAGTAATCGGATTTTATAGTGTTTAAGGTGCATTTCCATGATATGTGAAAAGATTCTTCACATTTTAGTGAGGGTTGGAAGCAAGGGTGTGAAGTTCTTCATTTCATCTCTTTTCTAAGAATTTTGAGCTTCTAGGGTTTCATCAAAACCCTCTTCCATTCTTTTGATGGTTTGAAGTTGAAGTTCACATTTGTGGCCCTAGGAGTGCATCTTGGTAGACTCAAGTTTGTGGTTAAGGTAATCTTCCTTTTTCCACTTGAAAGCTAGGGTTTTGTCATTCTCCCATCTCTTCCATTTCCTTAGAACCTGGTATAACTTGGAAGTAATTGTGATTAAGGGATCCTTATTTAGAGCTTGAAGCTAGCATTTAGAAGGTTTCAAGTCTTCATCCAAGGAGCTCAAGCTTAGGGGTTAAAACCTAGATTTAGTCTAAATCTAACGAGGTGAGTTCTAGTTGCTTAACAAAACTATATAAATGTCAAAATATAAATGTTTTGAGATTTTGAACCTATTTTATAGCCACTTTTCATATTTGATGAGTTTTATGGATAATCGAGTATTTGAACCTATTTGAGATATCAAAGTTTTATTAACGGTTTATTAAGTGTGAATGGTCATGTTAGTCGCCAATGAGGAGTTTTAATTTACTAATAGAGATTACTTAGATATTTGGAAGGTTTGGACCAAACATAGATTTTATTTCTTATATATGTAGTTTTGGGTTTACAAATGATTTTTTTTGGAATTGTCACATGAGTTCGGTTATTTATGGACCATCTTAAAGTTATGGTTATTTTGGGATTTCACCCAATTTATAAGTTTTGGAATATTGGAACTTTAAGTTCTTTTGCTTTAAAGGTGTAAGTATTTGGAAAACGGTCATTCTTTGACCTTATGTATATTTTGGAAGAAAGTGAGTATTATGGTTTGGGCATTTGGCCAATTATAATTGGAGGAAATACCAGTTATGCACCTTTATGAATCTTCGGTTCCATTCAAGATGGCATGTGAGTCGGGGAAATCTCGGGTTTTCGGGCCTCGGTACCATGGGCGCGATTGCACCCGGCGATTGTGACCCTGTCACTATCGCCAGGGCACTGTCGCGGGAGAGGGACCCCCTTGGTACGTCCGGCGCGGTTGTGACCCGCGATCGTGACACGAACACTATCGCCCTGTCACTCTCGCGCCAACTGAGGAGGCCGCGGTACATCCTTGGCGAGAATGCCCCGCGATAGTGACAATGTCACTATCGCCAGGGCAAGGTCGCCGGCGGGGTTTTGAGTATAAAAAGAACAGCAACGATTTATTTCTCATTTATCTGATTTTGAGAAGTGCTAGCTCATTTTCTCAACAGTTTTTGGGTAAGAAATCATCATCCATCATCTCGCTTCTTTAATTCTCTCAACAACCTCATTCATATTTTATTTATGGTGGTTGTTTAGGTGGATATAAGATTTTCTTGTGAAGATTTCTCATCCTCAAGTGTTAGTGGCATCCTCTCCATTCTAGAGTTTTGTTAGGGTTTTGATAAAACCCATATTGTGAGTTCATCCTTGCTTTCTAAAACTTTATACATGTCAAACTAACACTTTTAGACTTCTAATCATCTCCTTATTTACATTTCTTGGTTGCAAATTATTTTGACCTAACTTTACATTTTGGAGATTTTAGGGTTTCTTACCCTTTTGAAAATATGATTGTGAATCTTATGTTTGAACTATAAAAGTGATGTGTTCTACACATTGATGGTTAAATATCTACATAAATGCTTCTTGCTCTATTTATGGTTTTCATATATCATGGGATATTTCTTGAATAAAAATATTTTGGGAAAAATGGAATCATATGGGTGATTGAAAGGCTACAATGGTGATTATTGTTACGTTTGTAAAAGTTGGAAAAATCTATTATTGTGAAAGTAAACAAAATATTTTGGGATTGTTCCCATTGGCTATATGTTTGATTATAGTTGGTCACAAATGAAAATTTGACAAGTCTAGGCTATTACTAATGGATCCATAGGTATAGAGTCGGCTAAATTTTGGGGTTAAATCCCGTTTGTAGCTAGTTGAGACATTGGACCCTAGGGTGACAACTTGGTACGGTTATGTGGGACCGGATACTAGCCGTGGGTCGTAAATGTAAATCATAGTGAATAAGCATGATTAGGATCATTGGGTGCCCTCCCCCACATCTGAGTACGAGCCGACGAGCTCTTGGCCTTGATCCTAGTATGGTGAGCTCAATAATAACTTGGAAAGTGGCCTACTTTTGTGTTCTGCCACAATCCTTGGAAAATCGAGTCTCCCCCGTCATCACAAGATGTATTTTGGACCGTAAGGTCACTATGTGGATATCATTACTTATCTTAACCTATTGTCTTTGAAAAGTTACTTATTGTTGACCTTTTTTTATTTCCAAATCATTTATATAAATTGTATGTTCTCACTAGGCGTTAAGCCTAACATTTTTTCTCAAATAACGTGTATAACAGGTTCCTTTAGCGGTGGGATGTCGAAGGTTTGAGTGACGAGCGTGGGCTTTTGAGGCATTTTTGAAATGATAGATACTTGGAGTCTTGGCGTATAAACAATTACTTCATTTTGGGAATTTTGGTTGACAACCGATGTAATCTAGATATAATTTATTTAGATTAGTTTGTTGTTGATTTCATATTCGTTCACAGGTTTTGTAAACGCTAACATACTTTTACCCTTTTTGGGTGGTTTACTCAAAATACAAACGTCATATTGCCGAATTTTCGAATTTTTAAATTTAGGTGTTACAAGTTTTTATAGGACAAAGACATGAGAAACATCACGGACAGAAATTTAAAATAAGTCAATAATTCACCCGTAAATTTAAGAACTAAAAAAAAGTAATTAAAGTTACCGACGGATTTTAAAATTTTGTCGCAAGTCCGTCGGTGATTTTAAATAAAAAAATTCAAATTAAAAAAAATTCTCTAATTATTTACCAACATAAATTAAGTAATTAGTTTCTGTCAGTAATAATCTACTGGTAAATTCTTAGAAATAAAAGAAATAGAAAATCCTAATTTAATTTACGAGTGGATTTATGATGAAAATTAAGTTTTGTCAGTAATCTTCTGCAAAATATATACAAATAAAGAAATTCTAAATTAAAATAAATATACCGACGGATTTTAACTAATTAAACCAGCAAATAATTTTAAGAATTTAAAAAAAATTAAAAATCTTAATAAAAATTACTGACATAGCCTATTACTGACAAATTTTAATTAATTGTTAACTAATTAAAATTAGTCGATAAATTTATTGATTTAAAAAATTAAATTTACTATTTAAATTTACGGGATTACCGACGAAAGTCAACATCACCCCTATCCGTATCTGCAGATGATCCTTTGGAAATTTCCAGCAAAAAATCTGTCTGTGAATTCCGTTTTTTTGACTTTTCAAGTAGTGTGAATTAGTATTTATATGGATCCAATTTTGTTAGTTTATGACTATTGATAATTTTGAGCGCATTGATATATTGGGATAGTGGAAAGATAAAGAAGGTCAATTTTCGGTTTTCTTTGTCGTTGCAAGAGATTTAGTAACCATTTAAACTAGCATCGTGATTTCATAATGTGCCTCTTTTAATGTCGTGGTGCTTTTGAAGCAAAGAATTTGACTTACATCGGAGTCGATCGAGGTTTGCATAGGCCTCAAAGATTACTTGGGTAACTATGACCGAAAATATAACACCCAATTACTCGTGAATAAACGTCCTTACATTGATGATAAAATAGCTGATGAAGATAGAAGCCAGTATACTAGGACTCCAATAACGGAGGTGCTTGTTTTCAATGAAGCTGATATAGAACCACACGATGATGATTGAATGAGTTTTAGAAATTTTAAAGAATTCTCATGTATTTGATATTTTTATACAATATATATATATGTACAAGTTGTGTCTTTTTAAAGTTTATGATTTTTTACTTAAAATCAAATAAATAAAATCTTATTTCATTCGAGTATATTAAATTTTATTTTATTTTTGTTTTCTAATAAAGCAATAATACACACAAAAAAACTTTAACAAAGACAAGTGGTAAAAAAATGTTAACCGGTTTCTCTATCTGTATTAATCCCTAAGCATTAGATAATAATAATGTTTATTTAGCAAGTGTTTCCGAAGGTGGAGACAAAATTATGGTAAAATACGTTAGCGACATAAAGAGTAGAAGAGAGGGATTCTATAAAGTCGAGCGAGACATATATAGATTTTAAACAATTAAAATCACTAGTTGTAAAAACGACAAATTTTCCAGACGATTCACCTTTCTTGCATTTAGAAATACAAATCATAAAAATAAAATGGCAACGATTAAATAACTAGAGCAATTTAAAGTCTTTAGCTCTTTATTCATTCAAATACTTCTGAACGTCGAAAACTGGTTTTTTGAGCTTGATTCCTCAGTTAGTTGCACTTCCATCAATACACACCCATTGACCCACGAAGATTGTTTCACAATTGATGTTAGGGTTAATTGCCAAAAAAGATCCCAAACTCATCTTAAACGTCTGGCTAATGGTGGTGCAATCATCGCCAACTTCCACACCAATTACTTGGTTACATAAAACAACTGATTTTGGCTTTTGTAAACCATCTGTATATTCGTGATTCCAACAAAGAAAACAAAGAAAGATCATGTCAATGTACTAAACAACAAAATAAGTTGTCATTTTAATTAATTTGATATAAACCAAATCAACAAAAGCTTTAAGCAGTTGGGGAATTCGAATGAGTTACCAACTAAGGTTGATCTGCTTTCTGTCAATACAACAAACATTAGAAAAAGTGAGAGTATCGCGACCAACTTCACAAACATGGAAGCGTTCTTGGCCATGTTTTCAAGTTTCTAGTTTTTTTTTTCGAGAAAGAATTTAATTAAGATGTTAATATTGGGATATGTGATTACAGTCGTTTGTTAAGGTTTCCATATTTATAGGAAAATTAAGATTTGGATAGATTAGTGAGATGTATTTTGATTGGATGAGCCAAATTCACATTGTAATCTGAGAATTAATTTACAGCCGGACATTGTTTCGGCTATTATTCTTCATTTGATTTTACTTTCTTTCATCGATTATTACTTGACGGGAAAATGCATCACAAAATTTTTACCGACGGACCAATCGCTCTAATTTTTTATGATATCATCGACTTTTTGAATCTGTACGTTTTTATTTTTTTTGTTCCAAACTATATAAAATGTTTTATTTTATGACAACCAGAATTAAGAAAAGTTTTCCCAAATTGTATAAAACCGGTACGTAATTTGTTACAAATTTTGTTTTGAATAACATATATAGTTTAAAAAGTTTGACTACAAAATAAATAACTTTTACCCACAAATATCATCTAAAGAAATTTCCGTCGATGATTACAGACAAATCACCCACAAAATATCAATGGTTCCGCTAGAATCCAATGTTTTCAAGTACATGAATTAATAAATTCAAGGCCCTGATTAGTCTCTCATTGATTTGAGTTTTCTACCAAACAATTTTCCCACCAACTTCTGTGACGGTATTGTGACGAAACATCCATTTAACAACGGATTTCCCAAGGGAAATTCCGCAGGTAAATTAAATGTATTCCATTTAGTATTGTTTATTTTGGAAAACATACAGTTGTTTGATAAAATAAAGAAAGTGTACTATGATTTTTATATAATTAAAAGAACATATTATGATTTAATAACCAACCAACCAAGGGAACATTTATAACTTTGTAGTCATAATCATTTTTGAATTTTTTTGATTAAACTTTCTTGTAATGTCGTAGACACCAAAATAACACTTTCGAAAATATGTTTTCTATTTAAATAGGAACCAAAAGAAACTACATTTCAGTTTGATGCAATTTACCTTTCTTTAATTGGCCGATTACAAACTCTACTACTACAAGAATATCTTTCACAAGGCTTCTCAATTTGGGTAATATCAGTTTTAATTAGCTTTCGATTTACGGAATTAAATTCTCTTTGTAACCCCTCTATGGTTTTTCAATTATTTGGGGGTCAGACTTTCAGTTAAAATATATATTTGGAAATCCCATGATTATGATTTGTATCATGTCGACTCTTTAATTTGTCAATCTTGATACATGCAATTCCTTCAACTCCGTTAGTATATATACTTACCAATTTTTGATATATTCTTTTTGTTTTTTGATGTAGACATTCAGAATAAAATTTCGGTTAGACGGAATGGAGGGAATATTACTTGATACCGTTTGTCAAAAATGTGTCTAAAATTGCCTATTTTTGTGAAAATGTAATGATTTTCTTAACTTACAATAACAACGATTGATTTATTTATAACAAAAAAACAAAAGCTATGATGTATATATTCAATATTATATTATCTTGAAAGATTATGATCCCTTTGTCTTTCTATTTTTGCAGTGGATTCTTTGATCATCGATTAAAAAAATCATCGTGACAATTTGAGTCTTTGGTGACGGCACACTATCAGATGTTTTTGTCAAGCGTGATCAGTTTATCAACTAGTTTCAGTTATCGGTTAGCTTATCAGTTAGTTTGTCAAACAAATATTTAGGATGTGTTTAGCTCATTTTAAGGATTGAGAACGAAAATGTAAATGAGAATACAAGAGAATGGGATCCCTCTAATTTGGTCAATGGAAATTAATGGGTTTAGAGTAATAGGCCTATTATATTATACTAGAAGCGTACTCGCGCAATGCAGCGATCACGATTTTAATATTTCATTTTATTTTTTTGTTACGATTTTGGATGGTTTTGAGAAAGTGATAATGTTTTTTTTAATTTGTTTAATTTAAACTTAATAATATAATTTTTTTACATAAAAAAATTAAGTATTTTGTTAGAATTCAATGATTATCTTATATATTTTAATGACATCTAGAAAAAATAACCAATTACATATTTAATAATATAATTAAAAAAAAATTATAGTAATATAATATATTATTTAATAGTGATACATGAAAAATCTGCATTAAAGGAAGACTCTGCACATATATACCAAATTGGTGGGTGTTAGAAGCATGCAGTAGTAATATGTATCTTGTGCTTTGATACTTGTAAATTAAGAGATTTTTAAAATCTTGCATAAAATGATGGTACCTTATGCCTAATAATTTGTATTTAAGAGTTTTTTATCCATACTTTATAATATAGTATAGATAAAATCAAATCACATTTTTCATTATCATTCCTACTCCTTACCCTAACCAAACAACCCCTTTTAACATTTTCGTGGTTCGTACATTCTCATAATCTTTCATTATTTAATTTGATTGATGGAATCATGAACTTAGAGATGGGTTTCAAGAGACGCAAGTTCAGTTGTTGTACCTAACCAAGTTATAAATGTGGAGGTTGGTGAGATGATTGGACCGCCATTAGCCAACTACAATAAAAATTGATTTTATAGGACGTTAAATATATTTAAATGTCCTACGGGATTACTTTATAAAACATAAGTTTGTACAATTAAATAATTATGTGTCCTATATAAAAGTGTTACACTAAGTTGATAAGACGATTGCATTCTATCAAGTTTTTTAAGACACCTTTAATATAAAACACCTTTTTAGTATTTTTTTTATTTGACGTTATTTGAGAAAAATATCTTATAAAAACAAGTATTTTGTAAAAAGATATATTCATTGAATACTTCCCAAAAGCATCCTATAAAAACCTAATAACACAAGTGTAATAAAAAACTTGTTAGAACGTCCAAAAATGTGTTATTAAAATTTCATAACACTCTTACATAAGTCACACAATTGTTTGATCATATAAAGGAGCCTATTAGGACATTTATGGGCTACTTTTGGTACATGGGACAATATAGGACCAGAACAAAAACCTTTGTCCCACGTATGACACGACAAAGGAAAAGACAAAAACTCATTGTTTCACGTTTGGCGCAAATGGGGACAGGACAAAAACTCATTGTTTCACGTTTGGTACGGCATGAGACAGAGATTGACGGAACAAGATGAGACAAAAAAGTTATTTTGTCCCATCAAAATAGCTAGAACAAGATTGGACAAGAATTAGACAATATCTAAAAAATTATCAATCTATTTTCACTTGAATACACTTAATATGGTATTTGGTTGTTTAATGGTCACCACCGCCGTTACCTTCGTCGCCACTACCCTTGACAATGACTACCGCCAACCACCTCTGTAATCACCACCTCCACCACCATCCGTTACCGCTACCACCGCCCACGAACACCTCCACCAACTTCACAACTACCACCTTTACCTTCATATCCACCACTATCGGCTGCCACCACCGCCCATTATCGTCACCATTCACCACCACCACCAACTACCTCCCTTCATCTGCCACCACCACCTCTACGTTTTTCACAACCACTATCTCTACCTATTCCAAAATAGGTGGAACAAACATCACAAGGATGAGATAGGAACTATAAAATTACTAAATTACCCTTATTTGATATAACTCTAATATGATATTTCTTTTAACGGCACCACCGCCCATCTCTGCCACCACCGGTGGGCAACAAACGTTGCCGACCAATAGTTGGCCACCTCCACTAAGAGCCACCACCATTATTGTCACCATCTCCACGTCCACCACCACCACCGTCGACCGTCGACCGTCGACCGTCGACCGTCGACCGTCGACCACCACCGACCACGACAACCACCACCGACCCCCGCCCCACCCCCACCATCCCCCACCCCCACCACTGTCACCCACCTTTGTCTCCGCCATAGTTGCCACCTCCACTTCCACGACAACCTGTAACCACCATATCGGTCACCAACGCCTCTACCTCAATCACCACCACCACCGCCTATTTCAACCGTTGTTGTATCCATCATTGTCATTGTAACAACTTCCATAACTGCCTTTGTTAATTCATAAAAAAATTTAAATTTGAATAAAAAATAGGTTTCCTTTGTAAGAATCTGGTTTTTTGAAACTACCATCAATTATATCAAATTCTTCATTTTAATTTGGTACTATTATATATGTAGATGAAAAATGTATAAAGCTTTTTATAAATTAAATTATATAAAAACTCTACTTGATTTATGTCATTTATAACTATTACATAATATAAAATCACCACACAACTTTTTTAAAGGCAACTTGTCCAGTCCAGTTATGTCCTGTCGAGTACTAATTGTACCAAACACCAAACAGACAAAAAGTTATGTCCTGTCGAGTACTAATTGTACCAAACACCAAACAGACAATTTGTTTTGTCTGGTCCAGCACAGTTATGTTGAAATTGTACTCCCAGATCAAAATCAAGCAATTCTCAATCTAAAACAAGATTTAACATTCAAGATCTAGAGAGAGAGTAGAGAGAGAAATTCTTCTATATTCATATATCTGATAATGAATGCTTAGTTACAAGATTTACAAGACACAAGCTATTTATACAAGGAACTAAAATTACAAGCTTAACAACTAAGTAAACTCATATTAGACTAAACATACTTTGACTTTGTTGACTTATCTTGACTTGACTTTTCTATTAAATCTTGGATACAATAATACACTAACAATCTCCCCCTTTGTATTCAAGATTTAATAAAAATTTGACAATCGTCTTTAGCGCTTGATTCTTCAATCTTTAACTCTGACGACTTTGAACTTTGAAGCTCTTTCTGAAGTTGTTGTAGAATCTAGAAAAGTCTTTTGCACTTTACATCTCGGAAAGTTAACAAGTCTTGAAAAACAAATCATTTGAAGTCTTGAATCATTTGAACTTTGAAATTCTTTAACTTCTTTGAAACTTCGAACTTTTTGAAACTTCGAGGGATCTTTGAACTTTTTATCTTCATCTCTTTGATCTCTTGACCGTCTTCATTAAAACAAACTTTCACGAATCATCTTAACTTTGACTTGTCTTCAGAAATCTTTGAGAATGATTTCTTTTCATCTGATTTGAACTTTTCAGAAATTCTCCACAAGTCTTGACTTTGAACATTCTTCAGGACTTTGAAATTGATTTGAAATTGATCTTTGTAGATGTCTCCCCCTTTTTGATGATTGTGAGCTCCATAATCATCAAAACATCTTCAATTTCAACATTCTCTTTGATCACCCCCCTTTGTCAGATATTCTCCCCCTTTGACATACATTTGATATTTTCTGCCCTTTTGATCTGAATAGCTGAATCATGAACTGTATATACCCGAATCTTTTCAAATTCAGATATAATGGACGTTGTAACCCTGATTCAACAAATGAAACAGTTAGAAGTGTCTGTCAGTAACACGGAGTTACTGTGTACAACGAATGTACAATATAAGGAGCTGGTTTGATGATGACTCCCCAGGACTTCCATTCAATCATTGAAAAACACAAGGTTTATCTATGAATGTTCTGACAGAAAAACAAATTTTCTGTGTGCTCGTGCTTGTGTATGAAAGAATTTAGCACAATGATTGTGTTTCATAAGGCTCAAATTGTGTAAATTGTTGAGACAGCAACAAGTATTACACGAACTCAATGTGCATGAAAGAGGTGCGAAAGTGAGGCAACTTTCCTTCTTTTTCAATATCTAAATCTTCCGAGTGAAGACTAGATAGCAGATATACTGCGTCCCCAAAGAAAATGAAGCATTTCTTTGTTAAGAAAGAAACGAGTGGCTGGTGGGGTTTATGCAAGAGTTGGCATGGGCTCACTGCCTGTTTCAATGATGGTCACCAAAGAATGTGAACCAACAGATTATGTGGCTGCCCGACTCAGAAAGTGGTTGGTGCAGAGTTCTGATATTCTTTTAACTCTGTTCTCACACCCTCTTTCTTTTTGACATTTAGCTCACTTCTAACCAAACTCTCATTTCCATTTTACCTCAGCTCAATGAGAAAAACTCAACCGGATGAGTTATCTCCCCCACTCTTTGATTTTGACCCCTCACCCCTCAATCACTCAAGGATAACTTCCTGGGTAGGAAACACTGGTTTGCGTGAATCCATGGAAGTTCTGTTTAAGCTCACACATTAATCCCATGTAAGTCCTAAAAAGAATGGTTGCTCAACAGTTTAACTTGAACAGTTAAGCTCAAAATGATAGTATTGTCAGAATGTATGCTCAATTAAAATTAAGAATGAAATTTGAGCATTTGAACAATGAAGATCTCTCAAAACAAGAATATTGAATGAATGAAATGAAATCAAGAGAATTGTTTTGAGAATCTGACAATGTATCAATCAGATCAAATGAAATGGTTAGGGTATCAAAGAATTGGATGGTTTGTTTATATGAACGAATATAAACAAATTAACAATGAAAGCACAAATTAGAAATGATGATTGATGCTCAACAACATT
This sequence comes from Arctium minus, assembly GCA_954870635.1. Classification (NCBI taxonomy): domain Eukaryota; kingdom Viridiplantae; phylum Streptophyta; class Magnoliopsida; order Asterales; family Asteraceae; genus Arctium; species Arctium minus. The sequence goes on along the minus strand of OX941090.1, from coordinate 20,552,340 downwards.
TGAATGTAAACGGGAGTATTACCATCGAAAAATTTGTTCATTATGAGACATGGTAATAACGATTTCAAATGAAGTACTGAACCGGTGTGTGTGAATACTTGACAGTATATAGAAAAGATAATACACAAGTATTGATCTTTGGAAACACACGGCCAGTTAAACATTAACGCTCAATTTTGAAAAACATTTAAAAGCACACTTCTAAATTTATGAAATCTTTTGAGAATCAGAAGTGGTTTGAACATTTAAGAAAACGTTTTTCATGCTTGAAAGTTGTTCTTCTTTCAAACAATCAGAGATATAGATCAGAAGATATTTACCTTTAATCTCCCCCTCAAATCAAGATAGAATGAGTTATTTTCTTTTAAGCTCCCCCTGGATATTTTGCATAATATCCTTGTCTGAACATTGAAGAACGGGTTCTCATCTGTTATGTGATCAGAAGCCACAATGACATTAAAGTCCGGGTTCTAAACTGAAGTGTTTAGAAGCCATTGTCTTTGACATTGAAGTCCGAGTTCTAAGTTGTAGTACTTAGAAGTCAAAAACTTGTACTTTGAAGTACGGGTTTTGAACTGCTGTGTTCAAAAACCATCGTTCCTGCTCCCCCTAGACCGGTGGTACATGCAAAACAAATTTAACAGGTTTTGGTACCCACTGGTATTTGGGTCCTCGTATGTTAGATTTAGGAATCCACTTCTCATTAGATGTATATCTTTTAAAACCAGAATTCTGAGAAGTTATTCTATAAGAACCGTACCAGTTGTGAGCAGTTTCTTTTTGAATGAAGTCATTCTCTCCACAATAAGAACAACAAATTTTCCTTTGAGCAATCCTGATCAGATGATTAGTCGAGTAATATATATCAGAATTACCAAAAGATTTACCTTTATGCATTCTGTTCTTTTTGGCATTTGTTGTGAAGTTCAATGCTTTGTCCTTCTTCTTTTTCTCTTCAGAAGAATCTTTAACTCTCTAGACCATCTGATTTTTCTTAGAATTCTTTCCAAGAGATTTAACATAGAAGCTCGCTGATCCATCAACAGATTTGTCATAAAATAGATTTGATGGTCGAATCTGACTTGATTTGACAATTTTAGGTTTGACACTGTTCTTTTTGAAAACATTTTGATCATGAATAGAACTTGAAGCTGTTTTGAAAGAACAGACTGATTCTGTTGAGTTATCAACAGGTGATTGGCTAATCACATCAGCTGTTACTTTATCTGATAACTCAATGTTTGCAGCTTCTAAGTCATTTATCTTTTTAGTTAAAATGTTTCTTTCATCTGAAAGTGTGTCAAACTTTTGTTTCAAATCAGATCTGGCCTTCTTTTCTTTTTGATAATCTGATGACAAAGCAGTTATTTTGGATTGGAGCTTTGATATTTCAGATTCAAAATATGAACGTTCTTGTTCAAAATCTGTTTCCAAGTTCTTGTTTTTCTCAGAAATATCTTTGAAAATCCCAGCATTTTTCTTTTCAAATAATTTCTTTTCTTGCTCAAAAGACTGCTTCTTTTCTTTGAAAATATTTCTTTCCTTTTCTAGCAAGTCTTGTAAAGTAGAAATTTGCTTGGGAAATTCAGTGTTTTTATCTTCAAGAACTTTTCTTTCCTTAGAAAATGTGTCTCTTTCAGTAATTATGATATTTTCAAAATCCGACACTTGTTTAGAAAGTTTTGAACATCTCAGCTCCAAATCTTTTTTCTCTTGTAGTGTTTTCTTTGAAAAATCAGACATCTTTTGAATTGAAGATTTCTACAGTTTTGATTTTTCTTTCTCTGCTTGGATGTGACAATTGTGACAATTGTGTTTTCTTTTAGAACAATGATTTTCTCTCTTTCTTTAATCTCTTTCTCTCTTGCACTGATGATACCTGCAATATCAGATTTAACAGTATTAGTACACTTTATACAGTCAAGAGTTTTATCAGAGTTTGACAAATTAAATTTCAACTCCTGAATCTGCTTTTGAAGTACTGAATTCTGATTTTTCAGTTTATCTCTTTCTGCTTCTAGAACAGGTATCTCAGGCATGTACAATACAGCCATGTCTCTTGGTGACAGTACTATATTCCCTCTCTCATCTGTCTTTGGCATCTTGAAAGAAAAAAGTTAGCTTAAAAAAATGATCGTCAAAAATCAGAAAATTATAACCACTATCAGAACATGTCCCCCTCCGCAGACTTAGCATGGGGGTTCCACTAGAAAATACAGCCATGTCTCTTGGATCACCACTTAAAAAAAATTTCATAAATTTTCTATCTCTTGAAACTTGCAGATCACTGTACGCGTTGAACACTATTCACTGAGAAACACGCTAAACGTTATGTGCGCGTTTGAAAAACTCGCAGGCCACTGAAAGCGCAAAGCACTATTCACACTGAAACTCGCTAGTAGGCACTTGCGCGTTTCTGGAACTCGCTAGCCGCTACGTGCGCGTTTTATGATGTTTGTGCATTTCAGCACTCAGAAAATTTTTCACGGATTTCAAACTCGCAAGCCTCTTAGCGCGTTTCGATCAAACTCGCAAGCTTTGTCTTGCGCGTTTATGAAACTCGCTTGCCTCTATTAGCGCGTTTCAAGCAAACTCGCACGTTTTGCTTGCGCGTTCTTCAGATACTTGCGCGTTTTAGCCAAGAATCAAATCCCTTTGACTTGCGCGTTTGATGGTGAACTCGCAGAAGAAACTTGCGCGTTCTTCACTTGATGAATCTTGCGCGTTCTTCAGATGAACTTGCGCGTTTTGAAGATCTTGCGCGTTTTGATAGTTCTGATCACGAAATCGATCCAAACTTCGAATTTCTCTTCCAAATCTTCTGCCAATAATCACAATAGGCTCGAAAAGTGAAATTGATCACTTTTTATCAAACAACAATGATCAAAACAATGAAGATTACAAGTGATTGATCGATTACAGTGCATTTTTGTTTGTGTTTTCAAGAAAATATGAAAACCCAAAATTCAAACGATTTAGTGAGTAATTCGTAAACAAATTTGAGTACAATGTGATCAATGATCCTAATCGATCACTACTAAACCAATTTAACAATCTAAGAACAACAAAATAATGTAAAATCGATTCAACGGTGACTTTTTCAAGAAACGAGTATTTTCTTGAATTTTTCAAGAATTTGAATCTGATTTGGTGATGAAATCTTTCTGAATTTGTTTGGTCTGCTCTGATACCAATTGAAGTTGTACTCCCAGATCAAAATCAAGCAATTCTCAATCTAAAACAAGATTTAACATTCAAGATCTAGAGAGAGAGAGTAGAGAGAGAAATTCTTCTATATTCATATATCTGACAATGAATGCTTAGTTACAAGATTTACAAGACACAAGCTATTTATACAAGGAACTAAAATTACAAGCTTAACAACTAAGTAAACTCATATTAGACTAAACAGACTTTGACTTTGTTGACTTATCTTGACCTAACTTTTCTATTAAATCTTGGATACAATAATACACTAACATATGTCATGTTGAGTACTAATTGTACCAAACACCAAACAGACAACTTGTTTTGTTCTGTCCGGTCCAGTAGTCTTGCCCCCTTTGTCCTTTTCAGTTTTGTCTAGTCCAGTCCAATCATGTTTGCATACCAAACGCTACCATAGCAAATTCTTACCAAGTAAGTGCTTACCTACAAGAGTCGATCACTACCCTCATTTACATTGGCGGGTCACATTTTTGTTCATTAAAATGGATTGTTTGTAAGCGTCATCTTTTACCCGGTAAGCTCTCGTTAGGAGCCTTTTCACTTGCTTACTAGATAAGAGTCTTCTCACTCACTAACGGGGTAAGACATCGGTTGTTGCCATCCCTTTTACCGGTAAGGATCTCAGTATTTACCTTGTTCACCCCAGTAAGGAAAATGACCCCATAAATGTTAGGTAAATGACCCCTTAGATATATTTGACATCCTATAATAAATTCGATTTTGTCGTAGTGATTAGTCGAGTTTGAGATCTATTTTGTCTATTAATCCCAACATCAATTGTGAAATTATCTTTGTGGGTCAATGGATGTGTGTCGAGGGAAGTGACTGATCAAGCTCAAAAACCAATTACTAGCCATCGAGAAGTACTTGAACGATTAAATCACCAAAATGACTTCAACTCCCTCTACTAATCTATATATATATATATATATATATATATATATATATATATATATATAAAAGGAAGATCTTGAGATGATGACATGGAGTTTTTTGTACTGTTACAAGCATATTGTATTTAATGTTATCTAACTATTCATTTTTCCTTATTTATATTAATTAACTATTCATTTTCTCTTCTTCATGTTCATTAAATATTCATTTTTCCTTCTTTATGTAAATCAACTATTCATTTTCCCCTTTTTTATTCCACTTTGTGATTCTTCCTTTTTTTTTTACTTGGCTACATAATGGTTTGATTTGTTGTCAAACAACTTTTCTCACACACTTTCTCATTGTATTTGATCAATCTAAGGTATGGATTTATGTTTATTGCTAAGTTATTTCATGTTATGTCTACTTTATATGTTCTTTTTTTTTTTTGTAGAAAATGTCACGAGCAAAAGAAAAAAACAAATGATATGTTGTCTAAATAAGTTGTGTGAATCTTTGAACATATCGAAGAACATGAAAGCTTCATGGACAATGTGTGCATATATTATACATGTACGACATTCGGCCCACTACTACTCCGATCTCAATTTAGTTTGTTTTATAATTTCATGATTTATACTTTCTCTCACTATATATTTTATCGATCTAAGGTATGAATTTATGTTTATTGCTAAGTTATTTGGTGTTAGATCTACTCTATATGTTTTTTTTTTGTAGAAAGTGTCACAAACAAAAGAAAAAACAAATAAGATATTGCCTAAATAAGTTGTGAAGAAAGTTGAACATACCGAAGAACATGAAAGCTCATGGATAATGTATGCATATATTATTATATGTAAATTATTCAGTCTACTACTACTCCAATCTCAATTTAAAATTGATTTTGTTTGTTTTCTACTTTCTTTATTTATTATTACCCTAATTCTCATTTTTATATTTTTTTTTTCACAAGAATCACCACAATGTTAATAGAACATTTGGATATGTTAATTATGATATGATGTTGTTAGTAGCAAAAATGGTAGTCTACATTTTTAGTTTTGATTCTTAAGTTGTTATATAGTATTAAATGTTTTTAATGTTGCATTTGAGAAATTGAAATTTTAAGAAAGTATAAACTATGGTTAACCAATTGATACTCTTCAAAATTTGTCTTTATGACTTTCAACTATTTTTAATAATGACTAAAACTAGATTAATTACTTTTTATGAATTTAGTTCCTTGCTTTATACAACCTGACAATGCCAAAAATGAAGTTATGCTACAATCTAATGGGATGGATACTGCTTTCTTCAATGTTATAGAGAATACAGTTGTAACTGATGAGGTGAATGAAGATAGTAAATCTCCTATACTCAATAAAAGTGAAAATGTTGAAGATGTCGCATAATTATATGTAATCGTGTCCAAGTGCGGTATGCATCAATGGAAATTTTTACTAGAATTTATAAAATTGTAGAAAAAGAAAAAAAATATGATGTTAATTTTATGTCATTTAATTTATTTAAATTATACAATTAAATTGTACGGTATATAATAGATTTTTAATTATGGATGTTACTAACAATTTTATCACACATCTAATATACTGTATAACCATATTAATTAAATATACTCAACAACAATCTTTATATGCTAACTTGTGAATATGATAATGTTCATCTACGCTCAATTTTATCATTAAAGATATCGTGTACTGCCTTACAACATGATTTAAATTTATAAAAATAATCAATTAATATTACTTATACTTTTTTTTCAACAAGAAATTTGGTAATCGTGCAACACGCGATACCAAATAGTAGTTAACATTACATTTTATTTTTACAATTATTATTATTAGATGCAAGAAAAAATTTTCGACGTTTAAAATTTTTGTGTCGACTTTACAAAGTCTCTCTTCACTCTATTGCTCACCTCCATAAAGGCGTGCATAAAATTTTCAGAAAATGCGACACCTTTTGTAGAACGTTGCTAAGTTGCATGTGTCGTAAATGCTCCCTTTTTCGGCTAATTTCCATCTTCAAAGTCAATACGACAAGCATTAAGGAAACAAAATTCGTAATAAAAAATCATTCGCTCATAACAATGTAACATAAATCAACTTAATTATCAGATGTTGGATCCGACGACGTTTAGTATTAAAACTGACAGCTTCTAATGGATAGTTATGACACTTGTTTCTGTAACATTTGCTACGAAAATAATTAACATGATCTAACAATAGGTTGTTTCGCGCTCTAGTCAGATTTTTTGGAGCACAAATATATAGCAGAAGTATAATTGTGTTCAAGTATATATGTTTCTTGTAAATTTGTTTCGAATACGTGAAACCATGAAGCACACATGCTTTTAAGGTGTTGAAACTATGTGCAATATTTTAGGTGAAGAGAGCTAGAGATAAAAAGAGAGCAAGAGAGGGATTCTATAAAGTCATACATTTTGAACTTACATAGAAGATCTTTAATCAGAAAAAAAAACAGTTCCTAGACATGAAACGTCTATCAAACGATTCAATCGTCTCACATTTAGAAATATTAATCTTAAAAATTAAACTGCAATGTTAAACAAGAGGAAACTGAAGTTTTTCTAGCTCTTTATTCATTCAAACACTTCTGAATACACTACAAGAAAAATGTTAGTTAGTGACCAAAATTTTAGTGACCACTTATTTTTTGGTCACTAACTTCAACGTTAGTGACAATAATTTGTGACGACTATGTTTTTCGTCACTAATATTATCAATCTAAATGTTTTGTGACTTAAAAAATGGTCATTGAGTTAAAAATGTTAGTGACCATAAAATAATGGTCACTAAATTGGAAAATTTAGTGACCAAAAACTAAGTAGGCACTAATTTCAAAGAATTAATGACTAAAAATAGTGGTCCCTAATTAGTTGGTGCTATAGGGAAATGTTAGTGACAAACAATGGCGGTAACTAATATGAAGGTGGAAGTGACCAAAAAATAGTGGTCACTAAATTGAATGTGCTTGTGACCAAAAAATAGTGGTTACTAAGTGAGATTCATTAGTTGAAGATTGTATTGAGTTGGATGGATTAGTGACAAGAAAAGGTAGTCATTAAATTGAAAGTGTTAGTGACCAAAACATAGTGGTCACTAAGTTGGAATCATTAGCTATAATTAAATTCGATGTGTTAGTGACCAAAGAAAGGCGATCACTAAATTAAAAGTGTTAATGACAAACAAAAGGTAGTCACTAAATGATATTTATTAATCATAGAGTTGAAATGGTTAGTGACCAAAAAATAGTGGTCACTAAATGAGATTCATTTGTTGTAATTGAGTTAGATAGGTTAGTGACCAAAAAAGGTGGTCACTAAATTGAAATTGTTAATGACCACAAAAAGTAGTCACTAAATGATATTCATGAATTATAAGTTTGGAAGGGTTAGTAACCAAAAAATGGTTGTCACTAAATTAAATGTGTTAGTGACAAAAAACAGTGGTTACTAATTCGAAAGTGTTAGTGACCAAAAGATAGTGGTCACTAAATGGTATTCAGTACTTAGATAATTATAGTGATTTAGGAGGTTTAGTGACTAAAAAAATAGTGGTCATTAAGTTGGTAAGGTTAGTGACTAAGAAATTGTGGTAGTTAAGTTGGAAAGGTTAGAGGCAAAAAAATTGTCGTCACTAATCGTGGCAAAAATATAATAGATAGAAATTCAGGGGCTAAAAACGCTTTCAGAAACGTATGTAGAAACATATGGATCCTCTTAGATAAATGTATTTAAAACTATGTTTTAGAGAAGGAATTAAATGACAAAAATAAGTAGTGTAAGTACAATCACGATACTTTTTAGAGAAGAATGTTCAATCAAATTATACGTTTGAAGAAAAACGTCTCTAAATCCTTAGACACTTGTTACTAAAAAACCTCTAATAGTAGTGAGATTTCTTTTAAGCTTCTCTAAAAGTTAAAAACAAAATTTAGTTTTTTGGATAAATCAAAATTAGAAAAGGGGATTAGAGCCCTAGCTTTTTCCTTCACTTCTTATTGTCGCTCACACACGTGACCATCGCTATTCGACTTTCTGCACTCTGCATTGAATCGTTGCTCACCTACAAATTGTATGTCGACCTTGGAACAAAATTTGTCGTTGGAATTTTGGTATGTGATTTATCGTTCTCTATTTATTTGCCCCATTTTTTTGTTTTATTTTGATCTGCTGTAATTTTTGATCTACGATAGCTTTTGATCGACTAAATTGATTCATTGTGATAACGTCTCTGCAAGTCGTATATTGCTTTTCCATCCCAGCAAGAAGGTAGAATTTTTGTTCATCAATGTCGTTTTATATTTTGATCAATAAGCATGTTTCGTGATATGTTTTCTAATTTTGATTTCACCAATTCACTTCTGATATGTTTCATCTTCTATTTCCTTCTTGCCTTTCTTATGAAAACAGTGTTTGATGATTTGTAGCAGCAAGTTACTTTTAAGTAACGAGTTTTGTGATTTTTGATTTCTCCAAATGGAATTCATGTTTATGAAAGGCTAATCACTAATTCGTTTTGACTGGAATTCTGATCTCTATAACGAAATGTTGCCGAATTTTGATGTTTGGTTTTGCATCTATATATATGTATTTGATGTTGATGTTGGCTTTGTTGTTGTCCTTGCAGTCGTCATTTGAATGAATGTGTCATTAAACCTGGAACAACATAACACAAATAAATGCCTAGGATTATGATGTAAGGCATATATGCAATCCCTTTTTTAGGTCATCATGAGAAATAAAGGTTATTTACACTCTATTGATTCAATCTTATTTATATTTACTTTATTACACTCCATGTGGCCCTAAGACATCTGGGTTCAAACCACCCCCACCCCTCTCCAAACCTGCCATCATGGGTTTCACCCTTCAAGTATGCATTTCGAGATCAAGCAATTAAGGTGTTATTAACTCTTTCTGTCAGGATCATTGATGCTTTCTATCACAGAATGCAACTATTCTCTAATTGTGACTCTGTTTTCCTCCCGTCATTTTTATTTTATGCATCTATAATTATGTTTATGAATTTACTAATGCCAACTAGAACGAAGTTATCTTATAATAGTTGACTTTTTCAATAAGTCTTACTTTTGTCATGCAACTTAATAATAAAATGTACCACTTACTAGGTGGATGTATTTAGAGTGACACAGGACTTTGTTAGTTATTGAAGGAAAACTCATATATTTTATTATGAAAACAGATGAGCCTTATGCTTAACTAATTAGGAGTATCAATTAAGCACAAACCACTATATGTAATTCCTTTGACTTAAAAGTCACCATGGCAGTTGTCTGAAACTTCTCATATGTAAAGATTAGTTATAGAACAAATAAAATTATTCAAATTTGATTTGTAAAGATTAGTTATACATATTTCATTGGATTTTTCTTGATGTGTCATAATGTGGTTGTGGATTTGCAATGGTGGTAAAAGAACTTGGGGAATTTCATCTTAAAATTATTCAAACTTGACATGTATCCACCACCTGAAATACCATAGATAATTGCTACCACATTGGCCAAATGCTTGACCATATAAACCTGGATGATAGAAGGGTAGAAGACTGTTGAAATCCAGAAGTAAAATATATTTATCATATAAACCTTTTTTGGTTTCCAACACCAATCCACCGCCATATGCAGGTGCTTTTTTTGAATTTACAGGCTCATACTCTATCTCATCTTTCACACCCAAATCATTGATTACTTTGTCCTCAAGGCCATCCGATTTACGTTTCACTGTTTTGCTTTCCTTTGGCGAATAAAACTTGTTTGGTACCATAAATTTCTTAGCATGGAAGGCATGCAACAAAAGATATTCAACTCTTTAGCTCTAGCACCCTGAAATCAAGTATACATCATGCAATACTTTTTTAATTGTGTCCAACAAAGGTCTGCGCAAAAATACATCAGCGGATACTGTTGAGAAGATTGAATTGATCCAGAAACCTTTGTTGGTTTTGAATCAACACGTATAGGATCAATGATTGTTTCATCATTGCTTTTAGATGAAGTAGAACCCATTGTTTCTTAACATAAATATAAAAGGAAATAACAAGAGAGAAAAGTGAGAGGAAACTAAGTGTTTTATTAGATCAAGCAAACACACACACTTACATTGAGGGGCCAATTAGCATATTTATAGATGCTGAATTGGTGCTACTTAGAGAGATGCGACGGTTGAAAGGGGTGCCATAACCGTCGCCTATAACTACCTTCATAAACCACTACCACTAACTATATTACGGTTTAGTGGTATGATGTCACTTTGTAGATCCCAGTACAGTGCAATCACGAACAAATCAACAATAATTAATCAATGAAGAACAATATCTAAGCCACAACTTCTAGTCATATGATTAAATGTAACAATAAAAGGTTTAGGTTTACAGAGAGAATATCTGATCAGAGAATGTAAACCTAATGACTAGCAATCTAATAATGATTTGTCTAACCTGAAATATGAACTAAATACGCCTTTATATATGAGGCGCTTACAAGCTTAGTGGACTTTATGGGCTTAGGCCCCAACTAATAAATAAAACTAGCAAGTAATTACAATTTCCCCCTTATAAATGCTTTAATCAACTTTCAACGCACAGGACTTTCAGTCCTAACAATCTCCCCCTAAAGTTGAATAAGGCATTTATCTTCTTGAAATCTTCATGCCTTGATCTTCTTTCCCTCTTGAATCTTTGAAAAACTTTGGTGTTGCCTGTCTTCATGTTTTTCCACACTCCCCCTTGAATAAAGCTCTTGGTCTTCATAGTTTCAACTTTGTAACCAGATTCAATGTACAATAGCCTCGACTGAATGCACTATTAAGCAACTTCCAACTGTAGAAACTCAACACATCGGATCAACACACAAGAAAAATAATGTGCAAGTTACGTGACATTCCACAGTGCATCTTCAGTTTAATAACAAAGAATCTGTCTTTGAACCGCGAGTTGAATAGACTTTCAGCTTAAGAACTTGTTTCAATTAGCTCGTAGAAGGAAATGACTTGAAGCAGACACCACATGATACGGGATATAAGAACCAATAAAATATTTCCTGCTGCACCCTCAGATTTAAGATTTGACTTTGAAATTGAACTTTGTAAATCTCTCCCCCTTTTTGATGATTGTGAACATCATGATCATCAAAACTTTTCAATTTCAACACCTTCTTTGATCTCCTCCTTTGTGATGAACTAACAATCTCCCCTTTATGATAATTTGACATTCTCCACCCTTTGATCTGAGTATCCGTCAATTCATGAACTGTATATATCCGAATCTTTTCAAATTCAGATATAATAGGAATTGTAAACCTGAATCAACAAATGATACAATTAGTATGCCTATAAGTAGCACGAAGCCACTTTGTACAACGGATGTACTTTGGAAAGGAGCTTTTGTGATATTCACTCCCCAGGGATTCCATTCAATCATCGAAAAACGACAAAGGAATTTTTTATGAATGTTATGACAAGAAAACTCATTCCTTGTGTGTACGTGCAAGTGTAGAATGATTGAAGCTACTTAGCTTTCTCCGGCTAAAAAATGTGTAAACTGTTGAGACAGCAACAGATATTACACGGACTCAATGTGCATGAAAAAAGGTGCAAAGGTGGGGCAACTTTCCTTCTTTTTCAATATCTAAATCTTCCGATTGAAGACTAGATAGCATATGCGCTGCATCCCCAATGAAAATGAAACATTTCTTTGTTAAGAAAGAAACGAGTGGTTGGTGGGGTTAATGCAAGAGTTGACATGGGCTATGTGCCTTTTCAATGATGGTCACCAAAGAATGTGAACCAATCAGAAGATGTGGGTGCCCGGCTCAGAAAGTGGTTGGTGCAGAGTTCTGATATTCTTGTAACTCTGTTCTCACACCCTCTTTCTTTTTAACATTATGCTCACTTCTAACCAAACTCTCATTTCCATTTTTCCGCTCCACACAATGAGAAAAACTCAACCGGATGAGTTATCTCCCCCACTCTTTGATTTAAGACCCCTCACCCCTCAATCACTCAAGGATAACTTCCGGGGTAGGAAATAATGGTTAACGTGAATCCATGGAAGTTCTGTTTAAGTTCTCACACAAATCCCATGTAATTCTTAAAAAGAATAGTTGCCCAACAGTTTAACTAAACAATTAAGTACAAACTGTATGATAACATTGTCAAAATGTATGCTCATGAGATTTGAGCAATTTAACTTTGAAGATTTCTCAAAACAAAGATATTGAATGAATGAAATGAAATCAAGAGAATTGTTTTGAGAATCTGACAATGTGTCAATCAGATCAAATAAAATGGTTAGGGTATCAAAGAACTGGATATTTTGTTTATATGAAGAAATATAAATAATTTAGCAATGAAAGCACAAATTTGGAAATGATGATTGATGCTCCCCAATATTTGAAAGCAAACGGGAGTATTACGATCGAAAAATTGTTTCGTTATGAGACATGGTGATAACAAATTCAAATAAAGTACTGAACTGGTGTGTGTGAATACTCTACAGTATGTGGACAAGATAATACACAAGTATTGATCTTTGGAAACACACGGTCAGTTAAACATTAAAGCTTAAAATTGAAAAACATTTAAAATCACACTTCTAAATTCATAAAATCTTTTGAGAACCAGAAGTGGTTTGAACATTTCAGAAAACGTTTTTCATGTTCGAAAGTTGTTCTTCTTTCAAACAATCAGAGATCTAGATCAGAAGATATTTACCTTTAAGCTCCCCCTCAAATCATGATAAAATGATTTAGGTCAGATAAGATCCCTCTTGGATATTTACAAAATATCCTTATCATAGTTCTTTGAGGAACTCCGTTGAAGTACGGGTTCTAAGCTGATTTACTTAGAAGCCTTAGTTCTTCTACTCCCCCTTGACAGTAGGTGCCTGCAACACAGAATCAATTTTAGGCTTTGGTACCCACTGGTATTTGGGTCCATGAATGTTAGTTGCAGTTCGAATGGGAGTAATGGAATAAGAACCATACCTGTAATGATCACTAGTCTTGTGAATAGGATCATGTGTACGGCAATAAGAACAATAGTATTTCTTACTTGACAACCTGATTAATTGATCTCTTGAGTAGATATGATCAGGTTTACCTTTACGCGCATTGTTCTTTTTGGATTTGTGTGTATGTACACATGATTTATTACCTTTCAGCTCATCTTTCTTCCCATCTTTCTTCTCATCTTCAACTGGTTTCTTCTTCCAGACCAGTTCCTCTTCCTCGTATCTCCTTCTTCGTCGATGTGTACCTGAACCATCTATATTTCTATCATAGAAAAGGTTAGTACTACGAATCTGATCAAAAGATGTAACTGACCACTTGGAAGAAACAGTTTTTTGAGTTGAACTTGATGTTGTCTTTTCAAGCTCTTTAATCTTTGAAAAGACTGTCTCTTTCTTTGACAAGAAGGTCAATCTTCGTCTCACATTCAGATTTCGTTTTCTTATCTTTGTGCACACTTTCAAATAGTTCAGATAGCTTCTCAGTAAGCTTTTTGATCTCAACCTCAAATATATTTCTTTCTTCTTCAAATCCCTTTTCAGCATCCTTTCTCTGACCTGATATTTCCTTAAAGAATCCAACGTTCTTCTGTTCAATTTCCTTCTTCTCCTTGACAAACTTTTCTCTTTCCAAGATTATTACTTTCTCAAAATCAGTAACTTGCAGAGAAAGTTTTGCATTTTGAAGCTCAAAAACCTTTCTTTCATCAAAAACTTTCGTTGAAAGATCAAGAATCTTTCTTTCAAAATTCTTTCTTTCATTTGAAAAATCAACTTTTTCTTTTTCAAAAACAGCAAGCCTTTTTGTCAGATCGAGATTTTCATTCTCCAACATGTTTCCTCTTTCTTCAAGCATCAGGTACTTCTCTTCTTTGGCTTCAAAATCTGCAACTTTTCGTTCAAGTTCAGATATTTTCTTTGAAGCTTCATGTAGATCCTTTTCCTTTTTATGAGCTGCTCTGTTAAGATCTGAAATCTCTTGGTTAAGAGAGTCTATTTGTTTAAAAAACAAAGGGTGAAATGAATTAGATTCTAACATCATTCAAGTTCTTTATTCCTGTGCTGGAGTCTGTCATTGTCGTCCTATAACGGAGAAATTTGTAGATAACTCATTGTTACATGGAAAGCTTAAAGTCCAGGGACTGAACATGACAAGAGATGAAACTCTAAAGTGCAAGGACCAAAAGTGACAAAATGTGAAACTTGAAAGTTTAGGGTCACAAATGACAAACGACTGAAACCTTGAAGTACGGGGGTTGAAAGCGACACAAACTGAAACTTAACACTAGAAGGACTAAAAATGACACAAACTGAAACTTAAAACTAGAAGGACTAAAAATGACACATACTAAAACTACTAACTAGAGGGACTAAAAGTGTAAAAATTAAAACTTCTAACGGACTTAACTAAAACTAACGGAAAAAGGACTAAAAAAGAAATAAAACTAACCAAACTAACAAACTAACCGGACTAACGAAGACTTAACGGAAAAGGACCAAAATGTTAAGCATTTAACGGCAAACTAACGGAAACACTATTCATCATCTTCCTCGTTGAGCCAACCTGCAAAGCTTCGAAACAGTTAGAAAATTTTAATGCAAAACAATCGTTAAAGCTCCCTGATCAGTCCTTAACAGATTAAAATTCAACCGGTCAACCCACGATCACAAACGAGCCAACCGAAAACTTTTCAGAAAACGATCGAAAATTTTAAAAATCAGTATGGGTTAAAACTTTTCGACCAAAAATGATCGTTTATATTCCCTTAAGCTCCCTCAACTGATTAGAAGTTGAGACGATCTCTCAAACACTTGAACGGAGCAACCGAAGATATTTCGGAAACCAAACGAGAATTTAAAAAACTTGATATGGGTGAAAATTTTACGATAAAAAACGATCGTTTAAGCTTTGTAAACAACCCTTAATGATTTAAAACCGAAAAAGTTCGTCTATGATGATTACCGAATCAACCGAAATGATTTCGAAAAACAATCGAAAAACACAAAACTTGTTCGTAGTTGGTTCGCTGGACACCGGGAGCCGCAAGGGACCGGGCGGGAGATGGTCCAGGAGATGATGGCACCGGGCGATAGGGTACCGGTCAAGCCCCGGTCCGGTCGAATGACACCGGGCTTAGGGAGACACCGGTAGAATCGGGAAACACCGAGACACCGATCAAGATATATAGTCCGGTCGAGATATATGGTCCGGTCGAGATATATATATATATATATATATATATATATATGTAAGCGATAGATATATATAAATATATGTATATATATGTGATGTAGAGAGAGAGAAATCAGCGAATTGATCCTAGATCTCGTGCCGTATTGATGTTTGGATGTGGAAGCGTGTTCGAAAGAAAGTGATGGAGAGAGAGAGAAGAATGGTGATGATGGTGAATCGCTGTTTTGCCTTCAATCAGATGTCAATGAATTGTAGATCCCTTCCGTGAAGTTACAGTGTTGTTTTCGGTAGGGTCATCACCACAACTCTTTGTATCATGAAGGCTCGGATTACTAGTGTCTGACAAGGAACTTAAATTCTCAACTTCTGAACCATCTTTCTCTGAAACCAAACCCTAAAATTCATCCACTTCACTGGCAATTAATTCTTCTAGAGGAGGAAATGGAATAGCACCCCGAACTCCCGGGACCAAACTCCCGGTATGGAGTGTTTTCCGGATGAAAAATTAAACTCCCGGTATAGAGTATTTCCCGGTCGAACAAGGTACCGGTCGTGGAACACCGGTCAATAAGAGACCGGTCGAATGAGTTCGGTCGAAGGGACGGTCCGGTCGAAAAGCAATCGATAATTCGCAGCAAATCGATTAACAGATAAGCACTTTGAACAACCAGGTTAACCAAACGCAATCAATAACAGATAATCACCGAAAAAATCGATCGAACTCAAACTTTGAACCTAGAAAATCAATCGACCCAAACTTCCAAATAATCGACCAATAATAAATTAATCTACTCAGAAATCAGACGAACCCATAATTAAAAACAACGATATGAAGCAGATCAACTCAGAAACTCAATTAATCGATAATCATAAACTCAATCAACCAAAGACCAATTAGTCGACCTAGAAATCAAGATTTTAATCGATCGAATTTGAACAGAAAACGACCAACTTCACTGTTTTTCCAGAAAAAAAATTTAATCCAGAAAAAAACTCGATCAATAAAAAAAAACAAATATGCAAACTTCGATCAATAAGAATATTATCTAATAAGCACTTAAAGGGTTTTAGACAAATCTTTTTGATCGTATCGAATAAAATTAATTCGATTCTTCTCTGATAGCAATTGTAGATCCCAGTACAGTGCAATCACGAACAAATCAACAATAATTAATCAATGAAGAACAATATCTAAGCCACAACTGCTAGTCATATGATTAAATGTAACAATCAAAGGTTTAGGTTTACAGAGAGAATATCTGATCAGAGAATGTAAACCTAATGACTAGCAATCTAATAATGATTTGTCTAACCTGAAATATGAACTAAATACGCCTTTATATATGAGGCGCTTACAAGCTTAATGGACTTTATGGGCTTAGGGCCCAACTAATAAATAAAACTATCAAGTAATTACAATTTACCCCCTTATAAATTCTTTAATCAACTTTCAATGCATAGGACTTTCAGTCCTAACACACTTAATACAATAATTAATTTAAATAATATACTAAAATAATTAAACCTATGTTTTGATATTTACATTATTTCTAACATTCCCCCCTAAATGTCAAAACATCTTTTGATCTTGAAACTTCAAACTATGACGACAAAGTCATCACCATCAATCGAGCCATCGTTTGGGTCTTGATTTCCTTTCGAGTAAAAACCTTCAATCTCCAGATCTTTTTCTTCCGTTCCCTCACCTTCATAGTCCTTGCTTTCAACTGGTTGACTTGCTATCTTGGTGACGTTCCGGTCTTCCTGACCATTCCCTCCGGTGCATCTACCGTTTGAGGTACCTACGCCATCTTCCGCCTTGCAACCTTTTGTAACTTGATTATTGACGGTCACACTTCCGTACTTCCGACTCTCAATGCTCGTGTACCTTCCGTACCACTTTTGAGCGAAAATAAAATATTCGTGTGCGTGTAGAAGATAATCAATAAATAATCTATTGAAAGTCTCACCATAATATTCAAAATACCCAAAGCTTTGTACGATTTCATCCCAAAGCTTCTCCACTGTGATGATTTCATGTCTACCATAACTGTCAATTAACTGATAAAGATCAAATAGACATACCTCTAATCCCGCTATCTTCGGAGGTACCATAATTTCTTCGTTATCCTTAATCTTATAGAACCACGTTACTGCTTCATCAAACTTCTTCCTAAAGAACTCCTTCTTTGCATAGATAATCTTGTTACTTTTGGCCAATGTCATGAATGTGGTGAATTCATCAAGAGTTCGGATATGCATGGGCACGAAACTCCCATGAATCTTGATCTTTTCTTCCTCCAACATTGGCTTCTTTCCTTTATCAGTCAAATCCGTACTTGCGGATTTTTTGTCTCCTTACTTCCCTTTAGAATCTTCACACATATGTGTGATCTTGCACTTCATGTCCTTAACTTCTACTTCAAAACCTTGAAGTATAAGTTGTTTCATGTTAAGAACATTGATATTGATCTCCGGGACATACGTCACATATGGTACAACATATGTTCGCTCATTTGTATTCACACTAACTTCACCAATTCCATGCACATTTATAGGATCAAGATAATGTTCTTCATCATTGATGAAGAAACATTTTCTTAAGGTATTGAACATCTCCTTAGAGGGAGACATGTGCCTTGATGTCTTTGTGTTCACGTACCAAATTTCGTTCCACGTTCCTGCATCCGTACCCTCGATCAAATAATCTCCGTTCACTATAATTCTTTCGGTGTGCGTTTTTGTGTAGGGTTGCAGCAGGCTGAGAATTCGGGGGAATCGAATTTCTCTAGACTTCTGACCTTCGGTCACTTGCAAGACCGAATTGTCTTTTGATGTTTGCATCCTCTTCATTGGACAATTCCAGGCAAAATGCCCCTTCAACGTGCATCTATAACACGTTGGCTTCTTCGTCCTCGTTTCTTCCTTTTCACCGTTTCCAATCAGACCACATCGAGACTTTGTATTCTTTGGTTTTGTATGCGATCGTGCATAGGCTTCATAAAGTTGATGTAGCCTCATCGATTTCTCCTTGTTAATTGTTGCTTCCTCCGTTGATTCAACCTTCGGCTCTGATACCACTGTTGAGAAGATTGAATTGATCCAGAAACCTTTGTTGGTTTTGAATCAACACGTATAGGATCAATGATTGTTTCATCATTGCTTTTAGATAAATTAGAACCCATTGTTTCTTAACACAAATATAAAAGGAAATAACAAGAGAGAAAAGTGAGAGGAAACTAAGTGTTTTATTAGATCAAGCAAACACACAAACTTACATTGAGGGGCCAATTAGCATATTTATAGATGTTGAATTGGTGCTACTTAGAGAGATGCGACGGTTGAAAGGGGTGCCATAATCGTCGCCTATAACTACCTTCATAAACCACCACCACTAACTATATTACGGTTTAGTGGGATGATGTCACTTAATACAATAATTAATTTAAACAATATAGTAAAATAATTAAACCTATGTTTTGATATTAACATTATTTCTAACAGATACTTCACTTAGTTTACCTAAAGAGTTTTTCCCCAGAGATTACCACTAATATTAGTCAGTTGACGTGTGAGGCGAAGAACACTCGAATGAAACATGAGTTCCATTGACAAGTATGCATCTGTCTTCCTGATTTCAATCTGCAAATCCACAGTACTAAATATTAATGATCATCAAGGGTGTGGCTACTATTATGACCTCGAATTCGAGCTGGAATGGGGTCAAAATGCACGCCAACCGTAATCTTGTCAAGGATTTCCTCAAGAACACACTCAAATTCAAGATAAAACTCCACATCTGGAGCTTATATCGATACACAAAAAGAGAAACTTATGAAGTTTTTTTTTGTACGATGACTTCAGGGGTTCGTTATATCAGATTGGCAAGGGATCGACAGGATCACAGAACCTGCACACGCTAACTATACGTACTCGATCGTAGCTGGGATGAATGCTGGCATCGATATGGTCCGTTTAGTTTTCCTTTTCTCGATTCTAGTGTCCCAAAAATTTAAACTTTATGAATTATGAGAACCTAACATGTTGGTTGTTTGCAGTTCATGGTTCCATATAACTACAACACAAAGTTCATCGACGGTCTAACTTATCTAGTCAAGAACAAGTTCATATCCATGAGTCGTGTAAATGATGCGGTTAAGAGGATTATAAGGGTCAAGTTCGTTATGGTCTGTTTGAAAATCCTTTGGCTGATTACAGCATGGCTAAGTACCTCGGAAGCCAGGTAACCTGAGTAACATTTTCGATGTGATTAGAACCCTCGAACCTTAAGAACCGATGATAATCTTGATTTGCTTTATACACTAAAACAGGAACACACAAAAATCTGGCCAGGGAAGTTGTAAGGAAAACGCTACTGTTACTGAAAAATGGCAAATCTTCAAAGAAACCGTTGTTACCACTTCCTAAAAAAGCGTCGAAGATGCTTGTTGCAGGTTCCCATGCCGATAATCTTGGCTATCAATGCGGTGGATGGACACTCGAGTGGCAAGGACTTTCGGGAGATATTACCGATGGTACGATCATGATCTTGAAACACGCGAATAACTTAAATCCTTGATCTTTTTGAAATCTTGAATCAACTCTTTTGATCTTGCAGGCACCACGATCCAATCGGCTGTGAAAAACGTTGTTGATCCAAAAACTCAAGTGGTCTTCAATGAGAACCCAAATGCCGAATTTGTGAAATCTAACAAGTTCGATTATGCGATCGTGGTGGTTGGAGAGCACCCATATGCCGAGACTTTCGAAGACAGCTACAACCTTACGATCCCTGAGCCTGGGCCGAGCACCATCAAGAACGTCTATGGCTTGGTAAAATGTGTGGTGGTCTTGATCTCCAGGCGGCTTGTGGTGGTGCAGCCATATGTCGAAACCATAGACGCACTGGTTGCAACCTGGAACTGAGGGTCAAGGAGTTACAATCTCATCCATGTACAAGGGGAGTTCGTTACACTTATGCTGTGGTAAAGGTGACATTTTTTCGAGAATGTGATGTATTAACGTACACGGGAACAGAACTTTATCATGTTCCCTACTTTTACGCTCTCTAATCTAGAATCTTTAATACAGAACGAAGAATCTTTGAACGATCAAGATAATAACACGTAATCACACTAGTTGTTCTCTAATCTATTAACGATGAATTCTTTTTGGCTTTTTTTTTTCTTTTTCTTCTTCCCGGTAATTACAATTATAGTATAAATTAGTTACAATTTTTTTTTCACATTTTATAATTAGTGACCACTTTCTTTTGTCACTAACAATTATTAACACTAGTGACCACATATTTGGTCACTAAGGGATGCTAACGGACTTTAACGGAGCCGTTATCTTGAACTCAATTAGTGACCTTGGTCACTAATTTAATGAAGTTAGTGACGACTTTCTCCGTTTAGTGACGATAATTAGTGACCAAATTAGTCGTTACAAACACAGTGACCACTCTATTTTTGTCACTAATTAGTGACCATTTTTGTATTTGGTCACTAAAGCAAATTAGTGACGAAAAGTGACCACCCAAATTTTGGTCACTAAAATGCATCAGTGATCAATTTTATATTGTTAGTGACCAAGTTTTTTTCGTCACTAAATAACAATTTTCTTGTAGTGACAGTCGACAATTGGTTTTTTGAGCTTGATTAGTTAGTTGCATTTCCATCAACACACACCCATTGACCCACGAAGATCGACTCACAATTGATGTTGGGGTTAATCGCCAAAAAAGATCCCAAACTCATCTTAAACGACTCACTAATGGTGGTGCAATCGTCCTCGACTTCCACACTGATAACTTGGTTACAAACAAGGGAAGATTTTGCCTTTTGTAAACCATCTGTATCTTCATGATTCCATCAAAAAAAAAATCAACAACGAACGATCATGTCAATGTACCAAACCACTAAATAAGTTGTCCTATTAATTAATTTGATATAAACCAAATCGTCGACAAGATTTAAATATTTAGGGGAATTGGAATCACTTACCAACTAATGTCAATACAAAAAACATAAAAAAAAAAAAAAAAAAAAGTGAAAGTATTGCGGCCACTTTCACAAACATGGAAGCACTCTTCGTCATGGTTTCAAGTTTTTGTTTTTTTTATCAGACCACAAAGATATATAGATATTAATACTGAGATATGTGATTTAAGTTCTCGAGATCGACATTTATAAGGAAATTAAGATTTGAATAGATTAATGAGATGTATTTTGATTGGATGATCCAAATTCACATTGTAACATGAGAATTTACAGCCGGCCATTGTTTTGTCTATTATGCTTTATTTTTACTTTCTCCCATGGATTCTTCATAGAAGAAGTCAAGTGTCCAAAGGTTGTTGCAAAAACTAAAATCCATCACAAACTTATACCGACGAAACAATTAATCTCTCCGTCTAAATTTGTTGGATACAAAGCATCGACTTTCTTAAACCCGACTTTTGCCATTTACTGCAAGCTAGTTACATTAGGTCAAACTCCTCGGGTGTCAATGTGATCGTGATGAATAGTCATCGCCATCACTGTACATAAAGGTTATATTTTGTAAAACCAAAAGACCCGACGAGTTATGAAAATAAATAAGAAAAAAACTAACCTATTTATTAAGAATCCAACGTCCGATTAGACTAATAACTAATGGGTCGGTGTTTTTGGTTGACATGATTACTATGGAAAATGATCTAAAGGAATTGGGATGGTCAATCATATTAATCAAATCCCATTCAGCTATTTGGTTTGGATTAGGGGTGTTCACGGTGTGGTTTGGTGCGGTTTGGGACCAAATCGCAAACCGCACCACATATGTGGTTTAAGCATTTTCACAAATCGTAAGTTGCATCGCATAAACTTGAAACCGCACCAAATCGCACCGCAAAATGCGGTGTGGTGCAGTTTATGCGTTTTGTCCCTATCGCACTTTATGCCTACAATCCATAAATTATAAGTTTCAAAATACATTATAAAATCTACGATAAAGTGACCGTAGTCCAAAAAATAAATAGTTTCAATACACCTGATTCCAAATACCTATTGAATAATTAAAAATAGTTTAAGAAATAAAAAAAAACTTCAAACTAAATTAAATGCGTGAGTTGTGACGTGTTCAACTTTTTCTTTCATTTCGATCCTTAACCCTCGACTCCCAATTGGCCAATTGTTTATTCAAGATGAGACATTTTGGGCCAAGAAACGAATTCAAAAAGTATTACATAATATTAAATTATTCTATATATATGTTATATATAAAATATACAAAATATGCGGTGCGGTGTGGTTTGATAACTCAAAATTGCAAACCGCACCGCAAAAGTTCCAACCACGCTTTGTATGGTCGGTGACAGTTACAAGATCATATTTCCAAATGATTTATGGTCCCAAAGTGATAACAATAAATCATAGTGCAAATGACCCAATACAACAAATGCGGATCAAAGAGATCTAAATGTTGTATATTTTGGTCTAATGATTCATACCGATCCAAAATCGTAAATATAGCAGTTATCGAATATACGATAAAATAACAAAGCGGCATATAAATTGATATAGCGAGATTTAACGTGGTTCCACTATCGCGGTGATAATATACATCCACAAGGAGAGAAAGGTCGATATATTACTAACGGGGAGAAATTACAACGTGTTTACAAGAATATACTTGGATCAACGAATCAACTATCCAAAGTTTCCTCAAAACATATATATATATATATATATTTTTGTGTCTCAGACAAGAGGAAAGACCAAAGAGGGGAAGTACCTTGGATGCCTTTTTACGCATGCATTCTACGTTTACCATGCATCCATATATATATATATATGTGTGTGTGTGTGTGTGTGTGTGGATGAAGATGGGAATAAGACAAAGTTGTTTGACTTATCAGAAAATGGAAAAGAAAAGCTATATATGTAGCATGGAAGATGGCAGGTTACACTTTCCTGTGCAACAAATTTCTTCATCCTCCACCATGCAATTAGTACTCAACTAGATGGTAAAAATTATGCTTATTGGAGTTATGTTATGAAAAATTTTCAGCGTGTGAAATCTAAGTTGGCTTACGTGACTGGTACCAAAGTTAAGCCTACTGATACAAAGGTTGCAGATTTTGCATTGCGCATTGATCTCTGGGATACTGATAAATCTAAGATTATTACGTGGATTAACAACTTTGTTATGCAATCCCTTGGTACTCAACTGGCTAAGTATGATACAATTATTGAAGTCTGGGATCATTTGTTTAGACTTTACACCAATCGATTTTTGCAAAACAATACCAATTGGAAACAGACATCCAAGCCCTACAACAGTACGACATGACTTTTGAAGACTTTTATTATACTATGTCTGACCTATGGGATCAGTTCTGCAGAATTGAAGTCATTTAAACCGTATATTTCTAGGAGGGAAGAACAATGTTTGGTGCAGTTCTTAATGGCTTTACGATCGGATTGTGAAGGATTACGTGGGACAATCCTTCATCGTACTCCTCTTTCTTCAGTTGATTCGGTTTTCCATGAATTGATAGCAGAAGAGAATCGTCTCAAGTCTCAGGTTGATAAGGGGTCTAAACCGACTACAACTTCTGCTATTTTTGTTGTCCTACAACTACTTCTAGTTTCCAACGAGTCCAGACGAGCCCCAAAAGTTGCTTATGATGAATGTGGTTTCTGCAAAGGGAAGAACCATTGGAAGTCTCAGTGTCTATTATTAATTGCCAAAGTAAAATAACAACAACTAGCAAAATAGATCTCCTTGACACTTTCAACCACGTTCTACGAGTTCTTCTCCTTGGACACCTCGTCCACCTCAGTTTAACATTGCTGCTACTACACCTTCCTTGCAATCCGGTTTTAATATGACCACCACGCCACTGACTGCTTTGGATCCTTATGTTTTTTAGCAGTTCAGACAGTTCCTTGCCTCCAAATCCATTGCCATGTCAACCTCGTCACTTTCAGGCCTCTCTTCGTCTGGTACTTCAGGTATACCTTCCTTCTTATAGATCTTGGACTCTGGTACATCTCATCATATATCACATTACTTGTCATCTTTTATATCTTTTTATTCGGTTTCACCTGTATCCATTATGACTGCTAATGATAGATCTATGCCATTTATAAGGTATTGGTTCTATTGTCACTTCTCATGTATCTCTCCCTGATATATGTATTATATTATTACCTTTGCTTTAAACCTTGCTTTAATTAGTCAATTGTGTAAATATGGTATTTAGGTATTCTTTTATGATTCTCTTTGTTGTTTTCAGGACCCGCAATCTCAGAAGGTGATTAGGACAGGCCGTAATCTAGGGGAGCTCTATGTCTTGGATGAACTCAAAGTATCTGATGTTGCTGCGTTGAGTGTTGACTTGTCTTCTTTCGTTTGAGTAGTTCGTCTTCTGATTATTATCTATGACATTCTTGTTTAGCTCACGTATCTGCCTCATGTTAGCAGATTTTGGGCATCTATAGGCACTCTAGGTCATTTGAACGCTTATGATATTTCTGACTGTAGTGGTTGTAAACTGGCAAAGTTTTATGCTTTACTGTTTAACAAAAGCGTCTCTTGTTCTTTTGCACCTTTTGATCTTGTATATTCTGATGTGTGGGGACCCTCACTTGTGTCTTCTATGGAAGGCTCTATATATTATGTTTCATTTATTGATGATTACACTCCTTATACTAGGGTTTATCTCAAGAAACGCAAGTCTGATTTTTTTTGTCTATTTTCATCAAATTTAGAGCTCATGTTATAACCAACATTCCATTGTCATAGATTTTTTTTCGTGATTTAGGGGCATAATATACCTCTAATGACTTCACTCAGTTACTTGCTTCTGATGGGACCATATATCAAACCTCGTGTACTGACACTTCTCAACAAAACGGTGTTGCCGAAAGGAAACATCATCTTGTTGAAACTGCCCGTTCATTGCTATTGTCTTCTAAGGTTCCTCACATGTTATGGGGTGAAGCACTTCTAATCACTGCCTATATAACTCAGGTATGTCTCATGTTGGTCCCAAAGTAAAAAAGAAAGTAAAAGTATTGTAGAAGGGGGGGGGGTTGAATACAATACACAAAATTTCACTTAATTTTAATTCCTTTATTGATATCACTATCAAGAATTGCACATAGAAAACTTTTAAAGATTGTTGTGGAAAGAACAAATGAACTATTCTAACAATCTTTTCACAAAGTAAAACTAGAATACAACTTTGAAAGCACAGAGTTTAGAAGCTATGAGGATGAGAAAATGAGGTTGCCAACTTTCTTGAGTGCACTGAGTTCTCTTGTAAAAGTGTGGCTTGCATGGAAGATATCTTCACCTTTATATATTACCTTATGCATTGAATGCAAAGGACACTTGTCAAACTGAGATTGGATCCTTGAGATTTTCTTCAATAAAAAATAAGATATTTGAAATGCCTTATCAAGATACAATGAAGACCTTTGTACCTCGATAAGACAATATCTTATTAAAATATATCTGTCACAGATCTTTTTGAGATATTTTGGAGAAGGTCTCCATCAATTTAGAACTTGGGTGAATATCCTTTGTGCAATAGAAGGTTTCATTCCTTTTGACAGGAGGATGTTGGGGAGAAGGAGTATAGTCAAATCATAGTTTTCAAACCAAAGAAAGAGTTCGATAGGTGTGAAACCTGCCGAAGAATAGGGATAGTTTTCAATCCGAAGAGGAAATTCGGTAAGTGTGATACATGACGAAGGTGTGAATTCGGTAGATGAGAACCTTGCCGAATTGGACGGAAAATGTAGCTTCCGAATTATGAAAGTCGGTAGTGGAGAGGTATACCGAAGAATGGTTCGGTAGATATGAAAGCTATCTAAGAGGTTAACTCTTTTTCCTATCGAAAGAGAGACATCGGTAGAAGATGTTTCGGTAGATTTTTTTACTCATAATTTAACATACCCAGTGAGCCTATCAGAAAATTGAACCTAGTTTCATCAAGAGGTTTAGTGAAGAGATCTGCCAACTGAAAATCAGTTGGGATGAAGTGTAGTTCAATATCACCTTTTGAAATATGATCACTGATAAAGTGATATCTGATGTCAATATGTTTGTATCTGGAATGAAGCACATGGTTGTTTGCAATGGCTATTGCACTTGAATTGTCACATAGGATTGGGACTTTGGAGTATAATTTATTATAATTTTGTAGTTGATTCTTCATCCACAAGATTTGAGCACATATTCGGCCTCAGCAGTAGAAGTGGAGACTGAATGTTGCTTTTTGCTAGATCAACTAACCAAATTTCCACCTAGCAATTGGCAGCTGCTAGTTGTGCTCTTTCTATCTACTTTAGATCCTGCAAAATCAGAATCTGAATACCCAATTAGATCAAAACCTGAGTCTTTGGGATAACAAAGACCCATATTCATGGTACCTTTGAGATACCGGAAGATGCGTTTTACAGTGGCCAAGTGAGATTCCTTAGGATTGGCCTGATAACGCGCACATAGACAAGTAGCAAACATGATATCAGGTCTGCTAGCATTAAGGTAAAGAATAGAACCTATCATTCCTCTAAAATTAGTGACATCAACCGATTTACCATCGGGGTCAACATGAATTTTAAGAGGTTGTGCCATAGGAGTTTTCATGGGAGAACAATTTTCAAAAATAAACTTCTTAAGGAGATCATAAATATATTTGCTTTGGTTTATAAAGATTCCCTCAGAAGTTTGTTTTATTTGAAGGCCTAAGAAAAATGTAAGTTCTCCCATCATGCTCATCTCATATCTACTCTTCATGAGAGAGGCAAACTCTTGACACAGAGTTTCATCTATGGCACCAAAAATGATATCATTCACATAGATTTGAACGAGAATAATATTACCTTTGGTCTTTTTGAGAAAAAGAGTATTATTAATTTTACCTCTGGCATATTTATTGGCAAGAAGGAAGTAAGACAGAGTGTCGTACCAGACACGAGGGGCCTATTTGAGACCGTAGAGAGCTTTATCTAGTTTGTACATATAGTCTGGATGAGAAGGATCTTCAAAACCAGGAGGTTGCTTCACATAGACTTCTTCAGCAAGCTCTCCATTTAGAAAGGCACTTTTGACATCCATTTGAAAAACTCTAAATTTTTTATGAGCAACATGAGCAAGAAAGATCCTTATTGCTTCAAGCCTAGCAACAGGAGAAAATGTTTCATGATAATCAATCCCTTCCTCCTGTCGATATCCTTGGACAACAAGTCTAGCTTTGTTTCGGATGACAGTACCTTCCTCATCTATCTTGTTTCTGAAAACCCACTTTGTTCCAATAATTGTCTTTCCTGATGGTTGAGGAACAAGTTTCTAGACTTTGTTTCTTTCAAATTGTGAAAGCTCTTCTTGCATGGCTGTTATCCAACATGGATCGAACAAAGCTTCCTCAATTTTCTTGGGCTCGATGATGGAGATGAAATTCACATAGAGACAAATATTGCCAATTCTTTTTCTAGTTTGGACACCTGCTTGTTAGTCACCAATAATTTGTTCAATGGGGTGATCTTTGGTCTACTTGGTAACTGGTGGAAGAGGAGCAGGAAGAGATATGGGTAAGAGAGAGGTGGAAGGTTCGGTGGAAAATGTATAAGTAGGTGCTTGGGATGGAATATTATGAGAAGAAATGACATGAGAGATCGGATCGGTTGAATCTTCATATATGATAAGCTGAAGATTTGGTTCGGCAGATGATGAAGAGGGTGGATTATTAGTCTGAGGAGAAATATTAGCCGAAAAAGGAACAGAGGGCTGACTTGTTGAAGACTGATTTTGAGAATCTTCCCCTACATAAGAGGTTACCCATTCATTTAATTCATTGTCATCACAAGTGAGAGAAGATGATTTGTGATCATCAAATTTCACATGTATTGACTCATCAATGCATTTTCTTCTAAGGTTATAGACTCGGTAGGCTTTAGAGGTGAGAGAGTAGCCCATGAAGATCCCATCATCAGCTTTAGGATCAAATTTTCCAAGGTTTTGTCGATCATTAAGGACGAAGCAAACACAACCAAAAACATGAAGAAAACCTATGTTTGGTTTTCGGCCATAGAATACTTCGTAGGGAGTTTTGTTATGTCTCTTCACAATAACCGACCTATTTTGGGTGAAGCAGGCAGTGTTAATAGCTTCAGCCCAAAAATAAGTAGGTAGATTGGATTCACTTAGCATAGAGCGAGCTGCCTCACATAGAGTTCTATTCTTTCTTTCCACAACACCATTCTGTTGTGGGGTTCTGACAGCTGAGAAGTTTTGAGAAATTCCTTTGTCATTGAAAAAGGCTTCCACGGTAGCATTTCTGAACTCAGTGCCATTGTCACTTCTGACAGCTTGCACAAGCTGACCATTAAGAACTTCAGATTTTTTGATGAAGTGGATGATTTCATCAGTAGTGTCACTTTTGTACCTGATAAAAGATACCCAAGTGTAACGTGTAAATTCATCAACTATCACAAGAATGTACCTTTTTCCACCAAGACTAGGAGTGCTAACTAGTCCACACAGATCCATATGTAGCATTTGCAGAGGAGTGGAGAGAGAAAAACATTGCTTAGTTTTGATGGAAGATTTTGTCAGCTTTCCCTTCTCACAGGCTGCACATAGCTTCTCTTTAACAAAAGATAGTTTTGGCATTCCAGCAACAAGGTCTTTGTTGGAGAGAGCATTTAACGTCTTGAAGTTGAGATGAGAAAGAAGTTTATGCCAGAGCCAGTTCTTCTTAGCTGAATCTTCTGAAATGGAGCAGATGCCTCATTCAACAGATTTTTGATCCATGTTGATAATGTACACATTATCCTTTCTAATGCCAGATAGGATGATGTGAAATTTTTTATCTGTAATGAGACAATCATCAGTTCTTAAGATAACAAAGTAGCCTAGACCACATAACTGATTGATGCTTAGAAGATTGTGCATGATCAGTCCTTCCACATAGGCAACCTTGTTGAAGGTAATGGAACCATTTGAGAGAGTTCCATAACCTCTAGTGGAACCTCTAGAGTTATCACCAAAAGTTACAGTAGGTCCCTTTTCTGTCACATAGTCAACTAGGAGAGATTTATTTCCGGTCATATGCCTTGAACATTCACTGTCAAGATACCATGTTTGTTGATGTTCAAAAACCTGCCATCACAAAGAAATCACTCATTTGGTACTCATTTGAAGTGGGTCCTTTAGGGTTAGAAGAAGAAGATGAGGAGTCATTCGGATTCTTTCTTTCAATTCGATCTTTGGGACAGTCCTTTGCAATATGAAAAGTGTCCCCACAATTATAGCATTTTCTATAAACAAACATCTATTTGGACTTTTGACTTAACTCCTTGTCTTTCCCTTTAAGGTTGACCTTGAGGGATTTAGAAGATGCAAGTGGAGGACTAGGCATGGGTCCAAGAATCCTTTTTTCAGAAGAACGGAGAGGAAAAGATGAGGTGCCCTTAGATTTAGATTTCTTTAAGTTAATAGACCTAGGAATAAACTTGGTAGAAGGTGCATGAGTTCACTTTTGGAGGATGGGGGCATCTTTCTTTTCAAAGGCAAGTCAGAGAATACTGACTTTCCTTTATCAAGATTTGAAGGATTTTTAGAGAAAGAAGAATGATAGTTCTTCTTTGAGAAGCTTGAAGGTTCAGAAGAAGAGGAAGTAGCTTCATCAATGTTTAATTATTTGAGAAGATCATTAATGGGTTTGACAAGGTCATTTGAGCCTTGATCTTCATCAGGTTGAGGCTCAGGTTCTGATTGTTTGGCCTTGATGAAAACTCCAAACTTCAATGACTCACAAAGATTCATATAATGCATAGAGTGAGAGTCTTCAGAGTCGTTAGACTCGGTATACTCAAGAGAAAAAGAAGGACGTTTTGAAGAAGAGGAAGGTACATGAGTAGAAGAAGAGTCAACATCCATTTTTCCAAAACCAAGGCTTGTTTTATCATCACATGTCATTTGGTCTTGAAAAATTCTCTTAAGGTTTATGGAAGAACTAGTCCATTTATTTACAATTTCTGTCTCTTTCTTTATGCGTTTAAACATTTTGTTTTTCTCCTTAGTAAGAATGTAATTAATGGTTTTTAAGTCCTCAAGCTTAACCTTGATTTTATTAAAATGTTTTAGTTGAGATAGACAGACATGAAGTTGAGAAGAGAGGGATTTGACTTGTGCATTTGCCTTCCTTTTTGCATCTTTTTCGTTATAGAAATCGACAGTCAAGTCAAAAGCCTCAATTTTTTCGGCATCAGTGAGAGTATGGAAGGGATGTACCTGAGAAGAGGAGGATGAGCACTCAGTAGAAACCAAAGCAGCTGTCATGTCGACATCTTTGTTTTCGGCCATGTCATCAAACTTGGCCATAAGACACTTGCTTGAGATCTCCTTTTCACTCTCTGAAGTAGGTTCATCGGCCCAGTTAAGAGATTCGGCTACCAGACCCTTTCCTTGTCGATGAGCATTTTCATTTCTTTCTTTTTCTCTCTTGTACTTGGCTTTATACTTTTCGGCACAGTTAGTGCTCTCTTTGAAAGAAAAAGAATATTTTCGGGAGTGAGATCGGATAGAAGAGCCAGATCTCATTCTCCTCATTTTTAAGAGTTTTGGTTGGAAGAGTTAGATCTAGATTTACCGAAGGGGTTGCTCCTGCACTCAGAGGCAAAATGGTCTTTCTTGCCACACGCATAACAGTCCTCATTTGTTTTATCATAAAAGTTTTTGAAGGAGAAGGAGGATTTTCTGCTAGATTTAAATCTGTCAGAGGGAAAGTTTTTTATTTGGAGAAGTTAGAAAACATACCTATTTCTTCCATCATCTGATCAATCGAAGTTTCCTCACCTTCATCATCAGCCTCACTGAGATAGGCCTCCGAATGGTGAGCAGAATGTTTATGGCTTTCATGATCAGATTCATCAGAAGGATAAGTAATCCTAGGAATGCACATAGACTTTTTGGAAGAATCACTGATAAGATCCATAGAAGGGCTCTTAATCTCTTTAATGATTGTTTTCCTTTGGATCCTAGTTTGCTCATTGTTGAACACAGATCCATAAAGAACAGAAAGAGGAAGATTATCAAGGTCCTTTGTCGTCTTGATACACATATAGATATTTTCCCAAAAATCAGGAAGACCATCCATAAATTTGCACAAGACTTCCTCGTTATCATATATTCTTCCTAGAAGTTTGAGATCATTGAGAAAACTATTGAAACGATTATAGTAGTCAGAAAGAGATTCTTCTTTTTCATGGGAGAAGAGTTCATATTTTCTCACAAGTGAAATCTTTTTACTCTTTTTCACTTCATCAGTTCCCTCATACAGAACACACAGAGTGGTCCACATTTCCTGAGCAGTAGAAAGATTCACTAAGGAGTGGTAGACCTCATCGGAAAGGGAAAGAGCAATGATTTCTCTAACTCTAGTATCAAGAGAGATAAGACGTTTATCGTCGTCATTGTACTTTTTGGGGTCTTTGGTGATATACCTGCCTGTAGCAGCGGTTCTTTCCTCGTCCGAAGAGTCATCAGAATCACTAACATAAGTACTTTTATATTTCGAATCAGTTCGAGTCTTTTGAAAACGAGACCAGACTCTAGGGACCATGGGTCCCTCACGAAGAACAGTGATGAAACGATTATCAACACCTTCCAAGAACAACATCATCCGACTTTTGCATAGAGAAAAGTTGTTCGGGTTGAACTTGGGAGGCTTGGCTATAGAGCCATTGTTGTAGGAGGAATTTTGAGAGGGAGACTCAACCTTAGGAGAAGATGATGATGCCATGACAGATCTAGTTTATTAAATTAAACTAACCTGCTCTGAAACTACTTGTTGGTCCCAAAGTAAAGAAGAAAGTAAAACAAGTATTGTAGAGGGGGGGTTGAATACAATACACAAAATTTCACTTAATTTTAATTCTTTTATTGATATCACTATCAAGAATTACACATAGAAAACTTTTAAAGATTGTTGCAGAAAGAATAGATGAACTATTCTAACAATCTTTTCACAAAGTAAAACAAGAACAAAACTTTGAAAGCACATAGTTTAAAAGCTATGAGGATGAGAAAATGAGGCTTCCAACTTTCTTGAGTGCACTAGGTTCTCTTGTAAAAGTGTGGCTTGCATGGAAGATATCTTCACCTTTATATACTACCTTATGCATTGAATGCAAAGGACACTTGTCAAAGTGAGATTGGATCCTTGAGATTTTCTTCAATAAAAAATAAGATATTTGAAATGACTTATCAAGATACAATGAAGACCTTTGTTCCTTGATAATACAATATCTTATTAAAATATATCTGGCACAGATCTTTTTGAGATCTTTTGGAGAAGGTCTCCATCAATTCAGAACTTGGGTGAATATCCTCTATGCAATAGAAGGTTCCATTCCTTTTGACAGGAGGATGTTGGGGAAAAGGAGTATAGACCATTAAAGGAACTAGTCGATCAAGTTTTATTCGGCAAAGAGAAGTCTGCCAAAATAGAGAGGGATCGACACGAAAAATGTCTGCCGACCAAACTTGTCCAAATCGGCAGGTGTATAGTCTGCCAAAGAAAGAGCAAGTCTTCAGCAGACGTATCTTAGTTACTATGAAGTTTGTCTTGATCCGCATCAGTGGGCTCACTTCCTTTTGAATTCGGTTGGTCTTCAATTTCATCGATCTTTTGAAACACAACTAAGCTATTACAAAGAACATAAAAATAAACTAAGTATGGAGATGTACATCATCTTACATATAAGAAATAACAAACCGAAGGGGAGGTCATCTTCAAATCCTTGATGACCTAACATCTCCTTATAAAAAACTTTACGGGCACACTCTTGATTATTCCCCATTACGTGTCTTTGGTTGTACTTTTTCTGTCCTTCGTCTTCATGTT
The DNA here is from genome assembly GCA_954870635.1 of Arctium minus. Lineage (NCBI taxonomy): Eukaryota > Viridiplantae > Streptophyta > Magnoliopsida > Asterales > Asteraceae > Arctium > Arctium minus. The sequence continues at coordinate 20,519,069 of OX941090.1, read as the reverse complement.
GAGAGTAATAAGTTATCTTCCCGATCTGCTTTATGTGTTTTTTTTGGGTAATGGGTCGGTCAAAAGGGATATCATTATTTTGATCTGGTAAGTCAAAAACTCTATTTCTTGCGTCATGTCACCTTTTTGGAGCGTATTTCATTCTTTTTCATTCATGCTCAGTCCCACGACATGACACAAACTGATGTTGTGTCTATTGCTCCTTTTAGTATTGACATTGATGACACTTCATCTGATAACCTTGATATATGAGACATCTATAGAATCATGTACTTTTGTTCTTGAGACGTCTATGACATCAGATACTCCTCCTGCACCTACGACTACTCCCTCATAAGTTGACAATGTGGTTGTTCCTCTCCATGTCAGTGCACTCGCTCTAGTAAGTCTACCAAACTTCTTGAGTTCACTTACTCCTTTTATTTAGCTTCATTTGCTTCTTTTATTGCTAATATACATCAATTATCTGAACGTAAGTCCTATAGAGAGACTGTTTCTAATCCCCTTTAGTAGGATGCTATGGTTGAGGAAATGACTGCTCTTCACCACATTCATACGTGGGATTTAGTTCCACTACCTCCCAGAAAGCATACCATTGGTTGTCATTAGGTCTACACGATTAAAACCAAATATGATGGGTCTAGACTTACTGCTAAAGAATACTCGCAACAGTATAGTATGGATTGTGAGTAGACTTTTGCCCCGGTTGCAAAAATGACAATTGTTCGTACACTGATTGTTGTTGCTTTTGTTCTTCAATGGAAAATATCTTAGATGGATATCAAAAATGCGTTCATAAACAATGATCTTATGAGGAGGTCTGTAGACACCTCCTCCAGGCATTGCTCATCAAGCGGGTGAAGTTTGTCGGCTTCGTAAATCCCTCTACAGTCTCAAACAATCCTCTCATGCTTGGTTTGAGAATTTCTCTACGATGATTACTTCTCTTGGTTTTCTTCCAAGTTTTCATGATTCAACATTGTTAGTTAAAACCAAAAATGTAGGTTGGATTCTATTATCATTGTATGTCGATGACATGATTATCACCGGTGATGATATTGATGGCATTGATTCCATAAAACGTGATTTGGCCCATTGTTTTGCTATGAAATACTTGGGAATATTGCATTACTTTTTGGACATAGAGGTTGCTTACTCTGGCATGATATCTTTTATCTGAGTCAAAGTATATATCCGGTCAGTTTGAATGTGCATGACTCTATGATAATAGAACTATTGATACTCCCTTTAAAACTAATGCTCGTTATTCTTCGACTGATGGTGTGCCTCTATCAGATCCGAGCTTGTACCGTACTAATGTAAGCATTTTGTTTTATCTCACAATTACTCGCCCAAACATTGCACATGCAGTTCATGTGGTTAGCCAGTTTGTCACACAATTACTACTGGTCAATAGGATCAGTTCTTTGCATTTTGAGATTTTTACGAGGTATTAAGTTACAGAGTCTCATGTTTCACTCCACGTCCTCCCTGGAGTTGCGTGGTTACTGTGATGCTGAGTGTGGGATTGTAACCTTAATGATCGCAAGTCTACTATTGGTTTATGTATTTTTCTTGGTGACTCTCTCATCTCATGGAAGAGTAAGAAACATGATGTTGTTTTTCGTTCCTCCACAGAGGCTGAGAATCATGCTATGGCTGTGACTACTTGTGAGATTATTTGGTTACGTTGGTTACTTGTAGATATGAGTGTTGATGTTTCTCACCCCACTCCCTTACACTGTGACAACAGAAGTGTGATGTATATTGCTTATAATTTGTTTTATACGAGCGGTCGAAGCATATTGAGATTGATTGTCATTTCACTCGCCATCATCTTCAACTTGGGACCATTTCGTTGCCTTTTGTTCCTTTCGCCTTGCAGATTGTTGATATCTTTACAAAGGGTCACTCGGCTTCACATTTTTGCTTCTTGTCTGACAAACTCTTAATGCTTATTACTATCTCATTGTGAGTTTGAGGGGTGATATTAGCGTCTATTGCGTGTATTTAGCATATTTCTTATTTTTAGCCTAGATTTTTATTTAGACCCCTAATTAGGTTTTCCCTCTTGTTTAGCTATAAATAGTCCCTCTTCTCTTATTTTGTAATCATGTTTTTCTATGATAATAAAACCCTAGCCACTTTTGGTTCTCAATCTTTCTCAAATACATAAATTCAAATTGTAAATATAAAATTGCAACGCTTATCTTGAGCATATTGAAGTCTTTCTAACTCTTAATTCATTCAAGTACTGTTACGACTGACAACTAGTCGCAGTTCCATCAACACACACCCATTGACCCACAAAGGTCGATTCACAATTGATATTGTGATTAATCAACAAAAAAGATTCCAAACTCAGTTTATGCGACTGGCTAATGGTGGTGCAATCATCGCCAACTTGCACACCAATAAACTTGTTACACACAACGATTGGATCTTCCGCGTTCTGAAACCATCAATATGTCCATGATTCCATCAAGCAAAACAAAGAAAAATCATGTCAGTGTACCTAATGCTAGTGGTATAGTATTGCCCGATCAAAAGTATATATTTTTATTAGCAAAGCCTTTTGATGACGGATTTTCGATGGATTTTTGTGGGTTGACTTTTTTTTTCTTTCTTCAATCTCAGAAATATGCCAGAAATTTTCCGACAAAAAATCCTCCAGAAACGGCCGTCGAAAATGATGGTTTTTTTAGTAGTGACGGTTTTAGAAATGTGTAATTACTATATATTTTAATTAACAAAAGATCAGTTTTACTCTTAATTATAAAGATAAATTTCTCCATCACATACTTAAAGGTAGAATGGGAAATAACACATTTACTTTTGAAAGTGAACTCTTATTTTTAGAAAAATTAAAATAGTATTGTAGACATTTATTTTGGAACAAATGGAGTAATATCTACGCACATAGATCTGATGAATAACTTGATTAGAACGGTTCTACCCAAAATAAAAAATTGGATGTCAACCGATGGACACCCCTAGCGACCATAAAAATATATTTTCTACATGGATGCTCTATCTAACTTGAGACTTTCCATGCAAGTAAATGTTTTACATTTTTAGCGATGGGCTTTTCCTTTTTTGCGATGGTTTTCGACATCGAAAGAGATGTCCTTTCTTTAGCGTGAGCTCCCTACAAAACAATCATGGGGTCAAATTTATCTACATGGTCCATAAAAAACAACTCTTTATATGATTCAATACGAAGTTTGACCCTTTAAGATTAGTCAACATGTGTAAACCCTACAATGTAATAAATTGATGTTCTTGAAGGGTCTTTTGATCTAAACTAAATTGTTGCGGTTGATTAAAAGAATAGCCAACCAATTCAGTGACAAAAAATAGTCAGTAAAAGGGGAATCAACGACATAACAAGAGCAATACAGGGATTATACATATACATTTGACACAAACATTTTAAAGTGGAAAATCATATAAAGTTTCTAGACATGAATCATCGATCAAATGACTCAAATGTCTCTGCATTTTGAAATACAAATCGTAGAAATGAAATTGCAATGCTAAACAAGGGCAAATTAATGTCTTTCTAGCTCTTTATTCATTCAAATACTTTTGAATGGTCGACAGCTGGTTTTTTGAGCTTGATCAATTAGTCGCACTTCCATCAACACACACCCATTGACCCACGAAGATCAATTCACAATTGATGTTGGGGTTAATCGCCAAAAAAGATCCCAAACTCATCTTAAATGACTGGCTAATGGTGGTGCAATCATCGCCAACTTCCACACCGATAACTTGGTTACAAACAACTGGTTTTGCCTTTTGTAAACCATCTGTATGTTCATGATTCCATCAAGCAAAACAAAGAAAGATCATGTCAATGTATCAAACAACAAAATAAGTTTCCGATTTCGATTTTTTGTAAACCAAATTGTCAAAAGGCTTTAAGTAGTTGGGCAATTGGAATCACTTACCAACTAGTGTCGATCTGCCTTCTGCCAATACAAAGAACACTAGAAAAAGTGACAGTATCGTGGCCAATTTCACAAACATGGAAGCGTTCTTGGCCATGCTTTCAAGTTTTTGGTTTTTTCCCAGACAAGAAAGATGATGATACTGAGATATCTGATTTGAGCTCTTGAGGTTTGAATTTATAAGGAAATTAATTAAGATTTGTATATATATGTCAAATGTATTTTGATTGGATGATCCAATTTCACATTGTAATCTAAGAATTTAGAGCCGGCCATTGTTTCGACTCTGCTTGTTTTTATGGATTCTGTAGCAACATCACAAACTATACCAATGCAATAGTTTGTCAGGCTTTTTCTGTTTTGAATCGTCAAAAATTCAAAAGGATGAAACCTCCTGAGTTTTTGAACAACCTAGATAAAATTGTTCAACTTGACATGTTTTGTTGTAACTAAGATTTATTCTATGATTTATTTACAACAAAACTAAAAATTATGATTTGAAAAATGGAAGTGACTTGATTTTATTTTCAGTTAAACACTGAAATTAGTACTTCTTTTGTCAATAAAAGTCATTGCAACAGATTGGAGCCTTTTGTGACGGATATTAACTCTATCAGCTTAAGTAGGTCCGTTCCTGACATTTTATATGCCTTGAGCGGTCGGTTGAAAATGGGCCCTCCATATGAACGGAGTCACGGACAAATCCTAATTAAATAACTTTTTTTTTATTATCAAAAGTAAAATTGTATACAACGAATATTGATAATTCATATAAAACAACTTTTTTGAGCATTTTTAGCCGCAAAATCATAATAATAACTAAGGTACCGTTTGTTTTTTAAGACGTCTAGAGTCTGAAGTCTTATTTTAGTTAGGATTAATAACTGATGATGTGTAAAAAAGTCTGAACGATTCAGACTTAAGAGCCATTAAAAGGTTTTTAAAAAAAACAAACAACCCCTAAGTCAATATATAATATATATCTGATATATATTTATCAATACCATAGTATCGCCAATCCATTTAACCTTTCTTATGACATTTATGACGTGAAATATGTCTTCAATAACTTAAACTTTGAAAAACTCCTTTCAGCAAGCTTAACTACAACAATTGTCGGCTGTTGTAACTTCTTATGTGATATCAATATTTTTACCGTTAAAACCAACCAATTGACATCATCGACATACTTGTTGCAAATAGAAGCAAGTTTCTCTGCCTATTTGTTGACTTCAAGCCGCATAAAGGTTAGCAAAAGAAAAGTTCAATTATTATGCTACAAAAGAAATCTCAAAACGAGTCAAACTGACATTTCGACAATTTTCTAAAAGCGTGCCATGATGAATGTCGTGGTGCCCTTTGGTGCGAGACTTGTCTTGTTTCAGAGTAATAATAGAAAACATGTGTTTACTATAGTTATATATATATATATATATATATATATATTATATACATATCTTCCTTCATAACACTACAAAATTACATGTTTTTCCGACGGCCAAATCTGCTGGAATCAGCCGGAAAATAACATTTTCGGTAGATTTTCGGCGGATTTGGCCGGATGGAAACCGGGGCGTCGCAAACAAGGTTTTTCGGCGGACTTTTCGGCGGAAAGGACATTTTTGGCGGATTTTTCAGCCGAAAACATTCATGAAATTTTTTTAATTTTTTAATAAATCGTTTAATTAAGAAAATAATTTTTTAAACTTTTCGGCGGAATTTCGGCGAAATATTTTTTTTATTTTTTTAAGAAAAATAAATATTTAATTATTTTTGTATTTTCGGCGGATTTTCGGCGGCTTTTAATTTTTTTTAAACTCTTTTAAGAAAAATAATTAATTAATATTTTTCGGCGGATTTTTGGCGGAAAATAATTAATTAAATTAATAATTTAAAATCCACCGGAAATCCGCCAGAAATTGTTAATTAATTATAATTAATATGAAATTTTTTTAAAAATAAATAAAAACTGTCGGAAATCCGTCGAAAACTTTTGTTTTTTTTAAATAAAAATAAAAAAATATTTCAGCGGATTTCCGGCGAAAGTCAACCTCGTTGACTTTCGCCGGAAATCCGCCGAAATATTTCCGGCGGAATTTTCCGCCGAAAACATCATGGTCTCACCGTGGCTCCTAAGGCTTCAGCTTTCTTCAACGTTGTTTCAGCTGACAACCACAATATCTTTTCCTAGTTTCAGTTCTAAGTCCTTAACCGTTGATACTACGCCAGATACGATTAAGGATCACAAAAAGAACGCTAGACACGTATAACATAAGTTGTTAGCAAGCTTCCTGTGTTGGTGCTTATTACAATATTATACAAGAACATATATAAACTATTATTACCATATTTACCAAGTGTTTGAATATTTAAAGTGTCGTTAGAAATATGAGGAACAAGAATATGATTATGCAAATATTGTATTAAAAAGGATAATCGGTGTTTAATATTAAAGGGTGTGATGAAACAAAAGATGAACAGTTTGAACCTCACAAATGAGTTAGTCTTATGCCATGTTTGATATGATATCAACTTAGTTTTTGAGTTTATTGGAAACACTCTATTTAAATGGTTATAAGCTATCTGATAAGCTAGTTTGCCAAACATATATAACCTTAGAAAGATTGTTGTCTTAATTGAACCATGAGAGCATTAAAAACGTTAAGTACCTTTTAGAAAAAAAAAATCATTATTGGACATTATCATCATCTAGTAATCTTGGACTCTTGGTTATAGAAGATAGTACCCAAAAATATATTTATGCTCATTTTACACAGTTGTTTTGCTAATTCTATTTTAAAAATACAATGTTTAATTTAACATATAGTTAACCAGATGTTTAATTATTTCTTAAATTTCTAAAATACGGAAGGTTACTATCATTTGCCTTAGTCCATTTGTGCTAAGTTTTGTTGTGTGTGGTTGTAAGAACCCCATGGAACAAGTGTAACAAGGCAACTACAACAATGGCCGTCTGCAAGTTCTCATGTTACAATGTCATCTTTGGCTTCTATCTCCATCATCTTAAAATTAACGAAAGGATTCGCTAATTTATCTCAACGTTCGCTATAAATGCCAACATTAACAAGTCAAATAGAGTATCAAAGCAAAAGTTATCTTTCTTGGAATAAAACCAAAGAAAGAAATCATGGCCAAGAACACTTCCATCTTGGTAAAAATGGCTGCCATACTCTCGCTTTTCCTAGTGATCGTTGTGTTGGCAGAAAGTAGGGCAACCCTAGTTGGTAAGTTGGTTTGAATTCCCAATTGGTTTCAAGCCTTTTAATGGTTTAGTTTACATCCAAATCAGATACCTTCGCTTGTTCTTCATATGTTGACACAATCTTTACTTTTTGTTTGATGGGATCACGACCTGTAGATGGATTTCAGAAGGCAGATTTAACTGTTACATGTGACCAGGTTATTGGAGTGAAATCTGGAGACGATTGCACCTCCATTAGCCAATCGTTTAAGCTGAGTTTGGCTTCATTTTTGACGATTAACCCCAACATCAATTGTGTTTCGATCTTTGTGGGTCAATGGGTGTGTGTTGATGGAAGTGTGGCAAAATGATTAGTCTCGGAAAAAAAACGAGGGATCTGTAACATATATATCATCAAGATGTATCCAAAATAATCCAAATGAAATAACGAATAATTAAGGAGCTATATAAAGTAGAATCGCTCTGGTTTATGCTGTAATTTCTTCATTAGAAGTTTCCCCGATGATCAAATTGTTAGATCGACTGATTCGTGGAATTTGTCGTTTGTAAGGTTAATGACTTTTCTACGTTCAAAATGTTTGGGTCAACTTCATTAAATCTCTTCGGTCGCTCTAACCCTTGATAAGAAGTATATAAGCAAAGGAAAGAAAAACGTAACTAGGCATGAAATGAGAAAAGTTAAAGGTTAAAGCGAGAAGCCATTCAATAATCACTAAAACCTAATTGGTTATTACGATAATATCTTGAACCCATCAGATTAGTTCTTCAAAAGAATGACCTTGATAATAAAATAATACAACTAAAGGTAAAGATGATTTCTTAAATGTATGTAGTTTGAAGCTCTCACAAGTTATTTATGAAAAAGAGGTGATCTTTGTTTTTTTTTATAAATATCATTTTGAATAAAAAAAGAAAATTCTTTCTTAGAATAAGATAATTGTTTTTCTTACAAATATCATTTTAAATATAAAGAGAAAAATGTTTCTTATAATAAGATGAGTGTATTTTTACAAATATCATTTTGAGTATAAAGCGGAAAATGTTTCTTAGAACAAGATAACCTATGAACATATTTGGAAAAATAAACATAGATAACGAAAAGTGAGGACAATGTGGAAAATGGGGAAACGATTTTTTGATTTTAGAATTCTTCTTTCATCACCGGTTGTTTTCGGCTGAAAATAGAACGTCTTTCAAGCCTTGAAAATCAAACAGTCAAACTCGAATAGATGAAGAACAAAACCAACTAACTTAGTTGTTTGAACGTTCATGATGCCATTCTCCATTCATTCTCTTCAATGGACCAAATACTAATTAGGAGCTTAGTTGATTACCTTGGCGGCTTGGACATGAGCTAGTTATGGTCTGGTACTAAACTCATATCTAATAGCATATCAAAACTTGATGCCCCTTGGGCTTATGATGCCATGTGCCGCCGCACAGTCCTGGCGATTGAGACGAAAAGAGAATTCCAACATATTAAAGAGAAATTATCTAAATCTATTATGAACAAGAGAAAATATACAAGGAAAATAACCAACCATTGCAAGCTCTTTAGAAAGCTTGGCAAATCATAACGAGCATAAACCCTCGCCAAGTCGAGATTGAACCTATTGCTTAGGCTAGGAAGCTCGATAGGCCTAAACAAGTTGAGCATAAGAAACCTTATATGATCCCATATAAACCTACTAACCTAGACTATACAAACCATGTTCATCATGTTGGATTAAATATGACAGTTCAAAATATGACAAAGTGATAGAACTTAATCAACCAAAAACACGCTCTCTTTATAGGCTGATAATGAAATTAGAACAAAAAATATGTTACAAATCCGTGAGAACCGATATAAAAATATTTTTTACATGATTTTTTTTCATCAAAACCTATGATTTAATATATTGTTTCATATATGTTTTTGTTCACCTTGTGAAAAGATTACACATGAAAAATAAAAATTGATTCACCTAGTGAAATGAAAAATACACGTAAAAAATATTCATGTTGTGAAACAAATACATGTAAAGAAGATTGTAGGGCCGACTTGAAAGGCTGCTACTCAGGTGGAACCGAATGCTGCGAATAGGGGGCACGGGGCGTCTCAGTCGGGTCGACGGGCCAGGAGTGCAGAAATTGCCGCGGATAGGGAAGCATCACATCAGGAGAGCTCTATTTCTGTTCGGGGAAGGGGTCAGCAGGGAGGACGGGGTCGTGGTCGGAATCAAGCTTTTGTTACCCACACAACCTTTGCTGCGGAAATGGCCAAATTGCAGGAGACCTTGAACGCTATTCAGGTGCAGCGGGAGGGGTCGACGTCTGGAAACAAAGAGAAATCTGAGGGTAAAGAGGGAACTGAAATATCTAGTCCAACGGTCTCAGTAGAGGGTAGTCATCGTCAATCGACTACTCTGGTGGTGAATGAGTCGGCAGCTAAGGGGTGCAGTTACAAAGAATTTGCTACCTATAAAGGTGAATGTGATCCGATTTTAGCACTGAAATGGGTTAAGGGTATGGAGTTGGCGTTCGATACCAGTAAATGTGCGAGTGAAGATAAGGTGGTTTATGCCTTGTCGATGCTGAGGGATGAAGCTGTCATGTGGTGGGACACAGAATCGGGAGGTCAAGGTTCATCGGCAGCCAAAGGCATGTCGTGGAAAACTTTGTGAATAGGTTCAAAGCTCAATTCTGCCCTCTGGAGGCAGTGAAAAAGCTGGAAGAAGAGTTTTTGGGTCTGGAACAAAGAGAGATGACAGTGCGAGAGTATACTTCAAAGTTTATCGAAAAGTCTCGTTTCGCGGAAATCTATGTGCCAAGTGAGGAGAGGCGAGTGGAACGCTACATCTTTGGTTTGAGGAGTGACATTCGGGAATTTGTCGCAAACAAGGAACCAGCTACTTTTCAATCAGCTATTAATGCAGCGGAGATGAGGGAGAAGGAAAAGAACCGGCAGGCGTTTAAGAGGGGGATTGAGAAGAGGAAATGGGACGGATCGGGAGCAGACGGAAAGAAAGGGAAAATGTTCAGATCTGAGAACTGTGGGAATCGTGGGGTGATGCCCCAGCAGTGTGGTAAGTGTCACCGAGTTCATCGAGGTGAATGTGCGACTGATCTGGGGTCTTGCTATCGTTGCGGGGTGACTGGTCATGTTGCTAAGGATTGCCCGAAGAATCGTTTGTGTTTTCAATGTGGGTCGCCTGACCATTTAAGGTCAAATTGTCCACAACTGAAAAAGGGCGGGGCAGTTCAGTTCGGCGGAAAGCAAGGATACAAAGGGGAAGAGAAAAGGTCGGAGCCAACACGTGCGAAGGGACGTGCTTTTCATATGACAGCTGCAGAGGCAGAAACAATACCAGAAGTTGTGTCAGGTTCAGTTCTGATGAATTCTTTATCTGCCAATGTATTATTCGATTCGGGGACGGATCGTTCTTTTGTATCTCTTGAGTTCTTGAAATGTCTGTCTGTGAAACCTAAACGCTTAGAGAGGGCGTTAGAAGTAGAAACGGCAGATGATAACCGGGTGTTTATTAAAGAAGTTGTCGAGGGTTGTGTCATAGATATAGAAGGGAGTTTGGTGTTTCTACAGTTATATCCTATGGCAATGGGGGAGTTTGACATAGTGTTGGGGATGGACTGGTTGGCTGAGAATAATTCCGACATAGTTTGCAATAAGAAGCTAATTCGAGTACAAATATCGGGCAAGGGAACGGTAATCTTGTATGCTAGTCGTCGGAATAAAAGGGTTAGTCTGATGTCGATGATTAAGACCGCTAAGTGTCTAAAGAAGGGGTGTGTGGAGGTTTTGGCTTATGTTATTGATGCCAAAAAGGAAAAGCGGGAGATTGGGGACGTTAGGGTGATGAGTGAGTATCCGGAGGTATTTCCGGAGGACCTGACTACCTTACCCCCAGACCGTCAGGTGGAATTTCGCATAGAATTGGTGTCGGGGGCAGCACCGATCGCGCGTGCCCCTTATCGGTTAGCACCTTCGGAGATGAAGGAAATGATGTCTCAGTTGCAGGAACTGTTAGACAAGGGGTTTGTGAGACCGAGTACCTCACCCTGGGGTGCACCGGTATTGTTTGTGAAAAAGAAAGACGGTACAATGCGAATGTGCATTGATTACCGTGAACTTAATAAGGTAACGGTTAAGAATAAGTACCCGCTTCCGAGGATAGATGATTTGTTTGATCAGCTAGAAGGAGCTAGTTACTTCTCCAAGATTGATCTATGGTCAGGCTATTATCAGCTTAAAGTAAGAGAGGAGGACATTCCGAAAACGGCATTCCGAACGAGGTACGGGCATTACGAATTTTTGGTGATGCCTTTCGGCCTGACCAACGCGCCGGAAGCATTTATGGAATTAATGAACAGAGTATGTCAACCCTACCTGGATAAGTTTGTGATTGTATTCATAGACGACATCCTGATCTATTCAAAGTCTGAGGAGGAACACGAGGAGCACTTGCGCGTCATTTTGGAATTGCTGAAGCGAGAGAAACTTTTTGCCAAATTTTCTAAATGTGAATTTTGGCTGAAGAAAGTGCAGTTTCTTGGGCACGTGGTATCCCGGGAAGGAATTAAGGTAGACCCATCCAAGATAGAAGCTATTCGCGACTGAGAACAACCGAAAAATCCGTCAGAGGTGAGAAGTTTCTTAGGGTTGGCTGGATACTATCGGAAATTCATTAAGGATTTCTCGCGTATCGCAACACCTTTGACAGCCCTCACGAAGAAAAGTGTGAAGTTTTTGTGGCCGGAGGCACAAGAGGAAGCATTTCAGAAGTTGAAAGTCATGTTGAGTACTGCGCCAGACTTAACTTTACCTGAAGGTTCTGAAGATTTCGTAGTATACAGTGACGCGTCGAGGTTGGGGATGGGATGTGTCCTGATGCAAAGAGGTAAGGTGATCGCCTATGCGTCTCGTCAATTGAAGGACCAAGAGTCACGTTATCCTACTCATGACCTGGAACTAGCAGCAGTGGTGTTCACACTGATGATTTGGTGGCATTACCTATATGGGATGAGGTGTCAGATCTTAACGGATCATAGGAGCCTATGTCACCTCTTTGATCAAAAAGAGTTGAACATGCGCCAGAGAAGGTGGATGGAATTATTGCTAGATTACGACTGCAAAATCGATTATCACCCGGGAAAGGCCAACGTAGTGGCAGATGCCCTGAGCCGCAAAGAGAGAAGTGAAGCTACAAAGGTGGTGGCCATGCGAACTGAAGTAGTGTCCGATCTGATGGAGGAAATAAAGAAGTCGCAGTCGAAAGCAGTGATGCCTGAAAATTTAAAGAAGGAGCGAATGCTCGGTATGGTAACTGCGTTAACTGAAGATAGTCGGGGTTTGAAATGTTTCAAGGGCAGAGTTTGGGTTCCAAAGCTAGGAGAGATTAGGCGAGAAATTTTGGAGGAGGCTCATAAGTCGAAATATTCGATCCATCCCAGAACGAATAAAATGTGTGGAGACTTAAAACCAAATTTTTGGTGGCCGGGTATGAAGAAAGATATAGCTCACTTTGTGGAGCGTTGTCTTACTTGTCTGCAAGTAAAGGTAGAACATCAGCGGCCATACGGGAAGTTGCAACCATTGGAAATCCCAGTCTGGAAATGGGATCAAATTACCATGGATTTCGTGACTAAACTACCAAATTTGAGGATAAATAGTGTTGTACTATTTTAAGACTCACCTTATGACGCCGATCTATGAGGTGATCTTGACCGTGGGTCTTGTCCAACGCCTTGTGCTTCGACAAGCGCATGTGACTATGGTTGCACCTTGTGCATTTCCAACTTGTACTATGACCAGACTTCACAATGATCTTGATTTATTACTAGTCCCCTAGTAATAAGTGATCAAGGACAGTTCTAAATAATATGATCATCATATTTATTTAAGGATACTTCAACATGCTAAAACGAACACAGAGATGTTTAATGTATATACTCATACCCAGTATGCCATATCATATAAAAACATAACTGTTTTAATGTTCCAGAAAGTTTAAGGTTTACTAAAATTATTATTCAATATAAAAATCCTCTAGCCTATAACATGAACATCATGTTTATTTTGAGACATAGGCTTGACAAGTAGATTTGTATGTAAGCTCTTACAGCTCATAGTACCTCCGTTTAATACATATATCCCTATTACAATTTAAGTCATTACAGTCAGTTCGGAAACTAGCATATGTGTATCCTTAAACACACATATCTATTTCATGACCGTTGTACAGTAAGAACATATCTTTAGTTCTTCTCAGATATCTCAGATACTTTAGAATAGTTTTTTTTTTTTTAGCTACCCAGTGAGCATCACCTGGGTTTGACTGATACCTGCTCGTCATGCTTAGGGCATACAAGACATCTGGTCTATAACATGACATACATAATTGAACCGATGGCCGAAGCATAGGGAACACCCTTCATGCGGTTCATGTCCTCTTTAGATATAGGACTCTGAGTTTTGCTCAGATATACACCATGTACCATTGGCAAGTTTCCTCTTTTAGAACCCTCCATCTTGAAGCGTCTTAAGATCTTGTCAATATATGTACTTTGGCTTAATTCAATTAAGTGTTTTGATCTATCACGATAGATCTTTATACCAAGGATATAGGCTGCTTCTCCTAGATCCTTCATCGCGAAAACACTTCCCTAACCAGGCTTTTAGACCTTTAAGGGTAGGGATTCCATTTCCGATTATTAATATATCATCGACATATAGGATCAGGAATACTACTATGCTCCCACTGACTTTCTTGTATACACAAGGTTCATCTTCGTTCTTTAAGAAACCAAATTCTTTAACCTTTTCATCAAAACAAAGATTCCAACTACGAGATGCTTGCTTTAGTCCATAAATGGACTTTTGCAATTTACATACCTTTTCAGGAAAATTTGGATGTTTAAAACTTTCTGATTGTACCATGTACACGTCCTCGCTTAAAGTTTCGTTAAGGAACGCAGTTTTAACATCCATTTGTCATATTTCATAGTCCTGATATACAGCTATGGCAAGAAGTATCCTGATGGATTTAGTCATGGCTACTAGAGAAAAAGTTTCATCATAATCTATTCCATGAGTCTGAGTGAAACCTTTAGCTACCAGCCTAGCCTTATAGGTATGTACAATCCCATCCATGTCAGTTTTTGTTTTTGAATACTCACTTGCACCCTACGATTTTGCAGCCGGTAGGTGCATCTACCAAGTTTCAAACTTGTTTATCTGACATGGATTGTATTTCAGCCTTCATGGCATCTTGCCATTTATCAGATTCTAAACCTGATACGGCTTCCTGGTAGGTTACGGGTTCATCATGAACTGTATCGTCATCGCCAATGAGATAACCATATCTCTCAGGCTCTTGACGACTCCTACTCGATTTTCAGATTGTTTGTATCTCGTCATTACCTTCAACAATTTGTTGGGGCTCAACATCATGTTGATTGTCAGTATCAACCATTGTTTCATCTTGTGGTTCTTGAATTTCTTCAAGATCTACTGTATCCCTGTTGTGGTTCTTGATAGAAAATCATTTTCTAGGAACTCACCGCGGCGCGTAACAAAAACTTTGTTCTCGCTGGGTTTGTAGAAGTAATATCCAACTGTCTCTTTTGGATATCCTACAAAGATGCATCTTTCAGACCTTGAATCAAGCTTCCCAGAAGCTTCTTGCTTAACATAAGCTTCACATCCCCATATTCTCATATATGACGGTTTTGGGATCTTCCCAGTCCATAGTTCGAAAGGGGTTTTATCGGTCTTTTTGGTTGGCGCATTATTTAGTATTCGGGCAGCTGTTTCTAGGGGATAACCCTAAAAACTTTTAGGCAGATTGGTACGACTCATCATAGAGCGAACCATGTCCAACAAGGTTCTATTCCTTCTTTCGGACACACCGTTATGTTGCGGTGTTCCGGGAGGAGTTAATTGGGATACTATCCCGTTATCTCTTAGATGGTCAATTGGCTTAGATATTCATGACCTCGATCTAACCGAAGCATCTTTATCCTTTGCCAAGTATACTCACTACTTCATTCTAAAACTCTTTTAAAATTTCAAAGCTTTTATATTTGTTCTATTAAGCAAACATACCTATGTCTACTGAAGTCATCAGTAGGATGTAATGAAGTAGTGATGACCGTATCTTGTGACATAACTATAAGTCTCACATACATCAGTATGCTAAACCCCTAATAGTTCTTGTGGCCCTTAAAGGTTTACCCTTTGAAGGCTCTTTTGTTATCTTGACTAACAAGATACACATATATCATATGAATCATCATATGATTCCAACTCTCCGTCCTCCTGGAGTTTGGCTATGTATTTCTTGTTTAAATGTCACAAATAGTTCAGTTTTAAGCCCCGCTTAATTCGTTATAATGATTTATAATTACAACTATTAATTTCATAAAACATTTATTAAGATAAAACGAAAATTTATTTCTAAAACATAAATTCCTAGTAACACTAGGTACATGATGACACTTGCTAAGTGTTAATGTAAGACCGTCTTGAAAGTTCATATCATATGCCCATTTGAGCAACAGCTAGCTTAGCTTCATTTGGTCTGGTTTCATCTTCTCTTCACTTCTTATTTCCTGAAAAAGTAGTACTAATATGAGTATCATACTCAATATGTAACACTTAGTCAGAAGTGAATTAAATCAAATGGTAAACATACCTGAAGGTCCGGCTCTGGTAGCCTTTTTTTTTTTTTTTGATTTCTGACAATCGGGCTGGACAAGTTCTCATTTGGTGCCCATGGTGAAAACAATTATACCATAATGCAACCTCAGGAATTTCTCCTTTGCCCTTATCTATGCTGGATCTTCCAACATATGTTTTACCCTTGGTTATCTCCCCATTTTTCTTGATTATCCCACTGTCAGGTTTGATCATCAAAGCCTGTTTTGGTTTGATTGAACCCAACTTGGATTTCATATCCTTCTCAGTAGTTTTATGTAAGCTATAAAGCTCTGTGAGAGTTTTATTCAAACCTTTCATATTATAGCCCTTAATGAATTGCTTATATGTTTTGGGTAGAGAATTGAGAACCATATCGATTTCCAACTCTTGACCCAGTGGGAAACCAAGATGGGTCAGTTGGTCAAAGTACCCTTTCATTTTCAAAATGTGGGTACTAACTGACGAACGCTCAGTCATTTTACAAGCACATAATGCTTTAATTGTATCAAATCTCTCCCGTTTTATTTGTAACCGAAACATAGACTTTAGTGAAGATATCATATCCCAAGCAGTCATGTTTTCATGATCCCGTAGTAATTCGGGAGTCATGGTGGCTAACATTAGGCAACCAACAATCAGAGAGTCATCTTGGTACTTATCATAAGCAGTTCTGACTTCAGTTGGAGCATTTCTGACAGGAGCATTTGGAGGGGGGTTTTCAAGAATGTATAACTTCTTTTCATACCTAAGGACTGCCCTTAGGGAGCGAAACCATTCGATGAAGTTCGTTCCGTCCAATTTTTCCCTATCCAGGATTGACCGTAGTGTAAATTGGGATAAATTGTTTGAGTTTGAATATGAGGTAGACATCTACAAAAAACATGATTTAATTTTAGTAACTTTAATATCTCAAATAAATGGATTAACCTTTCAAAAAGCATTTGATTTGAGCTAAGATCCATATTTCACCTATTTCCATAAATGACCAAGCAACTGTCTATGGAATTAGGCTATTTAGATAAGCATCATCCAATTATGTTTAACATAACTCTTAAATGTTGTGGGATCTTATTCAATATATCATATATTGAAATTGGCAAGTTTAATCCCACTTCAACGCCTTGAAAATACTCATAAATGGCCAAGCAACTGTCTATGATATTTTCATGTAAACAAACCATGCTAAGGTATCGTGATCTCACCTAAATACTGGACTTAGGGTTTATTGGGATCAGTCGTCCAAAATACGACTATTTAAGTGAATGGCCAAGCAACTGTCCACTTAAATCTCAATATTTTGGCTCCTTGTCTAACACTACATTCAACCGGCATGATTGGCCGAGCACTGACCATATTGGGATCATGTATGCTTGACAAGTACCTTAAATGGGTGGCGTTAAGTTTACGTTTTGTAAAATGTTTAATTTTAGAAAACATTCTAATTCTTTTAAAAAGTTTGACTTTATCTCTAAAAATCTTGTTTTCAAAGTTTATTTTATTAAATCGGTTTGATTTTAATAAACATGTCAATTTCAAATATCATATTTTATTTACCGATTTAAAATTGTTTTGCGTTTGATTTTTATTTTAAGCGTTTGCAATTATCATAACAATAATAAAGCAATAAATAAAACCAAACACAATATAAATAACCAAGATAATATATGGATTTGCCCCTAGTGTGGTGTTATGAGCCAAAACAACAACCACGGTCAATTCTAAGGACATCTTCAATCTTCTCCCACTGGGCTCGCCATCTTGGTGAACTCCAGGGTCTCCGTCTTGATTTCTTAAAACTCCGTCTTCGGATAAAATACAACAAATTCTATCTATTTACATTTGTCCTTATCTAGAAAATTAAATTAAAAATTACATCCCATGCAACTAATACATTTTAATTTTCCAAAACAAAATAAATCAACCACGGGTCTTTTCGGGGCAATCCATATATTATACAATAAAACAATTTGGTCTAGATGATTTAACATAAATAAAGTGACCAAATTATATGGAACAATATTCACTAGTACAGAATTGGTCAAAAGTGACGGTTAAAAACCGTTACCATAGGTATACGGTGACGGTTTTCATGAACATAAAAACCATCACCTATTTTGCCGTCACTTTTGATACACTTTTAGTTACGTTTAAAAAACGTTACCAAATCACATAAAAACCCGTTACCATAGGCTAAAACCGTCACCTTAGGAGTATAAAAAAAGTCAATTTTTTTCCTAAAACCGTTACCGTAGCACGATATATGGTGACGTTTATTTCTTAGAACTGTCACCGTAGCATGACATACGGTGACGTTTAATTGTCAAACTATCACGACAACATTACATACGATGACATTTATATGTTAAAATCATCATTGTAGCATGACGTACAACGACGTTTGTTTTTCAAAACCATCACCATATCATATCGTATGACGGCATTTATTTTCCCAAACCGTCACCTTCACATGACGTACCGTAACGTTTATTTTTCAAAATCATCACCGTAGCACGACATACGGCGACGTTTATTTTTTAAAACCGTCACCCTAAAACGACATATGGTGACGTTTAATTTTCAAAATCGTCACCATAATACGACATATGGTGACGTTTATTTTTCCAAATCGTCACCGTAACAAAACATATGGTGACGTTTATTTTTCAAAATTGTCACTGCTATCATCATATACGATGATGTTTATTTTTTAAAACCGTCACTGTAGCATGACATACGGTGACCTTTTTTTAAAACCATCATTCTAGCATAATATATTATTATGTTTATTATTCAAAATCGTTGTCGTAGCATGACATACGATTACGTTTATTTTTAAAAATTGTCATCTTAACATAACATACAGTGACGCTTATTATTCAAAACCATCAACGAATTATAATGTACTGTGACGTTTATTATTCAAAACGTCACAATAGCATGACGTACAATGACGTTTATTTTTCAAAACTATTACCATAGCATAACATAGGTGACACTTATTTTTCAAGATCGTCATTTTACCATGACGTATGGTGACGTTTGTTTTTCAAAACGTCACCCTAATATGACGTACAGTGACGTTTATTTTTTAAAACCGTCACCTATAACATGACGTACGGTAACGTTTATTATTCAAAACCGTGACTGTGACATGACATAAGATAACATTTATTATTCAAAACCGTCACTGTAACATGACGTATGGTGACATTTATTTTTCAAAACCGTCACCATATCATAGTGTACAGTGACATTTATTTTTCAAAAATGTCACTGTATCATGACATACGCTGATGTTTATTATTCAAAACATCACCGTAAAATGACATATGTTGATATTAAATTATCAAAGTCGTTGCCACAAGTCATCTTTTATTGAAGATTTTTATTATTTAAGGGTAAAATTAAAATTTAAACTCAAAATACGAATAAAATGATTAACATTACATATAAGAAATTTAAAGTACTAATATACATTATATGAATAATGTGTGAGAATATCAATAACAAAAGTTATAAATATCATAAACATTTTTTTCTTATCTAAGTTATACTCCTTGTTTGCTTCGATCTCTTCCCCGTCCATTAATCGTTGTATAATTGTTGTTTCAATTCTTATGCTTGTGCTTCTCGTCATAGGATTAGAAGTCATTTGTGTAACCTGCAACAAGATAAATCCAAATAAATATAAAAACAAGTAATCATGAAAAAGTGTCGCATTTGTAACATATGATTAAGGAAACATAAGATAAAACTGTCACCAGGAATTCCATTTGATGAACGAGTTGAACTCCGAAATAGTCCCATATCTTTCTTTTCATACCTAATGAAAAGCTTTAATGAATCTATTTATATTTCAATGTTAGCAATACAAAGTGTGTTATCACATGGTAGACAGTTTTGGATTTTTGATGCATGTTTTACTCTATTTATATTAAAATGTTAATATGCCATGCTTTACTTTCAATTGCAATTTCAGTAATTAATGCATCTTCAACGTGCATTCCACAAGCTAATGCGGCAACCAAGTTCTACCTGTTATAAGAATTGCAACCATCAAGTGTATAAATAATAACACAAAATAGAATTGTAGTAGGAAAGAAATTACATCTGAATCAAAATATGTAACAAAATCATCTAATAATTCGGCTAAAAAAATCCTAGTAATTGGCACAGACGTAAATTTCTACAAAGGTACAACAATCATCTTCCAACATGGAAGTACCTGTCTAGTAAACAACTTTGAAAGTACTCAAAGCATGGCATATTAACATTTTAATTTTAGATTCATTTCTTTTAGTATATCATTTCCCCATTCTCCATCCTGAAAGTGGTGCCCATATTCACTTATCCTTATGTAGTTATATAGACTAAATAGGACCTACACTTGCATCCTCGTTCTCATTACATAGGCAACACTTAAATTTTTGGAAGATCTTTTTTACATGGTTTTCTTTAAAAACTGTGTAAAAAGGTTTAACCTCTTACACGGTTTTTTTTAACAAAACCATTTAAAAGTGGGGCCTTAATAATATGACCAAAAGAAACCAATTAGAAGAAATTTACTCGAGTCGTCAGAGACCAAAATTTGGAACCTACTTTAATTATTTATACAACAAAATATCCATCACCGATAAGCTATGCCCCGATACCATTCTACATCATGATGTAAAATCATTATGTTAATATTACTTCCTTCTAAATTTCATATAATATATAGCCTTTCAGAACATTGCTTTCTAGATAATCTCTAACATAAGTGTTGGGCAGACCAAATAGTCACCGGTTAACCATAATCAAGATGCATTCAAATCATATGCTTACAATTTATGCTTGTACTTAAAGGTGTTGATCATTAGAGCACATTCAAAGCAATATTTATTCAACCAAAACAAGGCAATTAAAAAGACTTGGGCTACATATAGTAATATAGATGGAATCATAGGAAATGAAATTACTATAGATTTCAAACATTCCCAAAAGCTACATGAAATGAGCATAAGTTTGAATCGTTCCCTTACCAGAATTATGGTAGGATCACTCTGTGGGTTATATGTGTTTGAGTTGATTGAGATGATTTCCCATGAAGATCCTGCATAATACGAAATTAACCTCAAAACCTTTGTTGTCCATAAGTCAAATTATACCGCTTTACTGGAAAATGAAAGTGTTCACGAAAGAGCAAGTCAGACCGGAAAACAATGTTGCTAGATATGTCGAGTCATAGAATAGAACCTGGTGTGAATTGAGATTTTTTTTTACAAATAGTAGTTTCAATTTTGTATTGAATAAATAAATTACCTTAATGGCTTCGCAAATATAATTTGCAAAAAGTTTCAAAGTCACATACACGACACAAAATACCTCACTCAATAGCAGTATCAATAAATTCCAAGCATTAAAGGAAATATGCATAGACATAGACAACCAAATTCCCAGCAATAAAATTACAAGGATAAAACCTCCAACACTCGAGGAGTATACTAGCATTTTTAACAGAGCCACTTGAGTTTGTAATGCATGTCTTGCAATAACCGGTAATAGTGAAATTATTAAAGTTTCATTTTAAGGAGTTGTGGGTTATTCTCTTTTTTGAGGGATCAATGTGTAAATTGGAATCAAGAGGTTAAAGGTTTAAGCACAGTATGTTACCTTCTTGTGCTATCTCTTCTAAGAACATTCATTTTGGGTTTTGATTTTGAGTGGGTATCGTTTGACTTTGTGATTTAGTTTGGGAAAAACCATAGTGGATCTTCCGTATTCTTCTTCTTGTTGGAAGTGGAACTCTCAATTTATTCCAGGTAAGAACCTTATGCCTACTATGATTAAATTACCCAGTTAGGAAATCACTAGTTGGTTGTATCTCATGTTTCTAGCTCACAAAAAAAGGGACCATTTGGAATCTGCTCTATAAATTCACGATGATTAATTTAGTTGTTGGCTATTGATCCTTGAAGGGGATGTTTTGAGTGTCTTTTGGCATTAGATTATGATTGTTTATGTTGGAATCCAACCAGTCCTGGACCCTTTTATTCGCAAGCAGACTCCCATCTGAATCGAAGCCATGTTGAGGTGTTATTGCAGTCCAAACCTGCGAGTTAGCCCAGCTCAGTTTAGGACCGAGGCCACTATAAGTTGAGGACAAAAACCATAAATTTTGCTGTGTATTTACTGCAATTATCGATGACATTTCGAGACCAAATAAGACCTGATTTAGAGCCCCAAAAATTAGTAAGTAGGAGCTATTTTAGTCTACATCTGGACAGCTCTGGACATGCTCGTCTACTGCTGTCTAAGGGCTGTTTTCTGGGTAAAAATAGCAGTTTTAAGGCTGTTAGATAGGGTGCAGAATCGAAAAACAGCAGCACCATTTCGGGGCTGTTTTGAGGCCGGGTTTAGAGGCTGTTTGGGGTAATTTTGGAGAATGTTTAGACCTATTTTGGGGCCACATTAGGGGCTGTGTAAACATGTTTTTAAGGTGGTTTGGATGCCTTTTAGAGAGCATTAGGATCTGTTTTGGAATAGGGTAATCTTTTAAGCACTTGATAGACTTATATGACTATTGACTGATTTAATGCTTGTAATAAGTCTCTTAGTGGTTTCACTATGACTTTGAGATTTCTCATTTTTTCTTGGGATGTTTTTTTTTTGTTGGGACCGAATCCTACATTCAAGCTCAATCAAGGTATAATGTTATACTTTGACTTTTGATGTTAAACAAATATAAACATGTGAACTTGACACATCCATAATATGGAAAATACCTAGATGGTAGTAGCTCTTCTTTGGTACACCACCAACATTTGTTTCACTACAAATTCTTTTAAACATTTCATCAAACAGATAGTAGACATTCTTGATAGAAAAATACTACAAACGGTATAATGCTATACTTTACCTTTTGGTTAAACAAGCTAGCATCACTTCAAAATTGGTATAAACTTTGAAGCTTGAAGAAAATGGCTATCAACAAACATTGAACTTCAAACAAACCGTGAATGCAATTTTCACCCAAATCTAGACTGCAACTCAGCTATGGCAGTTATAAAATAAATTATAAAAAAAATTGAATGCAATTTGCCCCAAATCCTAAAATAGCTCCAAATCCTACCAAAGAATGATTAAAACCGGACGTCTCAATCAACCATATCAGGCAATTAACCGATGATGAATAACCACAAGAGTATTTCACTTTCATCAAATAACTTTAGAAAAATACACATAAGTGATTCAAATCAAACGGTGGGACTTTCATCAAATAACTTGAGAAAAATACGCACCTCGTGGTGGATCCGTGGAGACTAGACTGTCTACTGTAGAGAGCTACTAATCGAATGGTGGGACTTAGGAGTATCGATTGCCGACTTGGGAGTTACCGTCGCCATGGTGTGTCGACTGGTTTTTTGGGAGACGAGGGATAGGAAGAGCTACTATAAAAATTAAATTTTTGGGAGGGAAATTTTTTAGGATTTGGGTTTTAAAACCCCAAGTGGGCTTTTAGGATTTGTTTAGAATATTTGGGAGACGTGGGTTTTTGAAAGTTATGATTCAGGTTTTAAATTTTTAGGATTTATTTTTTACATATCTTTTTCAACTTCAATATATTTGGTTTATGAAAACAAAAATTTTGTATTTTAAGTTTTCATTTATAGTTTTAATTCTGGTCCTTGAGGTTTAGTGAATAATCTGAAAGTGAAAACTCAACTTTAATAAGTTTATAAAACATTCTTATGATTTTCATTTTGTTGTAAAAATGGTTCCTTGTTACTAATTTCGTTTGTTTTCTCTGTTAGAGGATGAGCATTTTTCTCTATATCTACTTTTTGGTCTTTTTCACTTTTGTATTTTTCTTATTTTTGTAACAACCCTCAAACTATAGAGACTATGTAACTAACACACACACACATATATAGAGTTGGGTTCACGTGAGACCCGTGACACCACGATTTTACACTTGAAACTTCACAGTAAAACGTTGTGAAGGTAAAAAAATCTGAAACTTCACAGTGTTTTGTTATGAAGGTTTTTACCTTCACATTCTTTTGCTGTGAAGTTTCAAGTGTAAAAACATAGTCTCATGGGTCTCACGAAAATAGGTTGGTCTCACGTGATCCCAAATATATATATATATTTATTTATTTATTACACACACGGTTGAGTCCCGGTGAGAATGAAAGATATGCTGAAAAGGGATCTCCACCCTTGGATACACATTAGAATAAGATGTACCGGATCAATCACTGTATTAAGCGCGATCTATGGGTGGATTTGAGATTAAAGTGATGAAGGGTCCAGATCCTTCTCACCTTAACTCTTCTTCTCACACGATCTTTCATCTACACACACACACACATACACACACACATATATATATATAGAGAGAGAGGGGGGGGGAGAGTACACATACAGACACAAAATGACATATTTCGGTTGACCACATCATGAAGCGCCCCCAACCCTGATACACACAAAGACAAATATATATATATATATATATAGGGGTGGTATCAATTGGAAACCAAGTTTAATTGGAAACTTTGGAAACCAAATTTCAGTCATTGATCTTTATAATCAATGGTTAAGATTCATTTGAATTATATATGGTAGTAAATTAATTAATTTATTAATAATAAATAAAAATAATAGATGAAAAGAGTAAACATGTCTTTTGATTTTGTGCTCAAATATGGCAAGAAATGTTTATTTTATTTAGATTACTTGAAACCAAAATAAAATTTCCCACGCAATCTAAATTTTGTTATTTTTTTTACTATGAAAACGTGGAGCATTTGTCTTTTCATCAAAAAAATTATTTTTCTTTTAAAATGTAATAAAATATTTTTTTTAATTTCATTTTATTATAAAATTTCCCACGCAATCTAATATTGTGATGAAACAGAATGAATTTGTGGATTACAGATTTCATTGGATTACAGATTTCATCAGGTTCATCGTGTTAGCATTATTGTTTCATAATGAAAATAAATTCATCAGGTTCATCGTGTTAGCATTATTGTTTCATAATAAAACATGATGAATTTGTGTCATTTTTGTTAACTTCCCATTTTTGTTTAATTACCTGTTCAGTTGCATATCCGTATATGAAAATAGATTCATCAGGTTTATCGTGTTAGCATTATTGTTTTATTATTACCATATATAAGCTAAATTAAAATTAAATAATTTACCTAAATTAAATATCTCATTTTTAAATTAATCAATGATTATTATTTCCATATATAAGCTAAATTAAAATTAAATAGTTATTAATATAATAATAATAACAGTTACCATATATATTATGAAATAATGTAAAAGACAAAAATAACTTTTTCAATTAAAAAAAAAAAAAAAAGAAATTCACTAATTGGTTGATTTCGGTTTCCAAAGTTTCCAATGTAATACTAGTTTCCAATTGATCGTTCCCCTATATATATATATATACATATTTCGTGAAATACACGGGACGAGTTCATATATGAATCTATAATTAATTCAACTGATACACATATGAATTTACAGTTAATTAGTTCATATGTGAATCAGTTAATTGATTCATATATGAATCAGTTAAAAGAATTCATATGTGAATTACACTGGTTCACATATACATATAATTCATATGTGAATTATATAGGTTCATATATGAACTCGTCCCGTGTATTTATAAAAATTACGAAATTGTCCTTCTATTTTTGAATAGCTGCAACTTTTGACCAGTCAAAGTCGTAATTGTTGACCAGTCAAAGATGCAATATTTGACTAGTCAAAGCCGATATTGACAAAATAAAAGACTAAGATTACTTCTTTATTTATCATATATTTAGCATTTCTCAAATAAACCTCTTCATATATATATATATATATATGTGTGTGTGTGTGTGTGTGTGAGAGAGAGAGAGAGTCAATTATAAAGTTGGTCCTTGTAGTTTGAAGGTTGTTACAAAAAAAAAAAAAAAAAAAAGACAAAAGTGAAAAATGAAAAGTAAAAAGTAAAACATGAAAAAGACCAAAAAGATGAAATAGATGAAAATGTCCCTCGGTCTAATAAAGAAAATAAAAAAGTTAATGACAAGGGACCACTTTCAGTGTTAAATGAAAATCATAATGATGTTTCCCAGACTTATCAAAGTTCAGATCCTACTTTTAGACTTTTTACTAAACCTCAGGGACTAAAATTAGAGTTTACTCTACATACATAATATTAAATTAATTATTGATTGGATGGTTGTTAAATAATAATTGGATGGGTTGTTGGATGATAACTGGATGGGTTAATTGGATCGTGAGTTTGGTTCAATTTAGGCCAGTTCTAGACTATCATCAAAGAGCCGACCGATCCAACTTAAATGTTGAATTTTTTCAATGCAACCCGATCCAATTATAATTGGATATCTAATCATTATCGGTCGAATCTAATTGGATCAGATGACTTTTTGCATATCCCTGGTGCTTATTATGTTGATGTGATTACCATTTGAATATGAAAAATAATTAATTTTTTTTGGGAAAAGGGACGGAACCCCCGGAAAATGAAAAATAAATATTTATTAGCTTCTCTTATAATTCTCATTTCAACATAAATTAAAATGGTGTTTAATCATTTTTTATTGGTTTATTATATTTTGCTATTGATCTTGATACATCGATTGGGAAATGATATATTACTTTTATAACAGTAAGGACTTGGTTGAAATAATGTTTAGAGACTTAATCATATAAAATAAGAAATTTCGATGGCTTTTTTGGTTTTGAAAATGTTTCTGGATTTCGTTGTCCAATTTAAAAAAGTGCAAGGATTTATTTGTTCAATAAAAAAGTTCAGAAATTTAATCACTCAAAAATGTAATAATTCATTTGTTTTTTTAAACATTTCTTTATATTATTTATGAGAGTTTTAATTATTAGTAAATATTTTTAAAAACAAAAAAAATGTATCAAAGTTAATGTTGACAATGTTATTGATTATCATGAGTGTTTTCGTCCAATTTCAATGTTATTTTCCGAACCACCATCGTTTTAGAAAATAAAAACCAATAATATATAGTAACTTAACAATATGTAAATCAGGAAACTAATTATAAAAAATGATAAATATAAAATTGTCAAAATGACAAACTTTATCTCAAAGGTTTAAAATCCGTTACTTCATCTTTGAATTAGGGAAAATTATAGAAAAATGAAACCGACTTTACTCTGATTCTTATTTTGAGGAAATAACTTCTAAAATTATAATTTTAGAGTTTCAGACGAACTTTTTATTTACTTAAGGGTCTCATTGATTAACCGATAACCACAATCTGATGTGGCAAATTATGAATGTAAGAGATCAACCCTGATTAAACCTCAGTGACCACAATTGTTGTGTACGTCTGGATTCGAACCCTAGGCAGATAGGATATTCCACCACATCCCCCAGGGCCTTAACCAGTACGCCACGACCCTTGTGGTTGTGAGAAGTTGAGTTAACAGTGAGAAGCGTGAGAAGTGGATCCGAACCGTTGATCTCTTTTAATCTCAAGCCCTCCTATTAATTGCGGCTTAGAAATGAATTTATCTGGTGCATATCGGTGCATCTCATTCTAATGTGCGTCCATTTCTCATCCAATGGTCAATAACCACTTCTTACGCTTCTCACCATTAACTCAACTTCTCACCGGAATCCAACCATATATATATATATATATAATACAATTATATAATATAAGTATATCGATTATTACATTTGTATATTATGTTCCATCGTTTTATATTATTATAATCATATTAACCGAGAGAAAGATAATTTATCTTAGGGAAACTGACCAAAATAGCTATTCTTTTCCCTAAATTTGTCTCTTAGTCATTCCTCTCTCAGTTTTACCAAAATGTTACTATTTTCGCAAGTGACAACTCCCCAATTCGTGAAGGAGTGAAAAAGTAAAAAAATAAAATCTAAAAATGCTTGCAGGGGCGAGATCTGAAAAATTTTAAATATGTCGTTGGAAACTAATTCGTAGAAAAAAATTACAGATTTGATCCCTATACTTGTGGATCATTTTCAGAAACTTTTTTTTAATTTTTTCACCCCTTAGTAAATTGGGGAGTTGTCACTTACCGAGTTTTTCGTAAGTGACATTTTTGATAAAATTAAGGAAATGAATCACTAAGAGACCAAATATGAAGAGAGAAAGAGAGATGATTATTTAGGTTAATTTCCTTTTTCTCCCTTTATCTTAACTATTATTTATTTATATTAATAATTAATTTAAATCATATAACTAATCTATACTATATTATAAAAACAGTATAAAAAACTCTTAATTACAACATTTTAAGCACAAGTTACAACTAATTAAAGTCAATTACTTAATTTACAACTTCTTAATGTTTTGGTACAACCTTTCCAAGCACGGTATCTCACATAATCATCTATTTGTGGAATTGATACTCATTTATTAATATAACAATTTGTTTTTTTGGTGGAGGATTTTATAAAATAGATTTTATATTAGCATAATCTATTTAAATGTAGATTTTACATTTAAATTTATATTAATGAGATGTAATATAAAATCTTTTTTCTTCCGTATTTTTTTATATTACATCTCATAATGATTTTTCCATATTTTATTTTATAAAATCTTTTTTCATATTTTATTTTATAAAATCTTTTTACATAATGAGATTTAATATAAACACTTTTTTTTCTTCCGTATTTTTTTTGTTAATATAAAATATATTTTATTTTATAAAATCTACACGTATTTTATATTAGCATATAAAATCTACACGTATTTTTTTTTATTATATAAAATCTACACGTATTTTTTTTTCACGAGCATTAAAAGAAGAAAAAAAGAAGGTTGATATGAATTAGAAATAAAAATTAACGAAATACACTAATAAATTATCGTATTCTTTAAAATAAAAATATTCTGCAATACTTTCCAAATTAACCAAGTGTAAAGAAAATGAAATAGAAACGATGTAGATATAAAAATATTCTTCCATATTTTTAATATATTTACATTTAAATGTAAAATCGAAAATGAAAATAAAAGATTTTAAAATATTCTCTACATTCACTATAAATATATATAGCTTCTCTATGTATCATCCGAGTACAAGAAGAATACGAACGGTCGGGTATCAATGGCGGAACCTGCAACTGAACAAAAGGTATTCTACTATATTTTTGTTTCTTTGAAAAACTACTTTTTTATATTTTATTTTATTTACTGAGGATTTGTTTATATTTTTCAAAACCCACAATCATATTTTTCGAAGTAGGGGAATAAGATATATATACATATCTTTATTTTTATCGATTAATACTATGAGGTCTTGAAGTCAATAGTCAGATAAATATATTGTGAGACATGTCGTTTGAGTTTTAAATAATATAATACAAAACTATTACCAATATTATTGCACAAACTCATAATAACAAACGATTAAGAATATATGCAAGTTAACCACTTATGAAAATACATTCGTTTTTCAAATTGTATTTCATTAACTGTTAACAGAGAAATTACGTTTCATTTTAACTCGGTTCAATATTCCAACAAAAAATTTATCCTCCCGTGCAATGCACGGGCCCAACACTAGTATCACTAAAAAGAAAATATAATCCTTCAAAATTTTATGCAAAATCCCGCCTTTAATTCCTTGGTTCTTCCATCTTTTATTTAACTTTCCTTTTCTTTCCTAAATCTAACTCAAACTATCAAACATAGGTTATGTTTGGCAAAC
The DNA here is from genome assembly GCA_954870635.1 of Arctium minus. Classification (NCBI taxonomy): domain Eukaryota; kingdom Viridiplantae; phylum Streptophyta; class Magnoliopsida; order Asterales; family Asteraceae; genus Arctium; species Arctium minus. The sequence continues at coordinate 20,489,458 of OX941090.1, read as the reverse complement.
TATCTGATAAGCTAGCTGGTACCTGTTAAATTAGCTGATGAATAAGTAATGTTTGTTAAAAACTAGCTGATAAGCATGTATAATGACCAAAAATGACATCTTGAAAAAAATAAGAAATTACAATATTTCATAATATAGTTAAAACAAATACACAACAATTGTGGCCACTGAATCAGGGTTGATGTCATATGGTCTTAATTTACCAAGGGATTAGTCTAAACATAACCTAGGACACCCTTTCCAGAAAAAAATATAGTAATATAATATGTTAATTAATACAAACAAGATAACATACAGTGACATTCATTTTTTCAAAAGCGTCACGATAGCATGATGTCTGGTAACATGATGTATGATGAATTTAATTTTTCAAAATTGTCAACCTAGCATGATGTACGGTAACATTTATTTTTCAAAATCGTCACCATAGCATGACATACGGTCACGTTTATTATTCAAAGACATAACCATATCATGACGTAGGATGACGTTTATTTTTCAAACTTGTCACCATAACATAACGTACGGTGAAGTTTATTTTTCAATGTCGTCACCATAACATGACGTACAGTGACGTTTATTATTCAAAATTGTCACTGCAACATGACGTAGGTTGACTCTTATTTTTCAAAATCGTCACAATATCATGACGTACGATGACGTTTATTATTCAAAACCGTCACCATAACATGACATACAGTAACATTTATTATTCAAAACCGTCACCGTAACATGAAGTACAATGATGTTTATTATTCACAACCGTCACCATAGCATGACGTAAGGTGACGCTTATTATTCAAAATCGTCAAGATAACATGACAAATGGTAAACTTTATTATTCATAACCGTCACATAACTTGACGTATGATGACGTTTATATTAAAAAACCATGACCGTAGCTTGATATATAGTTACGTTTATTTTTCCAAATCGTCACCGTAGCATGACGTAAAGTGACGTTTATTTTTCAAAACGATCATCGTAGATTGATGTACGGTGACGTTTACTTTTCAAAACCGTTATCTTAGCATGACATAAAATGACTTTTATTATTCAAAATCGTCACCAAAAAATGAGATATGGTATCATTTATTTCTCAAAAACGTTACCGTAGCATGACATACGGTGATGTAAGCAAAAACATCACTGAAGCATGACATATAGTGACGTAAGTTTTTCAAAACGTCACCGTAATATGACATATGGTGACGTAAATGTTTTAAAACCATTACCATAGCATGACATATGGTGACGCAAACATTTCTAAACCATTGCCATAAACTACCATTTGGTGACATAAAATTTTCAAAACCGTTGCCAAAGAACATGTTGACTTTGGGAAACGGTTTTCGAATAAACGTTGCTATATATATATTCTAGTTTTAGCAACGGTTTTCAAAATCGTTACAACATAAAGCAACGGTTTAGACAAAACCGTTACTAAATGGTCTATTATGGTAACCGTTTTTAAAAACCATCTAAACATAAAGCAACGGTTTTCAAAACCGTCCAAAACGATTACAATGTGAGACCTTTTAATAATGGTTTTTATCTAAACCGTTGTGTTATGTTTCTAGGTGTTTGGTAACCGTAACGATTTTCTATATAAACTGTTACTAAAACAACGCTATATCTTTTTTTGTGACTTTGTAACGTTTTTTTTCCTAAACCATTACAAACCTTGTTTTTCAAAACCGTCACAAAAAGTCATTTTAGTACTAGTGATATTTTCATATGGCAAAAATTAATTGACCAATTTACTTTGTATGTTAACAAAACATGATGCAAAACTTCACCGGCCCGGAAGAATATAACATATACTCGTGATCCAAACCAAAAACAACCTATAGATTATTTGGTTAGGTCCACGGGCCAACCAATTAGGGAACGAGCCCATTCCGGTAACCCAAAAAAAATGCAACCAATCTACAGAGACATGGTAACCGGTTAATAGTTCAAGATCACGGTCTGGTGTGTACACGTTAATCAGCAGTGGCTATCAGACAGAGAACAACTGAGCACCACCGCCCTTGAAGGGTGGCGTCCTAGAGGACCAACGGACAGAAGACACAGTGGTAACAGCCGCATGAACCACGGTGGCTCATTGGTTTGTTCTCCGGCGACGATGTCGACCAAACGATTGAAAAAAAAAGATTACAACCAGACCTGCCGCTAGGCGCAGTGGCAAGCGGCGGCGTAAGCAGCAAGCGGCGATAAAGGCAAAACCGCCGCTTGGCTCAAAAGCCAGCAGCGGTGGCAACACAGCGACAAAAAAACGATTGATTTACCAGAAGATCAGCGATAAGCTAATCGCCCATAACATCATACACATGTCGCCATTGACATCGTTTGTGGCTGCAAAAATGTACCGCCAACAGGCGGTGGCATTGACCACAGTCTACAGAGCCTTGGTGGGATTAGCTCAATCGTTTGTGGCTACAAAACCACAGTGCCGTGCAATCGACACCATAGCCGTCGATGGTCGACGACGGAAGGAAAAAAACGACGAGGACATCAGTCCTCTGTTAATTTTTTTTATTTCGATCATGCTTTCCAGAGACAGAGAGACAAGATGGAAGAGAAGATGGCCGACGGTAGCAATCGCATGTCACCGCCAGCAGTCGACGGCCGACGATCGTCTTGCAGAGGGTGAAGGCCGCTTAACGGCTTTATGTGGGAGGGGTCACAATTAGGTTAAAGAAAAAAAAAACTTTCCTTTATTTGTTTAATGAATCTCAGACTAAAGGTGAGGGAGAAAAGACCCCCACGTGATCTATCAGACATCAAAATACCTTTTGGACTTTTCTTTCAAATAAGAAAAATTCCAATTAGATTGTAGGGTTAAATCTTTATTTCAATTTTGCCATAATAATATTGTTCCCCTTATTTTAATTAAATAACATCAAAGTGGCTCTGATACCACTGTAGGGCTTTAAATAAGATTGTAACCGATAAACGCAGCGGAAATTAAAATGAATTTTGGTTACAAAATAGAAAAAAAAACTTTTCAAAAAAATTAAAACCCAAACGGATCCAATGATGTATTTAATCAAAACTTAAACCACACCATAGGGTGTTTAGAGATGTACCTTTCAGATCTGTTGTGGTTGAACTAGCTGAGCACTTAGAAACCAATCGAGGTTTCCTCTAGCGGTATCCACACACGAACACGCGAAATTCCACCGGGTGCTAGCCTAATAACCCTATATCTATATATGTGTTTTACAGAAAAGGAAAGGGTTTCTTTTCTGTATTTTTTTTTTGGAAGGCAATTCTGACTCAATTGTTCATCAAATGGTTTAGCCTAACCCCTTATTTATAACAGAAGATTTATAGTTAGACTATAATTCAATTAAGAATTAAATAAGGTTTAGTAATTATCTGTAATATTCAAATTCAAATTCAAATTCAAATATATATATATATATAATTATCCTTTTAAACTTTAAAATATAATTATATAAATATATATATAATTATCCTTTTAAACTTTAAAACATAATTATATAATTACAGATAATTCCCCGTAATTAACATAATTACGTTTTCACCCTGTAATTATCATAATTACAGTTTAACACATATTTTCATAAAATACGGGTTTCTATAAATGGAAACAAACGCATTCTTTGTGTGCGACCCGATAGGTTTACATACTCCTCAGCAGTATCTCTGTGTGACACGTGTCGTGGGCATATAATAACTTACAGTATGATACTCTCTTCTTCTGCTAAGCACCTCCGTAGATAGCACACATGAAACGTGGGGTGGATTCCATCCATTTCCGGCGGAAAGTCTAACTTGTAAGCTTGCAGTCCAATACGCTCAAGGAGGGTAAACGGTCCAAGGAAACGGGGACTTAACTTCCCCCTCTTTCCAAACCGTAACAAACCTTTCCAAGGGGACACCTTCAACACCACACGGTCTCCCACTTGGAATTCCATCGGTCGTCTCTTCTTGTCGGCGTAACTTTTCTGTCGATCCTGTGCCGCCTTCAAGCGTTCTCGGATAGCTTTGACTTTGTCAGTCGTTTCTTGCACAATCTCCGGTCCGAAAAATTGTTTTTCCCCCACCTCTAACCAACATACGGGGGTTCTACATTTCCTCCCTTACAAGGCCTCGAATGGTGCCGCCCCAAGGCTCGAGTGATAACTGTTGTTGTATGCAAACTCTACCAAAGGTAAATGGGTATCCAAATTTCCACCTAAATCGATCTAGAAAGACCTAAGCATATCTTCTAAGGTTTGAATCGTCCTTTCGCTTTGTCATTCTGTTTGTGGGTGGTAAGTCGTTCTCAAGTTCACCCGCGTGCCCAATTCTTGTTGTTAGGCTTCCCAAAATCTTGATGTAAACCGACTATCATGATCGGAGACTATAGACAAGGGTATACCGTGTCTAGAGACCACCTCATCGATGTACATCTTTGCCAACTCATCCATTGGCAAAGTTTCCCGCATCGCAAGAAAATGAGCACTCTTCGTCAAACGGTCAACAATGACCCAATTCGTGTCATTGCCTCTCAAAGTCTTTGGTAGCTTGGTCACAAAATCCATGGTAATCTTGTCCCACTTCCATTCGGGTATCTCCAACGATTGTAGGCTTCCATAAGGTCGTTGGTGTTCGGCCTTTACTTGTGAACAAGTTACACACCGCTCTACATAATGTGCCACATCCAATTTCATATCGGCCACCAATAATGCAACTTCAAGTCTCTATACATCTTTGTACTTCCCGGGTGGATAGAGTATTTGGGCTTGTGTGCGTCTTCGAAGAGTATCTCTCGGTTCCCTCCAAACTTTGGCACCCAAATGCGCCCATTGAAGCATTTTATCCCTCGACTATCTTCGGTCAAAAGTAGGCATTGTTTGTCCATTACTTCGTCTTTGAGATTCTCCTCCTTCAAGGCTTCGACTTGTGATGCTCTAATCTTCTCCATGAGGCTCGACACTAACTCGATTCTTGTAAGCTTGGCTCGGAGCTTACCGCTATATTCTTTCCGACTCAAGGCGTCGGCCACCATATTTGCTTTACCCGGGTGGTAAAGTAGTTCGCAATCGTAGTCCTTGACTAGTTCCAACCATCTTCTTTGTCTCATGTTAAGCTCCTTCTGATCAAATACATACTTTAAGCTTTTGTTGTCCGTATACAGGGTACACTTCGTGCCGTAGAGATAGTGTCGCCACAACTTCAATGCAAACACTACCGCCGCCAATTCCAAGTCATGAGTGGGGTTGTTCTTCTCGTGCACCTTCAATTGCCTCGACGCATAGGCAATCATCTTTCCCCTTTCCATGATAACGCACTTAAGACCCATCTTAGATGCGTCTCTATACACCACGAAATCCTCCGACCCTTCCGGCAAAGATAAGATCAGGGCTTCACACAACTTCTTTTGCAAGGTCCGGAAGGCCTTCTCTTGAGATTCGGTCCATACAAACTTTACATTCTTCTTGGTTAATGCCGTCAACGAGGAAGCAATCTTGAAGAAGTCTTGGATAAATCTTCGGTAATAACCCGCCAACCCCAAAAAACTTCGGATTTCGGATGGACTCTTAGGAGGTTCTCAATTCATCATAGCTTCTATTGTCGCAGGATCCACTTTCACTCCGTCTTTCGTGACTACGTGCCCCAAAAATTGTTCTTCCTTCAACCAAAACTCACACTTGGAAAATTTCGCATAAAGTTTCTCCTTCCTCAAAACTTCCAAAACATCGCGAAGGTGATGCGCATGCTCAAATTCGTCCTTGGAGTAAATGAGAATGTCGTCAATGAACACAATGACCGACTTATCAAGGAAAAGTCGGCACACGCAGTTCATTAAGTCCATGAACACCGCCGGGGCATTCGTCAAGCCAAAGGGCATCACCAAGAACTCATAGTGCCCGTAGCGCATCCTAAATGCAGTCTTCGGGATATCTTCCTATTTGACTTTCACTTGATGGTACCCCGAATGTAGATCGATCTTTAAGAAACATCCCGCTCTTTGAAGTTGGTCGAACAAGTCATCGATTCTAGGGAGTGGGTATTTATTCTTTACGGTCACCTTATTCAATTCCCTATAATTGATGCACTTCCACATGGTGCCATCTTTCTTCTTCACAGACAAGACCGGTGCTCCCCACGGCGATAGCTCGGTGTCACGAAACCCTTCTCAAGAAGATCTTGCAACTCACCCATCATCTCTTTCATCTCTGACGGGGCCAAACGATATGGGGCTCTGGCTATCGGAGTTGCTCCCGGTGCTAGATCAATCTTGAACTCTACTTGACGATCGGGTGGTAAACCAGGCAAGTCGTCCGAAAACACATCGGGGACTTCATTCACCACCTTCACATCTTCGAGCATTTTCTTATCGAGTTTGGTGTCTATAACGTACGCCAAAAAGGATGAGCATCCTTTTGCTAAACACTTTCGCGCTTTCACCATACTGATAATTGCCACTTCTCCATTTCGCCTTTCGCCATACACGGTCACCGACTCATCATCCGAAATCGGAATCTTGATCAACTTCCTTGCACATAGAATCTCGACATGGTTATCCGCTAACCAATCCATCCCAATGACCACATCAAAACCTCTGATGGCCATTGTCATTAAGTCGACCGAGAATTCCTTCCCTTCAATCTCTAGTTTGCAACCTTTAAGGATGTCCCGAACCACGACTTGATCGTCATCCTCTAACTCTACTACTAAAGTGTCCTCTAAACTAGTAGTGGGTACAGATAATTTTGTACAAAAGGAACTCGACACAAATGAAAACGTAGCCCCCGAATCAAATAAAATGCGTGTAGGTACGGAGTTTAGGAGAAACGTACCCGACACTACATCCGTTGAAGCCTTCGTCTCCTCGGTAGTCATTTAAAAATCTCTTCCCGTAGCTTTCAGAGGGTCCACTTTCTTCCCTCCGCTAAATTCCGTCTTCACCTTCGGGCACTCGCTCCTAATGTGACCCGGTTCCTTGCACCCAAAACAAATTTGTCCTCTAATCGGAAAATCACGGAAGTTGTGGCCGAGCTTGCCACATTTAAAGCATGGTTCAGCCACCGAGTTACAAGGGCCGAGATGTCTGCTCCGACACTTGGATCATCATGGAACATCTCGTCTGGGTCCGACTCCACGTTGATTGTTGTTGAATGATCTTTGTCTCCTGGAGGGTATTGACCCCTCTACCCATCTTCTTTTCTCGACTGAACCGCTTCTCTCCACTTTGCTTGGACTATAAGAGTCTTCCACTAACTGTGCCTCCTCGATCACCTCTTGGAGGATAGAGACTCTAGACACCCACACCAAATTCTTCATCTCTGATGGCAAACCTTTGGTGTAGGCCTTGATCTTTTCTTTCTCAGTCGGAACCAGGTGTCCTACCAAACCCAGCTTGTCCATAAACTGATGGTTGTACTCTTTCAACGACAAGTTTCCTTTAGTCAAAGTTCATAATTCCTCTTCTATTCGGTCCATGGACGGTTCATTACAAAACTCCTCTATCAATTTATTTTTAAAGCTCGGCCAGCTCAGTTTGGCCAACACCGTGGCCTCCATCGAAGAGGAGTACACATTCCACCACGTGAGTGTCGCCCCTCTTAGCATCTGAGAACCAAATGTCGCTTTCTGACTCTCACCACATTCACTTGATCGGAAGGCCTGCTTTGTCTCCCGAATCCAGTTCATACAAGCGACCGGATCATCTGAGCCTTTGAATTCCTGTGGTCAGCAACCAAGGAACGCATTAAAGGTGCAAGTCTTTGACACTTGCCTTGTTTCCGGGGTTGGGGTCTCATTAGTAGGAATTTCGGGTCCGGTACCCCCGGATCCTGCCACCAAAATGTTTTCCGTAACCGCTTCGTGACTACGGTTGTTAGTATCTCGGTCTTCAAGTAGCTTTAAAAACATTTCCTGTTGTTGAGCCATCGTCGCGTTCATGTGTTGCATCATCTGATCCATCATCCTTGATTCTGGGGTCACTTCTTCCATTATCGGTTCGGATGAGACTATGTTGCGACGGGGCACAAGCTCGGGCCCTTCGCCCCACACATTTTGCGGCCGCGGGGGCAAGTCCGTTGTTGTAACTCTAGGATAGTCGGCCGTAGATGCCGATGCCTATAGACCCTCCGGACGATTTCGAGTATTTACTATTGTCTGCCACACATACACGAGAATATAGGTGAGAGATAGATTATACGAATTATAGACAAGGAAACGTACTACTACATTCATCAATCATCATAACTCTAGGATGTTCATTCTTCCGACATTTTCTTTTTCAAATCTGAAATAAAAGATTTATATTTGTTAGGAAAATCAGATTTCTGAGATTGTCTTTTCTTAGGCTTACCAGTGTTGTTCTGTTTCTGTGAGCGTCGTTTCCTTTGCTTCTTACATTTCTCATAGTAATCAGTACTCACAGAAACTGATTCACCAACCTTAGTCGATGATTCACCAACTTCATACACACTTGGTAAAGCTTCAGAGTTAATTATAAAAGCAGAATGATCTGGAAGTTTAGCATTAAAGTCAAACATATCAATACATTCTTCAACACACCCATCATCAGAATATATAAAATCATTTGCAGATGCAAATAAATCATCAAAATCAGTTTCAGAGGTTTGAGGTGCCTTATAAGAGTTAGAACACTTTTGATATTCATCTTTGAAAACAATGTTCTTTATTATATATAGTAGAAAATACATTTTGTTCAATGTCAGCCAAAATTCTTTCATCAGATAAAACATTTTCCAGTTCCATTATTTTGCTTTCAAATACGAGTGGAGGAATGTAAATCTTAGCTTTAACTGGTTTTGCCTCCATCTCTGTAGTAGAATAACTAGCAAAATAATCATTTGAAAGAAACTTTGGTTTTTCTGAAAGATAACTATCATTCAGCTTTTGATAGCAGAATGGTAGTTGCATTTTCTTTAGATTCTTTCTTTTCTCATCTTCTTTGGCCTCAACCTAATCCGGTGATTTGGTAACAAATTTGGGTTTTAAATGTGGATATTTACCAGCCACAAATAGAAAATCAAAGTTATATAAAGCTGGTTGTTTTCTGATGGCTTTCTTTAAGTAGTGGGAGTTATCGTAACCGAGTCCCCGCTTCTCTTTCACATCAGCTTCCTCATTAGGTGTGTTTAAGAAAATGGTTTGATCTGTTTGTCCTCATGCATACAGTTTGGCTTCTAAACCATTTACCTTTTTCTCTAAATTCTTTTTCTCAACCTGCAGTTTATAAGCTTTTAGAACACATTCTTGTTTCTCTAAATTAGACTTTGAAAGCTTAGAAACAAATTCAGAAATCTTACTTTCAAAACCATCTTTTTGCAATTTAAAATCAGAAGCAGATTTGTTTAGAGAGTCAATCAGATCTTTGTTCCCAACAAGTTCCTTGTTAAGTTCAAAAATCTTTTGACTTTTCTTTGCAACTCTGCTCTTTTCCTTTTTCACTTTAGATTGAAGTTCTTGAAGTTCGATCATCATGGCTTCCATTTTGGTTAGAAAATCATTTTCATAAAAGTTAAGTACATCATCGGATGTCTCTTCATCTGATTCATCGTACTTCACCTCTTTACCCATTAAGCACATGTGTGTTGTTTCTTCCTTTTCCTCTTCATCGGAGTGGTCCAGCCAGAACTCGTCCTCAACCATTAATGCCTTTCCCGCTTCTTTCTTTTTTGCAAGCAACATCTTCTGCTTGTAGAAATCAGAATTCCTGACGGTAGGCTTCCGACAGTCCTTGGCATAGTGACCCAGCTTTCCGCAGTTATAGCACTTAACCATTTCCTCAATCTTTTTCTCGGCACTACCATAGTCATTCACATACCTCTTCTTCTCTTTTATCTTTCTTTCTCAAAATCTCTTCTCCTCAAATTTTCTTCCTTCCACTCTCTCCCGATGTTCATGATTCTTTGATCCAGACGAGTACCTTTGTGAGTTTGACCCCGACTTCTTATAGAACTTCTTTTGAAAGGCACGAGTGAGCAATAGCATTTCCTGCTTCAGGTTTTCCCCGTCATCACTATCAGACTCAGAATTTGCAGAATCATCTGAGCTAGGAAGTACTATCTTCTTATTCTTCTTTTCTTTCTTTTCCATTTTCTTCTGACCAGCTACCAAGGCTATTGGATCAACTGTCTTCTCAGCTTTCTTCTTCTCACTTCTTTTCTCTTCAACCTCCTCCTCATGTTGCCTCAACGTCTCATAGACTTCATGGAGTGGTATGTCACTTAGGTCCTTCATCTGTTTCATTCTACGATTGTGCTTCTTCCACTCGGGATGGAGAATACTGAGAAATTTAACGTTGTTCTCGATTTGCTTCTTCTTAACTTTGTTCTTTGAAAGATCATTCAGAAGAAGAACAAATCTCTTGTATGTATCCTCAAGGCTTTCATTCTCTTTAGCCTTAAACTCTTCGTAGCTGTTGATGCAGTTTGCTACTTTCATCTGGTTGCCAACCTTTGAACCCATCATCATCTTCTGGGGTTGATCCCACATTTTCTTGGCATTGGCTTTGTAGCTGTCAATCTTTATATAGATCTCATTTGGAATTCTATGTAAGAGTAAAGATCTGGCTTGCTTGTTTGCCTTGAGTCTGCCCTTTTCTTCCTCAGTATATTGTGAAGGTTCTTTCGGAACAGTCTTTGTTTTCTGAGCTTTGTCAACATTCCCGTCTTCACTGTCCGATGACTCTTCATCAGGTATTTCCATCGTAGGTGGTACCATTGGACCTTCAGTAACGGACAAGAGAATGTTCTCTCCGTTTGTGTGTCGGTCAAAGAAATCAAGGAATCTATCCTTCCATTGCACATACTCCCCTTTAAACAGAACAGGGGGCTTGACATCAGTACCTGATTGAGAGCGCGTCCTTGGAAGTCATCCTGTTAAGAAAATGTACAATAAGAACTTGACAAAATATCGTTAGTCCAATAGAAATCAATCAATATAGAAAAACTTCAGAATTCGTATGCAAGAGAAATCCAGAATTCGCATACAAACAAATTCATAATTCGCAAATAAACACAAGTCAATAATTCTCACACACAGGATTCATACATATGAAGATGCGAGTTCTAAGAATTCGTATACAACACTATGCGAGTTCTGAACTTAGAAAAAATTTGAGAATTAGACTATTCGCATGAACACAATTCGCAAAACAAACACATACGAATTCAGAACTTAGAAAAATATTTGAAAAACAGGAATTCGTATCACTCATTTAGGCGAAATCAGAGGAATTCGCATATAGTTAGATGCGGATTCTTAAGAATTCGTATCCTACCTTATACGAATTCTACACTGGAATGATTTTTCTCAAAAAAATTTCGCAAAAGAGGCTTATACGAATTCTAAAGGCTATGCGAATTCTATCCTTTGACAAACTTTACAAACACTTTTCGCACAAAGACTTATGCGAATTCTTTTCTGCGAATTCTTTCCTTAATATTTTTCACAAAACATATTATGCGAATTTGAACTTTTCGCACAGAAGGCTATATGAATTCAGATGATTTCTCACAACTCACACATACGAATTGTATGCAATTCGTACATGACACACTTGCGAATTCTACACATGAAATTTTCAGAAATTCTATTATGCGAAATCTAGATGTCTGCGAGTTCTTTCTGCGAGTTCTTGAGATGTTTTGCGAGTTTTTCAGATCTTGTAGAAAATACCCTCTGATTTCCTCAATAACCCATCTAAACTTCGAATTTCGATCTGTAACTTTGACTAAATGCTCTCTAACACATCTAGAATCGAATTCTACCAAATAATTTCAACAAGATTTACTCAAGAGTACAAATTCAATCCAATACAGTGCTTACGAACTCGTGTATTTCGAATGAACAAAAATTCCAAAATTCACAAAAATTACAGTTCAATTCAATACCAAACCTATACAAGATTTTTCTATTTTACTATACGCACACACTGAACACAATTACAACCTGAATTTTGAACAAAAACTCAAAACTTGATATATGACTCAGAAATTCAGTTCGACTTCATTTTCTCGATTGATTTCACTCGGATTTGCTCTGATACAAATTATTAATTCCCAGTTTATCAAGTTCTAATTACTAAAACAATCACAAACAAGATGAACACAAATTGATTACTCAACTTGTTATCACTTTGATTCCAACTGAAGAATTTGTATACACAAAATATGTCACTTTCTCTCTCTACAACTCAACGTTCTCTCTCTCTAACTGTTACAACTCTGACTTACAAATCTTAACTTCTAACACTATTCCTAGTCACATGTCTTTTAAACAAAGACACGCGCACTAAAACACAAAAGGAAAATACAACTGACTTTGTACATTTGACTTTATTACATGGACTTTGACTTTCACTTTGAGAGTTGACTTTGAGCTTTGACTTGCTTTACTTTGACCTTCAGCTTCCATGATCTTGTATCCAAAAAATATACTCTAACAAGAAGGTCTGTAGAAACCTCCTCCAGACATTGCTCATCAAGCGGGTGAAGTTTATCGGCTTCGTAAATCTCTCTACAGTCTCAAACAATCCTCTCATGATTGGTTTGAGAATTTATCTACGATGATTACTTCTCTTGGTTTTCTTCCAAGTTTTCATGATTCAACATTGTTCGTTAAAGCCAAAAATGCAGGTTGGATTCCATTATCATTGTATGTCGACGACATGATTATCACCGGTGATGATATTTATGGCATTGATTCCATAAAATGTGATTTGGCCCATTGTTTTGCTATGAAATACTTGGGAATGTTGCATTACTTTTTGGACATCGAGGTTGCTTACTCTGGCATGATTATCTTTTATCTGAGTCAAAGTATATATCCGGTCAGTTTCAACGTGCATGGCTCTATATAATAGAACTATTGATACTCCCTTTAAAACTAATGCTCGTTATTCTTCGACTGATGGTGTGCCTCTATCAGATCCGAGCTTGTACCGTACTAAAGTAGGCATTTTGTTTTATCTTATAATAACTCGCCCAAACATTGCACATGCAGTTCATATGGTTAGCCAGTTTGTCACTCGCCCCTACTACTGGTCAATAGGATCAGTTCTTCACATTTTGAGATTTTTACGAGCTATTCAGTTACAGAGTCTTATGTTTCCCTCCACGTCCTCCCTAGAGTTGCGTGGTTACTGTGATGCTGACTGTGGGATTGTAACCCTAACGATCGCAAGTCTACTATTGGTTTCTGTATTTTTCTTGGTGACTCTCTCATCTCATGGAAGAGTAAGAAACATGATGTTGTTTTTCGTTCCTCCACAGAAGCTGATAATCATGCTATGGCTGTGACTACTTGTGAGATTATTTGGTTACGTTGGTTACTTGTAGATATGAGTGTTGATGTTTCTCACCCCACTCCCTTACACTGTCACAACAAAAGTGTGATGTATATTGCTTATAATTATGTTTTATACGAGCGGTCGAAGCATATTGAGATTGATTGTCATTTCACTCGCCATCATCTTCAACTTGGGACCATTTCGTTGCCTTTTGTTCCTTTCGCCTTGCAGATTGCTGATATCTTTACAAAGGCTCACTCGGCTTCACATTTTTGCTTCTTGTCTGTCAAACTCTTAATGCTTATTACTATCTCATTGTGAGTTTGAGGGGGGATATTAGCGTATATTGCGTGTATTTAGCATATTTCTTATTTTAGCCTAGATTTTTATTTTGACCCCTAATTAGGTTTTCCCTCTTGTTTAGCTATAAATATTCCCTTTTCTCTTATTTTGTAATCATGCTTTTCTATGATAATAAAACCCTAGCCACTTTTGGTTCTCAATCTTTCTCAAATACATAAATTCAAATTGTAAATATAAAATTGCAATGCTTATCTAGAGCATATTGAAGTCTTTCTAACTCTTAATTCATTCAAGTACCTGTTAACGACTGACAACTAATTTTTCGAGCATGATCAGATAGTCGCAGTTCCATCAACACACACCCATTGACCCATAAAGGTCGATTCACAATTGATATTGGGATTAATCACCAAAAAAGATTCCAAACTCAGCTTATGCGACTGGCTAATGGTGGTGTAATCATCGCCAACTTGCACACCGATAAACTTGTTACACACAATGATTGGGTCTTCCGCCTTCTGGAAACCATCAAATATGTCCATGATTCCATCAAGCAAAACAAAGAAAAATCATGTCAGTGTACCTAATGCAAGTGGTATAGTATTGCCCCATCAAAAGTATATATTTTTATTAGCAAAGCCTTTTAATAACGGATTTTCGATGGATTTTTGTGGGTTGACTTTTTTTTTCTTTTTTTAAGCTCAGAAATATGCCAGAAATTTTCCGCCAGAAACGGCCGTCGAAAATGATGGTTTTCTTAGTAGTGACGGTTTTAAAAATGTGTAATTATTATATATTTTTAGTTAACAAAAGATCAGTTTTAATTACTCTTAATTATAAAGATAAATTTCTCTATCACATACTTAAAGGTAGAATGGGAAATAACACATTTACTTTTGAAAGTGAACTCTTATTTTTAGAAAAATTAAAATAGTATTGTAGACATTTATTTTGGAACAAATGGAGTAATATCTACGCACATAGATCTGATGAATAACTTGATTAGAACAGTTCTACCCAAAATAAAAAATTGGATGCCAACCAATGGACACCCCTAGCGACCATAAAAATATATTTTCTACATGGATGCTCTATCTAACTTGAGACTTCCCATGCAAGTAAATGTTTTACATTTTTAGGGATGGGCTATTCCTTTTTTGCGATGGTTTTCGACATCGAAAGAGATGTCCTTTCTTTAGCGTGAGCTCCCTACAAAACAATCATGGGGTCAAATTTATCTACATGGTCCATAAAAAACAACTCTTTATATGATTCAATACGAAGTTTGACCCTTTAAGATTAGTCAACATGTGTAAACCCTACAATGTAATAAATTGATGTTCTTGAAGGGTCTTTTGATCTAAACTAAATTGTTGCGGTTGATTAAAAGAATAGCCAACCAATTCAGTGACAAAAAATAGTCAGTAAAAGGGGAATCAACGACATAACAAGAGCAATACAGGGATTATACATATACATTTGACACAAACATTTTAAAGTGGAAAATCATATAAAGTTTCTAGACATGAATCATCGATCAAATGACTCAAATGTCTCTGCATTTTGAAATACAAATCGTAGAAATGAAATTGCAATGCTAAACAAGGGCAAATTAATGTCTTTCTAGCTCTTTATTCATTCAAATACTTTTGAATGGTCGACAGCTGGTTTTTTGAGCTTGATCAATTAGTCGCACTTCCATCAACACACACCCATTGACCCACGAAGATCAATTCACAATTGATGTTGGGGTTAATCGCCAAAAAAGATCCCAAACTCATCTTAAATGACTGGCTAATGGTGGTGCAATCATCGCCAACTTCCACACCGATAACTTGGTTACAAACAACTGGTTTTGCCTTTTGTAAACCATCTGTATGTTCATGATTCCATCAAGCAAAACAAAGAAAGATCATGTCAATGTATCAAACAACAAAATAAGTTTCCGATTTCGATTTTTTGTAAACCAAATTGTCAAAAGGCTTTAAGTAGTTGGGCAATTGGAATCACTTACCAACTAGTGTCGATCTGCCTTCTGCCAATACAAAGAACACTAGAAAAAGTGACAGTATCGTGGCCAATTTCACAAACATGGAAGCGTTCTTGGCCATGCTTTCAAGTTTTTGGTTTTTTCCCAGACAAGAAAGATGATGATACTGAGATATCTGATTTGAGCTCTTGAGGTTTGAATTTATAAGGAAATTAATTAAGATTTGTATATATATGTCAAATGTATTTTGATTGGATGATCCAATTTCACATTGTAATCTAAGAATTTAGAGCCGGCCATTGTTTCGACTCTGCTTGTTTTTATGGATTCTGTAGCAACATCACAAACTATACCAATGCAATAGTTTGTCAGGCTTTTTCTGTTTTGAATCGTCAAAAATTCAAAAGGATGAAACCTCCTGAGTTTTTGAACAACCTAGATAAAATTGTTCAACTTGACATGTTTTGTTGTAACTAAGATTTATTCTATGATTTATTTACAACAAAACTAAAAATTATGATTTGAAAAATGGAAGTGACTTGATTTTATTTTCAGTTAAACACTGAAATTAGTACTTCTTTTGTCAATAAAAGTCATTGCAACAGATTGGAGCCTTTTGTGACGGATATTAACTCTATCAGCTTAAGTAGGTCCGTTCCTGACATTTTATATGCCTTGAGCGGTCGGTTGAAAATGGGCCCTCCATATGAACGGAGTCACGGACAAATCCTAATTAAATAACTTTTTTTTTATTATCAAAAGTAAAATTGTATACAACGAATATTGATAATTCATATAAAACAACTTTTTTGAGCATTTTTAGCCGCAAAATCATAGTAATAACTAAGGTACCGTTTGTTTTTTAAGACGTCTAGAGTCTGAAGTCTTATTTTAGTTAGGATTAATAACTGATGATGTGTAAAAAAGTCTGAACGATTCAGACTTAAGAGCCATTAAAAGGTTTTTAAAAAAAACAAACAACCCCTAAGTCAATATATAATATATATCTGATATATATTTATCAATACCATAGTATCGCCAATCCATTTAACCTTTCTTATGACATTTATGACGTGAAATATGTCTTCAATAACTTAAACTTTGAAAAACTCCTTTCAGCAAGCTTAACTACAACAATTGTCGGCTGTTGTAACTTCTTATGTGATATCAATATTTTTACCGTTAAAACCAACCAATTGACATCATCGACATACTTGTTGCAAATAGAAGCAAGTTTCTCTGCCTATTTGTTGACTTCAAGCCGCATAAAGGTTAGCAAAAGAAAAGTTCAATTATTATGCTACAAAAGAAATCTCAAAACGAGTCAAACTGACATTTCGACAATTTTCTAAAAGCGTGCCATGATGAATGTCGTGGTGCCCTTTGGTGCGAGACTTGTCTTGTTTCAGAGTAATAATAGAAAACATGTGTTTACTATAGTTATATATATATATATATATATATATATATATATATATATATATATATTATATACATATCTTCCTTCATAACACTACAAAATTACATGTTTTTCCGACGGCCAAATCTGCTGGAATCAGCCGGAAAATAACATTTTCGGTAGATTTTCGGCGGATTTGGCCGGATGGAAACCGGGGCGTCGCAAACAAGGTTTTTCGGCGGACTTTTCGGCGGAAAGGACATTTTTGGCGGATTTTTCAGCCGAAAACATTCATGAAATTTTTTTAATTTTTTAATAAATCGTTTAATTAAGAAAATAATTTTTTAAACTTTTCGGCGGAATTTCGGCGAAATATTTTTTTTATTTTTTTAAGAAAAATAAATATTTAATTATTTTTGTATTTTCGGCGGATTTTCGGCGGCTTTTAATTTTTTTTAAACTCTTTTAAGAAAAATAATTAATTAATATTTTTCGGCGGATTTTTGGCGGAAAATAATTAATTAAATTAATAATTTAAAATCCACCGGAAATCCGCCAGAAATTGTTAATTAATTATAATTAATATGAAATTTTTTTAAAAATAAATAAAAACTGTCGGAAATCCGTCGAAAACTTTTGTTTTTTTTAAATAAAAATAAAAAAATATTTCAGCGGATTTCCGGCGAAAGTCAACGAGGTTGACTTTCGCCGGAAATCCGCCGAAATATTTCCGGCGGAATTTTCCGCCGAAAACATCATGGTCTCACCGTGGCTCCTAAGGCTTCAGCTTTCTTCAACGTTGTTTCAGCTGACAACCACAATATCTTTTCCTAGTTTCAGTTCTAAGTCCTTAACCATTGATACTACGCCAGATACGATTAAGGATCACAAAAAGAACGCTAGACACGTATAACATAAGTTGTTAGCAAGCTTCCTGTGTTGGTGCTTATTACAATATTATACAAGAACATATATAAACTATTATTACCATATTTACCAAGTGTTTGAATATTTAAAGTGTCGTTAGAAATATGAGGAACAAGAATATGATTATGCAAATATTGTATTAAAAAGGATAATCGGTGTTTAATATTAAAGGGTGTGATGAAACAAAAGATGAACAGTTTGAACCTCACAAATGAGTTAGTCTTATGCCATGTTTGATATGATATCAACTTAGTTTTTGAGTTTATTGGAAACACTCTATTTAAATGGTTATAAGCTATCTGATAAGCTAGTTTGCCAAACATATATAACCTTAGAAAGATTGTTGTCTTAATTGAACCATGAGAGCATTAAAAACGTTAAGTACCTTTTAGAAAAAAAAAATCATTATTGGACATTATCATCATCTAGTAATCTTGGACTCTTGGTTATAGAAGATAGTACCCAAAAATATATTTATGCTCATTTTACACAGTTGTTTTGCTAATTCTATTTTAAAAATACAATGTTTAATTTAACATATAGTTAACCAGATGTTTAATTATTTCTTAAATTTCTAAAATACGGAAGGTTACTATCATTTGCCTTAGTCCATTTGTGCTAAGTTTTGTTGTGTGTGGTTGTAAGAACCCCATGGAACAAGTGTAACAAGGCAACTACAACAATGGCCGTCTGCAAGTTCTCATGTTACAATGTCATCTTTGGCTTCTATCTCCATCATCTTAAAATTAACGAAAGGATTCGCTAATTTATCTCAACGTTCGCTATAAATGCCAACATTAACAAGTCAAATAGAGTATCAAAGCAAAAGTTATCTTTCTTGGAATAAAACCAAAGAAAGAAATCATGGCCAAGAACACTTCCATCTTGGTAAAAATGGCTGCCATACTCTCGCTTTTCCTAATGATCGTTGTGTTGGCAGAAAGTAGGGCAACCCTAGTTGGTAAGTTGGTTTGAATTCCCAATTGGTTTCAAGCCTTTTAATGGTTTAGTTTACATCCAAATCAGATACCTTCGCTTGTTCTTCATATGTTGACACAATCTTTACTTTTTGTTTGATGGGATCACGACCTGTAGATGGATTTCAGAAGGCAGATTTAACTGTTACATGTGACCAGGTTATTGGAGTGAAATCTGGAGATGATTGCACCTCCATTAGCCAATCGTTTAAGCTGAGTTTGGCTTCATTTTTGACAATTAACCCCAACATCAATTGTGTTTCGATCTTTGTGGGTCAATGGGTGTGTGTTGATGGAAGCGTGGCAAAATGATTAGTCTCGGAAAAAAAACGAGGGATCTGTAACATATATATCATCAAGATGTATCCAAAATAATCCAAATGAAATAACGAATAATTAAGGAGCTATATAAAGTACAATCGCTCCGGTTTATGTTGTAATTTCTTCTTTAGAAGTTTCCCCGATGATCAAATTGTTAGATCGACTGATTCGTGGAATTTGTCGTTTGTAAGGTTAATGACTTTTCTGTTGGATCAAAGTCCACATATAATACCACTGTATATTGAATAATTCAGTAACCTTTTTGGGTTACAATATAGACACATATAAATACACAAGAAAGGGATGCAACCCTTTACCAAACGACACAAACATTCAGATGTTGACAGTTAAATAATAACTGTCAACCATAATAACTAATTAATCTAACATCCACGACTTTCAACCATAATAACTAATTAATCTAACATCCACGACTAGCTTAACCTTCAACACACCCCCTTAAGCTAGTAATGGCAGAACTCCCAATCTTTCTTTCATAATCTTGAAATTCCCAACTTGCAGAGCTTTTGTAAAACAGTCTACGATCTGATCTTTCGTTCCCCATAATTCAACCTTGATTTCACCATTGTTCACCAATTCACGAATAAAATGGAATTTGATTCGTATATGCTTGGTTTTCCCGTGAAACACAGGATTCTTAGAAAGAGAAATTGAAGATTTGTTGTCACAATAAATAGTAGTAGAAATACCTTGTGCTTGTTCCAATTCTTCTAAAATTGATCTCAACCATAGAGCTTGACACCCAGCTATTGAGAGAGACATGTATTCTGCTTCTGCAGAGGACAGTGCCACCACACTTTGTTTCTTGGATTGCCAATAAACAGCCCCTGATCCCATACTGAAAAGGTAACCTGTGGTACTTCTTCCATCGTCCATATTGCTTCCAAAGTCACTATCACTATACCCTATAAGCTTAAATTCCTTGTTTTTAGAGTAAACTATTCCATGATTTAGAGTCCCTTTCACATATTTAAGGATCCTCTTGCCTGCCTCCCAGTGACTTGTTTTTGGTGATTCCATAAATCTGCTAGCAATACTTACTGAGAAAGCCAAGTCAGGCCTGGTTGCAGTTAGATACATTAGACTGCCAACCATACTTCTATACAGGCTAGGATCAACATCTCCTTCTTTGCCATCTTTTACCAGTTTCAATCCAAATTCCATGGGGGTACTTATTGGATTAGATTGCCCCATATTGAATTTATCTAATAAACTTTGAGCATGCCTTTGTTGTGAGATCGTAATCTGCCCATGCTCTTGTTTTACTTCAATTCCCAAAAAATAGTGTAGTAAACCCAAGTCAGTCATATAAAACTCCCTCTTCATTGAGTCTTTGAACTCATATATCATCCTTTGAGAATTTCCTGTAAATATTAGATCATCTACATATATACAGACTATAAGCATCATACTTGCAGCCTTTTGTATAAATAGAGTATGCTCTTGAGGACACTTCTTGAATCCATTTGACAGGAAGTACCCTTCAATTCTGCTATACCAAGCCCTTGGGGCTTATTTAAGTCCATACAAAGCCTTCTTTAGATGACAGACTTTGTGCTCTTCTCCCTTCTTTGCATATCCATCAGGTTGCTCAATATATACATCTTCCTCAATATTTCCATGTACGAAAGCTGATTTGATGTCCATTTGGTGCACTTTCCAGTCATGTTGTGAGGCAATTGCAAGTACCAACCTTATTGTTTCTAGTCTGATAACCGGAGCAAAAACCTCTTGATAGTCAATCCCAAATTTCTGTTTATATCCCTTAACTACTAACCTTGCCTTGTGTCTGTCCACTTCTCCCTTTTCATTTAACTTAGTTTTGTAAATCCATTTAACTCCAATGGCTTTATGATTCTTTGGAAGATTAACCAACTCCCAAGTATTGTTCTTCATGATTGTCTCCATTTCTTTGTCAATTGCAACGTTCCATTTCTTATCTAGGCATGCTTCTTCATAAGAAATAGGGTCTGCATCAAAAAAAAGTGCAAAGTCTGCTACTTCATCCAGGTTTATCCTTCTTGTATTGTTGTAAATACTACTAAAACTTCTATAACCCCTTTTTGGTGGGCTTTTTGTGTTTGTTGGAGATGAGGTTTGCCCTTGATCATTATGTCCAATATCTGAATTCACAGTGGGACTGGTGTTTGTTGGAGTCACAGGATCATCTTCTTGGTCAATTTCAGTAGTCCTTGTAGGTTCTGCATCACTTATGATCTGAGTACCATTACCATTACTTTGTGCATTTGCTACATCATCCTAAGCCTTGTTTTCTTCAAATACCACATCCCTACTGATAATAGTCTTTTTGGTAACAGGGTTATACAAGTTATAGGCCTTGGACCTTTCACTATACCCCACAAAGATAGTCTTTTCAGACTTATTTTCTAATTTGCTCCTCTTTCGCTCTCGTATAAGAGAATAAGTTATGCATCCAAAAGTCCTTAAGTTCGCCACAGTAGGTTTGTATCTACTCCAGGCCTCTTGGGGTGTCATATTGGTAAGACTCTTAGTGGAGGTCCTATTTGTAACACCCTAAAATTTAGAGAAATTTAAAATTTGAAAATTTTGGCAATATGACGTTTGTATTTGGAATAAATCACCCAAAAAGGGTATATGTATAAATCATTTACAAAAACTTGAGAACGGATATAGAAATCGACAACAAACTAATCTAAACATATACTATCTAGATTACATCGGTTGTCAACCCAAAATCATCAAAAGAAGGGACTTAATTAAATGTCCAACGCCAAATACTATTCATCTAAAAAATGCCTCAAGCCACGCTCGTCGCTCAAACCTTTGGCAACCCACCGCTAAAGGAACCTGTTATACACATCATTTGAGAAAAAGTGTTAGGTTTAGAGCCTAGTGAGAACATACAGTTTATAATTTGAAGAAATATAGGCAATTGTAACGAAAGGAAATCTTTTCAAGAAAATTAAGTTTATAATTGAAATAATTGCCACGTGATGATGTTTCGATCCAAAATTTCATCTTACGATGACGGGATACCACATTTACCAAGGATTGTGACAGAACACAAAAGTAGGCCACAATCTGAGCTATGAGCTAAATACTTGGAATCCATGGCCGCGAACAACGTCGGTCCGTACTAAGATGTGGGGGAGGGAACCCGAGGAAAGCAAGTCATACTCGTTCACTAGGACTACATTATGACCCATGGCTAGTAACCGGTCCCCCATAACCGTACCAAAAGGCCTCCGAGGATCAAATGCATCCATAGCTACAAAGGGGAACAACATCCCAAAAATATAAGCCGACTCAATACCTAGGGATCCACTAGTAATAGTCTAGACTTGTCACAATTTCATTTGTGACCAATTATAGTTAAGCATATAGTTCCCAATAACATTTATTTCCAAAATGCATTTCTAAGTTTAACTGCTGATAAGAATGAAAATCATAAAATGAGATCTTATGCATTCTTTCAAGTACCCCACCAAAATGTGCAAGTAGTACTATGTTTTACTACATATAAAATGGAACCCTTCATCTTAGTTGAAAATGAGTGAAACCCTAAAATCTCCTAAAACTCAAGTTAGGTCAAAATGTAATAAACTTTAATCCAAAAACCAAGGAGATATATAGGAGTTTAAAATGTAAGTTTTGATATGTATAAGGTTTAGAAAATGATAGTAGAACTTACCAAGTGGGTTTTTGAAGAAAACCCAAAACCCTAGATTTGATCCTTTGGAGAAGATGACAATGAAGATGGTGATTAAATGCTTAACTTCGAATCCTTAGTTGATGTACCCAACTACTAGCAATAAATAAGGTAGATTTGGGTTGGTGAAACCCTAATTTCAATTAGTTGAAAGAGGTGAGTTAAGAGAGAGAGTAGAAATGAATGGAGATGAGAAATAAATGAGAGAAAGGGGAAGAAATCCATCTAAGAATCATCAGGGTAAGCCCGCGGCTTTGGCCACGACTTCCAAGCCGCGGCGTAGCCCGCGTATGCCTTTGAGACTGAAGACCTCCAGAGGGTTACGCGGCTTACGCCGTAGCTTCCAATCCGCGGGGTAGCCTGCGCAAGCCTTTGTGTTACACAACCAATCACAATTCTAAGCATTCAAACTTGGCTCAAAAGCACGGTGCTAATGACTAACGGTAAATGCAAGGTAACTAAGATTTGACAATTAATAAGATTATAAGTCTAATGATAGGATTAATACAACGAAAATTCGGGGCGTTACACTATTCATCAAGTAACAGGCACAAGCAACAACTTCTGCCCAAAAGCAATTATCTAACCTTTTACTTTTCATCATACTCCTTGCCTTTTCTATAATGGTCCTATTGGTTCTCTCTGCTACCCCATTCTGTTGGGGAGTGTACGTTGTTGTCAACTGATGATGTATGCCATTCTCTTTAAGGAAATCTGAAAAGTATGTGGAATTGTACTCCCCACCCCCATCAGACCTTAAGGTTTTGATTTGATATCCACTTTGCTTCTCAACCAAAGATTTAAATGTCCTAAATGTATTAAATACTTCTGATTTTTCTTTTAAGAAGTATACCGATAGCTTTCTACTGTAATCATCAATGAAGGTCAGTAAATACCTGTTTCCTGCTATAGATGGAGTATTCATGGGACCAAACACATTTGTGTGAATGAGTTCTAGTGGTTTTGTAGCCCTCCATGCCTTATCCAAAGGGAATGATTCTCTTGTTTGTTTGTCGAGCATGCAACCTTCACACATTTCTTCCATAGTACTATTGATATTTGGAATACCCCTGACTAAATTGTGTCTATACATTAAATTTAGATAGCCCAGACTCGTATATCCAAACCTGTTGTGCCATAACAACGAACTTTGTTTGACAGTTGTATGAAATCCCAAAAACAGATTATTCTCTTTGAAATTGAGTGGAAACATTTTGTTTCCTATCATTTGTATTCTGCCCAGTGTACTCCCAAAAAGATCTTTTATTTCACAAGCCCCATCCTTGAAATGGAGATCATACCTCTTCTGTAGCAACTGTCCCACGCTTAACAAATTGTGCTTCAATCCAGGGACAAAATATACATGAGATATCCTCTTTTGTCCCATCTTGGTGTTGACCAAGATTTCACCAATACCCTGTACCATCAATCTTTTGTCATCTCCAGTTCGTACTTCTTTCTTTTGAGACTCATCAACTTGAGTAAAGATATCCATGTTTCCTGTCATGTGGTTGCTGCAACCACTGTCCATATACCAAGTATCATCAAACGCTATCTCTTGTGTGTTTACGATCATGAACATTGTATCTTCATCACTTTCATTTTCCATATTTATGAAAGTGGATCCTCTTTCCTCTGTCATCCTTTTCCTACAATATTTGGCTATATGGCCAAATTTTTGGCAATGATAGCATTGTACGGTAGAGGTTGCATTCTTCCCTCTGAATTTACCCTTGCTTTCTTTCTGTTGATCCATGTTTCTGTTTCTTTCCTGAGTGGTGGAAGATTTTGTTTCTTTCTTGAATGATTGTGTTTGAAAGGCTTGCTCAAAGGATGACGAATCGAATTGCCTCATCCTTAATTCATGAGATTGCAGCGTGCCAAGCAAACCTTCGAGAGACAACACTGATAAATTCTTCGATTCTTCTATAGCCACTACTATGTATTCGAATTTTCTTGTCAGACTCCTAATAATCTTCTCAACAATCCTTCTGTCCTCTATTATTTCTCCATTTAGTCTCAATTGGTTGAGTACCAAGATTACACGATTGTAGAATTCCTCAATGGTTTCTGAATCCTTCATTTTGAGTGAGTCAAATTCACATCTCAAAGTCTGCAGTTTCACCACTTTAACCTTGTCTTCTCCACGATATGTTCGATATAACATATCCCATGCATCCTTGGAAGAATTCGTGTAGAGTGCTTTCTTATCTTTCTTCCTTAAATCCCTTAATTCATCCTCTTGTTCTTGGGTTAATTCGTCGATTTCTATGGGTTTATCAAAGCCTTGTTCGATAATTTCCCATAATTCTTAAGACTCAAACAATACCTTCATCTGAATACTCCAGTGATAGTAATTTCTCCCATTTAATTTTGGGAGTTGCATATGCAACAGATTGTTCGATGTGGAAGCCATGTTTGAACGTGGCTCTAATACCACAATGTTGGATCAAAGTTCACATATAATATATACCACTGTATATTGAATAATTCAGTAACCTTTTTGGGTTACAATATAGATACATATAAATACACAACAAAGGGATGCAACCCTTTACCAAACGACACAAACATTCAGATGTTGACAGTTAAATAATTGTCAACCATAATAACTAATTAATCTAACATCCACGACTAGCTTAACCTTCAACATTTTCTACGTTCAAAATGTTTGTGTCAACTTCATTAAATCTCTTCGGTCGCTCTCACCCTTGATAAGAAGTATATGAGCAAAGGAAAAAAGGAAAGAAAAACGTAACTAAGCATGAAATGAGAAAGGTTAAAGGTTAAAGCGAGAAGCCATTCAATAATCACTAAAACCTAATTGGTTATTACGATAATATCTTGAACCCATCAGATTAGTTCTTCAAAAGAATGACCTTGATAATAAAATAATACAACTAAAGGTAAAGATGATTTCTTAAATGTATGTAGTTTGAAGCTCTCACAAGTATTTATGAAAAAGATGTGATCTTTGTTTTTTTTTTAATATCATTTTGAATAAAAAGAGAAAATTCTTTCTTAGAATAAGATAAGTGTTTTTCTAAGAAATATCATTTTAAATATAAAGAGAAAAATGTTAATTTCTTACAATAAGATGAATGTTTTTTTACAAATATCATTTTGAGTATAAAGAGGAAAATGTTTCCAAGAACAAGATAACCTATGAACATATTTGGAAAAATAAACATAGATAACGAAAAGTGAGGACAATGTGGAAAATGGGGAAACGATTTTATGATTTTAGAATTCTTCTTTCATCACCGTTGTTTTCGGCTGAAAATGGAACGTCTTTCAAGCCTTGAAAATCATACAGTCAAACTCGAATAGATGAAGAACAAAACAAACCGACTTAGTTGTTTGAACGTTCATGATGTCATTCTCCATTCATTCTCTTCAATGGACCAAATACTAATTCGGAGCTTGGTTGATTACCTTGGCGGCTTGGGCATGAGCTAGTTATGGTCTGGTACTAAACTCATATCTAATAGCATATCAAAACTTGATGCCCCTTAATCTTATGATGCCATGTGCCACCGCACAGCCCTGGCCATTGAGGATGAAAAGAGAGATTCCAACATATATTGAAGAGAAATTATCTAAATCTAGTGGATGTGGGACTCAAATGTTAAATAAATACGAACAAGACAAACTAATACAAGGAATATAACCAACCATTGCAAGCTTTAGAAATCTTGGCAAATCCTAAGCTATAACAAGCATAAACCCTCGCCAAGTCGAGATTGAACCTATTGCTTAGGCTAGGAAGATCGATAGGACTAAACAAGTCGAGCCTATGCAACCTTATATGATCCCATATAAACCTACTAACCTAGACTATACAAACCATGTCCATCATGTTGGATTAAATATGACAGTTCAAAATATGATAAAGTGATAGAACTTAATCAACCAAAAACACCCTCTTTATATATATATATATATATATATGTATATATATATATAGGGTCAGGTTCAGGAAAAACTTTAAAAAAAATGAAAGACAGAAGAACACCCTGGTATCCCTTCATCTAGATGATATGCACTTGTGCATGCAAGTAATTTGAAACATGCACAAGTGCATAATGCACTAGTGCATACCGTCCAAATTAAGGCTATCAGAGTGTTCTTCAATTTTTCGTTTTTTTTAGTTTTCCTGAACCTTATATATATATATATATATATATATAGAGAGAGAGAGAGAGAGAGAGAGAGAAAGAGAAAGAGGATCATGTGAGAAGCAACTAATTTACGAGATGACGAGAACGAATATGAGCCACATAATTCATTAATTACAAAATACCATAAATAAAAAACAGAAAATAATTTTATAAATTAGGATAATTACCATTTTTGAATTGGATAAATTCTTAAAGTTCTCATTATACCTTTTAGATTTCACTACTACAGAAACAGGCTTTTTACACGGTTGTAAAAGGCTTTTTACACGGTTTTGGAACCATATAAAAGCCCACCGTGTAAAAAAGTACGAACCCTTTTTACACGGTTTTGAAACCATGTAAAAATGTCCATTTTTTAAACGGTTCCAAAACTGTGTAAAAAGGTGACAAAAACCGTATAAAAAGAACTCAAGTTTACACACTTTTTAGTCAAAACCGTGTAAAAAGATAGGACATTTTACACGGTTGCTTGACAAAACCGTGTAAAAAGATCACTCTTTTTACACGGTTGCTTGGCAAACCGTGTAAAAATGTCATAGCTTTTTACACGGTTGCTAATAAAAACGGTGTTAAAACTCACATCTTTTTACACGGTTTTAACTTGCAACCGTGTAAAAAACTATGACCTTTTTACACGTTTTTGGCAAACAACCGTGTAAAAAGGTGCATTCTTTTTACACGGTTCTACCTAACAACCGTGTAAAAAAGTGGGGTTTTTTATCAACCAAAATCCAGAAAATATTAAACGAATCCATATTAATTAAAATAAAAAGAATAGCTAACTAACTTTGTAGAAACAACAACAAATAAAAGAAATGCAAATATAGTTGGCTAGGATCGGCCCTCCTCCTTTATCCGGGCTTGGGACCGGCAATGTCATGTGTTGACATGGGCGGAGTTACCTACCCCGCCCCCATCTAAGAATAATAAAGAAAACCTAAAAACAAATGCATTTTCTTGCCTATTTAACTCAAAACTTATTAAAATGAGAACTACACTACCCAATGAATTAACTAAAATAAAATGCAAAACAAACATTTACCAAACTCATCTAACATGTTTCTCCAAACTAATCAACATCCATAAACTTGCATAAAGATCCATGAAGAAAATGTTCCACTAAAAAAAATATCTCAAGTACTATTCATCTCGCATAAAAAGTATCTTATAAAACTAAATAACATAATAATAAGTTGAGCAAAAACTCACTTATGATTTAAGAACCATATGTTCAACTTACAAAGTCCATATTGAAAATCAGCTAGCTTTACATATTAAGTTTTCCAGTCCACATTGGCACCACTCTTCTTTGCAGTTTTTCCATCATCACACATCTCAGCCTATAAACAACTGTGATCATGAAAAAAGAGCATTTCACCTCAAACCAATTCATGAAGTAAAAGAAAGCAACGCCTGAATTCTACATTTCAATACTACTTACCTTTTAGGGACTCATGATAATTATGTTACGACTGTCAAAGAAAATATTTCGAGCAGAAAGTCAAAGCACATACCTATTACTACCACATTTTTCTCTCCGTCATGCGTTTCATAGTGAATGATTGTGCCATATGGCAATCCATCTCATCTAGTTCTTACATTGTAAAAGGAGCTTCAGACATCCATGTGACCTATATATATAAATTTAAAATAGAACATGTTATTTAACAAACTAAAGTCCTTTGTGCAATACAGAGATAAAATGTAAGCAAATTTTAACAAATATGTACCTTCTTTGGGAAATCATACTGCTCCTTCATCACAAAACTGAATAGTTGTTTCATTACGTAGTAACCACACTCTCATCCCTCTTTTTGTTGATTACACTAAGTTGTAATTAAAGGTAATAATTAGACACTTTAAAGTATGAAATGCAATGCATTGTCTGATATATTAATTATACCTTAATTAGCTTCCATGTAATTTGAGCTTCAATATTATCGGCGTGACAAGGCCCTACGACATTATTATATTCTCTAATAGCCCTACAAGAAATATCGCAATACATATGTATTAATAATCGATCAACTATATAATGAAATGACAATTGTTTACGGATAATACACTACTTACTTGTCCATATATATTTTGATTTCGTAAGCTGTCTTTGCGTTTGACATCATCGAATCTAATATATATACCAAGCGATGTCTAGGCCGAATGATTAACAGCGACCAGTGACTCCTCAAATGTTTAAAATAATAATGTTAATAAAACTTAAGTGGAAATTGTATATATATATATATAATAGTCATATATGTGTATGTATACATCTTACCCCTACCAATAAAGTGCCAAAAAGAAATTCATAGCTTTGTTGTGCATCATCGTGTTGAAGATCGTCTTTGTGATGATGGGACCATCCCGTCGAATCGCATCTGCATTAATTGCTCCGGGTGCTATAAATGCACATCGGTTCTTTGGGTTTTTGGTTAATACCATATATAGATACCTAAAACATTACAATGTGGTAAAACTGAATATTGTTAATTAGATACAACAAATGACAAGACATATATAAGAATTTACTTACGCCAAAAACCAAGTGATGATATTTTGGTCTAGCCATCCATTTGTCATCAAATCTTCCAAATCACTATACTTGACCACTATATGAATTTCTGTAGGGCCAAAAACGCCAGCCTCAACCTGGGCCATTACCCCATTTTCACCCATTCTCCATTAGAATGCAGGCGTTTACGTAGACCCATCATGGTATTTTCTTTAGACAAGGGTCTTAACTTTTTAGGCATTTGAGGTTTTCTCTGGAGCTCAGATGCAAGTGCCACTCTCTTCGATTGAGCCTCTTCGTCTTTTTGTACCTGCATTAACAATTAATTTCACTATCTTATACAAATAAGGGGTATTAATGCATATATATATATATATATATATATATATATATTCATGAGTCGAGAAAGTACCTTAAGGGGAATTGGTGCACTCTTTGGTGGCACTTCGGTTGAGGTGATCAAAGGCGGAATATGAGTAAAGTTATTGGATGGATCTGGTGTTACAGGTTTATTGGTGGTGGTAAGCCCCTATTAAGAAAAAAATTATTAACATTAGTAAACATGTTGGGTATGAAAAAATTGATCTAGAACTTAACTTGAAAGTTAAACATATATATACCGGTTGCAAGACCAAAAATTCTTAATCCCATTGAATGCAGTTGTTAATGGCTCCACCTAGCGTAGTAATACCATCATTCGGCAACAGCACAGGCAGTGGAAACCCCTCACATCCCTCAATTACTAGCTCTACAGAAACTTAATGAACCCTTCCTCAAGTGGAACACCATGCACAATGTCATTCTCTAAAGGAAAGACAAAACCATTAGCAACTACAGTTTTAGCTTTCTTGAAACCGAAGAACAAATCACATGGGGTAGCATGCTGCAAATAGAACATAGAAACATCATAATTTAAAAAATAAGTAAGCATATATAGATGAAGAGTTACCTTAATGGATAAGAGGTGTAGAGTGCAATCAAATGAGCCAACGCTACTTTTGCGCAACCCCGGGCTTCCAACTAAGGTGGCATCCTTCCTTGCAAAGACCATCTGCTCCATAAGCTGCATACGCTCTTCCATCATTTTCTTCTCCTTGTCTTAACGCTTCTGCCATTCTCTTTTCTCCCGCTCTGCACGGTCCTCCCATTCTCTTTTCTCCCGCTCTGCGCAGTCCTCTCATTCCCTCCTTTCCATCTCTATACGTTCATGGAATTCTCTTTTCTGTTGTTCCATCTGTGCACGCAAGTCACGAACCTCCGCGTTCACGTCTGAGTTATCTTTATTCTGCCTCTTATTTTTTTCAATGCCTAGGCCGACACGCAAGCCCACGTTGTGACGGACACCCCTGGTGCGACCTGGGTGTTCAGGTCCCAACACTGCTACGAAAGGATCAATTTCTAAGTTTGGGTCCCAGTCTCCTTGAGAGAACTGTGTGTCTTTTTGCATCTGGCATGTTAAACAAGATAAAAGTAAGAAAAAAAGGATTTGATAAACAAATATAAAATTAAGACATGTCTATAGCTTACAATCTCCTTTGCCAAGGCCATAGTATGCTCCTCTAACGTATATATTTTATCAGCTCCTTGTACCCTCCTTGCCAATATCCAATGTCGTGAGCTTTCGTGCATCACGCCGAATATCTCGGGTGTTACACCTTGTTCATCCTCCTTATCCCACACCTCGTATTTCCCTTGATACCCTCGTGATCCTAAATGGTGAGGGTTCTTGTTCTCCTTTGCATGAGCTCTATTTATATTGCTTAGTGCCTTGACATAATAAAAATAACAAAATTAGAACTACTTTACTGTATATTAACACAATGAAGATGAAGGTTTTCGAACACCTGAAATTATGGCTTCGACTTCATCTCACAAAATTCTTTCCACGTTTTATCATCGATAAAATTGAACTTGGCACATAGACTTCTGTTTTTTTCCATGTAATTGGCTTTGAGAATCTTCTTAAAGTTTTTCCAAGTTGTACATGCAATCTTCAACGTTACTCCCTTGAGAGTGTCGTCCGATAAATGCCAATGTAGATGTTTCATCAAAATAATTTCGTTAAACAGTCAATGATATCTAATTTATTATATAAATTAAGTATAAGTAAAATATAACATGTTATATACCTTAATGGTCGTCCACATCCGCTCCTTATCGGCTTGGTTAAATTTGTGTCAATAGGTTCCTAGAATTGAAAACCTGGTTTTCGCCTCCAAACCTACCCAAGTGGAATATCGTGCCCCATGCTCCCCACAGAAAAATTTTATTCAAAAAAACAAGAAAAATACAAGTTACGAGGGACATACCCCAAGTATTAAAAATTGAGAACTTAAAATGTGTTTAGGTAAAAACCATAAAAATGGTTTAACCCACCCATCCAAAATAGGAAAATACAACCAATAGTCCACCAAAAAAAGAACCCTCAAAATATGGCCCATAAAAGGATCCACCAAATCTAAGTGAGAAGAGTAGGCTTCATGGTCCAACATAATATGATGAAACACGGCCCAAGTATTCAAAAATACAAGGCCTAGCTTATCTTCCAAGTGCATATCCATATTGGAGAGAATAACCCAAATTATAAAATCCCAAGTCTTTAAAAATTGAGTAGACGATGCTTTCATTATAGCCCAACTCCATATATATCCAAGTGATAATAAAAGCCCATCTTAATATCCATGTACCAAAGTCCAATACCATTCCCTCTAAGCCTCATTCCAGTAGCCCAATTTAATAGTCTTTGAGAACCCAAATTAGTACCATTTTTATCCTAATTTTCAACTAATTGGAGGCCTAAACAAGTATTCCACTTATCCAAAACAAATATACCCCATCTTTTATTATAATACAACCCATCATCATCCTTATCCCAAAATAGCATTTCTTAATTAAAAAAACATCTGTTTGTCTTCTGGATTGATCATCTGCTTGTCTATGTATTCAACAATCGAACGCTGCAAAAAAATAATTTTGACAGTTATACTATCCATTACATAAATGAAGTATTTATAACTTTAGTAACAAAATTCATTGTGAATACCTGAATATCATGTTTGATCATGTACTATGGGTTTCATTGACCCAAAATCCTTCAGCATGGTCGGTTCTCAGATACGTATTATCATTAATTCGCATGTTTGAGGAGGGAATGCCAAGAAAAAATGGAGGTAGCTCGTCAAATTGATCGTATTCTTCCTCATCCACAACATTTTCAACACCAAAAATACGTCTTTTACCATGAAGGACGATGTGCCACTTAGAATCTTTCGGATCTGCGACGAAGAATACATGTGAGGCTTGTTTGGCCAGAATGAATGGCTCAGATACGTATCCCTCCCTCGAAAAATCAACTAATGTGAAACCGTCATTGTCGACTTTGACACCACGTTGGTTTTCTATCCATTTACACTTGAACATAGGTATCTTGAAGAAGTTGTAATCAAGCTTCCAAATTTCATGAATTACGCCATAATACGAATCCTTGGAAATCCTCAACCTAGAATCATTATTCGATCTAGAAAACTCTGTGGTGGTGGCTATTAATGTCACTCCGCTGTTTTGCAATGTACTTTTTTCATCCTGTGTTTTGGTATAAAACGTATAACCGTTAATGTCGTATACCTGCTATGTTGACACAACGTGTATAGGCCCATATGCCAAATTTTCCACAACTTGATCAACCTTTTCTCCCTCATAGTTTGGGCGCACTCTTTCTTTCAACCAACCTATAAATGTTTTATTATGCTCTGTAGCCAACCATTGGGCGCTCTTTGAACCGTTCATTTGATGTAACATTGCCATGTGCTCATGTACGTAGGGAGCAACTGTTGTCATGTTCTGTAAGACGAAAAAATGTGCTTTCTGCAATTCATCATAAGATGGAGTGATAAATTTCATTCCAATTGTCCCAACTCCTCCAAGTCTACCTTCATGTCGAGATATAGGGATGCCAATATTTTTTACGTCCGCCAGATAGTCTGTGCAAAAATCAATCACCTCCTCAGAAACATATCCTTCAACAATACTGCCTTCAGGATGAGATCGGTTCCTCACATACCCCTTTAAGAAACCCATATACCTCTCGAATGGATACATGTACCGTAAGAAGATAGGGCCACAAAACTTTATTTCTCTAACAATATGAGATATCAAGTGTACCATCACATCGAAAAAAAGAAGGTGGGAAATACATCTCTAGTTGGCAGAGAATGATGATAATATCCCTTTCCCATGAATCCAACACCTCGGGATCCAACATTTTCGAATGAATCATGCTAAAAAATAAGCAAAGCTTTGTAATTGTGTGTCGGATTCGATCTGGCAAAAATCCACGAATAGCAATGGGAATCATTTGCGTCAATAGTACATGACAATCGTGGGACTTCATACCAATCAACTTCAAGTCTTTCATCGACACTAACTTCTTAATGTTGGCAGAATAGCCAGATGGAACCTTGATACCATGTAAGCATTGACAAAATCTGGTTTTCTCAACCTTCGACAAGGTATAGCAAGTTGGTGGTAGATATGTGTGTTTTCCATTTTCAATAGGAGCAAGCTCTGATCGAATCCCCATTTCCACCATGTCCTTTCGAACTTTGATCCCGTCTTTTGTTTTTCCTGGAATGTTCAACAATAACCCTATCAAGCTGTCACACACATTTTTTTCAATATGCATAACATCAAGACAGTGTCGAACATTCAAATGCTCCCAGTACGGTAAATCCCAGAAAATAGATTTCTTCTTCCAAATATTTTTTGGAGGAGCTGGACGACCTTTCCCGAGAACAATGTTTAGGTCTTTAACACGAGAATATACACCTTTTCCATTTAACGGTTGTCGTGCTACCCGATGCTCGGTTTTTCCGTCAAACACTGACTTTAGTTTGTGGTACGGGTGGTTCTTTGGAAGATACCTTCGATGGCCCATATACACATGTTTCCCACAATTTCTCAACCGTAAAGAATGTGTATCATCTTCACACACAGGGCATGTTTTTTCTCCCTTAGTACTATATCCCGACAAATTCCCGTAAGCCGGAAAGTCATTTATGCTGCAAAAAATCATGGCTCATAGTAGGAAATGTTCCTTTCCGTATGCATCATATACTTCGACGCATGGACTCCACAATTTCTGTAAGTCTTCAATTAACGGAGCCAAATACACATCAATATCATTCCCCGGTTGTTTGGGACCCTGAATTAGCAATGACATCATGATGTACTTGCGTTTCATGCATAACCACGGTGGAAGATTGTAAATAGAAAGAAGAACTGGCCAAGTACTGTGCCGACTGCTCATGTTTCCGAATGGATTGATTCCATCTGAACTAAGCCCCAACCGAATATTTCTATTTTCCTTACCAAATTCTTCAAAAATTCAGTCGATATTCCTCCATTGAGGAGAATCAATAACGTGTCTAATTTTCCCATCCATTTTATGCTCTTTGGCATGCCAACGCAACAACCTGGCATCTTTGGCATTTGTGAATAGTTGTTTCAATCTTGGTACGATAAGCAAATACCACAACATTTTAGCAGGAGGGTCATTGTTTCGTTTCACACTACTGTTCTCTTTCGTTTGGTTTCTCTTATATCTTGGCGTACCACATATACGACACTCATTTAGACCAGCATCTGCATTTCTATACAACATACAATCATTCGGGCACGCATGTATCCTTTCTATTTCTAATCCCATTGGACACATCAGTTTTTTCGCTCGATATAATGAAACTGGTAACTCGTTATCTTTTGGAAGCATTTCATGCAATATCTCTAATAAGCTTGTGAAACTTTTATCACTCCAACCGTTGCTTGCTTTTAAGTTAAATAGTCTTAACACAGCTGAAAGTTTGGAAAACTTTGCACAACCAACATACAATGGTTTTTCAGAGTCGACAAACAATTGTTCAAATTTCTCATAATGCTTATCAGCAATAGCATCCTCCACATTGTGTAACATTTCATCAAAATTATCATATACGTCATTGTCTGATTCGTAACTTTCATTATTGTCAACAAAATCATGATCAATTGTGTAATTAAACTCATCAAAATCCTCTCCATGTCGTATCCAACAAGTATACCCTTGCATAAACCCGCGTAAAATTAGATGACCTTTAACTACATTAATATCACTGTATTTGGAAAATTTTGTACAATCTCGACAAGGACACCAAATTTTACTATCTCCACTTCTCATTCGATAATTCTTAGCAGCGTCTATAAATTCATCCAGTCCGGCCAAATATTCTTTTGTAGCACGTGGTATTTCATACATCCAGGTATTACGATCCATCTATAGATTCAAAATTAATTTATTAATTAAATGTATGCATGACATAACTATAATTCAAAAGGCTACAGGTCGACATCCTAACCCACTTTTTGAATATTTTGTCCCATATGTTAATGTGTATAACTGATCAGTTCCAGACGGGTGACCTACATGTATATGGACTTAATTAATAGGGCAAATTGCATGTAAATGTAACATATTTTTCTATCATATTTATATTTTTGGTAATGTACTTTTAAAAATATTACATTTAAGTATTTATCTAGGAATATGCGTTATTTTAATTAAAAAAGTGTAATATATATAATCTAATAAGAAAAAAGTATAATATATATAAATATATTAATAGTAAAACTTGTAATATCCTTTTTCTAAAAATATGATCGTTTTTCAAAATAATTAAAAACTCATAAGTTTTTTTTTATAAATTGATTTTAAATTTTATAATTTTAATAGTACGTTACCTAAAATAAATATAAGATCGTTATATTTTTATGTAATTCGTCCTAACCAATATAATAAATGCATGTTATTATAATTCTGTTTACACTTAAATTAATGTTAGAAGATAAAAACCAAAAACATGTAAAAGTAATTAACATGACAAAAAGATACATCTTCCCAATTAATTACAATCAAAAACTAAAAGTCAATAGAATATACCTTACAAAGAATTTGCACGGATCAACCAATGAAAAGTTCAACATAAGCGCATTTACGTAGATCTTTTGCTTTATTAAATGATACGTCCTACAAATATAGATTTATGATCAACAAAAAGAACATTAATGAAAAAACATATCAATGGTTTAATGATAAAAGAATTCAAAATACATCTTCATCAATAAATAAATACACATAATAATAAATGAAATCAATTACATACCTTGAATGACTATTTACCTTGATTCAGGGTCGATCTCCCTCCCTCAATATATATGAGTTAACAAGAAGGACAAAAAATTAAAAGCAAATTAAGACGAAGTTATTAGATAAATGAAAAGGTGATACACCATTAAATAATCAAGATGAAAGCTATTAGATACACCATATAATACCATATATATATATATATATATATATATATATATACATTCTTTAAAAAAGAGATATTATATTTTTTTTGGAAGGCATAGCGGCATCGAACCAACGAACGACTACCACGAACACACGCACACACACCTCCCCGGCGGTATCGGACATCCACGGGCAGCCCACTAATCCGTCGTTGTCCCGGCCCAGCTTACGCTGAACCTAGAGCCCAACCACAGTCTAAGACTAGGCTGGGGGCAGCCCAGTCAACGACTGGACCGGCCCAAGGACTGGGTACTCCTCATGCCCTCAAATTGACTCCCCTTGGATTTGAACCCGGGTAGATTGGGATACCATCCACAACTCTCCCCCCCCCCCAGGATGTTACCTCCCTTGAAAAAACCAACTGAGCTAGACATGATTTGTAAAGAGATATTATATTTCATACCATATATATATATATATATATATTAATATATTTATAAAAAGGAATGTTATTTTTTGACATGCACCATATAATACGTATCATATATATTAATATATTTGTTTTATAATCATTTTTTAAAAATTCATATATATATATATATATATATATATATTTTTAAAGATAATCATATATCTATACTATATTATAAAACACGGATAAAAAACTCTTAAATACAAATTATTAGGCACAATGTACCATCATTTTATGCAAGATTTTAAAAATCTCTTAATTTACAAGTATCAAAGCACAATATACATATTACTACTGCAGACTTCTAACAACCACCAATTTGGTATGTGCAGAGTCTTTCTTTTATGCAGACCTTTCCATGTATCACTATTAATTAATATATTATATTACTATAATTTTGTTTTAATTATATTACTAAATATATAATTGGTTATTTTTTTCTAGATGTCATTAAAATATATAAGATAATCATTGAATTCTAACAAAATACTTAATTTTTTATATAAAAAACATTATATTATTAAGCCTAAATTAAACAAATTTATAAAAAATTCATTATCATTTTCTCAAAACCATCCAAAATCGTACTGTAAATCGACAAAAAAATAAAATGAAACATTAAAATCGTGATGTATCTCGCTGCATTGTGCGAGTACGCTTCTAGTATTCTTTAAAAAAAAGATATACCTACCTAATATCTAATTTGTAAGACTCGGTTTAAAAAAAAGTATAATTATTTTACCCGAATTGAACCATAATTAAAAATAGCAACCAAAGATAGTTGAGGGGTAAAAACTGTCATTCATCCAAACTTATTATAATTATAATTCAATATCTATAACTTAAAAAAAATATTATTATTTATTAAGAGTAATATGCATCCATCGTCACCTTCATTTTCTACAAACCGCCATGAACTCTCTCTCTCTCTCTCTAAACTTTCAAAAAACTTCTCTCTAGATTATCTTACGATCCGTTGAAGTAATCGACGAAATAGTTACATATTCGGAATCTACTCGTCGAACCCTTCCTAGAGGTATAAATTTCTTCTTAAGTTATTTAAGTTGGTAAGTTAGAGTAGTTGAAGTTGGTTGGTAGATTATGATTACATATTGTAAAGTTATAATCATTTACATGGATAGGAATGTTTGTTTTTGTCAAAATTACAAATGTGAAGTTTTCACCGACCACAAGAGCCTTAAATATATATTTACTCAAAAAGAGTTAAATATGCGTCAACGGAGGTGGCTCGATCTTCTAAAGGATTACGATGTTCATATACAATATCATCCGGGTAAGGCTAATGTAGTCGCCGACGCTTTAAGTCGTAAAGTTGTGGGACATGTTTCTTCTTTACTTGTTCCTACAGAGTTGGCTTTGGAGATTGAACGGTTCGGACTGGAAATCTATCCGAGTTCACAAACGGAAATTCTATCGAACCTGATGGTAGAACCGACTCTAATTTCTCGGATAAAAGAAGCCCAACAAGACGACGGTGAATTGTGGGCGAACTTCCAGCAAGCAAAAGAGAATGTTAGTTCGGAATTCAGGATCGATGATGATCACGTGTTGTGGTTTCGGGATCGTCTTTGTGTTCCAAATAACTCGGAGCTTAAAGATCAAATTCTGACCGAAGCTCATAAATCTATGTGTTCCATTCACCCGGGTACAATGAAAATGTATCGCGACTTACATATTCATTACTGGTGGGTTGGAACGAAGAGAGATATCGTCGATTTTGTAGCTCGTTGTCTCACTTGTCAACAAGTTAAAAGTGAACATCAACGTCCGGGTGGTCTTCTCCAATCGTTGAACATTCCCGTGTGGAAATGGGAACACGTAACTATGGATTTTGTAGTCGGACTACCCCGCACGACCTTGAAACACGATGCAATTTGGGTAGTGGTTGATCGACTAACGAAATCGGCTCATTTTCTTCCTATCCGACAAACATGGTCAATTGATAAATTGACAGAAGTATTCCAACGTGAGATTGTACGTCTCCATGGCACTCCTGTATCGATTACCTCCGATCGAGACCCACGTTTTACATCTAGATTTTGGGAAGGTTTACATAAAGCTTGGGGCACACGTTTGAATTTTAGTACAGCCTTTCATCCGCAAACTGATGGGTAATCTGAACGTACGATTCAAACACTGGAGGATATGCTACGAGCATCTGCGATGGAATGGCATGGAAGTTGGGATAGTTATTTGTACCTAATAGAGTTCTCCTATAATAATAGTTGGCAGTCAAGTATCGGAATGGCCCCGTATGAAGCACTTTATGGCCGAAAATGTCGAACACCGACTTGTTGGAATGAAGTTGGAGAACGTATTCTTGAAGGCCCAGAACTGGTACAAGTTACTACAGAGAAGGTCGAAATTGCGCGTCAAATGATGAAAGAGGCTCAGGCTCGTCAAAAGAGCTACGCCGACAAGCGACGACGACCTATCGAGTTCCAACCGGGAGATAAAGTTTTCTTGAAGGTTTCCCCAACTCGCGGTATTAGACGTTTTGGTCTCAAAGGAAAGTTGAGCCCGAGATACATTGGTCCCTTCGAAATTCTGGAAAGGGTTGGTGTTGTGGATTACCGGTTAGCCCTACCGCCGCAATTATCTCATATACATAACATGTTCCATGTCTCTTCACTTCGAGGGTACAACTATCATCCCTTACACGTCATTGAATATCCCTTGGAACACATAGAACCTGATCTTTCTTATCACGAGGAAC
The DNA here is from genome assembly GCA_954870635.1 of Arctium minus. Lineage (NCBI taxonomy): Eukaryota > Viridiplantae > Streptophyta > Magnoliopsida > Asterales > Asteraceae > Arctium > Arctium minus. The sequence continues at coordinate 20,449,318 of OX941090.1, read as the reverse complement.
CTGAAGCGATTATTGATCGTGATGAGAGAGGTACACGAAAGAGAGTGATTCCTTTCGTAAAATTTCTTTGGAAAAATCATTCGGAACGTGATGCGACGTGGGAAACTGAGGAACACATGCGACGGGAGTACCCCGAGTTCCTTAATCGATGTAAGTTTCATATCTAAATTCGATTTCGGGGACGAAATCTCTTTTTAAGGGGGGGAATAATTGTAAGACTCGGTTTAAAAAAAAAGTATAATTATTTTACCCGAATTGAACCGTAATTAAAAATAGCAACCAAAGATAGTTGAGGGGTAAAAATCGTCATTCATCCAAACTTATTATAATTATAATTCTATATCTATAACTTAAAAAAAATATTATTATTTATTAAGAGTAATATGCATCCATCGTCACCTTCATTTTCTACAAACCGCCATGAACTCTCTCTCTCTCTCTCTAAACTTTCAAAAAACTTCTCTCTAGATTATCTTACGATCCGTTGAAGTAATCGACGAAATAATTACATATTCGGAATCTACTCGTCGAACCCTTCCGAGAGGTATAAATTTCTTCTTAAGTTATTTAAGTTGGTAAGTTAGAGTTGTTGAAGTTGGTTGGTAGATTATGATTACATATTGTAAAGTTATAATCATTTACATGGATATGAATGTTTGTTTTTGTCAAAATTACAAACGGGTAAAGTTTAGAATCAAAATGGTGATATTTATATCTAGATGTTTAACCGCACACCAAGTAATCGGTTTAATGTTCAAGAGAATATAATTTTATGATTAAGCTTAGGATAATAAGCATTGAATTTTATGATATGCGAGTAATAGTAATTTATGGTTTAAATAGGCAATAGAATGGGTTAAACTTCATCCCGAGTCTCGATTGATCACGTGTTGCATCTCAATCTGATCAAGGTATGGATTTCATTTCTTTTGAATCGTGGGCAACTAGTTGTTGTAGTTGACCCTTCCTAAAGGTGGTTCACCACCTTGTGATTGATCAATCGAACGTGATCAACAAATGTGGAATTATACACACACATACACATTGATTTGGTTTATTGAATCAATTGTTTGAACATTTTGATGTTTTATTAAAATGTGTCTCGTATGAGATTGTTTATGAAAAATGTGAAGTATATAGATTATAATTTCTGTGATCGCCATTTGGGTAAGTGGCATATGTTTAGTTTTCATTGATTTTAGAAGAACCCAATAAATGGGCACATTATTTGGGATGCCTTCTATGGCGGCTTTGTTGTCATAGCGTCCTGCAGATGACGGTCCACCAGAGTTAAGCCTATGTGGCTTACGTGAACCCACTCTGGGAGGACTTGGCTGACTTTGTTGGCTCCATGGCGGATGAATCGATTCTAGAATTTTACCCACAGAATATGTGACCGTGGTTAAATTCACGGGGGATCCGTTGTGTGTGCCTGCATGCCGACCCAGTTCTTGTGGTTTGGCCACCCACGAACACAACGACAGGAATTGACGGACGTTATTTATATTACGTTTTGAAATTAAAGTGTGAACTGTTCTTGAAATTATTGTCTTTGAAAATTACTGAACATCTCTTTTGTTATGAACTTGAGTTTCAAGAACTTTCATCGAATGAATTTTTAAGTCTTCCGCTTCGTTATTGATGTTTTCATTATTATTTACGAACTTATATTATAAACCATTCACTGAGTTATGTGCTCAGCCGTGTTTTTGTTTTCTGACACGGCAGGTTCGAAGTGAAGTTTACGGGGACGGGACTTGAGATCGAGCGTGTTATTTTGGAGTTCTTAGAATCACTTTGTTTTATCTTTCTAAGTTTATAAAGACTTTTGAGGTATGATAGTTTGGATTGTAATATATGTTTAGAGTTTATTAATAGCTCTGAATTTAGATATGTATTTATGTTAAGTCTCGTATGTGACATCATCCGTTCCGGACCACGGAGACGGGGATGTTACATAATTTATGGAAATAATTTTTAGAGAAAAAAAACAAAAATGGCATGCCATTTATTTAAAATAAAACTTAAAATATATTAAACAAATAGTTTAGTCCTTAATAATAAACCACCACCACTACGTATAATTTTAGAAAACAAACGACAAGGCATTACTGTTTTTTGAACTACTACAAATTATGCTTTTATAAACGGTTGTTTTGGGCTTTATACGCGGTTTTGAAACTGCGTATATCGTCGATGTTTGTAAAAGTATCGGACTTTTATACGCGGTTCAAAAACCGTGTATAAAACTCAACTTTTATACACGGTTTCAAAACCGTTTAGAAAAGTAATATTAACCGTGTATAAAAGTCACAATCTTACACGGTTTTTAGATAAACCGTTTAAAAAAGTTCTGCTAACCGTTTTTAAATGTGTCTATCTTACACGGTTTTTAGATGAAACCGTTTAAAAAGGTCCTACCAACCGTTTATAAAAGTGTCTATCTTACATGGTTATTTGCTAAAACCGTTTACAATTGTAATAATTTTTAAATGTACCCATTTATAAAAAAATTGCAGATATTTCTACACAATTTTTTACTAGAACCGTGTATAATGAGTTATATTTATATTTTTAATATTCTAATTATTTTGTTATCATCCATTATTTCAAATGTTGGTGAAGTTGCATTATACCTGATAAGCTACATTTCCAAATACGATTCCAATTGGATTAAAAGAACATTTCAAACACAAGTCCAAATACAAAAATCAGCTAGACATGTAAATGTAGCATCTCAACGTAACCATTAATCATTAAACTTTAAAGATCGTTAACGTAAATGTAACATATCAAAGTAACCAAACATTCTAATACTTTTTATCGTATAATCAAGTCTAATAATCCTTAAAACAATCCACTTATTCATTACCAAATTTTACTATCTTTCACGCGCTTCAAAGTAAACGATCTCATTGTCTTCCACGGTTGTTCCTTCTCATTGTCTTCCACGGTTGATCAACCATGATTGATGAAAACTCGAATCCAATACAATCAGAAAACATACCAAAAATACTGCAGATTGTCGAACAGAAAAAAGACGACTTCTAGACCTCAAATACAGATCTCCACTGTTCAGAATATAGAAAAATATCTCTTGAAGTAACTGTTCAAAAATTATGACGATCCGACGTTTCAAACGTCGGGAATGGAAGAAACGGCGTGGTTGCGCTTCAATACAATCAAAAAACCTACAAAAAAATACTGCAGATTGTCGAACAAAAAAAGGACAACTTATAGACTTCCAAAACAGATCTACATCGTTCATAATGTAGATAAATATGTCTTGAAGCTACTGTCGAAAAATCATGATGATCCAACGGTTCAAACGCCGGGAATAGAAGAAACGGCACGGCTACGATTGCCCAAAAAGTGCAGTCAAACTTTCTCTTTTTTCTCTCACTATATACACATAATATTACTTAAAAACATGATATTAATGCATATAAAAGTAGTAATTGATGAACTATTTGTTTAAGATATGATCATACCTTACTCTTTGTGAAGAATAATGTCAAAAACCATAAAAAAAACTCTAAAACGGCAAAAAAAAAAAAAAGGTCAAAAATGTGTTGTTTTCGAGAAGGAGCCGCATTGGGTAGAAAAAAACGGTGTCTTCCATTTGTATTTATAGGGAAACCCTAGGTACGACATTTTATACGCGGTTATGTGTAAAAAACCGCGTATATAGAGGTTACTTTTATACGCGATTGTGTGTAAAAAACCGTGTACAAAAGGGTTACTTTTATACGCGGTTGTGTTTAAAAAACCGCATACAAAGGGGTTACTTTTATATGCGGTTTCTTACTAAAAATTGTGTGTAAAGACACCTTTTACACACGGTTTTGTAGCAATAACCGCATATAAAAGTAACCCATTTGTACGCAGTTTTTAATACACAATCGCGTATAAAAGGTAACCTTTGTACGCGGTTTTATCGATGCAACCGTTTGTAACTGTCGAGTACCCTTTCTACACGGTTTTTAATCCAGAACAATGTATAAAACCATATTTTTAGCAACGGTTTGATTTGAACAAATAGGTTCCAGATTCGTCCTTTATACGCAGTTTTTGTAAAAACAACAAAAACCGTGTATAATTAGGCGCGTATAAACAACATCATTTTTTAAGTAATTAAGATTACTTAAAAATGATGTTAATGCATATAAAAGTAGTAATTAATGAACTATATGTTTAAGATTATCATAATACCTTAGTTTTTGTGAAGAATAATGCCAAAAAACGCCTAAAAATCGTCAAAAAAGTGTTTTTTTTTCGAGCATGAGCAATATTGTGTCAAAAAACGGCGTCTCCTTATGTTATTTATAGGTAAACCCTAGTAGGGCCTTTTATACGCGTTTTTTAATAAACAACCGCGTATAAAAGGGTTACTTTTATACGCGGTTGTTTGTACTTTTATACGCGGTTTGTCGCTAAAAACCGCGTGTACATGTAACTTTTACACACGGTTTTATTAGCAATAACCGCGTACAAAAGTGACCTTTTTGTACGCGGTTTTTAATAAACAACCGCGTTTAAAAGGTAACATTTATATGCGGTTTTATCGATGCAACCGTTTGTAATTGTCGAGTACCCTTTTTACACGGTTTTTAATCTAGAACCATGTATAAAACCATATTTTTAGCAACGGTTCAAATTGAACCGTGTAAAAAGGTTCCAGATTCGTCCTTTATACACGATTTTTGTAAAAACAACAAAAACCGTGTATATTATAATTATATTATTATAAAAAATTCTAAAAATTCATAAGCCCTATAAAATAGTTAAAATCAATTAATATATATATTTTTACACGGTTATTTTAAAATAACCGTGTAAAAAACTAGGTCTTTTTACACCGACCCATTTCCAAAACCGTGTAAAAAATATATATGTTTTTACACGGTTATTTTAAAAAAACCGTGTAAAAAAACTGGGAGTCACTTTATACGGATCCACTTTCAAAACCGTGTAAAAATATATATGTTTTTTACACAATTATTTTAAAAAACCGTGTAAAAGAATTGGGAGTCTTTTTATACGGATCCACTTCCAAAACTGTGTAAAAATATATATGTTTTTTACACGGTTATTTTAAAAAAACCGTGTAAGAATGTTTTAAGACCTTTTCAAACGTTTTTCCTCAAATAACCGTGTAAAATGATTGTATATTTTTACACGGTTTTTGACATGACCGTGTAAAAAGCTATTCAAAATTTTTTACACGGTCCTGTTACCAAAAAACCGTGTAAAAATGGGCGTGTAATAAAGTCATTTGTGTAGTAGTGTTTATTTATTTTTAATTTCGATTAATTCATAATTCTTTTTAAGTTTTATATAATTTTTTTTCTAGATACACTTTAATTAAAAATAATTACAATTTTAATCAAATATCACATGTAATATCACTATGTGTGTTTTTATACATATCACATATCATATGTGATAACTGTAGATATTTTGATTAATAACGTGTGATTATATATATATATATATATATATATATATTTATATTTATATATCTTTTTGTAATATATATATATATATATATATATTATCACATATGATTATGTATTACTTATATTCGGATGTATACTATCGTATGTGATATATACAATTCATATAGTGGATCACAAGTGATACATAATAAATCATATGTTAAACTAAGTTAATCAGATATGATTTAAAATGTGGATCCAAAAAATAGAGAAAAGATGTTGAAAAAGATGATAAATTGATTATGGAAATCACATGTGATATTTGATGAAAATTATGAAATTTTTTTTATGAAAAGTGTATAGAAAAAAATTATATAAAACTTGGTTAAAAATTATGAATTTTATTGAAGTTAAAAAATAAATAAATTTTAAATGATATAAACGAGGTGGGATTAATGCCCGCGCGTTGCTGTGGATGGAAAGAAATATTAAGACCATAAATTTGAGCATGACCAATTATGAGAAGAAAACATTTTGTGTGTGTTAGCAGCATGACTATAATTTACAAAATGCCCTATGAGGATGATGTGTGTGTATAATAGGAAGCGAAAATAAATTGGCAAATGGTACATTACATCATTAAACCTAAAAAAAGTTACATTGTTATTAAACCTAAATTAAATTATAATAAAAATATGAATTAAACAAATTTTACATCATTATTAAACATAAAATAAATTATGATAAATTACTTTATTAATAAATAAAAAATTGATGCGTGAATCACCTACGACTATGTGCTTGGATTGATGGGGAAGGCGGAAGGTTTTGGGTTGGAGAAGACACAGTCATTGAGATGCGATGCATGTTAAACAATAAAAATAATTTTTATAATATAACTTTTATTTATTTAAATTAGAAAATGAAAAGGTTATAAATGATCGAAATGTCATTTACTTAACGGTCAGGAGCTAACAACTTTTAGTTTCGAGGACCAAAACGTTACGCAAATGCAAAATCGAAAGTCTATTTTGGAATTAACAAATTATGGGGACTAAATCCAAGAGGAAAATAAAACTATAGGGACCAAATCTGTAACTCTACAAACATAGGACTAAATCTAACAGGGAGATAAAACCTCAAGGACCAAATCTGTAATTTACTAAAAACCTGAAGGACCAAATCTGTAATTTAACATTGTTGAAGGACCAAATCTGTAATTTATCAGAACACTGTTCATGAACAGTGTTCTGATAAATGTTATAATATATAATGAGATTTTTAAGGTTTATCCAATTCAAAATGATAATTATCTTAATTCCTAAAATTACTTTTTATTTAAGGTATTTTTTTTAATTAATAAATTATGTGCCCCACATTTTTTCCCTCTTCTTGTAAATTAACCACATTCTCGTTTGAACCTGCCCATATATATATATATATATATATAGACTTAAGTTCGCGTGAGACTAAACAGTTTCCGTGAGACCGGTGAGACCAAACTTTAAAAGTATGAAACTTCACACCAAAAAACTGTGAATGTAAAAAAAATCAAACTTTTCATAGGGAAAACACCGTAAATGTTACGTTCACGGTGTTTTTCGCTGTGAATGTTCATTTTTTTTTATCTTCACAGCGTCTTCACTGTGAAGGTTCGGATATACCTTCACAGTCTTTTAGCTATGAAGGTTTGATTTTTTTTAACTTGGTTTAGGTTTTTTTACCTTCATAGTGTGATTATATTATGAAGGTTTGAATGTTTTTTACCTTCACAGTGTTTCGGTGTGAAGTTTCATGTTTTAAGGTTTGGTCTCACGCGGTCTCACGGAAACAGCTTGGTCTCACGTGAACCTGAGTACCTGACCCTATATATATATATAGGGGGCTTTTCATGGGAGACTCTATTATTTTGTGGTAACCATGAGATCCAATCTCATCCATCCATTTAATTAATCAATGGTCTAAAATAACTAATATAAATAATAATTAAAAAACGGATTTAATGCAACTAAATTAGGAAAAAAGGGTAAAATTTTCAAAAAAACATTATAATTCAGTGTGATCTAATTTAGGCGTGTTCCGATAATTTTGGGTGTGATCTAAGTTAGCGCTTACCGGATTTAATGCAACTAAATTAGGAAAAATGGGTGTGATACACTGTGATCATCTTGCAAAATCTTATATCCTTCATGATAGAATGATGAGATTATTGTTGCTAATTCCGTAGGTGGTGATACACTGTGATATGTCTCATGGTACATATGAGATTCAGATGTTAGATTATCAGATATATGTCAAATCACAATGTAACACATATATCATATATATGCCAAATCACGTGGCACATGAGATTCAGATGATGTTATATTATCACAATGTAACACAATGTCACATGGTCCATATGGATATTATCCCAAAATCAATTTGTTGAGATAATAAAGGAAACGTAATATTTGATTGATGAGGCTTTGATTTTTTCAGTTACAAAAAAAATGTTATATTAATTAATTTATCAAATTACTAATATATCCTCCCCTATTAATTAATTAAAAAAATAAATAAATTAAAATGATTGGATGAGATTGGATCTCATAGTTACCACAATCTAATAGGGTCTCATTTGATTAGACCCCTATATATATATATATATATATATATATATATATATATATATATATATGACTTAAGTTCACGTGAGACCAAACAGTTTCCGTGAGACCGGTGAGACCAAGCTTTAAAGTATGAAACTTCACACCAAAATACTGTGAAGGTAAAAAAAATCGAACTTTTCATAGGGAAAACACCGTAAATGTTACGTTCACGGTGTTTTTTGCTGTGAATGTTCGTTTTTTTTTACCTTCACAGCGTCTTCACTGTGAAGGTTCGGATATACCTTCACAGTCTTTTATCTGTGAAGGTTTGATTTTTTTTAACTTGGTTTAGGTTTTTTTACCTTCATAGTGTGATTACATTATGAAGGTTCGAATGTTTTTTACCTTCACAGTGTTTCGGTGTGAAGTTTCATATTTTAAGGCTTGGTCTCACGCGGTCTCACGGAAACAGCTTGCTCTCACGTGAACCTGACCCATATATATATATATATATGGGTTTAAATGAAAACTTTTTTTATTGTGCACGTGAGAAGCAATCTTAGTCATTGATTAAAACGTAGAAAACTAAACAATGGTTAAAACATAATAAGATTAATTGAGAAGTGATTAGGGACAAAACTGGAAATTTGAATCAGCGTCTACCTTATTTGACTTTTTGTTTTTTTTTAATTAAAAAACTTTTACCTCCTAAATTATCTTCAAAATTACTAATATTTAAGTCAAACAAGTTACATCAAAAAAACGATAATTTCGTGTTCTTCGATATGACATCCATCTCGATATAGTTTTTTTTTTCATTTTAACCGGGTTTTTTTTACGTGAAATGTTATATATGTGTTATATTCATTATGAATATATATGCACGTCCTCGTGTGTCCACATTCAGTATGAATAACAAAAGTGAGCGTTCATTCACTATTCATGATGAATAATACAGTATTCAGGATGAATGATCCGTGAAGGTGTGTGCACATAGCACACTCTCTTTTGTTTCCCGATTCACAACCGAAATTTGGTTTAATTCATTATGAATGTGTATGCACATCCCCGGGTGTCCACATTCAATATGAAGAACAAATGTGAACGTTTATTCATTATTCATGATAAATAATATGAATTATACAACATTCAGGATGAATAATCGTGTATTATTCACCCTGAATGTTGTATTATTCATCCTGAATGATACATTATTCATGATGAATAATACATGAATGACCCTTGAAGGTGTGGAGACGTGACGCACTCCATTTTGTTCCTCGATTCACAACTAAAACTCGATAGGTTCTTGATGAGCGTTGGGTTACGGTGATTAAGAACGTGATGCCTTACGACGTTGAAGAAAGTGTTGAAGAAGAAGATGTCAAGTTACGGACTTACGGTTTCGAGGTGTTGTATACACTTGAACGTAAATAAATATTCATAATGAATATAACACACATACACACATATATATATGTATAGCATTTCACGTAAAAAACGATAATACAACAAAAAAACTATATCGAATAACACGAAATTCTCGTTTTTTGATTTATTTTGTTTGATTAAAATATTAATAATTTTTAAGATAATTTATTTTAAACTTTAAGTGGGTAAAAAATTTTAATTAAAAAAGAAAATACAAGGTCAAATATGGTAGGTATGTATAACACCCTAAATTTTAGAGAAATAAAAATTCGAAAATTTTACAATATGACGGCTATAAACTAAGTAAACCTGGTTAAACCAAAACCTGTCATAACAAACCCAGAGTATCATCCCGAGAACGGGGAATATAGTTGTAGCCTTTACAAAAGAATCAAATGAAGAATAATACTTAACAACCTAATAATCTAACTTAAACAAGAAAGATTAATATCGGGTGTTGTTATTCTTCCAAAATGTGTATCCACTATCACCATCGTATCGATCAATTAATCAACTCAAAAAGACCACTCTCGACCCCTAGGTCGTCCGCTCAATCCCGACGAATCCCATCACCAGATTGACCTGCTATACATGTCATTTTAAGAAAAAGTGTTAGGCTAAAATCTAGTGAGATCAAACAGTTGTATTGAAAAATAATCAACGATAAACGTAAATAAAGAAAGTGGAGTATGATAGGAATAATAGTGTTTTTTTATTATGAACAGTTACCTCTTGGTTTAACGGGGGAGACCCGCTTACTAACACAAGTGACGGAACACAAAAGTAGGCCACTTGACGGTCAGTAAAGCCAAAACACATAAAAGTACACACAAGGAATGTTAGGCTCAGTGGCTTTAAACGTACACTCGCGGAAAGTCAACTTCAACCCAAAAGAGTCCTTACGTTGAGATCCTCATCCAATATCGCAATACTTAGCACGTAGGACTTATAACCCAATTTGATGCCTAAACGTGCCTCGACGAGAGAAACTAATGTCCCAACGTCGGACTAAATGCAACAACAATTATGGGGTCATGACTCCCAAATGAACCAATTATTTCACATAAGTTAATCGATTAGCCAATAAATCAACGTGAAGTTACGATATCCAAGACATTAACCAATGAAGGCTCTTTGCATAATACATGCCTAAATTTACCAATAGGTTCCAATTTGACATATGAATCACATACTCATTTTCCAAACATTTGAAGCATTTAAATATTTCAAACTCTAGTTTTTGGATCCCAATGAATCAACCCAAGGTTATAATAAAACAAGTTTCCAATGCATAGACTTATCAGCAGTTCAACATAAACTTCATCATCCCATTATTAACTAATCTTTGAAGTTAGAGAATAAAATAGTATAATGCCAAACCTTGTTCACATATAAATTCAAGACACTCATTTTCTTTCTTGAAATCCCTCTCCAAAATTAGGGTTTTTGGGTGATAATGCACCCCAAGATGTACAAATGAAAATGGAGATGTCTAATGGCTTAAAAACATGATTTTTAACATGTATACAATTTAGAAAATGATGAACTCACCTTGTAGGGTTTATGGCTTAGAACCCTAAAACTCCAAGTAATTGATGAGGAGATGAGATGAAGCTTGAGATTGATAGACTTGACCAATAAGTGATTCAAGAACCCTAAAACATCATAATGATTATGAACTTGAGGTGGATGGAAGCATTAATGGCAAGAGGGGGGTTGAGAAGGGACTTACTAACTCTTCTATAGAGAAAACGTGACCTAGCTTTTTCCAAAATCAGATACAAATGAGCTTAAAATCACTGAGATGGGTTTTATCACCCTGGAGACCGTGTGCGACAATGACACGACGACTATGCACAGGGCATAGTCGTTGGGCATTGTCGCTCAGCACCATCACCCTGTTGTTTTCTAACCAGTGAGCTCCCCTCCGTTCGCGACTTTGACACCTGCGACTATGCCCAGGGCATAGTCGCCCAAGACCATTTTGACGCGTTCCCGACCCGAAAAGATCCGATTCATCGACGAGGAACGTACGACTAAGTCTGTATAATAATACCAAGTAATTTTTACATTATAGCGAGGCAACTAAACGCTCTACTGACCACAAAAATAGAAGAAGCTTACCCGAAATTACGGGTGTTACAATACTCCCCAACTTGGAAAGGATTTCGTCCCCGAAATCCCAACTAGTCAAACAAACGGGGATATCGACGCTTCATGTCCTCCTCCGCTTGCCAAGTCACATTCGCACCGTGATGATGTTTCCATTGGACCTTCACCATTGACACTTCTTTGTGTCGGAGTTTCTTGATCTCTTTTTCCAAAATGGCTTCAGGTTCCTCAACACAACGGTTGTCGTCCACCCGAATCTCCGACAATGGTATGACGTTTTCTTCCTCCACCATGCACTTTCGTAGATAGGACACATGGAACGTAGAATGTATTTCGTCCATTTCCGGTGGCAAATCTAACTTGTAGGCCTGAAGTCCAATACCCTCGAGAATGGTAAATGGTCCAAGGAAACGGGGACTTAACTTCCCTCGCTTTCCAAAACGAATCAAGCCTTTCCAAGGAGACACCTTCAACATCACCGTGTCCCCTACCTGGAACTCCACGGGTCGTCTCTTCTTGTCGGCATAGCTCTTTTGTCGATCTTGTGCCGCCTTCAAACGCTCTCGGATAGCTTTGACCTTATCGTCCGTCTCTTGCACAGTTTCTGGGCCAGAAAATTGTTTTTCCCCCCGACTCTAGCCAACACACGGGGGTCCTACACTTCCGTCCGTATAAAGCCTCAAATGGTGCCATCCTGAGGCTAGAGTGATAGCTATTATTGTATACAAACTCCACCAAAGGTAGATGGGTTACCCAACTACCCCCCGAAATCGATCACACAAGACCTGAGCATGTCCTCCAAAGTTTGAATCGTCCTTTCGCTTTGTCCGTCTGTCTGTGGGTGATACGTCGTGCTCAAATTCACCCGTGTGCCCATTTATAGATGTAGGGCTCCCTAAAATCTTGATGTAAACCGACTATCACTATCAGAGACTATAGACAAGGGTATACCATGTCTAGAGACCACCTCGTCTATATACAGCGTTGTCAATCTATCCATTGGCAAAGTTTCCCGCATTGCTAGAAAATGCGTACTCTTCGTCAAACGATCAACGATCACCCAAATGGTGTTGTTCCCTCTCAAAGTCTTCGGTAGCTTGGTCACAAAGTCCATAGTAATCTTTTCCCACTTCCACTCAGTTATTTCTAATGGTTGAAGGCTCTCATAAGGTCGTTGATGCTCGGCCCTCACTTGCGAACAAGTCACACATCGCTCCACATAGCGTGCCACGTCTAACTTCATACCTGGACACCAATAGAGTAATTTCAAGTCCCTATACATCTTTGTACTCCCCGGATGGATAGAGTATTTGGACTTGTGTGCGTCTTCCAAAAGTAGCTCCCGGTTCCATCCAATCTTTGGCACCCAAACTCGTCCGTCAAAACATTTCATCCCTCGGCTATCTTCGGTCAAGAGTAGGCGTTGCTTGACCATCACTTCATCTTTAAGAATCTATTCCAACAAGGCCTCGGTTTGTGACGTTTTAATCTTTTCCAAGAGACTTGACACTAACTCGATTCTCGTAAGTTTGGCTTGAAGCCTCCCATTATACTCTTTCCGACTCAAGGCGTCGGCCACCACGTTCGCTTTCCCCGAGTGATAAATTAGTTCACAATCATAATCCTTAAGTAGTTCCAACCATCTTCTTTGACTCATGTTGAGCTCCTTCTGATCAAAGACGTATTTCAGGCTCTTGTGGTCCGTGTACAAGGTACAATTCGTGCCATAAAGGTAATGTCACCACAACTTCAAGGCGAACACTACCGCTGCTAATTCCAAGTCATGAGTGGGGTAATTCTTCTCATGTACCTTTAGTTGCCTTGACGCATAGGCAATCACTCTTCCCCTTTGCATGAACACACACCCAAGCCCCGACTTGGATGCATCCCTGTAGACTACGAAGTCCTCCGATCCTTTCGGCAAGGATAGGATTGGAGCCTCGCACAACTTCCTTTGTAATGTCCGGAAAGCTCTTTCTTGTGCTTCGGTCCACACAAACTTTACATTCTTCTTGGTCAGCGCCGTCAACGAAGATGCAATCTTAGAGAAATCTTGTATGAATCTCCGGTAGTAGCCCGCCAAACCCAAGAAGCTCCGGATCTCGGATGGGCTTTTGAAGGGTTCCCAATTCATCATCGCTTCTATTTTCGCTGGATCTACCTTCACTTCGTCTTTCGTGACAACGTGTCCCAAGAATTGCACTTCCTTCAACCAAAACTCGCACTTGGAAAATTTTGCGTAAAGCTTTTCTTTCCTCAAGACCTCCAAAACATCCCGGAGATGTCGCGCGTGATCGGCTTCGTCCTTGGAGTAAATCAGGATATCATCAATGAACACGATGACTGATTTATCAAGGAAGGGTCGGCACATGCGGTTCATTAAGTCCATGAACACCGTCGGGGCGTTCGTCAAGCCAAAGGGCATCACTAAGAACTCGTAGTGACCATAGCGCGTCCAGAAAGCGGTCTTCGGAATATCATCCTCCTTGACCTTCATGTAATACACAAACAACAGATTTCAATCACAAATCTCAAATTTATTTCATGAATCTTGACTTTCTCTCTCTACAAACCAGTTTCTCTCTCTAGAAACTCTCTCTACAAACGTATATGACAATATCAAGAATCCTACCTAATATTACAAAGACCATTCTATTTATACCCTAATCTAACAAAGCTACTAAAACTATTTGACTTTACAAGACATTTAAAAACACTTTGACTAATGTTGACTTTTGACATTTTACAACTCTTTAACAAACATTGACTTTACAAACAATACTTTTTAACCTTTTAATCTTGAATACAATTCTTGTCTAACAATCTCCCCCTTTGGATTCAAGATTAATTTTTTTTTGACAATTATCTTCAGGTCTTTTTATGTAACACCCTCAAATCAGACAATAGCAACTAATTTAAAATTTTCTAAATACATCGATAATTATTTCATCTACAATCACAATTTAAGATTTAACCTTAATACACACGTAACATTCTCTACATACAATCTATGATAAGGACGGGTGTTACTAAAACCCAATTATAGTTACTATCTCCAAGCCACAGAAGACTTCACAAACTACTTACACTTATGTAAAGCTAAGGCTCAACTCTTCATAGAGCTGCTAGAATCCAAACCCCCAACTGGAACCTGATGCACATGCCGACAAATAAAAAAGGCTAGGCTTAACGCCTAGTGAGCTTAAGAGTTTTAACATGAATGCATATATCTTTAAAGAAAGGAATTCAGTTCAAATCTAGATCTTTCAAAATGGTTTACTTTAGAAATGGAAACGACTCGTTTTCCCCATAATATGCATCTTAAAAGACAACGCTCCAAAACAAATATTCCTTATAAAAACGATGCAGCCCATAACTCACCCAAAACGGGATTATAATTCGACACCCAATTTGTAAAAACGTGAATGACACTTCATATCCCAAAACACCCAAACACGGGCGGGGCATAATACTCGACCCTTAAATAGCGGAAATCAATCCATAAAGATATGGTACGTCATCGAAAACATGTAACTCGAATTAATACTCACGCGAACATAAAATAGAATGAAATCCAAATATTAAAGCATGGACAATTAAATATCCAAAGTACTATGGGCCGACAACGGGGGATACCCGTATCCGTTGAGAGTGAAGGAACACAAAAGTATGCCACTCAACAACGTTAATCGTATGACACTTCACGACACGCAAGCCCAAGTGCCCCTACGACTCCCTTCAAGCTACACCAAAAGGGACAGCTGACCTTAGAAAATATTACAAGAATACGCCAAAGGCTCGGCACAAGGGGGATACAACTATGGCATTGCCCCAACAAGGTGAAGGCCCCAAAAACGCCCATTTGTGGACTACCCATTGTCATGATAGCACAACCCGGACTCAGCCCTCCTAGTGAACACTTGAAAAGACAATGTCATAAAACATGAGTCCCAGAGTCCAACCTCGTACCACCCAACTGACCATCAAAAGAGACTGACTTACGTGCCTATGGATCCAATGCAACACAGTCTAAGATTACATGACTACACATGAATGACTAAAGCACTCGAGCCTGTAATTATCATAATTATGCAATAAAATGCATCAAGTTGTAAATCATAATTTGGACTCTAATTCGAGCCATTAAAACCGGACAAATGTTCTTAAGACTCTTTTAAGTCAACACCGAGCTAAACTGCTCAAAATCCATTTGACCAACAAATAACGGTCCCCTAAAAATAATGAAATGTCTTTAAACGACGTTTATGCAGACCCCAAACATGTGATTAACCCAGAACTCATCACGTATTGGCACCAAGGATTAACCAAATAGTTTATAAACTCAAATATCCCAAAATGTCGTACGTCATGAATTAGGCTTCATTTGTACCAAAGTCACCGAAGATGCATAATTCATAAAATAGGCTTTATTTGTACCAAATCGCTAAGAATATGTAAAACATGTCATTTACTTGTTGAAACATTCAAAACCCAAATATGAGCATTTCATGGAACTAAACGACCCAAGTTTACCAAATATGAAAACTTATTAAAATACTCACACTTGACAAATACCAAGTAAAATATATTTTTACTTTAAAATACACATTTTGGCATGTACATAGTTTTCACAAAGCATCTTGAACTCACCTTGCTAGGTTAGGTTAAACCTAGGTTTTAATCCCCAACCATTGATCTCCAAAAGCATATATCTCACCCAAAGCTTTCCGAAGACATCCATTCCAACTCTTCAACTCAAGCTTCCAAAAAACCTAGATCCACACATTTTCAACCGTAAATAACCATATAAAAACATTCCCCAAACATATTTCACCAAAATCTTCATTTTGGTCCAAACCCAAATTTTGACCCAAATCTTCCAAAATCTTACAAACCGAAAATAGAGTAACATAATACTTAGGAAATCACCAAATGAGCATTTACAACTTATATTAGGGTTTAGAAATGGATGGGATGAACTTACCACTTAGGTTTTGGTGAAAACCTAGAAAACTTAGAAATCTTCAAGAAACGGTGGGAGGACACATGAACTAGCACAAGAGGTGGAGATCACAAGCTTGATGGTGAAGAAACACCTTGGAGTCCATGTAAATGGCTTTAAAATGAGTTAGGTTTTGGGGGTAATGAAGGAAAGGCGATTTGAGAAAGAATGGGAGAGTTTTGGAGAAGAGAATGAGAAAGAAAGCTGAAAATCCCGACTTAACAGCTCCCTGCACCCTTTGTGCGACATTGACCAGGGCAATGTCACTGGTCATAGTCGCTGGTATGTACCAGCTCATGGTACACCCCATGCGACTGTGATAGTGCGACTGTGACTCGTCATAGTCGCTGGGCATTGTCGTGGGACCTTTCCGGAGCCCCGAAACTCGACTTTTTCACTGCCAAGACTCCTGTTACTCCAAGGGACTTTAAACAATACATTTCCCAACAAAACCCCACTGTTTACAAGTCACAGAAATGTCCGGGTGACATTTACTTACTGAAAATTACGGGTGTTACATTTTATCTTCAAAACATCTTCAGCAAACAAATTTTTCAGCTTTGAAACATGAAATCTTTTGACAAACACTTTGTAGAACCTTAACATCTTGAACATCTGAAGTAAATCTTTCCCTTTGGCTTTTTCAACAACTTTAACACTTTTATCAATCTCCCCTTTTTCTTCAACAAAATCACGTATTCTACAAACACTTTGAAATCAATCAATCATCTGACTTTAACATCTCTCTCTTTCATTTCATCTTCTTGACACTTCTTTCGATTTGAAATGAATTTGACTTTGAAATCATGAACTATCTCCCATTCCTGATATGATCAACTTCAATTGGACTTTGAAATTATGAAATTCTTCCCCTTCTTGATAATATCAACTTTGGTCTGACTTTGAAACCTTGATATATCTCCCCCTTTTGATGAATTGTGAGAATCAGAATCATCAAAACTTTTTCAATGTCAGCTCTGTCTTTGATTGATCTCCCCCAAATAATCAATAAGCACATTCTTCATGATCTCTTTTGGTAAAATATGTACAATCTCCCCCAAATGTGAAAGAAAAAATCTTCCCCAATTGTTCTGATAATGAGTCGTCAATTCATAAAATGTATTTATCTGAATCTTTTCAAATTCAGACAAATTGGAATGGTAACCCTGAATCAACATATGAAACAGTTAGGAATGTCTGTCAGTAACACAAAATTACTGTGTACAACGAATGTACAATGGAAGGAGCTTGAGTGATGTTCACTCCCCAGGACTTCCATTCAATCATTGAAAAATACAAGGTATTTTCTATGAATGTTCTGACAGAAAAACAAATTTTCTGTGTGCTCGTGCTTGTGTTATGAAAGAATTAGCCCAATGATTGTTGTTAAAGGCTCAAAATAATGTAAACCATTGAGACAACAATGATTATACATAGACTCAACGTGCATGATAAAGGGTCGAAGGTGGGGAACTTTCCTTCTTTTTCAATATCAGTATCTTCCGAGTGAAGAACCAATAGAGTATATGTTGCTTCCCCAAAAAATGTGAAACATTCTCTTTTTAAGAAAAGAATGAGTAGCTGGTGAGTTGTTTGCAAGAGTTGACATGGACTCACTGCCTTTTTCAATGATGGTCACCAAAGAATGTAAACCAATCAGATTATGTGGCTGCCCGACTCAGAAAGATTTGGTGTAGAGTCTGATATTCTTTTACTCTGATCTCACACCCTCTTTCTTTTAATCTTTTAAGCTTACTTCTAACCAATCTCTCATTTCCATTTTACTTCTTCACACACCAACACTCAAATCTTTTGACCCCTCTCCCCTCAATCACTCTTAGGATTACTTCCGGGGTAGGAAACACTGGTTATCGTGAATCCATGGAAGTCTTTTAAGCTCACACATTGAATCCCATGTATTTGTCCTAAAAGAATGTGTTGCTCAATGATTTTCTTGACATTAAAGCGCAAGAAATCAATGTCAGTATATGTATGCTCATCAAAAATCAAAATGAAATTTGAGCATTTTAAGCATTTAAGATTTCTCAAAACTTTGTATGAATGAATAATCATGAAAGAATAGAAATGTTTTGAGAATCTAACAATGATTTAAATTAGACCAAAATTCATGAAGAATAATATTTTGGGAAATCAAAGACGTAGGATGTTTATATGAACAAAATATAAACATATTTACAATGAAAGCACATGTAATGATGAAATGATGTCTGATCTCAAACAATATTGAGTACAACCAGGAGTATTACCATAGAAAAATTTATCATTTGATACATGGTAATAACAAAGTCAATAAATGTACTGAACCGATGTGTGTATGAATACTTGACAAAGTATATGAAAAGAAAATACACAAGTATTTTCCTTTAAGAACACATGGTCAGATAAGCATGAAAGTAACCAAATGAAAATCATTTAAAATCTCACATCGAAATTCATAAAACATTTGAGAATGCGAAGTGGTTTGAACATTTAGAAAAATGATTTTTCACAAGCTAAAGTTATTCTTCTTTCAACATGTGTTAGAGGTTAAGATTTTAGAAAAATATACATGTAGTCTCCCCCTAAAATAAATATGGTCATTTAAGTACCCTTGACAAAACTTCAGATATTCTCCCCCTCAATATCTGTAAAAATTCAAGTCATCAGAAAAACATAACAATCAAAGTATAAACGTCTATTTTCTCCTCTTAAAAGATATAACAGTGAAAATTATCTTAAACTCCCCCTCAAAAAGAAAAACTTCCTAGACAGATGTTTTCTGTTAAGCATTCTTTCAGAAAAAAACAGTGAGGGTCGGGTTCTGAACTGAAGTATTCAGAAGCCATTTTAACGTATTCTCCGGTGAGAATAGTAATTTCAGCTTTACCATTGAAGAACGGGTCCTGATCTGATGTAACCAAAAACCGTAGTCCTGAAACATTGAGGAACGGGTCTTGAACTGTTTTATCCAAGAGCCATAGTTCTTTCTCCCCCTTAAACCTTGGGTGCCTGCAACATAGATTAAACTTTTGGTACCCACTGGTATTTGGGTCCTAGTTTGTTACTTGCAGTTCTATTAGGAGAGATGTAGTAAGAACCATACCAGTAATTCACATAAGTTTTACTTACAAAATCATTTGAGACACAATAAGAACAATTAATTTTCTTTTGAGCTAACATGATCAATTGAGTTATAGTATAAACCAGATCAGGGTTGTCAAAAGTTTTACCTTTCGAAGCATAGTTCCTTTTAGCTTTGAATGTATGCACAAATAATTTTTCTTCCTTCTTCTCCTCCCAAGATCCTTTAACTTTCCAAATCCAATTTTCTATATCTTTCTCATCTTTCCTTCTCCAGAAATTTTTCTTCTAAGACTCATTCTTCTTGATGTTACCTGAACCATCAACATTTCGAACATAGAAAAGATTAGAAGGACGAATTTGATCTTTATGTTCAGAAGTAAGATTATCATCTGAATCAAATAAAGGATTATTAGAAACATTCATAAAATGTGAACTTGAAGTTGTTTTGAAAGAGCATTCTGAATCAGCTAGATCATCTCTCGGTGATTGAAGAATTGATTCTGGCGTTTTCTGCTCAGTCATCTTCACCTTGAACATGATCTCTTCAAGTTATTTGATCTTTGTGGACAAACTGTTTCTTTTCTTTTGTCATCAGATCAAACTTCTTTTGCAGTTCAGACTTCGTCTTCTTTTCTTTCAGAATAGTTGATGACAGTTCAGATAGTTTCTTGTTCAGTTTCTCTATCTCAGTCTCAAACACTCTTCTTTCTTCCTCAAAATCTTTTTCAACATTATTTCTCTATTCAGATATCTCCTTGAATAGACCAACATTCTTTTGTTCAGCAATCTTCTTTTCCTTCTCAAACTTATCTCTCTCCAAGATAATAACTTTCTCAAAGTCTGTCACTTGTTGAGAAAGTTTCATGCATTTAAGATCCACAACTTTCTTCTCCTCAAAGGCTTTTCTTGAGAATTCTGAAAACTTTTGTTGAGCAAAAGATTTTCTTTCTTTCTCAAATCCTTCTTTTTCTTTCTTGTTTTTATCAACTTGAATTTCTAATTCAGATATTTTCTTCTTCAGCTCAACATTATTTCTCTCAATTTCTTTTCTCATCTTCTCAGTCTTCTTCAACTCATCTTGATCTGTTGAAATTTTCTTTTTTTAATCGCTTTCTCTTTTAGCATATTTATTTCTACTTCAAAACTGAACACTTTATCTTTCAACTTATCTCTTTCAACATAGAGTAGAGAATTTGACTTTCTAAGTGCATCAGATGTCTCACTGGCAATATTTTCTCTTCTTCTCAATTCATCTAGCTCTCTATGTATTGATTCCTTCTTTGACCAGCTTGAGCTAGAATTAAGACTTTCAGACCTTTCCAGCCTGTCTTGAAGATTTAAGATCTCTTTCTCTTTAGATTCAATTATTCCTGCAAAATTAATCTTTGAATTAGAAATGCATTCTGAGCAAATAAAGTCTTTCTTTAAATCTTTATCATCTTTCAAATTGGTAATTTTTTCATGAAGAGATGCATTATGAATCTTTAGATTCTTGATTTCAGCTTCCATGGTCGAAATCTCTGGCATGTATGCTAAATCGCAATCTCTTTTTGTAAGAAACATATTTCCTTTTTCATCTGTGTATGGCCTCTTGAAATATGTATAAATAGATGATCGTCAAAAGAAAACTTCGATTAGAAGTTGAATATTATGCACACTCTTGAAAAAATGAATACAACAGTTAAAATCAGAAAATTTTTCAGAAAATTAAAATCTGAGAAACAAATTAAATTTGTCTTCCAAAAATTAATTCCGAAAAATCAGCGCGGAAATATCCCACTTTAATCTCCAAACCTGCAAAAAATATGAAAAATATATCAGTTAAGCTCAGAAACAGTTAAAACAGCCAAAAGTGACATAAAACGGACTACAAATGAAAAGAAAACGAAAAACAGTGACAAAAATGAAAATTCAACAAAAATTGACTAAAAATGAACAAAAACAACTAAAATATGAAGAAAATACGAAAATAAGGACTAAAACCGACAAAAAATGAAACTAATACGAAAAACGAGGACTAAAAGTGAAAAATACAAAAACTCGACAAAAAAACGAGAATTAAAATGACAAAAATACAAAAAAATATAAAGTCTAGGGACTAAAAACGTAAAAACACTAAACTTAGAAACTAGAAGGACTAAAAATGTAAAAACCTAAAAGTTATAAACTACAGGGGCTGAAATTGACAATTTCTGAAAGTTAAAACTTGAGGGACCAAATCTGTCAAAACCCCAAAACTAATACTACAGGGACTAAAACTACTAAAACTGAAAACTATTTTAACGAAACAAACAATTTTAACTAAAAAGGACTAAAATTGTAACAAAATTTAACAAAATTATAACAATATTAACTACAGGGATTATAACTGACAAAAGTTTAAACTTCCTAACAGACCTAACAGAGAGAAGGTCAAAATGGACTGAAATTGTAATAAATTTAACAGACATAACGAACTAGGACCAAATTGTTAGAAATCTAACGGACTTAACAGAGGTCCGTTATATTACTGTTCAGCATCTTCTCATTCACGAACATCAGCTTTCAATCCATGATATCTTCTTCAAAACTCAACCAAATTGATCAAAATTTATTCCAAAATGCTCCTTGTTCAATTATTAATCGATTACAACAATAAATTCTCGATCATGCATTGATTTACGAGCTGTGGATCGAGGTGAAGTTACTCCGGCGAGATTGGTTTTCCGGCGAAGCTTTTTCGAGTTTTTTGAGCTTGTAAACACCTGAAAATCAATGGAAATCAATTAAGGAACCATATTAGAAGTTAAAACAACAAAAACATCGACCGAAAATAGATCTCCAGCGAAACCCGTTTTTCCGGTGAGTTTTCCGGCGAATCTTCAAACAACGATATCTTGTTCAATTCTTGACCAAATTCGATTCTGAAAGTTTCTTTGTGCTCTAAATCAATAAAGGAAGAGTTTAGACACAATCAGAACAATTAAAAACAATAACTTCGAAGACCCACTTAACCTTCACGACCGGAAAAGTTTCGAAAAACTTTCTAACTTGAGAATTTGTATCTATAAGATGCGAAATCTCTCATAAACTAAGGTAGGAATTCGTATGTAGGTATATACGAATTGTTGAGAATTCGTAAATAAGCATCTGCGAAATCCTTGATTGAACAGTAATCTGCGAATTTCGTTTCTTCAGTCTAATATACGAATTCCTTTGATACAGCTACTATACGAATTCTTCACCAACATTCTCATGCGAATTCCTTCACGTGAACCATGCGAATTCCTTAGTCAATATTCTCATGCGAATTGTTTTAACACTGTATGATGCGCAGGGCCGTTCCTTGGGGTGTGCCAAGTGGTTCTACCGTACAAGGCCTCAAAATATTTTTTAATTTTTTACTTATAATAAAAACCACTATATAATCAATTTAAGACAAAATTTTAAACAAAAATGCATCCAGCACAATGGTTAAAGAGTGTGCGTATTAGACATGCTTTATTTCCACCAGGGCAGGGTTTGAATCCCTTGCTTTGACATTATTTTTTATTATCATTTAAACTTGTTTTCATTTCAAAAAAGAAGAAAAATGTTTTGTCTTATATATTAAATTGGTTTGTTTAACATTTTCTTTTAACTTCTATTTTTTTTTAAATAACTTAAATATATCTTTTTTTTTATTATTCTTTTTACTATGATAATTAAATTAATTATATGATTGTTTTTAAAATGTTTTCTATACGATTTATCCTTCAAAAATTCAAATCTAAACCTCTTAATTTATATCTTAAGTTTTAATTTTGTATAATGTTTTTTCTAAAAAAATGTTTTAAGATAATAAATTTATAGAATATTTTAATAATATAAATAATGTTAAAATTGTAAAAATAAAATAGTTATGAGAGTTGAATGTAATTTTTTTAGAGACATTAAATTTAGATTGTCTATTTTAAAAATATATATATATAATAGTTGATAGAGATGCTCTGAATAACGTTAGTTGTTTAGTTTTTTTAATGATACATCTTATATTTTTCTTCGAATATTTAATAGATTTAGATTTTTTAGTATTTGTCGGTTTTTTCCGTATGTTTTTTGGCACACTTTTGATTTTTAATATATTGATTTTTAATGATGATACGTTCTTGTTGATATGGGTTTTTGTGAAAATCGATAATGGTTGATCAATTCTATAGAAAGACAATTGTTATTAATATCTCCTTCCCCACTTACATACCATGTTAATTTCATATTTTCTACCTCCTCACAAACTCTTTATTGGACGAGTTATGAAAGTTAAAACACTAACATTAATAAAAAGTTAAAGAATCAATTACAAATTTTGAATCAATACTAACATAATAACAATAAAATTTAAAATTTAGTGTCAAAAGAGAATAAAAGATGGGCAATTTGATTAAATTCAAAAATAAGTTATCAATAGATTCATTATAAGATAAATATAATAAAAAATTAAAAGCATATTTAGTTTTTCGTACATGGCCTCCAAAATATCAGGAACGGCCCTGATGATGCGAGTTCTTCAATGAGTGATACAAGTTCTTCAGTTTCCAGGATTTGCTTAACTCTCAATCTGATACACTTAACTCTCTATACTTAACATCTTACTTAACTTCTCATGAATTTTCAACATTACTGTTCATGACAACATATAACACTGAACATGAATTTGCTTGATCTATTCTTAACTCTCGATCTGAAACTTTACTGTTCATGAGCCTGAAAATTTTTTTTAAAACAAAATAGAGTTGTTAAGATTTGGAATTTATCACCAAATTGTAATACACAAAACGTGTAGGATTAATCACAACAAAATCGGATCAAACACATAAAAATCACTTAAATGATCAAGAACAGATCAAAAATTTCAAGAACATAACTTTTTCGAAAATCATCAAATCAAGTCCAAAATTGTTTAAATCTTTGAAAAACAATCAACAAAACTGATTTTAGTATCAAAAACGAAATCAACACATACACACTTTTGTCAAACCATCATGACATCAACAAATCAAAAAAAAATTCAAGAAAATAGATCTAAAATTTTTTTTCAAGAAAACTCCCTGATTTTCAGATATGGACGAAATTTATGTTGAATCAGTGCACAAATTCTTTCTCCCAAGCTCCGATACCAATTGTAATACACAAACAACATATTTCAATCACAAATCTCAAATTTATTTCATGAATCTTGATTTTCTTTCTCTACAAACCAATTTCTCTCTGTAGAAACTCTCTCAACAAACGTATATGACAATATCAAGAATCCTACCTAATATTACAAAGACCATTCTATTTATACCCTAATCTAACAAAGCTACTAAAACTATTTGACTTTACAAGACATTTAAAAACACTTTGACTAATGTTGACTTTTGACATTTTACAACTCTTTAACAAACATTGACTTTACAAACAATACATTTTAACCTTTTAATCTTGAATACAATTCTTGTCTAACACTTCACCTGATGGTACCCCGAACGTAGATCAATCTTCGAAAAACAACCCACACCTTGAAGTTGGTCGAATAAGTCATCGATTCTAGGGAGTGGATATTTATTCTTCACGGTCACCTTATTCAACTCCCTATAGTCGATGCACATCCGTATAGTGTCATCTTTCTTCTTTACAAACAGGACTGGTGCTCCCCACGACGACGAGCTCGGTCTCACAAACCCCTTCTCAAGAAGGCCTTGTAACTGACCCATCATCTCCTTCATCTCGGACGGAGCCAAACGATACGGAGCTCTAGCTATCGGGGCCACCCCCGGCGTTAAATCGATCTTGAACTCTACTTGACGGTCGGGCGGTAGGCCAGACAAGTCGTCCGGGAACACATCGGGGAACTCATTCACCACCTCTACATCCTCTAGCTTTTTCTTCTCGAGTTTGGCGTCTATCACGTACGCCAAAAAGGATAAGCATCCTTTCGATAAGCACTTTCGTGCCTTCACCATGCTGATAATAGCTACTTCTCCTTTCCACCTCTCGTCGTACACGGTCACCGACTCAACATCCGAAATTGGGATTCGGATCAACTTTTTCGCACAAAGGATTTCGGCATGGTTATCCGCTAACCAATCCATACCAACGACCACATCAAAGCCCCCGATGGCCATTGGCATCAAGTCAACTGAGAATTCTTTCCCTTCAATTTCTAGTTTACAACCCTTGAGGATGTCGCAAACTACTACTTGATCGTTGTCGGCTAACTCTACTACTAACGCGTCCTCTAAACTAGTGGTGGGTACGGATAACTTTGAGCAAAAGGAATTCGACACAAACGAAAAGCTAGCTCCCGAATCAAACAAAACACGTGTCGGTACGGAGTTTAGGAGAAACGTACCCGACACTACATCTGTCGATGCCTTCGCTTCCTCAGTAGTCATCTGAAATGCTCTTCCTGTTCCTTTCGGATGGTCCACTTTCTTTCCTTCGTTGAAATCCGTCTTCGCTTTCGGGCACTCGCTTATAATGTGACCCAGTTCCTTGCACCCAAAACAAATTTGCCCTTTGATCGGACAATCCCTGAAACTGTGACCGGCTTGCCACATTTAAAACACGGCTCGGTTCCCGAGTTGCAAGGGCTGAGATGTTTGCTTCGACATTTGGAACACCAAGGAACATCTCGTCTCGGGCCAACTCCTCCTTGATTGTTGTTCTTGAACTGTCTCGATCTCTTGGAGTGCATCGAACTCCCTTCCCATCTTCTCTTTTCAACTACTCCGCTTCTCTCCACCTTGTTTGAACCATAAGAGTCCACCACTAGTTATGCCTCCTCGATCGCCTCCCGAAGAGTAGAGGTCTTTGACACTCGGACCATGTTCATCATTTCGATAGGCAATCCCTTGATGTATGCTTTAATCTTCTCTCTTTCGGTGGGGACTAGATGTCCCACCACCTCCAGTTTATCCAAAAACAACTTATTATACTCCTTGACTGACAAATTTCCTTTCTTCAACCCCCGGAATTCGTCGATGAGGCGGTCCATGGCTCGCTCGTTACAGAACTCTTCCATTACTTTCTTCTTGAAACTCTCCCAACTTAGTTTGGTCAACACAGTGGCCTCAATGGAAGTGGAATACACATTCCACCATGTGAGGGCCTCCCCTCTAAGTATTTGAGACCCAAAAACAGCTTTCTGATTTTCCCCACACTCGCTTGATCGAAAAGCTTGCTCCATTTCCTGGATCCAGTTCATGCATGCCACTGGGTCATCGGAGCCTTTGAACTTTGGTTGTCGGCATCTGAGAAATGCCTTAAAAGTGCAAGTCTTCAGTACTTGTCTTGCTTCTGGGGTTGGAGTTTCATTAGAAGGAATTGCGGGTCCGGTACCCCCGGATCCCGCCACCACGATATTCTCCGCGACCGCTTCATTCCTACGGTTGCTAGCATCCCGGTCTTCCAGTAGCTTCAGAAACATTTCTTGTTGCTGAGCCATCGCCGCATTCATGGTCTGCATCATCCGATCCATCATTCTTGATTCCGAAGTCACTTCTTCCATTATTGGTTTGGACGAAGCGATATTGCGACGGGGCACATGCTCAGGCCCTCCGCCCAACATATTTTACTGTCGAGGGGGCAATTCCGTTGTTGTAACTCTTGGGTGGTCGACCGTAGATGCCGACGCCTCTTGGCCCTCAAGCCGATTCCGAGTGTTTACCATTGACTGCCACACAACGTGAGAATATAGGTGAGATCAAGACTATATGAATTATGAACAAGGAAACGTACTACCACCCTCATTAATCATCATAACAATGGAAATAAGCATAATCACGTAAAACATCCTCATAATAACGTTAGCTAAGCGAAATTATGAACATGTGATACATAAGAATTTTCATCACTATTACCATAACTTTCAATTTGTGTAGTTTCCGCCGACTATAAGACAATCCTACCTTAGGAGTTCTACCCAATCTCACTCAATCATAACTTAAATTCACAGCTTAAGTCTAGGTATCCTACAACCATACCTAGTTCACTTAAACTAGTGCTCTGATACCATCTGTAACATCCCAGGCCAACCATACCAGATATTGTCCGCTTTGTCCACACACCCGGACTCATGGTTTTAAAACGCGTCTGGTAGAGGAGATATTCAGTCCCTTATAAGGCAACTTTCGTTCCCCTCCCCAACCAATGTGGGATCTTACAATCCACCCCCCTTGGGAGCCCAGCATCCTCGATGGCACATTAGTCCGGTTCCCGGCTCTGATACGAACTTATAACACCCTAAATTTTAGAGAAATAAAAATTCAAAAATTTTGCAATATGACAGCTATAAACTGAGTAAACCTGGTTAAACCAAAACCTGTCATAACAAACCCAGAGTATCATCCCGAGAACGGGGAATATAGTTGTAGCCTTTACAAAAGAATCAAATGAAGAATAATACTTAACAACCTAATAATCTAACTTAAACAAGAAAGATTAATATCGGGTGTTGTTATTCTTCCAAAATGTGTATCCACTATCACCATCGTATCGATCAATTAATGAACTCAAAAAGACCACTCTCGACCCCTAGGTCGTCCGCTCAATCCCGACGAATCCTATCACTAGATTGACTTGCTATACATGTCATTTTAAGAAAAAGTGTTAGGCTAAAGCCTAGTGAGATCAAACAGTTGTATTAAAAAATAATCAACGATAAACGTAAATAAAGAAAGTGGAGTATGGTAGGAATAATAGTGCTTTTTATTATGAACAGTTACCTCTTGGTTTAACGGGGGAGACCCGCTTACTAACACAAGTGACGGAACACAAAAGTAGGCCACTTGACGGTCAGTAAAGCCAAAACACATAAAAGTAAACGCAAGGGATGTTAGGCTCAGTGGCTTTAAACGTACACCCGCGAAAAGTCAACTTCAACCCAAAAGGGCCCCTACGTTGAGATCCTCATCCAATATCGTAATACTTAGCACGTAGGACTTATAACCCAATTCGATGCCTAAACGTGCCTCAACGAGAGAAACTAATGTCCCAACATCGGACTAAATGCAACAACAATTATGGGGTCATGACTCCCAAATGAACCAATTATGCCACATAAGTTAATCGATTAGCCAATAAATCAATGTGAAGTTACGATATCCAAGACATTAACCAATGAAAGCTCTTTGCATAATACATGCCTAATTCTACCAAGAGGTTCCAATTTGACATATGAATCACATACTCATTTTCCAAACATTTAAAAAATTTAAATATTTCAAACTCTAGTTTTTGGATCCCAATGACTCAACCCAAGGTTATAATAAAACAAGTTTCCAATGCATAGACTTATCAACAGTTCAACATAAACTTCATCATCCTATTATTAACTAATCTTTGAAGTTAGAGAATAAAATAGTATAATGCCAAACCTTGTTCACATATAAATTCAAGATACTCATTTTCTTTCTTGAAATCCCATCCAAACACATAAACCCTAGAATCTCCAAAATTGGGGTTTTTGGGTGATAATGCACCCCAAGATGTACAAATGAAAATGGAGATGTCTAGTGGCTTAAAAACATGATTTTTAACATGTATAGAGTTTAGAAAAGGATGAACTCACCTTGTAGGGTTTATGGCTTAGAACCCTAAAACTCCAAGTAATTGATGAGGATATGAGATAAAGCTTGAGATGGCTAGACTTGACCAATAAGTGATTCAAGAACCCTAAAACATCATAATGATTTTGAACTTGAGGTGGATGGAAGCATTAATGGCAATAGGGGGTAGAGAAGGGACTTACCAGCTCTTCTAGAGAAAAAAACGTGACCTAGCTTTTTCCAAAATCAGATACAAATGAGCTTAAAATCGCTGAGATGGGTTTTATCACCCTGGAGACCGTGTGCGATAATGACATGGCGACTATGCCCTGGGCATAGTCGCTGGGCATTGTCGCTCAGCACCATCACCCTGCTGTTTGCTAACTAGTGAGCTCCCCTCCGTTCGCGACTTTGACACCTGCGACTATGCCCAGGGCATAGTCGTCGGGCATAATCGCCCAAGACCATTTTGACACGATCCCGACCCGAAATGATCTGATTCTTCGACGAGGAACGTACGAATAAGTCTGTATAATAATACCAAGTAATTTTTACATTATAGCGAGGCAATTAAACGCTCTACTGACCACCAAAATAGAAGAAGCTTACCCGAAATTACGGGTGTTACAGTATGAGTTTAAATTATCTTCCATTTTTAATCCTAATCATCTTAATTAATAATTTTAATTAAAAACTATATTTATTATGAGTTGTTGGATCAATAAAGATGTAAGGATCAAGATTCGTCCTCACGTGCACAATGAAAATTGAGTTTTAATTTGAAATTTCCTCTCTCTCTCTCTCTTTCTCTCTCTCTCTCTCTCTTTCTCTCTCTCTCTCTCTCTCTCTCTCTCTCTCTCTATATATATATATATAGGGAAGATATGAGAAGCAAACTAATTTACGAGAAAGCGGAAAAAAATATAGACCATGTCACACCCTCCCTACACCCCCGAAGATGTTACAGTAAAATACTGATAAACAACACTAAAACAACGAACTTCAAATTTTTACTCCTTATATTTAACAATCTATTGCAGCGGAAGACTTACGAACTGAAAACAATAATATAAATGAACTAGTTCGTCCCATACCAAACTAGTCAATACATCATATGGTATATAAATGGTATATAAACATGTTCTACAATGATTCAATCCAAATCCTTCCTTTGCTAAGTCTTGTATGCATGCCACCTGAGATACACGACGAGAGTTAGCTTATAAAGCTAAGTGAGTTCATGGTAGTTCTACAAAAACTGAAACAAACAATTCAGTAGCTAATATTGAGTAAATTTGAGAACTTAAACAATACACCAATAGGAAACTAGTCTTGAAAAAATAATGATTCTGCTGAACCATCGTGCTTAAACAAGCACACATTTAATTGGCACTAAAAACGATAACATACTAATCGTCGTATATGTATGAACGTTGTCTGATCATAAAAACTGACAAAGCCAATAACATAATTCATAATGTGATTATTGCTAACAAATAAGTTACAACGAATTATTGAGCAACTAGTGCATAATAACACACATATTATCGACAAAGACTGAAACTGATATTAACAAGATATAACTAGTATTGAGTGCCATCTATGGTACTAAACTTCTGAACGTTGATCTTTTACAATATATATAGTCTTCTATAATAGATATAATTCTAACAACTACTAAATACTATTAAAGTTGGTGTTCAAACCTACACGTACTACACTGAAACTACTGTCATAAGGTGGATATTAATATAACACAATTTATCATCCACAATGTAAACTACTCAATTAAATAATTGAAAGCATGTAACTTAATTAAAACACATAACAAAAGCACGTGTAACTAACATCACATAATTAACCGTATAACCGGAACACATACAAAAAAAATACTACGTTACTGAAACATACTAGTCGTATATCCGTTACTGAAAACTCACCTGGTTTGCCGAGTGACTGAGTTACGACCGACTATTGTAAGCTTGATATGAACCAAGTACCTAAACAATCAATTTAGGAGTTCCAAGGTTACACTTTGTTGGTCCCGGAGGTGCTTAACAAGTTTGTAGAAGGGGGGGGGGGGGGTGAATACAAACACAGAATTTAAAGTTTAATAAATTGTTTATTGATAAATCAAACACAATTTACAAGTCTGTTGCGGAATAAGATTAAGTAGAACTCAATCTAAACAAACTTAAGAAAACACTAAGATGGTTGCACAAGAATATAGAGAATGGGGATTGGAGAATATAGAAAACAAAGGTTTCTATAAGATAGAAAGATGAAGGCTAGAGGTGAGCACTCTCTTCAGATGAAGAGGTAATCTTTCTATTTATACCCTATGCATTAAATGCATGGCAGGTTACTTTACACGTGTCCTTCATAGATTGGCTGAGAGAGTCTGACTTTGGTAGACATGCTTTCGACCGTATCATGAACAGTGTAGTTGACAGAGTTGATGTACGAATTGTGGCAGAGGTATGTCCGTTCTGACACAGTGTACTGGTTGTGCAGGGAAAGACAAAAGAGACTTGAGGCATAAGCTAAGTGATCACCGATCGCTGAATATCTCTTCCTTCAGAGATATAAGAAGGTTCAGCTATCGCTGAAGCTTTTCCTCAGGTTTCTTCGCGTATGAGTAGAGTCGTCTTTGCTTCACTGATATTCACATCAGGTCACTAGTAGACTTGTCTTTGTTCAGCAACTTCGTCTTTGATTCAACTATGAACATCTGTTGAAGCGAAACTTGTCTTCAGGGATTACGTTAAATGTTTACATCAGCAACTATCAGCGATAACTAAACAGACTCAGTCTAATCGCTGATAGTGAAACACTAATACATAGAAATGCTTACAAGAAAGACTATTAGCGATAACTGAACAGACTCAGTCTGATCGCTGATGGTGAAACACTAATACATATTAAAACGTAATTTTCACTAAGTATAGAAGAGGGTCATTATCAAATCACTAAGAAAACTTGGATCAACACACTTAAATATTTATAACTAAATTTGACGTAACCGTCTCGACGAGCCAAGTTTTTTTTATAAACATCACTTGGCAACTCCCTTTTAATAAATAAACTTATTAATTATAAATAGTTAACCAATTTATTCCTAATCACATATATTTATAAAATGCTAAAGCCAAAGATTTTATATTCCAACTATGAGCGTGCATGCATGTTCAAAGCATGCAAAGCTAACTCAAAGAGAAAGGGCTTCGACCCAATCTCTTTTTACTGTAACTGATGCATGGTGAGGCTTTGGCCTCGCCCCTCTTCCCACATAGGTCACCATGATAAGCAACCTTGATCAGTACCGTTGTACTCGCTGCCAACAACAATAACCTTGGCCCATTGTTCACCGGTCACAAACACACTTCGGTGACCGTAAACCGTTATAAACTCGAGGATCCTTATACCTTAATAACAATGCTCACGACTTACTTATCATAACCTCGATGCTACATGATGTTTAAACGACAAGGGGTTGAAACCCGTATTCTAAAAACGAATTAAAAAGAAATATTTACTTACCAATCAATGACTTTCCTTCTAAAGTTTTTCCACTGGATCTGGGTTGCGAAAACATTGAAACCTCCTCTCTCTTCTTGCTAAACCTTAAAAAAAATTCTTGATTTGCTACTAACTCTCACCATCGGAAATGAAGGTTTTTTCAAATTTTATCATTATTCTCCACTATGACTTGAGTTGAAGGAGGTTATCAAAACCTCCACCAAATCTTAGCCGACTTTTCTGTTGATGTGGGTTTATCCCAAAACATCCTAATTGACCAAATCCTATACCATATCTAGCCCTTTTACATTTCACATTTGAGACTTCTTGGTACCATGGTTTACTAGTTTACAAATAACCCCCTAAAATGGGTGTTAGAATAGAGACCACATAATCCATTAATTAAGAAATACCATAAATAAAAAATAGAAAATAACTTTAAAAATTATAATTATTACCATTTTTAATTTGGATAAAAATCCATAAAAATCTCATAATATCTTTTAAATTTATTTATTTATAATTTTAATTAATTCATAATTTTTTTATCAAGTTTTATCAAATATCGCATGTAATATACCCAATCAATTCATTATATATATATATATATATATATATATATATATTACCATTTTTCTCTATTTTTTTATCAACGTTTTGAATTACATGTGATTAAATTCGCTTAACATATGATCTATTAAGTATCACATATGATACACTGTGTGAATTTTGTACATATCATATATGATAATATACATCTGAATATAAGTGAAGTATTATCAAATTGATAATATTGACATCAAAAAAATATCTATAAATGTACATATACATAATCACATATTATTAATAAAATATCTATAATTATCATATATGAATTGATGGTGGATATCACATGTGATGTTTGATAAAAATTGTGATTTTTTATTTATAAAAAGTGTATCTAGAAAAAAAATTTAAATAAAACTTGATAAAAAAAATTATGAATTAAGTACAATTAAAAAAAATGTAAAACACATAATAAGATTTTTAAGAATTTATCCAATTTAAAATGATAATTATCCAAAATTTTAAAAATATTTTCCAATTTTTATTTATACAATTTTTTAGTTATGGCCTATATTCTTTATCGTAAATTGATTGCTTTTCTCGTTTGAATTTGTTCTATATATGAGCGTGTGAGAGAGTGAGAGAGAGAGATTAATTATCAGCAATTCAGTACACAACAAACATATCGAAAAAACAAGTACTTAGGGGCTGTTTGATTAGTTTTCCATTAAGTCCTGTATGGATAAAGTTGTCTTTGTGGATTAATCTGTCTGTATAGATTTAGAAGATTTTTATTTGAGAGAGCTTTTTCATAAATGGAAGGAACGTGTTTTTTTAATGGGAGAGACTGGTTTGAAAAAAACTTGGCTTTCTGCATAAAACTTCCCCTTGAAATCTTGCTGAATAAGCCACTTTCTATTTCATTAAATCACTATCAAACAGTTATATATAGCTGACTGAATAAGCTGTGAGTCTCATTAAGCTCATTAAGCTGCTAACAAACAGACCCTAAGAAACATCAACCAATTAATGGGGTTCCACCACCGGTTTACCTCCACATATAAAAAATTGATCTCTCGAATATTGTATGAGATTTTTTTTATTTTAAAAAAAATAAAAAAATCTGATAAATAATTAATTAAAAACCGCCATAAAAATTAATCAATTTATCTTTTTCTTTAAATATCAATGGTGGATGTGGCGGAAGTTAACGAAAAGTTAACTTTTTTTCTATCCGCCGGTAATCCATCCGTGATTTTCTGTTGAAAAAATCTATCGGAAAATTCCGTTGGTAAAAATCCTTTATTTAGGAGTGTTTTCGATAACATTAAAACAATATTGCAAAACATAATTCTGAGACAAACATGTACAAGAACCATCTCATATTACAATGTTATCTTTTTGGCTGTATAGTTTAACCTCATTCAAATATACTGTCATATATAACTCAAAACCAGCATTTGATCATTCTTCATTAGCAACATGGGCAACAAGGAAATCAGCCTGTTAAACATGGCTGTGATCATACTCTCACTTGTTCTTATCATCACAACAATGGCCGAAACCCGGCCAATCTCAGATAATAACAGTAAGTCCCCTACAATTACGATTAATTAGTTCAACCGATATATAATCTTTGTATCGAAAAACTTGATGCTATCTAAAGATATTTTATGATGCAATTTCCGTTGCTGATGCCTCTCTTCTGTCGCTAAATCGTTATGCTGTTTTTTTGGTGCCCGTAGCAGTTAGAATGAGATCCGAATACCAACAAGCCAATCCTTTCCCCGCTACGGGTATTGTTCGCTTCAACACCACTTGGAGTTCCAACTTCACTACATTTGGATTCTTCGGCTTCAATCCGAGTTTTGGATTTGTTTGATCATGAATTTGCTGGAATTGAATCGGCACAACTTGAATTAAATGAATCATGTGTGTGTTATGAATATTCCTGTTATTTCTTTGAATTCTATGTAGTTCTTTTGTGTGTATGTATCCTTACAACTTTGAAATGGTTGAAATCTGATAACATACATATTTAAGTGGTTAAGTTTAGTACCCGGAAACAAGTATTAGGTGGTATTTGGTTCGCAGATTCTGATTGAATCTGATGGAATTGGAATGTTGAATTTCATTGACCAAATTTCATTCCTTTGTTTATTTCATTTCTTTTTCACGGAAGGAATCTCTAAATTCCATCAAATTCCACAAATGAGGGAATCTAACATTCCTTAGCAACTACAAGGTATTTTGATGGAATGAAATTCCTTTTTTTCATAATACCACATATGCCCTCAATCCAATATAACCATGCCTCAATCGGTTCCTTCTCTAAACCACCGTCGACCACCGCCAATCTAAACCACCGTCGACCACTGCAGTTATGAATCATCGTCGACTACCACTGACCACCACCGTTCTGAACCGCCGCCGACCACTGTCGATCTAAACCACTGTCGACCACCACTGACCACCTTTGACCACCGACTACCATCGTTAACCACCACCGACCACTGCCGGTCTGAACCACCACCGTCATTCTGAACCATCGCCGATCTGAACCACCGTCGTTTTAAACCACCGCCGATCTGAACCACCGGCGACCACCGCCGTTCCGAACCGCCACCGACCACCGCCGTTCTAAACCACCGCCGACCACTGTCGATCTGAACCACTGCCGACCACCACTGACCACCTGCGATCACCGACCACCGTCGTTCTGAACCACCACCGACCACTGTCGATCTGAACCACCATCGACCACCGTCATCCTGAACCACCGCCGATCTGAACCATCGTCGTTCTGAACCACCGCCGACCACCGCCAATTTGAACCACTCCCGACCACCGCCGATCTAAACTACCCCCGACCACCGCCGATCTAAACTACTCCCGACCATCGCCGTTCCCGACCACCGCCGTTATCGAAACAGGTATTTTGGTCATTTATCAACATTTCATTCCAATTCCAAAGCTACATTATGTGAACCAAACAGACAGATTCCAATTCTTTTAACAAATTCCATTCTAATTATGTCAACCAAACCAAACAGGTGGTCAAACCTGACAACAATCCATTCCAATTCTTTCAAAGTTAAATTTCTTTGACATATTCCGTTCTATCCAAAAACATTCTGCGAACCAAACGCCACATTAGCTTTCATGACGGGATAATTTAAAACATTTGTAATTTTAAGGCCACAAACAACGGAAAAGTTGTCATGAAAGTGTTATTGGGGTTTACAAATTTCAGTAACATTCAAAATTAAAGATCGATCGGACCTATTTTAGCTACAAAAATTTTTGTCGCAAAGGTGTTGCTTATAGCTTTAAATAGCTGTACCAGCCAAGTCCCTAAGCCACTGCGAAACATATCATGCTGCAAAACACTCCTCTCGCAAAAAAAAAAAAACTGTCACTAAAG
Organism: Arctium minus; assembly: GCA_954870635.1. Taxonomy (NCBI): domain Eukaryota; kingdom Viridiplantae; phylum Streptophyta; class Magnoliopsida; order Asterales; family Asteraceae; genus Arctium; species Arctium minus. The sequence goes on along the minus strand of OX941090.1, from coordinate 20,412,623 downwards.
AAGAAAGCATCGTAAATGTTTTCTTAGGCAGAATCCGAGACCTTACGGGTCGAAAAAGTTTTTGCCAAACAGAGGGAATTGTTATCGTCTTTATGAAGGACGAGATGTACAAGTTTGTGAACATAGAATTTTTGGCTGAAGTATTGATGTAACGTCGCTATGTGCGTAAATTTGTGATGTGCTATTCAAATTAAGTCACTTCAAATACAAACCATGTAAAATGTTACACACCTTATAAACCAATCTCAGATGTCCGTGCAGATAAACAAATCAATGTCAACGGATTAAATCGGTTCCGAAATCTCCTATGAATCTTATTTGCAACTGACTGATTTAATAACCGCCTAAATAATTCAAAATACACAAAATCAAGGGTTGAGATTGGTTTGTAGGGTGTGTAACATTTACATGGTTTGTATTTGATTTGTCATATATATATATATATATATATATATATATATATATATATATATTAAAGTCTTGATACAGTTTTTTACGACGACTAAACAAGTTAGTGACAACACTGAAAGTTGTGTAATATCGTCTTAGGAGCCGTTTACTGAACACATACCTAGTAAGTGCTTACCGGATTTACCTTATCGAATGAACTTGACAAGGATTGAGAATCTTACTTGGTATAGCGATGACAAGGACTAAGAGTCTTATCAGTAAGTGAGAGTGATGACTCTTACCTGGTAAGCGTTTACCGGATAAAAATGTTGCGTACGATGCCATTTTAATGGACTAAAATCTTACCCAGTAAATTAAATGAAAGTGCTAACTATTAGCGGTAAACGTTTACCGGGTAAGTGTCAGATAAACGTCCCCTTAGTTAAAAGCCATATTCGGTAGGCACGTTACAATTTGAAGGTCGAATTCAACTGGGAAGCATTGATCTATGCTAAAATGAATAAATATCTTTTGTCCTAAAATTCTTTGTCCCACCAATCATATGATTACATATCAGATCTTTATTTAATATAAGTTTATTTCATCTTTGTTCATATCTCTTGATGATATGTATCTAGGGGTGTTTATGGTTCGGTTCGGCCCGGTTAGTAATGTGAACCGAACCGTATGAGGCGGATACCTGGTTACTCGAACCGAAACCGAACCACGGGATGAACCGAACCGAACCAAAGTTAGTCGGTTACCCACGGTTCAGATCTGAATTTATAGGAAAATATTATTTGCAATATAAAAGTAATACGTAAAAAATTTAAACGAATTACATAAAAATAATCCAAGAAAAAAAACTGAAATAAGTTTTATTCTTTAAAAATATCCGGTATTTAGTTGATGACTATTTAAAACTTAAATAGTTAATATTAAATATAATATTATTAATTGTATTATATATATATATATATCAGTTCGGATCGGTTACTTGTGTATACCTGTAATTTAAAACCGAAACCGACCCGTAAATACCCGATTTTTTTGGCTTTCGGTTTTTCGGTTTCGGATCAAACGGTTCGGCTTGATTTCTCTATTTTCCCAATTTTTTGAACACCCCTGTATGTATCCATGTGATTGGTGGATAAAAATTTATTGGGTGAGATATACACGAGACTGTTTGGTAGTAGTTTAAGGATATATATAGAAAGTAATTTATTCATTAAGCTTTTAGAGATGAGTTTTATGCAGAAAGTCAAGTTTTTTTTTCCGAACATGCTCGTTTCATCTATGAAAAAACCCTCGATCTATATAAACACATTAATCCACACAATCAGCTTTATCTATACGGTACCTAATTGAAAATCAACCAAACATCCTTTGTTTATAAATAACTTGTTAGTCAATAACTTATCCGCTAGTTTGTCAAACATAACCCCATATAAGAAAAATGTTTATTATATAAAGTAATACAAAAAACCAAATATTTTTAGACCAAATATATTTAAAATAAATATATTAAAGAACAAGCCTAATATGGGACAATTAATGATCATCGTATAATACGCTACAACTGGCCTATGTAATATTGAAACCTATAACACGACATTTTTTACAGTTGTTTTTATCGGACTCTAGTTGAATATAAATTAACACAAGATATCAAAAACAATATCAAATCAATACACGAAAAAAAAGATGGCAAGAATCAACGGAGCCACGTTTGCTAGCTTCATTCTAATGGTGTCAATTTCCGTCATAGTCTTGATGGTCGATAGTAGCAGAACATTTGGCCGTATGTTTCAAAAATGATAACAATTTATTTTATAGCACAAACATTTGGCCATAAGTCTATAGTTTTTTGTTCATTATTACTTTGTCTTACTCTGTCAATATATTGTCGAAAAATTATATGAAACCCAGAAAAATGTAAGTATTGGTCGTGAAAACCAATTTCCCATTTATTATTTTATATATGAAACAATACATATAAAACGTACAATGTTGTTTCATATATTAATCGACGTTACAGATAATTTGTATGAGTTCAGCTATACGTTTTCAAATAGATTTTTCCAATGTTTTTGAACATTCTTTTAACCTTCTATTCTTACACGATACGTTGTTTTCTTATTTGAACCTCACAATATATATTGAATTCTTTTTAATCAAACAATATATAAAACTAATTGTTGTTTTACACATCATTAACTTTGTGTTCCATGTACATTTGATTAGTTGGAATCGGACTGGGACCCGTGTGTACCCAAGTCGTTGGAGCCAAGGACGGAGACACTTGCTTCGCCATTGAGCAAGGGTTCAACCTAACAAGCGATTTCTTCACTTCAATCAACCCGAACCTCAATTGCACTACACTTTTCATCGGTCAATGGCTTTGCGTTTCTGGGATCGGCAATTAATTAATCAAAAAACCTTTTGCTTGTAATTAAATGTGCTATTTGATTAAAGGCAGGACGCATTGTGTATTAAAAAGAGTCAAAATGAAATAAGAATCATAAATTATTATGTGGTGTAAATTTTTGCGTTGTCGTTTATGGGCTCGTGTTTGAGCTTTTGAGGCATGGGTGCAAAAAGCTTAAGGTTTTCCCTTTTTCTTCGTGGAATGTTAAACCTGACATATACCCGGTCTTGGCCATGTGTAGCTCAGGCGACTGCACAGGCATCAAAGCTCAAAGGGGAATCAAGTTTTCAGGTATTACTAGTTTTAGGTTTAATAATTTATGAATTGGGCAACTGGACTTTAACTATAAACAAGGTCGGGTAGTGATGGGTACTGATTTACAGAATGTGCATCGTGAACCGGTGAACGCTCAACATTCCAAAAATTAAAGCCGATTTCTATTGTTCTTCAAAGTTCGAGTGTTCGACTCTTCCGATTTTCATGGCATGTCATTCTGTTTCCGGCCAATTAACGTTCATTCTGCTCCATGATGGTCGATGCCCACTATATGTATATGATTCAAGGATTCAAGCAACTCTCAAATCTCAATCCTTCATCGTTTCACAGATCTTCATCTAATCAATAATCCTCAATTCTATTTCGATTGCAATTGTATTTCTTCAAATTTGGAAGTGAAGGATTGGTTTAGGGTTTAGTAAGATTCATCGATTTCTCACTTAAAATTCTCAATTGAGCCTACTACCAAGTTCCAGGTATGAGATTGTTTCTAAATTCTAATATTTAATTATGTATTCATTGTATAATGTATTTTGTATCAATGGTTGATTGTATTATGTATACATTGTTGATTGAACTTGTCGAGTTGTTGTGTGTATTATGAGTTATATTATGATTTATGAAGCTTTAATTCTCTTCGAAAGAAAAATTCCTAAATTTCTAATTGATTATTATAAAGTTGTGTCATGTGTAATCGTGTGGATTACTGGGCTAAGCAGCTTTTGTATTTTGAGTTTTGATAACGAGGCTTGCATATTGTGTGTCTTACCGTCAGAAAAATATAAAAGAAAAAAGCCATAGATATCCATTCAAATTATGGAGTTTGCAAAGACGATGGATATGTTTCAAAATATGTTGCTTGCGTATAGGATTTTGCTGACTGTACCCGTCATGGTAGCATATGTCGAAAGAAATTTTTCAAAATTAAATTTATTAAAGTCATATATACGGCCAACCATGAGTCAAGAAAAAAGGCTAAACTGGTTAGCAATTTTGAGTATTGAAAGTAAATTTTTAGCAAATGTCAAATATGAAAAATTAATTGATATTTTTGCGTCAAGAAATGCATGAAGACATCGTTTTAGGTGATGTGTATTTAAATTTTGTAATTTGGGGTTTTAGTTTTTATGTCCCCCTTGTATTTCTTTATCATAATTAATAAAAATTGGTCTATGGATAAGCCGCCTAGCTTGACTAGGTTCCAAACCCTTTAAAAATTCGTATGTTTTCATTGTTTCAGTTGCTTAAAGAATAGGTATAAGGGTAAGTTTCAGCATTTTCACACAGAGCATCAAGAACCCTAGGAACGGCCTTGCATATAAGTAATGTAAGTACACAAAAATACTTTAGGCTATGTTTGGCAAACTAGCTGATAAGGTAGATGGTGGCTGATGAGCTAGCTGGTAGTTGATAAGCTAGTTGATGAACAAATAATGTTTGACAAAAATAAGCTGATAAACAAGTAAAATAACCGTTGCTCAGATTTATGCAACCCCAAAAGGTTACAAGAATTGGGAAACCATGCAAGTATACTTGTTCTCTCAATATCATCTTAGAACAAGTAATAATGGTAAGAATACCAGACATCGATCCACAGGGACAGGAAAGTAAGTATTTTCAATAAGTCAAACTTAAAGTAAGATTTCAGATAGTGATTTGGAACAATATTTGTGAGAGCTGGTAACCAAATACATAAATGTATTAATAAGTAAAAGATAGCATGGGTGCAAGATCAGGTTGGATTTCAGCAAACAGAGTGCAGTGAACATTGCTACAACATCACAAGAGTGCTGCAGCGATAGCTCTCTACAACACTATTGGATTGAACTACCATCCAATGAAGTGCATATTAGACCATATGTTGGCAGTGCACTTGGTGATGCATCAAGAACCAAACTAGTACAAATCTTGCCTCTCTTTCCATATAGTTTTGCAACCCCTAAGGTTGTTGCATCTCTCTATAGCCTCTATAACACACTTAGTAAAAACATTTGTGTTGTCTTAATTTTAAGTCCAACTCATCTAAATAAAATAACACGTGTCATTTTGTCAAAGATTACTAGATGAAATATTTGTACCACTTGTCAATAGTGAAGTAAATTGCTATTAACAAAGCAAATATCCACTAACACTGGGATTAATCTCACAACATTCACTTACACCTACATTAAGGTGTTTAGCCTAGCATGGCTAAATGTAAGTGCTTAAAAGTAAATGACTTAAAAGTAAAGTTGCGTGAAACTTAAAGTGGGAGAAAAGTAAAGTGCGAGAAACGTAAAGTGCATGAAATGTAAATGATGCAAAAATGTAAACTTGCAGAAGTGTAAATATGTTGGAAATCTTAAAGTGGTCGAAGTGAAAGTGTGCTGGAAATCGTAAGTTGTTGTGGGGAGTAAGAAGGGCGTTGTAGTAACATGCAGCAGTAACCAAAAGATTAAGAACTTGAAATTAAATATGCAACATTATACAAATAAGCTAGAGAGATCAAAGCTTAGAGAAGCTTGATCTCCCCCTGGGTTCTTTGAAATACTACATCTCCAACCTATTTATACTAGGGTAAAGGAATCAAAAGATGCATACAAGTACAAGAAAGATTATCCAATGGTTAATACCCAAGCATCTTAAATAAACTTTTAGTACTAGCTATGTAAGACATCTTCCAAGAGAATCAATTCCCCTAAAGCCCTGATGATAACTTCTCCCAAAAGATGCTCTATTCAAAAGGTTAAGAGCCAAAGATATCTTCAAGGATGATCATGATTTGGTCAACTTCTGTTGTTGCGGTGATGCTTGTTGTAGCAACCTACTGCAGCAACATTTTTGTCAACACTTTATCCATAATAAGAAATGATATAACCAATTTCTACAACTTAGCTCCAAACAATCTTAAACCATAAAATAAGAACAAAAGGACTCAATATGTGACTGGGAAGAGAAAAATGAGATAAAATAAAATCCTAAAAACGTACTAAAAGTGGGTATGAATATACACACATCACACCCCCACACTTGAACTGTTGCTTGTCCCCAAGCAACGAAAATGAAAAATAAAAAGACTTAGTATAAAAAAGAAAACAAAGAAAAACAAAGTGAGTGATAGAGGTCAATAAACTAAAACAAAAGCAAAGCCTATCATAAATTGAAGTACCTCCAAAACGAAAATTTTAGCACCATAAGCCAAGATTCAAGCTTCATTTTGTTAGGCACACACCATCTTTTAAACATAGAGTCATTAGGACTTTTGTAGGGGGGGGGGGGGGTTCAAATTTTTGGCCTCAGATATCTTTCTAAAGTTGCCTTTAAGTACTAGTTTGGTATGTTGTAACACAGAATACAGTTGTTGCAACATGTTTTATAATTTCAGCTTTGACTTTTGTTATCATCACTCATTCTTTTGAGGTTATTTTATGCTCATTGATCTTTTCTAATTAGTAGTGATATATTCCCTCCCCCACACTTGAATTTCTCAATGTCCTCATTAAGGATCACAATAAGCTTAGGTTCAAAGTTGCAAAGGAAAAAGTATATGGCTTGTGTTTAAGAAAGATGGCCTAAATCATTTCCTATGTTTATCAAAAATGGGTGTCAAGTTGCTGCCCAAGAAGACATTGCTTGGTTCTAGTAAAAAAAATTAGGATGGATTAGGAACAAAAAAATTTATTCTGGCTATGGTTTGCAAAAAAAATTATTAGTTATTATCACTCAGACTCAAAAGAATGTAAAAAAGTATCTCAGACTCATGGATCCTAAACAATAAAATAAGAAATAAAAATAAACACTATAGAGCTAATGTTAAGAAAAATTGGACATGTCCTACTCATGTGGAGTAGGTGTTGTTGTTGCAGTACTGCTTCTTGGTTTTACTAGATGTTTCTCTTTGCACTTATGCTTCCATACTTCTCTCATAACTTCTTTCCCTTCATCATCAAGACATATGGATTCAACAGAACAAATGTGGAAACATTCTTCACTCTTATGAGGGCATTTCGTTGCATGAAACACATTAAGGGAGACTTCTTCATTATGCACATCGATGGACTCTTTGAATGGTAACTCATCTTTTTGATTTTCTAGCCTTGGAAGGTAGAGTACATAGGATGGAAGATCTGAAGCATGACTCACACCTTTGGGGTCTGAGTTTTGACTAAAGGATGAGTGAGTGGCAGTGGCTTTTGCTTCTATTGGTGATGTAGCAATAGATCAACGCATAACAGACTTGTTATAGTATCATTCTACACAAATGATTCCTTTCTAACTTCATCTGGGAATAACAATGGGACGACAAATCTGTTAGGAATTGATGCAATAGCCACTATACCTTTTTTTCCTACTGGTTGGGTGGGCAAACTAACAACATCAGGGGTTGTTATAGCAACAAAAAATGTTGTTGCAACAACTGTAACTGTTGATGTAGCAACCGTTTCAGTTTGCTTTTTAGGAAAAAATAGTAGGTCTTCTAAGTCAGTGTGTTCTACAAGATCCTCTTCATCAAACATAGTCCCAACCATATCATGTTCTCTCTCACTCTCATCAAGTTTTTTGGTCTCACTAGGATTGATTTCATTAATTCTCACCTCATGAGCTAATTCTCCAACTTGGTTTTCTAGATTTCTTATGGTTGTTTGTGTGCGATTTATGAAATCTTTCATCATTGTTTCCAATTATGTGGAGGAATCAGGTGGTAGGTGGGCTTGGGTATTTTGAAAAACAAGATGAGTGGAGTGTTGTTGAAAATCACCTTGTGGTTGTCAAAATTACTAGGACGATGTTGTTGGAAACCTAGGGGTCCTTGTGGTTCATTAACATGTTGGTTCAAGGCTTGACTATTCCAATAAAAATTCGGGTGTTGCATCCAACCTTCATTATGAGTTTGATAATAGTTACTTCCCCTATCATGGTTACCAAAATAATTGACTTAATCTGGGTTAGATGCACAATGCTCAAATAAATGGCCTCCTCCACATAACACATATGCTACTTTTAGCTGTTGAATCTCTCTTTGATTTATCAATGTGTGATATTATGAATCCTCATTATCCATTTTTGTTCTTTCATTCCAGGTAAAACCCCCTTGAAGTAAGCATTAACAGCAGGATATGTTGATGTAGCAACAGACTGCACACCTAGGCCAACATTCATGTTTTTAAGCATGTTAGCCAAAGATGTGAGTTGTGCTGCAAGTGCATTATATGCATCTGTTTCATAGCTCCCAACTGTTTCTTGTTGTATAAATGTATGTAGATCATCCCAATCAAGGTGACTATATATTTAAGATCTTTTCAAGTATGTCAAACCCGACCCATCATTATAGGTATAAGTTGTGAAAGTTCCTCTTGTTGTAGCATCGAGAATTTGCTTAGCAACAATGTTTAAGCCATTGTAAAATATTTCTAGCTAAATACAATATGGAATGCCATGGTGAGTGCATTTTCTCCACAACTCTTTATACCTTTCCCATGCACCAGGCAATGCTTTATCGTCCATTTGTTTAAAAAAAATTATCTCATTTCTGGACTTAGCGTTCCTGATTGGAGGAAAATACTTTTTCAAAAATTTCTCTACAAACTCATTCCAAGATCTGATGGAACCAACTTCTAAAGAGTTAAACAAATACTTTGCTCGATCCCTTAGAGAAAATGTAAACAAATTCAACCGTAAGGTATCATTAGGAACACCAGGGATTTTAAAAGATTTTAAATGCAAATGAGGGTCTTCAGATTGCAAACCACTGAACTGGCCATTAATTTGCAACATCTGAAACATGACAGGATTGAGCTCAAAACGAGTTGCCTCAATGTGTGGCCTTAGTATCCATAAGTTTAATTGACTAAAATCAGGAATAACAAAGTCCAAGATTCCCCTATCCCGAGAATCAACAATGCTTATGATATTCTCCATTAAAGTAACAGTAACAGGTGGTAGAAAAATCAAACTTTAAAAAATGTCTAAAAAAATCCTTCGCTTTGGCCATCCCCGACAACGGCGCCAAAAACTTGTTGGTCAGATTTATGCAACCCCAAAAGGCTACAGCAATTGGAAAACCATGCAAGTATACATGTTCTCTCAATATCGTCTTAGAACAAGTAATAATGGTAAGAATACCAAATATCGATCCACAGGGACTGGAAAGTAATTATTTTCAACAATCAAACTTAAAGTAAGATTTCAGATGGTGATTTGGAAGCTATATTTGTGAGAGTTAGTAACCAAATACAGAAATGTAGCAATATGTAAAAGATAGCTCGGGTGGAAGATCAGGTTGGATTTCAGCAAACAGAGTGCAGTGAACATTTCTACAGCATCACAAGGGTGTCGCAGCAATAGCTCTCTACACCACTACTAGATTGAATGACCTTCCAATGAAGTGCAGATTAGACCATATGTGGGCAGTGCACTTCGTGATGCATCAAGAACCAAACTAGTACAGATCTTGACTTTCTTTCCATATAGTTTTGCAACCCCTAAGGTTGTTGCAGCTCTCTATAGCCTCTATAACACACTTATTAAAAACTTTTGGGTTGTATTAATTTTAAGTCCAACTCATCTAAATAAAATAACATGTGTCAATTTGTCAAAGATTACTAGATGAAATGTTTGTACCACTCGTGAATAGTGAAGTAATTGCTATTAACAAAGCAAATATCACTTAACACTTGTCTTAATCTCACAACCTTCACTTACACCCATACTAAGGTGTTTAGCCTAGCATGGCTGAATGTAAATGCTTAAAAGTAAATGACATAAATAAATGACTTAAAAGTAAATGACATAAATAAATGACTTAAAAGTAAAGTTGTGTGAAACATAAAGTGCATGAAATGTAAATGATGCAGAAATGTAAACTTGCATAAGTCTAAATGTGCTGGAAATCGTAAAACGATCAAAGTGAAAGTGTGTTGGAAATCGTAAGTTGTTGTGGGAAGTAAGAAGTTTGTTGTAGCAACATGCAACAGTAACCAAAAGATTAAGATCTTGAAATTAAATATGCAACATTATACAAAAGAGAAAGAGAGATCAAAGCTTTGAGAAGCTTGATCTCCCCCAAGGTTCTTTAAAATACTACATCTCCAACCTATTTATACTATGGTAAATGAATCAAAAGATGCTTACAAGTACACGAAATATTATCCAATGGTTAATACCTAAGCATCTTAAATCAACTCTTAGTACTAGCTATGTAAAGCATCTTCCAAGAGAATCAATTCCCCTAATAGCCTGCTGATAACTTCTCCCAAAAGACGCTCTATTCAAAGGTTGGGAGCCAAAGATATCTTCAAGGATGATCATGATTTGGTTAGCTTCTGTTGTTACAGCAATGCTTGCTGTAGCAACATACTGCAGCAACATTTTTGTCAACATTTTATCCACTATAAGAAATGATAGAACCAATTTCTACAACCTAGCTCTAAACAATCTTAAGCCATAAAATAAGAACAAAATACTCAATATGTGATTGGGAAGACAAATAAGATAATAAAATTCCTAAAAACGTACTAAAAGTGGTATGAATATACACACAACAATAACCAAAAATGACATCCAAAAAAATTTGTAATTACAATATTTCATCATATAATTCAAAACAAATTTCTAATAATATAATTAAAACAAATTTCTAATAATATAATATGTTCATATATATATATATATATATATAAACAATATAGTGAAGAAAAATTTAATAATATATATGTTAATTAAAAGAATTTAAAATATATTATTATATATATACTATAAATTTTTGAATTTGTTAAAACAAATTTTAGAAACAATACATTAATTTATGATTTTAAGATTTAAGTAACCATTACATATAATATGAATAAAAATAAAATTGGTCAACCTCACATATCATAATTAATTAATATTTTTTCAAAATATATAATTAATAATTAAATTAAAATTTTAATTAAATTAATCTAACACAATTTTATTAAATATGAAAAGAAATAAGTATAACTTTAATTTTTATTTAATTTATATAAACTTATTTAGAATTGTTATAATTGTTTTATGATAACTAAAATATATTGAATTAAATTTGAAAATAATAATATATAAAAATAACTGATATGATTAACAATAATTCTAAATAATTAATATTTAACATCAATGTATAATTAAAATTAGTTTTTAAATAATATTAATTACTATTAACTAATATTTATTAGAATAAATTACATATTTCATCCCTGTGGGCTGTGGTTATTGAAAATTTTGTATTGAGTTCCCCAAACGAAATAATTACTTGTATAGTCACCATGGTTTAGCTTTTGTTATGGATTGGGTCCCTTACCTTAACTCCATTAAGTCAAGGGTGTTTTAGTAATTTGACATTTTTTTATTTTCAATTAAAAACTTAAAAAAAATTATATATATATAGGGGTAGTTTTATTTGCAAACCACCTAATTTTGTAAACCGTTCAAAACATCGATTTCATTGGTTAAGTTAATGAAATTGTTTCATTAAATTGTTTAATTTGATGAAATTGTTCCAGATAATTCTTTTGTTGATGAAATTGTTTCATATATTTGTGTTTTTTATGTAAAAATGAAAAAGTTTTATCAGACTGAGAAAATACATGAAACAATTTTATTATAACAAGAAAATATATGAAGAAGAGCCTAATGTTTACAGATTGGGTATGTTTGATATTGATGAAAAAGCAACAACAGAAACTTGTTATGTTAAATTATTTGGTGTGATAAATGATTTCTTTGGTATGCCTCCTACCCTTCCAACCTTAGAGCCCGTCATCACACCCAACTTACCCATACCTTATCATCGTAGTGAAAGAATAAGTTTGGCCTAGGTATTCACTACGAAAGAAGAAATGAAACTCACCATCGGGTTGATGTTTCTTGAAGAAGGTTTCAGGTTAAAGTGCACAGATCTTCAAAAACCAGATACGAGGCGAAATGTGTGCAAGAAAATTTTGATTGGCGTATCATGGTGACCTCTTCTGAAAAAATCAAGATGTTTCATGTACGAAAGTTGCATGACTTACACACTTGCTCAAAGACCCAGATGCATCCCAGTCACCGTCAAGCAAACAGAAGAGTATTGTTTCATTTAATTTTTCCAGAAGTGTAGGATACTAACAGGACACTTTGTGGATCGGACATTGTCAATGATATAAAAGAGCAGTTGAAAATAAATATTTCGTACTAGTAAGCTTGGCGTGTTAAAGCTCATGCCCTAACCATGGTGAAAGGTTACCCGAAGGAATCGTTTAGTCAACTCCCTGTGTTTCTCTATAACTTGGAGCTCCATAATCCTGGTGTCGTGACCCAAATAAAGACAGATGATAGAGGACATTTTGAGATGTGTTTCGCTGTCCTTGGTTGCATTATACATATAATAAATTAGCTTCATACTTCCTTTACTGTTCCCTCTGCATACCAAAGGATGGGATGAGTTAACAAGTGTTCACATCAACTAAAAAGGTTGAAGTGAATACTACAAGCATGCATGGATCAGCAAATCAGATTAAGACACGTGTTAAAGTTGAAGAAGAGCATTTAATGCAATGGATGATATAAAAGGTCTTCATCGTCATTGTTTGCAAATCACCTGTTTTGAACGAAATTCTCTGTGAAAGCTTCAAAGTAAATTCGGCCTCACAATCTAGAGACTACCTTAGTTCTTCAAAGTTGAAAGAAAATCTTCTTTCTTCTCTCTTTCAATGTTAGTAAACTTTTCACCAGTCAAATAGTTTAGGATCACAGGTCTTACTTTTCTAGCTTCCGCAACATATTTGTAATTTTATTTTTAAATAAAATATATTATTAAATGTGAAAATGTTATGCTTTAACAAGTTTATTCGGTTTTTGGGTTTTAATGGATCTATTTGACTTTAATTGATCGCTTAAGTCTAATTAAATTAGGGGTATTTTAGTCAATTAATAAATTTTAACAACCGTAAATTATTGGTGTCATAATTTTAAGATAATAATTGGTGTAAAGGTGGAAAATAAGGAAGTTGGGGGACTTATTTGCAAATGTAGTCACAAAAGGGCTAAAACCCTAATCGTTTCCCCATTTGGTATTTTCCTGGAGAGAGAGAGAGCGGCGCTAGGGACCGAGAGAAAGTGACGGAGTTCTGTGGGAGGTCGATTCCTTGAAGATTTCTCGTGGGGATTCAAGCAATCGCCTAGCAGAGGTTAGTTTCAAGAGGTAATCCTTCCAACTCTTTTGTTAATGATGTTAAATCTGAGTATATAGGAAACCTCTGAGTTTGCTTCCTCCTTGAAAAGTTGTCGATGGTTAAGTTTCTATTTGGGGGAAAATATATATTTTGTATTGGTCGATCCTTGATGTCGATAATTGTGGGTTTTAATACCAGGCATAAGGGTGTAATAAGGTTTGGGGTTTAGTCGAGTGATTAAGGGATCGATAGGTTGATTATCACCCTCTGTGAATCGCTCAATCGATACCCTTTTTCACCCGGGTCATCCAGTACTCAAGAACCGGGATCACCCGGTACTAAAGACCCGGGTTCACCCGGTATATGTATGAGGATCAGGATCGCCCGGTAACCAAGGGCCCGGGGTCACCCAGACGACACCAAACCGGGGGCACCCGGTAGTCAAGGACCCGGGCCACCTCGGGAGTCGCTAACTCGGGGCCAACCGGGGAGACTTCAACTGGGTGAGTTACCTGTGGTTTGTTTTAGCGATGGGTCTAATACCCGAACCTAGGAATTTTGTTGAAGCAAGTTAAACAGAGAATTAAGTGGTTCCAAACTCGGGACCCAACTCCGATAGAGTCTGTATTGGGGATGATGACTTATGATAGAATTATATTTGCTTATAGGTTACTGCTTTGTTTTGGAGTTAGGTTGAGTGTGTGGTAGATTTCTCGAATCCAGGTGAGTTCCCTAATTAAAATATTTCTAAACTGATTGGGGTGTTCATTTACAAACGCTTTATTGATTCTTTATATATATGCGTTGCGTTGAAGCCTTATGATTATTAGAGCTATTGTCGAGTATTTTGTGCATATGAATATACATATCGCCTTTATGACAAGAATGTGTTGTAACTGTTGTTTGTGAGCCATGACTATACTTTAACCATCGGGGATGGTTGGTTCGTATACTTGGAATTTGTTTCCTATGTATATGGACGACGACATCTACGAGGGGGCCGTATGGGGATCTACTGGGGGGCCCCGAGAATGCAGACGTGAGAATGTTGGGATTGTGTTTCAAGTAATATTTAATTGATGTATTTATTTAATTATTCTTATTCATTGTTTCCAAAAATAAAACATCTTCTTGATTATCAAGTCGAGGATTGGGAATTCACTAGACCTTTCGGTCTAACCCTCGCTTTCTTTCTTTTAAAAACCCTTTTCAGGTAAAGGCTCTGCTGCTGTTTCATCAAAAGGAAAGGAGAAATGTTAAGAGCTAGCTAGTCGGGGAAGAGAAGCCTTAGTTGCGGTGTAGGTGCACATATAGTTTCTCGGTTGTGATATAACATATACATTTGGACTATGTTAATCATTTACTTCCGAAGTTTTGTATTGGGACCCGTTTTTGGGGAATGTTATGCTTATCTTTATTGCTATGTTGAATTGGGTTGTTACATAAATAATAATAATTAATTAATAAATAATAATATAATTAATTAATTAACAATACGTAGGGTTTTAATGTTATCCAAAACTCTTCTAAACCTATGGTTTGACCTTCAAGTAGTCAAACCATGACACGTAGTTTTTTCAAGCCATTCAAAACTCCCTTAACCCTACTGTTTGACTTTCAAATAGTCATTAATTATGTCGACTAACTACTTCTTTCTTTGTTGTAGTTTTTGAATATGTCGACAGATAGATGATGGATGTATATAAAGAATGGCAGTTGGGGTCTCTTAGAGTTGACTATGTCAGATCAGTGGACGGTTTTTTGGATTTTGCCTCTGCCAATGAAGGTTATGTTGAAACGAAAACTACACGTGATGGGATAGTGTTCCGTATCAGATGCCCTTCCTCCAACTGTCGAAATACGCACCATAGAGAAAGGGATGACGTGAGACTGCATTTATTGAAATATGGTTTCATGCCCGATTACACCATATGGTGGGCACATGGTGAAACCTTTTACTCGACATCTCATCAATACGTGGGTCAATCTTCTAATCCAATAGTAGATCATAATGAAGGGTATGTCGAAATGGTGAACAATCACATGGTACACGATGAGATGACATGGGAAGAACAAACCCCTAATCCTTCTGCTCAAGGATTTTATGACATGTTACAAGCTGTTGACGAGCCTTTATGGGATGGGTGTCCAAATTACTCAAAATTAAGAGTTGCGACGAGATTGTTGAATTGGAAGGCAGAATGTAATGTACCCGAGACGACATATAATCATAATGTTGGTATAATTAAAGATATGTTACCCAAGGGTGATATACTACCCGGTAACTTCTATGAGACGAAGAAGTGTTTGAAAAATCTTGCTCTACCAAAAATAAGGATCGACGCCCGCAAAAACCATTGCATGTTATTTTACAAGGGTGATTCTGAGTTGACCAGTTGTCGAGTGTGCAGTGAAAATCGTTTCAAGACAAGTGGTCGAAGCAAGGTCCTTAACTTTGTGATGACTTACTTGCCGATTGTTCCTAGACTCCAAAGATTGTATATGTCAAAAAAGACTGCAAAAGATATGACTTGGCATTACAATCATTAGATGGAACCGGATGTGATGGTACATCCAAGTGAAGGTGCGGCTTGGAAGTATTTTGACACGAGGAAACCTGACTTTTCTTATGAGATTTGGAATGTTCATCTTGGGTTATGCACCGACGGTTTAAACCGGAATAATTCAACCTCGAATCCACATTCAACATGGTCCGTCTTTCTTACCATCTACAATTTACCTCCTTGGATGTGTTTGAAAGATTCATATGTTAAACTTGCATTGGTCATTCCTGGTAGAAAGAACCCCGGACAGAATATAGATGTGTTTCTCATGCCGCTAATAGACAAGCTAAAGATGTTGTATACGGAGTGCGTTCTTACATACGATGCCTATCGTAAGAATAATTTCGAGATGAGGGCTATTCTACTATGGACCATCAGCGACTTCCCTGCCTATGCAATGTTGTCGAGTTGGAGTACGCACAGCAAGTTAGCATGCCCGTACTGCATGGGCACGGTGGATTCCTTTCAGTTGAAGAATGGAGGGAAATCATGTTGGTTTGACTGTCATCGGAGATGGTTGATTAGAGCACACCACTTCCGACGTGATGGAAAAGGATTTCTTGCTGGAAATAGAGTGTCGGCGGGACTCCCACCCTTCCTAACCGGCGAAGAGATATGGGAGCAGGTTCGTCACCTTCCAACTGTTTACGAGGGCTCACCATTTCGATCAAGTAGCATAAAAATTAATGGGTTCGATTAAGTGAACAGTTGAAATCATTAGCTCGCGGACCAGGACATTATGCTTGGTCTTATCATGGATACTTTGTCAATTGTTACAAGTTCCATACGATAACCCATGGTGCTGGTCGAGTTACACATAACAGTGGTGTGTGTGTAAGGGGGGCCTGTTACGATGAGTCTGATGAGTCCGACTATTATGTAATGTTGGATGACGTTATGGAGGTGGAATATTTTGGTGTGGGGCATTGCATTGTTGTGTTGTTCAAATGCACTTGGTTTGATACTCCGTCGGGGGTTAAAGTCAATCGTAAACATAGTTTGGTTGATATCAAATATAAGTCCAGACTAAGAACCGATGACCCATTCGTTTTAGCATCACAGGCAGAACAACTCTATTATGCTTCATATCCTTCGATGACAAGGGATTTGAAAGATTGGTGGGCGGTTGTCAAGACAAAGCCTCATGACCTATACGAAGTAGCATAATCTGTTAACAATATCGAGATTGATGGAAATGTGGATGGACAATAGTTCTTTCAAATCAACAAAAGGGTAACTTATACAATGTCTGCAGGATTAAATGATGACATCGATTATGTCCCTCTTGTCACAGGGGAGGTAAATGTAGTCGATGCTCATGACGGTGACGATAGACCTATTAATGAAGATAGCGAAGAAGAAGCATAATTTGAAGACACAGATGATGATTCAGATAACGAAAATGAACTTATTTTATCTGATCGTTTAACCATCAAGAACACAATCTTAACAACTAATTTTGATCAAATACACAAAAATGTATAAATCGACTCAATTACAATGCACAGGACTCGTGAACTTCGAACTCAACTAAAATCAAAATTAACGATCGATTACAGTGCAAATTGATCTAAAACTTATACAGACTCGATCGATAACACTTTTCTAACAAAACCTAATCATTTACAACTCCAAAAACATACTAAAACTCAAAATCAACCTGGACATCGAAGAACACAGATACGAACATTCTGATTTTCTTGATTTTCGATTTGGATCTGCTCTGATACCAATTGTTATTCCCAGATTCTAGTTTCTAAACAAAACAAATCAGCAAAACAAGATTTATCAATCAATTACCTGTTTGATTTCACTTTCAAATTTCACAATTACAACTTTCTCTCTCTAGAACTCTTTCTCTCTATACAGATCTCTCTCAAACAAACTCTCTCTCTGAATATCAACTTGACAACTAAATACAACTTGTTACGTACTTACTTACTTACAAAGGAAATAAGGTATTTATACCCACAACTAAAATACAAGGAAACTAAACTACTAAAATACAAAAACAAAGACTTTGACTTTTATTACAAAAGAACTTTGACTTTAATGAGAGTTGACTTTCTCAGCTTTGACTTCTTGAACTTTGACCTTCAGTATTCTTGATCTTGTATCCAACATATTTATGCTCTAACAATCTCCCCCTTTGGATTCAAGATCACTGTTGAAAGATTTAGCAATTCAGTCTTCACTTTTAAGCTCTGTCAGTACAATCTCCTCTTTTCTTTTGATTGTATTCTTTCCAAAACTATCTTTAGACGATTAACAATCTCCCCAAAACTTTCACAAGATACTTTCAGACTTTGGAAAGAAATTATCTTCAGAATCAACTCAAATTGCTTTAGCAAATAATCTTCAAAGAAAATTTCCTCAAATCTTCAGAAATTCTTTAATCTTCTTCAAATCTTTACTTTGAACTTTTCTGACTTGTACATTTATGAAAATCATCTCTCAAAACTTTATCATTTCTTGATACCATCTCCCCCTTTTTGATGATTTGAGCATCTATATCATCAAAACTTTTCTTCCAAGAAATGTCTTTGACCATTCTGATTTGTCAAACTGAGCCTCTGATTCTGTGATCCATAACCAAGTATTCATCTAGATCTTTGCAAATCCAGACAAAATAAGAACATGTAACTCCTGAATCAACAAATTAATCAGTTAGAATGCCTGTCAGTAACACGAAATCACTGTGTGTAACGAATACACAATATAAAGGAGCTTTTTGATGTTCACTCCCCCAGGGCTTCCATCCAATCATCGAAATACCACAAAGGCAATTTCTATGAATGTTATGACAAAGAAACAAATTCTTTGTTTTTTTTTCGTGTACGTGTAGAAAGAATTAAGCACAAATAATTGCTTTTTAAGGCTCAAAATAGTGTAAACCACTGAGACAACAGTAGATAAACACAGACTCAATGTTCATGATTGAAGTGCGAAGGTGGGGCAGACTTCCTTCTTTTTCAATATCCAGATTTTCCAAATGAAAACCAGATAGATTATATGTTGCGTCCCCTTGAAAATATGAAACATTTCCTTTTTAAGAAGAAAATGAGTGGCTGGTGGGGTTTTAACAAGAGTTGGCATGGGCTATTTGCCTGTTTCAATAATGTTCACCAAGAATTATGAAACATTAGTAATGTGGCTGCCCGGCTCAGAAAGTAGTTAGTGCAGAGTTTGATATTCTTTTACTCTGATCTCACACCCTCTTTCTTTTAATCATTAAGCTCACATCTAACCAACTCTCTTTTCCATTTTACCTCATCACACCCACACTCATTTCTTTTTGACTCCTCACACTCAATCACTAAAGGATTAACTTCTTGGGTAGAAATCACTGGTTAACGTGATATCATAGAAGTTCATTTAAGTCCTAGCACAAAGAACCCATATTTCCTATAAAGCACGTGTTGCTCAGATGATTTAACTTTATCAGTTAAAGCTCATATACAAATGTCAGATAAAATGTATGCTCAGATGATATAATCATAAATATATGAGCATTTTGGAACATGGAAGTATTTTTCAAACAAGTATATTGAAATGAATGAAAATGAATGCAAAAGACTTGTTTGAAAATCTGACATTGTATGAAAATGATCAGAAATGAATGATATAGCAACTAAGGCTTATGGTCAAGAATAACGGTATAGTCTATATGAAACAAAAATATAGACATTCTTGAATGAAACGCTTCAAAATGAAATATCGCTCAAAAGTCTTTGAAATACAAGCGGGGTGTCTTACCATCGAAAAATATGTTTCAATATGAGACATGGTAAGAACATTTAGAACAAAAAGTCAAACCGGTGTGTGTGAATACTTAAAAGTATATAGAAAAGACAATACGCAAGTATTTATCTTTGGAAACACACGGTTTATTTATCATTTAAGCACAAAAATAAAATGAAAACATTTAAAATCACACTTCCAAATTATAAAATCTGTTTAAAAAATCAGGAAGTGGTTTGAACATTTCAGAACATGTTTTCTATATCTGAAAGTTGTCCTTCTTTCAGATATATTCGAGATTAAGATAAGAAATTTACCTTTTAGCTTTGTCTTAAATCTCATGAAGTCATGCTTAAGTCAAAATGATATGATCGTGTCATCCTCTCTCACCCTGCATAAGTCTCAAAGTCTAGTCAAAAATTTATTCACAAAATTTATTCGAAAAATAAAATAACATAAAACAGTAAAACGATTAAAGAACAAGTTCTGATTTTAAGTAATCAGAAATCATAGTCTTACTCCTCTTGATATTATATGCTCCCCCTAAAATCATGCATCAGAAAAATTTGTCAGTTAAACAAAATGCATAAAATAGATAAACTCCCCCTCAAATGAATGTAGATCATCTAAAATTTTCTCTTACCCCCCCTGAGATCATGAACAGACATGTTTAAAATGCAGATATCCTTCAGAAATAATGATAAAGAAAATGATGAAAAATAACAATACTTAACTTTATGAGGTAACAACCGATTATGTCTTAAGATTTAACATACCAAGCTTAGAGACAAGAAAATTAAATCTCTTTTCATCTAAGGGTTTGGTAAATAAATCTGCAAGCTGATAATCTGTTTTTACAAAATAAAGTTCCATTGTTCCTTTTTCGACATTATCTTTTATAAAATGATACCTGACGTCAATGTGTTTGGTTTTCGTATGTTGGACAGGATTAACAGATATTGCAATCGCAGTCTTCGAGTCACAATAGATTGGAATTTTGTCGAACTTGAATCCATAGTCTCGTAGCTGTGTTCGCATTCACAGGACTTGAGAGCAGCAGCTACGTACTCTGCTTCAGCAGTCGATGTGGAAACGCATAATTGTTTCTTTGATGCCCAGCTAACGAGCTTGTCTCCAAGGAATTGAATGTGACCTGAAGTACTCTTTCTATCCAACATGCAACCTGCATGATCTTCATCTGAATAGGCAGACAGTTGAAACCTAAAAATCCGTTTAACAGCAGCCAAATGGTATTCTTTAGGAGCAGCCTGATATCTAGAACATAAACATGTTGAAAACATAATATCTGGTCTACTAGATGTAAGATACATTAACGATCCTATCATACCTCTATAATTCTTAACATCAACATTTTTACCCGAAGGATCGGTGCTAATCTTAGTACCTGGTGCCATCGGGGTTCCAATTGGTTTATAATTTTCCATTTTGTACTTCCGAAGAATGTCCAAAATGTACTTAGATTGGTTAATTAAAATCCCCGTAGAAAACTGTTTAACTTGTAATCCGAGAAAGAAATTCATCTCTCCCATCATACTCATTTGAAAACGTGACACCATGAGGTTAGAAAAGTTTTTACAAAATTTTGGATTAGTAGAACCAAATATTATATCATCAACATAAATCTGAATAAGAATAATATCAACTTTTTCCTTTTTGATGAATAAAGTGGTATCAACCTTACCTTTAGAAAAACCGGATTTGACCAAGAATTTAGATAAAACGTCATACCATGCTCGAGGGGCTTGTTTTAAACCGTACAGGGCTTTATCCAAGATGTAGACATGATCTGGCTTATCTGGATTGACGAACCCTTCTGGTTGAGACACGTACACTTCCTCTTTAAGAATGCCATTCAGAAAGGTTGTTTTCACATCCATCTGAAAGACTGTGAAATTCTTATGAGCTGCATAAGCTAGAAACATGCGTATTGCTTCTATGCGCGCTACTGGAGCATACGTCTCATCGTAGTCTATGCCTTCCTCTTGCCGGTAACCTTGGCAACAAGTCTAGCTTTGTTTCTTATGACGATACCATCTTCATCCTTTTTATTCTTGAATACCCATTTAGTGCCTATCACGGTTTTACCTTCTGGTTTTGGAACTAATCTCCAAACCTTTAGGGCTTTAAACTGATTGATCTCTTCTTGCATGGCAGATACCCAGTCCGAATCAGCAAGAGTCTCTGATACTCACGTGGGCTAAATCTTACTGAGGAATGAGTCATGCATACATTGATTAAGAGTCGCTAACCTCGTTTGAACTGGCTTGTTGAGATCTACAATTACTTGATGTAATGGATGCTCTTTAGTCCAGCGATGCTCATGAGGGAGAGGAGTAGATACTGATTGAACATGATCATCATCTTGAAATCCACTATCAGACTCTTCAGTTTGAATAATAGGAAGGGGGTTTGCAGTTGAAGTTTCAGGTGCAGAAGTATCAGTTGGAACAACAGAATCTGGCTGTTGAGTAGACAATGTATGACACCCAACTGAAACAGTTACTTCTGGCTCAGCAGTTTCTTGTATATCTTCAACTATAGGAGTAATTGTAGGAATGTGAGCTTCTGACTGAACAGGGGATGCTTGTTCAGTTATGACATCTGAAGTGAATGGATGATTGCAACTTGTATCTTCAGACCTGTCAGTCACAACAGATTTAGGTATATTAGAACCTAGAAACTCATCATAAAAGAATTCAAATAACAAATCTAAATCAGTTAAATGTGAAATAGATGTAGAAGCATTATTCGAATTATTGGTTGTAGAAGCAGGTTCTGGACTGATCTGCACAGAAGCTAATACTCCAGTGATCACGGGTTCTGAACTGAGTTGTTCAGAAGCCAAATCTTCATCAAATGTTACATTAATGCTCTCAACAACTGTCTTTGACTTCTTCAGATAAACACGATATGCTGCTGATGTTGAAGAATAACCAATGAAGATACCTTCGTCCGCCTTAGCACTGAATTTATTCAGACTCTCTCTGTCGTTAAGCACAAAACATTTACACCCAAATATGTGAAAATACTTGATTGTTGGTGTTTTGTTGTTGATCAGCTCATATGGAGTCTTTTGAAAACGGCGGTGTATTATGGACCGATTTTGAGTATGGCATGCAGTCGACACAGCTTCTGCCCACAAGAATAGAGGTAAGTCTGATTGGCTAAGCATAGTCCGAGAGGCCTCGACTAGCGTCCGATTTCGCCTTTCGACTACTCCATTTTGTTCAGGCGTACGAGCAGCAGAATACTGATGTGAAATCCCGACTGATTCGAGATATTCATCAACAATCTTGTTCTTGAATTCTGTGTCGTTGTCAGTTCGAAGAAACTTGACTTGTCGCTGCATTTTCACCTGGGTCGTCTTTAAGAAAGTAATGAGAGCTTCGGGCGTCTCATCTTTTGATCGAATAAATTTGACCCACGTGTACCTTGAGAAATCGTCTACAATAACCAACACGTATTTCTTTCCACCCAAACTCTGAGTTCTCATTGGACCACACAAATCCATATGTAACAATTCTAACGGAGAACTAGTGCTTGGTTCAGACTTCGGTTTATGCGGAGCTCTCTTCATCTTACCCTTCTCGCATGCAGCACATAAGTGTTCTTTCTCGTATTTCAGCTCAGGAAGTCCTTTTACCCATTTCCCACTAACCAGCTTATTGATATAACGAAAGTTCAAGTGGGATAAACGTTTGTGCCAGAGCCAACTTTGCTGCAATGAAGCCTTTGTCATCAAGCAAACTTGATTGTCATTCTGTACCTTTGAAAGATTGATGGTATAGAGGTTCGTCTTTCGATTTCCGACTAAGAGTTCATTGTCATCTTCCGTACGAACCGAACATCTCTTAGCTTTGAAGTTGACCTCTAACCCTTTATCACAGAATTGACCAATGCTGAATAAGTTGTTCCCCAATCCTTCGACATAACTCACTTTACTGATCGTTATGTTGTCTTGAATAATGTCACCATATCCTAAGATAGGTGAAAGTTGATCGTTTCTAAATCTGACATTTCCACTGAATTTCTCTGTATAGTTAGACAATAAAGCTTTTTGCCCAGTCATATGCTTGGAACATCCACTGTCCAAGTACCACACATGTCGTGTCTGCAAGAGAAATCATGAAACAATAGATTTAGGTACCCATTTAAAAACGGGCCCTAACAGATTAGCACAAGATTTTGGTATCCATTTGAAAATGGACCCTCTGTTCTTTTGAAAACCTTTAAAAATATTTGATCTTGAAGAATACACATGATAAGATCCGAACCAATCAGAAGAATTATGAGAGTAGGCAAAATCATTTCTCCGATAATAATAAGATGTAGTAGAAATAGGAGATAATTGAATCAATTGCGTTATTGAATACCGCTTGTAAGAAGTTACAAGGTTTTGTTTATTTGAAGCAAATTGATCAACTACATCAGTATCACTACTAACTGATCTATTATAAGAATTATCAGAAACTGATTCAGCTTTCTCATCACCCTTCCTTTTTGGTCGTCATTCAGTTCGAGCTTTCGACCTTTTCTTGCTTATATCTGAAACATAAGATGTAGATTTATTAAGAAAAACAGATTTCTGAGACTGGGTTTTCTTTTGTGTACCAGTGTGTTTCTGTTTCTGTAATCGCTGTTTCTTATATTTCTTACCTTGAGAATAATAATCAGCAGTTACAGAAACCGATTCACCAACCTTAGTTGATGATTTAGCAGTTTTAAGAACACTTGGTAACACCTTTTCATTTGTAAGACAAGTAGAATGATCAGGAAGTGGAGCATTGAAGTCAAACATATCAATTTCTTCTATGCACCCATCATCAGAATTAAGAAAGTCATCTGCAGACTCAAATAAGTCATCAAAATTATCAGTCGAAGTTTGAGGTGCCTTTGAAACTTTAGAACACTTTGTAGATGCAGATAGAAAAACCGTGTTCTTTAATACTGTAGAAAATACACTTTGTTGAATATCAACCAAAAGTTTTTCATCAGATAAAACATTTTCAAGCTCAACGATTTAGCTTTCAAGAATGAGTGGAGGAACATAAACCTTTGCAACAACAGGTTTTGCCTTCATCTCAGAAACAGAATAACTAGCAAAATAATCGTTTGAAAGAACTTTTGGTGTTTCTGAAAGATAACTATCATTTAACTTTGCATAGTTAAATGGTAGTTGCATTTTCTTTACATTCTTTCTATTTTCAGTTTCTTTGGCCTCAACTTTTTCCGGTAATTGGGTAACAAATTTGGGTTTTAAATGAGTATGTTTACCAGCACATGCAAGAAAATCAAAATTATAAAGTGCTGGTTGTTTTCTGATGGCTTTCTTTAAGTAATGGGGGTTTTTAAAACCAAGTCCCCATTTTTCCTTAACATCAGCCTCTTCATCAGGTGCATTAAGAAAAATGGTTTGATCTATTTGGCCTCTTGCGTAAAGTTTGGATTCCAGACCATTTACCTTCTTATTCAAAAGCTTGTTTTCAACCTGCAATTTATGAACAGTTAGTGCAGATTCTTTCTTTTCAAACTCATACTTAGAAACTTTAACTTCAAAATCAGAAATCTTCTTTTCAAAATAATCTGCTTGAGATTTAGAATCAGAAGCAGATTTGCGTAAAGAATCAATCAGATCTTTGTTCCCAATAACAGACGAATTAAGTTCAAAGATCTTCTTGTTCCTTTTAGCAACTCTTTCTTTTTCCTTTTTCAGTTTATTTTGTAAATCTTGAAGCTCAACCACCATGGCTTCCATTTTGGTAATGAAATCTTTTTGAGTTAAGTTTAATACCTCATCAGATGTCTCATCATCGGACTCATCATACTTTACTTCTTTGCCCATGAGACAGAGATGAGCTGTTTCTTCCTTCTCCTCATCTTCACCTTCGGAATGATCTAGCCAAAATTCATCCTCAACCATTAAAGCTATTCCTGCTTCTTGCTGTTTTGCCAATAGCAGTTTGTTCTGATAATACTGAGAATTACGAACTTTTGGCTTTCTACAATCTTTTGCAAAATGACCAATCTTGCCACAGTTGTAGCATTTGACTGGATCACTTGATGGATTTACGGCAACAGTGTAATCATTCATGGACTTCTTCCTTTCATCAGGTTTCTTCTCAACATATCTGTTGTCTTCGTATCGCTTCCTTCCACCCTCTCTCGGTGCTCGTGGTTCTTAGAACTTGATGAAGAATATCGTTGAGAATTTGATCCCGCCTTTTTGAAAAATTTCTTTTGAAAGGCATGGGTCAGCAACAGCATGGCTTGTTTCAGACTTTCTCCATCATCACCATCTGTCTCAGAATCCGAGTCAGAACTTGTCAGTACTTTCTTCTTCTTCTTCTCTATCTTTTCTTCCTTTTCTTTCTTCTTCTCTCCAACAACCAAAGCAATCGGATCAGGAACCTTTTCAGCCTTCTTCTTTTCAGCTCTTTTCTCCTCTACCTCTTCTTCATTCTGACGTAAAGTCTCATAGACTTCGTGAAGAGGTATCTCACTTAAGTCTTTCATCTGCTTCATCCTACGTGTATGTTTCTTCCACTCAGGTCGTAGGATACTCAGGAATTTGACATTGTTTTCCAGCTTCTTTGTCACTTTGTTCTTTGTCAGTTCATTTAGAAGCAAAGTAAACCTTTCATACGTGTCTTCCAAACTCTCATTCTCTTTAGCTTTGAATTCCTCGTAGCTATTGATGCAGTTAGCCACTTTTATCTGATTCCCTACCTTGGATCCCATCATCATCTTTTGTAATTGATCCCACATCCTTTTAGCATCATCCCTGTAGCTATCAATCTTGATGTAAATCTCATTGGGAATGCTTTGAAGTAGAAGAGATCTTGCTTGCTTGTCAGCTTTATAACGACTTTTCTGTTCTTCTGAGTACTGAGATAAATCCACTTTAACTGGTTTTGTCTTTTGTTCTTTTTCTTCATCACCATGTCCACTATCAGATGAATCATCATCAGCAGGTACTTGAACTATGATTGGTGCCATAGGACCATCTGTAATTGACTGCAGAATATTTTCTCCATTTGCATGTCGGTCTATGAAATCCAGGAATCTATCCTTCCACTGCTCATACTCTCCTTTAAACAGAATAGGAGGTTTGACATCAATGCCAATTGAAAGTGCATCTTTAGAAGTCATCTTCAAAAACCTGTTTGAGAAATATTTGCAATAAGAAACTAGAACTGATCGTTAGTCCAAATGAAAAAAAAATAAGAAAAATATAGACACAAGAAAAACACAAACAATAAAAAATCGAAATGAAAAGAAAAAAAATTCTAAGTCTTCCAAACTTTGCGTATCAAGAGTGATGCGCAAACCACACTTTGCGTCTCTAGTGTGGTGCGTAAACCACACTTTGCGTATTGCTCGACTTGCACAAATGATACTTTGTGTGCCGAATTGGTTACGCAAATCTTCCTTGTGATGAATAGCTTTGCGTGCTGAGAAGATTACACGGAACTGTCTTTGCGTATCGAGAAGTATACGCAAACCTTACTTTGCGTTTCAAGTGGGAAGCGCAAACCTTTACTTTGCGTTTCAAGTGGGAAGCGCAAACCTTTACTTTGCGTTTCAAGTGGGAAGCGCAAACCTTTACTTTGCGTTTCAAGTTACTAACGCAAACCACAACTTGTATCTGAACTCAATCACTTCTACTTTGCATTTGTCACTTTGCGTTTCTCATTGAATAAGCGAACCTCTGAAGAACTTACACAAATATTGATGAATGAAACGAAAACCTTGATGAATGAAACGCAAACCTTGAAACAAACAAATTTTCACCAAAAAGACATCTAAACCTCGAAATCTAACTCAAAACTTCGACAATTTGATCGTTTAACCATCTAGAACACAATCTTAACAACTAATTTTGATCAAATACACAAAAATGTATAAATCGACTCAATTACAATGCACAGGACTCGTGAACTTCGAACTCAACTAAAATCAAAATTAACGATCAATTACAGTGCAAATTGATCTAAAACTTATACAGACTCGATCGATAACACTTTTCTAACAAAACCTAATCATTTACAACTCCAAAAACATACTAAAACTCAAAATCAACCTGGACATCGAAGAACACATATACGAACATTCTGATTTTCTTGATTTTCGATTTGGATCTGCTCTGATACCAATTGTTATTCCCAGATTCTAGTTTTTAAACAAAACAAATCAGCAAAAAAAGATTTATCAATCAATTACCTGTTTGATTTCACTTTCAAATTCCACAATTACAACTTTCTCTTTCTAGAACTCTTTCTCTCTATACAGATCTCTCTCAAACAAACTCTCTCTCTGAATATCAACTTGACAACTGAATACAACTTGTTACGTACTTACTTACTTACAAAGGAAATAAGGTATTTATACCCACAACTAAAATACAAGGAAACTAAACTACTAAAATACAAAAACAAAGACTTTGACTTTTATTACAAAAGAACTTTGACTTTAATGAGAGATGACTTTCTCAGCTTTGACTTCTTGAACTTTGACCTTCAGTATTCTTGATCTTGTATCCAACATATTTATGCTCTAACAGTCTTTTTAGTTGTAAGGGGGTATAAATAGTTTTGGCTTTCTGTAGAATCATATAGAACTTTAACATAATTCATTTGTAGAGAGAGAATTATTAAGAGAGTGAGAGCATGTAATCTTGTGATTTGAATAAATGAATATGGCTAATTGGATTGAATCTCGTTGTTGTTATCTTGATTGAATTGCACAATTTGGGACACACAATTGGTATCAGAGCTAAGCACAATTCAGAAAATTTCTCATGAATTCTGAGATTTGTGATCACCTTTGAAGAACTCGCAGAAAACACTGTTCATCATATGAATTTCGATTTTTAGTGTTGTTTTGGGAGTTGTAATCATTGCACTTTATTCGTTTACATTCTAGAACAGATTTAGTGTTGATAGTTTGTTCAAATTCACAGTAAATTCGTGTGAATTTTGGATTTGTTTGAGTTTTGTTCGAACACTGTATACATACTGAGTTTGTGATCGAGTTGTAATTTTTGTTGATTTTGTTGAAATTGTTTATTTGTAACATGTTCGAAAAGTGATTGAGATCAAATTGCTGAAGTTTTGTGGACTAATTTTGAGTTTTTGATTGAAATTGGGTTGAATTTGAAGTTTTTGGGTCGAGATATGAAGAATTCGCATAATCTAGTGAAGAACTCGCATGGCACTTGATGGTTGAAAGTTTAAGGACAGATTTCGCATAGCACTTCGTGAGAAAAATGAGAACTTTGCATATCTCAGTGTACAAAAGACTGGATTTTGCACAGTACAGGATACGAAAAGTGAGAATTCGCATCTCACTTCGTGCGAAAAATACAAAATTCGCATCTTGAAGATTTGAAAATTTTCTAAGTGTGAAATTCGCATCGATACGTAAAGCTAAGGAGTCTTGATTTTTCTAAGTCAGAAATTCGCATCACTTCGTTGGGTAGTTAGCCTCATAAGGTTTCAATTGGCGAGAGGCATACGCAATAACCTTTCCATGTTGCATCAAAACACATCTAAGGCCATTTCGGGAGGCATCACTGTAGACCTGAAAACCTCCTAACCCGGATGGTAAGGCTAAGACTGGAGCTAATACCAATTTGTGCTTGAGTTCTTCAAAACTGCATTCCTGATCACTACCCCCATTCGAATTTAACCCCTTTTCGAAGTAGTCGGGTTAATGGAAGAGCGATTTTCGAGAATCCTTCAACTATTCGTCGGTAATATCCTGCTAAACCCAGAAAACCATGAACTTCCGAAACATTGGTTGGTCGTGGCGATTTAGTGACGACCTCTACTTTAGCAGGATCGACTTGAACTCCCTTCGCGGATATGAAATGCCCCAAGAAGGTCACCTGGTCAAGCCAAAAACTCACATTTAGATAACTTCGCATATAAGGTTTGTTCTCGAAGAGTTCCCAGAGCTACCCGCAAATGATTTTCGTGATCCTCTTTTGTTTTAGAATATATCAGGATGTCATTAATAAAGATAATAACGAATTCATCGAGGTAATCCTTGAAAATATGATTCATCAGGTCCATGAACACAATAGGTGCGTTTGTCAATCCGAACGACATGACAACAAATTCAAAGTGGTCGTAACGGGTACGAAAAGCAGTCTTAGGGATGTCTTGTTCTTGTATTCGCAACTGATGATATCTCAACCTTAAATCGATCTTAGAGAAATAATTAGCGCCTTGTAACTAATCGAATAAGTCGTCAATACGAGGTAGGGAATATTTATTTCGGATAGTAACGCAGTTCAACTCTCGGTAATCAATACAGAGTCTCATGGAACCGTCTTTCTTTTTAACAAATAGAACAGGAGATACACTGGGCCAGATAAAACCCTTATTCCGCATGTCTTCAATTTGTACTTTAATATCTTTCATTTCCGAAGGATCCATATGATATGGAACCTTTGAAATTGGGGAATCTCCCGAAATTAAATAGATAGAAAATTGAACTTCGCTTTGCGGGGCAACTCTAGGGAGTTCATCTGGAAAAAACATCTAGATATTCATTAACAATATGAATATCCTCAGATTTTAAGTTGTACCTCACCCGAATCTTGAAGTGCAACTAAGAAATCTTCACAACTTTGCCAGTTTAAAACTTCAACTTTGACAGCAGAAATAACTCGGGTTCCCGGTTTAGATGAGACAACCTAGAATACACGTTATGGGTCGACTTTATCCCCGAATATTACTTTCTTTGAATCACAGTTGATCATAACTCAGTTCTCAGATAACCAATCCATACCAACAACTATATCAAAAAGGTTCATCTTCATCAGAGGCAGAGTGATCTTTTGATTTTGAACGATGCAATTAAACAATAGGAGGGAAACCTAAGCTACCCGATCCTAATACTACCCATTCCTCACAAATCAAACTTAGTCGTACTTCAAGATCATAACCTATATCTCTGATACCATAACTTGTAACACCCCCGTCCCACGTGACCTGTGGTCGGTGTACTACGAATGAAAACATAATAATATAACTAGCTATCATATACGGGAAAAACAGAGCTACTATAAAAATCCATCAAACGGGAGACCAAATTTAAGACGACATAGTTATAATACAATATTTACATAAATAAAAGTTATTCTATCCAAGGTCGTCTTCAAAATAGTTGCACTCCATAGTTCTCACTCCCGAGATGATCCCATCTGCGATCCTACACCTGCCGAGGACAAAACAAACTTCGGCTAACACCATCTCCAATGAACCCTCTATTTTACTCTCTATCTTTATTTTACTCTCTAAATCTTCTCCAATGAACTCTCTATTTACTCTCTAAAATAGAGAATTGAATAGTAACTCTCTATATATAGAGAGTTACTATTCACTACTCTCTATTTTTTTCTAAACTTTTGATAACTACAAAATGGTCCTTCACCTTTTTAGATTCTTGCACTTTTATTTTATTTGTTGTCTAATACCAATTTTAATAAACTAGAATTATATACATACATGTACTTGCAAACTTCAACCACAAAAACCTAGCAAATATTGTGAAAATAAAAAATATAGGGATGCAATTTATAAACTTAATAAATATAAGTGTGTTATTGAAAATATATGTAATCAAAATAAAAGAGAATATGCTTGGAATATTCTTTTTTAGAGATTAAAATAGAGTAATACATTGGAGAGGATATAGAAAACTCTCTATTTTACTCTCTATTATAGAGAGTAAAATAGAAAAAGTCATTGGAGATGCCCTAAGCCAAATGCTTAGTGAGCGGATAATTAATATAATAAAAAGCACAGTTATAATCAACTTAATAAAAAGAATATGATTAAAAGAGCAATAATGACCGGAAAAAAAATGGAACATGAAGTGATTTCTCGCCAATTTGCATTAAATTTCTCAACCGGGTAAATTGAAACATACCCTCATGTCAAGAGTCAAGAAGAAATAAGAAAACAAATTGGGTTCGAGGGTTGTACAGACCACTCGAACAATAGGAAATGAGTATAGGGCAATATACTCAAACCCCTTCCGATAATCGACTCCCAAAAATGGTTCTCGAAAATGGCTCATTTGGATCAATCCAATCTCCCTCAAATTGGCCGGCACCAGGCCACACCCACTTATTGACATTGGGGGTACTAATAGCAAGGACGCCATGGCAATTTATAGCCGCCATGGAGGCGTCAGGACATCGTTGGCCTCGATGTCGTGCCTTAAAGCATAAAACATTCAAATCCTTAAAATTTTGTCAATGCATTGTAAAACATGTAATCTCACAAATTATGTATCTTTTAATTACTACATATCATAATCGAATCCTGAAAACGGTTCAAGTCCGAAAACGATTTAAATCCAGAAAAGAAACAAGTTCAACAATGGTTCAACTCAAATTCAAGTAGTCAATAATGAATATATCAAAGAACCAAAACTATGATAATTGCTGCAATTAGAAGTCATGACCATAGATATATTGGACACCAACAATTAGAGGAGTTGTTAAACTCAAATGTCTAGCTATGATTTCGTAAATTGAGAATAAAAGATTATATGATGAATGCATGAAAGTAAATGAGATAATACATTACCTCAATACTAGACTAGTGACTATGGATGTAACGCCCGGAATTTTCGGTAAACTCTACTAACATTTCTAATGCCTCAATTACCTTCGTATGCCAAATATGTGTATCTTGTGTGTTGCATATTATTCGTATACGTCGGGGCTTGTTTCGTTCTCAAAAATAGTGAAAATCCGGAGCCCGAGAAGTCTGGGCGACAGTGCCATGTGACAGTGACTTGGTCACAATCGCCATTGTCATAGTCGCCATCGTCCATCAGTATACGGCACGTGTGGGGCGACAGTGCCCGACGATTATGCATGGGTCACTGTCGCGGTGTCAATCTCGCGGAACTTGTACCGCAAGCCCTCCTTAGCGGGCGACTATTCCCGACGATTATGCCCGGGGCATAGTCGTGAGTCAATGTCGCTGACGGGCCTAGGGCGTTTAAAGACTGATTTTCACCACTTATCATTTATTATCCTCATCCAACTTCTACAAAACTCTCTCTAGACACTCTCTCATCATAAATTTTGGATCTAGGGTTTCTCCCAACTCCTCTCCATCATTTATTGCAAGATTCTTAGTGTTGGAAGCAAGTTGGAAGCTAGGGTTTTTCACTCACCATCTCTTCTCCCCTTTTCTTCAAGAAGGAGATTTTAGGGTTTGGGGTTTTCATCAAAACCCATTTTTGTGAGTTCATCCTTCTTAATAAATGATATATGCTACCATGAAAACTCTTTCCTTACATTACTTTAGTTTTAGCATGACTTCTATATTTTTGTATCTTTCAAAATACTAGGTCAAAATCTTGGGTTTTGACATTTATTGGAATATTTTGTGATAAATCGTACTAAGATGTTCAAAGTGTTTATAAATGTGGTTTATGCAAGTATTATGAATAGTGGAAACCCAAATGGGTGATATGATTTCATTGAATTTATGATTGGGAAGGGAGGTTGAGTATTATAACTATTGTGTATTATTGATTCATGTGAATATGGAAGAATATGGTAATATGTCTTGTATGTTGGAAACATGACTTATGTGAAGTGGCTGATATCATGGTTATTTGATTTACCTTGTAATGACATAGTACTATGTGAGATTTATGTATTTGGAATTTATAGCAAATACAAAATGTTATGTTGGTGAATCATGTTAGTTTGGAAATGGTGAGGTCCCAAGGTAAAGATCCATGGATAGGGTTGAACTTGGTGACTCTTTGGGGGTAAAGGCTCGGATATAGTTGAACCCATATTTACATTGAACTAAAGATTCATGAATAGAGTTGATGTTCTAACGGCTAAAGATTCATGGATAGAGTTGACTCCGGTAAATAACCATTCCAACTAAGTGTTCCACATGGGTTGTGGCCTACTTTCGTGATCCGCCGCAACCTATGATGGAACGGATCTCCCCCGTCTCACATAAGGTTCAACGTTGGAGGATACGTCTTTATTGTTTCCCTATTTATTGTTAAATGTTCACCAATGTATTATACTTCATTACACATATATATTTTGGATGTTCTCACTAGGCTCCAAGCCTAACACTTGTTTGTTTTGGTGTGCATATCAGGTTCCATTAGTGGTGGGGTAGCGGAGAGTTGGGTCAACCTTTTGGGAATTAGCATTGACAAGATATAGAGCGTGCATTATACTTACCGACATTTTGGGAAATGATGATGACACCCAATTATAATCTAAACTAGAATTGTTTTAGATTAAGTAAGTTGTCGGTCCTCGTTCCACTACCTTTCCAAATTTGTAAACGCTTATACTCTCCCCTTTTTAGGATGGTGTCATTTGTGAAGTTTTATTTCATATCAAATGTTCCAGGTTTAAATTCTCTTCGTTTTATAAACGTTATATTGCGAAAATTTCAAGTTTTAAATTTACCCAGTTTTAAGGGTGTTACAATGGATAGTCACAAGAATTGGATATTCGTACCTTAGATGGTAATCGGTGTAATGATACGCGTTCCGGATGTTCCAACCTTAAGCCACGTCATTCCAAGTTACCTTAAGGTTTTACATATGTACGTAGCTCCTATCCCAATGTTAAAACCCCTTTCTTATCATAAGTGTGGCCCTGAATAAGATCAGACATGACTGGGATTGAACACATAAAGTACAAATCCTTAAAGCACAAGGTGCAAACAAATAATGTCACTTAATCCCCTGCACCTGACAGCTTTGTACCAACTCGATTTTGAGTCTTTTTTTAACATACTTAGAGGTACATTCAGGTGTTAATGTCTAAAAAAAAGTTGTAAATCTATTTCTTAGGTTTCTAGTCGATTTGGATTCATCCCATTTGAATAAAATACCGATTTTATATGAATTTTCTAAAAATACTGAACAAATTCTGTTTTGCACGGGACCAATTCCAGAAACTCACTGTGTTGAGCCTTATAGAGCTAAAATCAGGTTTTGACATAAACTACAAAGTTGTAATAGACACAGAGACCTTTCCAACAATATATTACACACTTCAATCGGATCAACGAGAGATTTTATATGAAATTTTAAACAACCTGCAGCTATTAAGACTCCAATGCACATCTCAAGACAATGCCTTTTTGCATAAATTTGCTGCTAAAACCATAATGAATCAACTATCTAGCTTTTCCATACTACAAATAAATGATTGAAACTTAATTATCCTCTTCTTTAACCAACAATAACATAGAAATAATATCATTTAACGAAGATTTAACTTACTAATCAAAACTCTATGAATCCTAATATGATTCATATTCAACTTTGACATTAATCATCAATTTAGAGCACAAATCTTGAAATTCATAGATTCATACCTTGATTCTTTATCCTCTCTTCAATTAATTAGCTTCAATCCTTCAAATTGTCAATATCTTCCTAGTTGCATGTGTAGATTTGAGTTCAACATAGGGTTTGGGATGGAGATAACATTTTGATTTCTAGAGAGAGAGCTAAGATGTCAAATGAGGATTTTGGATGAAATTAGGGGTGTGAATACTTGACAAAATAAGCTTTGAACTTCTCATATTATCAAATATTGACCCTTCTTCAATTGACTAATTCAATATTGGTCCATATATGGATTTTTCTTAACATTTCTAGTCATAAGCTCAAGTTTATTCTATACATAATTGGCCCATTACATAAAACTTGGACTTACATTTTTAGTCCAAAATACAACTACTTCAAGCATCGGTACAAGAAAATAATACATCAAATTCCCATATAAATCAACATACCAATATTAATCGGTAACGGAATCTAGGTTATTATACAAAAACTCAACAACTCAATTTGAATATTCAATAAAAGTCAACACAAGCAATAAAATGCATTTAAACCACGTTTATGCAAAATTGCAAATACACGCTCCAAAGGTATGATTGACCCAAAGACTCATCATTTGCATCCTCAAAATGAACCCATGCTATTTACATTTCCCAAAACGCTTCATGACATAAAAGTATGCATTTTCCAAGTGGTTTATAAAACCAAATACACTAACAGCGTGATTCCACCAAATAATGTTCATTTATACGGTAAATCCACAAAAAGACGTATTATTATGATTCATTTATCAATATATCCAAAAACCTCAAATGTGGCATTTAACGAGATTAATAAGACCAAAAGTACCCAAACTGCAAATCCCATCAAACGATCAATACACTTGATAAACTTCAAGAAAACAAAGCAACTTGAACTCACTTTGCTAAGTTAAATTAAACCTAGGTTTCAAATACATCCCTAGCTTCCAAAATGGTGAAGGCTTTAGATCCATCAACACCCACTTCTTGAAACTTTATTTAGGTCACAACCAAAGCCTAGAGATGAACCAAAAGTAACCCCAAACTCATATTCGTAACAAACCTTAATCAAATCCTCTAATAATCCAAAATACTCAAAATTGGTTAAAACTTCAAAACATGGATGGTACATCAAAAGGGATGTTCTAGGAGGTTAAAATGAAAGGTTTTAACAAGAATAAAGGTTTAGAAGATTAAGGCTGGCTTACAATTCGTTTTTAGGAAAACCCCCAAAAACTAGGTCAACAATGGTGGAAAGCTTGGTGAGGAGGAAGATGATCTTGAGTTTCAACCCACAAGACTTGAATCTCTAGTTGCCAAGCTCTTTGATGCTCTTGAAAATATCGATTTGGAGAAAGAGGGATGTTAAGACCAAAGTTAGAGAGAAGAAGAATGAGTTGGTGAAGAAAGAAATGAAGAAAATGCCAAAAATCTCGGTTTTAAAGGTTCCAAGCCCAAACCCATTTCTGCCCAAACTCTCCGAGCGTGAAGATTTTGCCTTGGGCATGAAACTTCTCCAGAAAAGTTAAATTCTTTGATTTTCACCCAAAACATTCTATCAACTCAAAATTCATACCAAGAGTTATTCTATGGTCGAAATATAAATATGGAGCTTGAAATAAAATACCGAAAATCGGGGTCACACAAATATTCACCAAAATATATATTTAATTTTAAGAAAAAAAATTAGTGAAGGATTTGCGGGTGTTGACTGTTTTTTACTTTTCTTTAATCCGCCGGAAAATCGGCCGAAAATGGCTGTCGGTAATGCAGGTATATTTAGTAGTGTGCGTAACGCTTTTAAATAGAGAGAAAAGTTTCTCCACCTTATAATTAGGGTAAAATGGGAAAGTGAAAACTTACTTTTGAAAGTGGACACTTATTTTCAAACAAATTAAAATAAAAATGTGGACACTTAATTTGGGATACTAGGAGTATATGGTTAAATGCATGAAATAGCAACATATTTTCAAATTTTTCTTTATTGTAGTATTGTACTTTCATTTTGTTCCTATTATAGCAATATATTTTCAAATTGTTTTTTATCAAGGTACTGTACTTTGCAACATCTATATCTATTATAGCAATGAGTAGCATGTTACCTTTTAAACCGGTTAACCTCTAATTTTTTTGTTACTTACATGGCTTAAATGAGGTGGCGTGGATAACATGTCCTAATTATGAGACATAAATTATAAAAAACCTCTAAAAAAATTTATTGCTTTCCTCACTGACGATTCATATCAAACACGAATTATGGTTTTCATCCTTCTCAAAAAAGCTATTTTAAACAAAATTTCACATTTTTTTATTAAATTGTATGCAAATTAAATACTCTAAAATAATATATTTTTTAAACATACACGATATATTCTTTTCAAGATACATATTTTATTTGTAGAAAAACGATATACTTCTATATGCAGGTGATAAAATAAAGCTATAATAAAAGTTTTTTTAAAAATATGTTAATATTTCTACATTTAATCTTATAATTTAATAGAACTTTTTAATTTATTTAATGGACCTATTTAAAAAGCTGGCACAATTATATTGTTCTATCACCTTATAACATTTCTTAAAATATCTCGTATAAAAGCCTAATAAGATTATTATTTTTATACCTACAATTATATATGTTGTGGATAGTTGATATATATTTTTATGATATTGTAATAAAATTAATATTTGACATTATATAAGACTTGGGATCATGCAGGGGCGGAGCCAGGATCTATGATCAAGGGGAGCATTTTATAAGAGGAAATACTGAGTTTTCATTTTTTTCGAACCTTTTATAAGACTATGATATTGTTATTAGGGAAAAATATATCAAAATGTAACAAAATTTGGTTTAGTTTTTATTTGGTGTCATAGAGTTTTTTTCACAATTGATGTAACAAAAATTTTAAGTTTTCCTATTTTATACCCATTTTGATTGACAACGAGAACATGGATACCTGTTTACAAAAGATTTACGAAAGGTTTTACAATGAAATAGATGATGAAGTTGACATCAATGTCATAAAAATGGATAAATAATAGATAAATTTGAAACTTTATCATACTAGCTAAAAAAACTTTTGAAGAAAAAAAATACACTAAATCGAAACGAAGGATGTACTTGCATCTTCGATTTTGGTTTTGATTTGAAAATGTAGGATCAAAATAATGGGTCTTGATATTTTTATCAGTTTGTTTTTAAAATCGCAGGTGCAACACATGCACCTCCTAGTGTCTATGTAGCTCCGCCCATGGGATTATGTGAGGTCAACCTGTTTTCGTGAGATCTGTGAGACCACGTTTTTACATTTGAAACTTCACAGCAACACACTGTGAAAGTAAAGACCTTCACAACAAAACATTGTGAAGGTTCGGATTTTTTTACCTTCACATTGTTCTGCTATGAAGTTTCAAATGTAAAATTGTGGTCTCACTGATCTCACGAAAACATGTTGGTCTCATGTGAACCCAACTCTATAACTCTAATTAATCTTTCTATAAAGCAGAATCAAACTTTAACATTCTTTTGAACTAGAATCACACTTTTCACGCTTTTGATCAATAACAAGATTGTAAGGCTTCTGGATGACAAAAGAATGATGGTCGACCTTCCTAGAAACAATTGGAGGTTATTGAATTTGTTCACCTCCAACTAAAAGATCGTTCAAGAAGAAAGGTTAAAAAGTATGGATGAAGACAGTTTTTGACCACTGATTGTTTGAATTACGTTAAATCAATATTTAAGGTAGCAGTTGATATCGATCATGGGCATGAAAGCTCATAAGAATTGCAAAATAAAGAATAGAATCACATGATTTGTCATATTTTGATGTCATTTTCTTTTGTCGCATTTGGCTAGTATACCTTTATTTCCGAAAATATATTTTAGATAAGTTATCGGATATATTTTAAAAACATTATTCAAAATAGGGACAACTGCATGAAAATGCAATATATTTTGTTTAATTCCTACTTTCTGCAACGCATTTCGAAAACTTTAATTTTGGTATATTAGATGTGAATGTGGCATCTCAAACATTTACGTATCTAAACTACAAGGGTTGTGACGTACTGGTTAAGGCCCTGGGGGATGTGGTGGAATATCTCATCTGCCAAGGGTTCTAATCCAGGCAAAAACAACAATTGTGGTCACTGAGGTTTAATCAGGGTTGATGTCTTACAATCATAATTTGCCAAGGAATTGGTCTAGACATAGCCTAGTACACCCTTCCCCAAAAAAAACATTTACGTATCTAATTTTAAATAAGAGAATGAATGAAAATACAACGCACTTTGGTCTAATTCTTATTTTCGGTATCATACTCTTCAAAACATTTATTATGTTACCTTAAATGTGACATCTCAAAGATTTAGCTACCTAGTTTATATCTACAATGTGTAAAAATGCCATGTACTTTTGTCTTAAACCTATTTCATGTAACATATGCATAAAGGGCTTTAAAAGTTTTTTTTTGAACGGCATCAACACACACACATTCCCGGGGTATCCGGGCTCCCACTTAAGGGTGCCACCCGACTAATTCAAGTACATCACATAAAAGAGGAATCATATCAAAATGCATTGAATTTTCATGCAATTTGTCATTTGTAATATCAGTAACCAAATTATAATAATTGTAATTTTCAGTAGTTTAGCTATAATCTCAATTAGTTTTTCAGCTAAAATGATTTCTTGGTCGGTTGGTTTCTCGGTTACGTACCATTTTCTTACGTTTTTAGCCTACGGTTTGATCTTATGCTCTACCATTTTCGAAAAAAAAAATTATAAAATTAAATAAGGATGTTTAATCATTGATCAATTGTCTAAAATTCCCTTATAAAATGAATAAGAAAACATTAATTACAGTTAATATTTACTATAATAAATATTTAGTTAATTTTGGGCTGAACGAGCAACATTTATTGGGCGGCTTACTTTTTTTATAATCATGCTTGTTATTTTAGATCAAATCATTAAAATATTTCCTCGGGTATTATTTTTCACATTATTATTTTAAAAGGTTATAAAAATAAGGACCCTTGTTTGTATGGACGACACGTGTAATTCATTATGTTTCTATTATACCACTTCCTTACAAGTATATTTACGAAAATACCAAAGAAAATTACTCGTGATAGGTGTGGGACCAAGGGGCATGGATGTAAAGTCACAAGATTAAATAAAAAGCCACGTGGTCCATTTCAACTCCCTCTTTATCCGTTCACCGACCATCATGCTTTCTGGCTCCAACTCTTTGTTGCGGATGTCATATATATATATATATATATATATATATATATATATATATATATATTGAAAGGATATTTTGCAACTCTTGAAAATGTTGCAACTCTTGCAACCCAAATCTTAACCGTCGGATTCATGATCGACGGTTATTTTATTTTATTTTTCTTTTTTTTTAATTAAAAATATTGGGCCCCATATCTGTTGTAACCGTCGATCATGAATCCGACGGTTAAGATGTGAGTTGCAAGTGTTGCAACCTTTTCAAGGGTTGCAAAATATCTTACCCCTATATATAGTGGAAGGATATTTTGCAACCTTAAAAAAGATTGCAACC
Source organism: Arctium minus (assembly GCA_954870635.1). Classification (NCBI taxonomy): domain Eukaryota; kingdom Viridiplantae; phylum Streptophyta; class Magnoliopsida; order Asterales; family Asteraceae; genus Arctium; species Arctium minus. Next base: position 20,372,084 of record OX941090.1, on the reverse strand, counting down.
CTTGCAACCCACATCTTAACCGTTGAATTCATGATCGACGGTTATTTTATTTTTATATTTCTGTTTTTTTTAATTAAAAATATTGGGCTCCATATCTATTGTAACCGCCGATCATGAATCCGACGGTTAAGATGTGGGTTGCAAGGTTTACAACCTTTTTAAGGGTTGCAAATAAAACAACCCCTATATATATATATATATATAGAGAGAGAGAGAGAGAGAGAGAGAGAGAGGTTCAAATGCAACCTTTTTTAATGGTGCAATCTCATGCAACCCACTTATCTATCACTAATTTTGTTTTTACCTTTTTAATTAAAAAATGTGAAAATAAAATGAGTGATAGATAGGTGGGTTGCATCATTAAAAATGTTACACAATAACTCACCTCTCTTTCTATATTGAATTCCATAATTTAAAAAATTCATCATTCATTGGTTTTAGTGAAGGAATTAAATTCCTACCAATCAAACACATGGTCACATTCCATTCCAATTCCTTCGAAGGATTCTAATTTCATCAAATTTCATTTTACGAACCAAACACCCCCTGAGAGTTTATTGATAAATTTCAGTTTGATAAAGAAAACAAATTTAAACAATTTATTGAAACTTCTTTTTGAGAATTTTTTGGAAAAATTCATCAAATTTTTATATTTTAAGATTTAAACGATTAAGTTTTTGAATATTTTTTATAAACACATAACTCTTTGTATTTATTGGAATCAAGATTTATCTTATTGGGATATAAAAATACCAAAAACCAATTACTATTTTGGTAAATGTTATTATTACAAGGTTTCAAAGTTAAACTATGCAATTTATAATTTAAAAACTATTTATACTATATTATAAAATATAGAGTGAATTGTGGATTTGGTCTCCGTGCTTTGTTGCTTTCTTTGATTACGGTCCCTATAATATGTTTATTGTGGATTTGGTCCCTGTGGTATTCAATTTATCTTGGTCATGGTCCCTCTGACTAACGCATTCGTTAACTTCATTAAATCAAGAATCATTTTAGTCATTTTGCCTAATTTGTGTCTTTTTATGATAAGAAAAATAAAAAATATATTTTTAACACACACACACATATATATATAAATATAAAAATAAATAAAATAGGATGTTATTGTATGACTTGATTCTTTAAATTTTTAAAAAATTAATTATATTAAATATGATTTAATTTTATTATTTTATTTTATGTAATGGTGGTCTAAGTTATGGTTTTATTGTTTTAATGTAATTAAATTTTAATTTAAACACACTAGATCATAAAATTATATTTTATTTTATTTAGAGCGAATAAAATAAGATATGTTTTTATGATTTGATTTATTAAATTAAAACTTTAATTATGTTAAAAGCGATACAATTTTATTGTTTTTTACTATCATTGCAACAAACAAGCTTATTATCGATATTTTGACACCAAAATCATTGAAAACCATTGAGAAATGAACTCTAATTTTATCATCTTAAAATTAGAGGTTCCAATTTTCATATTGTTTTTCAATAAAAAAAACTCAAAACAAACCGTTTAGATTTTAACGAAATAAATTATTTTAAGTTACGAATATTTTAACTCACAGCCACAAGGCAAAACATAGAGCATCATATATGTCAGGTAACACCAACATGAAAACATGTTTGCATTTAGAAAATAGCGAAGATCAGCTACAACATCCATCAATAGAAAGATACGACATGGTCTTATCATTATTCAATACATCTTCCGTCCCAAAATAAATGTTCCTAATAAAAAAGGCACACGGTTTTAAAATTGTGTAATTATTAGTTTATTACACTTGTTAATTTTATTGTGGGTTAAAATATTCGTAACTTAAATATTTTATTTCGTTAAAATCTAAACAGTTGATTTTTAATTTATGACTGAAAAACAATATGAAAATTGGAACTTCTAATTTTAAGATGATAAAATTAGAGTTCATTTCTCGGGTTTTCAATGATTTTGGTGTCAAAATATCGATAATAAGCTTGTTTGTTATGATGATAGTAAAAAAAACAATAAAAGTATATCGCCTTTAACATAATTAAAGTTTTAATTTAATAAATCAAATCATAAAAACATATCTTATTTTTTTCGTTCTAAATAAAATAAGATATAATTTTATGATCTAGTTTGTTTAAATTAAAATTTTAATTACATTAAAACAATAAAACCATTTTTTTTTCCACCATTAAAATAAAATAATAAAATTAAATCATATTTAATATAATTATTTTTTTTAAAATTTAAAGAATCAAGTCATATAATAACATCCTATTTTATTTATTTTGATATCTATATATATGTGTGTGTGTTAAAAATATATTTTTTATTTTCTTATCATAATAAGACACAAATTAAGCAAAATGACTAAAAGGGTCCCTCATTTAATGGAGTTAACGGATGCGTTAGTCAGAGGGACCATGACCAAGATAAATTGAATACCACAGGGACCAAATCCACAATAAACATACTATAGGGACCATAGTCAAATAAAGTAACAAAGCACGAGGACCAAATCCACAATTCACTCTAAAATATATGAGACAAAGTTTTAAAAATCATGTTTTATATATCAACTTTGGTTATTGATGTACATTATTTAAAATTCAAGATTACAAGTAAATTATGATTTTTTAAAGTAACATGTTTGAATTCATATAACTAAAATGATAAATATAATTAAATACAGAATTAACGTCTCATTTTAATATAAATAATCTAAAATATAATTAGAATAATCTTTAAATTATAAAAGAATAATTAATTATTATCTTTAAAGTAAATTACGTGTTTCATCACTATGGATGTATGTTTTTAACGGACCATGTCATCTTTTTGAAAATTCAATGGACCATGTCCGGTAGGCATGGGAATGGCCCCGAACCCGTTGGGGGACCCGGTCCACCCGCCCTTGTCAAAGATGAGGATTCCTTGCTAAACCGGGGATTGAGACGGGAACGGGTATTACACTCCCTGGCCCGCCCCACCACGTCCCCATTGTATATTCTAATAAATAATTAAATATATGTTAGTTATTTATTTAAATTAAACTGGTAACTCATAATTTTCTATTTCCTAACTAGTTTTAGAATATAAAATTGTTATTGTTTTGGATGTTAGTATGTATTTTGGATGTCAAATCAAAATACAATTACTCGATATGATTTTGGATATTACTCGATATCTTTTGGTACGTGTGACGTTAAGTTTTTTTTTTTATTAGATTGAATTTCTTTTAGTTTTAGGTTATTAATGATTATATGATGTTGTGATTTTTTTGTATTAAATTAAATTTTTTTCGGCGTTTTAGGTTTATTGGAAATGTGAGATTTAAATATCTGTGGTGTCTTATATATTTGATTTAAATAACTTACATAAACGAAAAAAAATTCCTGTTTTCCCGTTGGGGATCCCCGTTCCCCATTGGGGATGGAGATGTAATCATATTCCCTAACGGGAACAGGGATGGAGATGAGGGATTGGGGACGGGGATGAGGATTGAGGTCTCCGCCCCATTCCCATGCCTACATGTCCCTCTGGTTGTATTTTTACAACGAGTTGGGTCCTTAATTCAACCACAGGGATCCATTTTGTTGATTTATTTATGGATAGAACTCATTAAAAAATTGCAACCACAGGGGGTAACTCATTAAAAAACACAAACACAAGGACAGGTTCCATTGAATTTTTAGAAAAGGGACAAAAACTGTTAAAAATATATAACCACGTAAACAAAATATGTAATTTACTCTTATATTTATGAAAAAAAAATTATATTATTAAATCTAAAATAAATTATATCACTATTAAACATAACTTAAATTATAATATGTAAATTGAATTGAACCAATTATACTAAAAGATGGGAACTTTTAAATTGTTAATTTCATAATAATAGCGATATACTTTATTTATATTTTGTTGGGGTATTCAAATTTATTTATTATTCAAACATAACCAAAGTCAAAGGTCCAAATCTCGTCAAAGACGAGAAGTATGTATAAATTTAATTTGTCGTATATAAATATTGTATATTTAAAAAACGAATAGGATATTTATGAGATCGAAAGCTTGTTTGCATTGAAAATCAATTTTGATAGTTGAAAATAGTTCTCTTAGTGAATATCATCGATTCTAATCTTTTATTTGATTCCATCTATTTACAATATTTCCTTAGTATAAAACAAACATATACACTAAAATGTATTATACGTCTTATTGTATATCATTCTTGGTTAGACATAGAATCAAATTCAAAATGAGGATAACCTCTTTCATAAATACATGACGTTTTCATTTTTTTATAGGAGTTACGTGTGCGGTATGATCTATTACCGCTTTAAGTTTTTGTCAGTATGATAACTGAATGAGACCGAGTGATCGTGGTTCATGAGAATCCGAACAACTTATGTCATTGGAGAAAATTTGGTAAGCAAAAGTGTTTGCATCCAAATTTTCAACGTTTTCCAGTCACTTTATCCGTAAATAGTTTTTATCTTAAAAAAGCAGAAAAACAATTAATGTATTTTCTTAAAAGATAAATATGTATTCCATAGATAAAACTATCAAATACAAGACAGTAAAGTCTTCTATACAATAATATATTCTATCATTATCTTTATCTAAAAAATATATAATCATAATTAAGCATTATATAATTTTTTAAATTTCAAATTTATAAATAATTATATATATATATATATATATATATATATATATATATATATAGGGAGAAGTTCATTTGAAAAATGGTAAATATATGAGAAATAGAGAAGTAATCTTAGCCATTCATCTGGTCAACATTTGCGGCTTTGACCGCGAAGCACCAGATAATTCTTTGTGTGGTCTATAGAAGGTAGAGGGGTAATTTCGTAAAATACACGAGATGAGTTCATATATGAATTTGTATGAATCACAAAGATTCATATATGAATCTGTTAATTAGTTCAACTGATTCATATATGAATCTTTGTGATTCATACAGATTCATATATGAATCTTTGTGATTCACAAAGGTTCATATATGAATCTTTGTGATTCACAAAGGTTCATATATGAATCTTTGTGATTTTTACAGATTCATATATGAATCACAAAGGTTCATATATGAATCTGTTAATTAGTTCAACTGATTCATATATGAATCACAAAGGTTCATATATGAATCATAAAGGTTCATATATGAATCAGTTAAAAGAGTTCAGTTGTGAATTGCACTGGTTCATATATGAACATATAGTTCATATGTGAATTATACATGTTCATATATGAACACAGCTCGTGTGTTTTGTAAAATTTACGAAATTGTCCTTCTATTTTTGGGATAGCTGCAACTTTTGACCAGTCAAATCCGTAACTTTTGACCGGTCAAAGCCGCAATATTTGACTAGTCAAATCCGATCTTGACCATATGAATGACTAGGATTACTTCTCTATTTCTCATATATTTACCATTTAAAAAATGAACCAAATTTCGACCAATCATAAGCTTCCTAGAGGTTTTGTTATGCCATTAATGCTATTAAATCTGAAAGGATAATATGGGAATTTGCTAAAAATCGTCCCATTTAATCTGTTTCCATATTTAAAGAAGTTTTTTTAATTTGGTAGTTATCCTGATATTAAATATATCTCCCCATGTAATCTGTTTCCATATTTAAATGAGCTTTTTAATTTGATAGTTATCCTGATATTAAATATATTAATTTAAAATTTTATTTTGATTTGCATCTTATTAATTTGGTAATAGACAGAACTATGCATATATGCATTTGAGAAATATGTTCATATCCATATCCGATAGTTGTGCACATATACATGTATGATTATGGTGCATGTATGAATTTCCCCAAATGTGCACATATGCATTTTCAATTACAGTGCACATATGCATGTATGAATTTCCCCAAATGTGCACTTATGCATTTTCAATTACAGTGCACATATGCATGTAATATTTCAGCAAACATATTTCCATATTTAAAGCAGTTTTTTAATTTGGTAGTTATCCTGATATTATATGTATCGCCTCATTTAATCTATTTTCATATTTAAATGAGTTTTTTAATTTGGTAGTTATTCTGATATTAAATATATTAATTTAATTTGGTAGGTGTATATTCCCAAATTAAAAGTAATTATATTTTGACCGAAATATCTCTGTGCATACATGCATTGTATTTTTTTCAACCGTTTTTAATATTTTATTTTAATAAAAAATAAATTAATTGTGGACCATTGATCTCATTAATCTACGGTTGAGATTGGTTAGCACGGTTAGCACCAATGTTACGGTTAGCAAATGAATGAGACTCTCTCTCTCTATATATATATATATAATTTTTTAAAACTAATTAACAGGATCCACGCCAATCTTTCTAAATCATTTGCAAATCAATGCCTAGTAGACAACACTTAGCAACCGTCATATCTATTTTAAAAAAGTTGATTAGTCGATGCCACATTGGTAATTTGGTAGTGAATCCCATGCTTAATATAAAAGAAATTATATTTTTTTGTTAATTTAGTTTTGTTATTGTTTTATTAGTTTATAATATTTTATTTATTAAAAATAAATTATCATCAAGTTAAAAATAAATTAAAGTATACTTTTAACAATTTAACATTGATATTTTGATTATTGTATTGTTTACTTTATATTTTGATTTAACGATTAAAATTGATGTACATACCATTTAAAGATTTATTGAACTAAATTAAAAGATTTAGAGTCCCACTACCATTAGCACCTTTTTAGTACTTCTTAAGCTAATTTCTTATTGTTTTCGTGCATTAAGCTTTGGACGAGATGTCCACGGTCTGGTGTAGGAGGGAGAGACATAATTCATCTCATTGCATGAGAGAAGTCTCTTCGAAGCTTCAATTTAGATACTTGGGTTGGAGCGAGAGGACTAGGTTGGGCCAACATATGGTGTACCGTTTGTTATGTCAATAGCAGCACGGAGAGGCTCATCTATGATTGGGAATTGGAATGTAGGTATTTGATTGTATGCCCCTCCATTGATTTCATTGCATTCATTCATTATTTGTTTGAATTCTTTGGGCTTCTTCCGGTCCGCTTCAATTCATTTCTCTATACTTTCAATATTCTGAAGTATGTTCCTCCTTCGTGGTTCTTTAGGTGCATTATTAATCGAGCTCGAGGGCAATGACTCATGAGTCTTCATGTTAGAATCTTTACGAGAATGGATCACATATATTGGTTCTCCGGAATTCATTATTGATAATGATAGTGAATTTTCCAGGACTTCCAGTAAACGTAATAGACCCAATTCTAGGTCATCTTCTAGAATCGTAAAACTGTCAAAAGTGAATGAATGTTCATCGGAACTGTTATCGTCTGAATAAGCATAAGGATGGGTCGACGCTTGTCTCCCCCAAAATTGTACTTGCAAGTTTCCCTACAAAAAGCTCTCCATGCCTACTCTTAGCTTATATAGAATACTTTTCTTTAGTTAGTAGCGATCGTAAGATAGGTGGGTTTGTACCCACCTAAATCTAACCGCAAGTGAATGATATCGAATCAAGTAATACGTACGATAAGTATGAGTATCGAACCAAAGGAACCAGGTACTGAGTATCACAATGACTATACTCACTATTAACTGAATGGTCAAAATTTAGATTTGAAGGGTGCAATAATTAAAAATTATTTAAGAAGACGGGAATGAGGAAAACTCTGAAAGCTTAAAGAAATGATACTTTGATTGGAGAAAAACAGTTAGGGATTGGAATCCTAATGGGTTTTGCTTCACCATATAACAATGTAATTGGATAAGAATTCGGATCCAACAGTCAATGAATAACAATCACAAAAACTATTCATTACACTCTCTCAAGTTATAATGAATTTATTTTTTAAAAGAATGTTTCATCTCTAGATCTCAACAATTAATTTCTAAGATAATTTAAACGCAAGATATTCAAAATACTAGAGCTTAATTGATATATCTCTATCCAAGTTCTCGCCTTAGACATACAACATAATAATCTAATCTTAAATTATTTTTCTCAAAGCTAATCAATATTAATAAATCATTTGCTAGTTGATCAGGTTAACAAAAGCAGTAAACATAAGTCATATGCTTCATTAAATCAAATAAAACCTGATGACAACACAAATCACATGTTCATATGGTTAAAAACCCAAAAATCATTCAACCCCCAATATCTAAGAATTAGTTCATGTTGGGGATGAAAGAAAACAAAACATTCAAAGATGAAAAAAGAGAGTTTTTTTCAAACAAAATCTAGAATGCAAGTTAAATCTCCCTGAAATGTGAAATCTTCACGCACGTATTCGATGGTCTTCACGATCCTCTATTCCAAGATGTTTTCTTCACTTTTCTATTTTCAAAATCTGCCCACAAGCTGTCAAAAATCACCTCTCACAAACTCTAGGTCGAAATCTGTATAAACCCCTAACATCTCCAAAGTCGATTGAGAAAAGAGCCTAGGTTAGGGGATTGCACGACTTGAGGCTGCGGGAAAGCCCGCACGTGTAGGTTGCGCAAGTTGTTGTTTGGTCTTCTTTCGGGTGTTCTACTTGTTGCTCTGTTATGCCGATTCTTGTGTTGAAAAACACTACTTCTTTATGATTCGGCTATCAATTTGGAATCCCATACAATCTTGAAAGAAATCGTAAAATCTACTCTCTGTTTGCTTGAAAACAAGCCATAATAACTCGAATTGCAGTATAAAAATAACGCCAAAAGATGGTGTCAACGACAACCCCAAACCGACTATTTCTTGTCCCCAAGAAAATTAGTGACAAGACAAAAGATAAAGCCCAAACAACTTCAAGATGAAAATTTTGCATGACATCCAAGTGGGTGCACGAATCATACTTATACCCAAATAATAAGTGACAAATAGTTCAACGTTGACTGTGCTTTTGTCTCAGTAAACCGAGGTATGTCCATTGAGAGTCAAACTAAACAAGGCTCCGAGAATACTGAGTTATTACTAATGAAACTTACGTTATGGAAAGCATTGCGCCTCGATCCTACCTCACGAAATACTCTCAATTCGCTCGGGTCCTACGTTTTCACACATAACAATTCATGCTGAAGGAATTTATAGACAATAAAACTCAAGTTAAATCTACATGACAGGTGAAATGAAAGACGCACAATCGTATGCAAGGTGATCTCCGAAAGGAATCAAATAGTAAGACAAGGAATATTAGCAAAAATCAGTCTACATCAATCATGTTTTCCGTAAGATCTACCAGGTCTTTGGTGGGTTAAGATAGGGCTACAGGTGATGGTTATGTAAATACAAGTCTATTCAAAAAAACATTCTCGATGTATCTCAATATGAATGCTCAACCCATATCTCTATTTTTAGTTGCCATTCTTAACCTTCAAATTCCACATTTCACCTTTTATGTGTGCTCTCTCTGCTGCTCCAACCTTTCCTTTTTTTTAATTTATTGCAGCACAAGACCCATTACAATCAATTGGTTTCCAAATTGCTCACTTCTTTCCCTTTCTATTTTTTTATGTCCCTACTTTTTCTGCTCAATTCGTCTAACCACTATCTTGTTGTGATACATTTTAGATACACGATGGTTAGTGTTTAGGCGAAGGCTAATATGGGAATGAAATGAGGTTCATACAGTTTTGGCTGCAAGATCGATCAATGTGCAACACATAAAGGTAAAAGAAGCGAAAGCTGCAAATTTGAATACACAATGTTTGGGATCCCTTCCTATGGTCTACACTCTACATGATTGGAAAATAGATGATTACCATATATCCTAATGGATCTTTACTAATCAATACAAGATAATAGCAAGTTCAGGCTATAATCAATTTTAAAGAACAGTAAAGAGTGGAAATAAAGTATATCTCTCAGAATTTCAGAAGATAAATATATAGGCTCAAAAGGATTCTTCCGGGTTGTCTTCACTGATGTCCCTAATCACACATCTCACTAATCATCTCTCAGTAAGTACATTACATTCTCAAGATTCTCCACATAATGATCAGTTATAGTTTACGAAGACTTAGTTTACAGTCAGATGCGTTCTAAAAAATAGCATGGTATTCATACGAACACGACATTTGGTTGTATCCCGAATAGTAGGCATGCCTGGATAAATGCTCCAACATCTAATCAATGAATGGTAGAGGAAAGTGGTCTTTTCGAGTGGCATCAATGAACTTGCGGTAGTCGATGCACACTCTCCAACCAGTGACCAATTTGTGAAGGTATTAAGTCATTATTGTTGTTCTTCACGACTGTAATACCCCCTTTTTCGGCACTACTTGCACAGGACTCACCCACGGACTATCGGCCACCGCATAAATCACACTCTCATCTTGAAGCTTCAGTACTTTTTTCAGACCACTTCCTTCATATTTGGATTTAGAAGACGTTGGTGTTGGACTGTCGGTTGATATCCTTCTTCTATGTTGATTTGGTGCATATAGAAAGTTGGACTCAACCCCTTTAAATCTGCTATAGTCCACCCAACGGTCGATTGATGTGCCCTTAGGACTCAAAGCAACTTCTCTTTCTCATCACGTGTGAGGTTTGGAAGCAGTGATGATTGGTAAGGTCGAGTTCTCCCCCAAGTAAGCATACTCAAAATGTATCGGTAACTATTTAAGCTCAAGGTGTGATGGCACCTTTGAGGACGATTGTGATTTGGCAATAGGTGTACCCAAGTCTTCTATCACTGGTCTTCAAGGTCCTCTGAATACAGACAATGCATTCAATTGCATGACACACTCACTCTCTTGATCCACTTCAACCCCAGTCAATGTGTCTCCCAACTGATCACTAGTGCCATGATGCATAGAAGTGTCTTGCAATCAATTTTCCATAGCATCAACCCGATAACATTAATCGCTCTCTAATATGTCTTTTGCATCTAGAAAAACATTGAACACCGCCTTCTCTTCTCCAACCCTTAATGTCAATTTGCCCCATTGCACATCAATCAGTGCTTATCCGGTAGCTATAAATGGTCGGCCAAGAATGAGAGGTACTTCTTTATCTTCGTCCATATCTAAGATGACGAAATCCACGGGGAAATAGAATTTCTCCTCTTTCACCAATACATCTTTAGTTACTCCATATAGATACTTGATGGATCTATCCGTGATCTGCAAAGTCACATTAGTCGCTTGTACTTCCCCAATCTGAGTTTCCTGAAAATAGATAAAGGCATCAAGTTAATACTTGCACCCATATCACATAATGTCTTACAAAATTCAAAAGCTCCAATTTGAATAGGGATAGTAAAACTCCTTGGATCCTTAAGCTTTTGAGGAAGCTTATTTTGGATAATGGCACTACACTTTTCAGAGAGTGCAATCGTCGCATGCTCCTCAATCCTCCTTTTATTTGAAAGGATGTCCTTCAAAAACTTCACATATGAGGGCATCTGAGCTATAGCATCTGCAAAAGGAATGTTAATATACAATTTTTTTTAAAACATCAAGGAATTTAGCAAAATGAATATCATCCTTATGGGATTTCAAACGGTTAGGATGTGTTATCTGTGGTGCGACCGACTTTGATGTCGGCTTCAGTATGTCATTCATCAGTTATTTCCCTCCATTCGTTGGCTTCTCCATCTCTATCTCTGCATCAAATTTCTCTTCCTCACTTTTATCAACTTCTCTGTGAGCTTTTCATCTACCAACTATTCTCGAGTCAGGCCTCTAATCAGTTCCCTACTACTTCGTAGATGTATAGCCTTGCCATCCTCGCTTGGTTTTCGTTTCGTTTAACTAAGGAATTGACCCTAAGTGCGGGATTGTAAGGCTTCAACTATTTGTCCGACTGGTCTTTCTAAGATATAGATTGCAGTTGTATTCTGATCAATTTTTGCCTTCACAGTGTCCACCGTGGTAGCTAATGTGCTTACGGATGATGTAATCCCCTCAACAGAATTGTCCATTTTAGACACAAACTTCATCATCATTTCTTATAACCCCGAGTTCTTCTCCGAAATCTTTCCCTGGTCGAATTTCCTTTGGTTATAACCTGGAGGGCGATATACACTGTTAGATTGAGAAGAAGAAGGGTTAGAATTGTTACCGAATTGTTGTTGTTGTTGTCCTATGCTTTCCTTCGGAGGATTATGTGATTGACTCCAAGAGAAGTTCGGATGCCTTTTCCATCCCACATTGTATGTGTTTAAGAATGGATCATTCCTCGACATGTTATTTCTATTTTGCATAAATTGCACTTGTAAAGATTGCTGAGATTCGAACTGGGATGAATAGTGTTCCAAAATGCCCCTGTCACTTTGGTGCGATGACTGAATTGAAGTACCCTTCAGTTGGTTGGTAATGGCAGCTAACTTAACCTTGATGGCCTTTAACTCCTCAAACTCTTGTACACTAGCTACGCACTGACTGGTGATCGTGTGTAGCATAATTGTACTCAGACAAGTTCTTAATCAACTCAATCGCCTCTTCATAGGTATTATTTATCAAAGCTACACCCGTTGGGGCTGTGATGTCATTCTTATATTAAGGGGGCGTTTGGTTCGCAAAATGTTTTTGGATGGAATGGAATCTGTCAAAGGAATTTGACTTTGAAGGAATTAGAATGGAATGTTGTCAGGTTTGACCACCTGTTTGGTTGACAGAATTGGAATGGAATTTGTTAAATAAATTGGAATTTTTCTATTTGGTTCACAGATTGTAGCTTTAGAATTGGAATGGAATTTTGGTAAATGACCAAAATACCCTTTTTGTTTATTTTAATTTTTTTCAACAAAAATACTTTAATGAAATAGTCATTAAATAGTTTAATTTTTAACTAAAATTGCTTTGATTATTTTAGCACACGAATGATGATGAGAGAGAGAGAGGGAGAGAGAGATAGAGAGGAGAGAGAGGAGAGAAAGATGAGAGGAGAGATAGAGGAGAAAGAGAAAGGGAGAGGGAGAGGGAGAGGGAGAGGAGAGAGGAGAGAGAGGGAGAGGAGAGAGGAGAGAGAGGGAGAGAGGAGAGAGAGAGAGAGGAGAGAGAGTATAGAGGGAGAGTATAGAGAGGAGAGAGAGAGAGGGAGAGATGGAGAGATAAAGGAGAGAGAGAGTAGAGTGAGAGAAAGAAGAGAGAGATGGAGAGAGGAGAGAGAGAAGGAGGGAGAGAGGGAGAGAGAGGAGAGAGAGAGTTGGTGTCTGCTGATAATGTTGAACGGTAGTGGTGGCCGGTGGTGGTGGTTGCCGGTGGCGGTGGTGGCCGATGGCGGTGGCCGGAGGTGGTGGTGGCTGGTGGTGGTCAATGGTGGCTGGAGGTGGTGGTGGTGGTGGCCGGAGGTGGTGGTCGGTGTTGGTAGCCGGAGGTGGTGGTCAATGGTGGCCGGTGGCGGTGGTCGGAGGTGGTGGTGCATATTACGATGAGGGACAATTTTGTCTAAAAAAAATATGACATTCCATTCTAATGAAATACCACCTCCCCCCAAGGAATGTTGAATTCCTTTATTTTTGGAATTCATTGGAATTCAACATTCCAATTCCTTAAAAAGAATGAACCAAACGATGTAATGGAATCTGGTCAACGGAATTCAACATTCCAATTCCATCAGATTCCATCAGAATCTGCGAACCAAACGCCCCCTAAGGGTGTAATCTCCCAAAGAATGTTTGGAAGATCATCCAACCATGTAATCCGTGATGCAGACATTTTTTAAGCATCTCCTTGTAACTCTCCTAGGCTTCATAGAGAGATTCTTGATCCTATTGAGAGAAATGGGTGATCTCCACCATAAGTTGACCCGTACGGCCCAGAGGGAAAAAATGCTAAAAGAATGTAGTCAGCATTTCATTCCATGTATGAGCTAGTCTGATATGTAGGTAAATTCTCCTCCCATGTTGTTGCTCGATCTTTTAAGGAAAACTGAAATAATCGAAGTCTTATAGCATCGTTTGAAATACCATTCATTTTGATTTTAAAATTGTTGGTGGCAACGGTTGGTGCTTGAATACCTCTATTATCGGCCGCCACATTCGGGTTGGCGAATGCTCTCACAGGTACCCATGTTGGTGGATTATTATTATTGTTTCCGACCGCTTCTTATGCCATTCTTCTTAAATTTCGATCTCTTGTTTCTCGTTCTTAAATGGCGTGTAGTTTTCTCTATCTCCGAATCAATGGACTCTAGATTCCTGCCTCAGGATCTCCTTGGCATAAAGCAAAAAAAAAATTGTAATGCAAGAATACAAGAGATTAAAAATCCAGTAAAAACAAAATTAACAGAAAAATAAAATATCCAATATAATAATGTATGCAACTGGTAGTGTTATCAGTACAAATCAAGTTCCTCGGTAAAGGCGTCAAAAACTTGATAGGTGGGTTTGCACCCACCTAAATCTAACCGCAAGTGTACGGTGTTGAATCAAGTAATACGTACAATAAGTACGAGTATCGAACCAAAGGAACCAGGTACTTAGTATGACAATGACTATACCCACTATTAAATGAATGGTCAAAATTTAGATTTGAAGGATGCAATAATTAACGAATTATTTAAGAAGACGAGAATAAGGAAAACTCTGAAAGCTTAAAGAAATGATACTTTGATTGGAGAAAAACAGTTAGGGATTGGAATCCTAATGGGTTTTGCTTCACCATAAAACAATGTAATTGGACAAGAATTTGGATTCAGCAGTCAATGAATAATCACAAAACCTGTTCATTACTCTTTCTCGATGAATTTATCTTTGAAAAGAATGTTTCATCTCTCGATCTCAACAATTAATTTCTAAGATAATTTAAATGCAAGATAGTAAAAATACTAGGGCTTAATTGGTATATCTCTATCTAAGTTCTCTCCCTAGGCATACAACATACCAATCTAATATTAGAAAAATACTTTTCTCAAAGATAATCAAGATCATAAATCATTTACTAGTTGACCAGGCTAACAAAAGCAGTAAACATAAGTCATATGCTTCATTAAATCAAATAAAACTGAATGACCATCCAAATCACATGTTCAGATGGTTAAAACTCCAAAAATCATCCAACCCCCAACATCTAAGAATTAGTTCATGTTGAGGATGACATAAAATAAACATTCAAAGATGAAATTAGAGATCTAAAGATCGTTCTTAAAACAAAATCTAGAAAGCAAGTTAAATCACCCTGAAATGTGAAATCTCCACACACACGTATTCGATGGTCTTCACGATCTTCTATTCCAATATGTTTTCTTCACTTCTCTCCTTTCAAAATCTACCCACAAACTGTCCAAAATCACTCCTACAAACCCTAGGTCGAAATCTGTGTAACCCCTTAACATCTCCAAAGTTGACTGTGAAAAGAGCCTAGGTCAGGGGGTTGCGCGGCTTGTCTGGTGGCTTGACGCCGTTGGATAGGCCGCGCAAGTTATTGTTTGGTCTTCTTTCGGGTGTTCTGCTTGTTTCTCTGTTCTGCTGATTATTGTATTGAAAAATACCATTTCTTCATGATTCGACTATCAATTTGGAATCCTGTATAATCTTGAAAGAAATCGTAAAATCTACGCTCCGTTTACTTGAGAACAAGCCACAATAGCTTGAATTAAGTATCAAAATAACTCCAAAAGATGGCGTTATCAACACTTATGACTAAGGAGAATAAAAGGTCGGGGAAAGTTTATTAGCAACAGGGAACCCTTTCTCACCCACTCCTACCTACCCTATCTATTCTGGGGGGTGGAATCGAAAAAAACCTAGTTCCACACATATGAGACAAGCGAAAGGTAAGAGATGAAGTTTGATTCAAGAGGTGAACGACCCCCCAACAAGTCGTATGAGGTGGGGTGCTTGTGATAAGCTACCCTGTATGTGAGGAATTCTAAAAAACAAAATATTAAAGTTTCGATATTTAACGAAGATCTTTCTATCAATGGATATGAATGAATGTTCAATATAGAGGATAGAATCCACCTGCTCTTTCTCTTTCCATTTTTCTTCCCCTCTAACGTGGGCCAGACGGTGGCTAGCGCGAGAGGAAGAAAGCTAAGAGACGATGCTATTCGCTTCGCTCTTCAAGCTCTACCCCTTACTCAACGTCTTCATCTATAAAGAAAGCCTTGTCTCCATAAGAGAACAAGGTAAGCTATCAAGTTGTAGGTTGCTGTTTTTCCATCATCCAAACCAAAAAGAAAAAGAATGGTACCTGGTGAAAAAGAAATTAACACTTTGCAAAGGAACAAAGCTTCGTCTTTGTTTTTCTTCAAAGCCCCAATTCGCTCTCGTTCACCGTTACTAATAAGGTCTCGGTTGATTTCCCTTCCTTTAGCTACTCAGATGTTTTAGCTCGCTAAGTTTGAAAAGTCCAAAGAGCTCAGACTAGCCACGGAGCTTCAATAAGGTTTCCCGATCGGATTAAATTATATATTTTGATAATTAAGTTAATGCTAATATACTATAAATATTAATTAACTATAAATAATTAAAATATGTATTATAAATCATAAATAGGTATCGATGTGACAATTAGAACCACTTTTGAAAGGTGTATGATATTGCATTGTTTGTAAGGATTATAAATGCTGACGCGACACATTTGAAACCTAGATGATTATGATTGCATTTGAAATCTAGAGGATTATGATTACATCTGAAAGTTAGACGATTATGATTATGATTATGATTGCATTGACGCGACACACTAGGTTTCAGGAGATCGAGATCCAACAACGCTCCAATTGGTTTTTGAGTTTTCAAAGAGTGGTTTATCTAGGTTTTTAAGACAATGAGTTAAGGCTTCAATTTATGTGTTTTTGAAGACATCGATTTCAGAGATTTTTGAAGATCGGTTATCTAGGTTTTCTAATCCATCTTTACCGACCACCAAAACCCTACTGTTACATTGACGTTACTCTGCCCCCTCTCCATTCTCACTCACTTGAGTTATGGGTTTTTGAGGCAGATTGAGTTTTGAGTTTCTGAAGCTCTGGTTTTGAAGATCAAGATCTTGGTTTTTAAAGCATATTGAGTAATGTGTTTTTGAATTATGGGTTCATGAAGATTTGATTCGTGAACATCGATTGGTTTTTGATTTTTTACCTGTAGATTTGTATGGTTTCTGGTTTTTGAACTATAGGTTTGGTGATTATGAAGATATGGTTTTTGAAGCCATATTTTTGTTTTGTAGATTGAGATATGGGTTTATGTTTTTTGATTTTAGGAATTGAAGCTTTCATTTTTTTTTCATTTAGAGTTTTGATTTTAGGGATCTAAGCTTGATTTAGGGTTTTGATTTTGTATAATTTTGTATTACAAATATTTTAATGAATTTATAAATTTGTTATTGTTGTTCATATACGTTCTTAATGTTCTACAACTTTATTAATGCCTCTATATTTTTAATGTTCCATTGATGCTTCTGTAGTCTTGATGGGATGGTTTGGTTTTGAATTTTGATTTTGCTGTTGAATTTTAATTTTGGTTATGAGATGGGAGTGGGTCGGAGGTCATTGGCTATAAGAGGAAGGGGGTCACGGTGGTTGATGGAGGGAGGAAGATGGGTCACGATGGTGGATGGAAAATTTTGGTCGCGAGATCTTCTCCTTGAGGGGTTGATATCTCCAATCTCTCTCTCTCTCTCTCTCTCTCTCTCTATATATATATATATATATATATATATGGGGGATAGATCAAATGGAAACCACTTCAATTTTGCAAACCATGGAAACTGTCGATTTCATTGGTTAAGTTAATGAAATTGGTCATGAAATTGTGTCATATAATTCTTTTGTTGATGAAATTGTGTCATATGATTCTTTTGTTGATGAAATTGTTTCATATATTTGTGTTTTTTATGTAAAAATGAAATTGTTTCATTTATTTTCTCATTCTGATGAAACTTTTTTATTTTTACATAAAAACACAAATATAAGAAACAATTTCATCAAAAAAAATTATATAAAACAATTTATCAAATTTTACAAATTCATGAAACAATTTTATTAACTTAACCAATGAAATCGACGGTTTCCATGATTTTCAAATTTAGGTGATTTTCAAATGAATCTACCCCTATATAAGTGTGTGTGTGTTAGTGGTGATATATATATATATATATATATATATATATATATATATGTGTGTGTGTGTTGTATGTATATATGTAAGGGGTTGTTTGTTTACCTCTTAATGGTTCAATTAAGTGGTGAATCCTGTTTGGCAAAAAAAAAGTTTGTCTCTTAATGGTTCCAAAACCCTCTGAATCATTTTGTATCTTATGTCTCCCTTAACCATTAAGCGTTCTGATTTCATTCTGAACAGTTACCAAACAACCATATTTCATTTTGCACTATATCATAAGAGTCTCCTAATCATTTTGCACCAAACAATTCAGCAACTACCAAACAACCCCTAAATATGTATAGATAGATAGACTAGATTACATTTTTGGTCCCTGGTTTTTAATATAAAAGATAAATTTTGAATAGAAAATAAAAAATAATAAAAATACTAAAATACCCTTAGAGTTAACTTGCTTTAACAGAATCATCTAAAGGTGTTAGGGCAAAGGGACCAAAATCATGTAAAAATGTAAACCACAATGACATTTTCAATGATTGTTTCAAATTAAGGATTTACAGTGTGATTTTATGTAAACCATAGGGACCAATCGTATAATTTACTCTAATTTATATTTATGGTTAAATTGTTAATTACAAATTTAGTGTGATTTAAATTGATTTGTGCAACAAATCAACCATTCTTTTTAACATATAATAATGAATGACTAAGCGCATTTCAACAACTATGTTATATTTTTTTTTATAAAACTGAATATCAAAAATCAAAATTTATAAAAAAAAAATACATCCAACATTAACATTTATTCGATTTTAAAGATTCTAACATTAATTATATTATTAAAATATTTAATACATTCAATAAAATATTATTTCTCTTTCCTAAACCTTTAATTTCATTGCCTTTTATGGTGATAAAAATTAAAATATTATTTATCTATCTTAAGTAGTGGGATTTAGAGATTTTTTTCAAATTTCGAGTTTTTTATATTTTCTCTTTTCTTTTTTCTTTTTTCTATTTTAGCATATGTTATAGCGTCCTTGTTGAAGCAAAATAATATTTAAAACCATCAAAATTTCTAATTTAACATAGGTGATGCTCTAATAACTTATTAAAGCGTTGAAGATTCATGAAATTTTAGAAGGTCCCCACCGATTTCCAAGAATTGTAATTTAAATTTTGAATTGTCACATTTTATACGATTATAAATTTTTATTTATTTATCTTTTTAGTTTCTTTTCATTTTTATATATTTATCATATCAATTAATTAATAATATATTAACTAAAATACATTAAAATATACATATTTTGTGTTATAAATTACTTCACCAAAATCTGTAAAATAAGTCTTATATTGTATATTTTTAGATTTGATTATATTTATGAGTATGTCTGAAATTGGTATTGAATTAGTTTTAAGATATTAAGTTATATTACAATCAAAACATAAATTATATCTGTACTCATGAATATATTGGTTTCAATATTTGATGACATCAAAATGTTATTTTATTTGCGATAACATTTTTTATTAAATAAAATAATAAATAATAACAGTTCTTAAAGTTATTACAATTTTTACAAAGTTAAATAATAATGATATTAACCACAACCACAACAATAATTGATATTATCAATGCTATCTTTATTTGTCTTGACATTCAAAATATTACTAATTTTAAAAAATATTAAGGAGACTTTTCTAATGTTGTAATTTGTTCTAAATTTTAATATATATTGGTTAATATATTATTATAATAAGCTTAAAAATAACAAATGAAAAAATAACGTAAAAAGAAACATTCAAAATTTACAGAGTGAATTATATTGGTGGTCCTGGTGGTTTGTTTTGGATTTGATCTTTAAAACAAATAATTTACATTGATAGTTCCTAACCTTTTAATTTCATAATACTCAAGGTTTT
Source organism: Arctium minus (assembly GCA_954870635.1). Classification (NCBI taxonomy): domain Eukaryota; kingdom Viridiplantae; phylum Streptophyta; class Magnoliopsida; order Asterales; family Asteraceae; genus Arctium; species Arctium minus. The sequence goes on along the minus strand of OX941090.1, from coordinate 20,352,121 downwards.
TTGAATTAATACCATTAGTTAGCAACCGTTATGAGGGACTAATCAGTCTTTAAGCAAGCCATAGGGGACCAAAAGTGTAATCCGTTCTAAAATTCATTGTGATTCACCATATTCTTTTATTTCTTTTATTAAAAAGTATTTTGTATATCTAGTCACAAATCAAATTTCTTAAATTAGAGTACATATTAAATTAAAAAAAATTATATTTATTAAAAAAAACTATTAAATTGACAAATTAATTTTTGCATTAGAAAAAAGTGTAAAAAATTCAAAAGAATAAACGTATATTTTGGGTTGGACATTGAAATATGAAAACAAAGTATTGGAAGTTTGTAAGTACGATTAACTTAAGATAGTTACATATTAAAATTTATTCAATAACATAAATAATTTTTTGTTATGAAAAAATAATCAAGTTTTAAAAATTAAAATGTTGCGAGAAATTCTTAAATTGAATTGTCAAATAGTTGTGAATAAACTACGACAATTAAGTTGATATAACATTAATAATCAAAATATTATTAAAGACATAATAACTCGAAATACTCCATATGGTTCTTGGAATAAAAAAGAAAAAAAAGTTATGTATGGGTCCAGTTAAGGTTGCCGGTAATCAACTTTTACCCACATATCTTGCAATTTTCTATATTTTTGGAGAACAAATGTTTTTATAGTTGTTCATATAATTACTCATTATTCTTGTAAGATTTGGCAATAGTTTTTTTTAATTGATTAAAATAATCGATGTTTTTTTATTATAATTTGTATTTTTATTTTGTTATTATTTTAATTATTTGTAGTTTAACTAAATATTAATAATCTCACGTTAACTGTATTTTATTCTTAATACTTTGTTTGCATATTTCAATGTCCAACCCAAAAGATATGTGAATTTTTCTTGATCTTCTCTGTTTTTCTAAACTTGAGATTTTATAACGTAAATGTGATTTTGTCAATTTAATAGTTTTTAAATAAATAATTTTTTTTGTTTAATATGCATTTTAATTTAAAAATTTTGAAATATTTTCTAATATTTTTTTTATAAAATAATGTGAATCACATTAAACTTTAAAGAGAATTATGCTTTTGGTCCCTATAGTTTGCTCAAGGACTAATTAGTCCATCATAACGGACGCTAACTGACGGTGCTAACTCCAGGGAACGTGAGTGTTATGAAATTAAAAAGTTATGGTCCATCAATGTAGATGGTTTGTTTTAGGATCCAAATCGAAAATTTGTGCAAATCACAGGAACCACAATTGTTTTTTTTAGAACGGCAGAATTTTAAAAAACTAGCAAGAAGCTAGAAAAAGATACAATTACATAGAAAGAATGGCAAGGGAAGGATTTGCAAGCCAACCAACCCAATTAATAGACAATTTGCTACTTCGATGAGTAACTCAAAAGTAAGCACAGGTTATAATGTTCTCTAATATCACTGCCTTCTTTGGCTTTGGTTGCCAAAGAGAATACCATTTCGCAAAACCCATATAGACCACAAAGTGATAAGGATAACGGCCTCGAAACACCAAAAAACCTCTTTCTTCAACCGAATTGAATCAATCCAAGAGACCCAATTCGAATAGGAACAGGACCTTCGGAATATCAGTTTGCCACCATCGTCTAATAAGAACCCATAAGTCTTTAGCGACGGGACACGAGAAGAAAAGATTACTGCAATCCTCTACACCCCGTATCACAATTAGGAAAAAAAAAGATGAAACATCGATACCTCTTTTATCCAAGTTAAGCCGAGTAGGGAGCCGATTGAGACGCAACCGCCACGCGAACACATTGACTTTGATGGGAACAAGTCTATTCCATCTACTAGGAAGAAACTCGACCTCCAAAAGACGAGAATCAATACAATACCTAGTCGGAGCCAACAAATAATCACCTGACCCGTCTAACAACCACACCCAACTATCCATTTGATCTGAGAGTACAAAGGAAGACAAAATTTGTTGAAGTTCGCAGAATTGGACAACCTTTACCCTACCTCTCGACGCCTTTTGAAGACACAAATCCCAACACCCTAACTACAAATGAGACTTGTGTAACGCCCTAAAAATAGGGATAACAAAAAATTTCCAAAAGAGGAGAAGTGGTATATAATTTGCCATAGCAAGAGCCTCCCAGAAAGGGGAATAGTACAAATAATCCTGTTTAATCACAATTGTAATTCAACGGATAAATAAACAACAACCAACTAATCTAATTTCTACATCTAGAAAAGAGATTACAAAAAGGGGTGTCATCTATAAACCCAAGGCTTCTCAAAATAGTCCAAGTGTCGTATCCCCAAACTCTCGCCCAAAGCATCTAAACTTGCCTAGGAGCAGCGCCGCTAAAACCTGAGATAGACATCGACACCAAACAAGTGTTAGGCCAAAAAACCTAGTGAGTTGAACAAGTAAAAGCATGCCAGAAACAGTTACAGTTCTTATCAACAGTTAACCAATTAAGCACGTAGATGTGGAGTTAACGGGAGCGACCCATATCTCCAATCAAGTTCACCCAAAGAGGCAATGTACCTTGAAGCCAACTAACAAAGGCAACCCAAAGGCCCAACACGCATCGAGGACTACCGCTTAGGAAATTCCCCGACGGCAGAGGTCTAGGCACATAGGGGACTACCACTTAGGAAATTCCCCAAATGTTACCCACCTACATCCCTATAGTGAATCACTGACTTGGTTCGTCCACATTATGCAAGTAGGAGGTCTCAAGATGTGTTTTAACCCAACATATTCGGATATCAACCATAAACACAACATTACCAACCCAAGCATGTAAATCCGTTATATGACATAATAATCAACCAACTACTTCGTGAGAATATAAGGTCGCCAAAAGGCATTCCAAGTAGGAATCATCATAATACCAAGATATGCATAAGTGACTCATAGTAGGTTACTCACATGCATATTTCCATAGAAATCCCCAAATACTTGTACATTAAATAAGAACACTTGAGTAATAACAATAATGATAACAAGTAAAGTAAATGATGTGTATCTAGTTTTTACAAAAGGGTTAGTAAACTCACAATCTAGGTTTTGTACCAAAACCTAGAAAAGATGAAAACCCTAGATTTGAGGAGATGAGACTTGAAGTGGATAAGTTGAGCTTTAAGAACCCTAGAGTTTGTCCTTGAGAAGAGTTATTGCAAGTGTGAAGATCCAACCACCAAGAAGAGTTGTATTTATGAGGGTTAGGGTTTTGAGAGGAAAAGTTCGGTTTGGAAGTCTCCAAAATCGCCAAAGAGAAGAGAGGGTTTGAGAGAAATGAGATTAAAATCTGATAAGGGTTCATTTAAGGCACTGCACCCCGACGGCGATAGTGCCCGGCGATAGTGCCAAGGGCACTATCGTGAGTCATAATCGCAGACACAAACCCACCCGCGGTACATCTTCCGCGAGTATGCCCGGCGAAAGTGACATTTGTCACTTTCGCGTGTCACTATCGCGAACATCCCCCAACTCTCGGTACATATTCGGCGATAGTGCCCTCCGCGATAGTGCCAAGGGCACAATCGCGGGGCACATTCGCGAGGCACTCAAAACAGTCCAAAACTCAACCGAAAACGACAACGAGCATAAGGTTTGAACGATTAAAGATGGTAAATTAATATATGACATTTTAATATAATTCATGATCATAAAATGCACACAAAGACACATATTCACACCTAAGCAAAATTAATGCGTTAAGGGAGACAAAATACTTACCTTAAGAATTTACGGGTGTTAAAATCCTCCCCACCTAAATGGGATTTCGTCCCCGAAATCTTACTCTACGCAAACAAGTGAGGATATCACTTCTTCATATCATCTTCAGACTCCCAAGTAATGTTAGCACCCCGATGATGTTTCCATTGGACCTTAACCATGACTACGTCTTTATGCCTCAACTTCTTCACTTTTAATTCTAAAATCGACTCTAGTTCTTCCACACAACGATTCCCATTGTCCACTCGAATTTACGACAAAGGAATCACGCTTTCCTCTTCGGCTAGACACTTCCGAAGGTAACACACGTGGAATGTAGGATGTATCCCATCCATTTCCGGCGGTAATTCCAACCGATAGGCTTGTAACCCAATTTTCTCCAAGATGACGAATGGCCCAAGGAAACGAGGACTGAGCTTCCCACGCTTCCCAAACCGAATGATTCCCTTCCATGGTGACACTTTCAACATGACACGGTCGCCCACTTGAAACTCGACCGGTCTCCTTTTCTTGTCCGCATAACTTTTTTGACGGTCTTGCGCCGCCTTTAGTCGTTCTCGTATTTCCTTCACTTTATCCGTCGTCTCTTGCACTATTTATGGCCCGGCAAATTGCTTTTCGCCCGCTTCTAACCAACAAACTGGAGTTCGGCACTTTCGCCCGTACAACGCCTCGAATGGTGTCATGCCAATGCTAGAGTGGTAGCTATTATTATATGCGAACTCCACTAACGACAGGTGTGAGTCCCAACTACCTCCAAAGTCGACAACACATGACCTTAACATGTCTTCGAGCGTTTGAATCGTCCTTTCACTTTGACCATCCGTTTGAGGATGATACGTCGTGCTCAAATTCAATCGGGTACCCAACTCCTTTTGCAAGCTTGCCCAAAAGTTCGACGTGAAACGGCTATCTCGATCCGACACGATAGATTGTGGAACCCCATGCCTCGACACAACCTCATCGATGTAAAGCTTGGCCAATTTCTCCATTGGCAAAGTCTCCCTTATTGCAAGGAAGTGCGCGCTCTTGCTTAGCCGATCAACGACTACCCAAATTGTATCATGGCCTCACAAGGTCTTTGGTAGCTTAGTCACGAAATCCATGGTAATGTTGTCCCATTTCCACTCGGGAATGGACAACGGTTGTAAACTTCCATACGGTCTTTGATGCTCCGCCTTGACTTGAAGGCATGTGACACACTTCTCCACGTAGTTAGCCACATCCAACTTCATCACCGGCCACCAATAATTTAATTTTAAGTCTCTATACATCTTGGTACTACCGGGATGTATAGAATACTTCGACTTGTGCGTGTATTCTAGAAGTAACTCCCGATTTCCACCCAATTTCGGCACCCAAATTCGACCTTGGAAGAGTTTGAGCCCGCGGCTATCTTCCGTCAAAAGTCCACTTTGCTTTACCATGATCTCGGATTTGAGATTTTGCTCCTTGAGCGCTTCCACTTGCCACGTCTTGATGTTTTCCACCAAACTTGATACCACGTCGATTCTTGTAAGGGACAATTTAACGCCACCATCATGGCTTTTCTGGCTCAATGCATCCGCCACCACATTGGCCTTACCGGGATGGTAGAGTAGATCACAATCATAATCCTTTAGAAGTTCAAGTCATCTTCTTTGCTGCATGTTGAGTTCCTTTTGATCAAAGATGTACTTGAGACTCTTGTGATCCGTGAAGAGAGTACACTTGGTCCCGTACAAGTAATGCCGCCACAACTTCAAAGCAAAAACTACCGCCGCCAACTCTAAGTCATGCGTCGGGTAGTTCTTCTCATGCTCCTTTAATTGCCTCGACACGTAGGCAATGACTTTCCCTCGTTGCATAAGCACACATCCAAGCCCCATCTTCGAAGCGTCACTATACACTACGAAGTCTTCTTATCCCTCAGGCAAGGATAAGATCGGAGCTTCGCACAATTTCCTCTTGAGCGTTTGAAAGGCTTGGTCTTGAACATCGGTCCAAAGAAACTTGACGTTCTTTCTTGTGAGGGATGTGAGCGGTGTAGCTACCTTGGAAAAGTCTTGGATGAAGCGTCTATAGTAGCCCGCTAAGCCCAAGAAACTCCGTATCTCCGACGGATTCATCAGCGGTTCCCAACTCATCATCGCTTCAATCTTCGTCGGGTCCACCTGAACACCGTCCTTTGACACCACGTGCCCCAAGAATTGAACTTCTTGGAGCCAAAATTCGCACTTAGAGAATTTTTCGAACAACTTCTCCCTTCTTAGGACTTCCAAGACTTCCCGCAAGTGTTTCCCATGTTCGGATTCATCCTTAGAATAAATTAAAATATCGTCGATAAAGACGATCACGGATTTATCCAAGAATGGGCGACACACACAGTTCATCAAGTCCATAAATACGGTCGGCGCATTGGTCAACCCAAAAGGCATCACCAAGAACTCGTAGTGGCCGTAACGCGTTCGGAAGGTCATCTTCGAAATATCATTATTCTTCACCCTCACTTGATGATAACTGGATCGGAGGTCAATCTTCGAGAAACATCCCGCACCTTGGAGTTGATCGAAGAGATCATTGATGCGAGGTAAAGGATACTTGTTCTTTACCGTGACTTTATTCAACTCACGGTAGTCAATACACATCCTCATCGATATGTCCTTCTTCTTCACAAACAACACCGGCGCTCCCCAAGGTGAAGAACTCGGTCGGGTAAAACCCTTCTCTAATAACTCTTGAAGTTGCGTCATCATTTCCTTCATCTCCGTCGGGGCCAAACGATAGGGAGCTCGGGCTATCGGAGCCGCTCCCGGAGTGAGGTCAATTTGAAACTCTACTTGACGTTCCGGTGGTAATCCAGGAAGGTCTTCCGGAAAGACATCCGGATAATCCCGCACGATCCTCACGTCTTCCACCGTCTTCTTTTCCTTCTTCGCGTCCACAATATACGCTAGATACGAAGGGTAACCCTTCGCTAGAAACTTACGCGCCTTGAGGGAGGAGATAATGGGGTTACGTCCCTTTCCTTTCTCCCCATAAATGATGACTACGCCGCCTTCCGTCAAAGGCACTTGGATCATATTCTTAGCGCAAAAGATGTCGGCCTTATGCCTTGACAACCAATCCATGCCTATGACCACGTCGAATCCACCTATGGCTATAGGTAGCAAATCTACCCCAAAAGAATTCCCGTCGATCTCTAAGGTGCAATCACAAAAACGGTCACGGATGATTACTTTATCACCGTTGGCTATCTCTACTACTAGTGCATCGGAAAAGACACTAATAGGAGTGACGAATTGCTTACAGAAAACATCTGAAACAAAAGAACACGTAGCACCCGAATCAAACAATACACGAGCAGGCAAGGAGTTTACTAGGAACGTACCCGAAACAACATCAGCGATCTCCTTCGCCTCCTCGGTAGTCATCCGAAAGGCTCAACTTGGCACCCTCGGCGATTGGTCGACTCTAGCCGTCGACCCAACAAATCTGACTTGATTGTTCCCCGCTAACTTTGGACAATTCCTCCTTATGTGCCCCGGTTCCTGGCACTCATAACACACCATCGGACGAACAGTGCAGTCCCGGACCATATGGCCCTTCTTGCCACACCTAGCACAACTCACAGGACCCGTATAGGTTTTGGAAGCACATGTGCCCAATTGCTTGGTTCGGCACCTTGGGCACCACTGATCACTTTTACGAGAGTCGCCAATTTTCCCACTAACAAAAGGCTTTGACTGACGAACGGGCCCATATGGCCCTTCCCATTTTCTCTTCTCACCCGCAACACTTCTTTCTTCCTTCTCAGCCAACCTATCATCTTCCACAAGCAAGGCCTCTTCAATGACTTCTTGAAGAGTCGATCCTCCGGTATTGCGCACGTTAGTCCGCATAACGGCCGGCAGGCCAAGATGAAAGGCCTTAATCTTCGATCTCTCATCAGGGACCAGATATCCTACCAAGTTCAACTTCTCCAGAAACAGCTTGGAGTAGTTGGCTACAAACAAATTTCCCTTTCTCAGATTTCGGAACTCGACTTCCAACTTATCCAAATAACGCTCGCTGCAATACTTGTCCATTATCTTTTTGTTGAAGACTGGCCAGGTCAGCTTCGTTAGAACCTCGGGGGTGAGGGCGGACCGGGTGAGATTCCACCAGATCAATGCCTCTCCCCGGAGTAGTTGAGAAGCAAACTTCACCCGCTGCGACACGTCGCACTCGCTCAACTCAAAGGCCATCTCCACCTCCTTGAGTCAGTACATACACGCAACCAGATTATCGGAACCCGCAAACTCCTTGGGGTTGCACCCCAGAAAAGCCTCGTAGGAGCATCCCTTAGTCCTTACCCGATCCTCGTTCGCCGGTGGTTCCTCGGTTACCACCACTTCCGGCCTAGCACCCGACCCGGCTATAGCGTTCTCCGCCATAGTCTCAGGTTGACGGTTACTGGCATCTTGGTCTTCTAAGAATTTCATGAAAAACTCTTGCTGTTGCACTTGCTGCTGGGCCATGGCAACACTCATAGCCTGCATCATACTATCCAGTAACCGGGTCTCCATGGTTGCCTCTTCCAAAATGGCATCGCCCACCACAATGTTCCTGCGAGGGATAAACTCGGGTCCCCCTCCCAAAGGTTCGTTCGATGGTGGCCTTCGAACAGCCCCTCCTAAACCGGGTTGTTCGGCGGTGGATTCAATTTCCAAATGACCATCCGGCGTACTCGGTAATCTGCTCCGAGTATTAACCATCTCGATCTGCAACACACATACGAGAAATAGGTTGAGAAAAGACTAAGCGAGTTGAACTCAATATACGTACTAATACATTCATCAATTATCGCAACAACAGTAAATCAAGTATGCTCACGTAACAATGCATTCATAATAGCAGTAGCTAAGTGAAATTATGAACGGACCATACACAAGAATTCTTGTTACCATCATCACAATTCTCAATTAGTGTAATTCCGTAAATCCTAACGCTCTCCCCACCTAGGATTTCTACCCCAAGTGGATAGTGAAGTCATAAAGTCTAAAGCTTAAGTCTAGATATGCTACCACAATACCTAGTTCACTTAAACTAAAGCTCTGATACCAACTTGTAATGCCCTAAAAATAGGGATAACAAAAAATTTCCAAAAGAGGAGAAGTGGTATATAATTTTCCATAGCAAGAGCCTCCCAGAATGGGGAATAGTACAAATAAGCCTGTTTAATCACAATTGTAATTCAACGGATAAATAAACAACAACCAACTAATCTAATTTCTACATCTAGAAAAGAGATTACAAAAAGGGGTGTCATCTATAAACCCAAGGCTTTTCAAAATAGTCCAAGCGTCGTATCCCCAAGCTCTCGCCCAAAGCATCTAAACTTGCCTAGGAGCAGCGCCGCTAAAACCTGAGATAGACATCGACACCAAACAAGTGTTAGGCCAAAAAACCTAGTGAGTTGAACAAGTAAAAGCATGCCAGAAACAGTTACAGTTCTTATCAGCAGTTAACCAATTAAGCACGTAGATGTGGAGTTAACAGGAGCGACCCATATCTCTAATCAAGTTCACCCAAAGAGGTGACGTACCTTGAAGCCAACTAACAAAGGCAACCCAAAGGCCCGACACACATCGAGGACTACCGCTTAGGAAATTCCCCGACGGAGGAGGTCTAGGCACATAGGGGACTACCACTTAGGAAATTCCCCAAATGTTACCCACCTACATCCCTATAGTGAATCACTGACTTGGTTCGTCCACATTATGCAAGTAGGAGGTCTCAAGATGTGTTTTAACCCAACATATTCGGATATCAACCATAAACACAACATTACCAACCTAAGCATGTAAATCCGTCATATGACATAATAATCAACCAACTACTTCGTGAGAATATAAGGTCGCCAAAAGGCATTCCAAGTAGGAATCATCATAATACCAAGATATGCATAAGTGACTCATAGTAGGTTACTCACATGCATATTTCCATAGAAATCCCCAAATACTTGTACATTAAATAAGAACACTTGAGTAATAACAATAATGATAACAAGTAAAGTAAATGATGTGTATCTAGTTTTTACAAAAGGGTTATTAAACTCACAATCTAGGTTTTGTACCAAAACCTAGAAAAGATGAAAACCCTAGATTTGAGGAGATGAGACTTGAAGTGGATAAGTTGAGCTTTAAGAACCCTAGAGTTTGTCCTTGAGAAGAGTTATTGCAAGTGTGAAGATCCAACCACCAAGAAGAGTTGTATTTATGAGGGTTAGGGTTTTGAGAGGAAAAGTTCGGTTTGGAAGTCTCCAAAATCGCCAAAGAGAAGAGAGGGTTTGAGAGAAATGAGATTAAAATCTGATAAGGGTTCATTTAAGGCACTGCACCCCGACGGCGATAGTGCCCGGCGATAGTGCCAAGGGCACTATCGTGAGTCATAATCGCAGACACAAACCCACCCGCGGTACATCTTCCGCGAGTATGCCCGACGAAAGTGACATTTGTCACTTTCGCGTGTCACTATCGCGAACATCCCCCAACTCTCGGTACATATTCGGCGATAGTGCCCTCCGCGATAGTGCCAAGGGCACAATCGCGGGACACTCAAAACAGTCCAAAACTCAACCGAAAACGATAACGAGCGCAAGGTTTGAACGATTAAAGATGGTAAATTAATATATGACATTTTAACATAATTCATGATCATAAAATGCACACAAAGACATATATTCACACCTAAGCGAAATTAATGCGTTAAGGGAGAAAAAAAATACTTACCTTAAGAATTTACGGGTGTTACAACTTGACATTCAACAATTTATCCAATTCTAAAGCTTAAACTCTATGAAATTTAATTTTAAAATAAGACTCCCCAAGCCAAACATCATCCCAAAACGCGGTCAAACCACCATCGCCCACCTTTTTCTTACAAAAAGAAAAAAGATCAATGCCTTTATCCTTTAGAGAGTTGTTGATTTTAAAATAGAGACTCATGTGGAGTTCGAAATCTGCCTAGATAAATTTGACCCAATTAGACCCTTCGTTCTATAGACGAATTTAATAATTTTAACCCAAAGTGCCTCATCTTCCGAACAAAACCGCTAAATCCACTTGAAAAGTAAATCACGGTTAAACGTCATAATGCTACTAGTACCAAGTCCTCCAAATTTAAGACTAGCCATAACTTTTTTCCACTTGATCCAAGACATTTTCTATTCATCTGCATCACCACCAATAAATAATCTATTTCGCAAAGATTCCAAGCCTTTATCAACCGATCTTGGAACTTTGTAAATAGACAGGTAGTAAGTAGAAAGGCTCCCCACGACGGACTTTAGAAGAGTAACCTAACCACCAACTGAAAGAATTTTAACTTTCTAGTTAGAAATTTTGGCCAAAAATTTATCGAACGCCACCTTCCAACTCTCCATTTTGGACATATTATGTAACACCCTAAAAATAGGGGTAAATTTAAACCTGAATAGTTGTGAAATCTGACCTCTTAAATAAAGGGAAATCACGCAAAAAGGGGAAATAGTAAAAGAGTTTACAATTTCTATAAATGGACATTAAAATCGACAACATACTAATCTAAACAGTTTATATCTAGATTATAACGGTTGTCAGCTCAATCTCCCAAAAGTATCTAACTTGATCTGTACGCCAATTCTCCAAAAGATTATATCCAAAAGTTGTTGTTATCGGCCCAACACTCCTCCCTTAAACCTTGTGCGACCCGCCGCTTAAGGGACATGATATACATGTCATTTAAGAAAAAGTGTTAAGATTTACGCTTAGTGAAAACAACTATTTTATATAATTCAATAAAGCGTGGAATTGACAATAAATGACATTTAAACATGAGAAGTAGTTTTGCTTTCCAAATATATCATTTACGAACCATACGGTCCAAAAGCATCTTTCGATGACGAGGGAGAGACCCGGTTTCCAAGGATTGTAGCGGAACACACTAGTAAGTCACTCTCCAAGTTGTGAGCTCAATACTAGGATCAAGGCCACGAGTTCGTCGACTCGTACTTATATGTGGGGGAGGGCACCCAATGATCCTAATCATACTCATTCACTAAGATTACATTCACGTTTCATTGCTAGTATCCGGTCCCACATAACCGTACCAAGCTGCATTTCAAGGACCCAATGTCTCAACTAGTTACAAACGGGAGTTATCCTATAAATAAGGCGACTCTATACCTATGGATCCATTAGTAATAGTCTAAGGATTGTCACAATTGCATTTGTGACCAAACTATAATCACACATATAGTTTCTCAACATCACGAATTCCATGAAACGCTTATTTTATATAAACATCATCAAATTAACCCAAATCCATAATATTATCCAAATAAAACCATTTCTCACGTCATGTGTTCACAAATTGCTTTCCACAAAACATAAGGCCTAGAGTGACCTTAGTTTATACTTGAGATAATATATCCATTTTATTCCAAATTCCCCCTTTTACTAAAAGTTAATCAAATAAAGTAAAATCATAAATATACCCAAGATAGGTTTTCCAAGTATTTCACCATACATATGTACATGAAAATTTATCTCATAACACATAAAATCAAACCCAACAATTTCTCATAAAAAGGGTGGAAACCCTAAAAATCTCCAAAATGCTCAAGTTAGATCAAAACTTCATCAAATATGGAAATGTAAGTACGAAGATGTTTAAGAGTTCAAAATGTAAAGTTTTAACATGTATAAAGTTTAGAAATGGTAGGATAAACTCACATTGTAGAGTTGTATAAAAACTCCAAACCCTAGAATGAAGAACTCTTTGAGACTTGATCAACCTTTGATTATGGCTTCCTTAAATGCTCAACAACACCCATGGAAGAACTTTAAATATTCATGGAAGATTTTAGAGAGACATTAATGAAGAGATATGAGGAGGTTGGGAAGATTGGGAAGATTACCTAATTCTTGAAGAAAACTCGCCTAAATTCTGATCCTAAGTGACCAAAATGACTGAAAATCGCGTCTACCCAATTTATACCTGGATTCCCCAGGCCGCGACTTTGCTCGGCAATAGTGACATATGTCACAGTTGCCGGCAGTGGCGCCCGCTCCCTGGTCCTCATAGTACTCCACGCGCGAGAATGCTCCCGCGATAGTGACCAGGGCACTATCGCCTGGAACTATTGTCGAAAGTGTACTGAGGGGTTTCTCCCTCCTGCGACTGTGCCCCGCGATATTGACACCCAATCATAATCGCGGGCATAGTCGCCCAAATGGTACCGAGGGCCTCTTTTCCTCGGTTTATGAAATCAAACGTATTTGATGCGCTTGAGGGTCCAAACTTTTATTCATAAAATATGACCCTAGATAAATCAAACAAGTTGCCACTCAGATGGGTACCGAAATTCCCAGGTCTTACATATTACCCCCAATGCACAAACCCAAAACAAATATGGAAGACTTCACTAAGCTACTCACTTCTCGAGCACACAACTAGCACTCCTCTCTTCAAAGTGATACTAAAACTATCCCCAACCAGAACATGTTGCACATGCCGACAAATAAAAAGGTTATGCTAGCGCCTAGTGAGTTCAAATGTTTTCATCATGATTCTAAAAATAGTTAAACGAAAACAATGCAACTTAAATCGTGATCCTTCAAAATGAATTACTTTAAATATGATAACAACCCGTTTTCCAATAATACGCATTTTATAGATGAACACCTCAACGCCAAAGCATTCTTTCATGAGGTAATGCAACCCAACACTCACCCAAAACGTGAATAATGGTAAATGCTCAAATATTGAAATTTGAATGAAACGTTATAAACCAAACGACCGCAACATGAATGAACTCGAGCCTCCAAAATCAAAACATATGGGTAATGCCCCAAACTCAAAACGTCACCGAAAACATCTAAATACCCAAAACAACACATTTCGATGACGGGGGAGACCCGAATTCCAAGGCTAGTGGCAGAACACAAAAGTAGGCCACATTCCAAGTTATTGAGCTCACCATACTAGGATTATGGCCACGAACTCGCCGGTCGTACTCAGATGTGGGGGAGGCCACCCAATGATCCTAATCATGCTCATTCACTAGGATTTACATTTACGACCCATGGCTAGTATCTGGTCCCACATAACCGTACCAAGTTGACCTTCCTAGGGTCTAATGTCTCAACTAGTTACAAACGGGAATTATCCCAAAATTAAGCCGACTCTGTACCTATGGATCCACTAGTAATAGTCTAAAGCTTGTCACCATTTCATTGGTGACTCAAACCATAATCACACATATGGTTTACATCAATATTCCCACAAAATTTTTTGCTTGACTTCTTAAAATAGACTCACCATTTGCCAAAGACTTGTCAACATACTCCATTTAAACCAAAAACCAACCACACTTTCCCTTTTCCCACAAATACCTTTATTAAGCAAATCTCATGTTATTTGAAAATCATCAACGTAACTGAAATGCATTTACACCAAATGATTTACACCCGTAAAATAAATCGTAAAAAGACAAATGTCAATGCTTAAGATTTACTCATCGAAATACTTGAAACACATCTTTTTCCCAAAACCAAAGATTCACAATTTCCGAAATGTTCACAAGGTCGGGAATGACCAAAACTCATTGACCCACACGTTGGTACAAAAAAAACATTTCATAATACAACCATGCATATTTCCAAGAAACACTAAAATGCATTTTTACCAAAATTCTAAATGTGGGTGTTTTACAAGGTCTATACGAAACCGATTACATCCCGTTATGGTTTTCCCTAAATTTCTCCTAACGAGTCGTCACAAACTCATTTCCATGGTTCGGCGTATCTCGCCGATGACGGGATGAAAATCCAGTACTCATCAAATCATTTTCCTATCATTAAGATCTCAGCTGCCTCCCAACCTTAGGTTGCACATAACACCTCAGGAGTAGCTTACGATCCTAACTAATCACTTCCATCAAGGACACCCTAAGGCAAACTTTACCCACAAATATTTCTAATCGTCCTTCCTTGAATTACGTTACACTCTTTTCTTGCCTCCAAGGACACAATAACCCTTGCAGAAAGGATCCAACCATCGCTTACCAATACTCCTTTCAATTCTGAGTACCCGCAACCAGGCTGACCCTACCCGAGTGGTGATGGAATACGTATAAAATTGTTGAGCTGATCACCTGCTGTTGTTATAGAAACGATATTATAATCTCAACAAATCAAGGCCTCCTCAATAATCGATTCCTACTTAAGGTTCACATCGATTTTCTCATTAAATTTCTCCATAAATCAAAACCATAAAGATTTACCGTCCTTTCCTTAATGAAATTCCCAACAACAGGTTTGGCTTAATTCAACACAACAATAGATTCATTCCTCAAGTTGACGATACAAGCACAACATTTGTAAAGGCTCCCAAAACTTCCCAGATCGAAACATTGGACTGAGGTTTCATCCTGAAATGTACCATCACACTTTAAAGATAGTCGGTTATCCCAAACTCCAAGGTTACACAACTCCCATACTGCATTCCAGCATCGATTGTCAAATCAGCGAAAACCTTATTGATTGCAAGATTACTAATGGTCGACCCCTAATTGTCATAATCTACTATCCTTAAGGTTACTACTTATCTTGCAGACACCAAATTCAACGAAAGTGCACTGAAGCACCCCAACGATTATTGTCCTCTAAATCGAGGGTCAACGCCTATCCTCAAAACAACTATCTGTAACGTGGACATACCACAAAATATTTTATTCCAGACTTGCATTGAAGAATTTAAGTTGACACCTATCATGGCACTAAAATTCAAACAAACAAATCACCATATTTTCCTTATTCCTGAAGACTCACCCAGAGGGCACACATATGACCCTTACATGATGTTGGAAATCAACCCATCAATTCCTATCCAATCATAAGCGAACAACCACCAATGCTTAACCCACAGTTTTACTGGAACCGAAAGATCACCATTTAATTAACTGGGAGAACTTATAAATCTACTACCTCAATTATTCATGCGTGCACCGATTCACAAAATTGAAACTCCAAAATTCAAAACTAACCACCAGTCAGTCATCCGATGCTTCATTTCCCAAGGACTCCTCTAGTCCTTAATTACAACTCGCTCTACAGAAGGGTTTAATCCTATAGCCTCGATTGAGTTCAAGGTTTTTCAAACTAATATGCCAATTTGAAATTTTATAAAACTTCAAAATGCAAAAGCTTTATAACAATTAGTTGTACGAATAAAAATCCACTACCGTTCACTCGATAGGTGTACAAAGTGGTCTCAAACGCTACACACATAAAACCATTTCGAAAACGTTTGGTCATTACTCAAGTTAATAATGACAATAAAAAGGGACACATAACAAACTCTTAAAATGGACCACTATGGTCATAACATGCATCAATTTATGCCATAGATGAGAAATAAGTTTACGTACTAAAACAGTGTATAACAAGGCGTTTGTACAAAACTCCCAAAAGGAAATTCACGTAATCAAGTTCCAAAAATTTCTCATTTAACCATATTGTGACATGGAATAAAATTTCACAACGTGACTCGCATACATCCGTTTATTTCTCAAACTTAGTAAAAGATAGATGCACGCGATTTGATCAAACGTGAAATGATTTGGGTCGACTTCAAACTTTAAGCCGCATGAATAAAATGCTCTTTGCCCCAAAATAGTGGTTATAGTCATATATACCCATAAGCCACTATAACGTATTTTCGTGAACCCTTTAAAGTGGTATCAACAACCGTAAACGCACAAAACCACATACGACAAAATGCTTGCAAAACTCAAAACAAATTTTTCATGATATCAAACTCCCAAAGTTTTCTCTCTTTAGTCACAACACGACACGGAATAAGGTTCCACAGCAAAACTTGCATGAGACGGTTTGTTTCACAAAACTAGTAAAGTGATATGTGTATGCGCTCCAATTAAAAACATGAAATAATCTATGTCGGTTTCAAGTTCAAAGCCAAATAATGGCATGCTCTCATCATTCTAAAACGTTAGTTAAAACATTATGACGGAAGTTCCAAATAGATGTGTATGCATACTATATGCAACCAAACAACCCACGCAAAGCTCAAGGAAAACAATACCACTGGACGCCATTAAAATCACCCCATTAAATCCACAAAATCGCATGGAATAAAATTCTCAATAAAACCCAAACATAAAAAAAATGGAAGATAACTCTTTGTCCAAAACCTTAACATATTTGGAGGAGATCCAATGTTAAGGTCATAAACCATAGTTACTTGTCCAAGACCCTAAACAATATCAAAATACGAACATCACAATACCCGAAAATAGTGTTGGACAACAATGAGGATAAAGAAAGTCTCAACAAAGTTTGCAACCTCATGCAAATCAAATAGTTGTATGCATGTTTAAAATTATGGCTTAAAACCTTTTGTGTGTTAAGCATTGTTCCAAGATTCGTAATATAACCTACATGATGAATTGGAAACATGAGAAATAATTGATGTAATTTATTTTAGAAATAAATTTTGTGCGTGAAAGTTGATCGACACTCGACATCTCAAAACCACACTCCTCAATTTCTTCATCACACTATCGTCATCCGGATGCTCAAACATCTTAAGGCAATAATCAAGGATTTCATAGGTTCACCTTACAATTTCTCCTCGAATAATGTCGATTCCAAAAGTCTCTGGTTCTAATCCAATCAATCATTCCGACCCAAAATTGTTCACTTAATACAATTCTCATGCTTACTGCCGAATCATAAAATCATCAACTTCTTCCAACGGTTACCCACTTAGAAACTTCTTCACTACCCCAACAGTCGTCACATCCCAGTAGTTCAAATATACACATGTAACTCGTAGGTTCACCATAACACTGTCCAGGTGCAATTATGAACGTACTATACATGATCATCCTTGCTACCCTCGACGTAATTCCCATTCCTAGTGACTCCATTGCTCTCAAAACATCTTATCTTAAAGTGTCTATTGGTGAAATTCTCTCTCTCAATCACTTAAAAGAATACTAGTTTGAGTCTAGTCATTCCAAATCAACACCTAATTTGCTTGACTTCTCAAAATAGACTCACCATTTGACAAAGACCTGTCAACATACTCCATTTAAACCAAAAACCAACCACACTTTCCCTTTTCCCACAAATACCTTTATTAGCAAATCTCGTGATATTTGAAAATCATCAACATAACTGAAATGCATTTACACCAAAGGATTTACACCCGTAAAATAAATCGTAAAAAGACAAATGTCAATGCTTAAGATTTACTCATCGAAATACTTGAAACACATCTTTTTCCCAAAACCAAAGATTCACAATTTCCGAAATCTTCACAAGGTCAGGAATGACCAAAACCCATTGACCCACATGTTGGTACAAAAGAAAACATTTCATAATACAACCATGCATATTTCCAAGAAATACTAAAATGCATTTTTACCAAATAACCCCCTATTTACACAATAATTCCTCAAAACACTTTCATTTATGATTCATTTATCCAATCGTCCAGAAATCCCAAATGTGGGTGTATTACAAGGTTTATGAAGTTAAACATTTTAAATAGTCAATACCCACCAAATAACCAAACAAATGATAATTTTATGTAAACCATATAAACACTTTAAAATAGGCATTTTGGTATGTACAACGTTTTTATAATTCACTTGAACTCACCTTGCTAGATTTAGGCTAAATATAGATTTTTCCCCAACTTGAGCTCCTTTGAAGAAACTTGGATCCTTAAGCCAAAAACTTCTAAAAACCTAGATCCATAAATTTCAACCATAAATATTTACATCCAACCATTTAGAATCATTTCCCAAACGTTAACACATGAAGATCTCAACTTATACCAAAACCCTAACTTCCATAATTCAAGAAAATAGAGGATTATCTTAACCATAACTTGAATCCACCATCCAAAATACCTCTAGGTCACCAAAATGAGCCCCAAGCTTTCAATCTTCAAAATGGTGAAAAGGGTTGGATGAAACCCTAGAAAATTTGGTGAGGAAGATGAAGGTGAAAGGGTTATGATTCTAGCTTCCAACGTTGCTAGATGAAGGGGGGTCACTTGATTTTAGGAGAAAAACTCCCAAAAATGAGTTAGGGTTCATTTGGGAGGATAAGGGTCGATTTGAGAGAGAAAAGGGGAAGAGATTTAGGGTTTTGGTGAGAAATGAAGTTTGGAGGCCGATTTCCCCTTTTATGTGCGCACGCGTGAGTGGTGGCGTGACCCAGCTCGCACGGAGGGGCACGAGGAGCACTGGACAGGGTCTCGCGCGGATCATAGTGCGGTTCAACCCGTGCGGGCGGTCACGCGGAACACTTCCGTCATTTTCCGTCTTCTACTTCGGCCAGAGATTTCGGGGTGTTACAGTTACCAACAGAATCACCCTGGAAGAAATTTCTCGAAACCGCATCTTGAATAATGATATGTAATCCTTCCATGGATAAGATGAAAATGAAAGGAGAAAGAGGATCTCCTTACCTTAAGCCTCTACGAAAGCATAATTCTTTAGTCGGAGAGCCATTAATAAGAACTGACCCCATCGAATCTTCAAGACATCCATGAATCCACTCACGCTAAGCTATGCCAAATCCCATTTTTGCTGGAATTAAATCCAAGTAATCCCACCTTAAACAATCGTATGATTTCTCAAAATCAACTTTAAGAATCAAAAGATTTGACCGAATTTTTTTATACCAATCCATACCTCATTCAAAATTAGAGAACCATCAATAATCTGCCGCCCTTTTATGAAAGTGGAATGCTCACTACTAACAATGCTCCCAATAACCAAAGAAAGACGATTAGCAAAAAATTTACCAATTATTTTATATTGGCAACCTATAAGACTAATAGGCCTATAGTCTTTAACAAATTTAGCGTCTTGAACTTTCGGAATAAGAGCAATGAAAGAAGGGTTACAACCTTTCGGGAATCGACTAGACTCAAAGAAATCACCCACCAATTTCACCACGTCTTCTTCAATGTGGGACCAAAATTTCTTGAAAAAACGGAAAGTAAAACCATCCGGTCCCGGGGTTTTGTCCGCCCCACAATTTCAAACGGCTTTTTTAATTTCATCCCGCGAAAAAGGCTCCTCAAGAAAGGAAGCTTGATCGGAAGACAAAACGTTCGGAAACTCCACCTCTAAAGTGGATCGAACCCCGCCACAAGTGTTGAATTGGTCTTGAAAATGGGAATAGAACTCATCTTTGACCTTGGTCGGGTCCATAACCTAATCGCCATCAATCATAACTCCACGAATGGCTAATGAACATCTTTTCATTTTAAGAATTCCATGGAAAAACTTGGAATTCTCATCTCCTCCAACTCCCCAACGAATCTTAGCTTTTTGCATCACATCCATTTTCGACGCTTTCCAAGTCACCTACAGTATTCATCATTTGAATACAAGATTCCATATCCAATCTAGAAGCATTACCCAAATCATTCCGAACGTCAATGTCCCTAAGACTTGTTTTTATACCAATTTAAACCTCTGTATCAATGTAATTCTCTCAAATTTAAAATTACAATGCTGAATTTCATGAATTCTCCACAAATAAAAATCTAAATCAAAAGTCAACAAATTGGTTTATTTTTTTTTCGAATTTCACGAATCATGAATTAATCACTTCACGAAATTGTTGCCTATTTCTTGTAATTCTCAAAGTTTAGTTGTTCGATTACATGAACCATATCCAAATTTGGTTAGGTTTGTAATTCCTCGATTCCGAAACAAATATACACTTTGAAAAGTAAATCTTTATTTTCCTATTTTACTCCTAATTATGAGATTAAAAAAAATCCTACAATTAAGGATAAATTTATTCTTTTGTTAAGTAAAAAGTGAATAATTACAACGATATAGTTTTTAGAACGATAAAACTGATTTAGATTTTTTTTTATTTTAAAACATTTCTAGTCGGTTACAAATAAACTTTTTTTTGGTTAAAATGGTGTAAGTAACTAATTTTAAAAGTTTGATGCTTTATTTTAGTGATTTTTTTTATCAAATACTTAATCATTTAAAATGAAAAAGTTTAATAGTTTTTTCGTTTAAAAAAATAGTTTAATCATTAAAAAGGGAGAAAGTTTAGCGGTTTTTTCATTCAAAAACATTATTTAAGAACTTATTTATTTAAAATAAGATAATTTTTTAGGGTTTTTTTTAACTTTTCCCTTAAATTTTATTTTTGAAAGTTTACATACACATTTATTTAACTTGGTATAGGAAGAAGCCACATGTTGTCTTAAAAACAAAAAGGTATTTTAAATATTAAAATTTAGGATTTGCGATCTCAGGTAAGATCGATGTAGGATCCATTATATTATAGTTATAAATAAAATATAAAGTATCTTCACAATAATGATTTATCTAACCAATAAAATAAATAACATCCTATTTTTAGTCTAACAGATTTTTTAAGACATTATCCAAATTGGATAAAATAGGGGAGTGAAGAAAGAAATCTTCATATTTAATAAATCTCCAAAATTGAAATTTGAAAGAAAAACATAATTAATAGTTTTTTTATTTTTCCCAACCAAATGTTTTGTTACATTAATTAAAATTTTATGATCAATGTTCAAGTTTTATGAAAAAGATTTTGAATTATACTCATGGAGTAATATGGTTCAATTTAGGGATGAAAACAGGATGGGGAATGCATCCCTAGTTATCGCTTCCGGTTTATGCCTTCCCCTCCCTTCCCCGGTCTAATCCTTGTTAGTTTTGGGAGGACGAATCCCTGACGGTACAAAGAATCCGTCGGGTAGCTGTTTAATTAAAATTATAAGGGCATGTTTAACTTCTCGTATGATCATTTCTCTCTCTATATATATATATATATAGAGAGAGAGAGAGAGAATCATGCGAGAAGTTAAACATTTTGCGAGAAGACGAGAAGTGTTTAATCATATATGATTATACGGCTTGTAGGTGTGTTTAATCATGTATGATTAAACGTCTATGTATTGCCAATATAACATGTGTTTAATCATATATGATTAAGCATGTGAATCATATATGATTAAACACTTCTCGCCTTTTCGTAAAATGTTTAGCTTCTCGTTTGAACCTACTCCTATATATATATATATATATATATATATATATATATATATATATATATATATATATATATATATATATATTTAAACAAAGACATATGCAAAGTAAGAAGATATAAGATATCTATATAACACGCGATTTTAAACTAAAAATTTACATATGATTTTGCTTCAATTAACATTCTTAAGTCATTAGAGTATATACCCTTGTATTTATCAAATTGAATCATACATTAAAAGTTAAGGACATAACCATTTTAAATTGTTAAGTATAAAACATTCAACACATACATGTGGATGAAGTTAGCAATTAAAAATTACTATTTGATAAAAAAAAATATTTAAAAATTAGTTAATATTTTTTTATAAAAGAAATTATTTAAAAACTTGTTCGATATTAAATGCATCGAGTATATAAAAAATTTAATTACGTATTCATTACATTTACATGTGAATCAATAACAATCTTATCGGTTTGACCTGATAATCGGTCAAAACCGATATCTTCCTTATTAATGGTAACATTGATTATTTAATTTGAGAATATTCCCATAAAGAATAATGTATTTTCCCTAATTTAAAATATAGCTTTTAAATATATTTCTAAAACTCATATTTTTAAAATATAGACTCATATAAATATAATTTTTAATTTTAAATCCTTAAACATTTATATTAAAAAAAAATAGTTATGTAGTTGTATAATGCGATGATATACATGATTTTACTATAAACCTACAATGAAAATTTGTAATTTCTCACTAAAAAAATCTCAAATTTTTGTTTGGATAGTAAATTAGAAGTTCGGAGTAAATAAGTTTTGCTACTTTAGAAACCTAGTAAAAAAAACCACATAAAATATACCAGTATAAAATTAAATGTTATAAATCTTTTTATTAATTTTATATAGTTTTAAATTTTTATAATAAATTATATATTTTAGATTTAAATAACTAAACGATTAGGATAAGAAAATTCTAATCTCATATTTAGGGTAGAATTTTAAAGTATTTACTAACTTTGAAAGTGAAGATATATTTCCTATATATTGTTAAATATACAGTAATTTTTCTCTTTCATATACATCAATTTTAAGACTTAATTTTTACATTTTCAATACATGATTTGAATCTGATTCTTACACAAAAAAAAAGGAAGTATACATAAAATTATGGTAAAAATAATAGAGATACTTGTTTTTGGATTAGAGACCACTAATTAATTTTAGTTTTACTGATAAAATATAAATTTTAAATAACTGTAACAGTAAATTATTTGTTTTTGGATAATGATGTATTTATTTTGGATTAACTGAAATCAACCCTATAAATGCACCAACAATCCTCTTCCCTCTCGCTATTACAAACGTTTCATACTTGTGCATTTCTCATCATCGGAATATTTCTTCTGAAATAGCCATGGCCGGCGGTGGAATTCCGACTTCTCCCGGAGCCAATAGAGCTTACCCCGGAAACCTTACTCCCTACGTCACAGTTACTTGCATTGTAGCAGCCATGGGTGGCCTCATCTTCGGTTACGATATCGGAATTTCCGGTAACTATATTTTAAATTCCGATCCCATAATTCTATAAATCTGACATTCATGACAAACGCATTTGTGGTTGAATTTTTACAGGGGGAGTGACGTCGATGGACCCGTTCTTGGAGAAATTCTTCCCGTCGGTGTACCGGAAACAGATGGCAGACACGTCGATGAACCAATACTGTAAGTTCGACAGTCAGATATTGACGATGTTCACGTCGTCTTTGTACTTGGCTGCACTGGCGTCATCGCTGGCGGCGTCGACGGTGACTCGGAAACTTGGCCGGAAATTGTCTATGCTCTTCGGCGGCATCTTGTTCTGCGCCGGAGCTCTAATAAACGGATTGGCTCATGCTGTTTGGATGCTGATCGTGGGTCGGATCCTACTCGGGTTCGGAGTCGGGTTTGCCAATCAGGTAAATATTATTTCTTTTTAAAATTTATTAGTAATTGACAATGACATAATTGGCCCTAAAATTATTTCGGGTTTTTATTTAATTTCTTGTAATTGTAATTAATTTCATTTTTTTTTTTTTGGTATATAATTTCAGTCGGTGCCATTATACCTTTCCGAAATGGCACCGTATAAATACAGAGGGTCGTTGAACATCGGATTTCAATTATCGATCACGCTTGGGATCCTAGTTGCGAATATATTGAACTACTTCTTTAACATGATTAAAGGAGGGTGGGGTTGGAGGTTGAGTCTTGGCGGTGCAATGGTCCCTGCCTTGATCATTACAGTGGGGTCCATTGTCCTTCCAGAAACCCCCAACTCCATGATTGAGAGAGGTAGAAAAGAAGAGGCAAGAATCAAGCTTAAGAGAATTAGAGGTGTCGACAATATCGATGAAGAGTTCTATGATTTGGTTATGGCTAGCGAAGCATCCCAAAAAGTCGAACATCCTTGGAGGAACTTGTTGCAAAAGAAATATAGGCCACAATTGACGGTGGCTATACTGATTCCATTATTCCAACAACTGACCGGAATTAACGTGATTATGTTTTATGCCCCTGTTTTGTTCAAAACGATTGGGTTTGAAGGCAAGGCTTCACTTATGTCTGCTGTGATTACGGGTTCTGTAAACGTTGTTGCAACCTGTGTTTCAATCTATGGTGTCGATAAATGGGGAAGAAGGTTTCTTTTCCTTGAAGGTGGTGCTCAAATGCTCATATGCCAGGTATATTTGTTATTCATCTTACACTTGAGGGGTAAAATTGTCATTTTAATGTCTATGTTGAACCTTTTTGTTCACTCACCTTTTTATATACTTTTATTTTTTTCTTTTTCGGAAAAGGTCGCGGTTGCAATTTTCTTAGGGTTGAAGTTTGGAATTGATGGGAATCCTGGCGACTTGCCAAAATGGTATGCTATTGTGGTAGTGCTTTTCATATGTCTATACGTAGCTGGTTTCGCGTGGTCGTGGGGTCCGTTAGGGTGGCTTGTACCAAGTGAAATCTTCCCGCTTGAGATAAGATCAGCCGCCCAAAGTATTGTTGTCTCTATGAACATGATTTTCACGTTCATTGTTGCCCAATTATTCTTAACAATGCTTTGCCACTTGAAGTTTGGGCTCTTCCTCTTCTTTGCTTTTTGGGTTGTCGTGATGACGATATTCATATATGTATTCTTGCCTGAAACAAAAAACATTCCAATTGACGAAATGGTGGTTGTGTGGAAGAATCATTGGTTCTGGTCGAGATTTATGGTCGATGTGGAGTACCCAAACGGAATTGAAATGAAAAAGGGTGAAGATGTAGTTAGGAAAGTATAAGAAAGAACGACGTAAGTGAGGGACTAAATTGCAAATATGATGATATGTTTAGCCTTTCTTGTAATAAGTAGAAGTTAAATACAAAATTGGTTTGCATACCATTTTATTAAAGTTTTAGACCGTGTCTATTTGGTAGTGACAATTAATTTGAGGTATTTAATGCAACTTTTATTGCATTCGAAACAAATTTAAAAAATATTATTGTAAAATGAGATTCTATGAAAATGCTAAGGTATATTTTTTTTAATTCTTTTAATGCCATGTATTTATTTTGATTTGATTTCTATTAGATGCAACATATTTTCAAAATCTTTATGGTGATGTTTCAAACATTTAAACCAAAATATGTTATCAAAGTAGAAATCAAACTAAAGTATGTTCAATGTCCAAAGTATTGGAAATTACTAAAGAGATATTGTGATAACACACACTCTTACCGTGTTGATTTCAACTACACTCCATCTGATAGCAGCTAACAGTTGCTTTAAATTTTCCGAAAACAAAAGATGTTAGTTCATGGCCTTCCATAAAACTGATTGTCTTCTATTTTGAACATTTCTCAGGTTCTGTTTTAGAGACTCAATTTAGATCTAATTGATACTTCCTCGTTGTACTTTATTTTTGAAACTAAATAAAAAAAATCTAGAAAGAGAGATCTTAATTAAGGTGTCGTTTGTTTTTTAAGATGTCTGAAGTCTTATTTTACTTATGATTAATAAGAGGTGGTGCTGAAGTCTGAATCAACAAGACTTTATGTTTCTGTAACGTTTGGAGGGCGTCTTGAGAAAAAGAAGAGCATATGAACTGAGGTGGCGATAAGAGGTTTTAAGAAGGTAGGTCGCCACTTCTTATTTCAGACGTATTTAAGAGTTAAGAGGTTCTAAAAACTGGAAAAAAACAAACAGTCTAAATCTTAATTGGTCTAAACGATTCAGACTTAAGAGTCATTAAGGGGTTGTTTGTTTTTTTTTAAAACCTCTTAATGGCTCTTAAGTCTGAATCGTTCAGACCATTTTACACACCACCTCTTATTAATCATAACTAAAATAAGACTTCAGACTTTAGACCTCTTAAAAAACAAACGACACCTAAGAGTTTTTTTTTTTTTAAACAAACAACCCCTAAGGTGTCGTTTGTTTTTTAAGAGGTCTGAAGTCTTATTTAAATCTAATTAATAAGAGGTGGTGCTAAAGTCTAAAATCTGAATCAACATGATTGTATGTTTCTGTAACGTTTGGAGGCGTCTCGAGAGAAAGAAGATCATATGAATTGAGGTGGCGATAAGAGGTTTTAATAAGTTAGGTCACCGCTTCTTATTTTAGACGTATTTAAGAGTTAAGAGGTTCTGAAAACTGGAAAAAAACAAACGGTCTAAATCTAAAAATGTCTGAACGATTCAGACTTAAGAGTCATTAAGAGGTTTTTTTTAAAAAAACAAACAACCCCCAAGTCTTCCACTCCTCTTGAAGAGTGATTAGACATCCATCTCAATATGAACATGAAGAGGTTATCAACTGATTTGAATATTGTACATATGAGATAGAAGAAGAGGAAAAACCAAATATTACTTGGCACTTTTAATCAATCTGATTTATTTTGTGACTTCCAACATTTAATATACATAGTTTATAATTTCAAATCTTAGCCTACAAGGCTTCATGTTCATGGAGCAAGGTACTTCATGGCATTGCCCAAAGGTTAAAAGTTAATATCATGGTAGATGTCACATTAACTTGTAAGACCCACAAATAATTACTATTAGCACACTTTGTACCTTACAATAGTCTATCACTTCGAAAGCTATTGTTTCCTATTTCCAAGCACTTGCCTTTGTTTAATTCGGATAAATGGCATTTCATATTCTTACTATGTTTTGTTTAATCCAGTAGACAAAGCTTTGGATGCTTTGAAATTGGAACTAATAAAGATCAAATACATACATGCATCTCTATTGCTCGAGATAACTCAATCACAATTTTCAATGCTATAGCACAAGCATCCAACGATCCAAATCCGTACCCAAGTTCCACTTTATTAGCATCTAAATCATTCAAGCAAACATCTTCTATTATTGAGGAAGTATCATCCTATATAAGGACAACCATGGCCTGATAAATATTTACTGAAAAATGAACTTCTATATTTGATTTTTTAAGAAAGATTATAACACAAATTGGTTGTGTTGAGTGCTTACCTCTTCTATATTTGATCCTGCAAGAGCCTCGGTGGCCGCCACTAAAGCAATTGATATAAATAACAGTAAACTGAGTAAACATAAATAGATGAAATGAATTCAATATTATTTTCCAAAGTTACCTCTAAGAGGGAAAGAAGAAACTTTTAAGTCCTTAATGGTATTCCATTTCTCAATAGCTTCAACAAGATTTCCTCTGTGAATTGAAAACAACAATATGTTATATGGACTATTAACTTCATAAGCATGGATTCAGACAATTGATTATGGGAATATCAATCAAAAACCAGAAAATCAAACCTTTCAGACAAAAGGGTCGACATTGCAAGAAGAACCAATCCCTTGGAATTACCATCATTTTGATCGGATTCGCACTATTCTAGCACCAATAATGTAACAACCCAGACTCGCAGTAATAAAGCATAAACGACCTTAAAATAAATCCATTAGGAATGGGAATGAGGCCCACCCCATTGGGGAACCCGGTGTACCCGCCCCGACAAGGACGGGGATTCCCTGCAAAACCAGGGAACGGGGATGGGGACGGGGATCCCCGAAAGTTAAAAATCGGGGATGGGGACGGGTCCGGGTAACGTGGTCCCCACCCCGCCACGTCCCGTCCCCGAATATTAAATATATGTTATATATATTTATTATTAATTATATTATTTATACACAATTAGATTCAATATCTTTTAAATTTAGAAATATAATTTTTGACATTTCTTCTTATATATATATACACACATATATATATTGAGTTGTTTTACTTATTTTAGATTAAAAAAAAGTTTAAAGCCGAAAGCGTTTGATCAAACGATTACGTATGATTTTGCGACTTGGTTCACGTATGAATATTTGATACTCTATAAAAGCAAAATTTGAAAACATGTGAGATTTAAACATGAACCATTATCGATCGAATGTGGTATTTAACACATTTGATTTAAAACATCATATATTAACGGGGGGAAAATCCTCGATTCCCCATTGGGGATCCTCGTTCCCCGTCGGGGACGGGGATGGGGATGTAATCATATTCCCCGTTGGGGATGGGGACGGGGATGGGGATGAAAATTGGGATTGGGGACAGGAATGGGGATTGAGGTCCCCGCCTCATTCCCATGCCTAAAATCCATGCCAAACGACCCCAATTCAACAAATCAATTAACAAGGTTTGCGGAAAACAACCTATTACACAACTGAGAATCTGCAAGAAGGACTAAGTCTGGAAGACTGAAATTAACAATCTTCTAAATTAAGCTCCAACTCGCAACTTCTCTTTCCCCTTACCGGTTCCTCCTACTTTGCGCCCTCCTGAAAAGGTTTTAGTTTTTGAAAGAGCGAGGGTTAGACCGAGAGGTCTAGTGAGTTCCTTCTAATACAGTACACGCCAATGCCATATAAGAAGATTTACAATAATATAAACCAATTCAGTTTTTAGTAAAACATCACACTTAAATCACGCTTCTAGCACACACTACAGTCACGCAAAGGTGACAGTGTGTTTGGCTCATACTGCCTCATCTTGGGACACCCCCCCCCAATGGCATATACGGGACACCCCCCCCCCCCCCCGGGTATGAGCACAGGTGGGACACCTCCCCCCCCCCCCGACTTAGACCATAACTCATTAGCGATAATGTATGCATAAATTTGACATATTATAAACAATAAACATATATCGCATATAACCAATCTCGCATGCATAAAATATTGCATAAATAACAACAAGAATATGGTTAGAAAACTCACCTGGTAGCGCAGACTTCCTTACACTCGCTCTTTACCTTTAAACCGGTCACCTAGGTAAATAATTGTAAAGTCAGACTTGGACCCTACTGGCAAAGCTAACAAACTCGACTTCTCGGGTCCAGGTCGCCCGACTCCCGGGTTCCCCTCTCAGTTGTCGCCTCTTGGCCCTCTCTCTCCACCCGGACGCATGACTCCTGGCCCTGCCCGGGATCCTTACCCCCCGGCCTCCCAGGGAACAACCCTCCCCGGATGCTCCCAACTCCCGGGTCCGCTCCCGGGTCCCTTACCTCTCGGTGACTCCCGAATCATAGGCGCCGACCTTCCCGAGTGTCCTTCACTCCCGGTTCCCACTAGTTGGCGTCTTCCCGGTAGCCCCGGGTCGACACCTCCATCTATGAGTCTCGAAGGCGAATCCCAAGAGTTTTGCAGATTGCCCCAAACTCTAAAATTAAGAGCTCTGCAAGACCTTGGGATCGATACTAATCTCCCTTAAACAAAAGACTTTTAAGCAAGAGATGATTAAACTCTATTTCAATAATTAACCTAGGAATCACATTTGAACCCATTGAGATTAACAAAATACAAACCTCATCTTCCCCAACTTTACAATCTCAAATAACCTACTCCAAAACATAAAAGAATAAGAGAAGAAGCTTACCTTAAAGAGAAAAGAGATAGCAAAACTCTCCAATGGAATCCTTCTCTTTGATTTCCTTCAATAGAAAATCCCCCACAACTTCTCTGGTTCTTCTTAGCCGCCACTAGGGAGAAAATGGTTTAGGGATAAGGGTTTTAGGGTTAAAATCCCCTTTTTAAAATTTTACAACTAACCCCCCACAATTAGACTTGAGCAAACTCTTCCCCAACTCCCGACTTTATTAATTAGAACACGAATATTACAATATCCTTCCCTCAAAAGAATTTCGTCCTCGGAATTCCATCGCTGCATAGGCTGGGGTATTGGGACCTCATGTCCGCATCCACTTCCCACGTTGCCTCTTGCCCGCCATCATATTGTCACTGCACCTTCACCAAACGAATATCTTTTGTTCTTAATTTCTTCACCTTATGGTCCAAATGGCCATTGGTTCCTCTAGGGATGGGTTTGGGGCGAGTATCCCTTACCCGACCCCGACCCCGGTTTTGAGAACTTGATCCCGTCCCAGGCGGGTACGGGGATTGAGTACCCGTCCCCGGTCAACCCCCGCCCCCGTTACCTGCTTACCCGACCCGGTTTAGACCCGTTTTTTTATAGTTTTTTTTGGCATTTTGGGACTGTTTTTTGGGTTGTTTTGTACATTTTTTTTTGTGCAATTTGGCTACTGTTTTTTAGGTCATTTTACTACAACTCAAAGTTAAAAAATCGTATAAACATTAAACATCAAACATAATAAGTTGTTTCCAAAACATCAACACATCAAACATTTCAAACATAATTCAAGTTCACAAACATAATATATTAACTTATTAATATATATATATATATATATATATATATATATTTTCTTAAAAAATAATATTTATATTATATATTCCGGGTAGCGAGCGGGTCGGGGGGGTAGGCTACCCGGCCCCGGCCTCGGCCCCGGTTTGAGCGTATCGGGTATCCCTGGCCTCGACCCTCATACCCGTTTTTGCGGGTATTCCCCGGCCCCATCCGGGTTGTAACACCCTAAAACCAGGGTAAATTTAAAGTTGCGGAAACTGCACATTTAAGCATCAACCAAAGGTTTAAACCTCCCAAAAAGGGGGACAATACTTAACCTTTACAAAAATCTGAATACGGATAAGGATCTCAACAACAAACTAATCTAAACATAAATTATCTAGATTACATCAATTGTTGATCCAGAATCATCCAAAAATATGGGACTTAACAAATGCCCAACAATCCAATACTAATCATCTCAAAAACCCTCGAGGTCAAACCTCGGCATTCAAGCCCTTGGCAACCCGCCACTAACGAGAACCCGATATACATATCATTTGAGAAAAAGTGTTAGGCTTAAAAAAAACTAGTGAGAACATACAGTCTATAAATTTCAAGGGATATAACATTTGCATCCAAAAGGAAACCTTTCAAACAGGCATTTCCAAGTTAACTGATGTTAGGAATAAAATCCATTAAAATAAGGTCATAAACCTTCTTTCCAGAACCTCACAATTTAATGCACATGTAGTTCTTCGTTTTGATTATCTTATAGAACCTCACAATTTAATGCACATGTAGTTCTATATTTGTTAACGGCCAGAACCTCACAATTTAATGCACATGTAGTTCTATACTTGTTAACGGCCAGAACCTCACAATTTAATGCACATGTAGTTCTATACTTGTTAACGGCCAGAGCCTCACAATTTAATGCACATGTAGCTCTATATTTACTTTACTTGGTAATCTCCAATTAATGTCAGTCGACTCAAAACCTAGGGATCCGCTAGTAATGGTACAGACTCGTCACAACAACATATGTGACCAACCATAATTAACATATGATATAAACACATTTTATAAACAAAATGTCATTTCCAGTTCAACTTCTGGTAAGAATGAAAATCATTAAAATGAGTTCTTAAACATTCTTTTCACATATCCACATGATGTACACGTAAAACATCCTTTTACTCCAAATCAGTTGAAATCCATCATTTTAGTCAAAAATGATCGGGAACCCTAAAATCTCCCAAAAACTCAAGTTATATCAAATATGTAGAAAACTTAGATCTGAAACTATGGAGATATATAGGAGTTCCAAAAGGTATCTTTTGATATGTATACGGTTTAAAATGATAGTAGGAACTCACCAAACAGGTTTATACGAAAACCCGAAAAACCAGATATCGACCACGACGAAGAGGTGAAGCCTTATACACCGAAACCCCGAGCAATGCACTAAATACTAGCGATTAACGAACCCTTGAAGATCCAAAGAACTTTAGAGATAGAGAGAGAGAGATTTGAAGAGAGAGAGAAAGATATTTGAGAAATGAAGATATTTTGATGAAAACCAAATTTAAGTCGGCCAGGCAACCTCGCGGGTTATGCCGCGACTTCAACTCGCGGCATAACTCGCCCGTGTCCCAAAACCCAAAATCATCCAGTGGGTTTCGCGGGTTGTGCCGCGACCTCTAGTCGCGGTTCAACTCGCGTAGTTCCAAAAATATCATATCAAACAGAGGGTTACGCGGGTTGTGTCGCGACCTCTAGTCGCGGTGCAACTCGCGTAGTTCACTGCTCATCCCCAAACTTCACAAAATCCAACTCAACTTCAAACCAAACACGGTGCTAACGAAAAAGCTTCACCACAAGAATACCAAAAATTACATAACGGAAATCCGGGGTGTTACAATCCTCCCCAACTTGGGAATGATTTCGTCCCCGAAATCCTAACTATTCGAAAAGATGAGGATATCTTCGTTTCATATCCTCTTCAGCTTCCCACGTCACATTGGCTCCCCGATGATGCTTCCACTGCACCTTGACCATAGTGACCTCTTTGTGACGCAACTTCTTAGACTTTCTCTCTAAGATGGCATCGGGCTCTTCTACACAACGGTTACCCTCGTCTACTGTTAACTCGGAGAGAGGAATGATGCTTTCCTCTTCCGCTAAACACTTCCGAAGATAACAGATATGAAACGTGTTGTGGATTCTGCTCAACTCTGGCGGTAGTTCCAATTGGTACGCTTGCAACCCTACTCGCTTGAGCACTTTGAAAGGTCCGAGGAAACGGGGACTCAGTTTCCCACGCTTTCCGAACCGTATAATACCTTTCCACGGCGATACCTTAAGCAATACACGATCGCCCACTTGGAACTCCATCGGCCGTCTCTTTTTATCGGCATAACTCTTCTGTCGATCCTGAGCCGCTTTCAATCTTTCGCGAATACACTTGACCTTATCGGTCGTCTCTTGCACGATTTCCGGTCCGGCGAACTGCTTTTCTCCCGCTTCAAGCCAACACACGGGAGTTTGGCACTTTCGCCCGTACAACGCCTCAAAATGTGCCATTCCAATACTCGAGTGGTAGCTATTATTGTAAGCAAACTCCACCAAAGGCAGGTGCGAGTCCCAACTACCCCCGAAATCGATGACACATGACCTCAACATATCTTCTAATGTCTGGATCGTTCTCTCGCTTTGCCCGTCGGTCTGTGGATGGTAAGTCGTACTTAACTTAACTCGTGAACCCAACTCTTTCTGAAACCCATCCCAAAAGTTCGAAGTGAACCGACTGTCGCGATCCGACACGATCGACAATGGTATGCCGTGTCTCGAGACCACCTCATCGATGTACAGTTTCGCTAGCTTGTCCATCGGTAATGTCTCGCGCATGGCCAAGAAGTGAGCGCTCTTTGTCAATCTATCAACTATCACCCAAATGGTATCGTGACCTCGAAGAGTTTTAGGCAACTTCGTCACGAAATCCATGGTGATATGCTCCCATTTCCACTCGGGAATCTCTAAAGACTGAAGACTCCCATACGGTCGTTGATGTTCGGCCTTAACTTGCGAGCACGTAACACAATGCTCCACATAACGCGCCACATCAAGCTTCATTACCGGCCACCAATAATGCAACTTCAAGTCCCTGTACATCTTCATACTTCCCGGATGAATGGAATACTTGGACTTGTGAGCATCTTCAAGCAAAAGATCACGGTTACCCCCAACTTTGGGTACCCACACGCGACCGTTGAACAGTGTTACCCCACGGCTATCTTCCGTTAAGAGTAAACGCTGCTTCGTCATGACTTCCTTTTTGAGATTCTCTTCTAACAAGGCTTCAATCTGCGATGCTTTGATCTTTTCAACAAGGGTGGATACTAACTCGATTCTCGAACTGGTAGCCCGAATACTTCCGCTATAGTCTTTCCGACTTAACGCATCGGCTACCACGTTTGCCTTTCCGGGATGGTAAAGCAACTCACAGTCGTAATCTTTAAGCAATTCGAGCCACCGCCGTTGCCTCATATTCAACTCTTTTTGATGAAAGACATACTTCAGGCTCTTATGATCTGTGTAGAGTGTACACTTCGTGCCATAGAGATAATGTCGCCAAAGCTTCAAGGCGAACACTACTGCTGCTAATTCCAAATCGTGGGTAGGATAGTTCTTCTCGTGTATCTTAAGTTGCCTCGAGGCGTAAGCGATTACCTTGCCCCGTTGCATCAACACACAACCTAAACCCATCTTGGAAGCATCGCTATAGACCACGAAGTCTTCTGACCCTTCAGGCAATGATAAGATTGGAGCTTCACATAATTTCTTTTGAAGAATCCGGAACGCCTTCTCTTGCGTTTCGGTCCAATCAAACTTCGCATTCTTCCGAGTTAGAACTGTCAAGGAAGAAGCGATCTTCGAAAAATCCCGAATAAACCTCCGATAATATCCTGCCAGACCCAAGAAACTTCGGATCTCGGACGGATTCTTGGGAGGCTCCCAATTCATCATAGCTTCAATCTTGGAGGGATCTACTTTCACTCCGTCTCGAGTGACAACGTGACCCAGAAACTGTACTTCTTCGAGCCAAAAGTCGCACTTGGAAAACTTGGCGTACAATCTTTCTCTTCTCAACACTTCCAGAACCTCGCGTAGATGTTGTTCGTGTTCTGACTCACTCTTGGAGTACACTAGTATGTCATCAATAAATACAATGACCGACTTATCGAGAAATGGTCGGCACACTCTATTCATCAAGTCCATAAATACCGCCGGCGCGTTCGTTAGGCCAAAAGGCATCACGAGAAACTCATAATGGCCATAACGTGTTCTGAAAGTTGTCTTCGGAACGTCTTCTTCTCTTACCTTCACTTGGTGATAACCCGAACGTAAGTCAATCTTGGAAAAACAACCCGCTCCTTGCAGTTGATCAAACAAGTCATCGATTCTCGGGAGCGGATATTTGTTCTTCACTGTCGCCTTGTTCAATTCACGATAATCAATGCACATTCTCATTGTGCCATCCTTCTTCTTGACAAACAGGACCGGAGCTCCCCAAGGTGGCGAGCTCGGTCTGACGAAACCCTTCTCCAAAAGCTCTTGGAGTTGTGCCATCATCTCTTGCATCTCGGATGGCGCTAAACGGTAAGGAGCTCTAGCAATAGGAGCTGCTCCTGGAACGAGATCAATCCGAAACTCTACTTGACGATCGGGTGGTAACCCGGGCAAGTCGTCCGGAAAGACATCTGGAAACTCGCGCACAATCTTTACATCGGCCAGCTTTGACTTTTCTAACTTGGCATCGATCACGTAGGATAGGAAAGATGAACATCCTTTCAACAAGCACTTGCGTGCCTTTGCCATTGTGATTATTGCCACATCACCTTTTCTCTTTTCACCATAGATGAAAACGACTTCGCCACAGGGGTTGGGAATTCGAATCAACTTTTTGGAACATACAATCTCGGCATGATTGTTCGACAACCAATCCATGCCGACCACCACATCAAAACCCCCGATTAACATCGGCAGCAAATCGATCGAGAATTCTCTTCCCTCGATACCGAGAGTACACTTCTTCAGAACATCACGGATTAGAACTTTACTACCATCAGCTATCTCTACTACTAACGCATCCTCAAGACTAGTAGTGGACATAGCAATCTTTTGACGAAACAACTCAGATACGAAAGAGAAACTGGCACCCGTATCGAATAAAACACTAGCAGGTACAAAGTTTATAAGAAAAGTACCCGATACCACATCAGCGGATGCCTTGGCTTCATCAGCCGTCATCTGGAAATCTCGGCCCGGAACCCTAGGTGGGTTCTCCTTCTTCGCTGGCGCGTTGCCCGATACGAGCTTCGGGCAATCTCTCTTCACGTGCCCCAGTGCCTTGCACTCGTAACATACAAGTCCTCTGACCGGACAGTCACGGGTGATATGATCAGACTTACTACATTTGTAACAAGATTGAGGCGCGGTATTACAGTTACCGTGGTGCTTGGTTCGACACTTGGGACACCATCTAGCTTCCAGCTGGCTGCTGAAGCTTCGGTTCCCGGCAAAAGGTCGGGACCTCTTGGGAGGTACAGAACTGTTCTCCCACTTTCTCTTGTCAGACACCACCACCGCTTTCTCGGATTTGCTTCTCAAAAACAACTCCTCCATAAACTGAGCTTCTTCAATCATCTCTCGGAGATTGGAAGCTTTAGAATTGTGGACCATAGATAACAGGTCCGCTGGTAGGCCATTGAGATAGGCCTTCATTTTATCTTTCTCCGTTGGGGCCACGTGCCCCACCAGATCCAGCTTTTCCATGAACTGACGGGTGTACTCCCTCACCGTCAGGTTTCCTTTCACCAGAGACCGAAACTCTTTCTCAATTCGGTCCATAGTTCTTTCACTACAGAATTCTTCCAACAATTTCTTTTTAAACTCGACCCAAGACAGCTGAGCCAACACAGTAGGAGACAGGGTGGATTGAACGATATTCCACCAAGTGAGGGTTGTATCTCTAAGCAATTGGGTACCAAACCGCACCCTCTGATCATCCCCACACTCGGAAGAGCCAAAGGCTTGCTCAACCGCTCGAACCCACTTCACACACAAGATCGGGTCATCAGAACCGGAGAACTCCGGCGGCCCGCATCCTAGGAAAGATTTATATGAGCATTTCCTCCCACTATTCTGGACAACTACAATCCTGGGTTCTTCAGTCCTGACTCCGCTACCAGAGCCAGTCAACACATTTTCTTCCACTTCCCCATGCCTTCTGAGACTCGCGCTCTGGTCTTCCAACATCTTCTGAAAAACCTCTTGCTGTTTTTCTAGGGCCGTCGTCACCAATTGCATGACGTTGGCCATCATATCAGCTTGGGGGCTAGCTAACTGAACAACGGGACTAGTGGACGCCAGAACCACTCTTGGTCGTAGCTCCACTTCCCCAGAAAGAAATGGTGGCACGCGCGAAGGAATGACGGTCGCCGTCCCAACCACGGGATATCGCTCAGGCGAACTATCGTCACGCAGATCTCCATCGACTAACGGTCGACTGCGCGTATTCACCATCCTAAAAATGGTTGCCACACAATTTACGAGAAGAATAAGAGACAGAACGAGAGAAAAACACGGAAGAACGTACTATTATAGTACCAAATGTCATAATAACGGCAATTCAGGCACAATCACGTATAAATATTCTCATAATAACATTAGCTAAGTGAGATTATGAACATACAATACATAATGGTTCTTGATACCATCGTCACAACGTTTGATAACTACAATCTCCGTCAATTCTAAGACCAACTCATCTTAGTAGTTCTACCAAATACTCACGAATCAATGCTTAGTCTACTCAGTCTAAGTCTAGACATCTTACATTCATGCTTAGATCACTTAAACTAGAGCTCTGATACCAACTTGTAACACCCTAAAACCAGGGTAAATTTAAAGCTGCGGAAACTGCACATTTAAGCATCAACCAAAGGTTTAAACCTCCCAAAAAGGGGGACAATACTTAACCTTTACAAAAATCTGAATATGGATAAGGATCTCAACAACAAACTAATCTAAACATAAACTATCTAGATTACATCAATTGTTGATCCAGAATCATCCAAAAATATGGGACTTAACAAATGCCCAACAATCCAATACTAATCATCTCAAAAACCCTCGAGGTCAAACCTTGGCACTCAAGCCCTTGGCAACCCGACGCTAACGAGAACCTGATATACATATCATTTGAGAAAAAGTGTTAGGCTTAAAAAAATCTAGTGAGAACATACAGTTTATAAATTTCAAGGGATATAACATTTGCATCCAAAAGGAAACCTTTCAAACAGGCATTTCCAAGTTAACTGATGTTAGGAATAAAATCCATTAAAATAAGGTCATAAACCTTCTTTCCAGAACCTCACAATTTAATGCACATGTAGTTCTATATTTGTTAACGGCCAGAACCTCACAATTTAATGCACATGTAGTTCTATACTTGTTAACGGCCAGAACCTCACAATTTAATGCACATGTAGTTCTATACTTGTTAATGGCCAGAGCCTCACAATTTAATGCACATGTAGCTCTATATTTACTTTACTTGGTAATCTCCAATTAATGTCAGTCGACTCAAAACCTAGGGATCCGCTAGTAATGGTACAGACTCGTCACAACAACATATGTGACCAACCATAATTAACATATGATATAAACACATTTTATAAACAAAATGTCATTTCCAGTTCAACTTCTGGTAAAAATGAAAATCATTAAAATGAGTTCTTAAACATTCTTTTCACATATCCACATGATGTACACGTAAAACATCCTTTTACTCCAAATCAGTTGAAATCCATCATTTTAGTCAAAAATGATCGGGAACCCTAAAATCTCCCAAAACTCAAGTTATATCAAATATGTAGAAAACTTAGATCTGAAACCATGGAGATATATAGGAGTTCCAAAAGGTATCTTTTGATATGTATACGGTTTAAAATGATAGTAGGAACTCACCAAACAGGTTTATACGAAAACCCGAAAAACCAGATATCGACCACGACGAAGAGGTGAAGCCTTATACACCGAAACCTCGAGCAATGCACTAAATACTAGCGATTAACGAACCCTTGAAGATCCAAAGAACTTTAGAGATAGAGAGAGAGAGAGAGATTTGAAGAGAGAGAGATTTGAAGAGAGAGAGAAAGATATTTGAGAAATGAAGATATTTTGATGAAAACCAAATTTAAGTCGGCCAGGCAACCTCGCGGGTTATGCTGCGACTTCAACTCGCGGCATAACTCTCCCGTGTCCCAAAACCCAAAATCATCCAGTGGGTTTCGTGGGTTGTGCCGCGACCTCTAGTCGCGGTTCAACTCGCGTAGTTCCAAAAATATCATATCAAACAGAGGGTTACGCGGGTTGTGCCGCGACCTCTAGTCGCGGTGCAACTCGCGTAGTTCACTGCTCATCCCCAAACTTCACAAAATCCAACTCAACTTCAAACCAAACACGGTGCTAACGAAAAAGCTTCACCACAAGAATACCAAAAATTACATAACGGAAATCTGGGGTGTTACACGGGTCGGGTGAACTGGTTCCCCAATGGGTCGGGGAAAATTCCCATGCCTAGGTTCCTCCACGTAACTTAGCTTCTCATCCACCCGAATGTCGTTCAACGGCACGACCACAACAAATTCGACCAAACATTTCTTCAAATTCGACACGTGAAAAGTAGGGTGAATCCCTTGCAAATCCTCAAGTAGGTCTAACTTGTACCAATCCGATCTACTATAGAAAAAAAGACCTACATATATACGTCTCAGCTTTCCTTTCTTTCCAAAATGATCCACGCCCTTCCAAGGCGAGACTTCTAACATGACTTTGTTTCATACTTGAATGTCTATGGGCTTCCTTCACTCATTCGCGTACCTCTCTTGACAGTCTTGCGCTATTCTCAATCTCTCTCTTACCCGATTTACTTTATCAGCAGTCACTTGCACTATTTTCCGGAGTCTACACAAATGACAACATGCATCACCTGACTAAAATATTAACCACTCAATTTGTCAGCTAAACAAAACGTCCATCATGAATATCACGATAAACCCACAGTTATGAGTTTCTTTATCATGTAACATGCCATAGCAAGATGACTTCCACATACGTCTAGTGCAAAAAGGCACTTTATTTCCGAACCACCTTGATTACATCCCATCGGTGTTACCCAGCTCATACGCGTTATACATACATCGCCCCAGCGTCATCGCCCCAAATTCTTACACGAAAGAAAACTTCCACAATTCATTACCTTCATAGTCCTCCAGTTCCAACTGATCGAATCATAATGCCACACACCTAAGTTTTCTCATCGCATCCAACAATCGTCCGACCATATCTGAAATAAAACCAAGCTTCACTCGCTCAACCAGGAGTGACCATGCTCACACAAAATAATTCCAAAGAGCTTAACACTTGACGACAGGATCCCTTGGAATCTTTTCCACGCAAAACCAAGTCTGACATTATGGCATTTCACTCTAAGCACTGCATCCAACTACCTTTTTCCACTTTCTGTTCGAAACATCCAACATACTACCGAAGATCGACTCACTAATCAGTTTCAAGCTTTAGACAAATTGCACGGTTTAGGTTTCTCGACATCAAAAACCATAACATGAACCCTAATCTCTTTCTCACACCCTCGCTAGGGTTCATAAACTCACTATCAGCAAATCTGAAAAACATAACTCTACATTTCTATGCCACTTGTCAAACTTCTTACTCCCAGATTACCCATAATTCTCACACGAGATATTCAACCAAGCCCTCCTAAAACATTACCCACTGCTCGAAGGCACCGTAAAATTCTCGCTCTCCAAACATGATTGCCCAATCCGCTAGAGTCCCTTCACACCCAAAGAATACTTCGACATGCCCACACTTTCCTATCTACTGCAAACATCTTGAAACAAATAGTTCGACATTTCCGTCAATATGTAGTGGGATACGATAAACTTGCCCAACAACTCTTCGCGACCCCATAATCCACCTTCCTTCTGTTAGGTTACCACCAACTATCACTCGAACATTTTATTCTCAAATTACAATACCACTATACCAACCAACACCCATATACCTCAACCACATACTTGGCACTTTTGAATAACTCACCAGAAATCTCCGAGCAAGGATTCCCACCTACGCTCATCGCATATCATCCACACAAGTCCACTACTTAACCTCAAAGAAAAGTCCTTACTACAACAATGACTTGCACAACTATTTTGGCATAATATATATAGCCAGATTAGACTATGTCCAATCGTTTGCAATATTTCTTATATTAAACTAGTGTAAATAAAACTAGATTTATTGGACACTGAAAATTGTCTAAATGTCCCTATATATTGTTTTTTATGTGACACCCAAAATGGGACAACTAAATAAATAAGAAAAGAAAAGACAAAAGAAAAATAAAATAAAAAGTGTTTTATTTTATTTGACTAAAAATGTGAAGAAAAACCTAAAAATGGGCCAATTATGCCATTTAATGAAAGTGAGAAGTGAAGAAAAGAGTTTATGTTCAATGGACTAAAAATGAAAGAAAATTGTCAAATCAAGGGTGAAAAGTGTAAAATTGGTCAAAATAATTGAGAGCAAGGGGCCGAATGTATTATTCAGAAAGTTAAGGGGGCAAAAAGTAAGACTTTTGGAAGTCCGAGGACCACTCTCTTGAAGGATTGCTATTGATTGTATTTGCCAACTATTAAGACAAAAAAATTCATATAAACGAAGATAACTAATTAGACCTTTGGTTCAAGAAAATTGAGTTTCATCGAGTTGTGGGAGACAAATCGGAGGTTGAAGTTTGAAGTCCAAAAGTTTTGTTTATCGACGATTGGAGGTAAATTACTCAACGAAAATTTGAGTTCTTCATATGGTTAACTTTGTTTTTAAGTCTTCTATCAAATTTTAGTAGCCTTATGTCTTAGATTTTGGTTTAGAATGTTCTATTTTGTGTTTTTTTAATGATTTCGAGTAGGTTTTTAACCCAAACTATAAATGAGCACATGAAACTCAGTACTTGATGATTTTCGTTGATTCTTATTTCTATGATTGAGGAAAATCATTTTCTCGAGTTTTAACAAAAAGAATCAGCGAAAATGGACCAAAAACGAGGCCAAACGGCTTGAGAGTAGATCAATCTTTTTTTGTAACTCAGACTTCGCATTCTTTTCTTTCAATGTTGTTGTTGATAGTTCAGATAATTTCTTTGTGAACATCTTAATCTCTGTCTCAAACACTTTCCTTTCTTCCTCAAAATCTTGTTCCACACTCTTTCTTTTATCTAATATTTCTTTGAAGACTCCAACATGTTTTTGTTCAACAATCTTCTTTTCTTTCTCAAACTTATCTCTTTCCATAATTATAACTTTCTCAAAATCTGACACTTGTTTTGAAAGTTTTGCACATTTGAGTTCAACTGCTTTCTTCTCCTCAAAAGTCTTTCTAGAAAAATCAGTAAATTTATGTGCAAACACTTTCCTTTCATTCTCAAATTCTGTCTTTTCTTTTCCAACTCAGCTTTGTCTTTGGCAATCTGTTGTTCCAAATATGAAATCTTCTTTTTCAACTCAGAATTTTCACTTTCCAAACCCTGTACTTTT
The DNA here is from genome assembly GCA_954870635.1 of Arctium minus. NCBI lineage: Eukaryota > Viridiplantae > Streptophyta > Magnoliopsida > Asterales > Asteraceae > Arctium > Arctium minus. The sequence goes on along the minus strand of OX941090.1, from coordinate 20,309,911 downwards.
TCTTCTTTCTTCTTGTTATCTTTTACTTGTTGAGAATCAGAGATCTGCTTTTATTTTCTTTAATACACTGACCTCATCATTCAGCAATTTCTTTGCACTAGCATATTTCTTAGATCGCTTTGAGTAATAATCAACCGATGTATTAAGCCTTGCATTCTCTTCTTTAAGAGTACTGATTTTAGCTTCAAAATCTGTAGACATTTGTTGGTTTTTCCCTCTATATGTATTTTAATAATACATATAATAAAACAAAATAAATCAACAAATGATTTTAAATTCGAGTAAATAAATCAACTAATGATTTTAAGAAATCGATAAAACAATCAACTGATGATTTTCTTAACAAATCGATTATAGAAAAGAGATAAGGAGATTAAACGGAAGTTGAGGCTCGTGTTACACACGATTCCCTTAAACAGATTCGCCGTCTGTTCCCAGGGTACAACAGCTAAAGCAGTTGAACTGCCGGATATACCACTTGCCTGAAAATTTTGTAGAGGAAAACGAATGCAGAGACTTCGGGTGATGTGTGAACTATTCGGTATTCGGTGTGTACTTTGGAATGAGTCGAACTCCCCATTTTATACTCGAAATTCGAAAACGACTGTTTAATATGAATTAATCTGTAATTAAAATTTTTAATTACAATTAATCTTACTCATCAATGAGTATCAATCGGGAGTTACAAAGTGGATTTATGCAACAGTGAATCTCGCGACTTGCCACACGGGTAAACTCGCGGCACAACCCGCGTGGTGCACTGTTTCTCGTCCTAGAGACAGTGCATATCGTGATTTACGGCGCGGGTAAGCTCGCGGCTTAACCCGCATAGTTCACTGTTTGTCCACACTCCAGTGAGTTTCGCGGGTTGCCATGCGGGTAAACCCGCGGCATAACCCGCGTGGTACACTGGATCAACCAAAAGAAAATTTCACCCAAAACCAAGCTGCGCGAGCATAAGATTTCGGAGCGGCATTCGTGTCCCCAGGTCGCGCCCATGCACAAGTTCGCCGATTTTAGCCTACAAAAGTCTCAATCGGCACCCCCCCTACACGCAGGTAGGTGATGGAGTAAAACCAAACAAAGAGTTTGTAAGCTCCTTCCATGTTCAAGGTTATAAACCACAAAAGGTTTACTACTCCTTCCAATGTGGGACACATTCCACACCCATTTGATTTTTGCTAATTTCATCCCAATCACTCAACTTTGAGCATCGATATCTCATTCACACATATTCCGTTTTGGAGACACAATATATCGTTTCGAAGCCCTCATATAGGAGAACACAAACCCACAAAGAGTTAGATATATACAATACATATACATGTATTTAACTGTGTCCAAAGTTAGTAAAAACCCATATTTTTTACTAAAATTTCCATCAACATTATCACTTGCAATGATCGTTAACAAAAATCAGAAACTTTGATCATACTCAGAAATTTGTCCCCCTCCCGAGACTTAGAATGGGGTTCCCGAGAGAATTTTTTTTTGACATTGAATATTCATATTGAACTTGTCGCAAACCACAAAAACTGACTAATATAGAAGGCACATGCCAAAGGACAAAACTTGTCGCAAAACACTGTTGAACACACTTGTCGAAAAGCCCTGTACCCGAGAAGTGACAACTCGCATATCGAAGGGTGCGAGTTCTAGCTACAATGCACAAGAAGTGAACTTCTCGTAAGTTGTAGGATGCGAGTTCTTCACTTTACGCAAAACAACTCACCCTAGAACTAGACTTCTCGCAAACCAAAGAAACCAAGAAAATAAACTTCTCGCAGATCGAGGAACACTAGTAGTAACAACTCGTAGACCAAAGCACACGAGTTCTTAACTTCTCGCAAAACAAGGTACACGAATTCTTGACTTAGGCAAAATTCCAAGATATCCAAGAAACTTGTCGCAAGGTAATAGTAACTTGTCGCAAATAGAGGTTTGCGTCAAGTTGCTTGTCGTATGTTGTAGCGTGCGAGTTCCTCAACTTGTCGTAAACAACATTCTGCGAGTTCTTAACTTGACGTATAAGGCTTTCTACGAGTTCCACACTTAGAAACTTTTACCAAAACACTCTTTGAAGCTTGCGAGTTCTTCATGATGCTTGCGAGTTCTATAGATCTTGCGAGTTCTTCACTTTTTCGAGTCTGTATCAACTTTTTTGACCACAAATCCTTCAATTCTCTAAATTAGCCCATCAAACTTTGCAGATTTGCCCTCGTTTACAATCTAAACATAATTCTAATATAAAATTTTGACTAAAAACCACAAAATTACAACTTTTGATCCAAACACAGTCTATACCAAAAACTTCGAACAAAATCTCAACAAAAACCAAAATTCACACTGATTTAGTATGAATTAGGCAAAACAACTCAAACATAACTTGTTCTAGAACCAAAATCGAGTACAATACAATCAATTACAATCCGAAAACACCAAAAATTCACAAAATTCAAATCTGAACAGTAGCTTTGCGAGTTCTTCAAAAAATCGACAAAATCTTCAATTCTTGGTCTTGAAATATGATTCTTGTCTACTCTGATACCAATTGTTATTCCTAGAAATGCAAGTATCAATCAAGATGAACACAATTAAATTCAAAATCTCACTTTGTCATTGATCTCCAAAATGCGATTACAAACTCTCTCTCTCTCTCTCAATATTTCTCTCTCTACAAATGTATGCAATAATATTCCTTCTTGAGCTGCTACTTTACAAGAGAAAATAAAACTATTTATACCTCCTACTTATTACAAAGAAAACAACTAAATAAACTAACAATACAAAGACTTTGACTTTCACTTTGACTTCTCCTTTAATACTTGTTGACTTTGACTTTACACTTGAGGCTTTGACTTGATCTTTGACTCATGATCTTGAATACAACATATCTTGCACTAACAATCGAGTTTCATGATAGTGTGGAGAAGTTCTTTGGATATCGTGCTATATATCCATTGTTTGACAATGGCATCAAATCGTTGCCATGTAGGGGAGTCGATATTAGAGGTAGCGTTCGACGGTGGAGTCGATGTGATCGAGAACGTTGTAAGCACAAGCGTGAATATGGAAGAGCAGCATAGTGATCGTCTTCTTGATCAAGAGTGAGAGGGATGAGGTTTTTGATGTTATTGAAGGTGAACGCAGGATGAAACACCATATGGGAAGAGGAGGACGAGTCGTCCTTGGGGTTTTTGTCATCTAGTTCGGCCATTTCGGTGTGTTTGACGGAGGAAGGAGGCGGCTCGGTGGAACCCTAGATGATTCAGAATGGGAGAGGGAAGAGAATTTGGCTCTGATACCAAATTGAATTGTGAACAATTGCTTGTCTCTCATTCCAAACAATAGACACAATATATAGAGATTACAATCCCATAATCGGGGAAAATATAACACCTATAATTACAAAGCTATCTATAACGAAGAGATACATCCCATATTTATCTATATTTATTTACAAAGAGTATTGAGGAAATATATTCTCTTACAAGAACAATTATTTGAAGCAGTGTTTGAGCTATGATGAAACAACTTCCTCCTTTTAGAAGCCCCTCTGCGTTTTTACCACCTAAAAGAACCAAAAAATGATCTAAATATATTATAGAAGAGAGTTGCATTACTTGTGAAATTGTACGGAATCTAAAACACAAGAAAGATTCAGTGCACAAGAATCTCCACTTACTATTACTGTTAGTGGGTTCATAATCTTCCTTTGAAGTTACTTTTTGGTATCTAGATGTCAACATCTTCTTTATTCTTCTGTCTCCAGCACGTGAGTGAGACCTAAACACCCTCCTTTTTGTGTTACGTAGATGGCATGGTGGGATAACTAAGCTACAGAGATGACAGAGTGAATCTGTATATATAGCTGAATATATGTTTGAAACCATATATAAAAAATAAAATGAAACACATTTGAAGCATAAGAATATAAAAAAAAAACCTTTCTAACCTGAAGTACATCAATTTGATCGTCACAAAACCAAACAACTGGCCGGTCATCTCGTCTCTCGAAGAGAGAGAGAGAGAGAGATGGATGGAGAGCATTTAGCAAGGGTTTTAAGTCAGACTCAAGCGGCTAACGGGTGGTCGTCATTTTGTCGATGAGGGGTCGAGAGCATGGATCGAAAACGGTGGGGAAGACAAAAAAGGGACAAAAACAACACAATCTCTATCAAGGGACTATACTTGATGCTTCATTACTATAGAGGATTTGATGAGAACTACGATTTGGGCTTCACAAGGATTTGAAGAGAGCCATGATTTATCAACAATGGCCTCCATATCCTAATCAATAATGAAGATTAATGGAGGAAAAACAATGAAGAAGAAACCCTAAATTGAAAGATATTGGGACGGGAGAAAGCAAAAAAGAACTTTGAGAATACAAATGGACAACTTGGGAAGCCGGACAACTATCTTGGGAAGGGACAAAAGAAGATTGTGCAATTTCAACTTGTACATCATCCATAAATATTGTAATTAAGAGATTTTAAGACTTATGCATAAATAGTAGTACATGGTGCAAGAAAAGTTGTTTTTAGGATTTTTTTAAGAAATTATGCATAAAACAATAGTACATTAGCTTAAAATCTTGTTTTTAAGACTTTTTGTAAATTTTCTATATAAAGTAGTAAGATATATATATATATATATATATATATATATATATATGGAGACGTCAAATGAGAATTGCTAAGTGTGTTAGAAATAGAGAAATGATCCTAACCCTTAATCTGGTCAACATTTACGGTTTTGACCGTGAAACACCGGATAATTCCTTGTGTGGTCTGTAGAAGATAGAATGGTAGTTTCGTAAAATACACGGGACGAGATCATATGTGAACCTATGTGATTCACATATAAACTATACGTTCATATGTGAATTAGTTCATATGAGAATCAATTAATTAGTTCATATGTAAATCTGTTAATTAGTTCATATAAAAATCACAAAAGTTCATATAAGAATCAGTTAAAATAGTTCATATTTGAATTACATTGGTTTACATATAAACATATAATTCATATGTGAACTCGTCCCGTGTATTTGTAAAAATTACGAAACTGTCCTATTTTTGAAATAGCCGCAACTTTTAACCGGGTCAAAGCCGTAATTCTTGACCAATCAAAGACGCAATATTTGACCAGTAAATCCGATCTTTACCGTATGAATGGCTAGAATTACTTCTCTATTTCTCACACACTTAGCATTTCTCATTTGAACCCATGACTATATATATATATATATATATATGTATATATAGAGAGAGAGAGAGAAAGAGAGAGAGAGAGAGAGAGAAGAAAGTTCAAATGAAAACTCATTTTTCATTGTGCACGTGAGGACAAATCTCAGCCACTCGATCTATTTTGATCCAACAACTCATATTAAATAGAGTTTTTAATTTAAAATGCTTAGGGGTAAAATTGGAATAAAATTTAAACACGCGCTTACCATATTCGACTTTTTATTTTCTTTTTTAATTAAAAACTTTTTACCCAATTAAAGTTTAAAATAAATTATCTTAAAAATTACTAATATTTTAATCAAACAAATTACATCAAAAAACGAGAATTTCGTGCTCTTCGATATGACATCCATCTCGATATAGTTTTTTTTTGTCGTTTTAACCGTTTTTTACGTGAAATGCTATATATGTGTTATATTCATTATAAATATTTTTGTACGTTCAAGTTTGTACAACGCCTCAACGCCGTAAGTATGTAACTCGACATCACCTTCTTCACCACTTTTCTTCAACGTCGTAAGACATCACGTTTCTTCAGCACCGTAACCCAACACCCATCAAGACGAATCGAGAACCTATCGAGTAATTCTGTTGTGAATCGGGGAACAAAAGAGAGGGTGTCACGTCTCCACATCTTTACAGGTCATTCATGTGTTATTCATCATGAATAATGTATCGTTCAGGATTAATAAATACAACATTCAGGGTGAATAATTCACGATTCATGAATTCGTGTATTATTCGTCATGAATGTTGTGTAATTCATCCTGAATATTATTTTATTCATCATGAATAATGAATGAACGTTCACATTTGTTATTCATACTGAATGTGGGACATCCGGGGATGCGTATACATATTCATAATGAATTAAATTGTGAATTAGGAAACAAAAGAGAGCGTGTCATGTGTCTACACCTTCACGTGTCATTCATATATTATTCATCGTGAATAATGTATCATTCAGGATGAATAATACACGATTCATGATAAATAATACATGAATCATGGATTTGTGTATTATTCATCCTGAATATTGTATTATTCATCCTGAATACTGTATTATTCATCCTGAATAGTGAATGAAAGTTCACCTTTTTTATTCATACTGAATGTGGACACCCGAGGACGTGCATGCATATTCATAATGAATATAACACATATATAGAATTTCACGTAAAAAACGTTTAAAACGAAAAAAATCATGAATATTGTATTATTCATCATGCATATGGTATTATTCATTATGAATAGTGAATGAACGTTCACATTTGTTATTCATACTGAATGTGGACACCCGAAGACGTGCATGCATATTCATAATGAATATAACACGTTTATAGAATTTCACGTAAAAAATGGTTAAAACGAAAAAAAACTATATCGAGATGGATGTCATATCGAAAAGCACGAAATTCTCGTTTTTTTATGTATTTTGTTTAATTAAAATATTAGTAATTTTTAAGATAAATTATTTTAAAGTTTAAGGGGGTAAATTTTTTTAATTAAAAATAAAAATAAAAAGTTAAAGAAGATAGGCGTTGATTCAAAATTACAATTTTGTCCTTAATCACTTCCCAATTAACCTTATTATGTATTAACCATTGATTAGTTTTCTAAGTTTTGATCAATGGTTAAGATTTGTCCTCATGTGCACAATGAAAGATGAGTTTTTCATTTGAACTCACCCCTATATATATATATATATATATATATATATATATATATATATATATATATATATATATATATATATATATATATAGAGAGAGAGAGAGAGAGAGAGAGGAAAGTTCAAATGAAAACTCATTTTTCATTATGCACGTGAGGACAAATCTTAGTCACTCGATCTCTTTTGATCCAACAACTAATATTAAATAGAGTTTTTAATTTTAAAATGCTTAGGGGTAAAAATGGAAGAAAATTTAAACATACGCCTACCATATTTGACTTTTTATTTTTTTTTAATTAAAAACTTTTTACCCAATTAAAGTTTAAAATAAATTATCTTAAAAATTACTAACATTTTAATCAAACAAATTACATCAAAAAAAACGAGAATTTCGCGTTCTTCGATATGACATCCATCTCGATATAGTTTTTTTTTGTCGTTTTAACCGTTTTTACGTGAAATGCTATATATGTGTTATATTCATTATAAATATTTTTGTACGTTCAAGTTTGTACAACGCCTTGACACCGTAAGTTTGTAACTCGACATCACCTTCTTCAACACTTTCTTCAATGTCGTAAGACATCACGTTTCTTCAGCACCGTAACCCAACACCCATCAAGACAAATCGAGAAACATATCGAGTAATTCTATTGTGAATCGGGGAACAAAAGAGAGGGTGTCACGTCTCCACATCTTCACAGGTCGTTCATGTATTATTCATCATGAATGATGTATCAATCAGGATGAATAATACAACATTCAGGGTGAATAAATCACGATTCATGAATTCGTGTATTATTCGTCATGAATGTTGTGTAATTCATCCTGAATATTATTTTATTCATCATGAATAATGAATGAACGTTCACATTTGTTATTCATACTGAATGTGGGACATCCGGGGATGCGTATACATATTCATAATGAATTAAACCAAATTTCGGTTGTGAATTGGGAAACAAAAGAGAGAGTGTCATGTGTCTACACCTTCACGGGTCATTCATATATTATTCGTCATGAATAATGTATCATTCAGGATGAATAATACACGATTCATGGTGAATAATACACGATTCATGATAAATAACACATGAATTATAGATTCGTATATTATTCATCCTGAATATTGCATTATTCATCTTGAATACTGTATTATTCATCATGAATAGTGAATGAACGTTCACCTTTGTTAGTCATACTGAATGTGGACATCCGATGACGTGCATGCATATTCATAATGAATATAACATATATATATATAGAATTTCACGTAAAAAACGGTTAAAACGAAAAAATCCTGAATATTGTATTATTCATCCTGCATACGGTATTATTCATCATGAATAGTGAATGAACGTTCACCTTTGTTATTCATACTGAATGTGGACACCTGAAGACGTGCATGCATATTCATAATGAATATAACACGTATATATAATTTCAAATAAAAACGGTTAAAACGAAAAAAAAAAACTATATCGAGTGGATGTCATATCGAAGAGCACGAAATTCTCGTTTTTTTGATGTAATTTGTTTGATTCAAATATTAGTAATTTTTAAGATAAATTATTTTAAAGTTTAAGTGTTAAATTTTTTTAATTAAAAATAAAAAGTCAAAGAAGGTAGGCGTTGATTCAAAATTACAATTTTGTTCTTAATCACTTCCCAATTAACCTTATTATGTATTAACCATTGATTAGTTTCTAAGTTTTGATCAATGGTTAAGATTTGTCCTCATGTACACAATGAAAGATGAGTTTTCATGTGAACCCACCCCTATATATATATATATATATATATATAGAGAGAGAGAGAGAGAGAGAGAGAGAGATGAATGATCCACTACTAGACAAACAGGCAAAACCAGCAGAATTCCGCCGGAAATTTTCCAACTGATTTTCAGCCCGAAAATTTCCGGCGGAAATTAAGATAGTCAAACGATGTTGATTTTCGCCGAAAATCCGTCAGAAATATTATTTTAATTTTAAAAAAATCTTTGGTTTTACCAGCGGTTTTTAATTTAATTTTATTTATTTAAATGTTAGAAAAAAAAATTTAATTAATTAATTAAACTTTCAGTGAATTTTTGGCGTAATTTAATTTATTAATTTCCCTCGAAAAATTTAATCAATTAATTTTATTTTATTTTTAATTTTAATTTTAATTTTAATTTTTCTTAGAACAAAAAATAATAAAATTTGAAATAAAAAATAAACTACGCTTGAAATCCGCCGGAACTTGATTTCTAATGTTTAATATTTTTCGGCAGATTTTCGGAGGATATATTTTAAAAAAACATACTATTTCCACCGGAAATCCACCGGAAAACATGATTAATAATTTTTTTTATTATTGCTTCTTAGAAAAAGTAAAGCAAATATTTTATTTAAAAGATAATATTAAATTCCGCCGAAAATCCGTCAAATTTTAATTTCTAAATTTATTTTTTGTTTTAATATTTTCTGACGGATTTTCACTGGATATATATTTTTTATTTAAAAAAAATAAAAAAATAATTCCGTCGGAAAACATAATTAATTATTTTTTTTAAATTTTTTCATAGAAAAATACAGCAAATATTTTATTTTAGAAAAAAATAATAAATTCCGCCGGAAATCAGTCTTGTTTAAGAGCATCTCCAACCTTCACACCAAAAACACCAAATTTGGTGGGCCCATCAACACCAAAAAAAAATTCAACTCCAACCATACTCTAAAAAAACACCAAATTTGTGAACTTCACATTAAAATAACATATTATATTTACTATTAATTATTTTTAATAACTATAACTATAATTATAATTTGTAAAAACATATTATAATAATAAATAATAAGTAATTAATTTAGTTTAAATGAAGACTTATTAAAATACAAACAATAATTTTTTAATTAATATTACATTTAAAAAAAATACATTAATTTAAATAACACAAATTAAAAACGTAATTAAATAATACTGGGGGTGTTTGGTTGGGGATAATAAGAGGTTGGGAATGAAAATGGGAATGATTGGTGATGTTTGGTTTGAAAAGGGAATGAAAATGGGAATGATTCATGTTGTTTGGTATGATATTATAGAAGGAATCATTGTCTTTTAAGGCCTAAAAACCCATTCCAGGGGGGGGGGGGGAATAAATTATTTTCCATTTTATTGACTTTTCACCTCTGGAAAGTGCCCAATCACATGCTCTTCTTCCTTTTTTTTTCCTTTTAAATTTCTAAACACTAGTAATGCAAGGGAATCTATAATAATATAATATAATGTAATGGAAGTAATCATTTTCATTCTACTCTATTTTCATTATCATTCCTATTTTCATTCCTTGAAACAAACCAAACACCCCTCGTCCCACAAATGATCAATTAATGCATCTCGAAGTTCAAAGTGAGCGTCTTTATCTTTGATTTTTTTATGTCGAGCAAGAAATTGTTCAAGTTTACCATTGTTATTGTTCACCCTCTCAACTCCCACCTGGCAGCTCATGTTGTTTTTCAATCGATGCATTAATATCATGTTCATCTTCAATGATCATATTATGCATATAATGATGCATGAAGTCATTATATCATGCAATATTTCCTTCCTCCATAACCGTGCAGGTCCTGCTACTATTGCAAATCTTGATTGCAATACACCAAATGCACGTTCCACGTCTTTTCTACATGCTTCTTGTTTCATTGCAAAATATTTTTTTTAAGGCCACGTGGATCATGAATAGATTGAACAAGAGTGACCCATTTTGGATATATACCATAAGCTAAATAATAGCCCATATTATACGATTTTCTATTGATGACATAATTAGCAGGAGGAGCATTAAATACAAGGACCAATGGGTGTAAGAAAGGCAAAATCAAGACTCCAATTTGATAATAAGTTAGAGACTTTAATCAAAGCTAGCAAAAAGATGAGCAAAGCTATAAACAAAAACACTAAAACTACCATGAAAAGGAATGAAGTTCAAGCTGAGAAAAATGCAATAAATACTAGGTTGGCGGACGACAAAATTATGTTTACTGATTTAAGTTCTATCACTGATCCCGTGGTCCTTTAGTTCATAAAAAATGAGCAAATCCGAATAACGAGAAAGAGAATAAGAGAAGATCAGGTTGAAATGTATGGACAAGGAGCAAAATACCAAGGATCTCAGTATCGAGCATCTCAACATCAAGGATCTGGAGAACGACTTCAAGGATCTGGAGAAGCAATTCAAGACTAGACTGGAGGATCTCAAAATGTGGCAGTAACCTTTTAGTACTATGGAAGCCAATGGACGCTTTAATTTATGTCTTAGTTTTTAAATTTTATGCTATGCGATTATGTTTATCTAGTGTTATATTTAATTATGTTATGAATTTGTATTTTATGATTTTTATATTAATGCTAAAATTCTTTTTCTTATTTACAATTTAATTTAAAATAATATATATATATATATATATATATATATACTACCTTATAAAGCAGATTTCAAAATCTCTTAAAAACAAGTAGTAAAGCACAAAGTACTACCATTTTAAGCACAATCTCTTAAAATCTCTTAATTACAAGTTAAAAAGCACAAGGTACAAGTTAATTTATGCATAAAATTTTAAAATCTCTTAATTACAAATTAAAGGGTACAACGTACAAGTTAATTTTGCGTCCTTTTTATGCTCCCAAGATACCTCTTCGGCTCCTCCACTAACCAGTCCCAATAAATTTATATCTGGATCTTGGTTTTCTAGACATTGGCGTTTGATTTCCCAAAACACTATTCCTTCTAATATCTATCTATTTTCCATCTCGATTATTAGATTTCTTCAGCACTCTCCAGATTCAATTTGTCATTTGCTCCCTAGGTTTGATTTCCCCTATCCCCTATCCCCCATTTCTCCATTGCTCTTTTCTCCTTTTGCATTTCAATAATCAGTTTCTGCTTGTTTTTTTTTCCATCTCTTCTAGAGCTTTTGATAATCCATTCCCTGTTCCCTTTCTACTATATCTTTTGATAGTCGATTTCTTTGAACTTTTGGTTTTTGAAATTTTGCATTTCAAATTTGGAAACGGTGATCCCGCTCCAAGAACGGCGATTCCTACTCAAAGGTCAACATTTCATTCATTTTTTTGATGGCTACAAATTTGTGTTGAGAAGCCACTGGTGATTGAAGAAGTGGACGTGGTGCCGCTGGAAAAAATTGAAGTCTGGAAACTATGGTAATCTACTAGCTTTATACTATCCCATTGTTAATTGTTTTATGTCTGACACTCATCTTTTTCGAAATTCAGAACTGAATTTTGTTTCTAGGAGTTTTTCAGGTCAGAATCTTGTGTTTCCTCGAATTTTAGGACACGGGGAGGGTTTGATTGACACATATAGGATGGTGGAGAGTGTTAGGGAAGGAGTAACTGATCTATATCATTTTAAATTTATCATCTTTTATAGAACATTTTTCTTTAGACAAACTTGTTTTAACCCAATAGTTTAAACATACACAACAAGTATTGTTGACAAATCCATTTGTATTGATCTTTTTTCTTCTGCTTGAGACAAATCTTGTAGATCCAAAGGTGTTACTGGAACAATTCTTAATGTACCAAGAGTGGCAATAAAAGTAGGCTCTGAACATCAACAAAAGACATGTCCGTTTTTTATACGATTAATGGACTCCTATATAATGTTGCTATTATTAGTTTGTTGTATTTAAAATCTTTAGAACCTCATATATATATATATATATATATATATATTGTTCCCAATCTTTAAAAAATGTGCGATTGAGGTTGCTTCTGCAGGAAGAAATAGAAAATACAATAAAACCTGCAGATGCTTTGGTACTCTGTGTCGGAAATGAAGACAACATCCCTATCTGGAGGTATCCCTACTTGGCTACTTCACAAATTTGATTATGTGCTTAAATTTCTTTATTGCTCTTGGAAATGTCTACTTATATCTTTGACTCATGTATTATAAGAATCAATTTGGAAAAAGAAAACGTTGTTGTTCTCCATTTAGTGTTGGTCACATTTTCTTTGTTAGGCTCATTCCATTAGGAACTCCTTCCCAAAACTGAAAATAAAATCACATGATATTTCAAACGTTATTTGTTTACTGTGATAACTATTATTGTGTCACCACTTCTCATGTAGTGTGTCGTTATTAATTATGTGTATTATCTTTAGCTATATTTTAGTCACTTTCAGTTTTTTTCCTCAGTTTCTTCTGGTTATGTTCGATTTATAACATTATTGGTTTGTTTTCAAGTCAGTTTCTCTTGATTTGATGCATAAAACATCTTAATGTTCTAATTTGATAAATATCTAATAGTTTATGCCACTCTTAAAAATCAAAGACCAAGAAATCTTTGAGATACAAAAAGGTATTGCACTTTAAATTCCCAACAATTTCTACTGCACACAATAACTTTTGTGTAGCAATCTTTATTGTTGTTTAATCTTTTTTGAAAGCACTCCTTCAACCTAAATGATGAATTGCAACCATATATTTCTTTACAATGCTTGCTAGCCCTTTTTAATATTTTTTTATCACCTGATATGATAATAACTTTATTGAATTATGGTGTAGGAAATATTGGTTGAACGGGTACCTCACATATTTTCCATTACTAATCAAATTATTTTAGTTGTGGTTATGTGAAAGATATATACTACTAGAAGATAATTGCTTGTTTTTAATTCAAATGACGGGTTTTCACTTTTTAATGTTGTCTCTATGATTTTGGAAGCTTTTTATACTGGGTTGATGCTTTTTTTTATTTTTGAAGCGCACTGCAGTGAAAGATAAAAAGAAATATAAGTTCAAGTTCTTCCATGCTAAGTTTATATCCTTTGATGAGATTTATTATACCTAGAACCATAAATATAACATCTACTTCGAAGTTCTTACATTTCGCATCTAAATTCTTACATTTCGCATCTAAATTCTGGTATAGTTGCTCTTATGAATGTCTGATTCTTGTTGATTGTAGGATGATCCATGTGTTGGGTGGTGATGAAATGTAGGTTTGCACTAGAGAGAGTTCAAACGGTGCTTTCCCCTCTCATACTTTGGTTAGATTATGACATTAGATTCTTAGTTATAAACATCAAACACAAAATGACATATTTATTCCAGCTTAAACATCAAGGATTTGTGGGTTTGCAAGTCCTAATTCTGAGTGAAAATTGCCTTTTATTTATTCATATTCTATTAACCTTGTAGGTATACCATTAGACATTTAAGCTGGTGGGAAATACACAAAATCACTGATTCATTTCCATGTATATTAAGATCAATTAATACTTACGTATATTGTTAATTTCTTCTCTGCCCAATAAGATAGTTTTGTCTCTTGTTCTTTCTTCAATTCAATTTCAGTTATGTTTCTGCCTTCACTATTGATCAAACTATTTCTATATATAATACATATTTCTTTGTCATGAGATTGTTCATATGGGATACTACTTGTGTTGCCTATTCATATGCGACAATGATAGACGAATGGATATATTATGGTGAGTTTTGTTTATTTGATCTAATCATTCATATTTGTCTTTTGTTTCGGATCCAAGTTCAAACAGAATTTGGAGACCACACCTATGGTGGGTCTTGACCATGGACAACCCAAGAGGTAAAGAACATCCTTCTTTTTATTTGAAGGGTTTTGTTGTGTTTTGTTCATCAACTATATCACATTTGTGGAATCTTTTTTTTGTTTGCAGTTGGTTTTCATGTTGGTGTTCTAATGTAGCAATTGACTAATGACCCAGAAAATCATATATATTTTGTTTGTTCCCATTTCACTCGCTTATATACATTGAGTTCTTATTACAGGTTTGCATGCCATAGCTTGTGCCAGTTAAACGTAGGAATGCAAATGCTAAGACCATTGTTTAGACAATCTTCATTATTGATGTTATGGAGAATAATTTCTTCTTTTTTGGTTTACGGTTATGGTCTTATCACTCTTAATAATCATCATTCATTTTTTCTTTGTGTGGCTATGCTATTAAGAACGATGAGATTGTGAAGTTTGTCAAGGCAATTTGTTGAATAAGATTTAGGGGGCGTTTGGTTCGCAAAATGTTTTTGGATGGAAATGAATCTGTCAAAGGAATTTGACTTTGAAGAAATTGGAATGGAATGTTGTCAGGTTTGACCACTTGTTTGGTTGACAGAATTGGAATGGAATCTGTTAAATGAATTGAAATTTTTCTGTTTGGTTCACAGATTGTAGCTTTAGAATTGGAATGGAATTTTGGTAAATTACCAAAATACCCTTTTTGTTTATTTTAATTTTTTTCAACAAAAATTACTTTAATGAAATAGTCATTAAATAGTTTAATTTTTAACTAAAATTGCTTTAATTATTTTAGCACACGAATGATGATGAGAAAGAGAGAGAGAGGAGAGAGAGAGAGAGATAGAGAGGAGAGAGAGGATAGAGGAGAGATAGAGGAGAGAGAGAGGAGAGAGATTGAGAGATAAGGGATAGAGAGGAGAGAGAGGAAATAGAGAGAGTATAGATTGAGAGAGAGAGGAGAGAGAGAAGAGAGAGGGGAGAGAGGGAGAGAGAAGAAAGAGAGAGAGGGAAAGAGAGGGAGAGAGAGAGGAGAGGGGGAGAGGAAAGAGAGGGAGAGAAGAGAGATTGAGAGAGAGAGGAGAGAGAGAGGGAGATAAGAGAGAGAGGAGAGAGAGAGAGAAGAGAGAGAGGGAGAGAGGAGAGAGAGTTGGTGTGTGCTAATAATGTTGAACGGTAGTGGTGGCCGATGGTGGTGGTTGTCGGTGGTGATCGGAGGTGGTGGTGGCCGATGGCGGTGGCCGGAGGTGGTGGTGGTGGTCGGATGTGGTGGCGGTCGGTGGTGGTAGCCGGAGGTGGTGGTGGCTGGTGGTGGTCGGTGGTGGTCAATGGTGGTCGTAGGTGGTGGTGGTGGCCGGAGGTGGTCGATGGTGGCCGGAGGTGGTGGTGCATATTAGGATGGGGGGCAATTTTGTCCAAAAAAAATATGACATTCCAGTCCAATGAAATACCACCTCCCCCCAAGGAATGTTGAATTCCTTCATTTGTGGAATTCATTGGAACTCAACATTCCAATTCCTTAAAAAGAATGAACCAAACGATGTAATGGAATCTGGTCAACGGAATTCAACATTCCAATTCCATCAGATTTCATTAGAATCTGCGAACCAAACGCCCCCTTAATGTTTGGGGCACTTGAATTTAGTTGTTTTGTTTTGGGATTTTATAAAAAAACAGTTACCATAACTATTGGTTTTTTTACTACGGATTTTGAGTTAAAGAGTTACTCTATTAATTTTGTTATACCTTTGTGGTTCTATATTCCTGGAAATGGGAGTAAATAGGTATTTTAAGTGGGTTTTTTTGGTTCTCTCCCATTGATTTTGGGATAAAAGGAGGTCAAATTTTGGAAATTGTAAGAGTCGTTACCCTCACTTATTGAGCAAGACTCTTTTATCTTTATAATCGCGTTTTGTGGGTATGATTCTTGGCCTCTGTTGTGTTCGTGCAGTAAGGTAAATTACCTGGTAAGCGTGAGGATAACGACTATTTTTTCTAGGTTGTGTAAGGATCGACATTCTTATTTGGAAATATGGTTGGTTTTAAGGATTCAAATGACGAGTAAGCGGTTGTTTACTGGGTAAAACTTATTAGTAAGAATCACCACTCTCACTTACATTATCGAGTAACATGTAATTATATCTTGATAGAACTTTTGCATCTCGCCACATTGCGCGGGTAGACTACTAGTATATATATAGATATTTAAAAAAAGGAATCAAGTGGTGGGGTACATGGCTTCATCCAATATGTCGTTTGAATGCATGACCGGCAATGGCAATTATGTTGTGTGAAAAGTTGGGCCGGCAAAAAAACTTTTTAATATACCGTCTGATTGGAGCACTCCAACCGGCAAAAAATTACATTTAGCGGCCGGTTGGAGATGCTCTAATATTTTCCGGCAGATTTCCGGCGGATATATTTTTTTATTTAAAAAATAAAAAAAAGATAATATTTTCGCCGGAAAATAATAATAAAAAAAAGTATTTTAATTTTCAAAACTTTGAATTTAATTTTAATTTTCAGAATTTTGAATTTAAAATAATTTTCAAAAATTATTTGATTGATTAAATTAAATTTTATTTTAATTTCTAAATGGATCATTTCGGGTTATGTTCGGGTTTAATATATCATTTGGGGCTTTAATGAACCGTTTAGGGTTTTGATGGACCGTTTTGGGTTTTAGTGAAACGTTTTGGGCTTTAATGAACCGTTTTGGGCTTTAATGGACCGTTTGGGCTTTAATGAACCGTTTTGGGCTTTCAAGAACCGTTTTGCGCTTTAATGGGCCGATTGGGCTTTCATTGATCCAATTGGGCTTTGATGGATCCAATTAGGCTTTAATGGTCCAATAGGTGTTTATTGGATCCAATTGGCCATTAATGGATCCAATCGGGTTTAAGTTTTGGGCTTTAATGGACCGTTTAGTAGGGTGTTCATCTAAATCGTCAAACTGCACAAACCGCCGACACCGCATCGTAAAGAGCGGTTTAGAACTTCTGTGGTGCGGTTTGCGATTTTCATTTTTACCAAACCGCACTATGCGGTGCGGTTTGCTGTTTTGAGTTATCAACTCGTGGTTCAAACCGCACCGCACAATATATATCTATATATTTTTAATTTAATATATTACAGACACACATATATGTATATATATAAATTGCTATATTTATGTAATATGTATTTAGGAATCGAACGTGTTGAATATCTTTTTTGGACTACGACCACGTTATCGTTGATTATAAAATGAAGTTTAAATCGTATAATTATTGAATTGTAGGTGTAAAGTGTGTTAGGTACAAACTGCATAAACCATACCGCACCGGTTTGTGCTATTAGGGTGCGTTTGGTATGCAGAACAAAATGGAACAGAATAGAACAAACTTGTTCCATGTTTGGCGTGACCATATGTGGGACACGCTAGAACTAAGTGGAACACGCATGGGACACACTTGTCCCACTCCAACCCCCTGGAACTAAGTAGAACAACGATATTTTGACTAATATACCCTTTCTTAAAAAAAACATAAAACATGTCTTCTCATCATCCACGCCTCCAAGCTAGGGGTGTGCAAAACCCGAATAGTCCGAAATCCGAATCCGCATCCGAAGTAAAAATAAGGTGTTTTTGCAAAACCCGAATACCCCGAAATCCGATAATCCGAAACCCGACATTTGGGATGATATCTGGGTTTGGATTGGGTTTGATTGTTGGCCACCTAACCCGTCCGAAAACCCGAAATAACATAAATCTATATTTTAAATACTATATATATATATATATTTATCTAATTATTTTTTGGAAATCGTAAATTATAGTCTGTTGAAATATTTTCTAAATTTTAAACTTGCTATCGATTTCATCAATCTTTCAATCGATTGTATTCATCCTAAAAAACGATTGAATTTATATATAACTTTTGCATTATATAATACCTGAACCCGACCGACATCAATCCGAAACCCAACCAACCCAAACCTGAAACAACCTAAAATTCGAAACTTAAAATTTGGGTTTTGATTTCCATATCCAAAATCTAATCATGATAAATTAGTTTTATGTTTTTGATAATCCATTGCACTATGTATTAGTGATGTAAATTAGTTTTATGTGATGTAATCTATGATTTTTCATCAGGGGTAAATTCGTCATTTAACCAGTCTAGTCATGTTCTGTCCAATTATGTCATGTCTTGCCGAACGCTGAACAACTGTCCTGTTCTGTTCCGTCTTGTCCTGTTCTATCTTGTCATGTCCTGTCTGCGTACCAAACGCACCCTTAGAGGTATATGCGGTGCAGTATAATTAATTGAGAAGAGAGACAAATGCGACGATGGACAATACCGTTCATGAAAGTGTTATGGCAAAAATCATTCCGAGCGAGAAGCTACATGGGAAACGGAGGAATCTATGTGAAAGGAGTATCCTTATCTTTTCGATTCATGTAAGTCCTCTAACCTATCTCAATTTCGGGGACAAAATTTTATTTTTAGGAGGGGAGGATCATAACACCCGGGTTCCGTTAACTCGTACAAGTTATGTTTAGTAAATTTTGGGTGTAACTGTGCATAACATATTTGTACCCTATGCTCAACCGACTTGTACTTCAAACTAATTTTGTTGCGCATGGTCATATAAACGGTCATATGCGTACAAATTGAACTAAACTTAACTTAAAATGTCAAATAAATCCATATGAGGGCACACCATTGAGAAACTAGACATGAGGGGCCAAAATGGAATATTGGAAAATATAAATACTCCCAAAAATTCATATCATTTAAACCTCAATATATATTTCTTCATGTATGTTTTCTCTCGTCTCTTCAAGAGATCACTCCATCAAGGCTAAATCAAGTGAAAAAATCATCAAATTAATTGGTTTTAGAAGATTAAAGCTAGATTGTCAAGGTAATTTCATTTTAGATTCTAATTATTGTTTTGGGTTGATTAAACTAATGTTAAGTCTTTGTATTATGATCTGTAAGGGTTGAGTAAGTTCAATTAGGGCATGAAGGAATCAAATTGAATAAATTTTGGTTATTTGAGGTAAACATTCTTCATGCAATTGAGGTTAGAGTTCAATTATGTTGGAAGTTATGGTTTTGAGCTATATGGTGTATAATTGGTAATGACCATGTTTGGTGTTATTAAATTGTGGTTAGAATACTTTAATAAGGTCATGGATTAAGGAATGAAACCATTAAAAACGGATTTGAGCTTCAATGTGAGGTTACTCAACAAATGTTTGATGAAATGTTTAAGAGACTTTTGTAGTTTTAAAGTTTCTGTCCTGTTATAAAATAATTCGTAGAAAATCAACCGTTGGTCCAAATGAGGTGTACGATATACTGTTGGAAAGCTTATAATGTCCTTCAAAACTGATATGAAGAGTGCAAGTCCTAATTATGAGTTTAAATGTGTTAAAACACTAAGTTTCTGAATTAGCTCACAGTGTACACTAGAACCTACACACTATTTTGGTAAAGGTTGTACCGGTCTGCTCGTAGCTCCGAATTGCATGAATCTAGTTTATGTAGAATCCTAATATAACAATTTACAACTTCCATTTAGATGACAATGTCCAATTTCGCTTCTAAATGGAAGAAATATATCGTAACCTAAGGTATATGGGAGCTGTCAATTTCTGTTTTCAAGTCGAAAATTAAATTTTGGAAATGTTGCCTAGGATCTTAATGATTGTGTTAAGCATTACTTAAATGTCTTATTAAATTTTTGTAGGTGATCGGAAGTAAGGAAAGGGATAACTAAGGTACGGATATTCTATTTCCTTGACCCAACAGTAACCGATTACATTCCGGAAATCTCATCCATTTTGATAAACGTGACTCTGAACCTTATGGTTTCAAGTACTTGAATAGGAAACATTTATTATGTTTCAAAGTTGAGTTTATGTTAATCATTTGAATATGATTCATAATTCGAACATATTGTTGAAAGAGTTTGACTTTTTGATTATTGACTTCATGTTTTACAAAAACTACATGATTTCAGAATGAATTGATTTTTGAAGAACGATCCATTTTCGGTTGATTTGAATATTTTGAATGAATTTGTTTCCAGTTGCTTAGATTATTATGAAATGTGGTTTTATGATATATTGAAACATTGATTTTTAATGACACGAGTTTTCTTGATTTTGAATTAGACTTAAAACTTGGGCCACGGGTGTTGAGATGCCTTCTGTGGTGGCTATTAATGACCATGACGTTCTCGTAAAGGCTAAGGTCAAGCCAAATAGGGGACGTAGGATGCATCCAAGAGCCGGATACCAGAAAATGTCTGGTTATCGGATAGAGCCGAATACCAGAACTAAAATGGTTACCGGATAGAACCGATTACCGTATGGAGCCAAATACCAGAACTAAACCGGTTACCAGGGAATTGGTGGTATTGTGCTCGACATTGACATTCCAAGTCTGATTGGAATGATCATCCAATTAGACAACATATTATTGCAATACGGGTGACTTGTTGATTTTTTTTAAAGAAAATAATTTCTATATTATTTATTCATGTTCAGAATAGTTTCACTACGAGTGTTTTACGTTAACTTTATTTGAACTTATATTATGTTTACACCGTTATGCACATTATCCGCCCACTGAGCAACTTTGCTCAACCGAGGTGTCTTTTGTCTCCTTGGCAGGTTCAGGTTTAACTCCAGGGACGGGTTGAATGATCGAGATATCACTGGGAGTAAAAAGGACTTAAGATCAACTTTTGTATATCGGGTTTGTATAATCTTTTGGGATCATTTCAGACGATTAACATTTTGGGTTTGCAATTATGTTTAAGTTTTGTTTTAAGTTAACTGTTATTTTTAGGGAGCTTAGTACAACTCTGAATTGTGGTGATTTGAGTTTTGATCCGATTATCGGATTGTACACCTCCCATCTCAGGCTACGCGGGGGCGGGGGTGTTACAAATTATGGTTTGGGAAAACATTCAAACTGCATATGCGATGCAGTTTGCGATTTTGCCTCAAACCGCAACAAACCACACCGCGAACACCCCTACCATTTAGGGCTTTAATGGATCGTGATGGGCTTTAATGGACTGTTTTGGGCTTTCGTGAATCGTTTTGGGCTTTAATGAACTGTTTTGGGCTTTAATGGACCGTTTGGGCTTTCATTGATCCAATTGGCTTTAATGGATCCAATAGGTGTTTATTGGATCCAATTGGCCGTTAATGGATCCAATCGGGTTTAATGGACCATTCAGGGCTTTAATGGACCGTTTAGGGCTTTAATGGATCGTGATAGGCTTTAATGGACCGTTTTGGGATTTAATGGACCGTTTTGGGCTTTCGTGAACCGTTTTGGCCTTTAATGAACTGTTTTGGGCTTTAATGGACCTTTTAGGCTTTCATTGATCCAATTGGACTTTGATGGATCCAATTAGGCTTTAATGGACCCAATAGGTGTTTATTCGATCCAATTGGTCGTTAATGGATCCAATCGGGTTTAATGGACCTTTTAGGGCTTTAATGGACCGCTTGGCTTTCATGAACCATTTTGGGCTTTAATGGACCGTTTGGTCTTTCATGAACCATTTTGGGCTTTAGTGGACCGTTTCGGCTTTCATTTATCTAATTTGGCTTTAATGGGGTTTTGTTCGGCTTCAATGGACCGTTTTGGGTTTTAATGGACATTTTCGGGTTTAATTGATCTTATTAGGCTTTAATGAATCGTTTTGGGCTTTATGAACCGCTTTGGTATTTAATGGACTGTTTTTGGATTTAATGGACCGTTATGGGCTTTAATGGACAATTTTGGGCTTTAATGAACCGTATTGGGCTTTAATGGACCGTTTTGGATTTTAATAATAATTCCAATTGGGCTTTCATAATAATAATAATATAATAATTTTAATAATAATAATAATAATAATATTCAACCCCCCTTCTACAATACTTGTTATGTGTGCTATTTCATATCTGGGACTAACAAGAACATCATAAGAAGACAGGGAGACCCGATTTACCATCGGTTGTGACGTAATACATAAGTAAGCCACAATCCAACGTTATATAAGCATCGCTTATGGATAAACAAACATTGACATCAACCTTATCCAAGTCTTTAGTCCAATGAGTTAACAAGCTCAACTCTATCCAAGTCTTTCGCTTGAGGAGTCATCAAGTTCAACCTTATCCGGGTCTTTACTTTGGGATCTCACGAATCCAAGATAAGCTTGTTTATTTAGAAATTACATTATGTGACTAATGCCTATTTCCAAATTACAACTTGGGAACATATGCAATAAAACCAACTTCTATGCCTATGGATCCATTGCCTTCTAGTTATATATATAGGGTTCCGGTGAGAAGTTGAGGTTACGTGAGAAGCGTGAGAAGTGGTTATCAACCGTTGGATGAGAAATAGATGGACATTAGGATGAGATGCACCGAAATAAGATGCACCGCGATGCACCAGATCAATTCCCTTCTAAGCCGCAATTCATGGGAGAGTATTTGATTAAAATTTATCAACAGTTCAGATCCACTTCTCACGTTAACCTCAACTTCTCATACGATCCTTCGCCTATATATATATATATATATATATATATTTCTAGATATATCAAACCTTACCAAACATATTTTACAAATAACCATTAAGTGGGTAAAATTCCCATTTTATCAATAAAACCCGATATATGAACATTATGAGTTTAAGTTCCAAAATTCATCAAGACTTTACAATAATCATCTCTCATGCATTTAAATCCATTTCCACACTTGTTTTATCAAAATATATAAAATTCCAAAAACTCCCAACTTTGACCTAGCTGGTCCAAAATCAACCAAATATGTAATACTTGAAATGGAAACTTAGAAGAAGTAAAATACATCATTTTAATATGTATATGGTTTTATAAAAAGGTAGGATGAACTCACATCGCTTGGTTTTGGTAAAGACCCTAAAAACCAAGACATCACAAATAATGGAGGGGAAAACTTGAACTTGAACCCTAGACTTGGATAACTTGAACTTAAACCCTAGACTTGGATTTATGACTTTGATGAAGAGCAAACACTTGAAATCTGAGAGAAATCACCTTGGAGAACACTCTAACTTCGTATTAAATGCAAAAGGGAAGAGAGAAAATGAAAGAAGATGAGGTTGGTAAAAGAGTAATGAGGCAAAGCTGGAAAATCGAGGGACTTTATGCTACAGGGCCCATCTGGGTGATCCTGACATGCGATTGTGCCATAGGGCACAATCTTTGGGCACTATCACCGTACTTGTACCGAAACTGGTACTCACTAGTTGATCCTGACTGTAGAGTTGTTCGCGGGTGGTACAACTCGCTAGACTTGGCCCATTAGAAAAGTAGACTTGAACAATCATTCTCGAAAAAATTGGCGGACTTAGGCAATGAAAAAAAGAACTTGGACAAGCCCGCCCGACCAATTATATTATTATAGTTGATTAATTTTTATATATAATTAATAATTTAATCGTTTTATTAAAAAGACTTAGAAGTGGCTTTGTACCAACTGTCACCCAAACATATATAATATGTGATGTGTTATATAGTATGTCCCAAATCTCGATCTTGAAAATATTAGGTGGATAAATATTTGTTATTGAAAAAACGTGAACTTTGAAAGTTGATAAATATTAGAGAGAAAATGTCCATGTTCCATATATTGTGAAACTTTTATTTTCGTACGCTATGTACATTGATATCTTTTACGTCATATTTTATGCTCGAAAGAACTTACGCAATTTAAATGATTTTACATAACTTATGATTTTATATATGTTTTGTTTTTCAAATGTAAAAAAATAAGCCCGCTAACCCGTGGGCAATCCCGGTCCGTTTATAAGGCGGGTGGGCAAGTCCATAAGCCCGCAAAACGGGCTTGGGTTGCTATATTAGACCCGTTGTACAAAAAGATTAAGTTATGCCCGGCAAGGGCAAGTCCATAAGCCCGCAAAAACGGGCTTGGGTTGCTATATTAGACCCGTTGGACAAAAAGATTAAGGTATGTCTGGCAAGGGTCCGACCAAAGCCCGCAAATGATCACCTATACCTGACAACTATAGTGATCCTTGCCACAATCGTCGGGCGCTATTGTCCCGGATGTACCGAGGTTAGTGTTGGGTCATCTGAAGATTTGAAGATGACCTCCTGATCTTCCATACTTATATCATCCTACTTAGAACATGTTTGAGGTTCTT
Source organism: Arctium minus (assembly GCA_954870635.1). NCBI lineage: Eukaryota > Viridiplantae > Streptophyta > Magnoliopsida > Asterales > Asteraceae > Arctium > Arctium minus. The sequence continues at coordinate 20,285,208 of OX941090.1, read as the reverse complement.
TTAGGAGCTTGGTTTCTATACAAATGTTCGGTGAAGTCGAAGATCAGCCGAAGAAGACAAAGAAGGAGTACATCTCTCAAAGTGGATTGAAGATAGTCTCCTCAGCCTAAAGCCAAACATGCCCAAGTGATCAACACCATCGGTCAGGATGGTGTCAATCACATATCTATCAGGAGTATGAAGGTGTTCTCACATCTTCAGGAGCCGAAGATCTCTCAAGTCTTCGGCAGCCGGTGATCTCATCTCTCCTTAGAGTATGAAGGTGTTCTTACATCTTCAGGAGCCGAAGATCTCTCAAGTCTTCGGCAGCCGATGATCTCCTTAGAGTATGAAGGTGCTCTCACATCTTCAGGAGCCGAAGATCTTTCAAGTCTTCGGCAGTCTATGCTTGAGGATTTCTTTCAAACACATTGTACTTTTCTGACAAAGTATATTGTGATATCTTGCATTGACGTGGACCTCATCTGAAGATCAGATAAAGTAAGTTTTGTCTACTACAACATTTTAAGGAAAGGTCTCTACCATTCTCTCTGCAGGTCAACACTTCAAGCCAAAACACCTCAAGACAAAAGGTACATCTTGTACCTTGTTGAAGACCTGTGTCCATCCTTTGCTCAACAGGTGTCCCATGCATTTAATGCATGAGGCACTATATATATGGAGGATGCTTCAACATGCAAGACCTCCAGCAGAACCAACTCTCAAGCATTCAAGCTCTCTAAGTGCACTGACATTCTCTCTCTACGAAGTTCTTATTGTTTTCTAAGTGTTTTACAATTGTTCTTCATTTCTCTTTGTGTAAGATTGTTTGAATAGATTTCATCTATTCTCTTCCGCAACAATCAAAAGTTTTCTATGTATAATTCTTGATTTCAAATCAATAAGAATTAAATTAAGTGAAAAATTGTGTGTATTGTATTCAACCCCCCTTCTACAATACTTTTCTTATTTACTTACTACTATTTGGGACCAACAGTTAGTTTCTTCCCTGCAATTTTGATGAAAAGACTAAAATGCCCCTCGTTTTAACAGAAAAAATAAACAAAGTTAACGACCAGGGACCACTTTCAAAGAAAAATGAAAACCATAAAGATGTTTTCTAGACTTATCAAAGTTCAGGTCCTACTGTCAAACTTTTCACTAAATCTCAGGTAGCATTTGGTGCGCATGCACGATTAGACAAGACTGGATATAACATAACTGGACTGGACATGACATGACAAAATTGGACAGGACAAGTTGTCTATTTGGTGTTTGATACGATTATGACATAACTTAACAGGTTGCCCCTAAAAGTTGTTTGATGCTTTTATATATCATATAGTAGTTATAAATTACAAAAATAAAGTAAATATTTAAATAATTTAATTTACAAACATTTTTACACAAAATTTCATATACATAAATACATACATATATAATAGTACGAAATTTGAATGGAGAATTTGATATAATTGATGGTAGTTCGAAAAAAGTTGATTCGTATGAAGAAAAAATTGTGTTTGATTTGGTTTGGAAGATTCTTATGAATTGGCGGAGGCATGATGAAATGTGAGCAACAACAGATGGAGGGAGAGATGGTGGTGGCTGGTGGACCACAGTGGCTATAGAAGACATGAAGATGATGGTGGTTGCCGACAGTCAAGGAGGTAGTGGTAGTGGTGGTGGCAATAGGCGTTGGTGGTCGACGGTGGTTGTGGAGGTGGTGGAGGAGGTTGTGTTAATCATAAAATCCCAAAACAATCAAGCAATTACTCAAATATGATCAAGAACTAGAGAGAGAAAGTAGATCACATAAATCTCACAAATCTGATTTTTACAAATGACGTGCTTGGTTCTCTAGTTGTTACAAGATTACAAGAGCCAAAACCCTATTTATACAACCAACCTATTACAAGAACTTAATCACTAAGTAAACTAAAACACCTTTGACTAACTATTACAAAGACAATGTTGACTTTTACATCTTTGACTTTCCTATTAAATCTTGGATACAATATTTAGACTTAACAATCTCCCCCTTTGTATTCAAGATTTAATAAAAATTTGATACAGATCTTCAGCTCTTGATTCTTCAGCTTTTGTCTGTGGCAACTTTGAACTTTGATGCTTTAACAACCTTTAATCTTTCAGCCTTTGAAGAATCTTGAAAAGTCTTTTACACTTTGCAGCTTTAAAAGTCAACAAGTCTTGAATGCAAAACAGAATTGAAACTTTGACTTTAAACTTGAAACTTCATCTTTGAAATCTTTGAAACCTTCTTTGAAAAACCGTCTTTGAACAATGAAACAACTTTGAGGAATCTCTGATATTGAATCTTCATCTCTTTGATCTCTTGACTGTCTTCAGATTTATCTTTGAACAATCTTTCTTCAGAATCTTTTGACTTTGAATAAGCGGAAGCATTTTTCACTTTAACAACTCTTCAAAGCTTTGAAATTGATCTTTGTAAAATTCTCCCCCTTTTTGATGATTGAGAGCATCATGATCATCAAAATTTCATCAATTTCAGCACAGACTTTGATCACCCCTTTGTATTCAAATAACAATCTCCCTTTTCAATTATTTGACATTCGCCTCCCTTTTATCTGATTAGCCGTCAATTCATGAAATGTATATATCCGAATCTTTTCAAATTCAGAGATAATGAACAGTGTAACCCTGATTCAACAGATGAAACAGTTAGCATGCATGTAAGTAGCACGGAGCCACTTTGTACAACGGATGTACATTGGAAAGGAGCTTTTGTGATGATCACTCCTCCAGGGCTTCCATTCAATCATCGAAAAACCACAAAGGAATTTTCTATGAATGTTATGACAAGAAAAAATATTCCTTGTGTGCTCATGCAAGTGTAGAATGATTGAAGCTACTTAGGCTTTTTCAGGCTCAAATTGTGTAAACTGTTGAGACATCAACAAATATTACACGGACTCAATGTGCATGAAAGAGGTGCGAAGGTGGGGCAACTTTCCTTCTTTTTCAATATCTAAACCTTCCGAGTGAAGATTAGATAGCATATATGTTGCGTCCCCAAAGAAAATGAAACATTTCTTTGTTAAGAAAGAAATGAGTGGCTGGTGGGGTTAATGCAAGAGTTGGCATGGGCTCACTGCCTTTTTCAATGATGGTCACCAAAGAATGTGAACCAATCAGTAGATGTGGCTGCCCGGCTCAGAAAGTGGTAGGTGCAGAGTTCTGATATTCTTTTAACTCTGTTCTCACACCCTCTTTCTTTTTAACATTTAGCTCACTTCTAACCAAACTCTCATTTCCATTTTACCGCTTCACACAATGAGAAAAACTCAACCGGATGAGTTATCTCCCCCACTCTTTGATTTTGACCCCTCACCTCTCAATCACTCAAGGATAACTTCCTGGGTAGGAAACACAGGTTACGTGAATCCATGGAAGTTTTGTTTAAGCTCACACACGAATCCCATGTAATTCCTAAAAAAATAGTTGTTCAACAGTTTAACTTGAACAGTTTAGCACAAAGTGTATGATAACACTGTCAAAATGTATGCTCATGAGATTTGAGAAATTGAACAACGAAGATCTCTCAAAACAAAGATATTGAATGAATGAAATGAAATCAAGAGAATTGTTTTGAGAATCTGACAATGTATCAATCAGATCAAATAAAATTGGTTAGGGTATCAAAGAATTGGATATTTTGTTTATATGAACGAATATAAACAATTTTGCAATGAAAGCGCAAGATTAGAAAAAGATGATTGATGCTCAACAACAATGAGTTTCAAACAGGGGTATTACCATCGAAAAAATATGTTCGATATGAGACATGGTAATAACAAATCAAATGAAATACTGAAGCAGTGTGTGTGAATACATTACAGTATATGGATAAGATAATACGCAAGTATTGATCTTTGGAAACACACGATCAGTTAAACATTAAGCTCAAAATTTGAAAAACATTTAAAAGCTCACTTCTGAATTCATGAAATCTTTTGAGAATAGAGAAGTGGTTTGAACATTTAAGAACCTGTTTTTCATGCTTGAAAGTTGTTCTTCTTTCAAACAATCAGAGATCTAGGATCAGAAGATATTTACCTTTAAGCTCCCCCTCAAATCATGATATAATGATTTAGGTCTTTTGAGCTCCCCCTGGATATTAGCATAATATCCTTCTTTGATCATTGAAAAACGGGTCCTGATTTGTCATGTGATCATAAGCCACTTTATTCACATCATTTATTCAAAAATAAAATGACAGAAAGCAGTAAAACATTTTATAGAATGAGTTCTGATCTGAAATAATCAGAAGTCATCACCTATACTCCCCCTTAAATTAGGCATCTGAAATATGTCAGTTAAAACATGATATAGATCAGACACTCCCTTTTGAATTGTAGACCATCATATCAGTAAAATCTATCAGTGAAAAAGTACAGGATAAGAGATCAGATCAATTCTCTTGGGATGTAGACCATCATATCCATCGGATGCAAAAACAGGAGTAAGGTCTTTTGATCGCTGAAGTCCGAGTCCTAAACTGTTGTGTTTAGAAGTCAAACTCCTTTGAAGAACGGGTTCTAAGCTGTGTACTTAGAAGCTATAATCTTGACATTAAGGTGCGGGTTTTGAACTGTTGTGTTCAAAAGCCATTGTCTTTCAACTTTGAAGTCCGGGTTTTGAACTGCTGTGTTCAAAAGCCTTTGTGCTCTTACTCCACCTTAACTTGAGGTGCCTGCAACACAGAATCAGTTTTCTTCTTTGGTACCCACTGGTATTTGGGTTCAGAAATGTGAGTTGCAGTTCGTGTGGGGGTAATAGAGTAAGAACCATACCATAAATGATCATTGGTCTTGTGAATATGATCATGTGTACCACAATAAGAACAATAATATTTATTACCTGAAAACCTGAGTAATTGATCTCTTGAGTATATATGATCAGGTTTACCTTTATGATTTTTGTTCTTCTTGGCTTTGTGAATATGTACACATGATGTCTTTCCTTTCAGCTCATCTGACATCTCATCTTTAACTGGTTTCTTCTTCCAGACCAGTTTCTCTGACTTGTAACTTCTTCTTTTTGGATATGTACCTGAACTATCTAAATTTTGATCATAGAAAATGTTAGTTCGACAAATCTGATCAAAAGATTTAACTGACCTTTGTGAAGAGACAGATTTCTGATTTGAACTTGAAACAGACTTTTCAAGCTCTTTGATCTTTGAAGAAAAGGTGTCTCTTTCTTTCACAAGCAGGTCAATCTTTGTCTTGAATTCAGACTTCGTTTTCTGCTCTTTCAGCGTAGTAGCAGATAGTTTAGATAACTTTGAAGTCAGCTTTTTGATTTCAGTCTCAAAGATGGATCGTTCTTCTTCAAACCCATTCTCTGCATTATTTCTCTGGCCAGTTAGTTCCTTAAAGAATCCCACATTCTTCTGTTCAATGGCCTTCTTTTCTTTTGCAAACTTCTCTCTTTCCAAAATAAGTACTTTCTCAAAATCGGAAATTTGTTGAGAAAGTTTTATGCAGTTAAGATCCACTGACTTCTTTTCTTCATAACACTTCTTTGAGAAATCTGAGAACTTCTTTGAAAAACTTTTCTTTTCATTATCGAAATCAGCTTTATTTTCAGCAAGCTGTTGTTCCAAATCAGATATATTTTTTCTAAGCTCAGCATTCTCAAATTCCAATTTAAGTATCTTCTCATTATTCAGTCCAGAAGTCTTTTTCAGAAGATCTTCATTGATTGACTTTAAAGCACTAATTTCTTCTTTCAGTTTATTGAGTTCAGCATAATACTCCTTTGACTTATTCAAGTGAAAGTCAACATCATAACCCAAATTAACTTTCTCTAATTCAAGCTTTCTATTCTTCTCTTCAAGATCTGTAAAAAATTCCATGATTAATGAATAATCAGCTTGATATTAATGATCGTTCCAAACTGTATATCAGAAAATCAAAAATCAGATCAAATTGAAATATTTCGAAAAAAAAATTGAAAAATTTGAACAACACTTGTTATGGCACAAAGTCGAGTTTTGCGTGAGCTATGTAAAGCGCAAAGTAAACTTCTCTTGATCAACGAGTAACGCAAAGTGTAGTTCTCGCTATCAGTGCAAGGCACAAAGTAGACTTCTCGCGAGCAGTGTAAGACGCAAAGTAAGCTTCTCGCAAGCAGTATATGGCGCAAAGCGAACTTCTCGTTATCAGTATATGGCGCAAAGTGGAATTTTCGTAACCCACTGAAGACGCAAATGTTACTTTGCGTGAGAGCCTTGTAACGCAAATGAGACTTTGCGTGATAGCCTTGAAGCGCAAAGTGAAGTTCTCTTGATCCTTGTAAGGCGCAAAGTTGATTTGCGTGAGCCTTTGCTTTCGTGACCAACTAGAAACGCAAATGTAGCTTTGCGTGATAAGTGCAAGACACAAACTGAAATTCTCAAAGTCTGGAAAAGCTCGCACAAACTTCTATGAACTCGCGCAAATCGTATGAACTCGCGCAAACCGTGGATCTAGCGCAAACTTGTAACTGACTTGTACATTTCGATCCAAATCGATTCAAATCGATTCAAATCTGCAAAATTGATCTCAAGAACTTATCAGAATCATCGAAAAACACTATGAAACACAAATTTACAAACAAATTTCGATTAAAAACAACAATTTACACATTTTCGGTGAAGAACAGTGTTCGAACAAAAATGTCAAGAAAAGTTCAAAAATCAAAAATTGGGATCGAAATTGTTCGTATTTTGAGATGTAATCAATACAAGAATCAATCAACAACACAAATCGTATCTAATGATTCCATTTTTCTTGCACCAAAAACGATTTTTCAATAAAATTCGGATGAACAATACAAAAACACTAGTTCTTGAAAAAAATTCCGAAAAAATCAAATTTTCGATCTAAAAACTCCAGATTTCAATTCAAATCTTCGATCAAATCATTTCTGAAAAGTTTGGTTCAACTCTGATACCAATTGTTAATCATAAAATCCCAAAACAATCAAGCAATTACTCAAATATGATCAAGAACTAGAGAGAGAAAGTAGATCACATAAATCTCACAAATCTGATTTTTACAAATGACGTGCTTGGTTCTCTAGTTGTTACAATATTACAAGAGCCAAAACCCTATTTATACAACCAACCTATTACAAGAACTTAATCACTAAGTAAACTAAAACACCTTTGACTAACTATTACAAAGACAATGTTGACTTTTACATCTTTGACTTTCTTATTAAATCTTGGATACAATATTTAGACTTAACATGTTGTTATAGTGGAGATTGGAGAAGGAGGTGGAGGTGGTCAATGCTATTTGGCGATGGCTATCGGTAGCCACTAGTAGTTGTGACGACGACTGCAGGTGATGGTGACCCTTGTCCCATGTTGTCCACCTATTTTGGTGGAACAAGAAAAAACCTTTTCTGTCTCACCTTGTCCCAGTCCTTGCCCTTGTCCTATGTTACGTTGGGACAATAAGTTTTTGTCCTATCTCATCTTGTACCAAGCATGAGACAGTAAATTTTGTCCGCTCCTATGATATCATGTCCCATGTATTAAATGCAACCTCAATGACCAAAATTGAAGTTTACTTTTTTATTTAGAGTAAATTACATATTTGGTCCCTGTGGTTTATGCGTTTTAACAGTTTGGGTCCCTAAAATGAAATATCTATGGATTGCATCATCGTGGTTTGCATTTTATAACGCCTTGAATCCCTACTTTTAACTATGTTAAATAACTTATTTACAGAGGTATTTTAGTCATTCTATTTTATTTTTTATTTTCATTTAAAACCACAGGGACCAAAAACGTAATTTACTTTATTCTTTATTAATAATTGGTCCACCTTTTTTCTCCTACCAATTAAATGGTGCCATATGTTTTAATTTATTTATTTGGTTTCCCCCCCCCCCCCACCACCCCCCCCCCAACCCCCTGCAACCTCTGTTCATCACAAAATCAATATACATAGTAAGAATAAAACCCTAGACCTGTGTCCAAATCTTAATCAAAAACCTAAATTGTGTGATACATCCTAAAATTAAAATCTAAATCAGATGGGTTTGAAATCTCCATGTATTCATTGTCCTCTGGGGCTGATCGGAGAAAGGAGCATCAAACAAAGTTGAAAAACTCCGAGAAGGTAATTGAGGAAACCCTAAACACACCAAAGAGATCTAGAGATGGGTTTCCTTTGATTTCGAAGAAAAAGGGGAAACATTCGTGGGAATACTTCGGAAGTGAACTCAAATCAAGATCAGGCGAACTGCCAACGATGCTTCGGAATTCAAAAAAGATAAAAAGAAGAAGCTAAAAGAAGCAGACGAGAAGAAGCAAAGTGCAACCCAGTTTTTGAATCGAATGAAATGAACCTCATCGGCCTCCAATAATGAGTCGTTGCTTAACACATTGAAAAGCATAACGGTTGGTGGTGGTAGTTCGGAGAACGACGACAAAGGAGGTGGAGAGCAGAAGAGAGGTGGTGCGTGTAGGGCGGCGCCGACGACATTGACGGGAAGAAAGATCAAGCAACTAAGAAAGGGTTCGGTGGACGCCAGGTTAAATAACAAGGCAGTCCCGCAAATAGGAGTGTCGGGCGACCACCAAAGAGAGTGGTGGCACCACCTCCAATGGCGATGACTTTGGGCAAACGGAACAGGGATTCGGGGGAGTCAGAGACGTTGGGTGCGACTTTGATGCTAGGTTTGGTCCGGTGGTTTTTATTATTTAGAATAAATTACATGTTTGGCTCCTGTGTTTTTAATAAGAATTAAAAATAAATAAAATGACCCAAATGCCCTCATAATTATCCTACTTAACAGAAAAAATTTAATGGAGTTAGTTTTAGAGATCCAATGCGTTATAAAATGCAAACCACGAGGATGCAATCCATAGATATTTCAATTTGGAGACCCAAACTGTTAAAACCCATAAACCACAGGGACCAAATATATAATTTACTCTTTTATTTATTTATGAGTAAACTCCAATTTTGGTCCCTGACGTATAGTGATTTCTTTGAAAGAGGTCCCTATGGTTTCATGATTCAAGTTTACATCCCCAGGGTATGGATTTTGCTCTGAAAAAGGTCCCTGACCCCTAACGACGTTAAAATGGTGCGTTAGTGCCAAGGGCATTTTCCTCCAACAATATTTTTGTCATCTTTTTTCAGTTCTCTTTTGTTTTCCTTTATTTTTACAAAAACATTCAAAATAAAGGGACCAAGAATGTAATTAGAAAAACAAAACAATACAAAAAAAAACTCTCTCTTCATCCTTTGAAGCAATCTCACCATCGCACCAACCAATATCCTCTCGACTAGTGACGGTAAAACCCCATCCCCTTTTCGATGTCGCACCGGTGAACTCCGATGAGTAAAAGAACGAGGAGAAGAAAGCTTTTTTGGTTAGAGTTTTGATATTATCGAATGCTTCTCGGTTGAGTTTTTGGGTTTCGATTTTTCACAAACCTGCGTGATGCTTCCCTTTTCGATCGGTGGACGCTTCAGATTTAGGGTTTTGTTTAAAATTTTTGTGATTAAGGGTTTTGATTTAGATTTTAGATTTTAGATTTAGGGTTTTGACTTAGATTTTTTATTTGAATTTCATTGAATTAATTGATAAAAATTTTTAGCTTGTATTCTTCATATTACTCATGAATTTGTTTGCATTCGAATAGATGGTTTATTGCCGGTTTTTGCTTATGTTTATTTGATGTTCATCTATATTTTGGGCTTGAATGTTTTGTGCTTGATGTTCATCTGAATTTTGGGAGATCTGTTGGGCTTGAATATTTTTTGTGGTTCTGTTTGGCCCTTCACATAACTGATACGTATCTACCGAGTAACAAAAGCCCTTTCATTTCCTTGGAAGAAGGTCCTCTGTTAACCACAAGGCTTGTGGCGTACTGGTTAAGGCCTGGGGATGTGGTGGGATATCCCATCCATCCCGGTTCGAATCCAGGCGTACGCATCCTGTGGTCACTGGGTTTAATCTCAGGGCTGCATGCTTTCACAGTCGGTTACTTTGCCAAGGGATTAGTCTGGGCCATGCCCAGGACACCCTTTATAAAAAAAAAAAAAATAAGGTCACAAAGGTCCTCTATATTTGTGCCATTCATCTCTATCTTCATTCTATTTCTTTCACCAATATTAAATCTAGTCAATATTTTTCCAAATCTTTTTTCTTATAAATTTTTTTATATACAGTAAGAATTTTCCCAATTTAGAATTTGATACTCAGACTTTTTGTCACTCCTTGATTTATTACATTTGTGTTATTAACATATTTGGTCCTTAATATTTTTGTGATTTTACACATTAATAAAAAGAAACAAAAAAAAGTATAAAAAGAGGACAAAAATATGGTTAGACGAAAATGTCCCTGACACTAAGCATCATTTTAACGTCGATAGGGGTCAGGGACCTTTTTCAGAGCAAAATTCATACCATAGGATGTAAACTTGAATTATGAAACCATGACTTTCACAGAAATCACTAGGGAGCAAAATTGGAGTTTACTCTTATTTTTTCTGTCTCTTGAAATTCGATCACCTTTTATAGATATTTGTAACCACTGGAACAGAGGCGGCTGCAAATCTTCGAGCTCAGCTTGCCTAACCGCCATTTATCTTTCTTCCTTGCCGGCTGACCATCGTATCGATCCACGGCCGGGATAAATTCCAAGGTATGATAGATTGGAACTACAACCACTCATTACAGAAATAAGCAATAACTGAAGCAAGCATGCTTTTCTGATTGTTGTAAGTTGTTTTATGTTTGGAATGCACAAAGCTATATTATATATACTTGGACCATGAACTGGCTTTTCTTAGTTTTTGATTTTATTTTAAATGGATCTGTGTTCTTACTTTATTTTGTTTTAATTAAGTTGTGGAGTTATTGTGGATATCTTTGAGTTTACCTTGTATCTATATCATTTCTCTTGCTCTCGGGTTTCAGATCCTGTTTGATTTGATGAACATTAGGTTTTTTTTGGTATGATTAGGCTGGATCGCCTACACCCACCATATTTGGTTTTTCCGATTCGATTTTCTCTTATGTAAATTGATGATAAATTTGCTAAACCCTTGATTTTTGCTTTTGAAGTTTTGATTGAATTGGTGTAAACAAAATTTGGTTCAAGCATGTTCAAAAATTGTCTAAGTTTCTCTTTTGGATGATAGTTCAAATAGTTTTTTTGTTTCAGAAATATGTGTTTTTATTAGCTTCATACACCTTATCATGTTTTTGTCTTATTTATATAAAATCATGTGTAGATGGTGTTTATATATGCTCCTAGTTTCTATAAAGGTTCCAACCAATGTTAGTGTAACACATAATTGACCAGCATTTGCTTCTTTTTCAGATATATTTAATATCCTTGAGGCTGAGGCTGAGGCTTGTGGAATCACGAATTATTTAATAGTTTCAAAATGAACTTCAGTCTATGCTCAAATCCTTCAGAGATCACATCCCCTTGTTTAGAAAGTTCACAAAGCATAAATATAATTAAACCACTGCCCGTTTCTTCGATCAGGGCTAGTGACTTCACCAACAAGGACAGTATCCAAGTGTCTAGTCGTGATGCTAGAAAGAGGGTGCTTTCATGTCAGTATGTACCAGGTCAATTGGAGGGAACCCAATTAATGGGAAAACCGTTGTCAAAGCCAAGACAGAAGTTGGAATTTGTGAGGACATTGTTGATTGACAACTACGACAGTTACACATACAATATATACCAAGAGTTGTCTGTTGTCAATGGACGTAAGCTCTCTCTATATCTCTTACTTAGCTTGTGTCTGTTTTTGTGGGTATGTACCTTTTTGACAATCTCTCTCTTGAATAAGGAAACCTGACCAATTTAGGAGATTACATAGGATTTCCTAAATATTCTAACTGATATAATAGTTTCCAATTATGTCCCTAACTTTGTAATCTATTTTTCAACACATAGGAATTAGAGTTTGTCTGTTAGTTCAACTTTGTTTGGATGTTGTCGCACTGATAGTCGTAGCAACAGTGTTTCCTTGTCCGTAGGTGTCTCTTCTACTTAATATTCAAGCCGTATATTTGGCAACTCATGTTTAACCTTTATAACTGATCCTTGGGCATGGGCATTTCATACATATTTGGTTGCTAGAAATGAATATAAATGTTCTTCCCAATTCTAACTTGATGCCTTCAATTTCAACCATAAATTGTGTGATAACCTTTTCCCTAAGAAAGTGAAAAAAATGCTTAGTGACAATAATATAGAACCTGTAAAATTCTGAATGTGATACGAGTAAGAAGCTGAGGTTAAGATCCTATAACTGATATTGGATGTCCATTGTTTCTTTCTCGGTTATTGCAGCCCGCTACCCAACTAAGTGCATTCTATGCACTTTTTGTAACTTATGGTCATTGCAATCTTTCAGGTGTTCATGGCTGATTAAAAGTTTCAGCCTTGTACACCTGGTGCGTTATTTGTTCTTGAATAACCTGCAAGATGTACTGGTTATCAGACATCAACCTTGCACATCCGGTTGCTAAGGTTGTGTGCTACTGCAAAACCTTTTTTTTTTAAAAGATGCACAATTATAACGGCAATGTAGGAGGCATCTCTAAACCCCTTACAGGAATATTCAAGATTACGTCTGGTTAGCTTTAGCTGTCATGGTCTACTGCCTTTTACCCCCCAAACAGAAATTGTTAATACAAAAAAAAAAAGAGAAAAAAAAAACATTGTTCAACTATTGAAAACCTGAATTGTCTGGGCAGTGGGCACACAGCATCCGGAGGTGGCTTTTTAAGTCAACTATCGGACCACTCTGGCCATCCTAGTGGGTTCCGGTGCCTAAAGTGTATTTACAAAAAAGAATAATATCATTACCTTAAACCTGTAATGCACCTTTTATCTAGGCATTGGTTGCACTTGTAATAGTTTATTGACACCCCAATTCAAGTTAAAAAGTTCATGTAGAAGTGCAGATGAATATCTGGTTGATAATTTTTAAGATGCATTACGTATCAGTTGTTGGGGTCATGATATTCTCCCAAATTGCAATGGAGGATTAGAAATTAGAAAGTAATGTTGTTAGCTGTGATTATATCTTAAAGCCTTATATTGAGGCTCAAGTATGTATTTGAATTCTCTTAAGCTTGGGTGTTTTCTTCCCCTCTTGCCCTGGAAGGGATGGGTATTGCATTTATATTCTTGTGGTTTGATATAAGCAATCTATCTTTCATCAGGGATGCGTAGTTATGCTAAATCATGTAAGAGTATCCCTAGCATTCTAACCATTTATAATTTGTTAAACTCTTGCTACTTGAATGATGCACATTTTTTCGGCTCATGGTGACTTTTGGTGCACGTATTTGCTTTAATCTTGGAATACCATTCCCAATCTTGATATTCCAATCCCCCTTCTGACTGAATTTTCATTTCCAGCATGCTTTTGCATATCATCCTTCTATGTATATTTAGATACCTGATACAGCTTCTGAAAGCTTGTTCTATCTTATTTTTATAATTTACATAAGGCTGCAAACTGTCTCATAAATTTTCATGTTGTCCAGTACCTCCTATTGTGGTGCGCAATGATGAATGGACGTGGGAGGAGGCATGCCGTTATATTTATGAAAAGAGAGCCTTTGATAACATTGTTATATCACCAGGTCCAGGATCACCAGCATGTCCGGCTGATATAGGTAAGACACTGTCATATGCACTTCTTTTTAAAAATCACAATGTGTCAATATGTAGTTTCCTTGAGTGACTAGAAATATTTTAACGTTTCTATGCATATGCATGTAAGAAGCGTATAATATTGGATCAATCTCTCGATTACTTTCTCAAGGGTTACAGTTAATAGTTTGAATCGGAGAAGATCAGACATGTATCATTATATGAGTTCTTCCATCACCTAACATTACGTGTGATGTGTGATGTGAGATGTGATGTACCAAGTAATAGTGTGGGAAATATAATCTTTCTTGAGAGGAAAAAATATACTTTTTTTTATAAAAAATAAGTCCAATTTTTTTTGACTAACTATAAGGGATAGACTCATTAGAGTGACAATAAGTCTCCTAGCTATCTATCAACTAGTTGTCCACTTTCTAAACAATGCTGATTATGTTGGTAATGCTATTAATTTGTTGATTAATTTGGCTGTAAGTTCAGCATGGTATGTAAGTTCAGCATGGTATGTAAGGTCAGTTATCTACCATTTTGGAGACAGTGATTGACCTTCTGCGATTGCAGGGATTTGCCTGAAGTTGCTGCTAGAGTGCAAAGACATTCCAATCTTGGGTGTCTGTCTTGGACACCAGGTATTGCTTCAAGTTGGTTGGAATGCTCTTTATGTCAGTATCATGTAATTTATCAGTTACCATGCTTATGTCAGTATGTTGATTTGAATTCATGCACATTACCAAAAACTTATGATTTTCTTCTTGGAAAATTTATGTACCTATTTCCGGGGAATAATTCGGATTGGAAAATTTAAATTATTGGGTATTTCTACTGTGTAGGTTGTAGATGTACATACTTTTGCCTCCTTTTTGGGTGAAATTGGTATTTTCAAGCCGTCATACTAGGAAAGTGAGTTTTCTTGATTGTTAAGATTTCAAACATGAATGCCATGTTGATTAATGATATTGAAGAGGGGTTTTGCTATATGATGTGTGGCATCCGTTTTGATCTGTCTTTCCAAGGGTGACCCTTCCTCCTTGCTGTTTGTTTCAGTAATTAGACCAAATGTCCCCTTTCTATCTGACATTTTGACTGACATTACAAGTTCTCCTCTGTATTGTTTTGCCTTGTTTATTGTTGTAACTGTATGTTACATTTGACTATTCATCCTAATACTAAAAGAGTACATTACATGTATGGCTTCATTGGGTTTAACTGTGTTCTCATTCACTTCAATGCTTTGATAGGCCTTAGGATATGTGCATGGTGCAGAGGTCATCCATGCCTTCGAGCCTGTCCATGGACGTCTGAGGTATAGAAACTCTCGTAGTGTAGCTGTGCCAACATGTTTAATCTCCATCATGGATACTCAACTGAAAATGTGCTAATGGCAATAAGAGCTGCATTTAGATTCAGCTATCATCTTGAAACATGCAAATGAACATGAGTATTGTGTCGTGCATTGGCCATTTCAATCATTTTTTTCTCTATGATATTGGATCATAACATTACTAGCTGTGAAGTTTGTCATTTTATAGTTTTTGCTCATTTTAGCTCCACTCCTCTTCTTTAGTGAAATTCAACATAATGGATGCAGACTGTTCCATGATATTCCTTCTGGCAGAAATTCTGGTTTTAAGGTCAGTTTTAAGTTTATTTGCAATTCCACATGCATAATTGCCTTTGTTAGGAGTTTCATCACTCATAGAAACACCAAGGCATAGACATGGCCTATGAAGTAAAAACACATGAAAAGCGAGAAATAGTAAATAAAGAAGTAACATTCAGAATGACAAAACAGAGGTAGTTTACTTGCGGAGGAAAGGATATCTATTCTAAAGAGTAGTTCTTATAGAAATTATCAAAACAATGTTTTTACATGCACAGTGTTATGACCTTCAGTGATCTTGGACAGCATGGAGACCTCCTGGTATAAACTACTAGTAGATGTGCCTCCACTTACGTCAACCCATGGGGGAATATTTGAGGGACTAAATGCAATATTTTTTGGTTGAATACTAAAATTACACCCTTTGATTCCATGGTATGGAGCTGAATTTTAGATCATCACTTGTGATCGTAGGAAACACTAATCAGGTCTGCCAGTGAATATTCCTGGATATATACATCAGCAGGGTCACTGTGATGTGTGTTCTTGGTTCAAAATTGTTGATACCTTCTTCTCTTCTCTCTTTTGGTTTTTGTTGGGAAACTGGAAGAAGAAAACTCATTAAGATGACACGTGCACACCAACACGAGTAAGAACCAAAGAAGCCACTTGGATAGCAATATGCAATTCACCATGCACTGTAAAACATGTACACACCTACCAGCAGGATTACATTGCATATATAAAAATTTAAATGACTAAACTGCTTTGACCTAGTGGATTGGGTTCCAAAAGGCCCACGAGACATTTGAGCATTTTCAGTTAAGGAGTTCTAATTGTCTGAAACAATGGAGGAACTCCCATCTGGATCATGTAAATGTAATAAGCTTCTCATACTGTTAAAAGGACGTAATAAAGCTTCTCAGAAAATTATAACTTTTATTTAGAAGTCCAAAGATACTGGAGTTATTTGTAGTTGATGGAGCAGTTTGATCATTATGGTTTCTGAATTGATGCAGGTGGTTCGATATCATTCACTTGTGATAGATGCAAAATCACTTCCAAAGGAACTCATACCTTTAGCATGGACTTGTTCCACTGATACAATTTCTTCTCTGGGTGACCGAAAGTCTGACTCTGATGCTAATCAACTTGACCACGAAACCTCTCTTAGTTCCTTCTCTAAAGAGTTCAAGAATGGAAGTTCATGGTGTTCAAATTGTGTTGAAGGTATGCCAGACAGGAAAGTTCTTATGGGCATCATGCACTCCACGAGACCTCATTATGGTTTGCAGGTGCGCCTCAAATCTTCGTTAGCTAGTACCTTTCCTCTCATTTGTGAGCTAAATAAATTTCCCCCCTTGAACTGCAGTTTCATCCTGAGAGTATAGCCACCTGTCATGGGAGTCGGATATTCAAAAATTTCAGAGAAATTACTGAAGATTTTTGGGGTGGGAAGGACTCTTCCTCCATTAATGAGAGGAAGTTACAGTATAATGGTAAAACTACTACTAATATAAATGAACCATTTACTCACTTTCTTCATTCATACTCAAGTTGCTTCTGGGGGTCCTCAAGCTTTGAGTTACTTTGTACATTGTGGTATTAGACAATTGTCTGATCAAATTCCGATGGTTTCCATATGCCAATATAGACATGGAATCATTGGTGGCATCAAAGGCTCCCTTTTCTCAGAATTCTGTCACCATTTTTATTCCATGGCTTGATTCCGTTTCTGCTGTGTGTCTTGATTAATGGATTATTTCAATCAACTTGCAAATTTGTCTAGATACTAGAAAACTGAGTTTGCATTGCTAAATATTGGCTTGGTACTTTAGTTAACTCGTGGTTAGTGGCTTGAATATATACTTGTTACAGCTGAATTGTGTTATTAGCACTGAGCAGTAAACTTTACTTAGCATGCATGCAGGTGAGAAATGGAAGCTGGCAGTTTAAAAACAACCCCAGAAGCAGTTATTTGCCTATTCTTGATACAAACCATTTCAACATGTACAAGATGGTAAACTCGTCAAAGTTGACCAGTGATGTCAAGTTTTTCAAGTTAGAATGGAGGAAACTTGAGCATTTATCTTGTCAAGTTGGCGGGGCAAAAAACATATTTCTTGAATTGTTTGGAGATGAGAAGGCTGGAAACACCTTTTGGCTGGATAGCTCCTCTACAGAAAAGGTCTATCTAGCACTACTTTGGCATCAGACCTTACATTTATAGCTCATTAGTCATTGCATAGTACAATCTGATATTTTAAGTTCTCTCTGCCACAACAGCGTAATCAATAAAATAATGAAGATATGAATATGGATATATTGCATTATAACTGACTTTATATTAGTGTCCAATGCTCCCAGGGACTTGTCACTTAGGAGATCCTTCCCTGTGTGAAGACCCTTCAAAGAAAAACCAAAATAAGCATCTTTTTGTTAATCTTTAGGAAATGGTGCTATTCATTAATATTTACTGTGCATGTGCTTATTATGCAGAAAAGAGCTAGATTTTCATTTATGGGTGGAAAAGGTGGCTCTCTTTGGAAGCAGATAACGTTCAGATTGTCAGAACCAAGGTTTGAATGAAGATCACTTGTGTTTTACTACCAATTGATTGGAAATTCGCAATATGCGTTTAGCCCTCAATTATGTATTTAAATCATCTTTTCGTAAGGCATGACATACAAATGTTCTCTTTTTCAGTGAAGCTGCATGTACTAGTGGAGGTCATATTATAATTGAAGATGCTCAAGGGTTATCTACAACTACATTTTTGAAAGACGGATTCTTCCATTTTATGGATGAGGTATAATTAAAGAAAGCAATAGTTCCAATATCTATATCTTGTTCACCTTTTGATGTATGAAGATAAGGGTCCAAAATTTTTTTTCCTTCTTTTTTTTTTTGTGTGTGTGTGTGTGTGGGGGGGGTGTTAACCCTACTGCTGAAAGATCCTATATGCTAATGAAGCAACACACGAGCAAAAAATTGGGTCTGCAGTTTATCCATTTTGGAGGGCTGCATGATGTTTCTGTCTGATTATTTCTCCTATGTGCATTCCTGATGTTTTAATTCTTTCTGACATATCATGCTTGTGTATCAGGAACTCCAGTCTATTCACTATGATGAAAAAGATTATGAAGGATTGCCGTTTGAGTTTTATGGTGGATACATAGGATATCTTGGGTATGTAAAGTTTTATTGTTGCAAAAGATCTCTAATTCAATCTCTCTATCTGGTGCCTACTGAGCAAAACTTTGAAATCATTTTTAGTTTCGAGGCCCACCCAAGCAACTTCTATTAGATCTCTTTCACCCATCCAAATTGTGAGTTGGAAACAAGAACCGGGAACACGTTAATAGTGTGTTATCTACTCCCTTCATCCCAAAATAGATGTCCATGTTTCTATTTTAGTTTGTCCCAAGCTAAGTGTCCACTTTTAAAAAAGCAAGTATCTACTTTCCAATTCTACCCTTAATTGAGATGGAGAAATTCATTACACATTTCTAATTTAGTGACACTAAAGTTTATTTGACTTGTTAGTAGGTGAAATAACTGGATAACAATTCATCCAACTAGGACAGGACACACTCAATACTCAGTCTTGGTTTCTTCATACAAAGTCTCACTTTTGATGTAACTTTTATTTTCTTAATATGCAGATATGGGCTTAAAGTTGAATGTGGTGTAGCTTATAATCGTCACAAGGCAGGAACGCCAGATGCATGTTTCTTCTTTGCAGACAAACTTATAGTTATAGATCATTCCAACGATGATATCTACATTCTCTCGATACATGATCAAAGCACAACAAGAAATACATGGTTGGATGATATCGAGCAAAAGCTCATCAGCTTAAAAGCTTCTTCTCCCAAAATTTTATCATCTCAGGTTTCTGTCCAGGCGGCTAAGAATAAAGCAGGCTTTGTATCTAACAAAACTAGAGAGCAATACATGGAAGATGTGGAGAAATGTCAGAAATTCATTAAAGACGGAGAAAGCTACGAGTTGTGTCTCACAACTCAGATGAGAAAGAAAATAAGAGACGTTGATCTTTTGGGGCTTTACTTCCATCTCAGAGATAAGAATCCTGCTCCATATGCTGCCTGGCTTAATTTTTCCAATGAAAACTTAACTATCTGCTGTTCTTCCCCTGAGAGGTTCTTAAGTCTAGATAGATATGGTATTCTGGAAGCAAAACCTATTAAAGGTACCATAGCCCGTGGCTTGACACCCGAGGAAGATGAGTTGCTTAGTTCACAACTGCAACACAGGTATTGCATTGTCATTATTTTGTTTCAGAAAAAAACATTTGATGCGCATACATACTACATAGGACGGGATAGTCCCATGTTTGGCATGACATGAAACAGGAACAAGGTTGGGGAAGTTGGGTCAAGAATATAGCTTTTTTGTTCCACCCGAAAAAGGCGTCGGACAAAAACACAAAATTACTCCTGTCCTGTCTGGTCTGCTTACCAAAATGTTAAGTTTATTTACATAGGAAGATCCAGAAATGGTAACTTACCACACAGAGGTGCTTCTATCTCGCCAAATGGTGCTTCAGGGGTGAAATGGGGTGCCCATGGAGGGTGGCGTTGACCGTATGTCCAAATTATAGGTCACCAATATTTTGATAAGAAATAAAAAATATTAGGGAGATATGAACCCAAATTTTAAATGGGATATTAAGGGCTAAAATGAAGTATAATCTGTCCCCTTTGTCTGTGAACAGTGAGAAGGATCAAGCAGAAAATCTGATGATTGTTGATCTCCTAAGGAACGACCTTGGTCGTGTGTGTGAACCTGGTTCGGTCCACGTCCCCAATCTGATGGAAGTCGAATCATATGCAACCGTCCACACCATGGTAAGCACAATCCGAGGAAAGAAACAGCCGAATCTAAGTGCAATTGATTGCGTTAGAGCAGCATTCCCCGGTGGATCAATGACTGGTGCACCCAAGTTGAGATCAATTGAACTTCTTGATTCTCTCGAAACTTGCTCCAGAGGCATTTACTCTGGCTGCATTGGTTTCTTCTCATACAACCAAACATTCGATCTCAACATTGTTATACGAACGGTGGTGGTCCACGAGGGTGAAGCATCGGTTGGAGCAGGTGGAGCCATTGTGGCTCTTTCTAGTCCCCAAGAAGAGTACAAAGAAATGGTTCTAAAAGCAAGAGCTCCAGTCAATGCTGTGGTGGAATATGAACATAAATCCTTGGAGCAAGAATCTCAGAGCTGGTAAACTCGAAAATTATATTAACTGCAGTCATTTTTCATATTGAAACCAACAAATTAAATACGGGGAGAATGTCGATCCCAAAATATAATTATAGTTTGTATGTAGTAAATTGATTCTCATTACATTAGGTTATATGTTCACTTTTACGTCTGGTATTGTAGCTCTTTTCTAGGCTTTCTGGTTGAATGCTTAAGTGAAGGCGCATAAAAGGAGATGAAATTGTACCTTATAAACTATTCTGAAAACTTCGAATGGAAGAGATTTTCGTAGGGGGAACGATTTCGAGTGCTGCGATTTGGTAAAGATCTCTCGTTCTATATTGCAAGAAGTTGGTATGCGTAAAAAAGGAAAGAAACGCTTATAAGTTCGTATTTCTATGGATTTCCAAAAATCAATCGTAATTACAAACTACCGGATCATCACCTTGATGTGTGATATATGTCCAGGACGGTTCATGGCTTCATGCGCCCTACCCGATAGGTGACACGTGTCAAAGAATAGTTGTTCCTGACACACGATGCTATAACCATGCGCGCCTCCAATTGCCAAAAACCGCCAATTCGGTTTCCAAAGAAACTGATTCAATTTCCTCGCAGCTAAATTAGTTTTCAAGAATATCCACGTGTCATCTTGGCCTTGAAAACCAATTTAGAGCGAAATTTGAAATTCAAATAAGGCTTTGAAATTCAAATCTCGGGGGCAAATTGTTTGGATAAAAATTCATAAGTCCAACCGTCGAGGATATTATCTTTGACCAAGACATTAACGATTAAACATCCATATCACCAGAGACATTGATATCCCCGACAAGCGATCCTTGAACATTATTATTTATCCCCGACTAATGTTATTACTTATTCTTGACAATCGTTATTATTTGCTATTTATTGCTAAATGGAGAATTATGATCAATCAATGCCTCAAAGCATAACCGACAACCAACATTAACACATAATCGTTTCCAACATAAATGAGGTAATAAAGACATCCGTTATGGAAGTTATTATTATTTAAAGAGACAGTTAGGGAGACCATCTATAAAGAAGCTTCAAGACATTCGAAAGGACATAGAATAAATCACTCTCCAATCTGCTCTGAATTGCTCTCCATTGTTCTCACGACATTCACTCACGATTATCCATGGCGGCGCATTTTATTTTATTATCCACGTCTTGTAATAGAAATTGTTATTATTAAGGCCGACATCCATGATTGACGTCCATAGTGCATCACCGATTCCACCATCATACATGATTTTTACCCTCGACGGGGTTTTCCACGTCACCAAAATCCCTTGTCTCATTTATTTTATCATTGTCTGCTTTGTTTATATTCAAGGATTGATCTATAGTTGATTAGACTCCACAATCGAAACCTTAAATTATATTTGTGTGTATTTTCATCTAGTCGATTGAAGATCGGTACGAGAAAAAGTCAAAAAATAGTTTGACAAATATTGTTTTATTGGCAAACCAATTTTGAGTGCAAACTTTACCTTCAAGTTTGGCTCACCAACTCCTACTAACTCATGTCTTGGTATGAGAACATGCTCAGCATGTCAAACAAAGTATGTTAAAAAAAAAACTATTTTATTAGTACCATACTTCCTTCATTGTACCCTCTGCTTACAGAAGGATGGATTGTAGTAATAAACGTCTACATCATATCTTTAAGATAATCAAAGGTTGAAATGAAGAGTACAGGCATGCACTAATCAACAAATCAGATGAAGATACATGTTAAAGTTGGATAGCAACATTTAATACTTTGGTGGCTAAAACATGTGACCTTTGACAATGTTGCTACTCACCCGTTCCGAAAGAAATTCCGAGTGACAGTTTCTTAGGAAAAATCAACATCAACATCTAAAGATTATCTCAATTCTTCATATTTGAAAGAGTACCTTCTTCTATTCTCTTAATTTCTCCTTTGTGATGCAATTTGTCACTAGCCAAATTGTTTAGGATAAGGTCTTGCTTCCCTAGCTTCTGCAACAAATCTGTAATTCTTTGTTTTTATAAACATACATGATTAAAAACTGAAAATCTTTTGTATTTGTATTCAACCCCTTCTACAAACACTTTATGTGTTAGTCATTACTATTTCAACCAACAAAAGTGATCTAAGCCATCATTGTAATACTCTACAAAATCGTAAGAATCAACATCACCACCATCACCTCGATCATGATCGTAATCGCCGTCCCCAGCCCAACCACGACCATTCTTACGATTTTGTCAGATTATGACGATGATGACTCAGATAACTTTGATTACAATCACGATCCCGATTAAGTTCCTGATCATATTTCCAATGATGATGATGAATACCGTTCTGACCATGACGGTCATGGCAATTCTAACGATGATGGTTCAGATGACTTTGATTACAATTACGAACACTGGTGGCCCAGGGGCATCCCATGCACACCCTCACAATTTTTTTTTTGGGTTTTCCATTGGGGGAGCTTTTGCCGGCTCATGTTCTTGCCATGCATTCTTGTATTGCTATTATTCTATGTGTGTGTGATCAAAAAATGAAGGTAAATCTATTCTCTCTTTGGTATTTGTTTTCTTGGGTCTTCTATCTTTCAATTGTTTAAAATATTTTTAATGTTTATAGTTTTTTAAAATTATAATTCACCTACAATCATGTTTTATAAAACTTTCCCTATTGATTTGTTTCAACGATAAATGTGTTGATGTATCCTATACGAGTGAGGTCACGAGTTTAAACCCGACACCGCTCCTTCGTCAATAGGATGATGCATGTGCTGATTTATTTTTCTATGATGTCTGTATGCGGTTCGGTAGGGGTGCCTTGGAGGGTGGTGTCTATCGTTTTTTTTTTTTTTTTGTCTTATGAAGTTGGAGCATTTTGTTTTGGTGAAATTAGCACATAGTTTCTTATTTTCGTGACATGCTTTAATTTGAGCAACTTTTTTTAGCATTTGATATATAAGACCAAACTGACACAACTTATTTGGTTGCTAATTGTGTCTAAGAGGACCACCCTAATCAAAAAATCCTGGCTCCGCCCTTGATTACGATCCTGATAAATAGAAACACAGACATGCCGCATAATGATTCTGACGATGAGGCATTTTGCTCGTGTTTCTCACACAACAGGTGAGTTTTAGTGTTCTCTAAATGAAACTCGCGATTTTCCTCAGTAAGGTGCCTATAGTCCTTTTTCACAGCTTCAACCTCGACATGCAAGGCTTTGAAGATTTGCCGACTTATTCCATTCTTGTGGGGACGGGAATGTTGATGATCAGTTCTGAGGGCTCTCATGTCATAGTGAATGCTCAAAGAATATGGCAAATGGTTAGTGATGGTGTCTGATCGCTAGTCCCATAGATGGCGCCAAATTGTTTTAGTTGGATTTAGGTACAAGTTTGATACCCTGTTCGAGTCCCAACGATCAAACAAATAAGTCGTGCGATTCCTAGATTCATTAGCGAGGGTGGACCTTGTTAAAGAGTTGATTGTTCTGGGGTTTAGCAATACTCTTGCCTCATATCGAGCTCGAGTCTTGGATCTAGCAATGGGAAATGAACGACTCGACATAAACTACTTGTGCCTGGCAGAGACCCTCCATGTCCGGTTCCTACACGGTCTGGGTAACCAAACAATTTGTCCCCCAAAAATTGTCTTCATAAAAAGTTTTAATGATGTATTTTGTTAAAAAAAAAATATTTGTGAAAACAAATGGTTGGTATGTCCCAACTCTTTGTACTATGCTCAAGGGCGGATTTAGTAATAGGCTAGGGTATGTCCGTACTCCTCTATTGTCCCGACTTACGGAAGAAAAAAAATCGGGGTCTTTAAAGTTTATCCGTTTTAATTTGATGTTAAACATTCTTTATTAAATTTGATGTTAAACCACTAGGTCTTTGGCCTAGTGGCCACCTCTCTTCCGTAAACGCTTTTACCTGGGGTTCCTGTACTAGGGTTCGAATCCGAGGGAAGACAGGATGTCTTTTCCGGTGCAGGCTTATAGAGGTAGGGCTTATTAGGGGACCATATTTTTCTTTCTTTTTTGAACTATATAGACAACAAAATTCATACACTGCTCATATGATGAAATAACCTGTGTGAAATCTTTGTTTGTTGTAACTATAGAGTTTTTGAAAGAATCTATGAACAAAGAAAGAGTAATGAGGTGCATGTATCATCCCCATAAATCCAATACTAGAACCAATTTAATACCATAACAAGATGGAAAAAAGACAAAAAAAGGACAGAAACAGAACAGCAGCTAAGCTATTATTGATGGTACTCTATGCTTTTATCACTTGTACATCATGGGGTGGTAGACAAAATATTGATTGATACATCTCACATGTCTCATACCTCTCCCCCATGTGCAAACCCCCAACCCCACCCCACCTCAAACACTGCTTTCCTTCCTATTTATTTATACATAATGACAAGATTAGTAGTGTTTTAATCATCATAAATTTAATCATTATCAACATATTTCCTATAGTTTATTTATTTAAGATAAAGATAAAATAACTAGTTAAAAATCTCTATAAATTTTAGAATCATCTCCAGTTATTTTTTTTTAATTTCTTTTCAACACTAATAAAATATTCTATAAATTCAAATAAACTTTTAATTTTTTTTATATAAAAATAATAATACATTCAATCCCCACTATAAATAAGATAAAATTCTCTCTAAAACATATAATTTTAAAAAATTCTCCAAAATCTGAAGGTTTTTATTACCTCTATCCTAATTTAGTTAGTATTTTACGGGATTTCATAGGATTTGTTTATAATTATCAAGTAAATAAAAGACAACTTAACTATTTCTATAATTATGTCTAATTTGTTTTAATAAAATTCGGAGTTCGATTCCATTCCAAATCCTACAAACCAAAGTTTCAAATCATTTAACAAAATCTAACTCCTTGAAAACCATTTTGACATCCCCTAAAATCTTATTTTTTTCATTTTAAAGAATCGCTCTAACAAGATTAGGGTTCATTCTTATTAACATTTTGCCTTAAAAGAAAACTTAAATTCAAGAAATATATATATATATCATTATATATATGATAACATTAGGCTATTACTTTTATTTAGATTTGTAACAATGGGTACAAACTAAACACAACTTAAGGATCTAATGTTCATTGTTTCTTTTAAGCAATAACCAAAACAAAATCAAGATTTACATGCAATTGACAAGATGAATTTAGGAATGCCAAATTCCCCTAATCATGCTTCGGAACCGATTCGACGATAAGTTCCTAACGATCTTTTTAGCGTCTAACACTTGATCTTCAGCAAGTTTTTCTATGTTTTTCAAGTACCCGGAGCTTATAATTTTCTTTCGACCATCGTTACAGAAGCTTAACGACATGATTATAGAAAGTAAATGCTTTCTGTTACCTGAATTGCCTTCACTTGGAGTTGGATCAATCAATTGCAGAAGAAAGTTGACATTTTGATCATTTTGCACAAATCTTTTTTGGTTTCTGGGCACAACCACCATGTTTGAAAGAGTTTCTGCTGCAATTTCTCGTGCTTCGAATGATTTCGCATCAAGGAATTTGACGATTTCCGGCATGAATCCTGCATCACCCATCGCTTTCTTGAACTCATCCGAAGTCCCACATAGCCAAGATGCAGCCCTCAAGGCTGATTCTTGGATCGAAACCTCGCCATCGTGAAGAAAATGGAGTATGTGATCCATAAATCCGTAGGTTTTTAAACTGTTCATGCATCCGATTGAATCTGAACACAAACTCATGATTGCCCTCATAGATTTCTCTCGGGCTTTGGATGAATATGAAGATTTTGGATCAAGAACACGAACAAGAACACGAATCCCACCTTCGTTCACGATCAAACCCCTAACGTATTCGTTCCCAGAAGCCATAACTTCAATAAAATCGATGGCACTTATTTGTGAAGCCTCGTTTTTGGACCTAACAAGCTTGATGGACATCGGTATCGCGCCTTCATCGACCACGAATCTCTTTATTTCATCGACACCGATTAGATTTCGCAAAACCCCACAAGCCAAACCAACCAATTCACCACCAGCATCATCACAGCCACTCCCACCACAAATCTTTAACAATGCAGACGCCCCACCATGAGCTGAAACAGACCAGGCGTTATCAGAATTGGCCGTGACTTTCATCAAACACCTGGTGGACAGTTCTTTACCCAAATCACTACCTGTCTCCAAAACCCTAATCAAAGGGGCAACAATACCAATTCCAACCAAAACACTCTTATACGAATCAAACCCACAAATTACAGCAACAGATTTCAACGCCTCTTCTTGAATCCCAACCTCTTTTGAATTCAAAAATTTGAGCAAAACATGAACAAGCCCATCAAGTTCCATTGCAATCTTTACATACCTCTCCCCCTCTTCTTGAATGACTTGTGTGAAGCTAACAAGAGCTTGTTTCTTCATCTCGAGGCGTCCAATCTTGAATCTGCACAACAAATCTTTAACATAAAACTTGATGTCATCTCGAGATGCTGCGGGCCCAGGTCTTGAAACCACAATCGCGTAATTAGCATTCGACAGAAAAAACCCATCTGAGTTAACCAATTCAGACAAGGAGTTGAGGTTGTTGTCGAATTTGACAAAGATTATATCGAGATCACTCTGCATCAACAGCTTCCCGGTGTAGGAATGTTGGATACATTTGTGAGCCAAAGTGTTGGAATAATCAGTTGTTTGTTGAATGGAGTGAATGATGGCGGAGAGAGTTAGGTTTTCGGGGGAAGGTTGAATTTGGGGAGGGAGAGAGGAGAGGATGGAGAGAATCTGGTCTACCTTGTTTCTTATGAGTTTCCATTTTGAAGAGAAGACTTTGATTGAGTGAGAAAGCAAGCTTAAAGAAGAGAGTTGATCAGTGGCTTGCCGGAGTCTTAAATTTCCGGTTATCTCTTCCACCATGTCGGTTGGTGGTGTTGTATTAATTTGGGAAGAAAGCAGCCATATTTTATGTTTCCGGCGAAATGGGTGGTGGTAGGATTTTCCGGTGAGTTGTTGGCGGTTTCTCAAGTAGAATTTATGACTAACGAGAGCGATACATACCCCATCATCTTATCCGGTGTCTATGTAATGTAATGGTCAATGGAAATGAAGTAGCATGTAAAATTACTAAATTGCCCTTTGGAGGCTTATTTATGACATTATAAGGGTGCGTTTGGTATGCAGACAAAACAAAACAGAACAACTGTTCAACATTTGGTAATACATGACTGGAAAAGACAGGACTGAACATTATTGGTTTAATGACTAGTATACCCCTAGTAAGCTGTTTAGTGTTTTTTTAACCAAATAATCAATCTAAATGAAAATTAACAAATAATATTTAGATCACTATGATCCATGTCTACAAAAACACAAAGCAATAATCATTAATCAACAAAATGCTATTAATTCAAGTGTTGTATTCAACAAAATAGCCAACAAAACAACTATGTATCAACAAAATGCTATCAATCTAAGTGTTGTATCCAACAAAATAGCCAACAAAAGGAAGAAACAAAAATAGGGTATAAACAACAGCCAAAAAAATGGAAACAATAGCAAAGAAATTATATAAATCGAATTCCTCCAAATCGAAAACAACAGGAAGACAGCAGGGTGTTCCGTCTATTTCATCCAAATCGAACAAACTTACTCAACAACAAATAATCAAGAAACCAATAACCCACATGCCTAGGGGTGTAAACGAGTCGAGCTTTTAACGAGCTACTCGAGCTCGAGCTCGTTTATCTCGAGCTCGAGCTTAATTATTCTCGAGCTCGAGTCGATCTCGAACACAAAATAGAACTCGTTTAACTTATCGAGCCGAGCTTTATAACACCGATGTTCGACTCGGCTCGTTCGAAAACTCGATTAAATTTTCGAGCCGAGCCGAGCCGAGCCGAGCCATTCGAGCATATACCCTTTTTCGAGCCAAACATGCTCATATATTTATTAATCATAAAATAAAAATATAAAAGTTATCGAGCTCAAGCCGATAAACGAGTTAATCGATCGCGAGTTCGAACCCATAAACGAGCATCGAGCTTGATAACTCAAAAGATATTCGAGCTCGAGCTCGAGCCCTACATTAAAAAGTTAATCGAGCTCGAGTCGAGCTCGAGCCCAGTAACCTACTACTCGACTCGACTCGGATCGTTTACACCCCAACACATGCCAAACAAATCAACTAGAAGCAATCTACTAGAATCGACCAAACTACTGTAAGCAATCTACTGAATCGACCAAACTACTGGAAGAAATCGACCAAACTACTGGAAGCAGTCGACCAAAATACAACAATCGACCAAACTACTGGAAGAAAGCGACCAAAATAGAGAAATCGACCAAAGTACAAAAATCATTACCTTGATTAGCAGAATCTGTGGTAGAAATCGATTAGGAAGACCTTGATTAGAGGAACCAGTGGTAGAAATCGATTCACCAAAAAAAGGGTAGAAATCGATTAGTAGTAATCAATTAACAAGAAATTGGTAGAAATCGAGAATGAGAAGCGAGACTGAAATCGAGAACTGAAAAATTGAGACTGAGAAATCGGTAGAATGTAGAAGAAATCGATTTACCTGAGCCGATCGATTCTAAGAAGCGAGAGGGAGGCAGATGCGATACAGCGAGAGTAGTTTTATATTTTCAAGGGTATTTTGGTGCATATTTCTTTGTTCCACTTAGTTCTAGGGGTGTTAGGGAGAACAAGTGTGTCCAACCCGTGTTCCATCTAGTTCTAGTGTGTGTTCCACATAAGGGCACACCAAACATGGGACAAGTGTGTTACGTCCTGTCCTGTTCCACCCTGTTCTGCGTACCAAACGCACCCTAATTGCTTTGTGTTTAAGTGATAAATACCTATTTTCGTGATAAAGTGAGAAAAAGACAACTTCCACACAATATAATATACACCCAATAAATATTATAGACATGAAAACCGATTCAAATGGCATGAAAAAGTTTGATTTTAAGTTATAATTCATAGTGTTTTATATGTTTTTTAGGTGTATATGAGTTTGTGTATGTGTGTTTCATATGTAAATGTATTTTTGTATTTTTCTTTCCACACGTAAACAATCTCTTGAACGTTTTATATATGAAACAACATTGTATTTTTCTACTTATGAAATGTAATAACCGTGTTCGGAATAAAAAAATTGGAGGTTGGGTGGAATTTAGCTCCAAGTTGATAGTTGGAGGGGCAAGTTGTAAATAGTAGAGAAAAAGGGGGTTTACCCTAGTCCTCTCTTTCTCTCCCCATTCTATTGTTGGCGGCTGAAAAGTTTAAAGAGAGAGAGAGTGTGGGTTTTAAAGGCATTTTGGAGAAAGAAGCAAAGGAGCATTGTTCTTTGGGATTTAACCTGCATCGATCCTTCTAGATAAGTTTTATCTTTGCCCCGTTAATCGATCGGTTGGATTCCCCAAACCTTCGTTTGGGAACCTTGGGAAAACCCCAACGCCGCCGCACCATGGGGGGAGCCTCGATTCATGTGGCTCGGGCAGACCCAGGAGGCGGGGAGCCCGTGTGAAGGTATGAGCAGGGCGTCGGCATTGGTAGGGTGTGCTCGGGAGGCGTGTGTGACTGAGTCGGGGGTGGGAAACCCGGGTAGGAGCCGGGAGTCGGCACCCGGGTGAGGGAAGGAGTCGGGAGGCGACAACCCGGGTGAGAGCCGAGAGTTGGCAGCCCGAGTAGGTGAGAGGGTACCGAGAGTTGCAACCCAGGCGAGGTCGGGAGTCGGCAGCCCGGGGGTGGTGCGAGTGGTCTGTACCGAGAATACCGGGAGCGAGTCTAGGTGGACCCTATCGATAAGAGTTTTGTGTCCTCATTTTCATCCATTACCATTTTGTTAGGTGCCTTTCTAGAAGAAGTAGCGAGTAAAGATCTGCGGAATCCAGGTGAGTTTTCTTAACCAAAGACTTTCCTATTGTTTATGCAGTTGTACGTATGCGAATTTTATTAAATTACCATCGGTATTTGTGCTACTTTTATGCACATGAGATTTATTAAACATGAGTATTTCAGACTGAAAGTGTGTTGGTTTACGTTTATATTTAACGCTTGAGATATTATGAAACTCCATGTTGAATCTTTATAGGAACAATATGTTTTGTTATATTGTAAAAGGTGTGATCTTTTGTATGCATATATTTGGAAGCAAATGTGTAACGGCTAAGTCGGAGGGTGTGTTTTGCCGGTGCTCACGTCGGGGGGGGGGGGGGGGGGATGTCCCATATATGCCATGGAGGATGTTTTCCAATTAAGGCAACGTGAGACTGACACGTAGTCATAGGTGGAGTGACTTAAGTGTGCCGATTATGTGTGTAGTTATGTAAGTGAAAGTTATTGTTTTGTGGAGAGTTATTTATAAATGCTCATAAATTTTTTTAAACGCGTTATGCGGTGCGAATGTTGTATCTAGAGGGATCTCACTAGACCTCATGGTCTAACCCTTACTTTTCAAAATAAAACCCTTTTCAGGTAATGGTTTAATTAGAAGCTCGTCAGCGGGTTCTTTAGGAGGCGGTATCGTGATAGAGGCATGGAGGAAGTTCCAGGTCCCAGTAGATTAAATTATCTCATTTGTAGTCAGGTTTTCAACTTTGTATTTGAGGTAGAGTTCATGTATTAATTTATACCTTGGGACCGTTTAGTCTAAGATATTGTATTTTAGCTGTGGTTGGTATTGGGCTGTTACAGTTGGTATCAAAGCCATAGTTTAAGGAATTTAGGTGACCGGATGGGCCTAAACTTAAACTGTGGAGTAGGGGGACACAACTGAGATATAGGAAGCCTTTAAGGAAGACCTTGATCACCGAGAGTCGTGGCAACGGTAGTGAGAACTCTCATGTAAGGTAAATTCAGAATTTCATCTGGCCAATGCAATTATGAATTTACAAGTGCATGGGCATGCTCGAGTACTATCGTTAAGACGATCAATAGGGGTAGGATGGGTGATGAGATCTATCATAGAAATGATAGCGTGGGTATGGCGTGCTGAGTGAGCTCGTTTATGGTTTTAAGGTTAATAATGTTTGGATGAGTATTTGTGCGAAAGGTAGATATTTTTCGTCTCGAGGAAGAACTTCTTGAGTCCTAAAGAGAAGAATGATGAGTGGAGGTGAGCTCTTCACTCTAAGGGAGTCTCCGGTTTGGTAGTTTGTTATGTCGATTAATGGGAATTAGGAGAGTTTCAACCCAAGAAATCGAATAATAGAAGTGAGCCTTTTGAATCTGTAGTTAATTGAAAGCTGGCAAGGGTGGTCGAGAGACGATATCAGTGTTGACTGATAAAATGGAGTAAGGACAAGATGGAAATGAGCTAATGTTGGTAAGTTTATTCGGGTCAAAGTGAAGACGCATGATTGGCGAATCAATAGTTGCGGTGGTAACTGGTAGTTGGACATACAAGGAGGTTGGAAAGCGTTGGTGCCGGAGGTTGTGGCAAATGTGAGGATCCCGACTGGTTGGACGGAGGTAGGGGGTCTGGGATGAATTGTGGTTAGTATAAACAGTTGACCTTGTTAGAGTAAATAACCTTCAATGTAAAGTGAGTCTCATGCATTATGTTTTAAACAAATTATTGGTGTCCTTCATGTAAGATATTTTGGCGTGTGTGTGCGCTTTGCGAGACAATCGTTTTGAAAACGTGACGACGCGTGTGGACGCGAGTTTGTACTGGAAAGGCAAGTTTAGTGCGTCGGATGTTAGATTTTGAATTTGGTTGTGGGAGAAATTATTTTATTCTTTTAATAAATGAGTTGACTTTTGTTGTGGAAAGCAAAACAACATTTGATCGTATGGTTTTATAAGTGAGAGCCAACTAATTCGCTCAGTGTATGTAATTTTGTCGTATTCCTAAAATCGCATGGCTAAAATTCCTTGAAAGTATTTTCATTTGTGTCAACATCGATTTTGGTCGGACAAGGTTTATTTTTCCGAGGGGATTGAGTGCGAACTATCTTTGAAATCGTTGAGTATGGCTGTTCAAATATGGCGGTGTTGTGTAGCATGCACTCAGGTTTGAGTTGTATTGTGGTACTTGCTAAAAAAATTTCAAACATGTCAAACGTTTTAAATTATTGGTGTTATCATGCATGAAGGCTATGGACTCTCTAGGTCGTGGGAAATGTTGCAACTAAGAATGAGAAAGGGATTGGAGAGTGTAGGTGTCGTTCGAGTCGTTGATGGTCAAATCTTGACCTTGGTATTTCCTTTGGGGGAGGATAGAGAATAACGAAGGTCTCGGTCATTGTCGATGGGAAAGTTCGTTCAGTAGTAGCCAACCCCCTTGTTCGGTAGCTTGAGGTGTGGTGGGCGGCGGGTATTTACGTTTGGGTGGAATTCGAAGTCGTCAAGATACTTCTTATACAAGCATGTTGACAAGTAGCATTGTAGCACTTCGATGAAAGGATGTCAGCGTCGAGTCGGGGTTCTGAAGTGGTCTGGTATCTTGACTTCATAGCAGGTAGGCCTTGTGCTTTCAGCGTGTGAAGATGGTGGGAGACAGAGTAGGTGGTGATGCGTTGGAAGAAGTAGATTCCATTGGGAATCCTGGTTGGCCGGAGGCATTGACAAAGTATCATCATGTTGACTGTTGATGCTGAAGTCAACGACCAACAAGTTATGGTCAGAGCACTGAAAATTTAAGTGACAACTATATGTATTTTGTTGAGTCTCTGTGATGAAGTAAGGTGTTGTTCGAAAAAAGGTGTGTATCGGGTGTGATGGCATACCACTTTGTGTGGGCATTATGGAAAATGGAAGATCGCTGGTTTAGGGAAGGGAAACCCTATAGGATTTCGATGGTTCATATAGGAGTGAAGTTTTTAGCACAACTGTTGTGGTGGCACTTTAAGCATTTTGATCCACAAGGTGGTACGCTTAATCTTATAGATCATTCGAACTTGATTCTGCCAGATTACAATGAGTCGCCAGGGAACGAGAACATGTGGAGTGAATTGGATGATCACGACCTTATGGTCTATTCATATTCGAGGAAGACAAAGCCGTGAAGTGTCGTTACTTCAATTATAGGGATTATGGTTGGTTTACTGAGGACAGTACCTTGTACGTTTGCAAGCGATAGTGAAGATCGTATCTGTAGAGCGATGTTGTGGTAGGGTTTTGTTGGTGTGGAGAAGTTGGTGTTAATCCATGTTCATCTAGGCGTGTGATCCATTGATGTGGTAACGGTTTCTGTGAGGTTAGTAGTGAGCTGGTGTGGTTATATTATGTTGAGCGTAGGTGGAAATCCTTGCAAGCAAATTTCTGACGAGCTTTTAAAAAGTGGCAAGTATATTGTTGAACTGTATGGGTGTTGGTTGGTGTTATGGTATTGCTAATTTGAGGATAAATTGTTCGAGTGATAGTTGGTGGCTACCTAAAAGAGGAACCTTGTGTTCTTAGGTTTCGAGGGGTGGTTGGGCGAGTTTGCCTTATCACGCTAAAATATTGATGGAAATGTCGAAGGTTTTACTTCACGATGTTTTGTGATTGATATGAAGATCCGTGGGGGTTGTCGGAGTAGTCCTTGAGTGTGAAGGAATTCTAGCGAATAGGTTAACCCTGTTTGGAGAGCGAGAATTGCGTGGTGCCTTCGAGCAATGGGTATAGTTTTGGAAGGATTTGGTTGAATGTTCGATTGAGAATTGTGGGAACTCACTTGGCTATATAAGTGTGCTTTCGGCACACTTGGGATTGTCGGAAAAAGTGGGTAACTGAGAGTAAAAGTTTGGCTGGCGACACAGAAATGTGGTGTATGTTTTCGGATTGGCCATTGGTGGGTATGTGGAACTCTATTGAGAGTGTGAGAAGGAGATTATAGTGTGTGTGTTATGGATCTGGTATCGAGGAATCTGGATTGTGCGGTTGGTCTAGAACTTGCACCTGTTAGTGAGCCAGTCTTTGGGAGCATGCCTGTTGTTTTGAGAAGCTAGTGGAAAAAGTGGTTGTATGTAGTGTTTGGCATGAAAAACCTTTGAGTCAGACTTGGTGTTGCGAGGAAAGGTTCCAAGTGGATCTATCTTCCAGCGTTAAACTATTTGGAATAATTTAGTGTAAGTTTGGTCACTCCGTGTTTAAACGGGTGAAGCTTGGACCCATTGCAAAGATGTTTGGGCAATTGTTCGATGTGATGAGAAAATTGAAGTATGTGTCTTTATGATTCGATCTGTTGGAACTGGTGGTCTATGAAGGTAATGAATTACGAAAGTTTTCTTTCATGTAAGAATTTGGGGTGATGACATTGGGGCGATGTATGTCAACGTGTGATAATTGAGTAATACCGAAGAGACGTGGTCTGCATGGTTTGGAAAGAAAGTGACCTTGCACTGGACGTTGGTTATTACTTTAGTATTGGATGCCTGTTGTTGTGTGTGCTGACCCCGAAAATTGTACAAGTGACGGCCGATAAGGTCAACCAGATAAGGGAGAGATTGAAGACGACACAAGACCGTCAGAAAATGTACGCAAATAAGCAAAGGAAAACAATCGAGTTCCAAGTAGGGGACAGGGTGATGTTAAAGGTCTCACCTTGGAAGGGCGTGTTGAGATTCGGAAAGAAAAGGAAATTGAAACCAAGATCTGTTGGACCCTTTGCTATCAGCGAGCGTGCTGGGGAGGTGGCTTACAAACTCGATTTACCTGAGGATCTGCGAGGGGTGCATCCTACATTCCACGTATCTAAACTATTCTTGAGGATCTGCGGCGTTCTATACTCCTCTATAGAAAGGATCTAAACTATTCTTGAGGTTAATTCTCTCTAAACAAAACGTATGAATAATTGTTAATTCTAACAAAGACTTCTATACAATTATATACAGAGTTGATTACAAGATAATTATCAAAATAAAATTGATCGTCAGTATCAATACCATAATTTTCTTCAACCTTATCTCCAGCTCATCTTTTATCTTCAAGTCTTCTTTATCATTAGAAGCAGCACTAACCTTCTTTTAGCAGTATTAATCATCTTGCAGCATTAACATCCTCAGCAGTATTAATCCTTGAGCAGTACTACCCATGCTTGCAGTAGTAATCTTCAACAGTACTAACTACTAGTAGTACTAACTCTCCAAGCAGTACTAACTATTCAAGTAGCAGCACTAACTTTTCAAGCAGTATTAATTCTACTAGCAGTATAATTCATCCTTAGCATATTCAGACCTAACAATCTCCCCCTAACTTAACTTTTCAGAATGAGATGTTAAGTTCTTCAGCATAGAGTCTTCATGATGCTTTCAACACTTCAGCTTAGATTCCCAAATCAGGATTCAAACCTAGACTCTGATTGATGGTTCTCTTTACTATTATCTTTGCCATTTCTGAGTTCTTTGGACATACCAACTTTGATTTCAACATTGCTTGCAGTTTAGCCTTGCTGTGATCATAAATTTTGTCCACTAGATAGTATTCATGATAACTCTTGTCAATTGTTATCATATAGACACCACAATTTTCAAATAACATCCAATGATCGACGCTTTTAAAACCATACTCATGATGTAGATCTTTGATCCTATGATTCACTTTCTCAGGCTCAAACATCATGCATAAGTATTCCATAGCAATCTTGAGTAGGCTCATTTCAGTCCCTTGCAACACAGACTCATACAACTTTGTTCCAACCTTGTACATTTCCTCTAGGTCAGTCCTGGAACAACTTCTGATCACTTTTCCCCAAGTTGTATACACTTCAAACTGATCACCCATTCTTTTGAATCTGAAGTATTCTTTCCTGTTGTCCTTCAGAATATCCCAAAAGATAATTTCTGGTGCTTTCATGGAAATAGGATCAGCTTGTACTGGATCTTCATCTGTCACTGCCATGTATAAGTCAAACTGCTCATTTGATTGTTGATTGGACTGCTCTGAATTCTGCTCTGGCTCTGCTAAAAGTGCAACAGTTGCTTCTGCTTCTGCTCTTTCTTCTTCAATTCTTGCCCTTTTTACCTTTGTCTTGGTGGCAATTGTTTTCTTTCTTTTGATTACTCCAATTTGATGATCCAATGTCTCTTCTTTCTTTTCTTCTTTCTTTTCCTTGATTGGAGTTCCTTCTTCACTTTTAGGGAAGGGTTGTTGTATGTTGAGATCATGCCTCTCTTTCATCTTTCTTTCAGCTTCTTTCCTTTGAGTGAAGTCCCCTTTCAGTTTGGCCATCTCCTTTTGGTAAAGTTCTTCAAGCTTTCCAAAAGACATACTTGTAAACATTCCCTCAGGAACTCCAATAGCTCCTCTCAGGAAGTTTATCATCTTCCTTCTTTCTTGGTTTGCTAAGTATGTCTTGGAAGGTTGTGTTTGTCTAGTTTTCAGTGGTAGCCTTTGCCTTGAAGCCTTCTTTGTGACTTTCTTAGCATCAGCTGCAGACTTCAGACTCTTTTGATATTCTTCATTAAGTTTAGCAGCCATCTCCAAAGCAATCTCTCTGTCTTTGGCAGATTGAATTTCTTCCTCCTTTTCCATCTCTTCTTGAAGCTGTTTGGCCACTTCTTCATCTAACTCAATCTGTTTCTGTTTCTTCAATGGTTGCTCAGATTCAACCATCTTCTCCTTTCCCTTCTTCTTTGCATCCTCCACACTAATCTTTTTCTTTCTCTGATCTGCTCCTCCTTCTTTAATGACCACTCCCTTAGCCTTTTGAGTGGCCTTGGGAGTGTCAGTCTTTGTCTTTAATAAAGTCTCTGCAATTGCTATTTCTTCTATAGTCAGCCCTGTTTCTGCTGTAGCTTTCTCTGTTTCTACTTCTGTTGTTACTACTTCTGGTGTAGTAGTTACTGCTGCTGGTGTAGTTTCTACTTCTTTTGCTTTTGCTGCTGCTAGTTTAACTGTTTCTGCTGCTTTGTTACTTTCTACTTCTGTACCCAACTCCCCCTCAAACTTTGATTCCATGTCAACAGGGCTTTGCTTTTCTGCTTCAGCTTTAATCTCCTCCTTTTTGAAAGCATCTTTTACATCTCCCCTTTTCTTCAAGACAAACTGTGTTCTTTTCTTCTTCTGGACCAACTTCTGAACCATCTTCTTTAATTTGGTGATTTGCACTTGTTGTGACAGAATTACCAGTTTCATCTCCTCTATTTCTTCACCTTATTTGAGTACATCCATATTGACATTAACAATAGTTTCCATTAATTCCTCATAGTTATATCTATCCTCACCTTCTTTAGGTGTGTTGACCACCCTGGAAGGATCCTTGGAAGGTTTAGTAGGAGTCTTCTGCCTAGCAGAAGCACCCTCTACCCCCTTGGTTTCTTGGCACGTGGGACCTTTGGATGATTGCTCACCCAAAGTTGCCGTGGGGAAGGTCTTAGGGATGTTCACACTGTCCTGCCCTGCACTTTGTGCAATGTC
Source organism: Arctium minus (assembly GCA_954870635.1). Lineage (NCBI taxonomy): Eukaryota > Viridiplantae > Streptophyta > Magnoliopsida > Asterales > Asteraceae > Arctium > Arctium minus. The sequence goes on along the minus strand of OX941090.1, from coordinate 20,247,315 downwards.
AGTAGTGTGAGCCTCACTGCCCACATGTTCAACCTTCTCCTTAGTGAGCACCTTCTTGGGGTTGGGAGACACCCCTGTGGTTTCCCTATCGATATTCTCTAATGGAGAATGCTCCATTAGAGGGCTTGAAGGCTGTGAGGGTGAAGGTACAAGAAGGGAAGGAACCTTCTGTACCTTTTTCCTTATATAAATTTTGGTGATGGTGGATGTGGGCTTTTCAATAGGAATATGAGAAGGATTACTAGAATGGAATGGTGTGGGTAGGTCATCAGTTGGGTGGTCAGATGTGGGCTGTGACCCTGATGCCTCACCATGGGAAGTAGACATAACCATCATTGTAGAGAACAATGGTGTCTCTTGTCCAGAAAAGTCCTTGCTAGGCCTTTTCATGTTTGAGAATACCTTCCCTTTGGGAGGTTTTGGTACATACACCTCTTGAAAAGAGGGTAGATCCGTCAATTCCTTTAGTATAATCTCTTGTACAAACCTAGGATACATATAAAAGCTTTTGGATTTGGTATCCAGGTTTGACATAAAATCATTGAAAATCACTTGTGAGAAATTAAACATTCTAGAGGTGGCTAAGCAGACCAAAGCATAAGCTAAGGTACTACTAAACTCACTCCATCCAGTTGTTTTTTGTGAAATGCAATGTTGTAGGGTATGAACAAAAAATCTCCAATGTGGTGAAAATCTGTTCTTGAAAAACTTGAATACATCAGTGGGACCTTCATACCCCATATTACTAAGAGTTTGGAAAAGATCTTCCTTAGGTAAAGAGGTTATACCCGAGGCATCATCTAAACGTAGATGGATGCGAATACAGCCTTCTGTGATGGTCAGGGGTTTATCACATACCCTTGTTTTGATGACCTGATTGTCCTCTTCAGATTGAATAGCAGCATTGGCCCAGAACTGTCTTTGATGTTCCACATAGATTGTGGGATTGACAGTTAGAGCGTGGGCGATGTGTGAGGATTTGAGGAAATCCACTATGGCATGGAAACCTTCAGCTTGCTTTGTTTTCTGTAACATGGCGAGCTCGTTGTGTTCATCAAAGAATGCTCGTCCTGCCATCTTTCTGATTGATTCTAGCATTCGAATCATGACTAGGGTTGACACTGGTAAGCAAGAAATCGAGAGAGAGAGAAAGAGACGCAATGGAAGTTCAAAGAGCCGTTTGTATTTTGGCGGTCACACAGGGTATTTATAGGTGGAGAGTGTCAGTTAGAAGCAGTACTAAGTACCCTAGCAGTATTAACTAACTCGCAGTATTAACTCATATTAGCAGTAGTAACACATACTGGCAGTACTAACACGAACTAGCAGTATTAACACAGACTAGCAGTACTAACACGAACTAGCAGTATTAACACATACCAGCAGTAGTAACACTGATTAGCAGTATAAATAAGGCAAGCAGTAGTAACTTTGCACTGGCAGTGTAAACCACCTAGCAGTAGTAACCATAATTGACCATTTTTGAAAAGTTATCATGAGTAATATAGCGAACAGTATTAACTGATTTAGAAGTACCAAGTATCCATTTGAAGCAATCTGAACCACTGAAACACACAAGGTTAGTAGCACCATGCACAATACAATATAAGAACGTAGACAGGAAGGAGTCTATACAGAAATGGTACATAAAGCAGATCAAAGGAGGCTTATTCAGAGTTTATCATGCCTACACTTGTGACCAAAAATGTGAATCTACTCACATCAAAAGCTTTGGTGAATAGATCAGCAAATTGGTTACTTGTATGGACTTTCACAACCTGAATGAGCTTCTTTTCATTACAGTCTCTGATAAAGTGGTACCTGATTTCTATATGCTTTGTTTTGGAGTGCTTGACTGGATTATTAACAATGCTAATAGCACTGTTGTCTATGAAGATTGAAGTGTGAAGAAAAGTCATACCATAGTCCAACATTTGATTCTGAATCCAAAGTACTTGAGAGCAGCAGCTTGCAGCAGCTATATACTCTGCTTCTGTTGTAGAGGTGGACACTGTGGTTTGTTTCTTGCACTGCCATGACACTAGTCTTACACCCAAAAACTGACATCCCCCTGAAGTTGACTTTCTATCCAAATTTGCACCACCCAAGTCACTGTCTGAATAAGCAAGTAGGTCAAAAGGTGAGTCATGAGGATACCAAAGACCTAATCTAGGTTGGCCTTTGAGATATCTGAATATCCTCTTGACTACTTGAAAGTGTGACTGCTTAGGCCTTACTTGAAATCTTGCACACACACAAAAGGTAACATGATATCTGGTCTTGAAGCAGTGAGATACATGAGGGAGCCAATCATGGATCTGTAGTGATGAAGATCCACATCCTCCCCCTCAAGATCTGCAGTGATCTGTTTGTGTGTCTCCATGGGTGTGCTTGCAGGCTTTGAATCTGAGAATCCAAACTTATTAAGAATGTCCTGCACATACTTAGATTGACTTATAAATATTCCATCTTTCTTCTGTTTAACTTGTAGGCCAAGGAAGAAGGTAAGTTCACCCATAGAACTCATCTTGAATCTCTTGTGCTTCAAATCTTCAAAATCTCTGCACATTTGATCTTTTGTGGATCCAAAGATAATATCATCCACATAGATTTGCACTATTAGGATGTCCTTCTTCTTCCTCTGAATGAACAGAGTCTTGTCTATGATTCCTCTTTGAAAACCATTTTCTAAGAGATAGGTAGACAGAGTGTCATACCATGCCCTTGGTGCTTGATGTAGCCCAGAGAGTGCCTTCTTCAATTTGTAAACTCTGTCAGAATACTTTGGATTCTCAAATCGTGGAGGCTGACAGACATACACTTCTTCTTCAATTTTCCCATACAGGAAAACACTCTTTACATCCATCTGATAGACCCTGAACTTCATGAAAGAAGCATAGGCTAAAAATAGCCTGATGGCCTCTATCCTTGCCACTAGTGCAAATACCTCTTCATAGTCAATTCCTTCTTCTTGAGTGTACCCTTGTGCCACTAATATGGCCTTGTTCTTTATTACTATTCCTCTCTCATCTTTCTAGTTCCTGAAGATCCATCTTGTGCCAATTGCTCTGTGTCCTTTTGGAAGATCCATCAGATCCCATACATCTTGCAGTACAAACTGCAGTAGCTCCTCTTGCATTGCTTCTATCCAGCTTGGATCTTTCATTGCATCATATGCCTTTTTGGGTTCAACCTGGGATAGAAAGCAAGATAATAAACCTGATTGTAGGCCTTTTAATCCCCCTATCTTGCTTTGTTGCCTTGTGATCATTGGAGAATTGATGTCACCAATCACTAATTGAGAAGGATGATTCTTCTGAGTTCTTGTAGCATTGACAGCCTCTTCATTAAGATTGACTTCAAGATTGGTGTCATTCTTTTCTGGAGTGCTTCCCCCATATACTGAAGAATCATCATCTGTGTCATTCTCTTCCAAAAATGGCATCTCAGGGCCTTTGATTCCTGAATCTGAAGGTTGATCTTCCTTTTCACCTCTGTCCTCTTCATTCTGATCTGGTTCAGTGTCCTTTGAATCTGAAGACTCTTTCTTATCTTGGTCACGGAATTCAACAGGATCAGCAGTAGGTGTTGGGAACAGCACAAACTCTTGTCTTTGTACTTGTACCTGTTCTGTCCCTGTTCCTGCATTATGCTCATTACTGAAACCCAAAGAATTAGTTAGTGAATCAATGTCAAATAGCCAATTAGGACCTGAACCAAGTTGATTTGGTGTGTTCTCATTGTATTTGACATTGTCACTTTCCTCAATAATCCTAGAAGAGGTGTTAAAAACTCTGTAGGCCTTACTTTGAGATGAATAACCAACAAGAAATCCATCCTCAGCTTTGCTGTCAAACTTGTCTAGGTGAGTTTTGGTATTGAGAATTGTGCAAGGACACCCAAATGGTTTGAAAAATCCAATAAAAGGTTTCTTCTTTTTAAAAAGCTCATATGGTGTCTTGGCTTGAGATTTTACTACCAGAACTCTGTTTTGAACATAGCAGGCAGTATTAACTGCTTCTGCCCAAAAAATAATTGGAAGTTTTGAATCTACCAACAGAGATCTAGCAACTTCTATCAGAGTCCTATTTCTCCTTTCAGCAACACCATTCTGTTGAGGAGTCCTAGGAGCAATGTATTGTCTCTCAATGCCCTTTTTCTTGCAAAGTTGTTTAGGTCATTGTTTTTAAATTCAGTTCCATTATCAGACCTAATGACTTTGACTCTTAGATTTGTTTGGTTTTCAACTCTAAGAACAAAGGATTTGATCAGTCCACTTGTCTCATCCTTTGTCCTCGGAAAATAGACCCAGGTGAATCTAGAGAAATCATCAACAATAACCAAGCAGTAGGATTTCTTGCCAATACTCATCACATTTGTAGGGCCAAACAAATCCATATGCAGTAAATTGAGAGGTGAAGAGATTGTATTTATCTTTTTGGACTTATGAGAAGTTTTGTGCTGTTTGCCTTTAAGACATGCAACACAATGATCATCACATGAAAATACCTTTTGTGGCAAACCTCTTACAAGGTTGTTTTTCACAAGTTTGTTCATTGTTTTAAAGTTCATGTGACACATCCTTCTGTGCCAAAGAGATGATTCATTCAAAGAGGCTTTTGAAAATAAACAGTTTAAAGATGAATCATAAGCTACACTCTCCATGTCTAAGCAGTAAACATTGTCCTTTCTAGGAGTTCTAAGTAGTATCATACTTTCATCAACTACCTTGAACCCTAGAGCAAGGATAATACATTCAGTATCATTGAATAATATGCTATGTTTCTTGTCACAGACCTGTGATACACTTAACAGGTTGTATCTCAATTGCTCAACATAGTATACATCCTCAAAGATCATCTTACCTTTTGACACATTACCTTTTCCACTAATTTTTCCACCTGCTAGATTATCACCAAAAGCAATATGTCCTCCATCAATTCTTTTGAAGTTTTGAAGGCAGGTCATGTTACCTGTCATGTGCCTGGAACAACCACTATCAACATGCCAAATGCTCCTTCCCTTGAGTTGTTGGTTGCACTGCACATTTAATAAAACAGTTAGTTTTTAATAGGAACCCAAGCCAAAGTGGTCTTGGGTTTTCCATTCTCATCAACATATTCATATTCCGATTGGATGAGATTATCATACTGAGAAATCTTATTGCTTGAATACTTTGTCACAATAATGGGTCTGTCACTGGAAGCAGTACTAACTTGATTGGCAGTACTAACTTTGTTAGCAGTACTAACATCATTAGCAGTACTAAGAGGTTTAGCAGTACTAACTTTGTTAGCAGTACTAACTGGGTTAACAGTAGTATTGCTTGCAGCAGCATTATTTCTGTCAGCAGTACTATTTGAAGTAGCAGTACTAACAGATTTCTTTACTTTTGGAACCCAAACCTGGAAAAAGTTGTATGCTTTCTTTTTCTTTAAGTTACTCCTGGGCTTATTTGGAGTATTTTTCTTTGAATTAGCAAACTTATTCTGAGCATGAGATTTTACAGGTGCACTATTCTCAGCCATATGATTCTTTATCTGCTTCCTATAACCAACAGGATTTTGTATATTTCTTTGAAAAGTGATCCTTTGGTTGATAGGATTGAAATAACAGTGTTTGGCTAGATGATTTAACTTGCCACAGATAAAACAAGGCTTTGGTCTGTTAATTTTTTCAGATCAATTCCTTGTTTTAAAGCCCAATGATTATTTCTATTTCTTTGATTTCCCCTTGTTTTATCATGTTGTTGGGGCTGATTCTGTTTACAAGTACAGGGATTAACAACAGTGGTTTGCATGTAATGGACTCCCTGTACCTTTTCCTTTCCTCTCTTAGGGGTCTCAGTTTTTTCATTCTTAACAGTTTCTTCCCCATACTTCACTTTCTCACTCTTGACAAACGGTTTACCCCCCCCTTTCATTTGTCAGTATGTGGTTTTCTATGGGAATATCTTTGTGGTCTTCCTTATTCTTACTCTCAGAGTCCTCTTCTTCAGAATCTGCCTCAACCACTACTTTGTCTAAAGGATCTACTTCAGTGGCTCTCTCAGGTAATTCCTTCTTGTCCTGTCTTTCTAAGAGATCTGAGGTGGGTGGTATATAATTATTGTTGTATGGTGGAGGGGTGGTGTTATAGCCTATTCCTCTTCTCAGTTTGTCATGGACTTGAGCTTTTAGAAGTGAGTCCATTGCTTTAGAAGCATTGGAATATTTCTCAATATCTAGCTTGGCTTTCTCAAAATCACTCCTTATCTTCTCACATTCCTCTTCAGACTTTTTAAGCTTAACCTCTAACTGATTTTTCTCCCACTTTCAGTAGTTTGTATCATAGGAATGTTGAAGTTCATTAGCCTGGTAAGACTTAATTTGTTCTTCAAACCTCTCAACTATCAGAACATACTCTCTTCTATCTTTCTCTAACCTTTTAAGGTCATCACACATACTTTGATTTTGATCCCTGTACTTTTTAACAGTTTCAATACAAGTTTTAGAGCAAAGATTAGAAGTTACCTCTGTGGGAATATCAGTGCTTGCTGATTCTAAAACTTTAGCCATTAAAGCTTGATTCTGAACTGCTTCTTCTGCTTGGTCACTCCAATCAAATCCCATTCCTTCTTGGGAAACAAGAGCTTGAGAAGAGTTCCTACTGTTGAAGCTAGTGGACTGTGATGGTTGATGGTTGCTAGTATGCTGTTGAGGAATTCCACTTCTGCATTCTCTTGCAAAGTGTCCCATCTTGTGACATTTGTAACATTCAACCTTGGATTTATCAAATCCAACCCCATCTTCTCTTTTCTGAGCAAAGTTGTTCCTTCCAGTCCTTTTGATGAATCTTTTTACCCTCATAGTCAGCATAGCCATCTTCCACTTGATATCCATCTCTTCCAGATCATCAGCATTTATCTGTTCTAATTCATCATTGATTAGAGTGGAATTAGCATGACTGTCTAGAAAAGATTCTAAAACTGAGTCATTGGATCCATCTTGCTTTGATCCATGGGCAGCACTAACTGATTCTGTATTAGCAGCAGAATCAGTAGAGGATGATAAAAGAGCAGCATTGTATGAGTATCCAGAGGGCTTCTTCTTAGCTTCTACCTCTGCTTCAAACACCCTAAGGTCATTATAGAGGTCATCCAATTCCTTGTCCTCCAATTGGTCATTCTGTCTGAAGAAGACAGTGTACATAGTCCATTCATCACCAAGAGATCTTAGAAATTTTCTGTTAACATCATCTTGATGGATCTGGACACCAACAGTATCCAATTCACCAATTAGCTTATTAAATCTATCAAAAGTTTGAGTCATGGACTCATTCTTTGTAGACATGAAGTTCTCATACTGCTGCTTTAGGATGGCCTTCTGATTTCTCTTGGTACTTTTGGTACCAGAAAATCTTTTCTCCAGAGAATTCCAAAGAATTTGTGCATCAGAACAGTTGTAGAATTGATGTTGGTACTCATTAGGTATAGCCAAAAGCAGAGTACTCAAAGCTTTCATCTTTGTCTGCCTCAACTTTCTCTCTCCATCCGTCTTTGGTGGAGGTCTCTTTCCTTCTGCATCCATCTTTCCTCCATCAGAAGGACCATTCTCAATGATGTCCCACATTAAGAAGTCTGTGAGAAGAATGTACTGCTTGATTCTGATCTTCCACATGTCAAACTCATTGGGTTTGAGCATGGGAACCTTTGATACCAAAACACTGTCGCTTGAACTGTCCATGATTAAAGGTTTCTAAATTTTCTAGCTCTGATACCACTTGTCAGGATCAAAACTCAAACAATAATTTAAATAACACACTCAGAAACTTATGTTAAAGAAGTTGCGGAAAAACACTTTAACAGAAAATCAATGGAACAGTATATAAAAACTCAAATCATAAGTTTATATTGCATAAAACTTAATGATTACACACAAAACCTCAATTTGTTGAACAGGCTCAACAGGCGTTCTATACTCCTCTATAGAAAGGATCTAAACTATTCTTGAGGTTAATTCTCTCTAAACAAAACGTATGAATAATTGTTAATTCTAACAAAGACTTCTATACAATTATATACAGAGTTGATTACAAGATAATTATCAAAATAAAATTGATCTTCAGTATCAATACCATAATTATCTTCAACCTTATCTCCAGCTCATCTTTTATCTTCAAGTCTTCTTTATCATTAGAAGCAGCACTAACCTTCTTTTAGCAGTATTAATCATCTTGCAGCATTAACATCCTCAGCAGTATTAATCCTTGAGCAGTACTACCCATGCTTGCAGTAGTAATCTTTAACAGTACTAACTACTAGCAGTACTAACTCTCCAAACAGTACTAACTATTCAAGTAGTAGCACTAACTTTTCAAGTAATATTAATTCTACTAGCAGTATAATCCATCCTTAGCATATTCATACCCAACAATTAAAAGTTAAAGTCATTTTGTAATAGAGTCAAAGTCAATTGTATTGTGTTTGTTTTTCCTTGTTTTTAGTTGTAGGTATAAATACATTTCTTTGCTGTTTAATAGATAGATGGTTAGAACTTGAGAGAGTTGTAAAGAGAGAAAGAGGAGTATAGAGAGAGAAAGAGAGAAAACAGATTGTATTCGTTTGAGTGTTGAATTGAAATCAAACAGGTAATTGAATCATTCTTGTTTGTGATTGATTAATAGTAATTTGAATCTTGAAACAGGGACACACAATTGGTATCAGATCAAAGAAATTTAGAGAAACTTGGATCAATTATTGGATTTTTGGATCGAATTTTTCACGAACTCGTTCATATGGACTGTTACATCTAAAATGTTCGATTGTTTGGTGTTTTGGGTATAATTTTGATTGTAATTGAATCGATTTGGTACTTAGAACATTTTGTGTTTAGATCATTCAGGTTAACTCACACAAATTAAGGCTGAATTTTTGTTTTTTTGTAGATTTTTGTTCGAACAAGTTCACTGCACTGTAAATCGAATCAAATTGTTACGATTTATGTTTGTTTTTTGTAATTCTTGCATTGTAATCAGTTCTAGTATTGTAATCGAGCATTCCTACAAAGTCTTGAGCCAATTGACAAAGGTTTCAATCGATTTCAGTGTAAGAAATCAAGTTTTTGCTCGACAAAGTGAAGAACACGCAAGATCTATAAAAAGCGCAAGGTTCATCGGAAGAACACGCAAGCTGAAGAATTTTGATTCTGGCCGAAAAACACGCAAAGGGCTGTTTGTGAGTTCTAGAAACGCTCAGATCGAAGTCTGCGAGTTTGGTCTTCAATCTGCGAGTTTAATCACTTGCGAGCTTGAAAATTGGGAAATTTTTTCTAAGTATTGAAACATGCAACCATTGCGAGTTTCATCTTGCGAGTTTAGTCTGCGAGTTTGTTAAAATGCACAAGTAGGCATTTGCGAGTTCAGGAAACGCGCACGCCCCTATCTGCAAGTTTCAGCAATTCTTTCGGTCTGCGAGTTTGTCAAAACACGCAACCCTTTGCTTGTGAGTTTCACAAACACGCATGCCTAAGCCTGCGAGTTCTCTTTGAACAGTGATTTGCGAGTTTAGGCGTCTGCGAGTTTCAAGCAATTTTTCTGTGATCTGCGAGTTTCTATTTTCTTTTTGTGATCAATATTTTTTTTTTCTGAATTTCTAACGACCATTTTTGTCAAGTTCTTTTTGTATAAGATATTCAAGATGAGTTTTTTAGCTAAGGAGGTAACATATTTCACTGAAAATGACTTCATGATCAAAATGGAAGCTATGATGGTTGAAGTTGAAGACCTTCAAAATAAATTGAAAAAGGAAAAAGACAGAGTTGCTAGGAGAAATCAAAAGATCTTTGAGCTCAACACGTCAGTTATTGGAAACAAAGATCTAATTGATTCTCTACGTAAATCTGCTTTGGACTTTGAACATGAAAAAGATTGTTTTGAAAAGAAGATTTCTGACTTTGAATCTCAACTTTCTAAGTCTGTTTTAGAAAATAAAGAATCTGTACTAAACGTTTATAAATTGCAGGGTGAAAACGAGAGATTAACTAAAAAGGTAAATGATTTGGAAGCTAAACTTCATGCGATAGGTCAAACAGATCACACCATTTTTCTAAATGCACCTATTGAAGAGGCTGAAGTTAAAGAGAAATGGGGACTTGGTTACGATAACCCCCGTTACTTAAAGAAAGCCATCAGAAAACAACCAGCGTTGTATAACTTTGATTTTCTTGTTATTGCTGATAAATATCCTCATTTAAAACCCAAATTTGTTACCAAATTACCAGACGAAGTTGAGGCCAAAGAAACTGAGAAGAGAAAGAATGGAAAGAAAATGCAACTACCATTTCGCTATGAAAAGCTAAATGATAGTTACCGTTCTGACTCACCAAAAGTTCTTTCAGATGACTATTTTGTTAGCTATTATGTTACTGAGATGGAGGCAAAATCTGCAACTGCAAAAGTTTATGTTCCTTCACTCATTCTAGAAAGCAAAATAGTTGAGCTTGAAAATGTTTTATCTGAAGAAAGAATTTTGGTTGATATAGAACAAAGTGTATTTTCTACTGTTATAAAGAACACTGTTTTTCGATCTAAATCTACAGAGTGTTCTAAATTTTCAAAGTCCCCTCAAACTTCAACTGATAATTTTGATGACTTATTTGCGTCTGCAAATGATTATCTTAATTCTGATGATGGGTGTGTTAAGAAAATTGATATGTTTGATTTCAATGCTTCACTTCCAGATCATTCTCTCATAACTGAGAACACTGAGCTACAGAAGAAAATATCAGATTTGGAGATAAAAATGGCTAAGGACAAAGATGAGTTTGAAAAGAAGTTCTCAGACTTTTCTAGAAAGAGTTGTGAAGAAAAGAAGGTGATTGAGCTTCAGTGTATAAAGCTTTCTCAGCAAGTTTCTGATTTTGAGAAAGTAATAATCTTGGAAAGAGAAAAGTTTGCCAAGGAAAAGAAGGCCATTGAACAAAAGAATGTTGGATTCTTCAAAGAAATATTCGGCTAGAGAAACAATGCTGAAAAGGGATTTGAAAAAGAAAGAAGCATGTTTAAGGCTGAGATTAGAAAATTGACTGGCAAGTTATCTGAACTATCTGAGAATGCACTAAAAGAGAAGAAAATGAAGTCTGAGTTTGAGACGAAGATTAACCTTCTTCTCAAAGAAAGAGACAGTTTCACTTCAAAGATAATAGAGCTTAAAGATATCATTTCTAAGATGGTGGTGGTGACTGAGTACAAGACTCCAGAGTCAATTATCCACACACCTAGAGATGATTCAGCTTATTCGGAATGCTCATTCAAGACAGCTGCAAGCTCACATCATAAGACTGTTTCTTCCAAAAGGTCAGTTAAATCTTCTGATCAGATTCGTAGTACTAACCTTTTCTATGATAGAAATATCGATGGTTCAGGTACATATCAAAGACGAAGGAGATACAAAGAAGAAAAACTGGTCTGGAAGAAGAAACTAGTTGAAGATGAGAAGAAAGCTGAGTTGAAAAGAAAGAAGTCATGTGTACATACACATAAAGACAAGAAGAACAATGCACGTAAAGGTAAACCTGATCATATCTACATGAGAGATCAATTAATCAGGTTGTTAGGTAAGAAATACTATTGTTCTTATTATCGTACACATGATCCTGTTTACAAAACAAGTGATAATTACTGGTATGATTCTTACTCAATTACTCCCATAAGAACTGCAACTAACATTCATGGACCCAAATACCAGTGGGTACCAAAGCCAAAAACTGATTCTGTGTTGTAGGCATCTACAGTCAAGGGGGAGTAAGAGAACCAAGGATTCTAAGTAAATCAACTTAGAACCCATACTTCAACGAAGTTTGACTTCTAAACACAACAATTTATGACTCGTACTTCAGTGATCAAAAGACCTTACTCCTGTGCTGATAAGAGATTGTACTCCAATACTCGAACGAGGAAATCAACCATCAAGGGGGAGTACATACTTTTCTGAAATATTTTGCATCCGATAGATATGATGAACTACATTTCAAAATAGAATTATAGATCTCTATCATGTGCTTTTTCAATGACATATTTTAGATGCATAATTTCAGGGGGAGTAAAGGTGATGACTTATGATTACTTCTGATCAGAACTCGTACTATAATCGTTTTACTGCTTTATGTCTTTTAACTTTTCAATAAATTTGTGAATAAAGTTGCTTTGACATGACTTTGAGAATTGTGCAGGATGAGAGAAGCTTACAAGATTATATCTTTATGACTTAAGCATGACTTCATGAGATTTAAGACGAAGCACAAAGGTTAATTTCTTATCTTAATCTCATATATGGTTGAAAGAATGACAACTTTCAATCATAGAAAACATGTTTTTAAATGTTCAAACCACTTCCCGATTCTTAAACAGATTTCATGAATTGGAAGTGTGATTTTTAAATGTTTTCAAGATTTATTTGTGCTTACATGTTTACAAACCGTGTGTTTCCAAAGATAAATACTTGCGTATTGTCTTTTCTATATATTTTCAAGTATTCACACACACCGGTTTGAATTTTTGTTCAAAATGTTCTTACCATGTCTCAAATTTGAAACATATTTTTCGATGGTAAGACACCCCTCTTGTATTTTAATGAATTTTTTGAGCGTTATTTCATTTCGAAGCGTTCATTTCAAGAATGTCTATATTTTTGTTTCATATAGACAATATCCATTATTCTTGACCATAAGCTTTGATTGTTAGATCATTCATTTCTGATCATTTTTCATACAATGTCAGATTTTCAAACAAGTTTCTTGCATTCATATTCATTCATTCAATTTACTTGTTTGAAAATACTTCAATGTTTAAAAATGCTCATATCTTCATGATTATATTCAGAGCATATATACATATGACATTTGTATATTTGTGCTTTAACTGATAAAGTTAAACTATCTTGAGCAACATCTGCTTTATAGGAAATATGGGTTCTTTGTGCTAGGACTTAAATGAACTTCTATGGATTCACGATTACCTGTGTTTCCTACCCAAGAAGTTAATCCATAGTGATTGAGTGTGAGGAGTCGAAAAGAAATGAGCGTGGGTTGTGCGTTGAGGTAAAATGGAAATGAGAGTTTGGTTAGATGTGTGCTTAATGATTAAAAAGAAAGAGGGTGTGAGATCAGAGTAAAAGAATATCAAACTCTGCACCAACTAATTTCTGAGTCGGGCAACCACATTACTAGCATTTCACAATTTTTTGGTGAATGTTATTGAAACAGACAACTAGCCTATGCCAACTCTTGATTGAAACCCCACCAGCCACTCATTTTCTTCTTAAAAAGAAAGTGTTTCATATTTTAAGGGGACGCAACATATAATCTATCTGTTTTTCATTTGGAAAATCTAGATATTGAAAAAGAAGGAAGTTTGCCCCACCTTCGCACTTCAATCATGCACATTGATTATGTGTTTATCTACTATTGTCTCAGTGGTTTACACAATGTTGAGCCTTTATAAAAGCAATCATCATATGCTTAATTCTTTCTACACTAGCACGAACACACAAGGAATTTGTTTTCTTGTCATAACATTCATAGAAATTTCCTTTGTGGTGTTTCGATGATTGGATGGAAGCCCTGGGGGAGTGAACATAACAAAAGCTCATTTACAATGTGTATTCGTTACCCACAGTGACTTCGTGTTACTGATAGGTATGTTAACTGATTCATTTGTTGATTCAGGTGTTACATTCCTATTTTGTCTGGATTTGCAAAGATCTAGATAAATACAATGTTCGAAATCGGCAAAGAATTAGAGGCTTGTGAAAGATCAGTGGTCGGAACAAATAATGACATTTCTTGATGAGAAAGTTTTGATGAACCATATGCTCTATTCATCAAAAAGGGGGAGATGATTTAAAGAAATGTCCAATTCAGATATTTCAAAGTTAAAGTTTTGAAGAAGTTAAAGTTCAAAGATTGTAAGGTTGAAAGATTGTTCAAGAAGAGTCAAAGTTGTTTGAAGATGTGATGTTTTTCGGAAATTTTCTTTGAAGATTGTTTGCTGAAGCATTCCGTGCTAAATCTGAAGATAATTTCTTTCCGAAGTCTGAAAGAGACTTGTGATCATTCTGAAGAGATTATTGAAGATTGTTATATCTTTTGAAGATAGATTTTGGGAGAATACAAATAGCTTTTGAAGATAAAGATGGTATAAAGAAAAAGGGGAGATTGTACTGACAGAGCTTAAAGAGAAGACTGAAATGCAAATGCTTTCGAAGTTGATCTTGAATCCAAAGGGGGAGATTGTTAGAGCATAAAGTTGTTGGATACAAGATCAAGAATATTGAAGGTCAAAGTACAAGAAGTAAAAGATGGGAAAGTCAACTCTCATTAAAAGTTAAAGTCATTTTTTAATAAAGTCAAAGTCAATTGTATTGTGTTTGTTTTTCCTTGTTTTTAGTTGAAGGTATAAATACATTTCTTTGCTGTTTAATAGATAGATGGTTAGAACTTGAGAGAGTTGTAGAGAGAGAAAGAGGAGTATAGAGAGAGAAAGAGAGAAAACAGATTGTATTCGTTTGAGTGTTGAATTGAAATCAAACAGGTAATTGAATCATTCTTGTTTGTGATTGATTAATAGTAATTTGAATCTTGAAACAGGGACACACATCTTCTCGTTCACTGATTTGGCCATAACTTCTTCGTTATAGCTCCGTTTTCGCTCCGGAAAGGACCGTTGGACTCGTAATTGAATCCTTTATCCATCAAGACTATAAAATCTAGGATTCAAATCCAAAATCAAATATCTTATTTTTCCTTGATATATCGGTTTCTGTAATAACTCGAAATGATACTTTTCGAAAATCGGGGTGTTACAATCTAGCTCCAAGTTGATAGTTGAAGGGGCAAGTTGTAAATAGTAGAGAAAAAAGGGTTTTACTGATAATTGATTATTTTATACATTTTGATATCAAATTACCCAATAATTAATGCTAACCGGATGCTTAAAATATACATATTAACTTGAGTTAGTATTTAAATATTTGAAACCATTTAATTTGAGAAAATAAAAATAAAATAACAAAATTATTTTCTTATTGGTTTGGTTTGTGTTTATGGGCCGTTGGGTGCAGCAAAGAAAAGAAAAAAAAAGAGAATGGCCCAAAGTTGCAGCCCAAGTCCAGAATCAGAAGAGAATCGTCCAAATTCTAGTGGTCGACGTACCTTTCTCGTGACTTTCTCCAGCAGCAACCCATGGTAAAGTCGCGTCGATCACTGCCATATCACGCTCCAAACCAAGTTCGCGTGAGTTTCACATGAGTTGCTCCACATCTAACCCACGACAAAGCCGTGTCGGCCAAAATCATGGGTCTTTTTTGAGCAGTTTTGTGGAAGGGGGTACAAAAGCCGTTTGGAAACCCAAGGTTCAAATACAGGCGCTGCCAAAGCTCTTGTGGCCATGGAGGTTCACCTGCAATGACTCCAGGCCATTCGTGGTCGCCCGGGGATTAGTCGGTGCCCGTAAGCTGGCCCGGAAACCCACAGTTACCCAAAAAAAGCCGTTTTCTTGGGGGATTCATTCCAAAAAATTGAAGAGGGGAGCAAGGAGACGATTGGAGGAAGCTTTCATCACGATTTCTTCAATTTAATTAGGTAACTTAGACTAGGTTTAATATTTGTTCTTCTTAGTTAC
Source organism: Arctium minus (assembly GCA_954870635.1). NCBI lineage: Eukaryota > Viridiplantae > Streptophyta > Magnoliopsida > Asterales > Asteraceae > Arctium > Arctium minus. The sequence continues at coordinate 20,231,658 of OX941090.1, read as the reverse complement.
TATTTTCTTTTTAGACAATGGGTTTATAGCCATTTGATTGGGATTATGTTGCGACTTGTTGATGCTTAATATCATTTGATTTCTATTTATGCAATTCTTATTTTAAAGGTTTCATCGTTGTTAGGTTATTGATTTAAGTCGGATCCCTTTTATCAATTAATCTAATTGTGAATTGCTAGACTAGACATGGAATCCGTAATTGTTCCGTGTTTTGTGAAGTGGCAAGCAACGCATCAATTGACCACCAAATTAATTGTTTAGCGTTGTAGAATTGTATAATCTGGCTTAAATGGTCTGGCATCCAATCATTAATTAGGACCGACGCTTGTCTTAAATCTAATGCAATTGATAGGTTAATTTCTATGTTCGTAACTAGAAGCGACTTAATCGATTAGGAACTAATTCAGTGGGCATCCGGTGCTAGTTTAATCGTAAGGATAAGCGGAGTGTTTGACGCGGTTTGACACTTACGGTCGGTCTATAATAAGATGAGAAAATGCATTTGTGAACAAGTATATGATACACAGTCCGATCAACGGTTTACACTCATTGTCAGTTTATTCTTATTATTGTTTCAATTTTTAATTCAGTTATGTTTAGTTTAATTATCGCAATCCAACCCCCCCCCCCCGTTTTTTTACATAAAACGTAGAAATTGACATCGTTCACATCCAATCCCTGTGGAATCGACCCTACTTGCCACTATTGCAATTTAGGTTGTAATTTGAGGTAATAGGACTTTATTATTTGTCGGGCTTGACACCCGTCATTTACCCTAGTCCTCTCTTTGTCTCCCCATTCTATTGTTGGCGGTTGAAAAGTTTAAAGAGAGAGAATGTGGGTTTTGAAGGCATTTTAGAGAAAGAAGCAAAAGAGCATTGTTCTTTGGGATTTAACCTGCATCGATCCTTCTAGGTAAGTTTTATCTTTGCCTAATGTTGTTTTGATTAAGAAAGTAGAGTGGGTTCTTTGAAGTTGAATTCATTAATAAGAGGTTTAGATCTGTATCTAGATTTCTGTGAGAAAGGGATTTTGTGTTGATTTTGTTTTGGTTCGATTAAGAAATCCCTTTGTCTTGCAATGATTTAATCCTTAAACTCCCCAATCCCCGTTAATCGATCGGTTGGATTCCCCAAAACCTTCGTTTGGGAACCTTGGGAAAAACCCAACGCCGCCGCACCATGAGGGGGGGGGGAGCCTATGTGAGGGTTTGAGCCGGGCGTCAGCATTGGGAGGGTGTGACCCGGGAGGCGGGTGTGACCAAGTCGGGGGTTAGGGGTGTAAATAAGTCAAGTTGGGTTGGGTTCGGGTTCTACCCATTTATTAATTGGGTTGAAAATCTCAACCCAACCCAACCTGTTAGGCTGATGGGTTGGTAGCAGGTTGACCTATTTATGACTATCTCAACCCAACCTGTTAAATAAATGAGTTGAACCTGGGTTGACCCATTTAAATTTAAAATTGCAAATGAAATAAAAATGCTTAAACTACTTCATTCCACGACAAATACACAACGACAAAGTAAAATAAATTGTTCGAAGTTTAATAAAACACAACCAAAAAGTAAAATAAATAATTCAAAGTTTCGCACAACCACAAAGTTAATTAAATCATAGTTCCAAAAAAGTTTCTAAGTAACTCGACTTGCACTTTCATCGACTCCAATTTCATTCTCGGTATTACTTTCCTCTCGATCTTCCATCTTCTCCGTCATGATTGCTCCACATAACGCCTCAAGTTGCGATTCCATTTGTGCTATAGAAATAAATAAATTAACCAACTTAGTTATACCAAATAAATAGTTTTATATGATAATACGAAATATACAAATAATAAGTTAGAACAAACCTTCTCCATAAATCCAATCTCTTAGACAAATAATAGCCTCAACCGTAGAAGACTTCAACGAACTTCTATAAGCATCAAGAACCCTACCGCCAATGCTAAAAGCAGATTCAGATGTCAGGGTTGATATTGGGATAACTAAGATGTCCCTAGCCATCCGAGCAAGAGTTGGATACCGAATCTCATGAGTTCTCCAATAGTCCAAAATGTTTATATTCTTCACGCAAGGCGTGAGCTTCTCCTCTAAATAACATTCAAGCTCAAATTTAACGGCTTGAGAAGTCGCCTTGGTTGAAAAGTCATCAAAGTCCTGATAGACAACAAACAATTAGGAGATAAATAGAATATGTATAAACAAAAAAACAGTAAATGTATAACATACCATCAAAAGTGAAGCAGAAGCTGCATCTAGCACATCTTGAGATTCTTCTAGGAAGTGTGGAACAGTCGGACAAAGGGAGAGGACTCCAGCGTATGAGGAGTCGTCGTTAACAAAGGGAGAGGAGAGGACGGTCGGCCGCCGTGAAATATGAACGGAGCCGAAGAGGGAGGAGACTGGAGAGGAATGGTTGAACGCCAACGCCTAGAGGAATTGACTACTGAGGAAGAAGAGCGACGCAGTTTCCTTTTGTTATTTAGGGTTTCAATTTTAACTTTAAAATTTTAATATAGAAATTATATTATATTTATTAATAACTAAAATAAAATTATTAGGTAATATTATAAATGGGTTAGAAACAGGTTATAAATGGGTTAGAAACAAGTTGTAAATGAGTTAGAAACAGGTTGTAAATGGGTCAAAATCAGGTTGAAAACAGGTTGGTAATTTTAACCCAACCCAAACCCAATTATTAAATGGGTTAGGCGGGTTGACCAATTTAACTTAAATGGGTTGAAATTCTCAACCCAACCTGCTAATTTTGGGTTGGTTCGGGTTGGGTTGGCGGGTTGGGTCACTTTTTGCAACCCCTTGGGGTGGGAAACCCGGGTGGGAGCTGGGAGTCGGCACCTGGTTGAAGAGGGGAGTCGGGCATGGGGAAACCCAGGTGGGAGCCAGGAGTCGGCACCCGGGTGTCGGCAGCCCAGGGGTAGTGCAGGTGGTTTGTACCGAGAATACCGAGAGCGAGTCTAGGTGGACCCTATCGATATGAGTTTTGTGTCCTCGTTTTCATCCCTTACCGTTTTGTTAGGTGTCGTTCTAGAAGAAGTAGCGAGTAAAGATTTGCGGAATCTAGGTGAGTTTTCTTAACCAAAGACTTTCCTATTGTTTATGCAATTGTACGCATGCGAAGTTTATTAAATTACCATCGGTATTTGTGTTACTTTTATGCACACGAGATTTATTAAACGTGTGTATTTCAGACTGAAAGTGTGTCGGTTTGTGTTTATATTTAACGCATGAGATATTATGAAACTCCATGTTGAATCTTTATATGAACGGTATGTTTTGTTATATTGTAAAAGGTGTGATCTTTTGTATGCATATATTTGGAAGCAAATGTGTAACGACTAAGTCGGAGGGTATGTTCGGTGCTCACGTCGGGGGTGTGTCTCGTATATGCCATGGAGGGTGTTTTCCAATTAAGGCAGCGTGAGACTGACACGTAGTCACTGGTGGAGTGACTTCAGTGTGCCAATTATGTTTGTAGCTATGTAACTGAAAGTTATTGTTTTGTGGAGAGTTATTTATAAATGCTCATAAATTGTTTTAAACGCGTTATGAGGTTTGAATGTTGTATCTAGAGGGATCTCACTAGATCTCATGGTCTAACCCTCGATTTTCAAAATAAAACTCTTTTCAGGTAATGATTTAATTAGAAGCTCGTCAGCGGGTTCTTTGGGAGGTGGTGTCGTGATAGAGGCATGGAGGAAGTTCCAGGTCCCAGTAGATTAAATTATCTCAGTTGTAGTCAGGTTTTCAACTTTGTATTTGAGGTGGAGTTCATGTATTAGTTTATTCCTTGGGACCGTTTGGTCTAAAATATTGTATTTTAGCTGTGGTTGGTATTGGGCTGTTACATGAAAATCGGTTTATATGTTTGTAACATTTATTAGGTTTGTATTTCATCTGCAATCATATAATGTAACATCTTATCTTTAGTCCTCTAAATATATAACATTATATTATATGATAATAACGAAATGCAACAACTACAGACAATAAAATGTAACTTTAATGCTTACGCGCACGTTTTAGATATGGACATTACAAACTTCACAAAATATAAAAGTTATCTTCATTTTTACTTGCATTCTCACAAAACTGAAATATAGTGTGAGAAATTGTAGTGGAGGAATGATATTTTGGTAATATTTAAATAATTTATCCATGTTTTTAAAATATTTAAAAATCAAGATTACGACACATCATATACGTATAATTCACTTTTAACATATCAAGGTTTGAATTTCATAAAACTAATTGATGAATATGTTCAAATACAATGATATATATATATATATATATATATATATATATATATAATTTTTATTAATATCGCAAAGAAAAAAGTCCAAAAAAAACCCAAAGAATTTTTCTGTTTTGAATGATTATGTCTATGAAAAAATCTTAAATAAAAAAATTATTAAACTTTCTTATTTTAAATGATTAAATCATTTTACATACTTTTTAATAAATAAAAAATCAAACTTTTATAAATTGGTTGCCTATATGATTTTAACCCAAAAAAAAAGTTACATATAGTTTGCAAAGTTTTACGGTAGAAAAACTTAAATCAGTTTTATCTTTCTCAAATTCTACATTATTCATATATTTCCCCAACGCCATAACTCCCCCCCCCCCCTCTCGGGTCACACCATCGTTGTCCGCTCTCTATCACCACCCATCACTGTCATCAATTTTTTGTTTTACGATTTTCCCTTTTTTTTGGATTTGTCTCTACGTACTTCATTAAATTGTTGTAAACAGAGAGATAATCAAAAGACAAAAAACAGATCAAAAAGAGGGAGATCGATGGCAGGTGCCAACGATGAGGATTGACGACATGGAGACGGACAATGATGGGGCGACAAGGGGGAGCAATATTGTTGAGTGTGACGGGTTCGAATGACGTAGGGTTTTGACACGGTAAATCTAATTTAGGTATATTTTTACTTTAAACCATTCATAGCCAATTACAAATAGTTTTTTTGGTTAAAATGATGTAGGTAACTAATTTTAAAAGGTTCGATGTTTTATTTATTCATTAAAAAAATTCCCGAAATTATCATTCAAATTAAGAAAGTTCAATGATTTTTACATTTAAAAAAGAGTTTACGGACTTAATTAATCAATCAAAATGGAAAAGTCTAAAAACTTTTTTCCCTATCTCAAAACACCCAAATAATTTGCAATTTTTTATAAGGAGTTGCATTGGTTTTATATTCTTATTTTATAATAAAAAATTTATATCTCGTTGTATTATGCGTATAAAAACTAAGGGGTTGTTTGGTTCATGTAATTGGAAGGAAGTTGAAGGAATTGGAATGACCAATTCTATTGACCAAATTTCAAGCCTATGTTTGGTTCACGGAATGAAAGTGATGGAATCCTTCCATTTCCATTGAATTCTACAATTTAAGGAATTCATTATTCATTTGCTCAAGTGAAGGAATTGAACTCCTACCAACCAAACGCGTGGTCAAATTCCATTCCAATTCCTTCAAAGTCAAATTTCTTTGATGGATTCCAATTCCATCAAATTCCATTCTGTGAACCAAACGTCTCCTAACTTTTAACGATTCATTAAACAAAATTATATAAAACCGAAATGTCTACTTGCATACGGTTGTTATAATTAAAAGTGAGATTCAATGTAGTGACCTTTAAATTTGTAGTTTACCTCTTAATAATGCAACTTGTCATTTTCTATCTATAGTACGATAATAATTTATGATTTTTGTTTTATATTTATATTCTTTAACTATGTTTTAGACTTTTTATTTGATAATGAAATCCAAAGATAAAACTATTTTCTATTTTTTAGATAATAAGATATGAAAAAGAATATAGAAATTTCTATTTAAAATATTATTAATAATTATTTAATTTAGCCGATTGGTCTCGATGAAAATGATTTATAAATGGCTTTTGATGGATGTTTTGAGTTTGAAGTTATGGTTTTCAAATTATAAAATGGTTTCTTTTGATTCAAGTATCATATTGTAATCTTTTTATTACTTTAGTGACTAGAAAATAATGATCATAAGGCCTTACAAGAAAATGAAGGTTCTTGTTGCAACAACCCACACATTTAAGCACACCAAAACTATTAAATTTAAATGGATAAACGATAAGACGACTCCAAAAGTAACAAGTCATTCGTACAAGTTACAATGCCAAGGTTTGCAGAAATTTACCGAATTACAGCTGAGAAATTTAAAACATTAGTCTAGCGAAGAACGTCTAACATAATCTATCAAAATTACAAATCTCCTCCAAATGCAAGCTCCAAGCTCACATCCTGCCTTTGTCCTTACTCGAGCCCTCAACTACCTGTTTACCTGAAAAGGGTTTTAGTTTTGAAAAACGAGGGTTAGACCATGAGGTTTAGTGAGATCCCTCTACCACCAACGTCGCACCACAGTTATCAATGAAAAAGAGTTTATAAACATTTATAAGCAATCACACTTTAAGCAAGAATAAGTACACACATGATACATGTTGATGGCCCACATTATGGTCACACACACACACTTGTGACAACGTGTTAGGGCACACCCCCGCCCTTGAAGCAGTTATATGAAACAAATTCATATGTTCGGCATGAGACACACTCCCCATATGCGTAAGTTAAGCCATGACATGTTCGCAATCCACAAAACCCACTTTTAAGACTATGCACCTTTCTTGCATATTGGGGTCAAAGTAAAAACATGCATTTCAAACATCATTACGTAAAATGAAGTTTATGCGCCAACAAATCAGTTTAGAAAGACTCACCTGGCGTCCATGCTAAGCTCCTTTCTCTCTTGAACAAATGATTTTTAACCGCACACCTACATGTCAAACCACACACGAGAGTGATAAGTCGCTCTAATTCCCTCAAAGATTGACTCTCAAATCCCGAGGCCCCCTAATCGACACCCTATTAGGACTCACTCCTCAAACAACCCAACCGGGTCCTGCCCAGATCCAAACGTGCCCGTCCGGATGCCCCGTGTCTCCCAGTCCAGAAGGGGTACCAGGTTCCTCCCTCGTCCGGGTCTTCCCCATCATAGAATCGACACTACCGAATTATCCCGTGTCTGGATTCTCCCACACCCTGCACTATCGGGTTCTTCGATCAGGAAGTGCATCACCCGGGTTTCCCACGTCCGAGAATTGGCAACCAGAACCTTCCCGTGACCGGGTTTCGTTCCCTTTCGGGTTCATCCTACCCGGATTCGGGGCGATTCCCGGGTACAACATAACTGTTCGAAGATTTCCCACTGGTTCCTTCTCAACTCCGTTCTACTCTAACCCATGTAACATTTAAACCTTTAAATTGGAAATGTAGCACCCGTAATTTTTGGTAAGTAAAGGTCACCCGGATGTTTTTACAACTTGGAAATGGTGGGATTTATGTTGGGAAAGCATTATTTAAAGTCCCTAAGAGTATCGGGAGTGTTGGCATTGAAAAAGTCAGGTTTTGGGGCTTGGAAAGAGTCCTACTACAATGCCCGACAACTATGACAATGTCATAGTTGCACCGTCATAGTCGCACAAGTTGGAACGCCCACGGTACACTTGGTGCGACTATGACATACGACAATGGCTGTGTCATAGTCGCGTGTCAATGTGGCACAAAGTGTGCGACTATGACACGCGACAATGACCATGTCTTAGTCGCGTGTCATTGTAGCACCAGGGGGAGGACCTGCTGATAAAAATGGGATTTCAGCCCTTTTCTTCATTATTCACTTTCCTCTTCTTCCCAAACTCTCTCTAGAACAAACCTAAAATTTATGTGGCAATTTTGGGTCATCTTTGGCTCAAATCCTTGGGTATTATGGAGGTAAACCATCATCGAGTGTTAGATTGGAAGCTATGACCAAGATTTTACCATCTCCATCTTCATCTTCAACCTCAAGCTCCATTTTAGGGGTTTCTAGGTTTTTACCAAAACCTAAGTGGTAAGTTTATCCTCTCCATTTCTAAACCTTATTATAAGATATAAATACTCTATTGATGATTTCCTAGTGATTGGTTCCTCAAATTTCGGGTTTGATGATTTTGGAGGATTTAGGTCAAAAATTAGGGTTTTGGCCAAAATGGAGATTTTGATGTAAAATGTTTGAGGATCACTTCTAAATGGTTGATTAAGTATATTTATGGTTGAAACTTGTGAATCTAGGTTTTTGAAAGTTTTGGCTTGAGGATTCAATTTCTTCAAAGGAGCTCAAGTTGGGGAAAAATCTAGATTTAGTCTAAATCTAGCAAGGTGAGTTCAAGTTGATTTGTGAAAACGATGTACATGCCAAAATGTCAAAATTTAAATGTTTATATGTTTACATGAAATTATCAACTGTTGTATTATCTAATGAGTCTGGATTATTTGAAGAGTTTAACTTTATAAATTTTGTAAAACACCCACATTGGGGATTTTAGACATTTTGACAAATAAATCTCAAGTATTTATGTTTTTAATGAGTTGTTTTGTGGAAGTAGGTGTTTTGAGTATAAATGTACATTTAGAGTGTGTTTTGGGAAAATGATTATTTTTGTGTTATGGGACGTTTTTGAAAGAATAAACGGTAGAGACTCATTGGGAAAAATGATCTGTCCTAATCAAAATTGTGTTGGAGTTATTCATGTATTTTGGGGCATGTGTTTGCATAAATGTCGGTCGATTGTGTTTTATTACATTCTGTGGATTTTAACATATGTTCGTTTGATTTTGGGCTCAAAGCTCGGTTTTCGTCGGTGTCAGGTCTTGAGGACATTTGTCCAGCTTTAATAACTTAAAGTGGGGCTTTGGGTGTGAGTTGCATTTATTGCATTCTACTTTGGGGAATACATGCTTTTGTGTGTGTGTGTCATTCATTTGAAGTCATGTATTTTAGACTGTAATGCATTGGATCCATAGGCATGTAAGTCGGTCATATGATAGTGAGAAGTCTTGATTTTCTCACCTTGGGGTTTATGTCGTGTTGACATTGTTGTATCCCGGTTGTTTTGTGGAGAGGAACCTTTATGGGTTGTACTCCGAGACCTTGGGTTTGGTGTTTGATGTTCTAATTCTTGTGCACAAGGGTTAGACATCATGAGTTATCAAGTAAGGAGTTGAGGGTCCTCTCTTGAATGTTAGGGAGTAGGCACTAGGGGTCGAATGAGCACCCTGAGGATGAAACTCCACTAGAGAATGAACAGGCAATAGGATCGCGTATCTTTGAGGTGTAGCTCGACGGAGCAGACAATAGAGGATACGGTGTTTTTAGAACTCGGAATACAGTCCGACTAGAGGTGTAGCTTGGCAGAGCAGGCAATACAGTTATGATTCGAGTTGTAGTTCGATAACGTGGCTATGTGACTGAACTTTGTGTTTCACCCCGTACAACGGAATCGGGTCTCCCCCGTCACCGGAAGGTGTTATTTTAGGTATTAAATTGTGTCATTTTATTATCCATGTTTTCAGTGACGTTTTGCGTATATGGTTGTTATTCAAGACTTATGGGTTTAGTATTATGCCCCGCCCGTGTTTTGGGTGTTTCGGGAAATAAAGTTTTTATCCGCTCTTTTATAAATTGGGAGTTCATTTTTCTATTCACGTATTGGGTGAGTTTGGGGCTGAAGTGTTTTACGAATGAATGTTTATGTTGGGTTACTTGTTTTGTGTGTGCTATTGGAAAATGAGTCATTTAATATTTAAAGTAAATCCTTTTGAAAGATTATGATTTAAACTGCATTCTTTCCCTTTAACAAATATATTTGTTTCATGATGAAAACTCTTGAACTCACTAGGCGTTAGCCTAACCTTTTTATTTGTCGGCATGTGCATCAGGTTTGGTTGAGGATTGTTGCCAGCGACTTCGTGGTGAGATGAGTGTTAGTCCTTAACGAGAGAGAGTAGCTTGGTGAAGCCTTCCACACTTTTGGAGATAGCAACTGTCATTGGGTTTTAGTAACACCCGACTTTGATTTGTCTTTATACAAGACTTGACCTATTATCTGTTAAAGTTCAATCTAGAATTCCAAATGAGATGACTCAAGTAACGATTAGTAGAATAGATTTTATCTCTATTTGATGTATAATTGAAAATTTTTAATTAGTTTCTCTTTTTAAATTTGAGGGTGTTACAAGAAATACAAAAACACTCTTAACTCCATCTTACACCAATAAACAGAAAAACAACACTCCAACCACAAACCAAACAAATTTGAAGTTATCGATCACCCTAAAACACTTCAAAAAATTCTAAAATCTCCAAAGGCTTAGAGAAAGAAAGGAGAGGATACATACCTTAAAGGGGGTGAGAATTCACACCACTAATTGCTTCCCAAATACCAATTTCTTCAAAAATTTAGCAAGAAATCACCAGTAACCTCTCTCTCCTTCTCTATCTGCCTCTACCACACGTCAGGGAGAAAATTGAGGGTTTTAGGGATTTGACCCTTCTTTCCATTTCTACTCAAAGGTCCTCCAATTTTCGCTTTTCACACTATGGCCATTAAACTCTAGTTTACTTATATTATGGGCTTTGTTATTACACTTGTGTTGTGTGGAATGAAGTTTTGTAAATTAGTTAAAGAAAATCTTTATGTAGGTCCTTTTCGGATAGAACAAGTAAAATATAACTAAAATTGGGTTCGGTTGTTAGTTTTCACTTAACTAAACATCAAATGAAAAACCAAAACGACGAACGATAAACAAATATAAGACTTATGCATAACACAATACCCTTAAAACAATTTCAGTCAGATTGTATGATTGTTTCTTAAGATTCAATAGATGCAAACAAGTGAACTGTCCAGATTAATACTTCAAGCAGATCGAAATTGAGATTCTGCTTGATGTGTGTCTTGTTATCTTCTTGGGTTTTTTTACGAAGGAATGGAAGGGAAAGAGAAGGAATTGAAGGGAAAGAGAAGGAAAGTAGGAGGGAAATAAAATATGTTATGTTCTCAAGTTCTTTTGAGGAAAAGGGAAAGAAAGGGAAGGAAAAAAAATACTGATTTTCCTCCCAAAACTTTCCTCCAAGATGTGGGAGGAAAGGGAATGAAAGAAAAGGAAAGAATTTAAAAAAAATTAAAAATATTTATAAAATTACTCTTTGTAACACCCCTAATTTTCGGTGAGTAAAGTTCACCTGGACGTTTTCACAACTTGTAAATGGTGGGATTTATGTTGGGAAAACATTAATTTGAGATCCTTAGAGTATCGGGAGTGTTGGTGTTGAAAAAGTTGAGTTTCGAGGCTTGGGAAGGGTCCCGCTACAATGCCCGACGACTATGACACTGTCATAATCGCACTGTCACAGTCGCACAAGTTGGAAGACCCACGGTACACTTGGTGCGACTATGCCATGCGACAATGCCATGGCAATGTCGCCAAGTGGTACCAGACTATTTTAAAGTCGGGTTTTCAGCCTTTCTCCTCATTTCTCATGTTGGGAACTGAAGATGTAACCAAGTCATTAATGCTGCTAGTTCAGAGTTAGTACTGCAAAATGATCTCAAAGTTAATACTGCTAGGTATTACTACTTCTAGTAGAATTAATACTGCTAGTCAAAGTTAGTGCTGCTTGAACAAAGTTAGTACTGCTTAGCTAGTTAGTACTGCTAGTGGTTAGTGCTGCTTAGTAGTTAATGCTGCCAAGACTCAGTTAATGCTTCTAAGGTGATCAAGGTGATTAATGCTGATTCTAAGATAATGTGAAGATAATGCTGAAGAGATAGCGTCTGGAGATAAACATGGAAAGCTTGAAGATAGTTATGAAGATTATTTTGAAGATCTTTTTATGTTTAGTAATTATCTTTTATTCTTCAATATATGTATAGATTTGTTTAGAATAGCTAAGTAACTTTTGTGAAAATAATTCTGAGTTTTTGTTCTAGAGAGAATCAACCTCAAGGCATCGTTCCTAATTCTAGAGAAGTAGAATTCGTCTTGAAAGAGCTTGTTCTTCAAGATTGAGGTTGTGAGTGAAAAACTTGTAACTTGAATCATTAAATAAAGTTTACAAGTTGATTGTGATTCACTGTTTCATTGTTTTTCTGTTTATTGAATATTAAAGTGCTATTCCGCAGCTTCTTTAATATTGTTTCTGAGTATTCATAATTCTTGTTGAGAATTCGATCCTGACAAGTGGTATCAGAGCCTGTTCTCTCAGAAACATTCATTCATTCATCATGGAAAACTTTGCAGAACCAAACAGTACTCTTGTCTCTAAGGTTCCAATGCTCAAACCCAATGAGTTTGACATGTGGAATATCAGAATCAAGCAATACATTCTCCTCACTGACTACTCAATGTGGGATGTCATTGAGAATGGCCCCTCTAATGAAGGCCAGATTGGACCAGATGGGAAAAGATCTCCACCAAAGACAGATGGTGAGAGAAAGATCAGACAGACAGAGATGAAGGCCTTGAGCACTCTGCTCTTGGCCATCCCCAATGAATATCAGCATTAATTCTGCAACTGCACTGATGCTTAGATTCTCTGGAATGCTCTAGAGAAAAGATTTGCTGGAACTAAGAGCACCAAAAGAAATCAAAGGGATGTTCTGAAGCAGCAGTATGAGAACTTCACTTCTTCAAAGAATGAGTCTATGACTCAAACTTTTGACAGGTTCAACAAGCTTATTGGTGAATTGGCTACTGTTGGAGTGAAGATGGAGCAAGATGATATCAACAGAAAGTTCCTCAGATCTCTTGGGGATGAATGGACTATGTACACTGTCTCATATAGACAGAGTGACAATCTGGAAGAGAAGGAACTAGATGATATGTATAATGATCTAAGAGTTTTTGAATCTGAGGTAGAAGCTAAGAAGAAGCCCACTGGGTATATTCATAATGCAACACTTCTATCAGCATCTACTGATACTACTGCCAACCCTGAAGCAGTTAGTGCTGCTAGTGGAGTGAATTCAGAAAAAGGCACTGAAACTGTCTTTGAAGCCTTTTTGTCCAGTCACAGCAACAACTCCTTGATTAATGATGATCTGGAACAACTTCACCCTGATGATCTGGAGGAGATGGACATTAAATGGCAGATGGCCATGTTATCTATGAGGGTGAAGAAGTTTATTAAAAGAACTGGGAGGAATAATTTCTCTCAAAGAAGAGAAGATGGAGCTGGTTTTGACAAGACAAAGGTGGAATGCTATAAGTGCCACATGAAGGGACACTTTGCTAGAGAGTGCAGAAGTGGTGTGTCAAATAACAATCACCAACAAGCTCAGAATGGAGGCTACAATCAAAACAAGAACTCTGCTCAAGCCCTTGTTTCTCAACAAGGAATGGGGTTTGACTGGAGTGACCAAGCTGAGGAAGCCATTCAGAATCAAGCTCTTATGGCAGAGGTGTCTGATCTCCCCACTGAGGTAATTTCTAATCTTTGTACTCAATCTTGCATAGACACTGTCAAAAGGTACAGGGATCACAACCAAAACATGTGTGATGACCTTAAAAGATTAGAAAAGGACAGAAGAGATTATGTGTTGATAGTTGAGAGGTTTGAAGAACAAATCAGAGGCTTCCAAGACAATGAACTTCAACACTCTTATGACACAAACTACTGGAAGTGGGAAAAGAATGAGTTAGAGACCAAACTGTCTAAGTCCAACGAAGAGAATGATAAGTTGAAATAAGAACTAGCTAAAGTTAATCTTGACATAGAAAAGTTTTCATATGCTTCAAAAGCAATGAATTCTCTTCTAAAGGCTCAGATTCATGATAAAATGAAGCCTGGTATTAGATACAACAACACACCCCCTCCTTACAACAACAACTACATCCCTCCTACATCAGACTTGTTAGTGACCAAGGAGAAAAAGGACTTGTCTGAGGAAGCCTTTAAGATAGATCCTTTGGATGAGGTGGTTGTTGAGGATATGACTGAGAAAGAAGCCAGTGAGAATGGGAACAATGTTGTGAGTAAAGAGATACCCTTAGAAAACAACATTATCACCAATGAGGGATGTGGAAAAACTTGGGTCAAGTCTAAAGAGATAGAGAAGACCAAAGGAAAGGCCATAAAGGTCCATTACAAACAGACCACTGTTGTGAATCCTGGCCCTTGTAAACAGTGTGCTTGCAATAAAACTGAGAGCCTAAATTCTGGTAAAAAGAGAGGTAATCAAAGAAACTGGAATAATCAATGGGCTCAGAAACAAGGAGTTGATCTGAGTAAGATAATCAGACCAAAACCTTGTTTCATATGTGGCAAGTTGAATCATTTGGCTAAGCACTGTTTCTTTAACCCTATTAACCAAAAGATGAACTTTCAAAGATTTGTGCAAAAACCTGTTGGTTATAGGAAGGCTGGAAAGAAACATGTGGCTAAGAAATCTGTTGAAACCAAAGGCCAAATGAAGAAAAAGGTTTTAAAAGAGAGTATTAAAATGTGGGTGCCTAGAAGCACTAAAACTGTTAGTACTGCTACATCAAATAGTACTGCTGACAGGGATAGTGCTGCCAGAAGTAATACTGCTGTTGTCAGTGTTAGTACTGCTGAGAATTTTAATGCTTCTAACACTGTTAGTACTTCTTCAAGGGTTACTACTGCTAACACAGTTACTGCTGCTGACACAGTTACTACTTCTAACAAGGTTAGTACTGCTAAGCATGCAAGTGCTGCTAATGCAGTCAGTTCTTCTAAAACCAGTACTGCTTCTAGCAAATGTGCAGCCAAACCCATTATTGTGACAAAGTACTCCAGCAATGAGAAGTCAAAGTTTAAAAATCTTGTCAAGAAGGAATGTAAGTATTTTGATGAGAAAGGGGTACCCAAGACCACTTTGGCTTGGGTTCCTAATCAATACTAACTGATTTATCTTATGTGCAGGGCAACCAACAGCTCAAGGGGAAGAGCATTTGGCATGTGGATTGTGATTGCTCTAGGCACATGACAGGCAACATGTCATGCCTTCAGGATTTCAAGCATATCAATGGAGGACATGTTGCATTTGGAGACAATCTTGCAGGTGGAAAAATAAGTGGAAAAGGTAATGTCACAAAAGGTAAGATGACATTTGAGGATGTCTACTATGTTGATCAGTTAAAGTACAACCTGTTAAGTGTATCACAGGTTTGTGACAAACAACATAGTATATTATTTACTAATACATAATGTATGATCCTTGCTCCAGGATTCAAGGTAGTTGATGAAAGCATGATACTACTTAGAACTCCAAGAAAGGACAATGTTTATTGTCTAGACATGGACAATGTTTCAAGTGATTCATCCCTGAACTGTCTTGTTTCAAAAGCTTCTGTGGATGAATCCTCTCTTTGGCACAGAAGGATGTGTCACATGAACTTCAAGACAATGAACAAACTTGTTAAAAACAACCTTGTAAGAGGTTTACCATCAAAAGTCTTTTCATGTGATGATCATTGTGTCGCTTGCCTTAAAGGCAAACAACACAAAACTTCTCATAAGACCAAAGAGTTAAATACAATTTCTTCTTGTCTCCAGTTATTACATATGGATCTGTTTGGTCCTACAAATGTGATGAGCATAGGGAAGAAATCATATTGCCTAGTTATTGTTGATGATTACTCTAGATTTACTTGGGTATATTTTCTAAGGACTAAGGATGAGACAAGTGGACTGATCAAATCCTTTATTCTAAGAATTGAAAACCAAACTAATCAAAAAGTAAAAGTCATTAGATCAGACAATGGAACTGAATTTAAAAATCTTGATCTAAACACCTTTTGTGAAGAAAAAGGCATTGAGAGACAATATAGTGCCCCTAGGACTCCTCAACAGAATGGAGTTGCTGAGAGGAGGAATACAACACTAATAGAGCCTGCTAGATCTCTGTTGGCTGATTCAAAACTGCCAATTACTTTCTGGGCTGAAGCAGTTAATACTGCCTGTTATGTCCAAAACAGAGTTTTAGTGGTCAAGTCAAAGAACAAGACACCTTATGAGCTCTTAAATAAAAGAAAACCCTTTATTGGATTTTTTAAACCATTTGGATGTCCTTGTACAATTCTCAATACCAAATCTCACTTAGGAAAGTTTGATAGCAAGGCAGATGATGGATTTCTTGTGGGTTACTCATCTCAAAGTAAGGCCTACAGAGTTTTTAATATTTCTTCTAAAATAATTGAGGAAAGTGACAATGTCAAATGCAATGAGAACACACCAAATCCTATTGGGTCTGGTCCTCAGTGGCTGTTTGACATTGATTCACTAACTAACTCTTTTGGTTTCAGTAGTGATGATTATGCAGGTTCAAACAGTGGAGGATCAGGGACTACACAAGTTCAAGACAACATACCTCAGTCTGTGATTTTTCCCATACCTACAGTGGATCCTGTTGAAGACTGTGAAAAGGAGCCATCTACTGAACTAAATCAGAGTGAAGAAGAAAGAAGAGATGAGGAGAGTCAAGAAAATACAAAACCAGAAGTAGCTGCTGAAATCACTTCAGTTGAGTTGAATGACACTAATCTAGAGGTGGGACTCAATGAAGAGCCTAGTCATCAAACAAGAACTCAAAAGAATCATCCTCCTCAGCTGGTAATAGGAGATATCTCTTCTCTTATGATGACTAGAAATCAAAGCAGGCTGCAAGATATGCAAGACCAACAGCATATAGTGCTTTCTTGCTTTCTATCCCAGCTTGAGACTAAGAAGGCTCATGATGCTATGAAAGATTCCAGTTGGATAGAAGCCATGCAAGAAGAGCTGCTCCAATTCAAGCTGCAAGATGTTTGGGATCTGGTAGACCTTCCTAAAGGTCAAAGAGCAATAGGTACAAAATGGATCTTCAGGAATAAGAGAGATGAGAGAGGAATAGTAATAAAGAACAAAGCAAGGTTGGTGGCACAAGGGTATACACAAGAAGAAGGAATAGATTATGAATAATTATTTGCACCAGTGGCTAGGATAGAAGCAATCAGATTGTTCCTGGCCTATGCTTCTTATATGAAGTTCAAAGTTTATCAAATGGATGTAAAAAGTGCATTTCTATATGGCTCAATTGAAGAAGAAGTATATGTCTGTCAACCACCAGGGTTTGAAAACCCAAACTATCCAGACAGAGTATACAAACTGAAGAAAGCACTTTATGGACTGCATCAAGCACCAAGAGCATGGTATGCCACTCTGTCATCCTATCTCCTGGAAAATGGATTTGAAAGAGGAGTCATTGATAAAACTCTATTCATCAAGAGAAAGAATAAGGACATCTTGCTGGTCCAAATCTATGTGGATGATATCATCTTTGGATCCACAAGAGACAATATGTGAAAGGAGTTTGAGGATCTAATGCATCAAAGGTTCAAAATGAGTTCCATGGGGGAGCTTACTTTCTTCCTTGGACTCCAAGTCCAACAGAAGCCAGATGATATTTTTATTTGTCAGTCCAAGTATGTACAGGACATTCTAACCAAGTTTGGTTTCTCAGACTCAAAGCTTGCCAGCACACCTATGGAGACACACAAGCAGATAACAACAGATCTTGAGGGGGAGGATATGGATGTTCATCACTATAGATCCATGATTGGCTCTCTCATGTATCTTACAGCCTCTAGGCCAGATATAATGTTTCCAGTCTGTGTGTGTGCTAGATTTCAAGTTAGGCCAAAGCAATCACACTATCAAGCTGTTAAGAGGATATTCAGATATCTCAAAGGGCAACCTAGATTGGGACTTTGGTATCCTTATGACTCATCATTTGACCTACTTGCATACTCAGACAGTGACCTAGGTGGAGCAAACTTGGACAGAAAATCCACTTCTGGAGGATGCCAGTTTTTGGGTGCAAGACTAGTATCATGACAGTGCAAGAAACAAACCACAGTGTCCACATCTACAACAGAAGCAGAGTACATAGCAGCTGCAAGTTGCTGTTCTCAAGTCTTATGGATTCAAAATCAAATGTTAGACTATGGGGTAACCTTTCTACACACTCCAATCTTTATTGATAATAGCAGTGCTATTAGCATTGTTAATAACCCTGTCAAGCACTCAAAGACAAAGCACATTGAGATCAGGTATCACTTTATAAGAGACTGCAATGAAAAGAAGCTTATTCAAGTTGTAAAAGTTCATATTGATAATCAGTTTGCTGATCTATTCACCAAAGCTTTTGATGTGGGTAGATTCACTTTCTTGGTAACAAGTGTGGGAATGATCAACTTTGAATAAGCTCCTACGTAAAAAGTGATTCAATACCTGTATATTGGTTATTCTTGGTGTTGCTAATGTTCTTTCTCAGGAAATGTAGAGCAGTACTCAGTTCATCACAAGCTTAAAAGTGTAAGTATGGTTAATATTGCCAGTACAGTTTTAGTACTGCAAGTACAATTTTACTACTGCTAGTTAGTTAATAATGCTAGTGATTAATACTGCTCTCAGTTAATACTGCTAGTTAGTTAATATTGCTCTCAGTTAATACTGCTAGTTAGTTAATACTGCTAGTGGTTAATACTACTTTCAGTTAATACTGCTAGTTAGTTAATACTGCTAGTGGTTAATACTGCTCTCAGTTAATACTGCTAGTTAGTTAATACTGCTAGTGGTTAATACTGCTCTCAGTTAATACTGCTAGTTAGTTAATACTGCTAGTGGTTAATACTGCTTTCAGTTAATACTGCTAGTTAGTTAATACTGCTAGTGGTTAATACTGCTCTCAGTTAATACTGCTAGTTAGTTAATACTGCTAGTGGTTAATACTGCTCTCAGTTAATACTGCTAGTTAGTTAATACTGCTAGTGGTTAATACTGCTCTCAGTTAATACTGCTAGTTAGTTAATACTGCTAGTGGTTAATACTGCTCTCAGTTAATACTGCTAGTTAGTTAATACTGCTAGTGGTTAATACTGCTCTCAGTTAATACTGCTAGTTAGTTAATACTGCTAGTGGTTAATACTGCTCTCAGTTAATACTGCTAGTTCGTTAATACTGCTAGTGGTTAATACTGCTCTCAGTTAATACTGCTAGTTAGTTAATACTGCTAGTGGTTAATACTGCTCTCAGTTAATACTGCTAGTTAGTTAATACTGCTAGTGGTTAATACTGCTCTCAGTTAATACTGCTCACTGTTAATACTGCTTTCACTATCTTTTTAAGGTTAATATTGCTTATAATCCACAAGCTATAAATACCCTTTCCCCGCCTAAAAGATCATAACGACTCTTTGTCTACTGTTCATCTTCTCTCTCACTCTTTTCTCTCAAGTATCCAGTGCTGGATAGTCAAGACTCCTTGCGTACAGATGGCTTCAATGGTGTTTGTTGACGAGCACAACGAGATAGCCATGATCCAAAAGCCAAAACAAGCCGAAGGTTTTCACCAGATAGTCGACTTTTTGAGGTCAAGCCACATCGCTCATGCTCTCACTGTGTCTCCTACCATCTACATAGAGCACCAAAGGCAATTCTGGGCCAACGCCACTACTAGCACTAAAAATGGAGTGCAATGCATCAAAACAAAGGTTTGTGACAAACCCTTGACAGTTACTGAGGAGACCATTCGCATCTGTCTACGTCTAGACGATGCTTCAGGTATATCTTATATTCCAAATGAGGATTTGTTTTCAAACCTCACCAGAATGGGGTATGAAGGCCAATTGGGGATTTTCAAGTTTTTTAAAGCTCAATTTTCACCCTAATGGAGGTTCTTTGTTCATACCCTGATGCACTGTATTTCCAAGAAAACCACTGGCTGGAGCCAATTTAGCAGTCCCATTGCCTATGCTTTGGTATGTTTATCTACTGCTAGAAAATATAATTTTTCACTGATGATCTTCAATGATCTTGTCTCAAACCTAGACAACAAGAAGAGTTTCTTCATGTATCCCAGGTTTGTACAGGCAGTTATAACCAACGAATTGACGGATATACCTCACTTTGATGGGGTATATGTACCTAAACCCCCTAAAGGCAAGGTCTTCTCAAAATGAGAAGATCTGCTAGGGACTCGGAAGGAGTTGACACCCCATTGTTCTCAACAATGATGGTGGTGTCCCAACCACAAGAAGGTATGGCCTCAGGGTCAAGGCCCTCATTAGACCAACCCACTGAGAGCCAATCCCAACCTTCCCTCTCTCAAATTTTTCCTCAGTCCTTTGCTGCTAAACCCACTCCTATGATATCCAAGACCTATGTCAAGAGAAAGGTACACAAGGCTCCTTCCCTTGTTGTCCCTACTATTAACCAAGAGCCTCAAAGCCCTCTATTGGAGCATTCTCCAATAGAGAATATCCAAAGGGAATCCAATAGGGTGTCTCCCAACCCTGAGGAGGTGCTCTCTAAGGAGATGAATGAGCATATGGGTGAGAAGGCTGCCACTACTTCTGCTAGCACAGAGAAGGACAGTGGTAACATCTCTAAGACCTTCCTCATGGCAACTTTGGGTGAGAAATCAACCAAAGGACCCCGGTGCCAAGAAACCAAGGGGTAGTTGGTGCTTTTGCTAGGCAGAAGGCCACTACTACAAGATCCAAGGATCCCTCAAGGATGGGCAAAACATCCGAAAAGGGTGAGGACATATCTGAAACTGATGAATTGATGGCAAACTGTTCCAAGGATCCTTCCAGGGTGGGTAAAACACCTAAAGAAGGTGAGGATAGCTATACTTACTTGGAATTGATTGAAACAATAACCAACATCAATGTTGATGTGGTTAATCAAGGAAAGGAAATCAAAGCATTGCAGCAAGTGGTCATCTCCCAATAACAGCAAATTTCAAAACTCAAGCAACTGGTGGGAAAGCTCATGGCCAAGAAAAGAAGAAGTCAGTTTGTTCTAAGGAGGAGAAAGGGGACAACCAAAAAGGAGAATGAGAATGCTTCCAAAAAGGAGGAGAGTTCAAGCCAAGAAATGTTAGATCAACAGATTGAAGGGGAGTTTGTTGAAGCACAGGGAGAGTTTGTTGAAGAAAAAGCTGAAGGTGTAAAAGAAACAGAAAGTGCCAAAGCAGCAGTAACAACAACAGCAGCAGTAACAACCCCAGCAGCAGAAACTGTTAATGCTGCTGAAACTATACAAGTAGCAGTAACAGGGTTAACACCTGAAGAGGTTGAGGTAGCTGAGATGCTTGTAAAAGCAAAGAATGACACTCCCAAAGCAAAGGGAGTGGTCATAAATGAAGGGGGAGCAAATAAAACAGAAAAGAAAGACAAGGCTACAGATGCAATGAAAAAGGGGAAAGAAAAGATGATAGAATCTGATCAACCAACCAAAAAGCAAAAGATGGTTGAGTCAGATGAAGCATTAGCCAAGAAACTGCAAGAAGAGTTAGATCAAGCAGAGAAAGAGCAGGTTGAGAAGGACAGAGAGATAGCCAGAGCACTAGCCAATGAATTAAATGAAGCATTTCAGAAAGGGTTGGAAACAGAGAAAGCAAAGCAAAGAGCAATGAGCTTGAGAAAGGCTATGATGGCCAGATCAAGTGCAAAGAAGAAAAGGCCTTCACATACTTACCTTGCAACTCAGGAAAGAAACAAGATGATAACTTTCTTGAGGAGTGCAATTGGTGTGAAGAAAGAAATGTTTGTAAAAATGACTTTTGATCAAGTCAAGGGCTTATATGAGAAAGAAATGGGAAAACTGAAGAGTAATGAAAAGGACAGAGTGGAGTTTGAAAAGAAAGCCAAGGAGAGACATGATGTGAACATTAATCAACCCTTCCCTGAAAGTGAAGAGGGAACTCCTACAAAAGAAAAGGTAGAGATAAAGGAAGAAAAGAAGAAGGAAGCTACTATAGGGCAAAGTCAAAGGATTCTGAAGAGAACCAAGATGATGGCTAAAAGAAAGAAAACTGAAAAGAAGCCCAGAGTAGAAGAAGAGAAAAAGGTTGCTGAAGAAGAAGAGGCACCAAAGAATGAAGAAAAGAGAGTTGAATCTCAGGAAGTACCACAAAGTTCAGATGTAAATATGTACATGGTGGTAATGGATAAAATTCCAAAGCCTATCACAGCTGAACCTGTTGGAGTCAAACCTCCTGAAGTCATCTACTGGGATATTATGATGGTGGATGGTAAAGAGTATATCAGATTGAAAAGAAAGGATGAGAAGTACTATGTGTTTGCAACATGGAACAAAATTGTCAGAGAATGTTCAAGATCTGATTTAGAAGAGATGTATGAAGTTGGTATGAAGTTACATGCAGATCAGCTGAAAGCTCCAGGGTTACCAATTGTAAAGCTGGTTATGGAGTATTTGTGCATGTTATTCAATCCAGAAGCAGTGAAGCATTTAATCAGAGATGTGTTCAAAACTGTTAGAGGATGGACTATGTATGAAAGGAGTGGAGTCTATGAATTGGCCTTGGATACTTTTCACATGGAATATTACTTGGTGGACAGGGTCTACAATCACACACGTCTAAAGCTTCATGCCATGTTAAAGAAGAAGCTGGGTTGTGCATCAAATTCAGAAATGGCAAAGTATCTAATTCAGAGAACTATCAATCAGAGCATGGGACTGGATCCTAACCTTGGATTGAATCAATGAAAGTTTTGGAAGCATCTGAAGAACTTGACTTCTCTTTCTAAAAGTCAAGTTAGGGGGAGATTGTTGGGAACTGAAGATGTAACCAAGTCATTAATGCTGCTAGTTCAGAGTTAGTACTGCAAGATGATCTCAAAGTTAATACTGCTAGGTATTACTACTTCTAGTAGAATTAATACTGCTAGTCAAAGTTAGTGCTGCTTGAACAAAGTTAGTACTGCTTAGCTAGTTAGTACTGCTAGTGGTTAGTGCTGCTTAGTAGTTAATGCTGCCAAGACTCAGTTAATGCTTCTAAGGTGATCAAGGTGATTAATGCTGATTCTAAGATAATGTGAAGATAATGCTGAAGAGATAGCGTCTGGAGATAAACATGGAAAGCTTGAAGATAATTATGAAGATTATTTTGAAGATCTTTTTATGTTTAGTAATTATCTTTTATTCTTCAATATATGTATAGATTTGTTTAGAATAGCTAAGTAACTTTTGTGAAAATAATTCTGAGTTTTTGTTCTAGAGAGAATCAACCTCAAGGCATCGTTCCTAATTCTAGAGAAGTAGAATTCGTCTTGAAAGAGCTTGTTCTTCAAGATTGAGGTTGTGAGTGAAAAGCTTGTAACTTGAATCATTAAATAAAGTTTACAAGTTGATTGTGATTCACTGTTTCATTGTTTTTCTGTTTATTGAATATTAAAGTGCTATTCCGCAACTTCTTTAATATTGTTTCTGAGTATTCATAATTCTTATTGAGAATTCGATCCTGACATCTCACTTCTTCCTCTTCACCTTTCTCTCCCAAATCGAACCCCACTCCATTTCTTTGAACCTTAACCATTTTTAGGACCATTTCCTCTGGTTTGAAGGTGTTTGATCATCACCAAGCTAAGGATTGAAGGTTAAGACTAGGAGCTCTTCATCTCACTCTCACCTTCAAGAAATTTCTAGGTTTTTGGGGTTTTACTCAAAACCTAAATGGTGAGTTCATCTTTATCTCTTTTAAATCTTTCTATAAGTTACAAATACTCTATTGATGACTTCCTAGTGGTTATATTTCTCAATTTTCGGTTTGGATGATTTTGGGGAAATTCAGTCAAACTAGGGTTTTCGGCCAAAATGAAGATTTTGATATAAGATGTTTGGGGAATGATTCTAAACACTTGGATATGTGTATTTATGGTTGGTAACTTATACATCTAGGTTTTTTTTGGAAGTTTTGGCTTGAGGATTCAAGTCTCTATAAAGGAGCTCAAGTTGGGGAAAATCTAGATTTAGCCTAAATCTAGCAAGGTGAGTTCAAGTTGATTTGTGAAAATTATGTACATGCCAAAATGTCCGTTTTAAAGTATTTATGTGTTTTACTTGATAATTATCAAATGTTGGATTATTTTATGAGAATTGCTTATTTGGGATATTTGATTTGATAAATCTTGTGAAACGCCCATCTTTGGGATTCTTGAGTTATTTGATAAATGAATCATAACTGTAAACGTTTTGATGAATTATTGCATAAATGGAGGTTATTTGGTAAAAATGCATTTTTAGTGTTTGTTGGAAATATGCATAGTTTGTGTTATGGAATGTTTTGAAAATACCAACGTGTAGGTCATTGGATTTTGGTCATTCCCAACTTTGCGAGCATTTCAGAAATTGTAAACCTTTTTGGTTTTGGGAAAAGATGTATTTTGAGTATCTTGAAGAGTAAATCTTAGGTATTGTTATCATAACGATTCATCTTACGAGTGTAAATCATTTGGGGTAAATGCACTTTTAGTGTGTTTTTGGAAAAATGTTTGATCTTATGTTACGAGACGTTTTGAAAGAATCAATGGTATAAACTTGTTTGGAAAAGGATCTATCTCAATCTAAATTGTGTTGGAGTTTATTCATGTATTTTGGAGCGTGTTTGCATAAACGTTGGTCGATTGTGTTTTATTGCATTTTATGGATTTTTAGCATATGGTCATTTGATCGGTTGAGCTTAAGGCTCACCTTTTGTCTTTATCAGGTCTTGAGGACATTTGTCCGGTTTTAAAAGCTTAATGTGGAGCTTTGGGTGTGAGTTTTATTTATTGCACTTTATTTTGGAGAATACATGTTTCGGGTGCCTGTGTCATTCATTTGGAGTCATGTATTTTAGACTGTAATTTGGATCCATAGGCATATTAGTCAGGCATATTTAATAGTGAGGAGTCTTGAGATTCTCATTTTGGGAAATATGTCGTGTTGGCATTGTTGTTGTCCCGATTTTTGTGGAGATGAACCTTTATAGGTTGTACTCCGGGACCATGAGTTTTGTGGTTTAGATGCTCTAACTCTTGTGCACGAGGGTTAAATATCTTGGGGACTTGAGGTGTAGCTTATTAAAGCAAGCAATAAAGTCACAATTTGATGTGTAGTTCGACAACATAGTTATGTGGCTTAACTTTGTGTTCCGCCACGTACAATGAAATCGGGTCTCCCCTGCCACCGAAAGGTGTTGTTTGGGTATTTGATCTTATTATCCATGTTTTCAGTGACGTTTTATCTATATGGATTTTATCCATGGTTTTATGGGTTGAGTATTATTCCCCACCCAGTTTTGGTTGTTTCGAGATATAAAGTTTTTATCCGCATTTTCATAATTGGGAGTTCGATTTCTATTTACGTTTTGAGTAAGTTTTGGATTGCATCACTTCATGAAAGAAAGTTTCGTATAGGGGCGTTCATCTTTAAAAATGTGTATTATTGGAAACTGTTCGTCTTCATATTTAAAGTAAGTCATTTTGAAGGATCATGATTTAAGTTGCACTCTTTCCTTTTAAAAGATATATTTATTCATGTTGAAACTCTTGAATTCACTAGGCCTTAAGCTTAACCTTTTTTATTTGTCGGCATGTGCATTAGGTCCTTGTTCGGGAAAAGTTACTAGCGGCACCGTAAGGAGTGGAGTGTTAGTTAGACGCGCATGAAGATTCTAGATGTTTGAAGAAGTCTTCTGCTTTCAGAGATAGCGACTTTATGGAGTTTTAGTAACACCCGACCTTGACTTAGTCTTGACGTAAGACTTAGTTACCTATTGTTGATGTTAAATCCAGTCTTGTTGTTCGAAGTTAACTTAAGTGTTGAGTTATAGAATTGGGATTACCTTTCATTTGATGTATTATCGAAAGTTTTAGTTTAGTCGTTTTTTCCAATTTTGAGGATGTTACACGCTTATACCCATCAATTACATTCTAATATAAAATAAATAAGGGCAAATTTGTAAAATTGACATTTTCCCTTTCTTTCTTTCCTACTCAATAACATGAAAAATTATTTTCTTTCATTTGTTTCCCTTCAATCTCCAAAAATACAAATACAAATATTTCTTTCTTTTCTTTTCCTTCCCTTTTTTTTTT
Source organism: Arctium minus (assembly GCA_954870635.1). Lineage (NCBI taxonomy): Eukaryota > Viridiplantae > Streptophyta > Magnoliopsida > Asterales > Asteraceae > Arctium > Arctium minus. Next base: position 20,205,821 of record OX941090.1, on the reverse strand, counting down.
CTTTTCTTTTCTTTTGCTTCACTTTCTTCTCTTTTCTTTTATTTCCAAAATTTTAGAGCACCAAATTCTCTATGTGGCCAAGAGTCATGTTAATTACAATCATAATTGATACGAATTTCATTAATCATAACCGCAAGAGATATAAGGTCAAAGACTTCATCATCCTACCAATTAACTCCATTAATGTGTCTAAATTCTCATGCCTAATTGACTAATAAATTGATAAACATTCATTCACACAATTAATATAAAAACTTATATTATTGTAATAAATTCTATAACTAACTTTGTTTTTGAGACGGTTCTATACAACACTTTAAAGAACTATTCTAAAACGATTAATAGGATTAATTACTTCTTAATTATTTAATTTGATGACTTAATTTGATGACTTTATTTTGTAAGAATAAAACTTTTTAGGTTGTACATGTTGTTCCATCAAAACTAATTGAGGTTTAGACATTATATTATAAAAACAAATACACTATAAATTTAAGTATATATTAGTCGTATATATCACAAGAATTGTTTTTTTAAATATATTTTGTCTTACGAAAAGTAGTCAATATATATATATATATATATATATATATATATATATATATATAGGGAGAGTTTCATTTGAGAAATGGTAAATATATGAGAAATAGAGAAGTAATCTTAGTCATTCATCTGGTCAACATTTGCGGCTTTGACCACGAAACACCAGATAATTTCTTGTGTGGTCTATAGAAGGTAGAGGGGTAATTTCGTAAAATACATGGGATGAGTTCATATATGAATCTGTATGAATCACAAAGATTCATATATGAATCTGTTAATTAGTTCAACTGATTCATATATGAATCTTTGTGATTCATACAGATTCATATATGAATCACAAAGGTTCATATATGAATCACAAAGGTTCATATATGAATCAGTTAAAAGAGTTCAGTTGTGAATTGCACTGGTTCATATATAAACATATAGTTCATATGTGAATTATACATGTTCATATATGAACACAACTCGTGTGTTTTGTAAAATTTACGAAATTATCCTTCTATTTTTGGGATAGCCGTAACTTTTGACCGGTCAAAGCCGCAATATTTGACTAGTCAAATTCGATCTTGACCATATGAATGGCTAGGATTACTTCTCTATTTCTCATATATTTACCATTTCTCAAATGAACCAAACACTATATATATATATATATATATATATATATATATATATATATATATATATATAGATGGAGGTTCAAGAAAAAACCTAAAAAAAACAGAAAACTGAAGAACACTCGGTAGCCTTCCATCTGGACGGTATGCACTTGTGCATACATGTAATTATGTTGTATTTTTTTTGGTTTTTATGCACAAGTGAATTATGCACTTGTGCATATACACGCGTGCATGTTACAAATTACTTGTATGCACAAATGCATACCGTCCAGATAAAGGGCTATCAGGGTGTTCTTCAGTTTTCTGTTTTTTTGAGGTTTTTCTCTGAACCTGACCCTATATATATATATATATATATATATATATATATATATATATATATATATATGGAATGTGATATGGATCATTTAAACCATACGTCATAATTTTGCATCCATGGATTAATGGTACCAAAAGAGAAACAAAATCAAAGTTGACCAATCCCAACCCTCAAGCCAAGCAACATACATACTATAAACTTTATTGAGGCTATGATTTGGAACCAAAGAATACCCAAAAGGAAGTGTGCAAAGAAAGGAAGAAGGCTTAATAATTATCTACCTACTACTATTATGTAAACAATATACTACCAACTCGTAAAAACCAGTTCAAACATAACCAGTAAATTTTAGGCTGAGCAAAATCTAAATTATGGGCGTAAGATATACAAATATATTTCCTGTACCCGAATGAATATAGAGTCTTGTAGAAAAGGTTGTGTAAATAAGATTTATGGAGACTCTAAAAACTGGTCAAAACTTTTTAAAGAATTGCATTTAAATTGTATTTTAAAACATGCATTTCCAATATTTGCATCATAATCTTTGTGTATTGGTTGATTTCTTTAGTTCTCGTCATCTTATAAGATGAGAAACGTTAATATCTTCTGAAAATGAAACTTCCAGTATAATCTTGTCATTTTGAACACTAAATTAGGGACATTTGAGAGCATGATCCATGGGGATAAGAAGGTTGGGGTGGAAGAAGAAGCAAATATAGAACTCTCACCCCACCATGTGAACTTCATTGTTGGTTGGCTTAAATCCATGGACAACTTGTTGGATAACAAGGTCGAGGTTGGTTTTTAAACGACTAACGAATCTTTTAAACAGTTTGTCTATTTTTCAGTATAGATTAGAACCCATCTTTGTGAAAACAGTAAAACAATATTGGAGTAAAATGTATATATAAGTACCTAAAATTGCTATTATATTATTATGTCTACGAGAATATGCATATTGTGTTCGTCGCAAGCAAGATAGGCCATCCACAACCATTTATATCTAAAATATGATATTTAGATAAATAAAATTACTAGAAAATAAATTATATTTCTTTTGTATATATATACTGAGAAAATTGATTGTCATTTATAAAGTTTTCGACTTTATTTAATAAAAAAAAATCATTCAATAAATTATATGTTAGAATAAGACCAGTTATGGCTATTAATTTAGGGGATAAAAGTGGAAGGTGGTTTTCAATTCTTTATACTGTGACACTTTTTATCTTGATTGCAAGTGAAGCCAACCTCCTGACCAATCAAATGCATTTATTACCAACAAAACAAAAATAAATGTCTTATATTAAAAATAACATATAATTTTAAAAAATTGTAATTATTACATTTTTTTAAATAACATTTTTACCCTTAATAATATAGAGAGGAAAAACGTTTTCCATCTCATAATTAAGGATAAAATGAAAAAAAAAATGGAAACTTAATTACTTTTGAAAATGAACATTTATTTTAGGACAAACTAAAACATAAATGTGAACACTTAATTTGAGACAGATAGAACATTATATGTCTTGACAATGAGATATATATAGACATATTTTTGTTTTAATAAGCAAAGCGATTGCTTATATGAAGATCTCCGGTTTATGTAAGCAAACAGAAACAAGAAAAAAATAAAACAGGTACATTGAGACGTAGAAAAAACTAGAAGAAAACACGTATCCCTATCACTGTTCTAAAAAACTCGCCGCACAGCCGTCATGGCGCGCCATAACACCAAGGCTTGTGTGTCACGCCACGTTAAGTCAATGGCACGCCGTGACCTAATGCGCAGTTATCATAATGCAATATTTGATTTTAATTTCTTTACGTTTTTAATGTCTTATTTGCAAGTTTTTAATATATAACCTAATTTAACTTGCTTATATTACTATTGACTCATTGAATAACACTACAAAACATATGTTTTTATATATAATATAATACATGAATTAGAAATTTGACGCCATAAGTCACGCCTTGAAAACGCCATGGCTTCGCCGTTGCTCCTAAGGCTTGAAGCTTGACCTCACCGCCACGCCACGCCTCACGCCATTTAGAACCTTGATCCCTATTCTCTCCAACTATCTATCATGACTCTTGTGTCCTATCAATTGAGGATAAAACTATTTTTGTGATATAGATAAAAGTATTTATATATTTTATATTTAAATTAAAAAAAATTATGAATCACGTATTTGCATATTCACAATCAAAATCAATGACATTATTTTAATCTGATTCAAAATTATTCTCGACCTCGGTTTGTCTCCATCGGATTGCTCCAAGGAATACCATCAAACACTACGACAAAATAAGTTTACTACATTTTTAATAGAATACTAGAAGCGTATTTGCGCAATACAGCGAGATACATCACAATTTTAATGTTTCATTTTACTTTTTGTTTTTTTGTCGATTTACAGTACGATTTTGGATGGTTTTGAGAAAGTGAATATGTTTTTTATAAATTTGTTTAATTTAGGCTTAATAATATAATGTTTTTATATAAAAAAAATTAAGTATTTTGTTAGAATTCAATAATTATCTTACATATTTTAATGACATATAGAAAAAATAACTAATTACATATTTAATAATATAATTAAAACAAATTTATAGTAATATAATATATTAATTAATAGTGATACATGGAAAGGTCTGCATAAAATGAAGACCCTGCACATACCAAATTGGTGGGTGTTAGAAGCATGCAGTAGTAATATGTATCTTGTGCTTTGATACTTGTAAATTAAGAGATTTTTAAAATCTTGCATAAAATGATGGTACCTTGTGCCTAATAGTTTATATTTAAGAGTTTTTATCCGTACTTTATAATATAGTATAGATTTAAAAAAATTCCTATATGACCAACATTAAATGTTTTATATAGAGGCATTATAAATTTGTAATAAATTATTATGACGAAATTGGACAACTTAAGAAGTTATATTCTAATAAAAAAGTAAGTTATTAGAATGAATTGGTATAAAATTTGGTGCAAACATTGAGATATCGTTTTGGAAAAATAAGTTAGCTTAGAACATCTCCAACAATTTTCTTATAATTTCTCTAAAATACAGAAACAAAAGTGAAAATCTCTAAAAAGTATTATATTCAACTCCAACATATTTGCTATTTTAGAAATTTAAAAACAACTTATATTATTATAATATTCTCCAATTTGTCATCCCAATACACTTTAAAAGAAAAACTTAATATAAAATGATAAAAATTGAATCTCATTGATGGGATTGAATAAAATAATATTTCTCTTTTTTATTTAGAGAATTATGAAGAGTTCTCTATATTTAGAGATTTTTTCATGATTCTTTATTATAGCAAACAAGATAACAATGCTGTTGGAGAATAATAGAAAACAAAAACCCAATTTTTTTTTTATTTTTATTTTAGCAATGTTGTTGGAGATGCTCTTATTAGCTAGCTTATTTTTTTGTGTACATGTTTGAATGGAAAAAAACTAACTTATAAGCTAATTTATTGATAAGTTGGCTTATAAATCTTCTCCAATTTATACCACTAACATCAAATCATAAAATCTTTAATTTATTATATGTTTAGTAAGGGGTTGTTTTATTTGCAACTTTTAAAAAGGTTGCAAACATTGCAACCCACATCTTAACCGTCGGATTCATGATCGGCGGTTACAATAGATATGAGACCCAATATTTTTAATTAAAAAAAACAAAAAAATAAAAATAAAATAACCGTTGATCATGAATCCAACGGTTAAGATATGGGTTACAAGGGTTGCAACATTTTTCAGGGTTGCAAAATATCCTTCCACTGTTTAGTAATACCTTTATATTTATTAAGTTTATAATTTATAAGCAGTTTTCATTTTAACACTAACTTAACAAATTTTATATTAATTATAGTTAAATTATTTTATTATATAAAACAAACATAAAATTTGAATGATAGAAATTTATATTGTAAAACAAAATGCAAAAATCATCCACACATTTAAACATTATGATTACTATATTTTTCCCATAAAAATTATCAATTAACACATTCTGAAGTGCGAAATGTGCTTCTTTGTCCTTGATTTATATATAACGAGCAATAAACCGTTGGAATCGACTATTATCATCCGTTATCGTATTTTCCTTTAACGGTGACACTTCTCTTAGAACTTCAATTACTACATCGAGATCACTTCTCTATCGTGTTTTATATTATTTAAAAAATATTTAGTTTATATAATAAATCGAATACATAATCATCCAATAAAGTAATATAAATGAATAGTGTTATATCAAATTTGATGTGCTATTATTCATTACATCAAAGTTGGTGGAAAAAATATGCATGTACAGTATAATGGTATAAGTATAATATACGAGGGATAATGAATTAAAAGCAAATATAAAATATATAATAATTAAAAAGTTGTGACAATTAAAACCGAAAATTATTTATTTTGGGTTTTTCATTTAAAATAATAAAGAGTGGTTTGAGTGGAGCTTGGTTGGATCTAATGGGTATCAAAGGTTTGGTAAGAATGGCCAAACATATGAAGAAATATATTGCACCTAGTGATTATTGTGTTCTTTGAAGGATCCTTTGAGTCAAATATAAGTTTACCAAGCATCCCATATTATATTATATTATATATATATATATATGAGCCTGATCAAATAAGAAGGTTAAATATCGTGAGTGTAAAAGGGAAGGTTAATAGAAGATTTATATGTGAATCTATTAAAAAAATCCGAAAAAATCGATTTGAAGATGTATGTGAACTGGCGTTACAGATTATTCATACGGGTTCATATATGTATCTTCAAATGAATTTTTTCAATGATTCATATGTGAACGGTGAGCCTTCCTTTAACATTCCATTGTTATCACACAGTTTTTCAAAACAAAAACACATACGAATAATTGTTGAATGTGATTGATTGTATTTACTTTTTATTTTATGTGAAATAAATGTGTTGTCATGAAAATGACACAAAAACCAACTAGTTTTAAGATATTCGAAAAATAAGAAGAAAAAATAAATTAGAAAAGAGAGTAAAAAACAAAATGGGAGGAAAAATAATCTATGGACATCAATGGTTGAGTGGTAAGGGAGTTTTTAATTTTGTTGGTGGGTTTGAGTTCGAATCCTAACATCTTAAATTTCTTTTATTTTTATTAGTTAGTATTAGAAGCGTACTCGCGCAATGCAGCGAGATACATTACGATTTTAATGTTTTATTTTATTTTTTGTTTTTTTTTGTCGATTTACAGTACGATTTTGGATGATTTTGAGAAAGTGATAATGTTTTTTTTTATAAATTTGTTTAATTTAGGCTTAATAATATAATGTTTTTTATATAAAAAAAATAAGTATTTTGTTAGAATTCAATGATAATCTTATATATTTTAATGACATCTAGAAAAAATAACCAATTACATATTTAATAATATAATTAAAACAAAGTTATAGTAATATAATATATTAATTAATAGTGATACATGGAAATGTCTGCATAAAAGGAAGGCTCTGCACATACCAAATTAGTGGGTGTTAGAAGTCTGCAGTAATAATATATATCTTGTGTTTTAATACTTGTAAATTAAGAGATTTTTAAAATCTTGTATAAAATGATGATACCTTGTGCCTAATAATTTGTATTTAAGAGTTTTTTATCCGTGCTTTATAATATAGTATAGATAAGCACCACATGCCACAAGGTATGAGTTATGCCCCTTGGTCTTTGATGCCCTATGGGTCGGCCCTCATTGTAGGAGCTCTCACGAATGTAGATTGAAACAAGGTGCGTTTAATCCAAGGGCGTTGATCACCCACTCCTTTTTGTAAAGGAGGGTGAATTATGTCTTTTTGATTTTCCGCATCTGGACTGATCGGGATGGATTAGGTTGACGTATGTTAACATTTTCATGGTAAGATATGTTAATGTATGTTAACATTTTCATGGTAAAGTATGCTAATATATGCTAATATATCTTAACATTTTCATGTTAAGATGTTTTAACGTAGGTTCAAATATGTTAAAGTATGTTGATGCCAAGTTAATATTTTTATTTAATGTATGTTTAGTGTTTTATGTATGTTAACATATTTCAATTATGTTAAGATATGTTAACATTTTCATGATATCTTATGTTAGCTTTTGTTAACAATTTCATGTTTATATCTATTAATGAATGTGATGATGTTAACTAACGTGAACCTCTAGTTACCCTTACAACATTACCAGTGAAGTTCAAGTTTATTACCAAATGTCATTGCGCCTTTCTTGGGCGTCATATCTCTAGATCAAGTTCATCCATGGACAACGATGGGTTTCTATATATATATATATATATATATATAGCCTTAGGTTCATTTGAAAAATGGTAAATATATGAGAAATAGAAAAGTAATCATAGTCATTCATATGGTTAAGATCGGATTTGACTGGTCAAAAGTTGCGAATTTGACTGGTCAAAAGTTGCGGCTATTCCAAAAATAGAAGGACACTTTCGTAATTTTTACAAAATACACGGGTTGTGTTCATATATGAACATGTATAATTCACATATGAACTATATATGCATATGTGAATCAGTGTAATTCACATCTGAACTCTTTTAACTGATTCATATATGAACTAATTAACTGATTCATATATGAACTAATTAAGTGTAAGTTCATATATGAATCAGTTGAACTAATTAACAGATTCATATATGAACTTTTGTGATTCATATATGAACTAATTAACTGATTCACATATGAACGTATAGTTCATATGTGAATCATATAAGTTCATATATGAACTCATCCCGCATATTTTACAAAACTACCCCTCTACCTTCTATAGACCATGTAAGGAATTATTCGGTGCTTCGCGGTCAAAGCCGCAAATGTTGATCAGATGAATGACTTAGATTATTTCTCTATTTCTCATACATTTACCATTTCTCAAATGAACCTCTCCCTATATATATATATATATATATATATATATATATATATATATATATATATATATATGGAGGGGTCTACTTTTGTTTTGAGATCCCTCTAAAATCTTTTAGAACAAAATCCCCATGATTGGCGCTATCATTAATTATAGAGGCAAATCGGGTATTTGCAATCCATCTCTCTCTCTCTCTCTACAGGAAGATATATTATGTTCACAAAGTGAAATCAGACATCTCTTCACCTTGTGAACTGTAACAACCTAACTCAACCAAACGAGCAAGAACAACACAATTAAACATAAATCAACTCGCCCAAACGGCTCACCAATAAAATCTCAATGAATCAAATACAAAAAATTTAGGTTTGTAGAAACAACCTATTACACAACTGAGAATAATAAAATAACATCTAAGTTTGGGAAGCTAGGGCGTCATCCTTCTAATCCACGACTCCCAGCTCACCGCTTCTCCTTTCCCTTACCCGAGCCTTCCACCTCACGTCTTCCTGAAAAGGTTTTTAGTTTTTTTTGAAAGTCGACGGTTAGACCGAAAGGTCTAGTGAGTTCCCTCAAACAACGAGCATCTGTGCCCCAACAACGTATAAAAGATTTAGAGGCATTTATATAAACAATTCACATCTTTACCAGTTACGCACAAACGACATGTTATAGTGGCACACACTGAAGCCACACACACTTGTGGCAACGTGTCAGACTCATACTGTCTTTAACTGCGACACCGCCCTCCATTGGCATAAACGGGACACACCCCCTGGTATGAATATTGGCGTGTCACACCTCCCGACTTGTGCCATAACATAATCACACTCAAATGTATGCATACATAACAAGTACCAATCATATCAATGTTAAAACATGCGATTTAATAAACATCCTCTTGTAAGGAAACATATTTATTAACAATGATTTGGGTAGAAAGACTCACCTATCGCTCTTGCTTATTTCCCCTTTCGTACGCCTCGGTCCTTATACAAAACTACGATTAAAGAAGTTCAAGGTGATAAGTTACTCATCGACCCATGACTTTGTTGGTTTAGGTCTCCTCCTACCAGGTTTTCCCCGACTCCCGGGGTTACACCCGGTCCCCCGTCTCCCCGGTACCTATCGGGTTTCCCCGCCTCCCAGGGTCACACCCGGTTACTGAATCCCAGTCCCCACCGGGTTTCCCCTGCCTCCGGGGTTCATTCCCGGGTCCCCTCTATCCGGCCTCCCCGGTTTCTCCCTCCTGGGACCCCGTCTCCCGGGTTCCCTTCCCGGGATTACCCCTCACCCGACCTCCCCGGGTTTCTCCCTCCCGGGACCCCGTCTCCTGGGGTTCCCTTCCAAGGATCACCCCTCACCCGACCTCCCCCGGGTTTCTCCCTCTCGGAAAATACCCCAAAACGCTCTAGGCGATTCCCGATTAATGGGGGGTTTTTGCACGAATAGAAGGGAAATCCTCCTTAAATTGAAACTCCCTCTAAACCTTCATATCAAAGATTATATGGTTAAATCCTTCATATTGTAACACCCTCAAAATCTAGAAAGAGCAACTAATTTAAAATTTCGATAATACATCAAGCAAAAGATAAATCTTCTCCCTATAATCAAGACTTGATACACCTCCAAAATAAAATTCTATATTTAACCTCATCAATTATAAACTTCAGCCTTATACAAGGACTAAACCAAAGTCGGGTGTTACTTAACCCAAATACAAGTTGCTAATCCCATAATAGATGCGGAAGAATTCACCAAGCTATTCACTTCTCGAGCACACAACTAGCACTCGTCTCTTCACAGTGTCGCTAGAACTAATCCCAAAACGAAACCTGATGTACATGCCGACAAATAAAAATGTTAGGCTAACGCCTAGTGAGTTCAAGAGTTTTTATCATGATTATAGAAATCGTTAAACGGAAATAATGCAACTTAAATCATGATCTTCCAAATTGATTTACTTTAAATATGAAAACGACCCATTTTCCAATAACACACATTTTTAAAGATGGATGTCTCAATGCAAAACATTCTTTCATGAAGTGGTGCAACCCAAAACTCAGTCCAAATGTGAATAATGGTAAATGTTCAAAAATTGAAATTTGAATAAAACTTTATAAACCAAACGACTTAAATATGAGCAAACTCAAGCTCCCAAAATATAACTAATGGGTTTTAATATGAATTGTAACCGATAAAACGCAGCGGAAAATTAAATAATTTTGGTTACAACAATTATATATAAAATTTTCTAAATAAACTTAAAACCCAATCGGATCCAATGATGCATTTAATTAAAATAAACCACACCATAGGGTGTTTAGAATATGTACCTTTTGAAGATCAGTCGGGGTTACGATTGAAGCACCAAGAAACCAAAGCAGGTTTCCTCTATCGGCAGTCCACACACGAACACGTTTCCCGTCTCCACCGGGTGCTAGCCCAAGAACCCTAGATCTATATGTGTTTTACAGAAAAGAAAATGTTTCTTTTATGTATTTCTCTGATAGGCTAATTCTAATTATTTCAATTGTATGAAAAATGGTTTAGCCTAACGCCCTATTTATACCAGAAGAATTATAGTTAGACTATAATTCAACTAAGGATTAAATAAGGTTTAGTAATTATCTGTAATATTCAAATTCGAATATATATATATATATATATAATTATCTTTTAAACTTTAATTATAATTATATAATTACAGATAATACCTCGTAATTAACATAATTATGTTTTCACCCTGTAATTATCATAATTACAGTTTAACACATATTTTCATAATTATACTTTTAAGAATAATTATTTTCTTAATCAACTTGATTTAATCCGGATTTCTAAAGATGGAAACAAACGCATTTTTTGTGTGCGACCCTATCGGTTTACATACTCCTCAGCAGTATCTCTGTGTGACACGTGTTGTGGGCATATAATAACTTACATTCTCCCACTTGCACACGATACAAAGTAACACAGGCGATGGTAAGCGTCTAACAACACGTCACCGCCCCCAAGGCTATGTAAATGTGCTTTTACCTTCGAGCAATTTGATTGATCCAATCAATCATATAGTATAATCATTCATTATACTTTTGCTTCACGATATTTTGTTTTGAACTTAAGGCATAGATCTATCTCATTCTTTATTGTTCAAAGAATATGTTTCTCGATCCCAACATATTTGATTATACAAGTACCATTAGTCCAACTAATCTACTTGTTAATGCATGTAAATCAAACTATGTAATCGAGGGGCCCGGAAATATTTTTTTCATCATGAAAGGAGCAAATCCCATATTGCATGTACACAACTAACTACACAATTCATGTTATACCTAACATAGCCCTTATGATTACCCGGTTAAGGGTAACGTTAGACTATATTAAAGCATAACACTCCTTGTGCATTAGATCCCAATGCACATCTCAGGTATGAGGATAAAGAGTGTTTACTATTTCAGGACTCACCTTATGACGCCGATCTATGAGGTGATCCTGACCGTGGGTCTTGTCCAACACCTTGTGCACCGACAAGCGCATGTGACTCTAGTTGCACCTAGTGCACTTCCAACTTGGACTATGACCATACTTCACAATAATCTTGATTTATTACTAGTCCCCTAGTAATAATTGATCAAGGACAATTCTAAATAATATGATAATCATATTTATTTAAGGATACTTAAAAATGCTAATAAAGAACATAAAAATGTTTAATGTATATACTCATACCCAGTATGCCATATCAGATAAAAACATAACTGTTTTAATGTTCCAGAAAGTTTAAAGTTTACTAAAATTATTATTTAATATAAAAATCCTCTAGCCTATAACATGAACATCATGTTTGTTTTGAGACATAGGCTTGACAAGTAGATTTGCATGTAAGCTCATTGTACCTCCGTTCAATACATATATCCCTATTAAAATTTAAGTCATTACAGTCGGTTTGGAAATTAACATCTGTGTATCCTTAAACACACATATCTCTTTCATAACCGTTGTACAGTAAGAACATATCTTCAGTTATTCCTAGATACTTCGGAATGTTCTTCACTGTTATACAGTGAGCATCACTTGGGTCTGACTAGTATCTGCCCGTCATGATCAAGGCATACGAGACATCTGGTTTTAGTACATTAACATGGCGTACATGATTTGAACAGTTGGCTGAAAACACAGGGAACACACTTCATACGGTTCATGTCCTCTTTAGTGCTAGGACTCTGAGTTTCGCTCAGATGTACACTAAGTTCTATTGGCAAGTTTCCTTTCTTGGAACCCTTCATCTTGAAGTGTTTCAAGATCTTCTCAATGTATGTACTTTTGCTTAATCTAATTAAGCACTTTGATCTGTCTTAATTCATGATTTTACACCTTCAAGCATTGGGATGTCATATAGGATATATAATATTGTTATGCTCCCACTGACCTCCTTGTATATACAAGATTTCAATTACGAGATGATTATTCTAGTCCATAAATGGACTTTTGCAACTTGCACTTTTAGGTTTGATGTTTTAAAGCCTTATATACGTCCTCGCTCAATATTCCTTCTAGGGAATGTGGCTTTTGACATCAGTCTTCATGGCATCTTACTATTTATCAGTAATCCAATCTTCGGATTATTTTGTATTTCGTTTATTATCTTCAACAGCTTGTTGAAGCTCAACATCTTGTTGAATGTCAATGTCAACCATCGTCCTATCTTTGTGGTTCTTGAATTTCTTCAAGATCTACTGTGTCCCCATTTGTGACTCTTGACAGAAAATCTTTTCTTAAGAACTCACCAGGGTGCGTTAACAAAACTTTTGTTCTAGTTAGACCTGTAGAAACAATATCCAATTGGATATCACATAAAGATGTACCTTTTAAACCTTTGAATCATGCTTTCCAAAAGCTTTATGCTTAGCTTAAGCATTATAACCCCATATTCTCAAATATGGTAACTTTGGGATCTTCCCAATTCATTTAAGAGAGTGAGTTTTATTGGTCCTTGTTGGTTGCTACATAAACTAGTATTTAGGCAACTGTTTCTAGGGCATAACCCCATAAACATTTAGGCAGAGTGGTGAGATTCATCATAGAGTGAACCATGTTCAACACGGTTCTATTTCTCTTCTTGGATACACCGTTGTGATGCAGTGTTCCGTGAGGAGTCAATTGAGATACAATCCCAAAAATCTCTAGGATGATCTATTGCCTAAGATATTTATGACCTCGATCTAACCGAAGCATCTTTATCATTTTCCAAGCATACTCACTACTTCTTTTCTAAAACTCTTTGAAAATTTCAAAGCTTTTATATTTGTTCTATTAGGTAAACATACCTATGTCTACTGAAGTCATCAGTAAGATGTAATGAAGTAGTGATGATCGTATCTTGTGACATAACTATAAGTCTCACATACATCAGTATGGTTAACCCCTAATAGTTCTTGTAGCCCCTAAAGGTTTACCCTTTGAAGGCACTTTTGTCATCTTGACTAACAAGATACATATGTATCATATGAATCATCATATGATTCCAACTCTCTGTTCGCGTAGAGTTTGGCTATGTGTTTCTTGTTTAAATGTCACAAATAGATCAATTTTAAGCCATGCTTAATTCGTTATATTGATTTATAATTACAACTATTAATTTCATAAAACATTTATTAAGATAAAACGAAAAATTTATTTCTGAAAACATAAATTCGGTTCGTTGTAATTGAGAAAATGAAACTAAATTCCTAGTAGCACTAGGTACATGAAGACACTTGCTAAGTGTTAATGTAAGACCATCTAAAAAGTTCATATCATATGTTCCTTTGAGCAACAACAGCTAACTTAGCTCCATTTGGTTTGATTTCATCTTCTCTTCACTTCTTATTTTCTGAAAAGTAGTACTAATATGAGAATCATACTCAATATGTAACACTTAGTCAGAAGTGAATTAAATCAAATGGTAAACATACCTGAAGGTTCGGCTCTGGTAGCCTTCTGCTTCTTGATTTCTGCCAATCAGGATGGACAAGTTCTCATTTGGTGCCCATGGTGAAAACAACTATACCATACTGCAACCTCAGGAATTTCTCCTTTGCCCTTATCTATGTTGGATCTTCCAACATGTGTTTTACCCTTGGTTATCTCCCCCTTTTTCTTGATTGTCTCACTGTCAGGTTTGATCATCAAAGCCTGTTTTGGTTTGGTTGAATCCAACTTGGATTTCATATCCCTCTTAGTAGTTTTAAGTATGCTGTGAAGCCCTATGAGAGTCTTATTCAAACTTTTCATATTATAGTCCTTAACGAACTGCTTATATTTTTTGGGTAGAGTTGAGAACCATATCGATTTCCAACTCTTGACCCAGTGGGAAACCAAGACGGGTCAGTTGGTCAAAGTACCCTTTCATTTTCAAAATGTGGGTACTAACTGACGAACGCTAGTCATTTTACAAGCACACAATGCTTTGACTGTATCAAATCTCTCCCGTTTTATTTGTAACCGAAACATAGACTTCAGTGAAGATATCATATCACAAGCAGTCATGTTTTCATGATCCCGTAATAATTCAGGAGTCATGGTGGCTAACATTAGGCAACCAACAATCAGAGAGTCATCTTGGTGCTTATCATAAGCAGTTTTGACTTCAGTTGGAGCATTTCTGGTAGGAGCATTTGGAGAGGGATTTTCAAGAACGTAGAACTTCTTTTCATACCTAAGGACTGCCCTTAGGAAGCGAAACCATTCAATGAAGTTCGTTCCGTCCAATTTTTCATTATCTAGGATTGACCGTAGTGTGAATTGGGATAAGTTGTTTGAGTTTGAATTTGAGGTAGACATCTACAAAAACATGATTTAATTTTAGTAACTTGAATATCTCAAATAAATGGATTAACCTTTCAAAATCATTTGATTTGAGCTAAGATCCATATTTCACCTACTTCCATAAATGGCCAAGCAACTGTCTATGGAATTAGGCTATTTAGGTAGGCATCATCCAATTATGTTCAACATAACTCTTAGATGTCGTGGGATCCTATTCAATATATTATATATTGAAATTGACACGTTTAGTCCCACTTCAACGCCTTGAAAATACTCATAAATGGCCAAACAACTGTCTATGATATTCTAAAGTAAACAAACCATACTAAGGTATCGTGATCCCACCTAAATACTAGACTTAGGGTTTACTGGACCAGTCATCCAAAATACGACTATTTAAGTGAATGGTCAAGCAACTGTCCACTTAAATCTCGTTATTTTGGCTCCTTGTCTTACACTATATTCAACCAATATGATTGGCCGAGCACTAACCACACCGGAATCTTGTATGCTCGACAAGTACCTTAAATGGGTGGCGATAAGTTTACGTTTTGTAAAATGTTTAATTTTAGAAAACATTCTAATTCTTTTAAAACATTTTGATTTTATATTTAAAAATCTTGTTTTAAAAGTTAATATTTATTAAATCGGTTTGAGTTTGATAAACATATCAATTTTAAAATATCATATTTTATTTACCGATTCAAAATCTGTTTTGCGTTTGATTTTATTTTTAAAATGTTTGCAATTATCATAACAATAATAAAGCAATAAATAAAATCAAACACAAAATAAACAACCACAATAATAATATACGGATTTGCCCCTAATGTGGTGTTGTGAGCCAACACAACAACCACGGTCAAAACTAAGGACGTCTTCAAGCTCCCACTAGCCTCGCCATCTTGGTGCACTCCAGGGACTCCGTCTCGACCTCTTGGAACTCCGTCTTCGTTTAATTTATAATTTAAAAATAGAAAGATAACATATCCTAATCTATTTACAATTGTCCCTATCTAGAAAATTTTAAAATTACAACCCTTGCAATTAATACATTTTAATTTTCCAAATACAAAAATAAACAACCACAACCACGAGTCTTTGGGGCAAACCATATATTATTCAATATTGTAAACATAAAATAAATATTTGACCAAATTATAATTAACATAATTAAAAGGGCAAATCATAATGAACAAAATTTCATATGGCAACATAAATTTAATTGACAAATTTTAATTTGTAGGTTAACAAATCTAACCCAAAAGAGAATTGATCCATCAAAACCAGGTCTTGGACCATCCTACAGTCTAGGGCACATGCCCAACACGAGAAACCACGGTGAAAGCCCAAAAACAATACTTGGAACTACTAACCCGGGCCCAACACCTAAACGGGGCTTCGACCCACAACCTAAAATTGGGATAACAACCCAAGACAGTGGCTTCAAGCCAACCGTGATCGGGCATTAAAAACGATCGATAACATTAAGAATCTCAATCGACAACATCCATATAAAACAACAGTTTACCTTTTAAACAATATAATCTAGCCATCTTAAATAACATATTTAAAAGGACCAATTAATGGAAGAGATAAACATTTGGCAAAAATTTTGAACCGATAGTTGGATTTGCATTTCACCTAAATACCAAAAATTTCCCAAGACAAACCAGAAATATCCATGGGCTTTTGGCACAACTTAGACCGAGACAAAGCAGGGTCGTGGAACCTAAGAGGAAAAATGACACCATGTCGTCGTCTGGGAAAAAAAACGTCCGGAGAAAACGTACCACCAAGCTGTGGTCGATCCACCCTCGAATGACACAAGGGTCGTGATTTGAATACCACACTGTCATGGCCAAAGACCGCCATATATGGTATCCAGCCGTGGCTGGGAACGTCATGAAGATGTTGCTAGAAAACATCCAAAAGGAAACTCTAAGCATGGCCAGAACCAACTCGAGTTGTGCCTCACAACAAGGCAACAACATATTGTATCCCACCATGAATCCTGAACCGAGAGGAAGACATACAGGGGTTGTGACAGGTGACACCAACACTCGCATAGAATAAACTGACCATGGTCCAAAGACCTGGTATGAGATGGTCCGTCAGCCTATGGTTACAAAGCCGTATATGGCTTTTCGGATTTGTGGAGTGACGATGGAAAAGAGGCAACAAAAGCCGTAGATGGCACCGACACGACCGCAGAAAAGTGGAGAAGGTCGGCGGCAACAACTGCAGATAACCAACGGCAACCGACGATCAGTGGGTAGAGAGGATGCCGCTTAGCGGCTGTGATGTGGGAGAGAGGTGATGGGAGTAATAGGGTTACAAACCCTTTATCACCTTCAGCCGACCAACTCTTTTGGAAATGAAAAAAACCTTTTTTTTCTTTTAAATTTAATTAGGGTTTAAAATTCTTTTAGGCTTTCAACATGAGGCCCAATTAGAATTTTGATCCAATTTAAAAATTTAGGGTTCAATTAAATTTGCCATATAATATCTTGTTCTCCCTTTTTTAATTAAATGACATCAAAGTGGCTCTGATACCACTGTTGGGTTTTAATATGAATTGTAACCGATAAAACGCAACGGAAAATTAAATAATTTTGGTTACAACAATTATATAGAAAACTTTTCTAAATAAACTTAAAACCCAATCGGATCCAATAATGCATTTAATTAAAATAAACCACACCATAGGGTGTTTAGAATATGTACCTTTTGAAGATCAGTCGGGGTTACGATTGAAGCACCAAGAAACCAAAGCAGGTTTCCTCTATCGGCAGTCCACACACGAACACGTTTCCCGTCTCCACCGGGTGCTAGCCCAAGAACCCTAGATCTATATATGTTTTACAGAAAAGAAAATGTTTCTTTTATGTATTTCTCTGATAGGCTAATTCTAATTATTTCAATTGTATGAAAAATGGTTTAGCCTAACGCCCTATTTATACCAAAAGAATTATAGTTAGACTATAATTCAACTAAGGATTAAATAAGGTTTAGTAATTATCTGTAATATTCAAATTCAAATATATATATATATATAATTATCTTTTAAACTTTAATTATAATTATATATAATATCCCGTAATTAACATAATTACGTTTTCACCCTGTAATTATCATAATTACAGTTTAACACATATTTTCATTATTATCCTTTTTAAGAATAATTATTAATCTCTTAATCAACTTGATTTAATCCGGGTTTCTAAAGATGGAAACAAACGCATTTTTTGTGTGCGACCCTATAGGTTTACATACTCCTCAGCAGTATCTCTGTGTGACACGTGTTGTGGGCATATAATAACTTACAATAACATATGGGGAATAGCCCAAACTTAGAACGTTACCGAAAACAAGGATAAAACTAAATACCCAAACAACACCTTTCGGTGACGGGGGAGACCCGTTTTCCATGGTTAGTGGCGGAACACAAAAGTAGGTCACTTCCCAAGTTATTGAGCTCACCATACTAGGATCAAGGCCACGAACACGCCGGCTCGTACTAAGATGTGGGGGAAGACACCCAATGATTCCTAGTCATACTCATTCACTAGGAT
Source organism: Arctium minus (assembly GCA_954870635.1). NCBI lineage: Eukaryota > Viridiplantae > Streptophyta > Magnoliopsida > Asterales > Asteraceae > Arctium > Arctium minus. The sequence goes on along the minus strand of OX941090.1, from coordinate 20,187,007 downwards.
TACATTTACGACCTAGGGCTAGTATCCGATCCCATATAACCGTACCAAGTTGCCATCCTAGGGTCCAATGTCTCAACTAGCTACAAATGGGAAATGACTATCCCATAAAAACAGACTCAGAAATTACATCACGGGGTCAATAGCACAATGAGGCCCTCGATGACCCTATAACTAATCTTGGTCCCAACATGAAATAATAGTCCCTTTTTGAAAATATTAAAAACCGACTCATATGCCTATGGATCCATTACATTACAGTCTATAATAATAGATGACTCCAATTGAATGACCAACACACTCAAAACATGTAATTCTCAAATGATGCGCAATAACCGCCATCATACTCAAAACTCCACAACAGGCTATTAAAACCGGACGAATGTCCCTAAGACTTATTTTAGTCAAATCCGAGCCGAAGCTCCCTAATTTACTTTATCGTACAATAAAAGCTAGTGTAAACAATAAAACACATTTAACTAACGGTTATGCAAACGCGACGACCAAAAGTATGATTAACTCAAACGTTATCATTGGTTGAGACAAACCATTTTCCAAAATGAACTCATATCCTTATACCTCCAAAATGTCTCATAACATATTAATATGCATTTTCCAAACGGTTTATAAGATCGATTACACGAAAATGATATTTACGTCAAATGACCTCCATATATATATAAAATCATCAAGGAAACATTTCAACATGATTTATTTATCAAAATAACCCAAAAATCTCACATATGGGGTTTTCACAAGACTTATAGAATCACATACCCAAAATAGACGAACTCGCCATATACACCCATATTTGCTAGATTTAGGCTAAATCTAGATTTTCCCCAACTTGAGCTCCTTTGAAGAAATTTGGATCATCGAGTCAAAAACTTCCAAAAACCTAGATCCATAAATTTCAACCATAAATATTTATAACCATAAAAAATCGTCCCTCAAACATTTTACATGAAGATCTCAACTTATACCAAACCCTAATTTCCATAGATGAAGAAGGAGAAGGTTACCTTAACCAATAGCTTGAATCCACTACCAACACACCTCTAGGTCACCAAAATAAACCACAAACTCCAAATGATGAAAATGGTTGGATGAAACCCCAAGAAACTTGGTGAGGAAGATAAAGATGAAAAAGTATGTTTCTAACCTCAAACCTTGATAGATGATGAAGAATCATGTGATTTTAGGAGGAAAACCCCTCAAAATGGGTTAGGGTTCGTTTTAGAGGTTGAGGGTCAGTTTGGGAGAGAAAAAGGGAAGGGATTTAGGGTTTTTGTGAGAAAATGGGGTGGAAATCCAGTTCTCCCCCTTTTATATGCGCATAGTGGCTCCGCGCGAGTGGTGGCGCGACCCGACTAGCGCGGGCAGTAGCACGGAGCTCTAGACAGGGTCTCGAGCGGATCACCGTGCGGTTTGACCCGCGTGAGCAGTAGCGCGGAGCACTGTCTCTATTTTCCGTCTTCTTTTCAACCAAAGACTTTGGGGTGTTAAACATATCAACCTCCCCACCAAGAATAAACAAATCTACTAGAAATGAAATTAGACAAAAGCTTACCCTCCCTCATTTTGATTCTAAAGATGAATCCAACCAATAAATCCAAATGAGAGATAGGACTAGGATTACCTTCTTGAGGATTCGGAGTAGAGCCTTCCTCTCAATTTGTTCTTCATTGATTTCTTCCGACTTGAACGCCACACACGTACACTGAGTTTTCTTTCTGATTTCCTTAGCCTCCAAGGTTGAGAATGATTAGGAAGGTAGGGGTATTAGGGTTTTAATCCCTTTCACCAACATTTACAACGTAGTCCCTAAACTTTGGGCTTTCAACAAAAACTCACCTACACTCCATTCTTTACAAATTTGATCTCGGTTATTACATGAATCATTTTGTAAAATCAGACATTGTTCACCAAGTAAAACCATACATTATTCACATCTCACGAGTGCAATCAAGTAACTAAATACAACACGTCATCTCATCAATTTTAATCCCATTGTGGATCGCTCATATATTTGAAAGTTTCAAACGCTTCAATGAATTTCCTACTATCGGAATAAACTTTTAGCATCAAATTGAACATTTTTTTACCAATTCTAGAATGAAAGTGTTGACTCTTAGCATCTTCAAACTTCCCTGACTTGATCGCCCTGCAAATTAGTACAATAATTCATATTGTTCACCTTGTTCACAAAGTGACATTAGACTTTGTTCACCATGTAAACATCGGCCACTACTCTTCAAATACCAAACTCAACCCTGACATAATATCAAAATCAAAATCCCTAACAAAGACTAAAATCAATATCAACCCTACAGATTTATACGACATCAATTCAAACAAAAGAAGAACAAAAAAAACCTATAGAAGGGAGTTTTATTAAGTGTATGAGCTCAACCACTGATGGCCTTATTGAGTTGAATAGGTGTATTAATGATAGTGTCAATGTCCTAATTAATGATAGCTCCAATAAACTATCATAGGCCATACATTTAACACTTAATAACACCAATCAACTATTAGTGTATATGCCCAAAAACCAATAGTCGGATGATTCTGTTTGGATATTGTGTCGTGATATTTATTAAATATAATGCATTGCCCAATTATTATGTTAATGTATTATTTTGTGATATGATTTGATCTGATTAATATAATCAGATAATAGATAGCTTGTTTGACAAGTGTAGAATAAAAAGGACGGGTATGACTTGCCAAATTAAGTAAGTGTACAAGCATGTAGCACTCTTCCGGTCATGGGTTATATAATATTTGTTTATTATATTACTATCATTACACTTGTATATATAGAGATACACTGTGAGACAATGAAGCTGCAGGTTGCAAGAATTGATCGACTATTTCAATTCTTTCTCTCTATGTTCCACAATCTCTTATTTCTCTCTTCCAAAGAGTTGGAGACCGTATCTAGAATTTGGGGAAGAAAGAGATCTCCTCTTTTGGCTTTGGACGTCAACTGGATTCAAAGCATTTGCGTGGATACCGTGGAGGCAACGAGTTGAGTTCGTTGGCTTAGATTCACATACAACATCAAAGGGTTGTTGCTCATTCTAGTAAAATTTTGAAACATCCATCCTAATCCGTTTCATATGGATTATTGGAGGAATACAATTATTTTATGCAGAGTGTATGCCTCCCGTTTTCTAAAATCAACTATGACTCCAATGGCCTTACTAAGTTGAATAGGTGTTAAGTCTCCGAGCTCAACCATTAATGGTTATTGTTAATTTAGCCAAAGCATTTAAGATCGGAGTATGTACCAAAGAACGGTTGCAGTTTGTGTTGGTATAATAGTATGTGTTCACGCAAAAACAATGGTTTGTCAAAGTCGAATTAGGTATATACATACATGCACTATAACAAAATGGGGTTTTTAGGATGTCCAGTCGTTGAGCGTCTTAATGAAGTACTTAAAAGACTTTTATATTGTAGGACCAACAACTATGAGCCATATACAATGACATTACAATAAGTTGTTTAGACATAATTAGACGACCTAATAAGTTCTATCGTCAAAATCAATCTAATAGGATATACGAAATAAATCGTCTTATTATTTTCTTAAAGATACTGTTGAAAAGTGGTCGATAAAAAAGGTCATAATTTTTTTTCAAAAGTGTCATATAAAACGGCTGTTAAGACGATTTATTTATTATAAACTTGTTAAGTCATCCAACTTCGTATTAATAACTGATTGTAACATCAACGTATGTATGTATATATGTTGGTGTTATAAACTAAATGTATAACTATGTACTTTATTAGGTCACTAAAGGACGATCAGACATCCTTAAAAAATACCTAATAACAATAAAGGGGCTGAGAGGAATTTATATTTTGGACCACTTAGCAGCCCTTTTCAGAATAAGCAGGATGTTGGGTTGAAAATGAAGTTTGAGCAAAGTGTTTTTAATTTTATGAAGTTGATATATGCCTGCAATATACTTTATTTTTTCCCTTTAAAGAATATGCAATTAATGTGTCTTATTACCATAAGTTATTTGAAACGAGTTTGGTGAGCGATGGATCTAGAAATTTTTACGAGCGGGTGCCTTTAAGGGGAATCAAAGTCGATGTGCTTTTAGCCAAATTCCAACATTTCGAGGGATTTTCTCAAGTCTTTTGGCTGATTTCGAGGAACTTTTTCAGTTTTTTGACTGATTTTCCTTGTATTTTATAATATCCCTGAACACCCCTCAAAAGTTAGTGTATGCATCTTTTATACCCCGAAAAAAATTCACTTATGAAAATCGGTTGAGCAGGTGTAATAGAAGGAGGAAGAAATTAAACCTTACAGAAATGTAGATGGAAGAGGTAGCTTATAGACTCAATAAACGAGCTTGGAGAAAAACCATCATTTATTTCATGTGAATTAGTTGAATACGATTAGACCATATCGACATAGAAAAAATATGTCCATAAAGATGTTATCGATGAAACTACTAAAAACAAATTGGAGTATATCATAGCTAATTGTTCCATGGGGTTGGCCCATACACCCTCGACACGAGTAAAATATTACTTGGCCGTTTACCAAAATGTTTACCGGGTAAGTGTTTACCGGCAAGGACACTACACTTACTTACCTTATCGTATAACATTCCCGACCATCAAAATTGCTTGTTGGTAAGCGTCTTAAACCCGATAAGCGATTACTTGGTAAGAGTCATTTCTCTCACTTACCGGGTAAGACTCTAGGTCATTTTTATGGCTCTTACCGGGTAAAATTTTTGGAAGTTTCCATGCTCAATAGGTAAGGACTCTAAGGTAAGTGATACCAATAAACACTTACTCGGATAAAAATTTAGTAAAAGGCCCTTTAGTCAATAAAAGTACTTGATATAAAATGATCAAATATAACAATATATTTATTGGTCAATATCAATTCAAGTTCTTTTTTAATTATATGGACCCCTTTTTTTGGGTTTGGACCATTCTTTTTCTTCTTATTTTTCAAGAGATATTTTCTAAATGATTGGTCAATAAATTACTTTATAAATGTTTTTATATTAGTTATTTTAAATACAATATATAATGGTTATACTATATAAATTTTGTTTTTTATAACACACACTAACATTTACATGGGTCATATATTTGTATATCTCTATCAAAACATAATTAGATTTTCATAATCATATTAATTACATATTTTTTTATTAATATGATTTGTTATATCTCTAATTTTTAATTTCTTAATTACTCTAAATGAAAATTTTCAGTATTTTATATGATACTAATAATATGTTATTCAATATTAATTATTTTTCAGTTCTCACATAATTAAGGTCGAAAAAAAGGATGGTTCTTTCAATATCAATGTGTCGTTGGAAAGTTGACTTGTTATTAATAACAAATGAACGAGCCGACAAAAACGAGCACATTGGTGACTTAACCAAAATACGGGCAAGCACTGCTCGCTGATCAAGTTGCTCCATGCGGGAGCAAAGGCCTGGACAAGGGGTTCCCTACCCGCATTATCCAAAGAAAGTGATGGGCGATCCGGTGCTCATTGTATTTCACATTAAATTTGACGTATTTATCCCGAGAAAGATCACAACGAGATTTAGGTTTGGTTTGTCATAAATGTTTATGTCTTGCTCTTGTGAGTTACAATATTGATGTTAACAAGAGAAGGATCATTTGAAAAAGAAGCCTTAGGGACTATTTGTTTACCTCTTAATAGTTCCATTAAGGGGTAACCTCTGAATCGCTAAGAGGTGAATCTTGTTTGGCAACAAAAAAAAAAGACTAACTCTTAATTGTTCTAAAACCCTCTGAATGATTTTGTATCTTGGGCCTCCCTTAGCCACTCAGCGCCCTAATTTCATCCTGAACAATTATCATACAACTATATTTCATTTTGTACTATATCATAAGAGTCTCTTAATCATTCTACACCAAATCATTCAGAAACTACTAAACAACCCCTTAATATAATTAGAATGTATGTGATAGTAAATTTAGCTTTTATAGCTTTATTTGAGCATGTATCATATCTTACGGTGTAAAAATGAAACGACATTTTATTTTAAATATCAAACCTAGATTTATCATATATAAATAGGAGTGTTAACGAGATGAGTCGATTTGAGTAGCAAGTTGTTCGAGTTGGCTTCAAAATTTTAATATCAGATTTGAGCTCGAATAACTTTTTCAATGTAGAGCTTGATCTCGAATACTTTTTCAATGATCAGGATTGATCTTGATGCTCTCGTTTAACAAATCTAAGTTACACATCATATATAAAAGGGAAAAGTTAAAAAAAAAAACAACAACAACGAACTATCTCATTTTGAATGATTAAGTCTCTGAACTGTTTTTTGAACGATTTTGAATTATTAAGTCCCTGAACTATTTTTTTGAATGAAAAAAACCATTAAACCTTATCATTTTGAGTGATTAAATCTCTGAATATTTTTTTTCTATAAAATAAATCATCGAAATTTTAGAAACCAGTTTTTTACATCATTTTAACCCAAAAAAAACTACCCATAACCGACTATAAATGTTTTAAAGTAAAAAAAAAACTAAATCAATTTTACCGTTCCCAAACCCTACGCCATTCAAACCCCACATAAAACTGGTATCACTCCCCCCCTTCGTCGCCCCATCGTTGTCTGTTTTCCATATCGCCTATCACGTTGTTGGCCCTGCCATCGATCTCCCTTTTTTTAATTTGTTTTTTATCTTTTGATTCCCCCTCTTTTAGTAGATAAAGAGATCAAACAGAGGGAGATCGATGGCAGGTGCCAACAACGTGACAGACGATATGGAGAATAGACAACAATGGGACGAGGGAGCGATACCGTTGTTTGTGAGGGGTTTGAATGGCGTAGGGTTTGGGAACCGTAAACTTGATTTAGGTTTCTTTTGTTAAAAGAATGTAGGTAACCAATGTTTAGAAGTTCGATGGTTTATTTATTCAAAAAAAATGCTCAGGGACTTATTAAAAACGAGAAAGTTTAATGGTTTTTTCATTGAAAAAAGTAGTTCAGAGGCTTAATCATTCAAAATGAGAAAGTTTAATGATTTTTCGTTAAAAAAATAGTTCAGTGACTTAATCATTCAAAATGGGATAGTTCGTTGGGTTATTCTGAACTTTTCCCTATATAAAATTCATACTTTATAAGCTTGTTTATAGGTACGAATCTGAGATCAATTAACTTGTTAATTATTGGGTAAAGCTCAATTATTTTTATATCTTGATTTTACGACTTATGAATATATATACGTGTTTGGCTAAAAAAATGTATGCTTGAATGGCTTAGTTTGGCTTGGCTTTGCTCAATTCGAAAAATTTAATCGAGCTCCTGAACGAATCAAGTCGAAGATGATGTTGTGGAGTTCGATTCATTTAGGTAAACGATCTTATTTTATGTTTGAGATCAATTCAAGCTTGAGATAAACAAGCTTAATAGCTCGTTAAAAGCTCATATCGTTAACAACCCTAGATATAGAGATTTGTTTAAAATTTGTTTTTCTTTTTATATGTTGTAGATGGTTGTTGATATTTTCTTTTAAATAAAGCATATTTATTAATAATTTTATTTTTTAATACTTAAAAGTCAAAATATGAATACTATGTCAAAAATCTTTGTAATTAAATATGAAATCGTCAACATGAGGCATGAAATGGACGTAGATATTTTTAATTTTTTGCATTTAAATAATAATAATATCTTTATGATTATAATGGAATAGTATAAACAAATTGTAACATCCTTATTTTCATCATGAGAAAATGTCACGTTATCAATAATAAATTTTCAATATATAACTTCAAATTAACGGATAAATAAAAACCGTTTACAACGGAAGACTTGAAAACTCAACAAATAAATATCTTAAATACTAACTTGTCCCATACCGGGTTAAAACATATCCAAACAAAGAAAAACGCCTAATTACACGAACCCTAAAAGTAAAATTTCTCTACGCATGTCCCTTGCCTTTATCGACTCTCAAAATACCTTCTCCTGAGATGTATACTATAGGCAGCTAAATAGCTCAGTGAATTCATAGTTTTTGTGCACTAACACTCATCCAATATCATATAATACAATGCATTACATATAAGGAAAAACATCATATGTATTTTCAAAGAAATCACAATATTACAAGATCTCATAAAATTGTCCCATTAGGTATACTTGATAGTTCACAAGCATTCCCTGGGCGTATACGTCTCTCCCTAGAGCCAGCAACCCATTTCGGGGCCATGCTGCCATGTCACAGGCATTCCTGGCGTCGCGTGGATGACTCACACAAAGCCAGTCACCCATTTCGGGGTCGTGCATCCCTTTAAATGTGATACATCTTATTGACTTCCCATTCTCCCAATTATGTACCATTAGTACGTTTTAAAACAATTAAAAACTTTAGCATGCGAGAAATGTTATAAACCAAAAACATTTAGCATGCATACTTATAATCTCCATATACATATAATCATAAAGCGAGAACATGTAATTAAAACATGTTATCATGCATAACATATATCACCACATAGTCATACATATAAAACAAATTTTTATACATATGTATACATGTAACACCCGTGATTTTGGAGACCCCTTAACCCATAATATCGTAACTATATGACCATCATAATGGAGATTTAGTAAGGTTTTACTTCCCCATTATAGTGGAGCCTTCTAGGATTGGATCAGACACGAGAATCAGAAGGAAAACGGGGGAAAAGGAGCTCTGCGGCCTGGTGCGTGGCACAAGCCGCGAATGTCGTTGTGGTAGACAAGGGGAGACATGCGCAGGCTGCCACACGGCCTCAAGCCGCGGGTAAATCCGCGGGAGTGGTATGAGAGTTTAAAGTTCAAGATTTTAGGGTTTTCTCTCATTTTCACTTCTCCTCTCCATGCTTCTCTTCCTTGGGGCGATTTTGGGGGCTAAAGAATCGTTTATGGGAGCTTCTTGGTGTGGATCTGTAATAAAAAGATCAAGAAGTTCGTGGCTTGAGGCTTGACTTTGGAAAGAATGGAGGATTTCATTAGAATGGTTGATTTGAAAGGCTCCAAGTTTCGGTTGAGGTAAATCTCTTGTATAACCCAAGTTTTAGTATAAGAATCCTTGTAGATCTAAAGGTTTTACTTATTGATGGTTTATTCTAGACTTGAAGAAATGGGTTATTTGGAAACCATAGCTTATTGTTGGTGATGACTTGAAAATGGTGAAATCTACACTATTGGAGGCTAATGATTGGATTTGGAAACCTAGGTTTAACTTAACCTAGCAAGGTGAGTTCAAGTTGATTTGTGAAAACGTTGTACAAGCCAAAATGTCCATTTTAAAGTACTTATGTGTTTTACATGAAATTGCCAACTGTTGAGTTATTTGGTAACTTTTGATTAATTGAAGTGTTTAGCTTATTAAGCTTTGTAGAACACCCACATTTGGGATTTTTGGGCATTTTGATAAATGTGTCATAAATGAATGTGTTTTGATGATTTATTGCATAACTAGATATTTGGTCAAAAATGCACTTTTAGCGTTTGTCGGGTTTTATGCATCATTCATGAAATGGGATGTTGTGAAAAGTATGAATGTGTGAGCCCTTTGGTTTTGGGTCATTCCCGACTTTGCGAACATTTTAGAAATGGTAAACTTTTAATTTTGGGCCGAAGGCCATTTGTGATTTGAGAGACAAAGATTTGTGAGAAAGGACGTATTTGGTTTTGTACCCCTATTGGCTCACGTGTTTTAGCCAATCGTTCATTATGCCTTTTGGGGCTTGGTTTACACTCAGATGAGTCTTTGGAACATTTGTTCAGTTTTGATAGCTTACTATAGAGCTTTGGTTATGTCAGGATCGAAATTCAAAACAAGAATTTAAATAAACACTCAGAAACTTTGTTAAAGAAGTTGTGGAATAACACTTTAACAGTAAATCAATGGAACAGTATATGAAATCAAATCACAAGTTATATTGAATTAACTTGATGATTACAACCAAAGCCTCAATCTGTTGAACAGACTCAACAGACGTTCAATACTTCTCTAAATAAAGGATTTCTAAGAATCTTGAGGCTAATTCTCTCTAAAACAAAACAATGCGTACACTTCTAGTCTAAAACTTCTAGATTATATATACAAAATAGATTACAAGATAATTATTAAATTAAAGTTGATCTTCAACATCCAGTCCATAATTATCTTCAATCTCCTTGTCTTTCGCTTTAAGCAACCAATCCATCTTTATCATCATAAGCAACATTAATCTTCAGCAGCATCTTCTTATCAATAGCAGTACTAACCATGCTTGCAGTAGTAACTTCCAACTTGCAGTATTAACTCTTCAAGCAGTACTAACTACTAGCAGTAGTAATCCTTCAAGCAGTAGTAATACTTCTAGCAGTAGTAATCTTCAAGTAGCAGTACTAAAGTCTTCAGCAGTAGTAATCTTCAATACTTAGCAGCACTATCCAGACTTAGCATATTTCATACCCAACAAGTTTATAGTTTTAACATTCGTCACTTGGAGTGACAGTAAGCAGGGAATTGTATTAAGTGAACCATTTTGAGACAGAATGATTGGTTGGATTAGAACCATAGACTTATAGGGTCAACATCATTCGAGGAGAAATTGTAAGGTAGACCGATGAAATCCTTGATCAGTGCCTTAAGATATTTGAGTATCCGAATGACGATGGTGTGACCGAAAAATTGAGGAGAGTGGTTCGAGACGTTGAATGCCGATCAAATTCATGCACGAAATTTATTTCTAAAATAAATTGCATCAATTACTCCTCATGTTTCTAAATCATCATGTGGATTGTATTACAAAATCTTGGAAAAATGTTTAGCACATACAAGACTTAAAAACCATGATTTTAAATATGCATAAAACTATTCGATTGCATGAGGTTGTAAACGTTGCCGAGACCTTCATTATTCTCATTATTGTCCAACGCTATTTTTCGGATATTGTGATGTCCGTATTTTGATGTTGTTTAGAGTCTTGGACATGTAACTGCGACTTATGACTTTAACATTGGATCTCCTCCACATATGTTAAGGTTTTGGACGAATGGTTACCTTCCATTATTTTGATGTTTGAGTTTTATTGAGAATTTTATTTTATGGGGTTTTGTTGATTTGATGTGGAAATTTTAATAGCGTCCAGTTGTATTGTTTTCCCCTTGAGTTTTGTGTGAGCAGTTTGGTTGCACATAGCATGTATGCATATTTTTATTTGGAATTTCCGTCACGGTGTTTTAGCCAACGTTTTAGAACGATCAGAGTATATTTTTATTTGACTTCGAACTTGAAACCGACATAAATTATTTTATGTTTTGACCAAAGCGCATGCACATATCACTTTACTAGTTTTGTGAAATAAATTGATGCATGCAAGTTTTGCCATGTCGTGTTGTGGATAAAGAGAGAAAACTTTGTGAGCTTGATAGCATATAAATTCTATTTTGAGTTATTCTACAAGTATTTTGTTGTACGCTATTTACTGCACAAATTAAATTACACCGTAGCGTGAGTAATCATATGTTGGGACCGAGATGGCCCGTATTAATGTTACATTTTAAACACATTCATTGGTTGTTGTTGTTAGATCACATATCTATTAGATTCAAGATCATCCAAACTGAAGTTCGCAATCTGAAGCTACTGCTGAAAAGTCGCTCTCGAGATTAAGTCTAATGTCATTTGTAATAAATGTCAAAGTTAATTATTGTGTTTTAGTATTTAATATTAGTCCTAAAATATCTATTAGTTAGATAATGGGTTATGGTGAGCATTCACCAATAATGGGTTATGGTGATATGGTACACAACAATGTCACGATCAAGAAAGTGAGCTATGTTGAAGGCTTAAGACACAACTTGTTCAGTATAGGCCAGTTCTGTGACAAAGACTTAGAGGTCAACTTCAAAGCCAAGAGGTGTTCAGTTCACACTGAAGAAGGCGAGGAACTCTTGGTCGGTACTCGAGAATCAGACCTCTACACAATCAATTTGTCAAATGTCCAGACTGACAAGCAGGTTTGTCTACTATCGAAAGCTTCGATGCAACAAAGTTGGTTATGGCATCGACGACTTTCTCACCTCAACTTTGTCAGGATCTGAATTCTTAACAAGAATAAACACTCAGAAACAATATTAAAGGAGTTTGCGGAATAACACTTTAATATTCAAAGATCAATGAAACAGTGAATCATAATAACAACTTGTAAACTTTATTGAATGGTTATAAATCTACAAGATTTCACACACAACCTCAATATTGATGAACATGCTCACCAATACGAATTCTACTTCTCTAGAACTAGGATTATAAACCTTGAGGTTGATTCTCTCTAAGAAAACTAAAAACTCAGAATAATTTTTTTTATCCTAAAGATACAAACTATTCTATACGTATACTGAAGATAAAAGATAATTACAAAGAATAAAAGATCTTCAGTATAAGCTTCCAAAGTTATCTCCAAGCTTTCCATGAATATCTCCATTCAGTACAGCTGTCATCCTTGCCATATGAAGTCTTCATCTCATAAGCAGTATTAAGTCTTCAGCAGCATTAATACTTTGAGTAGTATTAAGTTCAGCAGTACTAACTACTAGCAGTACTAAAATTGCTTAGCAGTAGTAACTTCATTAAGCAGTATTAATCTTGACTAACAACATTAATCTTTCTCAGCAGTAGTAACTTCAGAAGTAGTAACCATTTAGTGCTAGCAGCATTAACCATACTTGTATAATTTTGAATTCCCAACAATCTCCCCCTAACTTGACTTTTAGGAAGAGAAGTCAAGTTCTTCAGATGCTCCCAAAACACCATTATTCATAGCCCTGTATTAGCATCCAACCCCAAACTTTGATTAATTGTCCTTTGGATCAAATACTTTGCCATTTCTAAATCTGGTGCACAACCAAGCTTTTTCTTTAACATGGCATGCAACTTCAATCTACTGTGGTTGTAAACTCTATCCACCAGGAAGTATTCTATGTGATTTATGTCCATAGTCAGTGCATACACTCCACTAGTTTCATATAGAGTCCAGTTGTTAACTGTTTGAAACACATTTCTGATAACTTCCTCCACTTCTTCTGGTTTGAACATCATACACAAATACTCCCCTCCACTTCTTCTGGTTTGAACATCATACACAGATACTCCATCACAAGTTTTGTGATTGAAATCTCTGGAGCTTTTAATTGATCAACATACAACTTCATTCCTATTTCAAACATCTCCTCTAGATCAGACCTGGAACATGTTCTGACAATCTTGGCCCAAGTATTATACACTTCATACTTCTCATCTTTTCTTTTGAGCCTGATATACTCTTTTCCATCAACCTTCATTGTATCCCAGAGAATGACCTCAGGAGGCTTAACACCAACAGGTTCAGCTGTTATAGGTTCAGGAACTTTGTCCATCACTACCATGTACAGATTCACATCATCAGTACTTGATGGTTCTTTCTGTTCAACTGACTTAGGTGCCCCTTCTTCTTCAGCAACCTTCTCAGCTTCTTCTTTATCCCCTCTAGGCTTCTTGGCTGATTTTCTTCTTGCCATCATTCTAGTTCTTTTTAAAGTCCTCAGACTTTCACCTAGAGTTGTTTCTTTCTTTGGTGTTTCTTGCTCATCAGGGAAAGGTTTTTCTATCAGAAAATCATTACTTTCTTTCATCCTCTTTTCCATTTCAACTCTGGCTGTTTCATTCCCTTGAAGCTTTGTCATCTCTGAATCATACAACCCTTTGATCTGTTCAAAAGCCATCTTTGAGAACATCTCCTTTCTGACTCCCACAGCACCTTTGAGAAAAGTAATCATCTTCTTTCTATCTTGAGTACCAAGGTATGTCTTTGAAGATTGTCTCTTCTTTGCATCCATTTTGACCAACACAGACTTCTTTAGGGTTGTAGCTTTCTTCTGTGCTATTTCAGTTGCCAAACTTTGTTGATAAACTTCATTTAACTCTGCTGCTAGAGCCTTAGCCATCTCTCTATCTTTTTCCACTTGAGCTAATTCTGCTTGGTTAAGTTCAGCTTGAATCTTCCTGGCCAATGCTTCATCTGACTCAACCAACTTTTGCTTTTTAATTGGTTGATCAGATTCCACTAACTTTGCTTTGCCTTTGTCTTTGCTTACCACCTTCTCAATACTTGCTTTCTTGATCACTTCACCTTTTTCTTTGATGATAACTCCTTTGGCCTTTGAAGTGACCATGGGAGTATCATGCTTAGCCTTGATTAAAGTTTCTGCTATCTCAAGGTCTGTTAATACTTCTTGCACCATTTCTGCTGCTTCATTCAATTCAGCAGTATTAACAGTTTCTGCTGCTTGTTCAAACACACTTTCTGTTTCTACTGCTTTCTCTTTTACTGCTTCTATGCTTTCTGTTTCTGCTGCTTGTACTTTATCTCCACTAACCCCATCAAACTCTCCCTCAACTTTAACATCTTCCATGTCGGCATCAGCTTCTGACTCCCCCTTTTTGGGAGCATCAGTCACTGGTTTCCTTCTTCTGAGCACAAACTGTTTCTTCTTCTTTTTCTGGACCAAACTCTTCACCATTTTCTTCAGGTTGGTAATCTGTACTTGTTGAGACAGAATTATCAGTTTCAGCTCTTCTATGTCTTTTCCCTGCTTGATTACATCCATATTGATGTTGCCCATTGTTTCCATCAATTCAAGATAGTCATATCTGTCCTCACCTTCTCCAGGAGTGTGACCCCCTTTTGAAGGATCATGGAATCTTTTTGTAGTAGAGGTCTTCTGCCTAGCAGAAGCACCTGCTACCCCCATGGTTTCTTGGCACCTGGGACCTTTGGATGATTGCTCACCCAAAGTTGCCATGGGGAAGGTCTTATTGATGTTACCACTGACCTCCTATGTGCTAGTAGGAGTAGTGGCAGCCTTTGCACCCATATGCTCATTCATATCCTCAGTGAGCACCTCCTTGGGGTTGGGAGACACCCCTGTGGTTTCCCTATAGATATTCTCTAATGGAGAATTCTCCATTAGAGGGCTTAAAGGCTTTGTGGGTGAAGGTACAAGAAGGGAAGGAGACTTCTTTACCTTTTTCCTTATGTAGGTATTGGTGATTGGAGAAGTGGGTTTTTGTATAAGGGACTGTGGGATTGATATGATGATTGAAGGTTGGGATTGGCTTTCAGTGGGATGGTCTAATGAGGGCCTTGACCCTGAAGCCATATCTTCTTCATTGTGGGACACCCACCATCATTGTAGAGAACAATAGGGTGTCAACTCCTTCCGACTCCAATGGAGATCTCTTCATATTTGAAAAGACCTTACCTTTGGGGATTTTTGGTACATATACCTCATCAAAGTGAGGCATATCCGTCAATTCATTGGTTATAACTACCTGGACAAATCTTGGGTACATATAAAAACTCTTTTTGTTTCCCAAGTTTGACACAAGGTCATTGAAAATCATTCTTGAAAAATTGTACTTTCTGGCAGTGGCCAAGCAGACCAAAGCATAAGCAATGGTACTGCTGAACTCACTCCATCCAGTAGTCTTTTTAGAAATGCAATGCATAAGGGTATGAACAAGAAAACGCCATTGGGTATAAAATTTAGCTTTTGAGAATTTGAAACCACCCAATTGGCCTCCATACCCCATTCTTGAAAGATTTGAGAACAAGTCCTCATTAGGAATAGAAGTAATACCTGCAGCATCGTCTAGACGTAGACAGATGCGAATCACCTCTTCAGAAACTGACAAGGGTTTGTCACACACCCTTGTCTTGATTATCTGCACACCATTTTCTGTGACTACAGTGGCATTTGCCCAAAATTGTCTTTGATGCTCTATGTAGATTGTTGGCGACACTGTAAGAGCATGGGCAATGTGGATGGACTTGAGAAAATCCACAATTTGATGGAATCCAGCAGCTTGTTTAGGCTTCTGTAGCATTGCAATCTCGTTATGTTCATCAATGAACGCCATAGCTGCCATCGAGCTTGAGTATTCTGGACTGAAACACTTAGTGCTTGAGAGAAAAGGGTTAGAGAGCAGATGAATAGAAATCAAAGAGTCGTTATGAACTTTTAGGCGGGCAAAAAGGGTATTTATACGATTCGGGACATAAGCAGTATTAACTAACTAGCAGTATTAACTGAGAGCAGTATTAACCACTAGCAGTATTAACTAACTAGCAGTATTAACTGAGAGCAGTATTAACCACTAGCAGTATTAACTAACTAGCAGTATTAACTGAGAGCAGTATTAACCACTTAGCAGTATTAACTAACTAGCAGTATTAACTGAGAGCAGTATTAACTGAGAGCAGTATTAACTTTGCACTGGCAGTATTAAAATTGCACTGGCAGCATTAACTATACTTACACTTTTTGAAGCTTGAGGTACTCTGAGCAAGGTAATAACTTCCTGAGAAAGAAGTTAGTAGCACCAAAGAATAAACCAATACCAGGTATGTAAACACTTTTTAAAAACATGAGCTCATTCAGAGTTGATCATGCCCACATTTGTGACCAAGAAAGTGAATCTACCCACATCAAAAGCTTTAGTGAATATATCAGCAAACTGGTTGTCAGTATGAACTTTAGCAACTTGAATTAGCTTCTTTTCATTACAATCTCTAATAAAGTGATACCTGATCTCAATGTGCTTTGTTTTGGAGTGCTTGACTGGATTGTTAACAATGCTTATAGCACTGCTATTGTCAATGAATATTGGAGTGTGAAGAAAGGTTACCCCATAGTCCAGCATTTGATTCTGAATCCATAGAACCTGAGAGCAGCAACTTGCAGCAGCAATATACTCAGCTTCTGTTGTTGATAAGGACACTGTGGTTTGTTTCTTACACTGCCAAGATACTAGTCTTGCACCCAAAAGTTGACATCCACGTGAAGTAGACTTTCTATCCAAATTAGCACCACCCAAGTCACTGTCTGAGTATGCAATCAAGTCAAAGTTGGATTCATAAGGATACCAAAGACCTAATCTAGGTTGCCCTCTTAAGTATCTGAAAATCCTTTTAACAACTTGAAGATGTGATTGCTTTGTCTTGACTTGGAATCTGGCACACAAACACACTGGAAACATGATGTCTAGTCTTGAGGCTGTGAGATACATGAGAGATCCAATCATTGATCTATATAGATGGACATCAACATCCTCCCCCTCAAGATCAGCAGTGATCTGTTTATGAGTCTCCATAGGTGTGCTTGCTGGCTTTGATTTTGTTAAACCATACTTATCCAGGATGTCTTTCACATATTTTGATTGACTTATGAAGATACCATCTTTCTTCTGTTTCACTTGAAGCCCAAGGAAGAAGGTAAGTTCACCCATTGAACTCATTTTAAAGCTCTTATGCATCAACTTTTCAAAGTCTCTACACATCTGATCTTTTGTGGATCCAAAGATGATATCATCCACATAGATCTGAACAAGTAGGATGTCCTTCTTACTTCTTTTAATGAAGAGGGTCTTGTCAATTATTCCTCTTTCAAACCCATTCTCCAAGAGATAGGTAGACAGTGTATCATACCATGCTCTTGGGGCTTGATGAAGACCATAAAGTGCTTTCTTCAGTTTGTATACTCTGTCTGGATATGATGGATTTTCAAATCCAGGGGGCTGACAGACATATACTTCTTCATCAATTGTACCATAAAGAAAGGCACTCTTCACATCCATTTGGTATTGAAATTCATGTATGAGGCATAGGCTAGAAATAGCCTAATTGCCTCTACCCTTGCCACTGGAGCAAACACTTCTTCATAGTCTATGCCTTCTTCTTGAGTGTACCCTTGTGCCACAAGCCTTGCTTTTTTCCTGATCACAATTCCTCTCTCATCCTTTTTATTTCTGAAAATCCACTTGGTGCCAATAGCTCTATGACCTTTTGGAAGGTCCACCAAGTCCCAAACTTCTTGCAATTTGAACTGCAGTAACTCTTCTTGCATAGCTTCTATACAACTGGAATCTTTCATTGCATCATAAACCTTCTTAGGCTCAATCTGAGATAGAAAGCAAGAGAGTATTGTGTGTTGCTGATCCTGCAGCTCTTGAAGTCTGCTTTGATTCCTTGTTATCATAGGAGAAGAGATGTCTCCTATGACCAGCTCTAGAGGATGGTTTTTTTGAGTTCTAGTCTGATGACTAGGTTCTTCATTGATTCCCACATCTAGATTAGAATCATTTAAGTCAGCTGAGGGGATCTCATCAGCTGCTTCTGGCTCTTCATGCACTGGATTCTCCTCATCTATTCTTTCTTCTTCACTCTGAATTTGTTCAGTAGCATTCTCCTTTTCACAAACATCAACAGGCTCTATTGGAGGTATGGGAAAGATCACAGACTGAGGAATAATGTCTTGTACTTGTACTTGTTCATCCCCTAATCCTCCACTTCCTGAACCTGCATGATAATCACTACTCCATCTGGAGTATTACCAAAGGCAACATGCCCACCATCAATTTTCTTGAAAATTCTTGAGGCATGACATGTTCCCTGTCATGTGCCTAGAGCAACCACTATCAACATGCCAGATGCTCTTCCCCTTGAGCTGCTGGTTGCCCTGCACATAAGATTAAACAATTAGTATTGATTGTGAACCCAAGCCAAAGTGGTCTTGGGTCTCCCTTTCTCATCAAAGTACTTACATTCCTTTTTGATGAGATTTTAAACACAGAGCACTCTTTATTGGAGTACTTTGTCAATATGATTGGTCTAGCAGCACAAACACTAGGAGCAGTACTAACTTTAGAAGTACTAACAGAGTTAGCAGCACTAACAGGTTTAGCAGTACTAACCTTGTTAGAAGCACTAACAGAGTTAGCAGTATTAACATTTGAAGAAGTACTAACCATGTTAGTTTTAGCAGTACTAATACTCTTGGCAGCACTAACATTGGTAGCAGTAGTATTGCTTCTAGCAGCACTATCATTGTCAGCAGTACTATTTGGGGTAGCAGTACTAACCGTTTTAGTGCATTTAGGAACCCACATATTGACACTTTCTTTAACAGTCTTTTTCTTCATGTGGGTTTTAGATTTAACAGATTTCTTAGCCACATGGTTCCTTTCCTTCTTCCTATAACCCAAGGGTTTTTGCATAGATCTTTTAAAATTCATCCTTTGGTTTATAGGATTGAAATAACAGTATTTAGCAAGATGATTCAATTTGCCACAGATAAAACAAGGTTTTGGTCTATTGATTTTACTCAGATCAACCCCTTGTTTTTGTGCCCACTGATTATTCCAGTTTCTTTGATTTCCCCTCTTTTTATCATGTTTTAGGGGCTCAGATTTCTTGCATGCACACTGTTTGCAAGGAACAGGATTCACAATTGTGGTCTGTTTGTAATGGACCTTACCAGACTTTCCCTCTGTCTTCTCTATGTCCTTTGATTTGACCCAAATCTTTCCACACCCCTCATTGGTAATGATGTGATTCTTTAGGGGAATCTCACCACTCACATTGTTCTCCTTACTCTTACCAACCTCTTTCTCAGTCTTATCCTTAACAACTACCTCATCTAAGGGATCTATCTCAGTGGCTCCCTCAGGCAAGTCCTTCCTATCTTTGGTTTCTAGCAAATCTGATGTAGGAGGAGTGTAATTGTTGTTATATGGTGGTGGTGTGGCATTGTACCCAATTCCTCTTCTCAATTTGTCATGAATCTGAGTTTGTAGTAAAGAGTCCATTGCTTTAGAAGCATTGGAAAACTTTTCCACATCAAGCTTAACCTTGGTTAGCTCCTCTCTCAACTTTTCACTCTCCTCTTTAGATTTGGTCAGTTGGAGTTCTAGATCCTTTTTCTCCTACTTCCAGTAATTGGTATCATATGAGTGTTGGAGTTCATTGTCTTGAAAACCTTTAATCTGTTCCTCAAACCTCTCAACAATTCTCACATAGTCTTTTATATCTTTTGCTAACCTCTTAAGGTCATCACTCCTGTTCTGGTTGTGATCTCTGTACCTTTTAACAGTGTCTATGCAAGTTTTAGAACAGAGATTAGAACTTACCTCAGTTGGAAGATCAGATACTTCTGCCATAAGAGCTTGATTTTGGATAGCCTCTTCTGCTTGATCACTCCAGTCAAACCACATTCCTTGTTGAGAAACAAGGGCTTGAGCAGAGTTTCTGTTATGGTTGAGGTTTCCAGACTGTGCTTGTTGGTGGTTGTTGCTGTGAGACACTCCACTTCTACATTCCCTGGCAAAGTGTCCCTTCAGATGACATTTATAGCATTCCACCTTTGACTTATCAAAGCCTGCTCCATCTTCTCTTCTTTGGGAGAAGTTGTTCCTCCCAGTCCTCTTTATGAACTTCTTCACCCTCATGGAAAGCATGGCCATCTGCCATTTAATATCCATCTCCTCAAGATCATCAGGATGAAGTTGTTCCAAGTCATCATTAATTAAAGAGAAATTTCCATGGCTAGAAAGAAAGGCTTCAAACACAGATTCAGTGCCTTTTTCTTGATTTGCTCCATTAGCAGCATTAACTGATTCAGGGTTAGCAGTAGAATCAATTGATGCTGATAGAAGTGCAGCATTATGAATATATCCAGAAGGTTTCTTCTTTGCCTCCACCTCAGCTTCAAATACTCTAAGGTCATTGTACAGATCATCAAGTTCTTTTTCTTCCAATTGTTCATTCTGTCTGAATGAAACAGTGTACATGGTCCATTCATCTCCAAGGGACCTTAAGAACTTTCTGTTTACATCATCTTGATCAATCTGTACTCCCATAGTAGCTAGTTCACCAATCAGCTTGTTAAACCTGTCAAAAGTTTGAGTCATGCACTCATTCTTAGTTGACATAAAGTTTTCATACTGTTGTTTCAAGATTGCCTTTTGATTTCTCTTGGTACTTTTGGTACCAGAGAATCTCTTCTCTAGAGCATTCCAGAGCATCTGTGCATCAGTGAAATTGTTGAATTGGTGTTGGTATTCATTGGGAATAGCCAAGAGCAGTGTACTCAAGGCTTTCATCTTTGTCTGCCTTATCTTCTTTTCTGCATCAGTCTTTGGTGGAGTTCTTTTTCCATCTGCACCAATTTTTCCTTCATTAGATGGGCCATTCTCAATGATGTCCCACATGGAGTAATCTGTGAGGAGAATGTATTGCTTGATTCTAATCTTCCACATGTCAAATTCATTAGATCTGAGCATTGGAACCTTTGAGACCAGAGTACTGTTTGATTCAACTGTGTTTTCCATGATGAATAAGATTTTTGAGAATACTAGCTCTGATACCACTTGTCAGGATCTGGATTCTTAACAAGAATAAACACTCAGAAACAATATTAAAGGAGTTTGCGGAATAACACTTTAATATTCAAAGATCAATGAAACAGTGAATCATAATAACAACTTGTAAACTTTATTGAATGGTTATAAAGCTACAAGATTTCACACACAACCTCAATATTGATGAACAGGCTCACCAATACGAATTCTACTTCTCTAGAACTAGGATTATAAACCTTGAGGTTGATTCTCTCTAAGAAAACTAAAAACTCAGAATAAATTTTTTTTATCCTAAAGATACAAACTATTCTATACGTATACTGAAGATAAAAGATAATTACAAAGAATAAAAGATCTTCAGTATAATCTTCCAAAGTTATCTCCAAGCTTTCCATGAATATCTCCATTCAGTACAGCTGTCATCCTTGCCATATGAAGTCTTCATCTCATAAGCAGTATTAAGTCTTCAGCAGCATTAATACTTTGAGCAGTATTAAGTTCAGCAGTACTAACTACTAGCAGTACTAAAATTGCTTAGCAGTAGTAACTTCATTAAGCAGTATTAATCTTGACTAGCAGCATTAATCTTTCTCAGCAGTAGTAACTTCAGAAGTAGTAACCATTTAGTGCTAGCAGCATTAACCATACTTGTATAATTTTGAATTCCCAACAAACTTTCGGTACATCAACAATCTGGTCAGTGGAAAACTAGTCAAAGGACTTCCAGAGCTGAAGTATGAAAAAGAACATCTTTGTGCAGCATGTGAAAAGGGAAAGATGAAGAGGGCTCCACATAAACCAAAGCCTGAACCGAGTACAAGCGCTCCGTTAGAGTTGTTGCATATGGATCTCTGTGGTCTGATGCGAACACAAAGTCTAGGCGGAAAGAAGTACATACTAGTTATCGTGGACGATTACTCGCGATACACTTGGGTCAAGTTTCTACGTTCAAAGGATGAGACACCTGATGTTCTCATTACATTCCTGAAGACGACCCAGGTGAATCTGTAGAAACCGGTCAAGCTTCTACGAACAGACAACGGCACAGAGTTCAAGAACAAGAAGGTTGAAGAATATCTCGAATCTGTCAGGATTTCACATCAATACTCTGTTGCTCGTACGCCTCAACAAAATGGAGTAGTCGAAAGAAGAAATTGTACGCTAGTCGAGGCTGCTCGTACTATGCTAAGTCAATCAGACTTACCTCTATTTTTGTGGGCTGAAGCTGTATCGATTGTGTGCTACACACAGAATCGATCCATGATACATCGCAGATTCAAGAAGACTCCTTATGCGTTAATCAACAACCGAACACCGACAATCAAATATTTCCATATATTTGGGTGTAAGTGTTTCGTTCTAAATGATAGAGAGAGTCTGAACAAGTTCAGTGCCAAGGCGGACGAAGGCATCTTCATTGGTTATTCCTCGACATCAACTGCATACCGTGTATATGTGAAGAAGTCAAAGACGGTTATTGAAAGCATCAATGTCACGTTTGATGAAGAGATGGCTTCCGAACACGTCTGTTCAGAACCCGTGCTTAAGAGAAATTATGGCTTTTGAACACATCAGTTCAAGACCCGCTCTTCAATACTTGATAGTCCAGTATTGAAAGACAATTGGTTCTTGTGTAAATCAGCTCAAGACCCGGACATCAATGTCAAAATAGGCTTCTGAATATTTTGAGTTCAGAACCCGGACATCCATGTCAATTAGGCTTTTGAACACATCAGTTCAAAACCCGTACTTCAACGAAGTTTGACTTCTAAACACAACAGTTTAGGACTCGTACTTCAGTGATCAAAAGACCTTACTCCATGCTGAAAAGAGATTGTACTCCAATACTCGAATGAGGAAATCAATCTTCAAGGGGGAGTACATATTTGTCTGAAATTTTATGCATTTCTCAGATATGATGATCAATATTTGAGAAGGAGTTAGTGTTTATGTTTTTCACAACATTATTGTCTGATGCATAATTTCAGGGGGAGTAAAGGTGATGACTTCTAATTATTTCAGATCATAACTCACACTTTCATTTGTTTTACTGCTTTTTGTCCTTTTAATTTAAGTGAATAAATTTGCTTTGACCTTGACATAAGACTTTTGCAGAACTTTTGAGAGATGCTTACATGTTCATATCTTTATGACTTTAAGCTTAGCTTCATGGGATATAAGATCGCACGTAAAGGTATAATCCTTTATCTTAATCTCATATATGGATGAAAGAAGGATAACTTTCATTCATTGAAAACATTGTTCTTAAATGTTCAAACCACTTCCCGAATCTCAAAACGAGTTCATGAATTGGAAGTGTGACTTTAAATGTTTTCAAGATCTAATTTGTGCTTTAACAGAAATAGTTAAACCAATTTGAGCATCATATGCTACATAGGAAAACAAGATTTTTGTGCTAGGACTTAATTGAACTTCTATGGAATCACGTTAACCAGTGATTTATACCCAAGAAGTTAATCCATAGTGGTTGAGTGTGAGAAGTCGAAAAGAAATGAGTGTGTTCAACAAAGAAAGAAAGTTTGATTAGAGTGAACTAAATGTTTAAAAGAAAGAGCGTGTGAGAACAGAGTTAAAAGAATATCACAACTCTGCACCAACTTTTTCTGAGCCGGGCAGCCACAATTCTAGTGTTTCACAATTCTTTGGTGAATATTATTGAAACAGACAACTAGCCCATGCCAACTCTTGATCAAACCTCACTATCTACTCATTTTCTTCTCAACAAGAAAGTGCTTCACATTTTCAAAGGGGATGCAGCACATTTACTATCTGATTTTCATTTGGAAAATCTGGATATTGAAAAGAAGGAAGTCTGCCCCACCTTCGCACTTCAATCATGCACATTGAGTCTGTGTTTAACTTACTGTTGTCTCAGTGGTTTACACAATTTGAGCCTATAAGCAATCATCAAGTGCTTAAGTCTTTCTATCACAAGCACGAACACACAAGGAATTTGTTTCTTTGTCATAACGTTTATAGAAATTACCTTTGTGGTAATTCGATGATTAAATGGAAGCCCTGAGGGAGTCAACATCAAACAGCTCCTTTCCAATGTGTATTTGTTACACACAGTGACTTAGTGTTACTACAGGCATGTTAACTGATTCATTAGTTGATTCAGGTGTTACACGACTATTTTGTCTAGATTTGAAAAGATCTGGATGAATATCTTTTGAATTGACGGATCAGAGGCTCCAAATGATTTACATTTCTTACTCAAAGTTTTGATGAAGTCGTTGCACTTTCCATCAAAAAGGGGGAGAATCTAAAGCATGAAGAAATGTCCATTACATCACAAGATTAAAGAAGAGAAAAGCTAACAAAGAAATGCGAGATCAAAGTATTCTGAAGACATGCTGATTTCAGATAAATTTTCTTTGAAGATACTTTGCTAAAGCATTCTGAGCTAGAGAAAGAGATTGCATCTTCTGAGCTGAAGAAGACTGAATTGCTAAAATCTCTTTAGTAATGATCTTGATCCAAAGGAGGAGATTGTTAGATCACATATCTATTAGATTCAAGATCATCCAAACTGAAGTTCGCAATCTGAATCTACTGCTGAAAACTCGTTCTCGAGATTAAGTCTAATGTTATTTATAATAAATGTCAAAGTTAATTATTGTGTTTTAGTATTTAATATTAGTCCTAAATATATAACTAATAGATATTTTAGGATATTATGTTTTAGATATTTTAGTTTAAATATCTAGATATTATATTATATAATATCTAGATATTAATGTTTAGTTAGTTTAAGTTAAGTTAGATTCTCAATCTCTCAATACTAACACATCGAACAAGAACATCAAGAACAGAGAGAGAGAGAGAGAGAGAAAGCTTAAACTGTAATCAATATCAACCTCTGTAATCCGCGTTTATAATCTAAACAGGTTGGTAATCTTTATATGTTTGTTGTTTGATTTATCTGGTAACGATCACGAATAGACAGAGGGAATTTGTTTAAAGGAACAGCTGAAACCCATGAAGTGGATACAGTGTTAGGAGGTATGATGTTTGGATCATCATCAACATTTGGAGAGTCTGCATGATGATGTGAGTTGAAGAGAGGTTCAATTTCCCCATAATGAGAAAACATCCAGGCATTTAGTTCATCATTATCAGCGATAGGTTTCGATTTCGCTGATCTGGATTCATCAAAGGTGACGTGAGTTGTTTCTCCTACAGTTTGTCTTCTCTTGTTAAAAACTCTGTAGGCTTTTGATACTGAGTAGTATCCAGGAAAAACTCCATCATCAGCCTTTGGATCAAATTTTCCAAGTGTATCTTTATTGTTTAAGATAAAGCACTGACAACCAAAGATGTGAAGAAAGTTGATAGATGGCTTTCTTCCGTGGAATAGTTCATAGGTAATCTTATTGAATCGTTTAATAATCAGTGACCTATTCTGAGTGAAACAGGTCATGTTG
The DNA here is from genome assembly GCA_954870635.1 of Arctium minus. Lineage (NCBI taxonomy): Eukaryota > Viridiplantae > Streptophyta > Magnoliopsida > Asterales > Asteraceae > Arctium > Arctium minus. Next base: position 20,161,298 of record OX941090.1, on the reverse strand, counting down.
ACAACTTCTGCCCAAAACTGAGTTGGAAGATGAGAATCGCTGAGCATTGATCTGGCAGCTTCAATGATTGTTCGGTTTCTTCTTTCAGTGACTCCATTTTGCTGAGGGGTTCTCACATATTAGAAATTGTGTGAAATTCCCTTGCTCTCAAAGAAGTTGTTCAGGGAACTATTTTTGAATTCAGTTCCATGATCACTTCTTATTGAGCGAACAGTTAAGTTTTTCAACACTTCCATCTTTCTAACAAAAGATATAAGTTCTTTTGGGGTATCACTTTTAGAACGAAGGAATATCACCCAGGTGTAGCAAGAATAATCATCTACTATGACAAGAGTGTATTTCTTTCCAGCAATGGATTGAATATTGACAAGGCCAAACAGATCCATATGCAGGAGTTGAAGAGGACTTGTCACTGATGAAACTTTTTTAGATTTGAAACTAGCTTTAGTTTGTTTTCCTTTTTCACACGTGGAACAAAGAGATTCCTTGGCATATGAGTGCTGAGGAAGACCGGAGACTAGTTCTTTTAAGGAGAGAGTATTCAGTGTCTTGAAATTGAGATGAGAGAGCCTCTTATGCCATAGCCAGTTGACATCTGATGAGGCTTTGGACAGAAAACAGATATTCTCAGTGGTTGTAGAGTCTATGTTTATTACATAAACATTTTCCATACGATAACCGTTGAGAGCAAGTTTTCTGTTTTGTCCATCACTGAACATGTTTTTTTAGAAAAACATACTTCATAGCCTTTATCACATAGCTGACTGATGCTGAGAAGATTGTGCTTCTGTCCATCTACATAAGCGACTCTTCAGAAGGTAGTTGTATTATTGCTAAGTACACCAAACCCTCTGGTATAGACTTTTTCATTTCCACCAAAGGTCACTAAGGGACCTTTCTCTTCCTTGTATTCAGTGAGCATGTCTTTTTAGCCAGTCATGTGTCGAGAGCATCCACTATCTAGATATCAGATACCCTTAGATCCCTGCAAACATAAGGAAGATTAAGTTTTGATTGGTACTCTCTTTTCAATGGGTCCTGGGGGGGTTAGTGGAGTTGGAAGGTTCAACAATCTTCACAGCATCTGAAGATTCGGCGTCAGTGGTAACCTTCACTTTAGTTAATTTCTTAACTTTAGTGGTATTTTTCACCTTGGCAGATTTCTCAGCTTTGGTGATCTTCTTAGCCTTGAAGGCATTCATCTTCACTTTAGCTATCTTTTCAGCTTTTGTGGCATTTACTGGCAATGTGGTCAATAAGTCCACAGTGATAGAACTTTCTATAGCTGAAAGTAGCCTTAAGACCAGGAGCATTTGCATTAGAAAACTTAAGATGACTCGGGCCAGCTCCAAGAATGACCTTAGCATTAGATCTCGGAGCAGTTCTTCTAATTTCTTAGGTTTGATATCAATATTTAGCTTTGGAGTGGATCTCTGAATATTTCCAGTGATCTTTGATCCAGAGCCAGAGGATTGATTTGTTGAAGGTTTAGAGGGGACCATCTTCAGCATTGCTATCTTTGTAGCCTTCTTAGAATGATGGGAAATGGATTTCCCTTTATCAGCTAGCTTGGAGCTTTTTGATAAGTCCATAGGGATAGGATTGGAAGACGATGAGCAATGAGTGGAAGAAGTGCTAGGGATAAATAAGCAAACAATCCAAACTTAAGCATGGAGCAATCTCTACTAGGTTCATCCTTTTCATATCTATAATCGAGACCGGTTTTGTCATGAACAAGGATTTGAGCACTTAAGATCTCAGTGACCTTAGTTGAGGATTTACACCATTCTTCAACTGTAGCCTTTTCCCTTTAAGAGCAGCGATGGCTTATTCGCGTTCAATGCTGATGATTTCATTTACCATGACTTGATCTTTTAAGCTTTCCTCTAAATGAGTTAGTTCTTTGATCCTTGAATGCCATTTTTCTAGTTGTTCAGTTAAATCAATATTTTTGTTTTCAGCTAAGGTTTTGCCATTCATTGCATTGTACAAGTCAATCGTCAGCACGTCAACCGCGTGACTTCTCTCAGCTTCAGAGAGATAAGGATTGGTAGAGATTGATACCTGAGAGGAGATGTAGCTCATGGATGTTCCAACCGATTCTTCCACTTCTTCTTTAATCTCAACCATAAGGCAAAGATTAGCAGTTTTTTCTTCATAAGAACTTGTTTCTTCTGACTCATCCCAGCTATGCTCTTCAGCGATAAGACCCTTACCTTTTCGCTTGAAGCATTTTAGCTTCTGATATTTTTCTTTCAGCTTGAGGTATTTGCTATCGTTGGATTTCCTGGATGTGGAAGGTTTGAAGACTTTCTTTGACCTGCATTCGCTGGTAAAATGGCTAACTTTCTCGCAGTTATAGCAAGTAGCAGTAGCCTTATCAACAAGGGTTGACTTAGGCTTGTCAGATAGGGAGAGAGGCTTATTTCTACTGAAATTGCTCTTTCTTTCAAATCTCTTAAAGGAGTTTGTCAAGAGTGCTAGATATTCATCAAAATCTGAAAGGTCAGTGTCTGATGGACTCTCTGAGTCAGAATCTAACTTAGTGATAGTGAGAGTAGATAGCTGAGATGGGACAATCTTTGAAGAGACTAGAGCAACAGGGGTGCTTTTGGAGTCTTTAGAATCTTTAACAAGGTTCTTTTTCAGGAGATTTGATTGTTCATAATTGATCAAGATTCCATATAGAGTAATAAGAGAAAGATGATTTAAGTCTTTGGTCAGCTTGAGACACATTAAATAGTTTCCCCAGCTTTCAGAAAGACATTCCAAGAATTTAGTTAGGACCTCAGAGTTAGAACAGGTCTTACCAATAGTCCTTAGATCAATGATTAAGCAGTTAAATCTTTGGTGAACATCAGATAGAGACTCATTCTTACCGCAGATGAAACTTTCATATTGTCTTACCAAGTTAATCTTTCGGGTTTCTTGGATTTCAGTGGTACCTTTATACTGAACACATATAGTGTCCCACATGTCTTTAACAATTTTTAGATGCATGATGGAATGGAAGGATTCATCAGGTAAGGCCATAGAGATAATGGTTTTTGCCTTTGCATCTAATCCTACCTTCTTCTTTTCTTCATCACTTCCATAGAGCAAAGTTGTCTCTGCTAAATCGGGGAGGTTTAGAGAATGAATCATTATCATAATAATTTGAGTGTGTTTAATGCCATTTTTTAGAATAGCAAGGAAGAGAATAAAGTAAGATCTTTGTTTATGAGATTAAACAATATGCTCTGATACCACTTGTTGGTCCCGAAGGTGCTTAACAGGTTTATAGGAGCGGGGGGTTGAATACAAACACATATTTTCAGTTTAATAAATTGTTTATTGAAGAATCAAATCACAATTCACAGTTTGTTGCGGAACAAGATTAAGTAAAACCTAATCTAAACAAACTAGAGAATCACACAGTTGTTTACACTAAGAATTGGAGAAGAAAGGTTGAGGGAATATAGAAATCAAGGGTTTCTATGTTCAGTTCACTAAGAGATAGATAGAAGGTTACTCTTCAGAGATAGTCTCAACCTTTCTATTTATACCCTATGCATTAAATGCATGGAAGAGTACTTAACACGTGTCACCCTTTGGTTGGTTGCATGTCTCTGACTTTTGGCGACATGCTTTTAGCCGAGTGATGAACAATGTAGTCTTCAGAGTAGTTGTACGATATGTTGCAGAGGTATGTCTCTTCTGACAGTTGTACTTTGTGTGCAAGGGTAAGACAAAAGAAACTTGGAGCATAAGTTTTATGATCATCAATCGCTGAATATCTCTTCCTTCAGTGAGTTCAAAGGAAGTTCAGTGATCGCTGAAGCTTTTCTTCAGAGTTCTTCGCGTGTTGTAGACTTGTCTTGGTTTCACTGATGTTCGCATCAAATCATGAGTAAACTTGTCGTTTGTTCAGCAGCTTTGTCTTCGAGTCAGCGGTGAACATCTTTGTCGCGAAACTTGTCTTCATGGATTACATATAACATATTATAAAGAAAACTATCGACGATACTGAACAGATTCAGTGTGCTATTGCTGATGGTGAAACACTAATACATACAAATGTTAAATGTAATTTTCACTAAGTATTTTAAAGGGTCGTTATCAAATCACTAAGAGAGTTTGGATCAACACCCCTTAAAGGAATTTCGTCTCCGGAATTCCTCTAAGCGAACAACTGAGCGTACTTCACCTTCATCCCCACTTCAGGTTCCCACACCGCATCTTCCTTCATGGAACTTCCATTGCACATTCACTAACACGATTTCTTTTTTTCTCAACTTTCTGATCTTTCAATGCATTATTGCCTCCGGCTCTTTGACATAACTTAATTTCTCATCCATTCTAATATCATTCAATGGTACGGTCATGCTCGCGTCTGCCAAGAACTTTCTTAGATTAGATACATGAAAGGTATTATGGATACCCTGAAGTTCCTCAGGTAAATCCAATTTATAAGCTACTTCCCCAACTCGTTCTGAAATAGCAAACAGGTCCACATATCTGGTGCTCAACTTTCCTTTCTTCCTAAAGCATACCACACCCTTCCAAGGTGAGACCTTTAACATCACTTTGTCTCCCACTTGGAATTCGACCGACTTCCTTCGCTTGTTTGCATACATCTTTTGACGGTCATGAGCCCCCTTCTTTTACAAACCCAATAATTTATACAAACTTACAAACCAATTTTCATGTGTTGTTTCATATATGAAATAACACATATGAAAATGTGGTGTTTATATAGTGTTGTTTCATATGTGAAATGTTTAGGGCTATTTTTTTCCAGACACAAAATAGTCCTGAATGTTTCACATATGAAACAACACTATATAAACACTGCATTTTCACGGGTTATTTTATATGTGAAATGACCTAAGGAAATTGATTCGTAAATGTGCATTGAATTATTAGATTTGTAAATGATTATACATCTATGTATAATATGTAAGTAGAGGGAAGATCAAACGAGAATAGGGTCAATGAAAAAACACAAGAACGGTCAAAGCACATGCGATTTTGCAGTGAAATCATATGTGATCACAGATTACGGTCAACACATGGGTGCACAGATGAGTTAGCCCATGACCTAGGTCTCGGCCAAGGTCATGTGTAATCACATGTGATTCAACTAGTCAAATAGTATCTGATTTGGTCATTGTTCTCATTTGAACCCGACTTTATGTATGTATGTGTGTGTATGTGTGTATGTATGTGTGTATGTATGTGTGTATGTATGTGTGTATGTATGTATGTATGTATGTATGTATGTATGTATGTATGTATGTATGTATGTATGTATGTATGTATGTATGTATGTATGTATGTATGTATGAATTAAGTACTTGTATGGATTAAGTTTATATTTTTCTTTTCTTTTTATTATTAAACGTGTTTTGTTAATGGAACTATAAAATTAACAACAAAAGGACATTGCTTTTATTACTTTTTTAAGTCCCCAATATCTATTCAAAAAAAGCACTAACAAATTAGGGGTTGTTTGGTTCATGAAATTGGAAGGAATTTGATTATTTGAAGGAATTGGAATGGTCAGTTCCATTGACCAAATTCCAATCCCATGTTTGGTTCACGGAATGAAAGAGATGGAATCCTTCAAGTTCCAATGAATTCCTTAAATCACAGATTCCACAATTCCACAGGCTATCCCACAGAATTCATCTCATTTCGACGGAATCCTTGCCTTAATACAAATTCATTCAGCGGTCTCTATCTCGATTTGTGTGGCACGTGTCTACTATCTCCTCTGGTCGATCTCTTCTATTCGATCTGCAATCGTCGATTTAGTATGCTCTCTCTCTCTCTCTTTCTCTCTCTCCATCTCTGCTTTCTCATCTCTCCATCTATGGCTCTCTCAAATAAGCATCTCTGGCTTTCTCATATTGATCTCTTATGTTCATTTCTAAATCTCGATCGGTTCTTTGTCTCCTGGATATTTTTCCTTTGATATTCTATTATGTCATAAGCATATGATTTTCGGAAACACAGATTGTTTGTTTTTATGTTTCTCTGATAGGTTTGTTTCATCGATTGTTTGTGTTTTTCCACCCAGACTTGGTAGATCAGCATGAGCAAAATTCTCACATATTCCTAAAAGCAACTATTGCGGCAATATACAAATTCAACATAACATTATGATTTTCCCAATTTATTAATCAATTGTAGTAGGGTAAGCAAATAAACATAAGCATGCCTTGTCAAAATGAAATATGTTTGAAAACCTTCAAACTTTCACATGAGTTTGTAGAACCAAGATCAAACTCTCTACGACTGAAAAAATCTAGCAAATACGTAAGTTTAGTCTCAAATTTCGCCAAAAAACGAATATCTTGACTCAAAATTTGTTTGAGGATTCATGGGAGAAATTGGCATTGAAATCCACCTGTCATCTTCATCTTGTTCTTCTACATCCTCTTGTTGAAGTGTTTGTTGTAGTGATTGATGAGCTGATCAGAATCAAATCCCTTCCCTTTCCCTTTTCATCATATATATACTTACATATATATAGGGGTAGGTTCAAATGAAAACCACATTTTCATTGTGAACATGGGAACCAATCTTGGTCATTGATCAAAATTTAGAAAACTAATCAATGCTTAAAACATAAAATGGTTAATTGAGAAGTGATTAGGGGCAAAAATGAAAGTTTGAATACACGCCTACCATATTTGACTTTTTATTTCCTTTTTTTATTAAAAATATCTTACCTTCTTAATTTTTAAACTAAATTATCTTAAAAATAACTAATATTTTAATCAAACAAATTACATCAAAAAACGAACATTTCATTCTCTTCGATTCGACATCCATCTCGATATAGTTTTTTTTTACCGTCTTTTACGTGAAATGGTATATCTATGTGATATTCATCATGAATATTTATGTACGTTCATATGTTTACAACAACTCTTTAATATCATACATTGGTATGATATTCATCATGAATATACAACTTAGTATAACATTCATCATGAATACTTATGTATTTTCACGTGTATTAAACAAATCTTCAGTATTCTTACATCACTATGACATTCATCATTAATATACATTTCCATTATAACATTCATCATGAATATACATACTATTCATCAGGATTATTTATATATGTTCACATGTATACAACAACTTTTCAACATTCATACATCAGTATGATATTCGTCATGAATATATATTTTCACTATAATTTTCATCATGAATATACATACTATTCATTATGAATATACATATTATTCATCATCAAGATTAATATAGGTTCACGTGTATACAATAACTTTTCAATATTCATAGATCAATATGATATTCGTCATGAATATATATTTTTACTATAACATTCATCATCAATATACACATTATTCATCATGAATATTTATGAATGATCATGTGTATATAACAACTCTCTGATATTTATATTAGTACGATATTTATCAAAAGTAATAATTTTCACCATAACATTCATCATGTATATACATATTATTCATCATGCATATATATATATTATTCATAATGAATATACAACATTTTCAACTCTACATACTCTAGTTTTTCTTTCTTTTTCTTTATTGGGTTCTCGATGATCTCGATGAGTTCCCAATTCGTCTCGATAGATTTCCCGATCCATCTCGACAAAAGTTAAAAGTGGTAGGTTATGATTTTACAAAAACAAACACATAATAAATTAAACAATAGATTCTCAATCGATCTCAATGAAAAATGAAGGTGTTATGTTATGATTTTTACAGAACCACAAACGAAGTCAATGGATGGGTTTTTGAGTAATCTCGATTGGTATCGACCGGTCCCGATTGGTTGTCAAGCGATCTCTATGTGTTCTTGATTGGTCTCGATGGGTTCCCGATCCGTCTCGATAAAAGCTGAAATTGGTAACAACTTGGGTTGTGGTGCACTGGTAAACCCTTTGGGGGATGTAGTGGAAGATCTCATCTACCCAGTGTTCAAATCCAGGCGCTGCCAAAAGCCCTTGTGGCCTTGTGGCCATGGAGGATCACCTGCGATGACTCCAGGCCACTCGTGGTTACCCGGGGATTAGTCGGTGCACGTAAGCTGGCCCGGAAACCCACGGTTACCAAAAAAATGGCTGAAATGGGTAGCCTATGGTTTTACACACACAAACATATAATGGATCAATCGATAGGTTCTCGATGGAAAATAAAGGTGGTAGGTTATGGTTTAAAACACATAAAAACACAAGTCAATGAATGGATTCTCGATAGGTTCTCGATCGGTCTCGATAGGTTCTTGCTCGTTCTCGATGGGTTCCAATTGGTCTCGATGGGTATTAGGTTACGGTAATGAAGAACGCTATGTCTTATGATGTTGAAGAAAGTGTTGAAGAAGGTGATGTCAAGTTATGGGCTTATGGTGTCGAGGTGTTGTACACAATTGAACCTACATAAATATTCATAATGAATATAACACATATATAGTATTTCCCGTAAAAAAACACTTAAAACGAGGAAAAAACTATATCGAGATGGATGTCATATCGAAAAGCATGAAATTCTCGTTTTTTTTTATGTAATTTGTTTGATTAAAATATTAGTAATTTTTAAGATAATTTATTTTAAACTCTAAGGGATAAAAGTTTTAACTAAAAAAAGAAAATAAAAAGTGAAATAAGGTAGGTATGAGTTTGTTATTAACTTTCTTTTTTACCCTAATCATGTTAATTAATAATTTAAATTGGAAACTCTATTTAATGTGAGTTATTGGATAAATAGAGGTGGATGACCGAGATCAGTTCTCATGTTCACAATGAAAAATGAGTTTGCAAATGAACTTTCCTCTCTCTCTATATATATATAACATCATGCATTTACAAAAAATGAATGTGAGTGTAAAATCTCAAGTATGGTAGTAAATATAAATATGTATGTGTATATATGTATCTCTCTCTCTATATATATATGTGTGTATGTGTGTGTATTTACTTGTTACTTCTTTTCCGATTCTATGCACATTGTATTTCTTTGTTACTTCTATTCCCATTCTATGTTCATCATGTATTAGTATTAGTATTAGCATTTGTTCCCTCTACCTGTTTGCTCACACTTTTGTGCAAAAGTCCA